>CM050521.1:82408559-83881059 GCA_027563665.1 Antrozous pallidus
GGAAAAAGAGTTCTGTCGCTGTCGGGGGGGAGGGAGGCAGCGTTGAGTCGGGGCGTGCTGTGGGCGCCCTCGGGATCTGCAGAGGAACGTCAGTGTTTCCGATGTTAGAAAAGGCCCTGGAGCAGCCGGCAGAGGCTTTTCGGGAAATTAGACAGTCTCTCAAATCATTTATCAGAGTGCTTACAATTCCCATTTCGAGGCGGGTGAAATAATAATGGGTATTTGGGACTTGAGTCCTCTTCAGTGCGTGAAAGAGAAAGGCCATCTGCATTCAAATTATTGGAATAAGTGGAAGGCGCAGAGCTGCCTGGGAAGATCCTGCTGCCACCGCCGTGTCCCCAGAGTGACCAGGATTGGCAGGGGAGGGGCAGGGGGGCGATGCTCATGGCTCGTAGACCATCAGGAACCCCTGTGCTCTCCCCGGGCGTCCCGGCACATGTGAAACCAGAGGCAAAAATCAATCTGTAACCTGAAGCGCGACAGCAAACCGTTTGGCTTCCTTTCAGAGAGAAGAGGGGAAACCCGTGTCTCAGAAGAGGCTGCTTTCTTCCTCGAAGATGACCCCCTTGGCGTTTTAAAAATAATAAAAAGCAATATCTGTGTAAATCCCAACACAATCTCCTCTAAGTCGTTACAGCACATCCAGGGCCAGTGGAGAGAGTGTCGTGGGAAACGGAGGGAAGGAGGAGACCAAGGGAAGGAACAGATGGCCCATCCCAGACTGGCAGTGCTTCTGTCCGCATGCGGCTGGGCGGGAGGAGGGGACACCCTGAATTCTGTCAAGTTCACCGTGGAGACAGCGCCGTGGCCAGCGTTCTTTGGGGCACGTCGACAGGATTAGGTGCAGAGCGCTCTGCAAAGTGATCTGGGCAGACGAAACCGAAATAAACCAGGCAGGCGAGGGAGCGTGGAGCACCGTTACCGCCAGGTCCCCCAGCGCGGAGCAGTGACTTCCACGCGGGCATTTAAATGACAGGATTTCTCACCAACACACTCGGGGAGAGTTACCCTGTCCCTGCAGGTGGCTGCGCTAGAGACAGGCACCCGGAGGGCCAGCTACATGTACTTCAGGCAGCAAGTGGAGGAGATAGAAGGAGCTGGAAGCCAACTCAGGGGCTGCCACCTTGACTCTCGTCTGCCCTCTGCTGGGCGCTGGGCATGGGACGACAAACAGGTGCCCTGCCCACCTCCTCTCCTCCGGGGAGACGTGGTGAAGGGGCTGTGGGCCCAGAGGTAACGCGTGTTTCCACTCTGGTGCGTCTCATCCGAGGGAGTAAGATGTTTATTTCACTTTCAATTTCTTAAATCAGGATAAAATACACGAGACAACATTTACCACCTCAATCATGCTGAAGTGTACAGTTCAGTGGCACTAAATGTGTTCCCGTTGTTTTTGCCACCGTCACCATCGTCCATCCCCAGAACCCCTTTCCATCTTGCAAAACTGGAATTCCACTGAACCCATCACACACGGACCCCTCCTCCCTGCCCCCGGCCCCCGGCGGCCACCCTTCCCCGGCGAGCCCTCCTCCAGTGACTAGTCTACAGGGGATGTAAAGACCCTGTACCCTAACTCAGTGGTCGGCAAACTGCGGCTCGCGAGCCACATGCGGCTCTTTGGCCCCTTGAGTGTGGCTCTTCCACAAAATACCACGGCCCGGGAGAGTCTGTGTTGAAGAAGTGGCGTTAGAGGAAGTTTAAGTTTTAAAAATGGGGCTCTCCAAAGAAATGTCCGTCGCTGTCCTGTTGATATTTGGCTTTGTGGACTGACGAGTTTGCCGACCACTGGCCTAACTCGATGAATTTGACTTCTTGAGGGACCTCATGGAGGATTTGCCCTTTTGTGATCACGGCTTATTTGAAAAGTCCGAGTGAAATATTGAAAGGTGACGATTGTAGGTAACAACGAGGATATGACCCGAAAGGGAGCGTATGACAGGAGCCTTCGGGAGGCACACGAGGAGACGGGGTCAGCACTACCCCAGAGGCAGAGAGATGGAGAAGCCAGTCCAGGAGCGCTTCGCTGTGACAGCTGTGGCTCGGAGAAGCCCCGTGCGAGCCAGTCGCACAGGGATGTGCGGCCACCGTGTGGGCGAGCACGGCTTCATTCATTTTCTCCATTCATTCCCCCCCTGTGTGCACCCTGGGTGGAGAAAGCCCGGACAGGGCTGCGAGAGGAGCGGGGGCATGAGGTGGGACGATGTCAGGGGCCCAGGGCACTCCCACCACTGTAAGCCAGATCGGAGGGGGGCCGAGGAGCTTCGGGTGGGGCTTGTCACAACTGGGATTCCAGGAAGCAGGAAGTATCTCAGGTACTTTGGGGATCAGCACCTCTGGGGCCCTGGGAGGAAGCAGGAGGGGCAGAGGGCAGAGGAAGACGGGTCCGTTGGTTGCACTGGGGTCTCAAGGAAGGCTTCCGGGGGACCCTCAGGGAGCTGTGAGGAGAGGGTGGCTCTGCAGAGTTGTCCTGAGTGGGTCTTTATACCCCCTGTCGACTAGTCATTGGGGGGGGGCTTCCTGGGGAAAGGGGGCCTCCTTCAGCCAAGTCAGTTCCCCAAGAGGGCTGAGGGCTGTGGCCAGTAGCCCACTGAGCAGCCGGGGAACGAGCCTTTATTCCCGAAGGGAGACCCGAGCAGTGTTTCCCGGCCTCTACCACAGACATCAGCAGTGTCTGTGTCCCTGTTGGGAAGACTGGAATAGCGATGGAGAAAGCCATCTTGTGGTGGCCATCCTGTGTCCACTTGGGGGCAGGATCTTTGACCGCATGGGGGCAGCCTTCTTGTGTGTTGGCGTGACGGTCAATCTGCAGATTCCTCTGTGGCCTGTGACTGTGATTCTGGGCTAGAGCATGCTCTTACTGAGGATGAGAAAATGACCAAAGCCACTCCCATTCGGACTCTAAAATAAAGAGCTACTCGTCCTTCGGGGACTCTCAGAGTCTTTGGCTCCGTCATCTGGCGTGACCATATCAGATCCGGCTTCCCCTAGTTCGTCGTCTGTGGCGGCGGCGGTGGCAAGGCGATAAAACACTCGCCGCGGTGGGCCGAAGCCAGGCTCCCCAGATGTGGGATGAACTGGCTCGTTTGCAGCTGGCTTCCAAAAAAACATACTTGGGTGGTCATCGAGGGGGGCACAGGATGAAGATGTGGAGTGGACACGTGGGACTGCTGACACCGAGCCAGAGAGGATGGCACTTTGCCGGCTTGTGGAGAAGGACCTTGAAGGGACCGGTGTGCACATTCAGTTGCTTAGAGATGATAAAACCCATGTTTTCCTGTCACTCTCCCCTGGCTCCCCCAAAGTGAAGACTGAATTAATAGAAATTGGAGGCCATCTCTGCACGATTTTGGGGGGAGGGCGGAGGCAACGAACAACTTACTTTGTTGATATAAACAGCTCCATGAGTCTACAAGTACTTCTAGGTCCTGAGCATCCTTAGGGGACCCCGAAGTGAGTTATTCCGTCTGCATCCCAGACCTGCCTCCCCTTCCAGCAGCCCCGGGCACACATGCCGTTCTAAATCACATTAACGGTTTCTCAGCTGGTTTTCCTTGACGCAAAGGTTGCCATGATCGCCGAGCCTGAGAAAGCCGTTGGCAAATCCACCGAGGTAAGGTACCACCCACGCTGAGAACTATTTGTGAAGTGGAAATCTCTCTCACCCTTTCTGATTCATGCAGTGACGCTGGGACCAAAATGCCGAGTCACAGCTCAGGTCAGCGGAGGAGGATGTGATGGGAGGAGGTGGCAGGGAGCCGGCTTTCCTGCGCAGGCCCATGTTAGGGGGTGGGAGTGGGGTTCATCCATCTATCCCTGGAGGAAACCCCCCACCACAGGGAGCAGGTCTCGGTGCTAGTCTTGGCTGCTCAAGGTGGGCTTTGTGGATGGGAAGAAGCTGGTGGCTTTGGGTAGTTAAACTCTTGGTCCTGGAGGGAGGAGGAAGGTCATTCAAGGTCATTCCAACAGCCTCGATGTGAGGAGTAAGGAGAAAGAGGGACCAGTTTTGTTCTCTTATTTGTTTTAGGGCCAAGCATAGGAGAGGATCTAATCACAGTTTGTTCCTGGCCGCCGTGTGCTGAGAGAGATGAAAGTCACATTTATGATAATTTATTTCAGCAGAATCCAGCCTGTTGAAGGTTCAGGGCAGCAGGAACAAAGAGTTTGGAGTCTGATAGGAAAGGGTATTGATGCGTGTATTCCCTGGCTCGTCCTCTAGGTACTCGGCCATGGTCCCTGAGAGGTTGGGTTCAAAGGAACCGGACACACTGGAATCCTTAAGGGACGTGTCTGTCTGTCTGTCTGTCTGTTCATCCCCACCCACCCATTTATCCATCCAACCCTGTAGGAAACCCCCCACCACGCAACTTATTCTTTTTCACCAGGCACAAACTTGACTGATGGGTCATAACTAAATATCGCTGGTAAGACATCTATTTATTTTTCGAGCTATATAAATTCGAGCTGTATAAATTCAAAATTTAAGACTTTTATTGCCCAGAGCATAATATGAGCTATCTGACAAGATGGAAACAATTAGTGAGAATCCCAGGAAAGGGGGCAGTTGGAATTGATATTTTAAAAGCACACATTGTTTAGGAACTCCAGCCATTAACGAGCTCGGGCTGGCAGTGTTTGTTGCTGTATGTGAACAATTGATGTCCTAAATACTCTGCTCCTTAGAGCCAGGCTCCCAGGGTCTCAGCTTGGAAATGCCAGTGGGGATTCATTTGGTTAACTCTGTACTGGAGGATGATGCTCTTTATTTTTAACCCTCACCTGAGGGTACTTTTCCATTGATTTATTTTTATTTATTTATTTATTTTAGAGAGAGGGAAAGACGGAGAGGAACATCGATGTGAGAGAAACACAGCGATTGGTTGCCCCCTGCGTGTGCCCCGATCAGGGCCCAGGCTGGGGAGGAGCCTGCAATCAGAGTCCATGCCCTTGACCAGAATCGAACCCAGAACCCTTTATCCACAGGCCAATACTCTTTCCACTGAGCTAAACTGGCTCGGGCGAGGAGGTAGGGTTTTTAAAAAGTATATATATTTTTATTGATTTCAGAGAGGAAGGGAGAGGGAGAGAGAGAGAAACATCAATGATGAGAGAGAATCATTGATCGGCTACCTCTCCCCGGGGAATCAGTGCCAAAACCTAGGCATGAAGCCTGAACAAACGGGAATTGAACCAGGATCTCCTGGTCCATAGCTCCATGCTTAACCACTGAGCCACGCTGACTGGGCAAAAAGATAGTGATGGTGCAAGGTGATGGTCTGGGGCAAGAGGGGACCAGGCCAAGGCATAGGCAGAAGGTCATCATGGAGAGACTTGAGAGCCACTGGGTGATTTTAGGTTGTACGTTAAGGGCAAAAACAAAAGAGCAACTATTGAGTTTCAGGTAAGGGGGGGGACGTGAGAAGTTTGCATTTCGAGGAGCTCATGGAGGCAGCGAAGAGGATGCGTCCAGGAGGCTGACCCTGGACACGGGGTGGTTCACCGGACTCCCAGAAAGCCTCCCGAGACTCAGCTGCCCCGGGCACGATGCTGCCAGTCACTGTGGAAACACCAGAGAGGAAATTCCATTCGAAGAAATCCAATTCACCACGTCTTCTTTCTAGTTAAGCACAGATGTTTGTGTTACACGAACCATTTGAAATAGGCCTGGATCTCTTTTCCATTTGGCAACCGGAAGAAAAAGCTGGGATTGTATCTGTTGATTGGCCCTCTTTGCCTCTGAATAATCTGAAAATCTCAGTGGTTAAAGTAGTAAAAAACCTTCTGTTTCACTTTAAAACACTTCCACACCGCTCTCTCCTCCCGTATCTCCCACGCTCTGTCCTCTCAGCACTCCGGAGACATGAACAAGCAGGCCAGTGTGTGTGTGTCGCCCTCTCTCCACCTGCTGGGCCTGAGGACATGTATGAGCCCGCCCACCCCCTTCCCGGGGCCCCGTGTTCTCAGGCTGAGTTTGTTCACCAGGGCCCGGACAGCTGAGGCTGCTGGTAAAAGTAGATGATGTGTGTTCGATAAAACAGTGCCCCGGACATCAGGCTTTATGCCATGTCCGGGGGTGCAGGTGCTCTGCCCCCGTTAGCAATAACCTGTGCCAGTTCAGGGAGGGGGGTAAGTGCCTTCTCCATCCATCCCTCTTTGAGCAAAAGCAGGGACGCCATGAAAATAACTCCTCTGCCTGCGATTCTTGATCCCTCCAGGATCTTCCTGCGATTAAGGTTAGGGGTGCCACCTGGTCTGTTCAGATTCCACAGGTGCTCAAGGGCAGCAGGAAGAAAGGCTTCTCTGCCAAACCCGAAGCCAGTGTCTGAGGCATAACCAACAGGGCCAGAGGGGTCCCCGCCATGTATTTCTCAAAAGCAGGTCCCCCCTGGGGAGTTTTCCTGTATTGAGATTTCTCTTAGCTGTCAAATAGACCTGTTTGGATCTTTACAGCCCCAATTAGTTTGCTAGGGTTACCATAACCAGAGACCAGAGAATGGGGGGCTTTAACAATAGAGATCTAGCCGAAACCAGTTTGGCTCAATGGATAGAGCGTCAACCTGCGGACTGAGGGGTCCCAGGTTCAATTCCGGTCAAGGGCATGTACCTTGGCTTCGGGCACATCTCCAGTGGGGGGCGGGGGGTGGTGTAAGGGGCAGCTGATCAATGTCTTTCTCTCATGGATGTTTCTGACTTTCTATCCTCCCTTCTCTATAAAAATTTCAGTTAAAAAAAAAATCTATATATATATATATATATATATATATATATATATATATATTTAAACCACAATAGAGATCTCTTTTCTCTGAGGCCTGGAGGTGAGCTATCTAAAACCAAGGTGCGTCATGGTGGGTTTGTGGTGCGGCCTCTTCCCAGCTTGCGATGGCCAGCTGCTCCCTCATGTAGCTTTTCCTCTGTGCACATGCAGAGAGGCGGGGAGTTCTCATGTCTGTCTCTTCCTCCTCTCACAGGAAAAGGCCCTATCAGCTCAGGACCTTACTTAACCTTTACCTACTTAAAGGCCTTACACCCCAATATAGCCTCACCAGGGTCCCGGGCTTTGATACGGGATGTCTTGGGGGGGGGGGGGGGGGCATGATGTGGCCCCAGGAGAAAAGGAAGCAGAGCCTGGAACCCACAGCGGCCTGGCCACAGATTTGAGGCTGGACCTTAGGACATTTGGACTCCCGAGCATCAGAACCCCAGGGCGGCTCTGCCTCCTCTGGGCCTTGGCGTTGCCCCCGTTGCCTAGGAGACAGGTGTGCCTTAGCAGCCCCGGGTCAGAAAAGCAGACGAGAGGAGATGGGGGTTTTGGAAACAAGCGCCGCCCTGGATAAAATCCATCACTCTTACAGCCAGGGCAGCCCACCCTTCACACCCCTTCCAGCCTGTCCCGGGGCTCCGCCCACTTCAGAGGCACCCACACGGTGCGGAGCTTCTCCACCCTGAGTGTGTGCTCACAGACCGCCTCGGGGTATCGGCAAAATGCAGCCTCTGGCTCACTCAGTCTTGGGAAGGGCCCAGGATCCTGCGTGTCTTTTTAAAAAAATATATTGTATTGACTTTTTACAGAGAGGAAGGGAGAGGGATAGAGTTAGAAACATCGATGAGAGAGAAACATCGATCAGCTGCCTCCTGTACACCTCCTGCTGGAGATGTGCCCGCAGCCAAGGTGCATGCCCTTGACCGGAATCGAACCCGGGACCTTTCAGGCCGATGCTCTATCCACTGAGCCAAACCGGTTTCGGCAGGATCCTGCATTTCTAAGAGACCCGCACCCGGGGCGGGGGGGCACGCTCAAGGCTGCCCAGTGTGGGCAGAATGGGAGCGGGCTCTGTCCTGGCAGAGGCCGGCAGCCGGGGGGGGGGGGGGGAGGGGGGCTGCTGAGAGGAGGGTGGGGGGAGGAAGAGCATGTGAGCAGATGTGGGAGAGCCCACACCATCCTGCATTTGCCTGAAGCCAACAGTGCCCAGTGCTGGCACCCAGCATCCCCGGCCAACGATCGGTGTCCCTGATAAAAGAACCTCCTTTGGAAAATGGGGTTGTCATGTTCGGGCTTATACAATGAATAAATCTGGAAGGTGTGAAATAACGGGGTAAAAATATTTCCATCGAGAATTCTTAAATTAAAAACAGAATGAGGGTGTCACAGGTATGAACATCTGTTAGAGGGGGGCCTGGGGACATCCAGCCTTATCTAAATGGGTGGAGCCCTGCCTGGGGGCGGGAGGGGGACATGGGTTCTCTGTAGGGAGATCAGATTCCCAAGGACACAAGTTCCTCCCAGCTCTGCCCCCCTGAGTCATCCCCCGCTGGATTCCAGCAAATGCGGGTTCCCAATCAGTGGAGTTTCTGAAGAGTCAGCTGTTCCGAACCCTTCTGTAACAGGGCCAGAGCCAGGCTTTTCCAGAGCAAAGAGGTGGTCTGAGTTTTGGGGGACGGGGGAAGGACTAGGGTGATGACAGAGCTTGCTTTATGGCGCAGGGAACCAGCCAAGCAAAGGTTTCTCCTTCGGGCCCTGCTTCCCTGCCGCCCTGGCACCCAGGGAAAACGAGGTGTTTGCTCGGCACGTGGGGGTGAGCTCGGGGGGATTCTGGGGCGTCTCCATGGGTATCGGTGAAAGAATTGTTTTTATGTTACGTAATTATATTAAGGTAATGAGTTGGCATGAAATTTCCGCAGAATCTTTCACATTTTTAAGAAAAGAGACTTGAGATTTTCTCCTTGGACATACTTTTCTAAAATAAACACACACACACCTACCAGATTTTACTCATGGAATGATTCCGTCCCAATTTCTGGTCCCACAGAACCTTTATAGTTTTTCACTATTCATTATTAATCGCTAATGCTCTACTATACTGATCACCTAGATAGAAGTATAGATACACAGGTTAGGGAGTATAAGGCAGTGAGAGGATTCTTAAGTGATACTCTTTTAAAACATACTCTATTTTTTAAAGTACGCAAAAATTCACACCATCCACAGAGGCGTCGGCCCTCGGAGGCTCCAGCTGGCAGGTCAGTGTCTACGCTACATTTCAGGGGGCCAAGGTCACCTTGAGAGTTAGTGCTGCAGCTCTGTCCTTTTCAGACCCAGAAAAATATCGTTTATCTTTTTTTTTAAATACAACTTAGAGGAGACCTGGTTCCTCTAAACCAGGGGTGGGGAATGGCTGGCCGATGGACCGTATAAAGCCCTCGAAATCATTGGGTCTCGCCCTGCCAAGGCATTAGGCGTGAGTTCATTGAATGTTTAACCAAACACAGCAGGCTGATTTGTAAGTTGATCATTATGTATGGCCCATAAATAAATATCCAAATGGCTATCGGCAGGAAAAAGGTTCCCGCCCCTGCTCTGAATAGCCAGTGGGCCTGAGACCCTGGGGGCCCAGAAGCCACAGGGCAGGTGGCACTTTGGGTCGAAGGCGTCTGTTGGGCTTAGGCGGGGTCTCTGCCGCCAAGGGGGTGGCAGGAGGCCCGCTGAAGTCAGGGCACGAGGGGCATCTGTCTGTGGCTCTCCTGGGAGGGCTGGCGGCTCAGCACAGACCCGAGACAACAGGGCTTTGTGTGTGGCCTGCCCATACCAGTGGGCATGCCCCGTCAGCTGCAGGCAGTTCAGTGTCCTTTCCCTTGAGCACAGAAAAAAATGCCAAGTGGCTCTAAAACAACTGTGTGCTCTGACCTCTTCCCCACTCTCTGCTGGGCGCTGTTTGCAGAAGAAAAGGAGTAGAATGGCCTCCTGCTTGCGAGGCCTCTTCCTCCCCCAGGGAGTGGTCTGGTCCACTCGCTCTGCCTCGTACAGGGCAGGCTGCCCAGCCCCCACTCACGTCTCTCAGGCCCCATCAGTCCACGGGAGACCCGGTGCCCAACAGTGGGGCTCCCGGTCAGTGGTCAATGTCACCTCTTTCTCTCACTGACCCCGGCTGCCCGTGCTGGTGGGCAGGGGGAGCCAAACAGGGAACCCCTTGCTCTCTCTCCCCTGCCACCCTCGGAAGATGAGAAACGGTGCAACCCAAGCAGGCCCATTGGGATTTCCAGCGTGAAACCAAAATGTGGAATTTCTGGAAAACACCGTTCCTGAGGATGGGGCAAAAATAACAGCCTCGCTCTGCTACCAAAACCAGGTTTTCCACGGAAATACCTAAAGTTGGGGAAAGAGGCATCTTCATTTGGCTTCTTTGCCCATGAGGCTGGAAATTAATTTCTCCTGTATGTAGAAAGGGAGGGATCTGGGGAAGAGGAAGTGGGCTCGGCTGCGGAATTAGCAGTGGAGGGCGGTTGGAGTGGGGAGGGGGTCCCTCCCCTGTCCCTCTCACAAGGGAAAGTGTGTGATCGTGGCTCTCCTCTGGATTTCCTTAGTGGATGAGCCTAATCCTCTGATGAAGGAAATTAATTTTAGAGGCTTAACTAAATATGCTTTGATTTTCATATTTTTTCAGATTAGTGGACTTGGAAAGTATCCAAATCTCCCGTGTGAGACAGACAAATCACGCGTTTTGGTTTAGAAAATATGAACGCTGTTCGTGTAGGTCCTTTCCGTACAGAAGTCCACAGGTGGGCCTGTCCAGGGCCGGCCGGCCGGGGAGTAAAGGTCAGGCCAGCACAGTGCTGCCCAAGTGGCCTTTTCTTCCCCGGGTGTCCAGGTGAGGCGCAGACTGGAGCTGGGGAGGGAGGGCAGGGGAGGCCATTCATAAGGAGAGCTTCCGCAAACATGGTGGGAGCAGCCCTGGCCCATTTGGCTCAGTGGATAGAGCATCATTCCGAGGACCGAAGGGTCTCGGGTTCAGTTCCAGTCAAGGGCATATACCTCAGCTTCAGGCTCTGTCCCTGGCCACTACGAGGATGCTTTCACATCGATGCTTCTCTCTCTGTCTGTCCCCCTCTCTAAAAAATCAGTGGGAAAATATTATCGGTGAGGGTTAACAATAAAAACAAAGTTTGAACGGCCCAAGGGGCTCTCTGTGGCACAGGAGACCTCAGCACCACCTGAGGTCACAGGGGGCCCATGGATTTGTGGGGAGAAGGGAAGGCTTGGCTCATGATCTGAAATCCCCTGGATATACACATGCTTCTCTTTCTCTCTCTCACTCTCTCCCCCTGACACACACACTCACACACACACACACACACACACACACACACTCACACACACACTCACACACACACACTCACACACACACTCACACACACTCACACACACATGCATCTTATGCACGGCCTTTCACATTCCATCCCTTTCCGGAAATGTACAAAACCACTGATTCATGGGCAGGTGGAAGCTCAGAGAAGTCAAATAGATGGTTCCACGAAGGAGAACTCTTTGGTGGCCAAGCCAAGACTAAGAGCCTGGTCTCAGGACTCCGCCGTGTGGCCACTCCCAGCAGCACCCACTGTTCGACCGCTGGGTGTTGCCTCAGGCCATTTTGCTGGAGGCGGGGGGCGGGAGTGGTTAGCAATTTGTACTAGGGCCCTCTTCGGGTAGCTGGTGGCAGGGGAGGCCAAAAGAACATAAAGTAAAGGTGCCATTTCTCTAGTCAGGAGACGTCAGAGCTGAGCAGAGAGGGCCCAGGAATACCTAAGTTAAAGACCAAGGTCCACAGCCACATCTAAAGCGGTTCCTCCCTAAGCATGCGAGGCCGGCCTCTGTCAATAGACAGGGAGCTGCCACTGCCGGGGCTCCTTTGTGCACTTCACTCGACGGTTCTTCCCAGCGAAGAAACAGGGCTTGTTCCCAGTCCAGGGGCACTCAAGGCCGTTTGAACCCTGGGAATCTGAACTGGTGTGGCCTGAAAATAGTCTCCACTGGTTATCCAAATTTGAAAAAACAAATACCTCAAATAAAAAAAAAAATCAGCCCTAACCGGTTTGGCTCAGTGGATAGAGTGTCGGCCTGTGGACGGAAGGGTCCCGGGATCATTTCCGGTCAAGGTCATGGACCTAGGTTGCAGGCTCAATCCCCAGTAGGGGACACATTTTAACTCACAACCCCCTATGAGGGATCCAGCCTGAAACAAGGCATGTGCCCTGACCGGGAATCGAACCATGACCTCCCGGTTCATAGGTCAACACTCAGGTCGTAAGCCCTGCAGGCCAGGCTGACAATACTCATCTTTTAGGAGGGTACAAAGGTTCCCAATGTTTTGGCCAACAGAGGGCGCTGAGAATGCCCTAGGGAGAGGGAATACCCGCCCAGTGAGGGTGCCAGATCCGAGGGGAGAGCCTTCGCTTGGCAGTGTGGCCCGTTCGTCGGAGGCGCTCCCAAGAGGCTGCTGGAGCGGACGGTGGGCAGTGAGGCCTTTGCATGGGGCGATGAGGAGGGACTTGGACCATTGCCCAGGTGAGCAGGCACACGTGCCAGGGCTGGCTCCCACTTACAACAGAGCTGGGATAGACAGGGGTGCACATCCAGAAAGTCCAAGTTCACCTGAAAGGTCAGAGGCAGCATTCACAACCAGCATCTTCATCAGGAGCCAGGTGCGCAGGTCCAGAAGATCATGGCCCGGGGAGAGGGGACAGTGCAGGCAGGCTCATGGAGAGCAGTGTCTTGTGGGAATCCTTTTCACGTCCCGCGTGTTCCAGGGCTCTACTGTCAGGGTTCAGGATCTGGAGAAGGTGCACACAAATTAAGACAGACTAGAAAAGTATCAATTTGGGAGTACTGGGGGCCAGGCATGAGTCCACCTCTAGAGGGAGGATACCCCCAGCTCTGGCCCTGCTGTCCCCTTTTATTAAGCCTACTAGAGGCCCATTGCATGAAGATTCATGCAATAGGCTTTCCTTCCCCTGGCTGCCAGGACCAGTTTTCCTCTGGAACCTGGGACCCAGGCCTTCCCTCTGGCTGTTGCCTTCCGTTTTTGCTTTGGCCGCTGGAGGCTTCACTCCAGCCAGAGCCTTCAGTCTTCACTGCTCTGGCCAGAGTGCCACATAGCTACCGCCTCGTCTCTGCCCCCGGGGGCAGGCACTCACACCTCTGGGCCCCACCTCCCGCCCCTGATTGGCTGGTAGCATAGCAAAGGTACGGTCAAATTTGCACGTTTCTCTTTTACTAGAGGCCCGGTGCACGGATTCGTGCACTGGTGGTGTCCCTAGAGCTGGCCTACAGGGATCAGGCTGAACTGGCTCTCCAACTTCCCCAGAGGGGTCCTGTAATTCGAGAGGGCAGTTCTTGGGTGACACACCCTGGAATCAGGCTCCCTTCTCTCTGGTTCCAGGTACATCACCCGAGTACCACAGCGGCCAAGTCACCGCAGCTGGGCAGCTCCTGTGTTGAGCATCTGCCCCTGGTGGTCAGTGCGTGTCATAGCTACTGGTTGAACGGTCAGACAGTTGCTTAGGCTTTTATATATTTAGATTATATAGGATAGGATGGGATACACCCATATCCTTTTAGGTCAGGAAATTCCAATAATAATCAGCAAGAATTAACCTAAGACTAACAAGTGGGGGCTGCTTCAACTACCAATGTCTCAACTACACAATGAGTGATTAGCTCTGACCTTTCTGAGCTATTAGGTAACCAGGCTTCCTGATTATTCTGTTTACATCTCTATTGGTGAGGCAATGTCCGGTTTCCTGCAGTGTCTGAGCTGAGGCGTGAAGGGGCAGCGAGAGGAGCCACAGTGTAAAGTATTACATGCGTCAGCCTGCCAGAGAGGACAAGACCGGCTCTCGGTGGTTGAACTCAAGCTGGCGGAGACAGAGGCAGGAGTCCCTCCATCGGTGCATGGCCCAGATCGGTGTGGGGGTGGGGGGGACCCAGGGAGCAGGAGCTGTGTGCACGGGTGCTTGGGAGTCACAGGTCTGGTCATTCACAAAGCCGGGTGGGGTCTTGGGTGATGCCTAGCTGATGTGCAGCTCGGTGGCTTTGGACACCAAGCCACACGCCAGTCAGGCTGCTGTGGTTTCTGGAGCACGTGTCTAATGAGGACTCTGTGGACAGAACACGAAACAGAGGTCCTCAAGGAGGTGGAGGTGCAGGTGCATCTCTGAGTCCCGCATGGCTCCAACCCCTGGTGACCCACAGGCACCGTCCGGAAGCACCTTTTCCCTTCCCCTCTTTCCGTGGTCCTCCGCCTCTGGCAGTCGCTGGGGACACATGGGGAGGTGGGAGACAGGCTGGGGCAGGGAGGCTGTGTAGCTCAGGGGAGGGAGTGATGATAACCGTCACACAACAACCCTGGGGATCCCAGCAGCTGGGGATCCTGAGGACTTGCAGCGCGCCGGGCCCTGCCCAGGTATGTGGACCACAGTCATGCCAGGAAGTGACGATCAACCTTGATTATCCTTTCCTGTCCGCGTGTCTTGCAGATTGCACATGGATGTTCCATGTTACGCAGATGGCAAACAGACTGTAGTACTAGATGGTGCTACATGGCAATACGCAGGAAATAGAATAGGTGGCCCAGGTTTTCCTTATCAGAACTCCCCTAAAACTCGGGATTTGAGTCAGATCAGTCCCTTGCCATGGTGACAGGCTGGGGGCGGAGTGTCAGGCCAGCTCGCTCTGTTTTTCCTAATGAGGTTTCAGGGCGGACTGGTGGCTGTGGAATGAAAGGAGAAGGTCAAGGACCCAAGTTTCAGGGTCACAGGAGGGGGCTGCTTCGGGGTGCAGTTCAGACCCCTCAGCATGTGTGAGGAATGCACATTATTAGGAAAGGGGGTGTGCGATCATGGGCTCACTGGTTCTCGCTGTGCACTGCTGCTCCTGCAGAAAGAAACTCTGAGGACACAGAGATGCGGTGCTCGGGGTGACCCCTTGCTCATTAGCCGCTGCAAACTGGAGAAGAAAGCTTCCTTCCCAGACACTGTTAGAAGCCCCTTGCTTCTTGAGTTCCTTGTTGGCTCCGTTCTCAGCCACCAAAATCCAGCAGGGTTGGGCTCATTTGTGAGTGACGTTGTAAATAATCATTTGGGTGGGTGGGGCTGGGGGGGGTCTCCAACTTGGCCCCGAGTCTTCTGTGCAGGTAGAAGTAGATGGATATCAGGCTGGGACGGGCTAAAGAACCTGCCATGGGAAGAGCGAACCTGAGGGTGGCCTGGGTGAGGCCATCTGAGGGCCAAGGTCATGCCGATGAGTGGTGAGGCCCGGAGGAATCCGGGCAGAGGCTCCTTGATTGGGGCTACAGCAGCTGCTGGCGGCCGGACCTCCTGGTGCCCTTGGCTGGAGCACTGCCTCCCTGCCGTACCGGGCCTCGTCCCTCCTCCTCTTCCTGTGTCACTACATTTAGGATCCCTCTGAGTAATCCAAGATGATCTTCTCTCAGAACTTTCAATTACTTCTGCTGAGACCCTTTTGTGAAGTGAAGTAACATTCACAGGTTCTGGGTGTTGGGGGATGGACACAGCTCTTTTTGGGGACCACCATTCAACCGCCTTACAGGTGCCAAGAGAGTCAGGGGACTGTGAGAACCTGTATCTTTGTTGTTTAAAAAAATTATTTGGGGGGTGGGAGGGCATCTCTATGTTACATATATTGCCTGGGCGTGGATTTGTAGGTGGTGTTTAGGGGCCAGGTAAGCCAGGCTTCAGGGTGTCTCTTAGCCAGACCTGTGCTCATTGGTGACCTTCAGGTGGCTACCCTCCTGAGCCTCCCGACCACTCCTGTCCAGCCGCTCCTCTGCCTGTGACCTGCAGCCTGGGGTGGGCAAGTTGGACCCAGCAGCTATGAAACACACGGGACTTCAGAGACCATCCAGCGCGCATGGTTTTCATGTCTTCGGCACAACTAGGACCAGCTCTACTCTGGACACATATCCATCGTCTAGAGCAGGGGTGGGTTCCTTCCCTCTGCCAAGGGCCATTTGGGTATTCACAACACCCTTCGCTTCTTATAATTCACTTAACGTGAATGTAGGTTGCTGTGGAAAAAGCTCGTAGATTTATTGAATGTTGAGTTCTGCCTGCGATTGCCTTGGCAGGGCCAGACCAAATGATTTCTCGAGCCTTCGAGGGCCTATGGGCCAGACAGCACCCGCTACCCCCCCCCCCCCTTTCAGGTGTGACACCAGCCCGGCTAGATCCCCCCCAGCAGCCACAGCCCCGGCTTAGACTTAGCCCATGAAGTGAAATCTCGCTGCTCTCTCTGTCCCCCAACAAGCTTCCTTTTCCGGGTGATGACCCAGAGGCCCCGGGGAGGAGGAGAAAGCTCATCATGCGGGCGCCCTCGCCCCGGGGCGTCCGGAATCTCATTTCCAGTCTCAGAAACAGTCAGATGGACCACCCCGGACGTTCGGTGACGATCTTTCTCACACCCCCACCACCCAGGTCTCGCGCTGATGTTCTCTTTCCTTTTCTGACAGCGCCCCACCCGACACAGACATATGGAGCCCGTCACCCTGGCAACGTGGCTCCTCACACACGGCGCGGCCGTTCCACATGGCAGCCTTCAAACCCATCTGCTCGCCCGTAGAAAACAGAAGTCATACAGAAGGGGGTTTTAGAAAAATCATCACGGCCTAAACTGAACATCGTTTGTGGGGAAACAAACCATATGTTGGAAACTATGTTTCTGAGGCCTGGCTAGGGGCCACCTGAGTTCTGGGGGGGAAAGGGAGCCCTCTCCAGGCCCCGCAGGCCCTTCCCGTCCGGGGACTTGGGGCTGACATGCCTGTTTAGACTTATTGTTGGGGAAGAACAGTCCTGAGCATCACTCCCAACTGCTTCTCCCGTGGTCCTCTACAATGGGGGGAAAGTGGGCAGTGTCAGCGTGGGCAAAGGGTTAACAGACAAGGGTGGACATTTTATTTTATTTATTTATTTTTTAAATATATTTTATTGATTTTTTACAGAGAGAAAGGGATAGGGATAGAGAATTAGAAACATCCATGAGAGAGAAACATCGAGCAGCTGCCTCCTGCACACCTCCCACTGGGGATGTGCCCGCAACCAAGGTACATGCCCTTGACCGGAATCAAACCTGGGACCTTTCAATCCGCAGGCCGACGCTCTATCCACTGAGCCAAACCGGTTAGGGTGGACATTTTAAAGTTGGGAAGAAATGAGGAATTAAGGCTAGAAGCCATCATTAGCTTGGTCTGCTTGCTCCCAGGGGACCTATTTGACATAATGGGGTGAAGGGACATTGATGGGGTGTTTGAGGAAAATTTCGATTTTCAATTGCCAAGAAGCCATGCGCAGTGCTCGGTTGAATCCCCAGGACACTCCTCGGAGACATCTGCCGTTGTTCCCACCGGTCAGCCTGGGAGACCAGGCCGGGAAAGTCTGCTCCTTGCCCACGGAGACACCAGTAAGACACCAAGGGACACCATCGATTCCGGTGTCGCCTCCTGATGGGCTGAGGTCGCCCAGGAGGGGCCATCACATTAGAAAGGCCTGCTTTTCTTCTTGACTATGAATTCCGTAGGCCAGTGGTCGGCAAACTCATTAGTCAATAGAGCCAAATGTCAACAGTACAACGATTGAAATTTCTTTGGAGAGCCACATTTTTTAAACTTAAACTTCTCCTAACGCCACTTCTTCAAAATAGACTCGCCCAGGACGTGGTATTTTGTGGAAGAGCCACACTCAAGGGGCCAAAGAGCCGCCTGTGGCTCGCGAGCCACAGTTTGCCTACCAGGGCCCTAGGAGACCGCTGTCCCAGGACATGAGGAAGGCATCGTTCAAGGCTGAGAGTGCAGATGCAGTGCACGCTACGAGGACACAGTATGAGGCACCCCGCGGTTCCAGCACCCCCAAACGGAAGCTCGCTGAAATCCTCAAGTTTGAGTGTGTCCTTCAACTAGTCTGAATTTTGCCAGCTTTCCCATCATTCTTAGGTACATTTTGATGATATTTTGAGTGACACTTAGAGCTTCCTACACTAGGTGCTTGGCTGTATCTGATGAAGTCATACTTAGCCCTCATAGTATCTCGGGGTGGGGGGAGGTGGACGGTGTTGACCTTCCCATTCTACAGATGAGGAAGCAGAGGCAGAGACTTACCTGGTTCGCCCCACTCCTGATCCTGGGCAGAGTGGGGGCCAGCGGCCAGGCTGTGGGCTCTGCAGCGCGTTGGACCACACCCTCTGCTTTGAAACACCTGGGGCAGGAGGAGTGGCTCCTCTTTCATTTGGTTGTTGGTTTCCCTTTCACTGAGGAAGATGACATCATGGGGAGGTCCTGTTCTCCATTCCCCGCTGCCTTTGTCTCTGGAGGAGCCACCGTCCTGACTCATCCCATTTTGGTTTGGATTTCAACCAATTGCAACCTAATCCTTCAGCCTGTTGGCGGAGAAAGAGCATCACATATTAATCCAGAGTCTGGAAAGGAGACTCGGGAAGGGCATGGGGCCTTCCCAACTCAGCCCGTTCTCTTCCGCTCGTATTGGAAAGGAAGCCGGCCAGCGAGGGAGAGGATTAGGGGAGGAGAGATCTCAGAGCTTCAGCACAAGGATAGGAAGGGGGGGGTGTTGGTGCCCCTCGTTCGGGCATCAATTACCGGGGATCTTTTCCTAGCCTTACAAAGGGTTCAGTACTCTGGGGAAAGAGGTGCACATAGATGATTAAGAAGGAGTCTGTGGTCGAAAGATATTTTTGAAAGGCATTGGGGGTCAGAGGAGCTTCCAGCTGAAGGAGTGAGAAGGCTCTCACTTTGACCAAGATCCCATGCTTTTATTAAACACAATTTTCCCCAAGGCAAGGTGGAAATATACACTTCAAAGGGTACAGTACCAAAGGGTAGAATACAGAAACATTGTCAGATTGGGGAATAGCCTACAGCTCTTCAGGTGTTTGGCCAACAGGAGGCAATAACATGCCCTTAGCTGTCTGGCAGTGAACAATCCTATTTAGGTTTGGGAGAAGTGCCTTTTAGCCATTTCCAACAGGTAAACTACATGAGACTCAACCCTATTGAGCTCCCCAAGCTTCACCAACCTTTCGGTGAAACTCCTGTAATTATTACATGCTGGGATTGGTTCTCGGCGGGGGTGGTTCCTGAACCCACAGCATCAGCAGCATCCGGCAGCTCCTCAGAAATGCAGGATGGGGTGTGTGCACTCCCGACGAGGGGATCATAGTTGGAGAAACGCCGTTCTAACCCATACTTGCCTTCCTTGTCTGAACTCGGGCAATGGGCTGGGCTCAGAGAGGGCTTAAACCTTGAACTCAGACCTCCTCTTTCTGGTCATCAGATGGGAGGGAACTTAAGGCAGGAGTGGCCGAGAATCAGATCTGGGCTCCTAAGAGCTGGTCTTGGGTCAGGAAATGCAGGTGGCTGGTTAGGAACCGAGTAAATGGGCCAGCCTCACCGTGCGCTGGCTGAGTTGGCAGAGCCCAGCAGGTCAGATTGCATCCACAGCGTTTTCCTCTTATAGAAGCGCCGTCCGGTCCTCAGGAGGGAGGGCACAGGGGAAGTCGCCAGGCCGTGGGAGCGAGCAGTGGGAGAGCTGGCAGTCCCTCTTCCTCTAGGCACCAGCGCGATCATCTTCCCCTCGAAGCTCAGCTCATCAATTAACCATTCCCCCTGGAACTGAAATTGGGGCAAAAGCACTTTTGTTCCCCTGGGGGTCCTTCTCTCAGTGCACATGAGCTCCAAGCTCGGCGCCCTGCTCTGCAGAAATGCCCCTGCCAAACAGTCCCCTCCCCAGGTCATCTCACAGCTAAGTCAGAGCCCAAGAGTCAGCTCCAAAAGTGGAGTTTGGCACTTTCTCAGCTCATCCCGATGAATTGTTGGCAAGTCTTCCGCACTTGACTTGCTTAAAACCTTTCCCGAGTAGGATGTAATTTACCCAATGCCTAGTGAAGGTCGTGAGACAATGCCAGGGCTTCGACTCCTGGGGGCAAGTAGCCTGTGAACATATCAAACACAATGGCTGGGTGCAGGTGAGATCTTATTTAATTCATTTTTTTTTATTAGTCCTCACCTGAGGATACTTTTTTCCTTTGATTCTTAGAGTGGAATGAGAGGGGGAGACAGAGGGAGAGAGAAACATCGATGTGAGAGAGACGCATCAATACCTTGCCTCCTGCACACATCCGGGCCAGGACCAGGGACTGAGCCTGCTACCCTTAGGCTAAACTCCTTTTGTTTAGAAATCATGCTCACTAGCTTTTCTGTTTCCGTCAAAAGTAGGAGGACATTTATCCTGTCCTGTGCCACATCGGGTACAGAGAAGACTCTGACTGTCGCTGTTGGCCAGAATGAATAAATGCCTGCTCTGCTCTGGGCAGGGAGGTGCTGGTTACTCAGTTCTGGTGGCGTTCCAGGCATTGCCCACTGCCCAGGCTCCTTGCAGATATGGGGCCTGAGACCCCGGGGCTGACCAATCTCTCTAACCTAGAAAGGCAGGTGCTATTTACACATTGGCTCGCACCTCATTAATGGGCTGGGGGAGTTAGGGAGTTTCTCTTTCTTACTGTCCAAAAGCTTCCTGTTACTGCAAGCAAAGTCTCTGAGTTGGACTTGCCAAGAACCAAGAGGATCGCACACACCAGTGAGGTTTTCCAGGCTCCTTCCTGGTGGCCACCTTGCAGTGGCCTCCCTCTGGGTGGAGACTGGGAATGAATCCCAGAGTGGGGACTGGGAGTGAGCCTCAGAGTGGGGACTGGGAGTGAGCCTCAGAGTGGGGACTGGGAGTGAGCCCCGGAGTGGGGACTGGGAATCAGTCTCAGAGTGGGGACTGGGAGTGAATCTCAGAGTGGGGACTGGGAGTGAGCCTCGGAGTGGGGACTGGGAGGGAGCCTCAGAGTGGGGACTGGGAGTGAGTCTCAGAGTGGGGACTGGGAGTGAGCCTCGGAGTGGGGACTGGGAGGGAGCCTCAGAGTGGGGACTGGGAGTGAGTCTCAGAGTGGGGACTGGGAGTGAGCCTCGGAGTGGGGACTGGGAGTGAGTCTCAGAGTGGGGACTGGGAGTGAGTCTCAGAGTGGGGACTCGGAGTGGGGACTGGGAGTGAGCCTCGGAGTGGGGACTGGGAGTGAGCCTCGGAGTGGGGACTGGGAGGGAGCCCCAGAGTGGGGACTGGGAGGGAGCCTCTCTGGCCAGAAGCATCTGTGGGAGCTGGGCTCTCGGAGGAAGAACTGAGGGGAAGGGATGATGGTTGAATCCGAGTCTCTGGGGACACCTCCAGTGGTGTGATGGGAAGTTGGGCCTTGACAAGAGGGGAGCGGTGGGAACTTGGGCTGGCCTCCTGGTGGAAGGTATGCAGGGGACGTGTGGAAACAGCACGGTCACCCTCCAGGGGGGCCACCTTATTGAAAAATTTAAAATATTCAATTTGTACCCAGCCAGTGTGGGTCAGTGGTTGAGCGTTGACCTATGAACCTGGAGGTCACAGTTCCATTCCTGGTCAGGGCACATGCCCGGGTTGCAGGCTCCATCTCCAAGTAGGGGGTGTGCAGGAGGCAGAGGATAAATGATGTTTTTCGATCTCTCTCTCCCTTTCTTTTCTTTTCTCCCTAATATCAATAAAGACACATATTAAAAAATGAGTGGCCTGGTGCATGAAATTCATGCACAGGAGAGGGGGGGTGTCCCTCAGCCTGGCCTGCACCCTCTCCAATCTGGGATCCCTGTGGGATCAGGCCTAAACCGGCAGTCAGGACATCCCTCTCTCTTCTTTTCTCTCTAAAATCAATAAAGACACATATTTAAAAACTCAATGCCTATTGAATATTTTTCTTGATGTCCTTTGATTTTCTGTAATGTAAATCTCACCCCCAGCCATTAATCTTTGGTGAAAGACATGGCATGCGCCTGCTGGGACACTCCAGCCCTTTAGACCTCACATTCCAGATGAGGCCTTGGGCGGTGGAGAGCCACACCTGAGATGCACCTTCGTAGACCATAGCTGGGCATCAGAGGTGCAGCGGTCTGAACATTAGAGGCAGAGGAGATCCTAAGGGAATTTTAAAAGCCAGGCCAGGTGAGGTCTGGCAAGGTGTGTGCACCGAGCCTTTCGCAGGGAAAGTGTTTCCGTGGGAAGGTCCCAGGCAGGTCGGGAACCACAGGGACCTGCCAGAGATCCCAGTGAGAAGGTTCGGGAGGTGTGGCCCCGGCCGGCCCCAGCCCTCAGATGCTCCTGGGATCCAGCTTCATTTCTGTGGGGCGATCCTCTGGGGTTACACATTCCTGTGTGTGACTTCACCTGTCTTCCTCCTGCTCCACGGGAGCCCCCAGAGAATAGAATCAGTGTCCTGCACTGTGCCTGGCATCCTGGAGAAAGACAGGCAGTGCCCATTTGCTCAGCATCCTATCTAATAAAAGAGTAATAACGCAGATTGACCATCACTCCAACACACAAGAGGGCTGCCCCCATGTGGTCAAAGATCCTGCCCCCATGTGGACACAAGATGGCCAACACAAGATGGCCAGCAGGGGAGGACAGTTGGGAGGTTCCAGGCCTGCAAGGGAGGGCAGTTGTGGGTGATCAGGCCAGCAGAGGAGGGCAGTTGGGGGCAATCAAGCCTGCAGGGGAGAGGAGTTAGGGGTGACCAAGCTGGCAGAGGAGAGAAGTTGGGGGCAAACAGGCTGGCAGGGGAGCAGTTAGACATCAAACAGGCTGGCAGGGTAGTGGTTAGGGGGTGATTAGACTGGCAGGCAGAAGTGGTTAGAGGCAATCAGGTAGGCAGGTGAGCAGTTTGGAGCTAGCAGCCCTGGATTGTGAGAAGGATGTCCTACTGGGATTGGGTCTAAATGGGCAGTCAGACATCCCTTGATGGGTCCCAGATTGGAGAGGGTGCAGGCTGGGCTGAGGGACAACCTCCCAGCCCTGTGCATGAATTTCATGCACCAGGCCTCTAGGGTATAAGTTAGTGCCAACTGATCACCAGAGGCAGCTGGGGAAGAGCGTGAGCATGTGTGTGATTGGGAGTTGGAAATGTCGCATCAAGCCCTAATGAATCTTTCTCCTTTGAGTTATATTCTAAATGAAATCCCTGTGTTTGGACTTGGAGTTGCGTTTGTGCCCGTGCTCCAAAAATTATCTTGCACGCAATTGGGATTTTCATGTACGATAAGGGAACAGGGCTGTGGGTTTTAATATTTTTTAAGACATTAAGTAGAGGCCGTTTCAAAAACACAATATTTAATTATTTGCAAACATCATTTTTCCCCCTCAGCTGCAGTACAATTAAAGAGGGCTGTTTTTGGAGAAGGAAATGAAATGAGTGAAATGTGAATTGACCGTGAGTGGACCAGGAATGACTTGACCAAAGGACACTCATTGTAGGGGACAAAGGGTGAGACTCCGAAGGGGATAATATCTGGCAGCCCCAGAATCCCTGCTGAACTGGAAATTGAATGGTGACATGAATAAAGCCTCATCGATAAAACATGCGAGCTGCTGAAATGGATGGGAAAGGAAGGGAATGAAATCAAAGACAATCCACTTTTGCTGAAAAACAACCTTGAGCGGCAATGTTTCACCGCACGGTTAATATAAAATAAGTCATTATTTGAAAAGGGAAGAGAAAAAAAGAAAGCTCGCCCGATTACATCACATCAATAATGCATTTTCTAGAAGCTCATCTTGGTCCTTTCTCTAAAGGCCAAGTAATGGAGAGAAATCACCTTTTATCTGCTCCCGAGGGGGAGGGTTTACTTCTTATCTCATTGTGGTTGAACCTGTGAAAATACCCCGGGGGCTCTGAGTGTGGTGGAGAGGGGGAATCCAGGCCCTCTGTGTAGGCATCCAGAATAATCCTGGACAGCAAGGAAAAAAAATACCCACTCTCAACCCCATTCTCCAGCAAGGTGCTTTCTGTTTAATCATCCAGAAATTTAAATTAATTCTTCACTTAGTTGTGCCTTTAGACAAATGGTCATAGCTTATGTATGTTCTTCTAGTCTGTAATGTCTAGCATTTCTGGGTCCTGGGGCTGCTCAAGGCAACCCATATTCCTTAACTCTTTTTTTGTTTGTTTTGTTTTAATCCTCTCTTAAGGATATTTTTTCCTTTTTTTTTTTTTTTCAGAGAGAGTGAAGGGCGGGGGAACATCAGTGATGAGAGAGAATCATTGATCAGCTGCCCCCTGTAGTGGAGACTGAGTCTGAAACCTGAGCATGTGCCCTTGACCAGAATCAAACCCATGACCCTTTGGTGCATGGGCCTATGCTTTAACCACTGAGCAACATCGGCCAAGGCCAAATTCTTTAATTCTTAGGCTCTTGGTCTCAACTGGAAAAGGAACAAAGTAATACCTAAATCTTGATTAGGATTCAATGAAAGAAGATAAAGTAAACTAAACCACGTGTCCATTGCTACATCTGATACCTGGGGCTGGTTCCATTTACCCTCTTACTCATCTGTTACCACTTTTTATATTTATACTAGGGGCCCAGTGCACGAAATTCGTGCACTGGGGGTGGTGGTCCCTCAGCCCAAGCTGCCCCCTCTCACATACTGGGAGCCCTCAGGGGATGTCCAACTGATGGCTCACCCCCAGCCTGCCCAAGGTCTAAAGCCTCTGTCTGAGACTTCCCATCCTTGGGCAGGGGACCCCAGTGAAGCGATCGCCCATTGCTGGCTGGCTCTGCCCCCCAGCCCGGCCTGGCAACCCACGGCCAGAAAAAGCCTCTGAGTGAGAGACTTTTTCCGGCCTTGGGCACCCAGAGAAGTGATTGCCCTGCGATCGGGGCCCATCACTGGCTGGCTCCACCCCCAGCCCCAGCCTGCCATGGTCAGCAGCCATGTTGGTTGGGTGTTAATTTTAATTTTGGGTGTGGGCATGGCTTGTGGACGTGGCTTATTTGGTGTAGCAAATGTATGGTCAATTTGTATATTACTCTTTTATTAGATAGGATATTTTTATTGATTTCAGAGAGGAAGGGAAAAGGAGAGAGAAACATCAATGATGAGAGAGAATCATTGATCAGTTGCCCTCAGCATGCCCTCTAGTGGAGATTGAACCTGCAACCTGAGCATGTGCCCTTGATCAGAATCGAACCCAGGACCTTTCAGTGCACAGGCCGACACTCTATCCACTGAGCCAAACCAGCTAGCGTGTCCATTCCCTCTTTTGACAGCAATCATTGTTGACCACTCATGAAATGCTTCCTTGCAGAAGCATGAACCAGCAAGTGAGAAAACAAAAAAACAGAAGTGTGAGATTAATGCGATAAACGATGTCATTGTGAACGGGGCACCCAACCCACCACCCAGCTTCGTGGGAAGGGCGAGGGGTTCCCATGGAAGGGAAGCCAGGTAGGGGCCTGTGGGCAGGAGGGACCCAGAAGGGAGAGTGAGCTCTGCTGTTTTCAGATAAAGCTGTTCACTGGGCCTTGGGCTGTGGTAAGAGAGAGTACAGGGGCAGAAGGGCCACAGTGTGAAGCAGCTCAGACACAGGTGTAACAGACTCACAATGCTGAGCTCTGTTACAAGGACAACAGAGCACCACAGTGTCATTTTTCTAAAAAACAGCATTTGTTGTTTTTTTTCAGATTGCAGGTATTTATACCTGTTGATTAAAGGAAAGTGCAGAAAAGCTTACCAAGCCTATATAATAAAAGGCTAATAGTCAAATCACCCAAACAACAGAACAGTCATTCACTATGGTGTGCACTGACCGGCAGGGGGCAGATGCTCAAAGCAGGAGCTGCCATTGGTGGTCAGTGTGCTCCACAGAGGGAGTGCTGCGCGGCCAGAAGCCCAGCTCACAGCTGGCCAGTGCAGCGGCAGTGGCAGGAGCCTCTCCCGCCTCCGCAGCAGCGCTAAGGATGTCCGACTGATGGCTTAGGTCCACTCCCCTTGGCAGAGAGGGGGCCTGAGCCATCAGCCGGACATCCCACAAGGGCTCCAGGACTGGCGAGAGGGCACAGGCTGGGCTAAGGAATTTCCCTTCACCCCGAGGCCTCTAGTGATAATGTAAATGAGCAGCTCCACAGTCCTCATCCAGAGGTAATCATTGTGAATATTTTGGTGTAATGTTATTTATGATTGAGACAGTATTTTTTATTGCTTCTTGTTAGAAACATTGCATGTGAATTATAAAAAAAAAAAAGACTGAAAATTAAAAACACACCCTAAATTCCTTCACATAGTTATACCTAATTAGTGAGTATCCATCTGAATTTTTCTCTGTGTGTTTCTGTCTTGTTCTTAGTCTGTTTATCACTCTCTTCTTAATGTTTCTTAACCTGTATCCTTTTAATATGTCAGGAGAGTGTTTCCTGAATTCCACACAAGATTTCATGTACAGCATTATTAGTAACTAGAGGCCTGATGCATGAAGATTCATTCCATAATGGGCCTTCCTTCCCCTGGCTGCCGACACCACATTCACTCTGCCCAGAGCTACCTTTTCACTCTGCCCAGAGCCGCCTTTCTGCCTTCCCACTCTGCCCAGAGACTGGAGCTGCTGCGGTGGTATGAAATGCAAGCATCCCACCCTGCCCCTGGCCGCTCGGCACCTGTGTATCCAAACTAACCCACCATATTTGCTGGGTTAATTTGCATACTCACTCCTGATTGGCTGGTGGGTATCGCGAAGGTACGGTCAATTAGCATGTTGCTCTTTCATTGGTGTAGCTAACTGAAGAGCCTGGTTGGCATGGCTCAGTTGGTTGAGTGTCATCCCATGCACCAGGAGGTCACTGGTTTGATTCCTTGTCAGGGCACAGGCCTGGGTTGTGAGCTCAATCAGATCCCCAGGACAGGACATGCAGGAGGCAGCCGATTTATGTGTCTCTCTCATCGATGTTTCTATCTCTCTCTCCCTCTCCCTTCCTCTCTTTCAAAAAAATCAATAAAAACAGTTTAACAAATAATGACAGAATAAAGCATCTATATAATAAAAGCCAAGTGACCAGAATGACCGGTCGCTCGCTATGACAGGCACTGCAGTGGCCTGGCCGGCCCCACCCACGATCGGCCCCCATGGAGGCAGCCTGGCCGGACTCCATCTGTGCACAAATTCATGCATTGGGGCTCTAGTCTTTGTATAACAAAATTCATTTGACCAATTTCCTATCGTGAACATTTATCCTTTTCCAAATTACACTCTACCAACATTGTGATAAAAATTTCATAGGTAAACCTTTCACGGATCTCTAAAATTTCCACAGAATAAGACAGTGGCATTTAGTGTAATTAAAGATACTGAGATATACACTCTTATGTTTCCCACTGAAATACAATTTCAGTTTTTCTCCTGGTGATCAAATATGTCCCCATGTCACCTCAACCATGGAGTCTCATCAGGTTCTTTCAGAGTTGACCGTTTTATAAGCAAAACATGGTAACTTGTCAATTTGCATTCCTTTATTTAATAATGAAGTTAAACACATTTTAATATGTCAGTAATTTCTTTCTTCTCTTTCAAATTGTGTGTTAGTGAACCTTGGCCATTGATTGTATTAATTCTTTTCTTATCAAGTCTCATATTAATCTATTTACTCTTTGTGTTATATACAAAAATATTGTTGTTAGTAAATAGTTTGTTGTTAAATTACATTCATGACTATTTTGTTGCAAAGAAGCGGTAGCAGGAGAGTTTCCCAAAATGTTGGTAGCTGACTCACTCCTGATTGGCTGGTGGGTGTCGTGAAGGTACGGTCAATTAGCATGTTGCTCTCTCATTGGTGTAGCTAACAGAAGAGCCCGGTTGGCATGGCTCAGTTGGCTGAGTGTCATCTCATGCACCAGGAGGTCACTGGTTTGATTCCTTGTCAGGGCACAGGCCTGGGTTGTGAGCTCAATCAGATCCCCAGGACAGGGCATGCAGGAGGCAGCCGATTTATGTGTCTCTCTCATCAATGTTTCTATCTCTCTCTCCCTCTCCCTTCCTCTCTTTCTAAAAAAAAAAATCAATGAAAACATAATTTTAAAAATAATGACAGAACAAAGCATCCTATCTAATAAAAGAGTAATATGCAGATTGACCATCACTCCAACACACAAGATGGCTGCCCCAGTGCGGTCAAAGATCCTGCCCCCGTGTGGACACAAGATGGCCACCATAAGATGACCAGCAGGGGAGGGCAGGTAGGGGCAATCAGGCTGGCAGGCAGAAGTGGTTAGGGGCAATCAGGAAGGCGGGCAGGTGAGCAGTTGGGAGCCAGCATTCCTGGATTCTGATTGGGCCTAAACAGGCAGTCAGACATCCCTTGAGGGGTCCCAGCTTGGAGAGTGTGCAGGCTGAGCTGAGGGACACACACCCCATGCAAGAATTTCGTGCACCGGGCCCTTAGTCTATATAATAAAAGCCAAGTGACCAGAATGACCGGCCGCTCTCTGCCAGTGCGTGTTCTGCTCGTGGCCTTGGCTCAGCGCGCATCCTCGCAGCACCTCTGCGTGAGCATTGTCTGTGGTTTATCCTGGAGATCACAGCCTTTCTCCATATGCAGTGTACCCTCTGCACTGCGTGAGGCAAAGCTCCAGTGGGGTTATTCCCCCCAATGCTTAGCCGAAGCCTCCACCTCTGTGTTCACTCCCCCCTTTTTTTTACACGAACGGAACCCAGTGTTTGGAGCAAGTTCCTGCCGCCAGAGCAGAAAGCAGAACCGCTTCAGGGGCGGCTCCCATCTCCTGCCAGGCTGGCCTCGCTGCCAGGCGTGGCTGCACCTTTTCCTTCCTGTTTCCCGGAATGTGCGGCGGCTTCTGTCGGAAACGGAACCATCTTCCCGCCTCGTGGGCAACCCAGCTGCTGAGGACGGAGGCCCGGAGGAGTCTGAGCCCCCTGGCTCTCAGGGGTCCTCACGCTAGCTCCGACGGCTTGCTGGAGGGCAGGACACCAGCCTCTGGAGGGCTGGCCATGCTAGGAGGACCCTTAAGCGCAGGAGGGAAACAGCAGCGGCGTCGGTGATGGAAGAAGGCTCCTCACACTTGGGGAGAAGCAGCAGTTCTGTCCTCTCTGACCCCTCCCTCCGTGCGCAGGTGGGGAGTTCCAAGTTCAGGGTCTGATGGAGGCGGGCACAGCGGGGGAGAAAGCAGGTGCTGTGGAGAGGACAGATGTTTACCAAACACTCACACACACACACCCCGGAGAAAAGCCCACACCCCCCCCCCCCCCCCCAGCCCTTGGTCTGTTGGAAAAAATGGGATTAGGTCTCCCAGCAGCACCACCTGGTCTCCCTGGAGACCACAAGGAGGACAAGAGCCGCAGGAAAGCCATGGAGCGTGGTGGGCGGTGCAGTGGCAGAGCCGGTCCTGGGCCATTCTGGTGGGGAGCCTCCCAGATCCAGTCAAGGGCACAGGCCCAGGTTGCGGGCTCCATCCCCAGTTCGGGGCCTGTTGGCAGCTGACCAACAGTTCTCGCTCATCGTTGATGTTTCTGTCTCTCCCTCTCCACTCTTCTCTGAAGTCAATAAGATTAGAAAAAAATAAAATCAATAAAAATATAGTTAAAGAAAAGCAAAAATGTCATATCTTCTCCTCCTCCTCCTCCTCCTCCTCCTCCTCCTCCTCCTCCTCCTCCTCCTTCTTCTTCTTCTTTTTTGTTAAACCTCCTCTGAGGATGTTTTCCCGTTGTTTTTAGAGAGAATGGAAGGGAGGGGAGAGGCGGAGAGAGAAACACCGATGTGAGAGAGACACATGGATTGGTCGCCTCCCCATTGAGCCTGCTGCACCCGAGGTCCGTGCTCTTGACCGGAACTGAACCCAGGACACTTCAGTCCATGGGCTGAGGCTCTGTCCCCCGAGCCAAACCGCCGAGGGCCAGACGTCATCTTTTCCAAGTGATTGAATTTGGGGGGGTCAACCCAGGACCCCGAGGATTTCGTGGTCGGAAAACTATTTAATGGCTGGTCTTTCTGAGTCGCGTGTGAAATAAAACCGAGCTCAGATGAGGTCAGGTGTGTGAGGAAACGCATCACATGTGCACAAAGGGTAAGCACAGGGCGCCTGGTCAACATCTATGTAATTGTTTATATCACGAGACGGAACACGATGGGATCGTTCTCTAAAAGCGCCTAATTTGGGTCGGATCCCTAGGCTGGCCTTGTTTGACCTTGGGACACAAATAAACCTTGCTGCCCCACTCCTTTTTAAATTGGGAAGCTGGTTCTCCTGGGAGGAGCCATTATGCAAAGAAAGTCCTCAGGAAATTGTGGCTTCTCACCAAACCGGTGTGGCTCAGTGGATAGAGCGTCGGCCTGCGGACTGAAAGGTCCCAGGTTTGATTCCGGTCAAGGGCATGTACCTTGGCTGTGGGCACATCCCCAGTTGGAGGTGTGCAGGAGGCAGCTGATCGATATTTCTCTCCCATCAATGTTTCTGACTTTCTATCCCTCTCCCTTCTTCTCTGTGAAAAATCAATAAGATATATAAAAAACAAAAATAATAATAATAAAGAAATTGTGGCTTCTCTGTCTACATAGTCATGCACCCACCCCCAGGTGTGTGTATGTCACAGGGCAGCTCAGCCTGTGGTACCTGTTTCTCTGAGACTAAACCCAGTACAAGCCCTGACCCACTCAATCCCGAGAGCTGCACCCAAAGCTTACCCCCTTCCCCAAGAGCAACGTGCAGATAAGAACATACAACACAAATGCCTCCTCTCCCTCTTTTTAAAAAAATATATATTTTATTTTATTTTTTTACAGAGAGGAAGGGAGAGGGATAGGAAGTCAGAAACATCGGTGAGGGAGAAACATCCATCAGCTGCCTCTTGCACACCCTCCAATTGGGATGTGCCCACAGCCAAGGTACAAGCCTTTGACCAGAATCGAACCTGGGACCTTCCCGTCTGCAGGCTGATGCTCTATCCACTGAGCCAAACTGGTTTCGGCTCCTCTCCTTAAATACTACCAGGCCGCACAACCAGGGGCTCTCTGCGTGCATGGTGCTGCAGAGTGCACAGGAGGAAGTGATAGTTGCAATATTAATGGTAGTTATTAGCATTTTTAACTCTGCCGCTTTGCTCTACGACTCCCCCTTTCTCGTGTAATAAATCCGGATGCTTTATTTATTTATTTGCAGCCATCCCTGGGCCTGGCTTCTTGGAGGCCACTGTGCTGTTACGACCGATTACAGACAATGTCACCGAGAAGAGAACGCTTTGGAGGTTCGGGTGCCCTAATGTCGCAGGTGATTTAAGAAACAGGGAGCAAGCCCCGGGAGCAGCACATAGTGAGTGTTACCGCCCTTGCTCCCCTCCAACTTAATGTGTTTGTCTCGGGCCGATGTGCGGTGTGACTTAAGCCAGGGTGATCGCACGAAGGTGCGGAGTCTCCCTGCAGTGTGTGACGCCGGCCGGGCTCTGCCAGGGTGTGTGCAAACAGTGCACACTGCTCTCCTGTCCAATGGACTGGGCGGGAAAACGTCTTCACAGAGGGTGTCCTGGGGGGACCTACTCTTTTCCGTCCTTAACTCTGTGAAGCGGCCCTTTCCCTAATGCTTACTCCCCTGGAATTAAGTTAAATTTACTCTTATTAGCATAAAAAAAGTTTACCTGTCCCAAAGAAACCTGACTTTCAGATCTTGAAGTTTCTATGAACACTTTGCAGAGTTTATCCCATTTAACAACACTTACATTTTAATGCAGCACCAGAATAAAAGTTCAGGATCAAAGGTCGTTTTGTTTTTGCTTGTTTGTTTTTTATTGATTTTTTACGGAGAGAAAGGGAGAGAGATAGAAAGTCAGAAACATCGATGAGAGAGAAACATCTATCAGCTGCCTCCTGCGCACCCTCCACTGGGGATGTGCCTGCAGCCAAGGCCCATGCCCTTGACCGGAATCGAACCTGGGGCCTTTCAGTCTGCAGGCCGGCGCTCTATCCACTGAACCAAACCGGTTTCGGCTCAGAGGTTGTTTTGATGTTGGGGTTGAGTTCAGCGTCTGTTCAGCAGAACTCTGTGTCCAAAACAAAACAGAGCGTGCCCTGCTTCCTGGTAACAGGGGAGGTGAAACGTGGACAGGAGGGCGTGGAGCTGTCAGAGGTGACTGAAACTTCTAATAACCCAGGTCAGCTCACTTGCTAGCATCGACGTTTTAAAAATTGTATTTTAATTGTTGGCTCAGCAAAGAACTTCCCTCCAAGCTACCGACTCTTTCTAAGCACACACGATATCAGCAGTGGGGCCAAAGACAATGTGCGAAGAAACCAATCATTAGGATGAAAGTCATAATTTAAAAGGATGCGTTTTGCTGAGGAACTTAAGCTGACACCTGCAATGTAAAATATGAGGCTCAAAGTCAACTCTATCATTACTCAGTGAAATGATTTAAACAGACACCGGCAGGCTTACTTCCTGTGATTTAGCACCCTGAGAGGGAACTCTTACCTATAAGAAAAACCATGATGTAATCTGTTTGTCTCTTTCTTTGTATCTGGCGAAGACAAGAGTGGAAGAGATGGCTTAAATTTCAGACTATAGTTGGTAACGCTGTATTAGATAATTGAAATTTGCTCAAAGAGTAGACTCGAAGTGTGTTCTCATACACACACAAAGAAAACCATGTGAGGTGATGGATGTATTCAAAATCCTTTCATAATGTATACGTATATCAAGTCACCGTAGTTACAGAAAACCAGGGAAGAACCAACCAACGCTTAGAGAGATGGAGTTACATTTATTATTGTTACTGCGCATGGGCCCAGAGGAAGATGTCTTTCAAATTCTGGGCCCCAACATGGAGGAACTTTTCTTATTTGTATCTTTTTACTTTCTTTGTCTCCCAAATATGGGGTGTTTCTGGCCCCCTTTGCAAGTTCTTAAAGAGCCCCTATGTGCTGGGGCCTTGAGACCTCAACCAAAGGCCTGGCCTGGCGCCAGCACTGACAACTTCATCCGGGGAAGGTTTATGGCATCTCTGGAATGGGAGTAGTCTCATTTTATTTATTAAGCAAGCAAGCATTTAGAGAAGCCAAAGAGCAGGGTTAAAATTTCAAACAGTTTTTAAATAAGATGGATGCCTCACCCTGACGTACACTTTGAATATTTTACAATTCTATACGTCAGTTATATCTTAGTAAAACTGGACCTAAAAAAAGTTCAGGCCTCCACTTATTGGATCCTTTAAGTTAATAGTGTCATAGCTTTAAATATATATTCTAAAATGAGCAACTTTTCATTTTGTATTGGGAATTCTGAGCATCTCTGCTGCCCCCCCCCCGCTTCTCCCCCCCTCTTACCACAACCCCCCAGCCCTTATTCCCTACCTAAGACGTTACTTTGGGGAAGGAGGTTTTAGAAATTGCAGCAAGACGTCCTGCTCAACCGTGTAACAGTGAAGTCAGAATTTCTGAGAAGTTGCCAAGAACAATAAAAAGAGATATTACTTTTTATGCAGAACACTTGCCACATAGTGCTGCCTCTTAGTCAGTGAGCAGATTCTCATTATTTATTTAGATTCCTCTGGCAGTTTTACTCTGAAGAGCTCATTAGAGTTAATTATTCCAATATCATGTTCATTTTCAGACTTTTGGTATTTATCCTTCTGTTTATGTCCATATTTTTGCAGATTTCACCCACTGAATATATCCTGAGTCTAGTCACATCTCTCCCTTTTCGTCACCGTAAGCCTGATCCAGGCTGCCCTGGTCTTTCACTTAGAGTGGGATTGCCTGTAAACTGAGCTCCCTACCTCCACCCTCGCCTCCGCCATCTGTTCTCCACTCCACAGTCCCCGTGATATTTCCTCAGCAAAGAAGGCAGCTGGTGGGACTTTGGTCAAGATTACCTTCAGCTGTCGACCCACCAACCAAGAAGTCACTGCTTCCATTCCTGATCAGGGCACGTGCCTGTGCTGTGGGCTTGATCCTTCATAGGGGAGTGAAGGAGGCAGCCAGCCGGTCAGTGACTCTCTCTCATCATTGATGTTTCTCTCTCTCTCCCTCTCCTTTCCTCTTTCTTGTCAAAATCAATCAAAATATATATTTTAAAAGATTACATTGATCTGTAGACCAATTTGGGGAGTATTAAGGCTGATCAGTCTCTGAGCCATGAAAATGGATGTCTTTCCATTTATTCAGGTCTCTTCTAATTTCTTTTAACAGTGTTTTTCAGGGTTATTTTTTTATTTCCGCAAATATTTATTGAGTCAATTTTCTATGATATATCTGCTAAACTTTGAATATACAGTGAAAATAATTGTCCTTCTGTAGTGTCTAATGTATTGAAGTTTTAACTACAAGTTTCGTAATTCTTTTGTTAATTTTACTCTAAGTGTTTTATTGTTTTTTGTTGCTGTTGTAAGTAGAATGGTTTTCCTTCATTTTGTTTTCAGGTTTTCGTTGGTGCCAAAGAGAAAAACAGCTAATTTTTGTAGCTCTTGTATCCTGCAACTCAATTATTAGTGAATCCCTAAGAATTTTTTATATAAAAATAATTTCATTATTACTTCTTGCTTTGTAATCTCAATGTCTTTTATTTATTTTTCTTGTCTAATAGCTTTGTCTAGAACCTTTAGTACACTGTTGAATAGAGATGGTAAGACTAGACATCCTTATCTTGTCCCTAATCTAGTTTTTCACCATTAAGCATGATATTGCCTGTGAGATTTTTGGAAATTTTCTTTCATTTCTACTTGATTGAATTTATTTTTTCATGAAAGGTTGTTGAATATTGCCAAATGCCTTTTCTCTATCTGTTGGGATTATCACGTAGTTTTTGTTTTTTCCTCTCTGTTCTTCTGGTTACATAATCTCTATCGACCTCCCTTCATGTTTGCTAATCATTTCTTCTGTCAGTTCAAATCTACTGTTGAAGCACTTTAGTGAATTTTGATTCCTTGTTGCCCTTTTCAACTCCAGAGTTTCCGTTTGCCCCTTTTATGCACTGCACATCTCCTGACCTCTCCCTGATGAGGCATTGTCGTCATACCTCTCCCTTTACTTCCTTTACTTCCTTCGGCAGCCTCTTTCCTTTCGCTCTTGGATGTGTATAATTGCCGCTTTGAAACCCTCAAAGGCAATTTTTGTTGCCGGCTCTCTTTTTTTCTGTTTATGGACAACACTTTCCTGTTCCTTTTCACGTCTCAATATTGTTTCTCAATAGTAGGTGGTAGCCAGTATGAGTATTGCCTCCTCCCCATCCCATTGGATATTCTCATTAATTGCTTCCTTAGTTATTGAGTGACTAGCTGGGCGAGTTCAGTGACTCTATGTCCCATGCCGTGTGCATGCTCTGAGTTGTTCCCTCGAGGGCACGGCCTCAGGCCTGTGCACAGTGTCACTGACCTCCTTCCCCAGGGATGAAGATGGTTTTAGTCTGTTCTCTCTGTCTCTGCCCCTGAATTCCCCTTGAAGCTTCAGGCTGGTTATTGCACCTAACTGTTAGCCTCCACTACTTGCTAGACGATTTCTCTATTGTTTTTGACCAGCATCTTGGCTCATAAATTGCTCCACAGTCTGATCCAATTAAAGTTGGGTCCCTTTGCTCTCCCCGTCTTTGAAGCTTGATTTACCCCCAGAGAGCTCTTCTTTAGCTTTCTTGTTCTCTCCGTTGTATATCCAGTGGCTCTATCCCTTTTTCTTGTTGCTATGGAGACTGCTCTTAATTGCTCACCTCCTAGAACTCAATTGCTTTTATCAGTGCCCTTGGGCTTGAACTTTCACAAGGTCTGTTGCAAATAAAGAGGTGCCTTTCCTGACCTCTCTAGCCTAAACTGATATCACTGCCACTCTCTTTTAGTTGTCTTTTTCTTCATAGCCCTTCCATTGGCCTGACGTTACATGACATATTTGTTAACTCACTGTCTATCGCCACCACTACCGTATAAGCTTTCTGAGGGCAGACTTAGTGCAATATACCCAGTTCCTAGTAGAGTAGCTTGCTGTAGAGTAGGCGAAATAAATAGCAGGTGAGTTAGTGACTAGGACGGAACAAGTGAGTCAAAGAACACCTCTATTGGTCTCAAGGAAAAGGGAACATGCACAGTGAGCGTTCAGTCTTTGCACACAGACGACTATTCAGAAACCCTCTGAAGTTTACCATGAAACTAGTGCCCAGATTCATGCACTTTGGAAGGAAATTAATTAGAAGGTGGCCGGCGGGGAAGTACTGGGCGAGGTGGCTTCCCACCGTCCCCCCTCGGCCAGCTGCACCTGGGACAGCGCAGCTGCTGGAAGGACATCTGCAGAGCGAGCCGGGTCCTTCTGGAATTGGGCTCCCTTGGCCTGGCCTGTGGGGACTGGGCTGAAACCAGCTCTCCGATAACCTCCTAAGGGTCCCAGATTGCGAGAGGGCAGTTTTCGGGTGATGCACTCCGGAACTGGGCTCCCTCCTCTCTGGTTCTGGGGTGGATCTCCCAAGAACCACCGCAGCTCGGCAGCTCCCGCTTTGAGCGTCTGCCCCCTGGTGGGCAGTGTGCGTCATACCTACCAGCTGGTTGGCCGATTGGACGGTCGCTTAGCCTTTCATACATGTTATATAGATAGCAGTGTTGAGGAAATAAAAAGTAGATCGGGATGAGCGGGTCTAATACCCCAAGTAAAGATGAACTCGGTAATGATGATGATAACACTAACGACAGTGGCAGCACGTCTATGAGGAACTGCATGCTTCTCATGGACCCAGCCCTGTGCTGTGCTTGCACCTACTATTTCACTGAAGACAGCGGTGCTTTGGGGTGTGCTTTGCAGACGTGTACAGTAGCGAGTACAGCAAGGCTGAGGAGAAAATCCAGGACAGCAGCACAACTAGGAAATGGCACAATTGGGTGTCCAGACTCCGAGGCCAATTTTATTACATCAACTACAGTACCATGTTTAAACAGGCATGATATTAGGATGGAGGAAATGGTTAAAAAACGAAAGACACCAAATCAGATTTTTTCAGAGATCCCCAACAGCTGTGGGTAAAATACTAGTTCTCAAATTATTTTGGCTCAATACCTTATTTTTGGAGAATGACCTCAGTCCCCTACGAGGTTCACTTTCTGACCCCCTCTCAACAATTCTGAGCCATCCCCACGAGGTGTCGCATTCATCGCAGCCATCACACCTTCAGTCTAGGTCCTGCAGTCGGAGGTGACCCTGAACCAGGCTGGGGGAGGGGGGCGTGGTGGCAGCAGGACCTTTCTGGCAGAAGAGGTAGAAAGTGGAAACATGTAGCACTGAGTCAGCTGGAAGGGAAACCGAAAACCTGTGTCACAGCGCCACCTTCTGGAGACAGAGGAAGAGTTTCTAATTGCCAGCCTGGTTGCCCTGTTAGAATCAAGCGGTGATTAAGGTGTTGCTGCTTCAGATGCTCATGGCAAAGGCTGGTTTCATCTAGTACTGTGAAACATCACAGGAATGCGGCACTGCAGAAAGAAATGACGGTTCTCCAGCAACCGTACTTCAAGGCATTCAACCTCACGGATGAAACATTCTGAAGTACTGCTCTGAAGAAGTTCGGAGGAGATGCAAGAAAACTCAGAAAGGCAAGTATGTGAACCCAAGAATAAAATTCATGCACAAAAGGAATACTTTACCTAGTAGATTGAAATGATAAAGAGAACCGGGCATAGGTTGAAGAACTCAGTGAATGAGATAGAATGCATTAGAAAATATTGGTAATAAGGCAGATCCAAATGGAAGAGAGAAGAAGTGACATTATTCAGGAGGGAGAGAAGAAAGGACTAAAATTTTTAAAAAGTGAAACAACAAACCCAAGAGAGCTATCTTCTAGGAAAGCTAACCTATACTAATAAAAGGATAATAGGCAAATCGGTCAGGACACCCTCACTGCGGTGACCGAACAGCAGGCTGGGTGGGGCAACCAGGCCGGCAGGGGAGGCAGTTGGAGTGGCCAAGCCAGCAGGGGGCCAGTTAGGGGTGATCAGGCAGGCAGGCAGGTGAGCAGTTAGGAGCCAGCAGTCCCGGATTGTGAGAGGGATGTCCGACTGCCATTTAGGCCTGATCCCCCAGCAGTTGGACATTCCCTGAAGGGTCCCAGATTAGAGATGGGCAGGCTGGGCTGAGGGAACCCCCACCTTCCGTGCACAAATTTTGTGCACCGGGTCTCTAGTCCAATATAATAAAATGTGCTAAGTGTCCGGTCAACTGGTAGGCCATTCAACCAATCAAAGCATAATATGCGCATGATGTGCTAAGGCTGTTCAGCCTCTCACTGTGACATGCACTGAACACCGGGGGGCAGACACTTTGGTAGGTTAGCTTGCTTCTGGTGTCCAGCCAATCAGGACTGAGCCAGATGGGCCAGACACTCCCCAGAGTCCTCCCGCACTCTCTCCCTGGCTCGATCATGCACCGGTGGGGTCCCTTGGCCTGGCATGTGCCCTTCCTAGTATTAGTATAATGGGCACTGCACTGGCTGGTGTAGTTCAGTGGTTAGAGGATTGGCCTGTGCATCAAACGGTTTCATTTCTGATCAAGGGCACATACCTGGGTGCAGGTTTGGTCCCCTGCCCTGGTCAGGGTGCATGCAGGGGCAACCAATCGTATCTCTCCCTCTCTCTCCTCTTCTCCGGCTTCCTCCCTTCCACTCTCTGAAAATCAGCGGGAAAACATATCCTCAGTGAATGTCAATAATAACAAAAAAAGAAAATAGACTAATTTTAATAATCCTGTATTGCATATTTAAAATTTGCTGAAAGAATACATCTTATTCATTAGTCTTCATTATAAGGAAAAAATGTGTAGTTATATATGGGGATGAATATTAACTAGAGTTTTTATGGTGATCATTTTGCAATATAATAGCTTTTTTTATTTTGCCTCTTTAAATATTGCTTCTGCCCAATGCTTTCTCTTCTTTTCTAGGACACCAGCGATGGGCCCGCTAGAGCTTCGCCCTGTGTTCTTCATGTCTCCCGTGCAATTTTATGTGAGTTCCATCCCTCTCCCTCCTCTGTTTTCAATCTGATATTTTCTAGTGACCTGTCCCAGTTTTCATCTTCTGAGTCTAAATCAGAATTTCCACTTGGTTGTAAAAGGATCAGTTCCGGCATACATATAAAATCCTCCATATTCATTTTATCTCTTCAAACTATTAATCAGCCATCTTAATTCTCTATCCACCCCCCCTCAATTCTCTATCTTCGTGCACCTGTTTTCCTGTCTGCGTTCGTAGTTTTGGTTATTATCTTGACTTCTGACGTGCCTGTTCATGTTTGTTGGAAGTTGGACGTTGTGTATAAAAACGGGAGAGGCAGTTTGCTGGTGTGGAGGGGGTCCTCGTCCCCCAGAGATTACTGTGTTTGGGGCTGGCGGAGGGGGGCAGGCTGCGGGACAGACCCATCCCCCATCTGTCCAGCCATTACCTAATGGAGTGGATTTGAACTTGCGGTTCCACCTTGTGGTGCAGCATTTCTGGTTCATACCTCCTCTCCAGGCGTAGCCCTGCAGGTCCTACCGGAAAGCTAACATTGACTGTAAGGGAACCCCCTCCTCGGCGATCCCAGACTCCTTTTCTGTCCCCTAAGCCAGGGAACCTGCACTTCAGAGCTGCCTAGCCACCCCTTTCTGCTCCATGTCCCTGCCTCTCGGAGGCCAGTGACAGGTCCGCAGCACCTCGAGTGAGAGCCGAGCTGAGCTGAGCACCAGACTCAGCTTTTGTACCTCCTTCTCCTGGGAACTGTGTCCCCCCTCCCCCTCCTCCAGAGTCTCACCTCCGGGCCAGTTTTCTGGAGACCTCACATCAGTAGGCTTTGTAATCTACCCTTTGTTTTCAGTTCTCAAGCAGTGGGTTTGTCTGTGACAGGCTTCTCCGTTACTAACATTTGAAATTTCTTGGGTGTGAGCTGCTTCGAAGCACAGAACCTCTTTACCCCCGTCACACAGACATTGTGCATCGGCTGAAATGAACACTTTCCAGCTTAGGGCCTTCCCTGGAAACCACCCTGTTTCCCCGAAAGTAAGACATCCCCCGAAAATAAGACCTACTTGCTGTAATATAAGGCATCCCCCCCCCCCCGAAAATAAGACCTAGCACATCTTTGGGAGCAGAAATTCACATAAGACACTGTCTTATTTTCAGGGAAACAGGGTAGAACAAGGGGGCCAGGTGCACACGCCTCGCTGCTTGGGATGGGCAGTGTGAGTGGTGAGAAGGGAGACTAGCAGCCGTTTGCTAGTTATTTCGGTGTCCCGGCGTTGCGAAGGAGACCGGAAATCATCAGAAGTTACCCAACTGCATCCCAGTCAGGCCTCTAAAATGCAGAGAAGCCAGGAGAGTGGGGTCCCAGTTCGATGCGCCCATAACTTTGTTTTCAATGAAAAATGTCAAGTAAGAGTTTAGAAACTGGAACCTATGAAAATGTTGGCAGTTCATTCGTGAGGATTTCTGTACATTGCTGCAGGGCTTGCGAGATAACGATATGGAAGCTATTGATTTAATGCGTTGCGTAAACTGGTAGGCAAGTTGCAGCAGTTTGCGGAACTTGCCCCTCTCCATGCTTGCAACCCAGGTCTATGCTCTCTGGAGGTCTAACACTGTGGTTGGCAAACCGCAACTCGAGAGCCGCAGGCGACTCTTTGGGCCCTTGAGTGGGGCTCTTCACAAAACACCACAGCCTGGGCGAGTCTCTTTTGAAGAAGTAGCATTAGAAGTTTTAAGTTTAAAATATTTGGCTTTCAAAAGAAATTTCAATCGTTGTGCTATTGATATTTGGCTCTGGTGACTAGTGAGTTTGCCGACCGCTGGGCTAACATATTAGGTGGCAGATGCGTACCTGCCCTCCTCGGATGCTCCGATTCAGGTTAACCTCGCCTGTGGCGCTATTTAAGTGAGCTGACCCTGGTGTCCTGTTGCTGTTAGTATTACACTTCAGCAACAGCGTAGACGTCCCAAGTCTCTAACAGAATTCAGAACAATTCGGAACATTCTCTGAAAGGAAATATCACATAGACAGGGTGGGGTGAAAGGAGGTGAGTACACAAGACACGAGAGTTTATTCTTGCTGAAACTCGTTTGGCTCAGTGGATAGAGCGTAGGCCTGCGGACTGAAAGGTCCCAGGTTTGATTCCAGTCAAGGGCATGTACCTTGGTTGCAGGCACATCCCCAGTGGGGGGTGTGCAAGAGGCAGCTGATCGATGTTTCTCTCTCGTTGATGTTTCTCACTTTCTCTCCCTCTCCCTTCCTCTCTGTAAGAAATCAATAAAATATATTTTTAAAAGGAGTTTATTCTTGCATTATTACCTGTGATTGTAGTATTTGCCACAGGAACAACTCTAACCCTACCTCTGCCCCACCCTGTGCTCCTTCCCCCTAAACTCAACACACACTGGTCTCCCCCTTTTCTGCTTCTGGTATGATCACTGCCTTCTCCATCCTCATTCTCTACACAGTTCCCTTTGAGTTGCGTCTTAAGAGCCGGGCCCTCGCGGTAGCCACACCCCTTTAATACGCACTCTTGACAGTTGGCCTTCCTGTCATTGTGCAACGGTGGGGCTGTCCATCTGCAGGAGCTCGGTCTCTCACTGCGCCCGTGTCTGCAATGGCTCTGAGGTCTTGTGGTCGCTGTTGAGTCACTGAGGAGCTTGGAGCCCCCGTTGCCTTGTGCCCGGTGAAGGGCCAGCCCTCGTGAGTGCCCGGAGCATGGAGGGGCCCGGGCAGCCCGGCTGCTAGGAGGGAACCCTGCCCGGAGGTCAGACAGGCGGCCGCCTCTGCACTGCCCCCAGGAATCAGCCTTTTCCAGGTAAGTGCGGGAGACTTGGGTGGGGTCGGGGGAGTGAAGGTTTCGCATAAAGGGACTCAAAGGACAGGCTTGCTACGAGACAACCTTATTCACTCTGACCACGCGCCTGCAGACAGAGCACTGTCTCACCCTTCCTGTGTCAAGCACACGCCTGCGAAGGTTATACCCCATTCCCATGAGCGAGTCAATGTGGGCAGAACGGTTTTAGAATCTGTCAAAAAGAAAGGACTTGGGCTGAAAAGTTTAGAGCGGTCTCTAGGGAATCTGGGTTCGGGTTAGGGTAAATGTTTGTCTTCATTGAAGTGGTTTATTTCTTCCGTTATAAAGGATCTTCAAACTGTCTGACTGCAATTTTGTCCCATACAGTTTGAAAGCATCCCAGCAGCCTAATCAATAGAAGAAAACAACCCATAGCAATATGTTCCTAAAAGAAATACATTAAAAATAACACCCATCATAATGGTTATTGTAATTCTTTTCATTCCATCTTCACAGTACTGCACGACTGGAGGAATGAGAAAATAACTTTAAAATCGCATAGTCACAAGTGAAAAACAAACCCTAGCTGATGTGGCTGTGAATCAAGTGTCGGCCTGCGGACCGAAGGGTCTGGGTTTGATTCCGCTCAAGGGCATGCGCTTCAGCTGCAGGCTCCTCCTTGGCCCGGGCACTCGGGGCTCTTGCAGGAGGCAGCCAGTTCTGTGTTTCTCTCACATCAGTGTTTCCCTCCACCTCTCCCTCTCTCCCCCTCTCCCCCAAAACCAAGGGAAATACCCTTGGGTGAGGAATAACAAAACAAAGTTAAGAACAACATCTATTCAAATGATTTTACATTAAGTTCCTTCTCTACCACGATTTCCTTTTTATAAGAAGTATTGCATTTCAAATGGGTGGAATGGCACATAATGCAAAGATGAAGAAAAAAAGTCAGGAATGCATAATATCAGAGTTTAGTCTTGCTTCTTTGATGAATTTATAATCTGATTTTGTTCTCTGAATTTTAACTTTCTACAACTCTGCCCAGTTCTTTATCCAAGAAGTTGTATATTAAGCACTCCAGATTCACAACTCCGTGATTTCTGTTTTATTGGGTAACTCAGTGAGTCAGCATTTTAATTTGTCAGTTAGGAGTAATGAAAAGACCAGTGGATGACGAATGAGGGTCCTGTTTTCTAGTCATTGAGGGATTTGGACAATATTTTCCAACTATTCTAAGCCAAAGGCTGGAAAATTGCTTCTATAAAATAATAGGTAATAATTAGTTTAGGTTGTGTAGTCCAAGATGCAAAATTGAATGTAATATGCAGGTATTCATATAACCATTTTTTAAATGGAACCATTTAAAAAAGTAATAGCCACTCTTCCACACAGAATGCATGAAGACAAGAGATGAGCCAGATTTGGCCTAAGGGCCGTGATTTTCCAACTCCTGTACGAGGCAGTGGATTTTTGCAATTATAAAATAGAAGATGTAGACTAAATTGCATGATCCCCAAAGGAGTTCATGAATAATATTTAGGCCGATTCACAAATTGCCTAACGTTGTATACAACAATCTGTGTATGAAAATGTGTGTTTTTATAATGGGGGTAAAATGTCCACAGATCTTGTCAGACTTTCGAAGTGGTCCAAAACCCAATTAAGCTTAAGAACCATAGGACTAGCTGATTTTAAAGATGCTTCCCAAATCTAAAATTCAGTGAACCTACACCATGCTTATTGGATGTGTGCTATATATAAGCCACTGTGCTACCCTGTGAGAGATGTTAGCACAGTATAACCAAATTAACATGTCAAAATGTGTTAAAGACGATTGGAATAGGTGCAAATCAGTGATATCCTTCAGAGTAATGAACTTGAGAAAAATTCTGTAATTGGTCAGACATTTCTGAAATATTACTTTGCAAAAGGTCTTCAAATCTAGCAGGAGTTATGATTAGATATGTATCAAATATTCTTATTGTCCCATCTTGTTGAGGACAATGGTATTATTCCTGACAATCATAATGAAATTTAATTTAAAAAGAGTATCTTTCCTAAAAATACAGTTTCCTTAAGGGCAGAAACTATGCCCTCTTCCCTCTTGGATTCTGGAACAGTATGTGTAACATGCTAAGTATTCAACATCTGAAATAAATGAATGAGTGAGTTGACTGAATAAATGAATGGAAAGGTGAAGAGGCCATTTTGAGATTATGTACAGTAGGTACTGAAGGCTTAGAACCCAAAATGGTCTAAAAACAGTAGCTGCTAAGTCCAAAGACTACTTCTCTTTTCAACATTGGACATAACTGTTATTTCAAAATACTTGGTCAACTAAAGATTGCAGTTCCTGGGCACTAAGTCATTATTTTTTTTTTACAAAAAAAGAGTGAAATTTGTCTAATTTAATTCACACGAGAGAGAGCAACACTTCTCACCAGGCTCTGGGATGGGGTGGCTGGGGAGTAAAGTTCCTCGAAGGAATAGAAACACTCACATCTCAGCACTTCTTGCCCTGGGCTTAGATGGTTAAGTTTTCCTGGACAACCCCCAAGTCAGATCTGAGAGTTTAGGGTACCATGCTGTTCCCTGATAAAGAACTTCAGCCTGACTCCATTCCCTGGCCCATTGATGATGCCCTCATCCGAACTCCACTCCCCAAAGCTGCCTCACAGCCACATGGGCAGGGATTGACTTGGGTCCAAGAACTCCTCTCTGCTAGGAGTACTTCCTTTTCTGAAAGACAGGTCCAGCCTACCTCAGCTAGTCTATGGTTCCTTCCCATCTCTAGGGAGATTGGAATCCTAGGATCAAAGATATTTGAAAACTGCTTATCACAAACTTAGAACAGACGTGCTCCTGTGATCGGATCACTTAGGAAGTTGCAGGATTTTAGGAGCCCCGCACCGGGGACAAGTCGAAGATTAAACGTTAGAACCAGAGATGGTCCCAGAGCTCTGGTCACTTAGGAAATTAGAAGGATTGCCGGGCCAACATGGCTCAGTGGTGGGGCGTCCACCCATGAGCCCGGAGGTCACTGTTTGATTCCTGGTCGGGGCACAGGGCCAGGTTGCAGGTTCGATTCCCAGTCAGGACTGTGCGGGAGGCAGCCAATCAATGATTCTCTCTCCTCACTGATGGTTCTGTCTCTCCCTTCCCCTCTGTAATCAATGCAAATATATTTGTAAACAAGAAACTGTAAAGATTTTAGGAGGAACTGGAGGCAGAGCACAGTATATATGTATCTATATCTATATCTATATCTATATATATATATATATATATATATCTTCCACTTTTTAATATAAAAGAAAGAGAGAGAGATTGAAAGATGTTTATGGTTTTTGACCCCTGCTTTCCAGGAGCCAGTAATACAATCAGAAAGGCACAATTTATTCATTCAAACAAATGCAAAGATTGGAAGGCATTATTTGCTGTTGGCAGAGACATTTACGGGAAACGAGCTGTTAGGTCATCTTTACTAGATTGCATAAAAGGAATAAAAGGTTGGGTAAAAATCATTAGCCACGTGATTGGATAGTAGCTTGTTCCTAGAACATTACTGCTCAGGGTTATCAGAAAAAAGCAAAGCGGTTTTATCCAGAATGCTGATTGCTGCGCGGGAGAACCGGGTGAATCGGGTTAGGTGTGAGACCATGCTTCCGTTTACTGCAAAGGAGGACATTGAGGCCCAAGGTCCCCGAACCCCTTGAGCACAGGAGAGGGAAATCTGTGTTCAGGCCTGGGTAGCGTGTTGTGGACTCTGAGTGCTACAGGGAGGTAAAAGGCTGACTCTCAACGAGACCATGTGGGCTGATGTGTGGATGGATGACAGTTGTCTGACACTCGGTTACGTTAGGCAGTGGTTCTGGGGGGTGGGGTGTGTCTGTGTCAGAACCACAGGAACCACTGGGTAAGAGCACCCAGTTCAAGGTCTCCCCATGGATCCAGTGCTGAGATGAGGCTCTGAGTAGGGACCCATCTCGCTGGGTGACAGTGAAGGACTGTGGGTATGGGGCCTGGACTCTAAGTGCTAATAGCAGAGACACGATCCAGCTGCTCTCTGAGCTTCAGTGTCAGTGGAGGAAGAGAGGAGTCTTGTCAGAGATCTTCAGAGAGACAAAGCCCGCCTCCTGGCCGCTGGGCCAGCATGTGTGATGTTGTGGGGCGACTTCCACGACCAGTTGCAAACGACCACGGAGGCGGTTACATTGGTAATAAGCAGGCAATGATTTATTGAAAATTGGCCAGGACGGTCCTGGGGCACTGCTCAGAGACCTAACACCCACGGCCTCACCACCCCGGGTGCAGGCAGGCCTTTTAAAGGGTCTGAACCATAAATGTTATTGCCCTGCGTTTGGTGAACAGCCCCCAAGGCCGCATCTGGGGAAGGGGTGCCGATAGACTATGAATGACCCTATTGCTCACTCTTTATCTTCTAACTATGTATGTGCTAGACGTGGGAAAGTGGTCCTATCTTGCAAAAACAGGTGGTGTGGCTACATAATTGGCGCCGACCCGTTACTCCTCTGGTTCTAGTCTTCGAAGGGTTCTTTTTTTTTTCCTCTGGCCTTCAAGGTCTCAAGCTGGAAGCTAAAGCAATAATTTTTTTGTGTGTGTTAAGAAAGCAGGGGTGAACAGTGGCCAATGTTTCAGAAGAGCAGTTTTACCCTCGATAAATGTTCTTATGACCTTGTTTCCGTGGAACACAGAAGACAGGCTATTTATTGCCCCACTGGGAGCACTGACCCAGGAACCAGGGTCATGGGCTCGATCCCCAATCGGGGTCCTCTAGGAGCCAGTCCATGGATGATGTTTCTCTTTCATCGATGTTTCTAACTATTCCTCTCCTTCCTCTTTCTCTACAAATCAATAAAAACATATTGAAAGTTAAAAAAAAAAAAAAGAGGAAGAGAGGCTATCACATGGGGAGACATAGGTTTCATTCCTTAACAGCTAGGCTTTCTTTATTTAAAAAAAAAAAAAAAGTGATTCTCTCAGCTGTTGGGTACTTCTAAGTGGCAAACACATTTGCCAGGCTCCAGACCTGTCAGCTCCCACAGCCCCAGCTCCTCCTCCCGGTAAAAGGGAGGCCACATTCTCTGACCCAGATGAGGAGTGTGAAGATCAAAAGAAATAATGTGAAACGTACCCAGGACACAGTACTGTTCACTTATGCCCACCCTTCATCCCTCCTCCCACCCCTCGTCCCTCCTCCCACCATTGCACATGGCTGGGTTTATGTGATACCCACAAACAGACCAGACCGAGCTGTCCCATCTGGCCGCCCGTCTGTCAGTGACTTTCCGCCAAAGATCACGGGGACACCCGAGTGGAATCCTGGGGTGTCCTATCCTTGCAGGGAGGGAGTGTGCAGCTTGGGGGGCACAGGGCACCTCAGTACGACCTCTTACAGGGCTGGGCTCCGGTGGGGAGGTGTAGTGGAGGCCTAAGGAGGTGTGTGTGTCGGGGGGAGGTATAGGAACCCCTTTCACGTCCCCTGTGGTTCAGGGTTCCAGTTCAGGGTTTGGCTTCTGGAGAAGGCCGCACACAAATGAAGACTTAGAAAAGTATGAGTTTGGGAATATCGGGGGCCAGGCGGCTGTCCATCTCTATCGGAAGGACTGCCCCTCGCTCTGGCCTGGCTGTCCCTTTTATTAAGACTACAGGACCCGCCCACAGCCTTAGGCAGGAGATTCCACTAACAGAAACAAACAAAAACCAGAGGTGGGAGGCTATTTCAGTTAACAATGTTTTAGCTCTGACCTTTCAGAGCAAGTAAGGTTGTTGACCAGCCTTCCGGGCTTCCTGTCCACATCCCTCCATCAGTGAGACCAGGATTGGCTTCCCGTCCACATCCCTCCATCAGTGAGACCAGGATTGGCTTCCTGTCCACATCCCTCCATCAGTGAGACCAGGATTGGTTTCCTGTCCACATCCCTCCATCAGTGAGACCAAAGAGAGCAAAGCCCAAGGCTGGGAGTTGAGTTTGGAATGGGAGTGATTTTCAGCCTTCCTTTCCCATGGACGTGTTGGGAGACTGGAAAATGGACGGCACCGAGGCCCCTTCCCCGAGCCATGCGGGGCTGTCCTCCAGAGGGGCCCAGGGATCCCGGGTGCAGGGTCTGCTGGAAAGTCCTGGGAGCAACCCACATGCCCAACAGGGGGTTATTCCAGACCAGGGGCAGGCCATGGGCAGCGGCTGCACTTCCTCTTGTCTTTCTCTTGGGGGTGTGTGGTGTGTGTGTATGTGAATGTGTGTGTGTGTGTGTGTGTGTGTGTGTGTGTGTGTGTGTGTGAGTGTGTGTGTTGGGGTGAGGATCAGGAAGCACAGGAACCTCAGGAAACCATCACTGAAGACCACAGCCACTTCTGCCCCAAAGAGGGTGGTTCTGAGGAACCCGAGAGCCGCCTCCAGGGTCTCTGGTCTGCGTGCCCTTGACGCAGGGAAAGTGCGGGACATCTGAAGCCTCACCTGCAGATTCTCGCAGGGACACCTCTTATTGGTGGAGTTACCTTGGGCGTGGTGGCCAGACAGGCCAGAGGACACAGAGAAGGGGGACACGGTCCAGATCTGTCACCAGAATGAGAATCACCGGTTCCGAATCTTCTAAGATGCAGAGCACAGGCCGTGTGGGCTCTCAATGCAGGGTGCTGTGGAAACACTTGCCCAGACGCAAGGAGAGCGTTGAGGTTCACTCTCCCAGCGGAGAGGACTTCCCCCACTTCCCATTTCTGTATGTTCCAGGAGGAAGTGAGAATGCCCCCCAATGGTGCCTCTAATTTTGCTGGCAGTGCTAAGGAACTCCCATGAATGGCAAGAAGGATCTATGAGAAGAATCTTGGTCAAGCAGAGGCTGCACTGAGTCTGGGGCTCCAGTGGGGATGTGGATGATGGCTGCCTTGAAAACAACTACAAAGGAAAACGCGGCTCACATTGCAGCTCAGGGTCTTTGTCCTTCATGCCGTTGCCTCTTTCTAAGCAAGGGACGGGGTGCATTTTGTAGGGCCCCCCATGTAAATCAGATTGACCCTCAGACCTTGCAGACTAAGCATGGATGAAGGACAATAAGAGAAGCCACTTCTCAGGCTGGTGGCCCTCCTCCCGTCCCTCTCTCTGAACGCGACCACCCACTCGGTGTGTTTCCACTTCTCAGTCACTCCGTGGCCTCAGCCTCTTCCCCTTTCTCTCCTCTGCTCCCCCCAGCCTTCTCCTCCTCTTCTTCTGTTCTTTACCTTCTTCCTGTTCGAGTATTTGGTCGTGGAGCTGGGCTGCGCTGTGGTCAGATCTGTGTGGGCTACCTCTGTGCCCAAGGGGAAAATATCACCCTCACCCCAGACAGACAGCCCCCCCCCCAAAAAAAAAACAAAAACCTCCCAGACCTTCTCCTGTCGTCACAGTAGTCACAATAGTGAATGTTTCCTGGCTGCCAGAGGGTGCTCAGTGCTCCTGAACGGAGTGCGTAGATCCATATTTGCACAGAGTTAGTCCCTTAGGGCGCTATCAGTGCTAACATTTTTACAGCCTTACAAATCGGGTAATCTTATTGTCCCATGTTCTCCATGAGAGAGCCTTAGCTTTAGAGAGATCAAAGAATATGCCCAATTGCAAATAGCTAATACCTAGGTCACGTGGCAAGCATCCCTCTGTGTTCTGAGTTTTCCTGATTTTAATATGTTTAGTGGCTTTAGATCTGGCCTAATAGTTTAAGAAGGACATTGGCAAACAAGTGTTCAGAGTCTGGTCATATGAGGGAGATATTGGAAATCAAACCATCTTGACCACCCGTACCAATGATGAACATCTAAGAAGTGAAATCTCTACATCAAGACCCATGGTGTGTTTTATGTAGATTATCATCCTGCAAGAAAAACACTTAGTGCAACAACCTTTTGAGATAGGTGACATGATCATTCAATGACAGAGGAGGAAAGGAAGTAGAGAGATATTAACTAAGCAATTTGCCCAAGTTGGCCCAGCCAGTGACTTGGTAAAGGCAGGACTCAGCACCAAAGCTCCTCCCCTCTGCTGGAAACCCAGTCACAAGAAACGATGGCGGGTAGAGAGGAAATAAAAGCAGGTAGAAAATTTTCAGCGGATGAAGGAATTTTACTTCGGAGAAATAACGTTTACGTTGTTATGCTCCCAAGAACACCAGGGTGGGCTGATGTAGGGAGGCTTGGAAAGATGCTCATATATAGCATCTCATTGATCCTCCAAATGACCTTGAGATGGAGGTCATAAACTTTATTTTTAAGGGAACCAAGGACAACTATACATGGATGCACAAGCCATACCACCTATTCTGAGTGTGTCCTGTTTTGTGACTGACATTGAAGTCATAGTCATCAGGAAATTAAGAAACATAGGACAACTTTGCATGATGGAGAAATATTAGCAGAACTAAGAGTTTAAAATATTTTTTATTCTATGAAAATAGCATCCTTATTGCAGAAAATTTGGAAAACATTGAAAAAGTATAAGAAAGAAAACGCATAATCCAACATATCTATTCTTAGATATTCGATATAGTCACTTCAAGCAATACATATATTCGTATTATTTGGTAGAAATCATAGTGTATGAGCAATCTTGTCTTCTTTTTCATAGGAATTTTCTATCTTGCTGAATATTTCTTCCTAAGCATCATTTTAGTGGCAGAGTAGGTCCTATGGACATAGCGTAATTAATTTATTGTTAACAAATCTCTGTGCATCTAGTGTGTACATTGTGTATATATTGCTGAGGCTGGTAATTCCTAGAAGGGAATTTACTGCCTCCAAGAGCATGATGACTATCCGTGAACTGGCCAGTTGACATCTAGAAACGTGATCCCAGTTTCAGCTCCAGTGAGCAGTCACCTCGTCTTTTCCAGCAGTGAAGACTGTCACAGCATTTCACTTCCCTAATCTTAAAGATGAAGAAGATCTTATTTTAAGCTTCACTGATTTGAAAACCATTTATGTTAAGGTCCCTTTCCAGAGGGTTCTGTAAAAGGCTATCTTGAACTCTATGTTCCCTCCCAAGGGTGAAGGTCAGGCTGCCACAAGCATGAAGGTCAGGATTCTCAGTGGGCTCGGTCAGTTCTTAGGGGCTGGGGATGCTGGGATACTGAATGCAGGAGCAGAGGGCACAGTAGCAGGAACTACACAGTATCTGTGGGTTGTCAGCCGGCCCCTCTCTCTCCCACTTGGAGGATTTGTGATGGAGTGAACGGTCTGTGGATGCCGGTGGTGCGCCCAGCGTGCCTGCCCCCGCGTTCTCTCGGCGTGTGTCTCACAGCATGGCCTCTCTGTCCGCAGTCCTTTCTGTGGATGTGGAGGAAGCTCCATCGGCAGTGGGGCCTGTGGTGGCCCTGGATGGACCTTGTTCACTCCTCACGACAGGAAATGAAAACACGTCTGTCTTTCACCGTGGCTTGTCTTGTTTTGGAGAAAACGCGTTCTGCCCTTCTTCCTTTCATGTCGCTAATAAAACGTGCCATTATGGAAACACAGAGCACAATGGGGAGCCATCAACCCTGTGCACCTGTAACCCCGCTACACCCGCTCCAGCAACTCAACTCACAGCTGCTTGGTTTGATTTATTCCACCGCCCCACACCCCCGCCGCTGAATCATTTTGAATAAAACCCCAGCTGTAATACCATTTTGTCCATAAATAGTTCGATGTGTATCTCTAAAAGATAATGGGGACTTTAAAAAAACATAACTATTTAATGCTTTTATCATGGTGTTCTTTAGAATCAAATAGCCACTTACTGCTCAGACTTTCTGATTGTCTCATCCTTTTTCTTCCTGTTGGTTTTTGGTGTTGACGCGGTCAGTGCACCGACTGGCCCCCCCGAGTGGTGCCGAGCTGGCCATTTCCTGGCAAACAAGCAGAGTGGGCCACAGATGAGCTCCCTGAGCTACCGGGGACAGATGCTGCAAAGATAAGTCAGTCACGGAGTGTCCAGAGAGGTGATTGTGGGCTGCCTAGTGTGATTGGTACAGACCATGGGGCATCCTCCCCGAACCCACAGGATGTCTTCAACATTTCATAGCAGATTCACGCCTTTCAGTTCACTGCGCCTGTTCAGAATGAGGTCGAAAAAAGAGAAACAACCTCTAGCCCTGCCAGCAAATTGAAGCCTGTTTCAAGCACCACCAGGAAACTGGTCTGTAGCTGCAGGGGAGGTCTCTGAAACCCCACAGCTCCTCCCGCTGCCCCTCCTTGCTCCGGGATCCTCCCTGCAGGACCGGTGTAGCTATTCTTTACCAGGGAGAGAGAGATCCAGCTTAGGTGGTCCAGAGAGGTAAATCTTCAAACGCAGAAAAGAGAGCCTGATATCCCTGAAGAAAGCCTCCAGGTAGATTGAACGCCGCCGGGGTGTCGGGGTTTAGAACCCTCAGTCTGCCAGGTGGTAAAAATGGAAGACAGACACCTGGACGGGCAGGAAGTGCCTTCATTGGATAACAACTCGGGCAACCCAGGCCAAGCGCCACTTTTAGGACTAGAGAGCTCCTGGGGGTGCTGTCACTCTCCCTAGAGGTCTCTAGTCTTCCTCTTCCTCTTGTTAAGCAGCAAAACCGGAAAGTCCAAAGGACAGGTCTCGGGGAGACCATTTCTCCCAGAGAGGAGTCCCAGGAAAAGGGGGCCTGGGCCTTGCTGAGGGCCTGAGACATGGCTGGCCTTTCGGACACGAGGAAGGAGTGATTGAGGTCCCGCTTCTGGTCTCCATGAAGCAGTGACTTTGCCTCCATATCTCCTGGGCTCCCCGTGACGGGCACCCATGCCGCTGAAAGGGAGGACCCAGGCATGGGTGGCCCAGGCTGCTTATGTGTGTGCCCGGGGCGGGTGGTGAGGTCAGAGCCAGAGTATGAAAGAAACAGAGACAAAAAGGATAATAGGAGATCCATTTGCCTACTTAGTGCTTTGTCTGGAGCCCAGAAGCTGATTGCCATCCACTCCTCTCGCCACCTTCTCTGCTTCTGCAGATGGTGTCAGATCGTGAATCAAAAGCCATTTCTTTTCAAAGCAAAGCTGATACCTGAAGAACGGCAAAGAGTGCTTGCCTTTCTGGTGGTGTGGGGGGCACTACAGGGGTATGAAGAGGAAGCTGTGCTATCCGTGAAGGGGGTTCATCAGGTGATCTTAATTTCTTCCTGGAATCAGGGCAGCCGGGGTATGGAGCCCAGCCAGTTTGGACTTGAACCTTCCCTTCCACCTTCTCCGTGGCTCTAGGTATTCTTTGGGACAGTGGTCGGCAAACTCATTAGTCAACAGAACCAAATATCAACAGTACAACGATTGAAATTTCTTTTGAGAGCCAAAATCTTTAAACTTAAACTTCTTCTAACGCCACTTCTTCAAAGTAGACTCTCCCAGGCCATGGTATTTTGTGGAAGAGCCACACTCAAGGGGCCAAAGAGCCACATGTGGCTCAAGAGCTGCAGTTTGCCAACCACTGCCTTGGGGGATGGCTGCCCTGGTCTTCACCTAGTTTTCTCCTCTCCTCTCTGCATGCCTCTCCCTAATGTGCCTTTTTAAAGGACACTTGTCATTGGATCTAGGACCCACTTGGAAAACCCAGGACCCCTGATTTAATCTATCTAAAAAGATTCTTTTTTCACATAAGGTCACATTCGTAGATATCTGGGATTAAGACTTGGACATACCTCTCTGGGGGCTGGACACCATTGAGCCCCACTAAACCATTCCCCCCAGAAACTATGGGAAAGGGAAGGGATTGCTACTCATTGTATATGGCAGTCGTAGCTGTGCCTAACAAATACAGACTATGAACAGCAACATTAGCATGTCATTTAAGATGCAAAAACATCATCCAGGAGGAAAAAATGTAAGCCAAGTCAATGACCTCGGTTTGAGATCTCTAGTCACTAACCTTCCCTCTGCTCAGTCTTGGAACTTCAAGGTCCAGTTCTTTCTGAGTATTCTGCTTTAAGGACCTTCAGGGCTGAGGTTAATTCTGCAGCCGGAGTTTACAGGAACTACTCATGTTAGCATTTGGTAGCTTTAAGAAGCTGAAGGGTCTACCAGAAGCCTGGAGAGAAATGCCTTTATGTGTTTGGTGATCAGGACTATTACCAGGGAGTTCCGTTGTGGAAGCCTGAGGTGACATGTGGGTGAGCTGAGTGATGGAGAGAGAGAGAGAGATGACGGCCCAGTCCAGGTCTTGGTTAAATTGTGAAGTCTTAGACCCTGTCATCGCATTAGACCACAAATCTGGTGGTGAGGTTACCTGTGCCACATCCTGCCAAGATATCGCCGATGCATGCCTGGATATCTGGTGCTTCTTCCTACCTCCACCATTGCTAGTTCCTCTCTCCATTCTCACACGGAACTCCCCCTGATCTTAGTAATGGCAGACTGGTCCTCACTTCCTCTACAGAGGACCAGAATGCCCCTAGCAACTTAGTTCCTCTCTTCAGTTACACTGATACGTACATATCTGAGAATCATGAGCCACTGTAGAGGGACTAATTTATCTAATCTTGGAGTTCCCCTCCGTGGGTCAATGTACTGTTCAGAGGCTGCTGGGTAGCAAACCAAGATTAAAGGAGCTGAGAACTAGATGGGAAACTAAGGAAGTTGGTGGCCCCTTCTCACGGGAGATCTCTACAGGAAATGACTTCAGCCCCCTGTGGGATGGGCAGGGGAACAGGCTGGCAGGAGCAACAGGAATCAGGCCCTAAAGAACACCAGCCCCAGGCCAGGACCAGTAGCGCAGGAATGGAAGGTCACTGAACAGAGAGCCACATCTGAATAATGGGAGGGCATGGAGTGAAGACAGGGGTGCCAGGGAAGACGGATGGGCATCCAGGAGGCCCCAAGACCCAGAGGAGGCTGGAAAACAGACCACGAACCAGACTGAAAGGCAGGCAGAGGAAAAGCACACTGACGCAAGCCTGGCAATCCCAGGGGAGGACAGTGCCCCAGCTGCTCATCCGGGGTCCCTGGGCACAAAGCCGTGGCCCTTCCAGATGCCAGCCCCTCGTACCCACCGAGACTGGCTGTCTCTGGGCCAGATCTCTCTGGGCTGAGCTGCTGCTCAGGAACCATATATCAATCTCATTGTGGTTTCCAATCTCTAAAAGCGGAGTTAAGGACTTAGAGATCAAAAAGTGAAAAGGAATTAAGAAAAGGGTTCAGGAATCTATCTTAAGAGCAAATTCAACTTCAGTAATCGAATCTGAATGCAGTTTTGATTTTTAATTCCTTGCAATCCAATGACGTGCTTCTCAAGCGTTCATTGGCTTTGAGAATGCCAAGGGGGCCTATGGAGTGCCCTCTGCCATCCCCTCTGGTGTCCACATTGATCGCCTTTCAGGGCCCTGGTGACCGGCCATAGTGACACAGACAAATCAGCGGAGAACCGAGGGCCAGCTGTCGGGGAGACGCCTCAGCCTGAAGGGGAGCGGCATGCAGCAGGGGCTGAGTGGCCACCCTGCCCCTGGCACCCAGCCTGTGGGTTTCAGTGCTGCCACTTGGTGGCTGAGCAAACCCGGGAAAGTAGCATAACTTTCCTGAACCTCAATTTCTTCAATGGGCATTTGGGATAAAAAACGCCCACATCCTAGATTTGGGAGGAACATCAGTAATGTAGGTGAGCGTTCCAGTGCACTGGGACCCAGGGAAGCACTGGGACAGGGCAGCTGTTGTGACCCACACATCAGGACACAGCAGGGACGCGAGGCCCCTGGGACTGCAGGCCGCAGGAGGGGAGCCTCGGCTGCCTTCTCAGCAGCTCTCACTAGCGATAGGGCCCCCTGCTCTGAAGAAGCTTATATTTCTCATTCATCTGGGAGGCATGGTGCCTTCCCGCCATCGCTGGTGACCAGTTCTCAAAGGACATGCCATCTCTCCCTGCAGAAAGAGGCTCGGCCTCCTCTGAAGTCACTGTCCGTCTGTGGTCCTCTCCAGGGGCCAGCTGCCCACAGCATCCTGACTTGTTGGCACAGGATACCGGGCTCCAAGAAAGAGGCCCGTGACTTGTCCAGAGCGCTGTGTAGATGTGGGAGGAGGCATGGATTGAGCAGGAGAAACAGCCGAGAGCAGTGATCAGCAAACTCATTCGTCAACAGAGGCACAGTTTGCCGACCACTGTCCTTGAGGACTTCTGGGAGTGTTTTCTTCCGCTGTTGGCTTAGCTTGCTGAGAGGATGGCAAGGCTTCCAGGGAAATATGTTACTTGAGGCTGGTACTTTACCCCCAGCCCTGGTTTTGCTCATTTCAGAATTCTGCCTGCAAGAACCGTGAGTACAGTCTGCTGGATGCTGGGAGTCATTTGGCTCAAGTATAGAAACACCCTGCTTGCCAGGAATAGCCTCCATTAGAATGCAGGAATAGCATTTTTACTTGCAATAAACACTTCACATTTACATCTGTCAGTAAAGCAATCTGGCTCCAAAATCTAGATGCACAAATATGTCATGTCAAGTGGACACTCTTTTCTTGGATAGCACCTTCCGAAAATAATCCAAAATATGTAAAGTGCCGAATTCCCAAAAATGTTTATCTTAGACTTACTTGTAATTACAGTGAGTTAGAAACATCTAATTGCTGGATATTTGATTTAAAAATGTTGGAGATGTCCACTGGATGGGATGATCTGCAGTCATTTAAAAGTAGAGAAGGTTGCCCAGCCAGTGTTGCTCAGTGGTGAGCATCCACCCAGGAACCAAAAGGTCACCGGCTCAATTCCGGGTCAGGCCACACGGCTGGGTTGCAGGTTCCATCCCCAGTAGGAGGCATGCAGGAGGCAATGGATCCCAATCGATGTTTCAGTCTCTCTGTCCTCCCTTCCTCTCTCTCTAAAACAAAAAATCAATAAAAACATATTTAAAGAATAAAAGTAGGGAAACTTTAAGTACTTCACTATATTACTAGTGAAAAATATGGGTTGAAAAAATGAGCTGCATATGTGATTCGAAATATCTCACTCACGTAGATTCATTGAAAAATACTAGCAGCAAATGTACCAAAATATTTAAAAGAGTGAAAAAATCCTGTCCACCTTCTAAATCTGCTTTAGTTTCTTTAACTTGTTGCCTCGTTTTGTGTGTTGATAAAACAAAACAAAATAAAACCACTGAGAAAAGAGAAGGAAACGAGACCCTGGTAGTGGTTGTGATAAAAAGAAGATAATGAAAAAGCAGGGGGACATTTGGATGAACACAAGAGATGAGGTGCCGGGAGCCGGTCACTGTTTTAATGACGAGAGCCGTGGACAGGGAGTCCAGAGGGCTGGGCCACCTTGATTGCTCTGAAGGGTCGGAGCTAATTATTGGATGTTGGTGGTTGGAGCAGCCTCCACCTGTCAAGTAGATTCACTGATGGGCTTTTATTGGTGTTTCCTGCCTGGTGGATACGGGTGTATCTTATCTTAATCTTAATAAAAGGGATGGTAAAGCCAGAGGCAGCAGTAGTTCTCCCACTAGAGTTGGGCTACCGCCTGGCCCCCATTTCCAAATTCATATTTTTCTGAGTCTCTTTATTCATTTCTGTGCAGCCTTCTCCAGAAACCCGAACCCTGAATCCGGATCCTGAATCACTCGGGACGTTCCCATGTTTGGTGCCCAACACGGGGCTCCACAGTGCGGAAAGGGGCAGCCTGCTGTGGCCCTGGCTGAGCCCCACCGGCTGAGCCGGGAGAGGTGGGAGCAGACTTCCTTAGTGCGGGCTCCCCTCTCCCCTCTCAGCTCTTCCCGGGTTGGAAGGGACCCCAGAGGGAGGAAGTCACTGCCTGGTGAGGGCCACGCCTTTCTGGCTGAAGCCTTCCTGCCTTGCTGGTCCCCTGACTCCATGGCGCGTTCTTCTCTGCTCTTGGGCATTGGGACAACGAAGGAGGCCAGATTGGGGGCAGCGAGCAGCCACTGCGCTGGGCACCCAGGAATTCAGGGTCACAAGCCCACAGAGGCGACATTCTCAGAGAACGGAGCACAGTCCTTGAGAAACAGGGTGTTTCTTTGAAGCAAGATTTCCAGTAAGGATACGGTCAGGGTGCACAGCACATTTTAAATACATTTGTATTGATTTCGGAGAAGAAGGGAGAGGGAAAGAGACGGAGACATCAGTGATGAGAGAATCATTGACCGGCTGCCTCCGGAACGTCCCGTGCAGGGGACGGAGCCTGCGACCCGGGCCTGTGCCCTTGACCGAATCAAACCCGGGACCCTTCAGTCTGCAGGCTGATGCTCTATCCACTGAGCCACGCCGGCTAGGGCCACAAGCACGTTTTATTACCTACAGACCTATGGCTCCGACCAGAACGCCCTGCTGGAATGGGGGGCTGCGCAGCCTGCTCCTGATTTGGGCAGAAGGAGGTGGCACACTGTGCCCAGGGGGCGTGTGGAGGGGGTGGCTCTGCCTCTGAGGGAACCAAGTCTGTGGGTTCCACCTCTGGTGGCCCGGGCCTCAGCTCTCACCACCCTTGTCGGTACCCCGACGCCCTGAAGGGGGAGCCATGACCGAAACTGGTGTGGCTCAGTGGATAGAGCTTCGGCCTTCGGACTAAAAGGTCCCAGGTTCGATTCCGGTCAAGGGCATGTACCTTGGCTGCTGGCACATCCCCAGTCGGGGGGGGGGGTGCAGGAGGCAGCTGATCCATGTTTCTCTCTCATCGATGTTTCTGACTTTCTGTCCCTCTCCCTTCCACTCTGTAAAAAATCAATAAAATAGATTTCAAAAAAGGAGGGGGGAGCCATGTCCTCCCAACGGCGGCAGGACTGGCAGCTCGGGCCCAGAGCGCTCCTGCTGGCCCAGCTCCTCATTGATGAACGGTGCCTCTAACGGTCTCAGCGAAGCAGGGTGTGCAGTGCCAGCGAAAAGCGGGGGCCTCCTTTCCAGCTTCGGGAGCAGGACTGTGAGAGCGAGAACTTGGGAGAAGGAAGGGGAGGCCTTTGATGTTAGTTGGGCGTACAACTCCCTCTAATGGAGGGAGTTGGCATCTCTTTGGTGGTTTCCCACATTCTCGGCTTTTCGTGGCTACCCTGAGGCCGTCCCTCAGCAGGGCAGTCATCCCGGGCCCTGTGTGCAAATGTTTGGAGGAGAATGCTGCTGGGCTTCCCCGGAGAGAGGAAAGGGAATGATCCTACTTGTTCTCAGCGGACGGAGCAGACTGGGATTTGCTCTAAAGGCCTCTCTAAGGCCGGGAAGCCAGGGGTCTGACAACGGCCTCGGCTCGGGGTTCTGCCTCTCCTAGTCCAGGCAGGCTATTCGTCCTGGCTCCTAACGTTGACCTTGAAGAAGGGCACAGGGGGTGGGTTGAAGCATGGCTCTGCCTTTGAGGAGCCTGCACCCACCTCTCTGGGCCTCTGGAGCTCCCCTGTCAGCAGAGACAGCTGGGCAGGAACGGGCCCTGACACTCAGCTGCCCACCGCTGTGAGTTAGTTCATGAAGATGCCCTGTGGCTTTTCTCTGGAGTCTTCCTCAGTCTAAAGGGTGTTGGGCCAGGGATCTCGAGGTTGCCCTCTGGCGGTAAGATTGAGCGATTTTGTCTTCCGATCCCAGTGCAGATACAGGTGTTCCTCTGGCCCTGGAGACACACTGGGGACTCACACAGCTTCCGTGGACCCCTTGTTTCCGGGGTGGGGATGGGGGATGTCAAGGAAAATTGAGATGCTGCTGGTAAGTTCTGTCCAGAAATGATGGGCAGGGCGTGTTCTCTCCTGTTGGGGGGTCAGGGGGTGGAGTCCCATCTCTCCTGTGCAGATAGGAGGAAGTGAATCCAAGGATGGAGTGGGAAGCAAAGAGGATTGTAGAATAAGGTCAGCAGGACCAGGACATTTAGCCTGAGTCTGGCCAGGCCACCCAAAGCTCCCTGATCCTGGCACCCTGGCCCCAAACTGGCTGACCAGGGCAACTTAGCAAGAACGCAGCACTTGGCACCCCAGATTCTGTCTTCATTCTTCACCGAATCGGGGATGGTTCTCACTCTTTTCCTCATCACCAGAGGCTCAGCTTAGACAGCTTTATCCTTCCCCCTAAATAATGGCCTTATGGAGATGGGACCCACATACCACAGAATTCACTGTCGCTCAGCATGTAATCCAGTGGTTTTTGGCATATTGAGAGCCGTATACAGTTTTTCTTTTCTGTACCTGGATGAACAAAATATAAATCGTTTATATTGATTATGATTTCAGATATGTCTGGACTTGCTGTTTCTTTTCAAATTTGTCTTGTTTACCATGTTTTCTTGTTTGTTTCCTATTTTTTTTTTCCTTCTTGGCTTTGCTTGGATTTATAGAGTTCACTGTATTCCCTTTTGCCTTCTTATAATCTGTAAGCAGCACCGATTTACAGTGGGGCATTCATCCTTGATTCAGATACGAACACCATATAATTTCATGTCTACTTGATAGAGCGGCTTCCCTTCAGTATATAACAGTAGGCAACCTTTGAAGTGGGCCACTTAGCAACTCTTCTATGCTCACAAAAGCAGAGGATGTCTGGGGTCAGGTCATCAGCATCATTATCATCATCATCTTAAATTAATTTTATGGAGGTATAAGCTATATGCAAGGACATGGTCCAGTTTTAAGAGTCAGTGCGATGAGCTTTGACCAATAACTACAATTGTAACCAACATGATATGAAACATCCCCTCACCCCACAAGTCCCCCCGTGGCCCTTGGAAGTCTGTTATCTTCCCCTGCTACCTGGGCCCTGGACTAAAGTGATTTTTCTTTTAATCACATTAGTTTTGATTTTCTAGAAAAAAAAATCATATACTGTGTAGCTTTTTGTGTCTGGCATCTTCTGTTTAGTAAAGCATTTCTCAACTTTTTTATTGGCCCCCCCCCCACTAGTCTTTTTAGACATTTTTCCATAATTGTCCCTCCCCTTCTTATGAAATTTTAATGCTATAGATAGGCTGTATGTCTGTTTATATAGTATACGTACACATGTGTTTTATACCTAAGTAGTAGTTTTTCACACCTCAAGAACAAACTTTTGCCCCCTTGGGGGCGATATTGAGAATACACGATTTAGTAAGATGTTTTTGTCATTCATTGATATTGTGTGTATCAGTAGTTGCTTTATTTTTAAAAAAAAGTGTTTTTCTTGATTTCAAAGAGAGGAAGGGAATGGAGAGAAAGAGAAACATCAGTGATTAGAGAGAACGCTTGATCAGCTGTCTCACCGCACGCCCCTACCAGGGTCCAAACCTGAAACCCAAGCATGTGCCCGACTGGGAATCGATTGTGACTCCTGGTTCATGGGTCAACACTCAACCACTGAGCCACACCAGCCGGGCATCGGTTCATTTTTGTTGCTGGGTGATTTTGGTTGTATAAAGAGACATCAAGAGATGAATAAGAATAATTGCAAATGTGTTACAATGGTCAGGTACTAAGTGAATAATGTAATATCCTTCCTCATATTTGTTCCTGGTGCCAATACACAGGTCTCTAATCACACATACACTCAAGTCAGAAATCTGAGAGTAACTGAGTCACTTCTTTCCCATCATTTCCCCACATACGTCCTTCACCTCCTGTCAATGTCATCTCTACATTATTTCCTGAATCGGGTCTCAAGGGATCAGATTTCACCCTAACCCAGAACATTTGAAACATGTAAGGATTTTGATTCTTATCTTGAAAAAAATCGGAAAGCACTGAAGGAATTTAAATAATTTGACTATTGTAATGAATGGATCACTAAGTCTTCCATGTAGTAGTAATGAGTTAGAATGTAGAAGAGGAATTAGGAAGGACCAAGACTGTTTAGGGGAAGGATCTTTTAGGAGTCCTGAGGAAAAGTAATAGTGTTTCTTTTGTGAATGTGAGGTAGGGCGATGGAGCCTTAGGAGACATGTTGTGTTTCTGTGGGGCCCATGGACAGAACTTGGCCGAGGCCTTAATGCTGGGTGAGAATATAGCGGTGATTAGAAATTCAGGTATACCCTCCTCTTGCTTTCTGCGGCCTTGACTTAGACAATTTTTTGTTGCCAAACTAATCAGTATTTTAAATGAATTGAGTATAAATATTCTTGAATCATTTGCTGATGATTTGGAAGGAATTAGAGAACTAGAATCATTAAAAAAATATATAGGTTGTCCCCCCAAAATGTATACACACTTTGAATAATGATTCATTCCAGTGGGTTAAATCTGGAAAGAAAGAAACACCAGTTGAACTATCAGCTCTTAAAGTATGTATACGTTTTGTGTACTTAAAGGGTGTTCCTTCAACTTTCCATCATCTTATGATTTTTTCCCCAGTGGTAGCTACAGGACTAGCAGCCCTGTTTCAGCATCAGACGCTCTGCGATTCAGCTTTATGCAAACTGTCTTGACTGTGTACATATACACATGTCCCTGGGGACCTCTGCATGAGGTCTTTCACCTATGAGAGATTTAGGATCAACGTATTTTCAGTCTAGAGTTCCCAGACACACATTCAACATAGTCCTCTTTTTTTAAACATACTCTTATTGCCGAACCGGTTTGGCTCAGTGGATAGAGCGTCGGCCTGCGGACTGAAAGGTCGCAGGTTCGATTCCGGTCAAGGGCATGTACCTTGGCTGCGGGCACATCCCCAGTGGGAGGTGTACAAGAGGCAGCTGATCGATGTTTCTGACTTTCTATCCCTCTCCCTTCCTCTCTGTAAAAAAAAAAAATCAATAAAATATATTTTAAAAAATAAACATATTCTTATTGATTTCATGGTGGAAGGAAAAGATAGAAATATCAATAATGAGAGAGAATCGTCAATCAGCTGCCTCCTGCACACCCCACACTGGGGATGGAGCCCACAACCTGGGCCTGTGCCCTGACCCAGAATCGAACCGTGACCTCCCGGTTCATAGATGACACTCAACCGCAGATCCACACTGGCTGGGCTCGTCTTCATTCTTAAGGCGTATAAAGCTGACGTCGTGTACACAGGTCAATGACACAGCCTCCATGCCTGCGCTGGTGGGAGGTGGAGGGGGGACAGACGCACAAAGTTCCGGAAGTTGGTCAGTTACGTGGGCACTCGGTCTCTTCCAGGTGGCTTCTGAAGTATGTCTGCCAACAACAGCTCCTGCAAGCCTATCCTGACCCCCCACCTAACCTGGCTGTACGGCGCGGTGCTCATCGGCGGCCTGGCGGGCGTCGTCTCCATCCTGTTCCTCCTCGTGAAGATGAACACGCGGTCCGTGACCACCACCGCGGTGGTCAACCTGGTGGTGGTGCACAGCGTCTTCCTGCTGACCGTGCCCTTCCGCCTGACCTACCTCGTCAAGGGCTGGTGGCTCTTCGGGCTGTCGCTCTGCAAGTTCGTGAGCGCCATGCTGCACATCCACATGTACCTCACGTTCCTCTTCTACCTGGTGATCCTGGGCATCAGGTACCTCATCTTCTTCAAGCGCAAGGACAAGGTGGAGTTCTACAGGAAGCTGCACGCGGTGGCTGCCAGCGCCGGCCTGTGGCTGCTGGTGGCTGTCATCATGGTGCCCCTGATTGCTTCTCAGTACGGGAGCATGGAGGGGTACGATGAGCACAACTGTTTTAACTTCCACAAGGAGCTCGCTCGGACGGACGTGCGAGTCATCAACTATCTGATCGTCAGCGTGGTCATAGCCATCGCGCTGGTCCTCCTGGTCTTCCAGATCCTCATCATCGTGTCGATGGGGCGGAAGCTGCGCCACTCCCTGCTGTCCCACCAGGAGTTCTGGGCCCAGTTGAAAAACCTGTTCTTTATAGGGGTCATCATGATCTGCTTCCTTCCCTACCAGTTATTCAGGATCTATTACTTGTACACCGTGGCGCTCTCCACTGACTGCAACGGCAGCATTTCATATTACAATGAAATCTTCTTGAGTGTCACGGCGATCAGCTGCTTCGACCTGCTGCTCTTCGTTCTTGGCGGAAGCCATTGGCTGAAGCAAAAGATCATTGACCTGTGGAATTACCTCTTGTGCCACTGACCACGCAATCCCGTGTTCAGGGTCTACGGCCTTTACGTCAGGAGAGAAAAAGAGTAGAGGGAGGTGGGAAGGATATTTTATTACCTGATTCAAACCGTGCCTTGTGGCAGCCAAAGGAAAGGACTTATTCATCGCAGTCCTTGGTTTAGTCCCTGCCATCTCTGAAGGACGCCCATGCTGAGACTCCTGATGCTCAGTCCACAGGCAGTTGCAGCGCTACATTGTTTTCCAATGCACGGGGTCTCCTTGGCCCGTCCGAGCATCCTGGGTCTAATGGTTTCTGAGCTTTTTGAGCTTATTTTTAGTTCCCTCAGTCTGAAACAGGGTCTTTCCTGAAGCTTTGAACTCAGCCCTGTAGTCGGTTCTTTTCATTCCTCAGAAAACCTTAGGTCAATGAACTCGGCTCCAAAGCCCACGCTCTGCTTTGTTAATAAGATACCCCTTCAGCCCACACCCTGACAAAAGCAGATGCGGGGGAGAGGCCAATAAGAAACTTTTCTAGATCATCATCACTTTGGTAAAAAGTTACACTTATCTGGAAATCAAGAGAAACAGAACTCTAGGCCTGCCACTCTAATAAGGTTATCTAGACTTTTCCTTGGAAAGGTCAAGTTTAAGGACTTGGGTCAACTCCCTCAATACCTCCAAAAATAATTTTAAGAACTTACTAAATACATTTAAATAATGGGAAGAGCGTAACTTACACCAATATGTTTGCTGTGCATTAAAATGAGTTCCCAAGGGAAGTAATTTTTTCCCCTTTTCTGTTTTTGAATAATTTATAGAGGTCTCGGTCCACAGTTAATTTACATTTTCCTTGGAGACAGAAAGCTATGCTGAAATCTTTGAGTGCTCTTCAACCCTTAAAGTTATGGGTCTTTAAATAAATGAAAACAATATTCTATAGAACTTTTTAGAAATATGTATAAAAATCATCAAACTATGAGATTAGGATGTTATTACATAAGCTTATGAGTTTTCTCCCTTCCTGCCCATATTTTTACTATTTCCCTCAGACTTTCATAATCTTGAAACTTCCTGAGGAACAGATTCAATTTCATATTTAATGCTCCAGAAAACCTGAAGCAATTCTGGGTAGGAATAGAAGAAATTAATAAATTAGGTCATTTCCCCCCGAGCGAGTTAAATGTCCAGGATTTAAAGATTTTTCTTAATTTGTTATTCTACCTGAATCCATAAATTTATCGGATGAGTAATAAATACCTATGTGAGTTTCTTTGATCACTAAAATTACTGAGTCATAGAAATGAACTTTGAAGAAGAAAAAGAGCAACATTCTGCATTCACCTTGTTCCCAAGTTATCTTCTGGTTTGTTTTTGTTTTTTAATTTTCACCTGAGGATTTTTTCCATTGATTTTTAGAGAGAGAGCGGAAGAGAGAGGGAAAGACAGAGAAAAATATTGATATGAGAGAAACACATTGATTGGTTGGCTACTGCACTAACTCTGACCAGGGCCAAGGCTGGGGAGGAGCCTGCAACCAAGGTACATGCCATTGATCAGAATCGAACCCGGGAACCTTCGGTACGCAGGCCAATGCTCTATCCACTGAGCCAAACCAGCGAGGGCCAATTCTCGTTTTAATTTTATGTATCCTCTTTCCTTTTTCACATTATATATTTTTATTTCTTATTTGTATTCTTCCCCCATTTTTCTTAGGTTTATTTTTTCTCACATTGACCCATAACATTTGTAAGAATATTTCTAAGACCCTAACTACTTTTAAGAAAGTTTTTAACAAACCATGAAATTTTAAAGAAAATATTACAGTAAAATATTTAAAAGCTTTTAAAATTACTTATGAAAAACAGACACATAGACGCAAAAAGAGCCCATAAATAATCTGTGCTTATGTGGTCAATTCATATATGACAAAGGAGGCAAGATTATAAAAGAGGGTAAAGACAGTCCAATAAATAATGTTGGGAGAATTGAACAGGTACATGCAAAAAAGTGAAACTAGATTACGTTCTTGTACCATATACAAGAATAAACTAAAACTGGATTAAAGACTTCAATGTAAGACCTGACACCATAAAACATCTAGAAGAAAACATAGGCAATAAACTCTCTGACATTATTCTTTCTTTGATATATATCCTTGGACAAAGGAAACAAAAGAAAAAAATAAATGGGACTACATTAAACTAAAAAGTTTTTGCAAGGCAAAGGAAGCCATCAACAAAATGAAGGACAATCCACTGAATGCGAGAACATTCACCAAAGGTACATCTGTTAAAGGGTTAATATCCAAAGTTTATAAAGAACTCATACATCTCAATGAAAAAAAAAAATCCAAACAATTCAACTAAAAAAATAGGCAGAAGACATGAATAGACAGTTCTTCAAAGAGGACATACAGATGACCAACTGACATATGAAAAGGTACTCGGCTCACTAACCATCAGAGGAATGTAAATTTAACCCACAATGAGATATCATCTCACAAGGTCAGAATGGCTGTTATCAGTAAATCGACAAACAACAAATGTCAGCAACAATGTGGTGAAAAGGAAACCCTTGTGCACTGTTGGTAGGATTGCAAATTGCTGTAGCCACTCTGGAAAACAATGTGAAGGTTCCTTATGACTGAGCAATTTCACTTCTGGGAAAGTGTCCAAAGAAATCCAAAACACCATTTCAAAAGATACATGCACACCCTATGTTCACTGCAGCGTGTTTACCAGAGCCAAGATCTGAAAGCAACCCAAGTGCTTCCAAATCTGGGCTGTTGTTACTCAGCAATAACAAGGAATGAAATTGTACTGTTTGCAACAATATGAATGGGACGAAAGGGTATCATGTTAAGTGAAAAAGTCAGAGGAGGACAAATATGATGTCACCTATATGTGGAACTTAAAGAACAAAATAAAACTCATAGATACAAGAAACAAACTGAGAATTTCCAGATGAGAGGGTCTTGGGGGAATGGGTGAAAAAAGGTGAAGGGAGGAAGAAGTTAAAAATAGTCTTAGGGATGTAAAGTAGAGCATAGGGAATACTAGTATAGTCAATAATACTGTAATAACTATGTATGGTCCCAGATGGGTACTGGAAATATTGGGGGGTACACTTTGTAAAGTATATGATTGTCTTTACTGTACACCCGAAACAAATATAAAATTTGAAAAATATTATGGGAATTACACTGCTCCTTTTTTTTTTTTACCAAGCTGTGTCTTACATAGCATCGTAATATCTGTAGACTGTATTATAATCTCTTCCATACTAGTATTTTAAATGTCAGGGTCAAACAATTATGCTTTTCTCTGCATTAGTATATAGATTATAACGGAGGGCCTATTTCTGTGGATCTATAGGAAATGTTTTATATATATATGTATATATGTTTTATATATATATATATAAATGTTATATATATATCAAAATATTTACAGAATAAAGTAAAACTTTTGATGCCTGTTCTTTCTCTAACGGGCCTTTTTAGGATATTATCATTACAAGGGCACTGGCTGGCATTTGGTGGCTTGGGCGGAGACTGGACATCTTGCCTTGCACACAATTGTCCGCACGATAACGAATGACCAGGTCATGCTCTGAATTTGAATGTTCTTCAGATTTCCATGAAGTAAAACACATGCTCGCAATGACAGGAGTAGTTCTGTTTTATTCAGTTTTCATGAACATAGTATTTTCTTGGTATGGTTCTAATTTTCTGCATTTTACAAAAATTCTGCTATCGTGGATATAGAGGAAAGAATCGGCTGTTTTCTTTAGGACTTTACCAAGAGTTGTTCATTCCTTTGGGAAAAATCACATTTTCAATAGCAACACCATCTATGGCATTCAAATACAACTCAGCATGCTTGTAACCAGTAGTTGTGGTTGCTGTATGCAGGTAGGTGTCAAATAGAGGTGCCAACCTCAGATTTCCTTATTCTGTCTGCTCTGATAATGAGCATTTATACGCTGAAATACATAGGATTTTATTATGAATACTTTTTCATTCTTCATTTATATACAGGAGTCTTATCTGTGAAATTTCTTTTAGAATGGTAAAAGTATTGCCAAATATTTGCAATCAAATGTAAAGCATTGGGTCTGCAGGAGTTGAGAAGCGCTGACCTACCACAAACAGTGTCAGTTCTAACAGGGAGAGTGACAATTATGACATTATGAACAGAAAAATACAGTTCTGTACTTTGGAGATATTCAGCCTCAGCTTGATTCCATTCTAAATGCTTTCTTTTTCTCTGTGGCGATTAAAAGAGTAAGTGTGCCTAGCCAGCATGGCTCAGTGGTGGAGCATTGATCTATAGACAGGAGGTCCTGGCTAGATTCCCGGTCAGGGCACGAGCCTAGGTTGCTTGCTGAATCCCAGTGTGGGGCACGCAGGAGGCAGCTGATCAATGATTCTTTCTCAGCATTGATGTTTCTATCTTTCCCTCTTCCTTCCTATCTGAAATCATATACATATTCTATATAATAAAAGCTTGATATGAAAATCAACCAAGCGGCAGAAGGACCAGTGGAACAACCTGTCGCTAAGACTCACACTGACCACCAAGGGCAGATGTTTAATGCAGAAGCTGCCCACAGGCTCCAGGCCGGCCAAGGTGGGTGCCAGTGGGGTCCCCCGATTGCCCCGCCAGCCGCCCCACAGAACGGCCCTGGTCGCTGGCCAGACCTAAGGAACCTACCAGTGCACAAACTTCATGCACCAGGTGTGTGTGTGTGTGTGTGTGTGTGTGTGTTTTAGAGAGAGTAATTGCAACTTTTAGGAAAATTCAAAGAAAATATACATGGGTATTTTCCTCTTTGATAAGAGGAAGGTATTTCTCTGAGCCTCACAACTCTCAGTTTGGCTCCTGGTCAATGTCTGCCAGCGTTTGAATTTGTGGATAATCACCGTCTTTGAAGCCCAGGCCGAAAGATTGCTTCTGGCGCCCGTTAGATGGCGCTCTCCTCCACCTTTGTTCTTTAATTTCCTGTGACAGGGTCATTGACCTCATATACATGAGAGAGAAACAGACTGCTTTTACTGTGGGGAGTCATTCAAGAAGGGCTGACCATGGGCAGGTTCTCCCCAAAGCCTCCTGGATGGGGCAGAGAGGAGAGCAGTGGTCACGGGGCTGGGGTGGTGGGGGAAATGTGGACGTGTTGGACAGAGGGTGCAAAGTTATAGTTATGATGACTACACATATTACTGCACCCAATATGCTAAGAGAGTAGATTTCAGGTGTACACATTCCTTTGTGTGATGACTACACATATTACTGCACCCAATATGCTAAGAGAGTAGATTTCAGGTGTACACAAAGGAATGGTAACTACCTGAGGAGACAATGCTGATTGGGTTGACCCTCATTTCACTATGAATAAGTACATCTAATCAGCAGGTTATATACCTGAAGGACTTTTCATGTTTATTTTTAAATTATTTTGACTGTTTTTATAGTTTCTGACTTCTGTCATATTGCAAATACTCTCCATACAAATTAACAAAAAAAGAACAAAAGGCAAATGTGTTCATTATTTTTAACAGTAGATGTCTCCAAAGTAACAAATTGCATCTGCTTTTCCAAGTTTCTTGAGCTTTAAATATATTTAATTATGGTGAGGGGAGAAAAGAAAGGAAAAGGACATAAGAATAATAACCTTTTAGGGTTTTCAGAATTCTGCACTAGGTCCTGCTTTTTTTTTTCTTTTTTTCTTAAAAGGCATATTTCATAGCAATTCTTTTCCTGTGGCAAGTCAACCAAGAAGATATTGTTAAAATATGTCTCTGGCTATATGAGCAAAAACAATTCTGAAGGCAAATATTTTGGCTTGGCTCCTATTTGGGGATTATTGTCTTTATTTCAGTAACGGTTGACTGCAAAGAATTTTTGAACCAAAGTAACTGGATTCTCGAAAATCGGTATTAGGTGACTTTTTTTTTTAAATATGCTTACCAATTAGTATAATTTTTGAATGCCTTTAAGACGGAGTTTCAGGAAACTGTCCTCCATGTGAAAATCTGAGAAGACTGGGGTACAGAGGTCTCCCCCTCAGTAACAGCCAGCCTTTGGCCCACACTTAGAAACTTCTCCTCTGACTTGTTGGTAGTGTGATGATAGATGATTTAATGACTGTTAAAACCTAGGCCAACAAAAATAAAGGAAGGAAGAAAAAAGAAAGAAAATTAAGATTTAGCCTCTCTGTCCAAGGATAAATCTGTGGCTTACCCTTTGGGTGCTGGGGGGGGGGGAAGAAGTGTCCGAGAGGATTATGTGATGGAGGTGGTGGCTGTTGTAATAATCCCAAATCTCCAAAAACCTTACAAATAGAACACATACAACTAGGTTTCCTTGACCATTTCAGGGTTAGTTGTTGACCTGATGCCCCTGGAATGGCCTATGAGCTCAGTGTGAATTTCCCACAAACAAGGACTATTTCTCCTAAGATCATTACACAACCTTGAAAATCAGGAAATTAACATTGGTTCACAACGACCACCTAACCCACAGGCTTCATTCAGTTGTCATGCTTCTTCAGACTCCTTCATTCTGGAACAGTTTTCCAGCCTTTCCCAAACAGCTCTTCTCTCCTACCGGTCACCCCTTCAAGTGACCATCCCATCAACGGTGTATCCCCATCACACTCTATTCTATTCCTGGCCTCATTTTTCTTCACACTATTTCTTTTGTGTGTGTGTGTGTGTGTGTGTGTGTGTAACATTTTATTTTATTTATTTATTTTTAGGTTCTTTTTTTTATTGTTCAGTTTATTAATTACATTGTTTCCCCTTTTTTATCCCCCTATATCTTCCCTCCACCCTGTACCTATCCCACCCTCCGCCCTCACCTCCCCCTCCCCAATGTCCTCTCCCATTGTTGCAAGATTTTTGTCCAATCTCTTGCTGTACTTCCAACAACCCTTTTCTCCCCAAGAATTGTCAGTCCATTCCCTCTCTATGTCCATGTTTCTGTTATAGTCACCAGTTTATCTTGTTCATCAGCCTATCAGTTCACTTGATTTTTAAGTTCATTTGTTGATAGATGTGTATTTGTTGTTCATAATTTATATTTTTACCTTTTTCTTCTTCCTCTTCTTAAAGAATATCTTTCAGCATTTCATATAATACTGGTTTGGTGGTGATGAACTCATTTAGCTTTTTCTTTTCTGAAAAGCACTTTATCTGATCCTCAATTCTGAATGATAGCTTTGCTGGATAGAGTAATCTTGGTTGTAGATTCTTGCTCTTCATTATTTTGAATATTTCTTGCCACTTACGTCTGGCCTGCATCGTTTCTGTTGAGAAATCCGCTGACAATTGTATGGGTGCTCCCCTGTAGGTAACCAACTGTTTTTCTCTTGCTGCTTTTAATATTCTCTCTTTACCTTTTGCTCTTGGCATTTTAATTATGATGTGTCTTGGTGTGGTCCTCTTTAGATTCCTATATTTTGGGGTTCTGTGTACTTCTTGGGCTTTTAAGTCAGTTTCTTTCACCAGGTGGGGAAAGTTTTCAGTCACTATTTCTTCAAGTAGGTTTTCATTAACTTGCTCTCTCTCTTTTTCTGGCACCCCAATAATTCGGATGTTGGCTTGCTTGAGGTTGTCCCAGAGGCCCCTTATGCTATCTTCAATTATCTGAATTCTTTTTGTTTCTTGCTTTTCCAGCTGAGTGGATTTTGCTTCTTTGTATTTCAAATCTTTGACTTGGTTCTTGTGGCCCTCTGGACTGCTTTTAGGACTTTGTGTAATATTTTTTATTTCAGTCTGTGTATGCTTGATTTCTAGTTGGTCGTTTTTTTATCTGTGAGGGTCTGGTTCGTATCCTCAGAGGTTTTGTTCATTTCCCTGGGGGTCTCATTCATTTCCTTGTAAGTATCATTCATCTCCTTGTAATTCTCATTCATTTGCTGGTTGGTCTTGTTTATTTCCTGGTAATTCTCATTAAGTTGATCAGCCTTTTGTAGGAGCCTCTTGAAAAGCCTTATAACCGTGGTTTTGAACTCAATGTCTTGTCGTCTTTTCTCCTCCATTTCTTTCACACCTGATTTCTTTCCATGTCTTTGCATGGTGGCTGATTTATGTGGTGGATATCCTCAAAGGGACAGTGGCTCAGTCTCCCCAGTTACCTGAGGTGGGTACTCTTACTGCAATCCTTTATGAGTTGTATTCAGTATTTTTGAATTTAAACCCAGCTTGTTGTTATTAGCCCTAGGAGGGTTTGACCTCCAGGCCAATTGGCTGTGAAGGGAGACTGTGTTCAGGTTGGATGGGCGGAGTCTCTGGGCTGCCCGTCGGTGGCAGCGGTGGCTGGGTCCTATGCGAAGCTCGCGGCGCGGGTCTGTGCTGGGCGGGGATGGCTGCAGACTCCTCCAAGAGAAAGCCGCCAGTCTCTTCCCCTTGCCAGACAACTCTGCCTTTCCCCAAATGTGCCTGCACACCAAAAGTCCAGCCCAGGGCTGTAAAATAGATGGTTTCCGGAACCAGGAGACAAGTTTACAGGGGGCAAGTCGCGGGTTTGCGCGACCCTTGGGACTAGGAGCTTCTGCCGCGCCCCGCTTCCAGGGTGCGTCCCCCGGACCTCGGACCTCGCCGGTTCTGGGGAATCTGTGCAGGGAGACTTCTCGTACCCCGGATCTCGGACCTCGCCCGGCTCGGGAAATCTGGGCCCCGTCGGAGAAATCCGGCCGGTCCCTGCTCCAGCCCCAGCCCGCGCGCGCGACCAGGGCGGCTCCTAACCTGTTTCAATCTGCGCTCCCGCCGGTCCTGAGTCTGTGTCCCACCTCTGCTGCTATTAGTGGAGTTTACATTCAGCCAGCTTTCTGGCTATTCTGGGTGCTTGTCTGTTCTGCTGTTATGTTGTAGTTCTTAAATCGTTGTGCGGGGCAGAACAATAGGTGTATGCTTATGCTGCCATTTTGGTGTTCCTCCACACTATTTTTTAATTTTTTTTTTGGACAGTGGTAAGAAGTAGTTTATTGATGGAGGGGAGGGACCTGCACCCTGAGTGGTGGGTTCAGACCTGGCCAGTGACCTAGAAGTCCATGTCCCCGACCAGTCCTTGTACTAGTGAGAAGGGGGGGTGACTGTTGGAAATGTGCAGGTCCAAGTGTTCTCCAGCGAGGAGGCATCCCTTACCTGCACCATTTCTAGCAGAGCCCTGAGGCACGTGCAAACAACCTTGACCGTCACTAGCTTCTTGGTCCACGGCTGGTCCTGGGGCCATGGCTCCCCAGGCTGAGCCAGAAGCTGTAGCGTGGTGATCGTCTGTTTCCTGTGAGTAGGCAATCAGATCTGTCACAAGTGGCCCCAGGTTGAACACGCTTCCTTCCATCTCCTTGGAGACCTCGTCATCAGGCCCACGGCTGGTATCAAGGAGAAAGTCCTCACCCACAGCCCAGTATGGGTGGCAGGGGGCCAGCCTCTGGGTGCAGAGTGAGTCCCCACCCAGGCAGCTCAGCACCCGGCTCACATAGCCCTTCACCACCCCGTCTGCCAGGAACTCCCCAGGGCCTGGCAGTGCTGTCGGCTGCCCAGGGAGCGTCCTGTCCCCTCCTTCTGACCCCTCCAGCTGCAGGCCCCTGGGGCGGAAGACAGTCTGCTAGAAGACTTGGTGGCTATGGTAGAAGGTGGTCACCTCAAACTCCTGGTCTTCCTCGGGCACCAACAGCTGCTTCAGTGGGTTTTTAGGGGGCTCTGGGTTTGGGTAGGGACCAGGAATGTCTAAGCTGGGGCTCAGAAAGGGCTGAGGGGGTTATTCAGGGGGAACAAACAGGCTCGAGGCCCCTTCATCTGGAATTGGGCCCAAGGCCATGCCCTTCAGTAACTCCTCCAAAGTGTCTTCCTGGGTGTCAGAGGCATTGAACCTGCCATTGGTGTCTGGAGAAGTCTCCTGCCCAGGGAAAGTCCCCAACTGAGTTCTCAAACTCATAGATCTTGTGTAGGTCGTGGGGGTCTTTGCTCTGGTCCTCAGCTAAACGTAACCCTGCCTTCCTGTTCCGGGCAGACCTGAAATTCCTCTTCCAGGTCGGCAGGCCAGGCTTATCTTTCCCAGGAGTGCAGGCACCGCTGGCCTCTGCCCAGGCCTGGAAGATGCCTGTTATGCCCAGATTTAATGATCCCCGCAGACCACCAGGGAGCCGAGTCCAATGCAATAGCATAGAGCCTTTATTACAAGCTCGAGTTTGACACTCTGCCCCCCACCGCCGCAGCGGCAGGAAGCAAAAGAGGAAGAATATCCTGAGCAGGATGATTTTATAGGGAGGTGGGGCCAGCGCTAACCACTGAGTTGGCCGATTTCGATTGGTTGGGTGAGGGCTGGGGCTAGTGACGCAAATAATCCCTAACACATGTGACCCGTCCTGTCCTTTGCTCTTCTTGATTGGAGCTCAAGCGCACAGTCTTTCGTGATTGGCTAATTCAAAGGGAGGGGTTGGTCTTTGTGATTTCAAGATGGCAGCCCCCAGGTAAGTTTATATATCACACGGCCTACATGGTGGCTGCCGAGTCTCATAGTCCAGAATGGCAGCTGTCTTTGCAGTCCCGCTCTGCCCTTTCATGCCCAACTCCTCCTGCAGGGCATCCTGCCGCAAACTGCTTCCAGAGGCTGGGGAAGCGCCTGGGCCTCTGGTCCAGCCATGCCATGCCCTCCAGCTGCCTTCCCCCCTCACCCGACCTCCCTCCCCTCCCCGTTCAGCTGAGATGCCAGCCAAGGCAGGATCCCAGGCTTTTGGGATCCCCTGTCAGGCCGTCATCTGAGCTTTGGGGAGGTGGAACTCTGTTTTCTGCAGTTTTCTTGAAATAAAAACAACTTTATCATCATTTGGGCAACAAACCCCAAAGGGCCAGCACCAAAGGCTGGACATTCCTCTTCCCTGTCACCCTTTTCACACTGTTCCTTCCGCTCTGGCTCTGCGCTACGTTTATTTGACATTTTAACATCAGTTTTCTCCCCTCAAATTGAATGTACACCTCAAGAGGGAAGGAATTCATTTTTTGGTTTGGTGAAAGTTCCGAACCCAGAATATGGAACAGGTCTTAGCAATACTTGCTCATTAACTATCAGTTGATAAAGGAATGAATGAATAAGTGAATGAATGAATGAATGAATCCTCCAGAGTTTGGGAGAGAGTGAGAGTTTTCACAGGCAAAAGGATAAGTCACAATGTACCTCCCATTACCTTTCATAACCAACAGTAACAGAAATATTTGTTATGGCTCTTCGTTGCCACAAAACAGTTTGGTCCACTCAAGGGCTAACGTATCTCTGTATTTTACCGGCCTCACTGATAAGACAGCTTTTCTACTCATTTCTACTCATTTCCCAGCAATAGTTGCTAAGTACAAGCCACTCTACTACTCACATAGGCCTTTGGCAAAGGGAAACTTTTTAAAAGTGGTGATTGTTATGAGCTTCTGTAGCCGCCGAGCTTCGGGAGAGGTGGGATTTAGTGTTTACAAACCCGTGTCTTTAAAAACGGCCCTGTGGCTAATGATTTTGGGGAGGCCACGGAAAAGCGCTTTGAAAAGTGCCCTTCTGAGCTCAAAACAAGGCTGGGAGGAGACAAGACATGAACCCAGTTTCCTTTCAGTGAGCACCAGGGCCAGCTCAGCATCTCTTTATTTTCCACAGCGATCGGAACAATTCCGACAGAACCGCTTTAAAGCATACAGAGGCAGCCCATCCATTTGAGATTCACAATGATTTCCAAATGCCCCCAGGAGATGCTATTTGAACAGGCAGCTCTTTCTCCTGCAGGATGTTGTTATTTAATGGGGATGGTTCTTACTTGAGCATGAAAGGAACCCATGACTTTAGTTTTCTGCGGCTACACAATTCTTCCGCATTAAAGAATGAAAAGGAAGATTAAAAATATAAACACTCGCCATAGAAACTTCCCATTACTTTATATACACTTGTCAGTTCAGTTCTCACCAAGCCAGATTGCACACTAGGATTGTGCTACAAGTAGGTTCTGACCCAGGATGCTGCTGCATGAGAACCAGGGGCTCTCAACCTTTCTGATGCCGCGACCCTTTAATCCAGTTCCTCACGCTGTGGTGACCCCCAACCATAACATTATTTTTGTTGCTACTTCATTCCTGTGATCTTGCTACTGTTAATGAATCGTAGTGTAAATCTCTGTGTTTCCCGATGGTCTTAGGCTCTACAGCAGCGACCCACAGGTTGAGAACCGCTAGCAGGGTTCTCAACCTTTGGGTTCTTTTTTTTTTTTTTAATTTTATTTACAATATAACTTATATTTAATAGTAGTACATATGTTTTCCTCCCCCCCCCAATATCCTCCCCCCAGACTCCCCCCAGCACATGTCCCCACCTGCCTCCCTCCCCACCCCAGAGTCTTTCATTTATTGGTTATGCTCATATGCATGCATACAAGTCCTTCGGTTGATCTCCCCCAACATCTGCCTCCCCTCCACTCCAGCCTTCCCCCTGTTCGAGGCCACCCTGCCTCTATATCAATCACTCTCCCCTGTTTCTTTTCTTCAAAAATATCTTGCCTCTGCATACTGAAAACAAACGTATAAGAGCAAAAAAAGTTTGAGTGTCAGTTTCAATGTCCAACTGTTCTGAGTCCCAGTTTCAATGTCAAATAGTTCTTCATGTGTACATGTCAGCAATGGTGTCCAGATGGTGGACACATCGTGGCAATGCAAGATCCATCCTCTCTGGTATGTTCCTGGGCCGCCTGCAGCCACAACAACCTTTGGGTTCTGCTAGCGGTTCCCAACCTGTGGGTCGCTGCTGTAGAGCCTAAGACCATCGGAAACCACAGAGATTTACACTATGATTCATTAACAGTAGCAAGATCACAGGTATGAAGTAGCAACGAAAATAATGTTATGGTTGGGGTCACCACAGCGTGAGGAACTGGATTAAAGGGTCGCGGCATTGGGAAGGTTGAGAGCCCCTGCACTAGAGTTGGCTCAGTTCAGCATCCGCTTCCATTCCCGTGTTCACGTGGTCAGGCGGCTATGGGCCTCTCGGCCAATGCAGCTGCAAAGCCCAGGGTTAACGTTTCCGAGGCTCCCTGTGCAGCCAGCCCAAAGCTTTGAACACTCCAGGAACGGACCATTCCCTCAGGAAGCAAGTACCCTCTCCCAGATTCGTTCAATCCAGGAGGCTTGTTTGAAGGCATCCTGAACTCCGAACTAGCCCTGAGCATTGACCAGCCCAAGCCTCACAACTCAATGTTTGCACCACACCTTGGGTTTTTCCTCCTGCGGGAAGATGTTTCCTTCCTCTTCAGGGTGACACCCAGTCATCAGAAAGCCCTGTTCATGATAGTATCCCCGACATGAAAACAAGACTTCATTGGTGGAAGACCAGAAATGGCCAACAATCTTCCATCGGAATTACTGCGTTGGCAAGAACTTGTAGTCTTCAGAAACTGTGTCCCCATCATCCCACTCAGGAGAACAAGGTTGCCCAGGACAGACTACTTACCGTGGCAGTATTTAATCTTCCTTTTTATTCTTTAATGGTGGCATTGTTCCAGGTTCTCTCTCCGCTAATCTGGAACAGCACAGATGTTTTTAGAAGGCCAGAGAGTGGGGTTTGTTTGCCTTCACAATGGTGTTTGTTATGGTGATCTTCTGTGTAACAATCCCCAAACTCATGGTGTAAAACAACAAGCGTATTATGTTTCAGTTTCGTTGGGTGGGTAAGTGGCATGGCTTGGCATCTGTTCCATGTGGTCTTGACTGAAGTCACTTAGTGACCTTCAGCTGGCAGATGGGCTGGTCTAGAGTCGGAAGAGGCATCACTTACGTTTAGACTGTCCACTGGAGCACCTTCACGGGACCTCTAGAACATGATGAACTCGTGGAAGTCTGACTTCCTACATGGCAACTTGCTCCACAGACAAAGTTGTTAAGAACCCGACAGCAGCTACAAGACGTTTTATGATCTAGCTTCGGATGTCCCAGGTCAGTGGTCGGCAAAGTCACTAGTCAACAGAGCCAAATATCAAAAGCACGACGATTGAACTTTTTTTTGAGAGCCAAATTTTTTAAACTTAAACTTCTTCTAATGCTACTTCTTCAACATAGACTCGCCCAGGCCGTGGTATTTTGTGGAAGAGCCACACTCAAGGGGCCAAAGAGCCGCATGTGGCTCTCGAGCCACAGTTTGCTGACCACAGTCCCAGAACATCACTTCTGTCACATTTCATTTACCAAACCATTTACCAAAGCTGACCCAGACTCCAGAGGAGGGGGAAATTAGGCTCTGCCTTATCACTTTTCTTTATTAAGATGCTAAGATAAGCCCTGAGTTCTGAACCCCCTGACTGAATCCTGCCACGTGTATGTGCGGTGCCCATGTTAATGGGCTCATGAGCTGTTTTTCTCCTTAATCTGTATTCTGCCTGTTTCACAGACCCCTGTACTGAATGTATGGGTGCAGAGGAATTTTTTCCCTTCCCTACACCGTCAAAGATGAGCCAAGTTTGATTTCCATCGCTTAGGAACTTGAGTATAATCAGAGAAACTATACTTAAAGAGGTAATTGCAATAAAGAATGATCCTATATAATAAAAGCCTAATATGCTGAGTGTCTAGTCATCCAGTTGTCCATTCAACCAATCAAAGCATAATATGCTAATGATATGCTAAGGCCACTCAACCGCTCACTGTGATATGCACTGACCAGCAGGGGGCAGTGGACTGGTTGACCAGTCGCTATGACATGCACTGACCACAAGGGGGCTTCGACTGGTAGGTCAGCTTGCTGCTGGGGTCCAGCTGATCAGGACTGAGACCTCATCCAGAAGGACATCCAGAAGGTGATTTGGCTGTCTGGTCTAACTAGCATATTATGCTTTTATTATTACAGTTTGTGAAGACATAGTGAACAACTAGCTGGTGTGTGTGTGAAACCACTTAGTGAAGGAGATATTTGAACTGATTCTTCAGTGATCTATAGGCTCTTCCTCTCTGACCCTGTCTCCCAAAGTTCTAATTTTCGGATCTGCCCAGATTGACCAAAGGAAAAGACAAAGAGAGCAGAGGCTTATGGGACCATTTTATATGAATTTGCAAGCCATCTCTCCCATGGCAAATCTTTGTTAAGACCAAGTGCTCCCTCCTGTTCTTGATGGGGCCTCTCCCCTCTCAGGATCCTGCTGTGCTAAGGGAGGATGAGCAGCTCCTTCACTGTGGCTTGGACTGGCTCTTCTCTTTCCTCTTTCAAAGGCTTTTTACAGCACTTTTCTTTGAACGCGGGTTTCGGTGGTGCTCCCCAGCTCTGCGCTTCTGCCTCCTGACAAAGACTAGATTCTAGTCGTGAGGGAAGCCAGGTTTCTGTCCTCTGAGCCCTGTGCGTTGGTCTTTCTCCAAATTAATGAAACCGAACAGGTGCACCCCAAGTCCCCGTGCCAAAAAGTTTCAGCCTCCAAAGCACCAAATGGTAGCAAGGCAAACAGGTGCCTCCTGAACAGACCCATCTTCCAACCAGGGAATGCTTTATCGAATGGTTTCCTGGGGATTCTTTGAAAACCTGAATATTGTCCTTTGCTCTTCCTTTCGCACTCCCTCAGACACTCCGTAACACCTCACCTCTGAGCTGACTTCCTGTTCACTGTGGTGCAGATACCCTCTTGTCTCATGTCAGTGATTCATTTTCAAGCAGACAAGCCAGTTTGCAAGCTCAGTAAGAGTACTCATTCCACATTCGTGCTATTCTAATCTGTGGTGCATATTTAAACGCAATGCATTTTAACTAACGGAACACCTGAACCAGGCTCAAATACAAGAGTGGGTTTGCTCCTAAACGGGCTCCTGCTTCAGTGAGGAAGGTCCCATGTCTCATACTGCATTCTGAAATATAGTTCAGTCATCTTAAACAGTTTTTGTCCAATAATCAAGAAAATTTCACCTCTTAATTTACTTTTTTGACACTCTGGATAGTACTTTGAACATTAAATTTTATTTGCCAGGAAATATGAAATAACACAGTTAAGTGGTGTGACAGATTTATAGCTCAGGGCAAACAAAAGCTGACAGCAGTTAGGATGATATGGAAGTGGGGGACTGAAAATTAGCTAAGTGGCTCCTATAATTATCCAATAAAAAATAAACTTGGCTAGAACCCTCAATACTTTTAGAAATTAACAGGTTAAGAACATCTAAAACTGAATATTGATAAGACAAGCACATTTTAAAAATATTTATGATTTATTAAGTTTAAAGAAATAAAGCAAAATAACTTTAAACAAATAGAAGTTACATAGTACATAGTGATAAACTGAGTTGTAACATTTTTAGATGACTTATAAAGGCCATTTTCATCCATATTAATTTTAAAGAAGTATTAGCAAAATGCAACATGGGGATACTTAAAAATAACATATTAAATCTACCAAATCTCTTAATGAATGTAAAATGTTAAGTTTTTCCCCCGTGGTCACCCAATAAGAACACTTCTAATCAACTTTATAACTAGCTGACATATATTCATATAATACCAACTACTTTTATTAGCCTGAAAAAATTAAGCAATAACCAAAAAATAATCACCATGCATTTACAGAACTGTTGGTATATTATTTACTGTGCAGTCCACTAATATTTATTGAGCTCTTCCTATTTTCCAGGACCAAAAATATAATTGCTACCTTCTAGATTTGTCAAAACCATCCCTCAAGATAATAGCATTTCTATATAAAAGAAAATGTCTTGCCAACCTAATTAAAAAAAAATCAGATTTATAGAAACTTGCTCAATATCATAAACAGTAACATATTTAATTATACTAACTGCCAATTTTAAGAGATCACTGATTTTTCACATTGTTACTACTATGTTTTTGCTTTTATATATTTTTCTTAAATTCGTATGAATATATGCAGTATTTTTTATTTACATCCCATCACTGACATTTCCTATTTCTCTCCCAAAGGCCATCATGACATATCTATAATTTCTTGCATATAAATTTTAATAAAATATACATAAGTGGGAATGTATAGTATTATTACTCTATCATTCTGGAATTTAAAAATAACACAAGCACACATTTAAAAAAGCTACACATATTAAATAGATACAAACTGTGACTTCTAAAATATAGTAATACATATGTAAAAAATGAACCTCATTAAAATTTTTGGTTTATAAATTATAATCTTAAATATAGGATGTGAAGTTTAAATGGCTATGCATAATGATGGCCAACCACATATAAGGTTCTGAAATATATATTCTTTTAAGTTTAAAGTTCCTTTCCTAAGAACTGAACGATAGTGGTTCCTCATTTTAGTTCAATTGGAATAAAATTATAAAAGGAGTATTTTCCTTTTGTTATTATGGATAACTTTAGGCAAAAGGTCAAACAACATAAAATTCCACAAGTATTGAGGATAATTCAGTCATTAATAATTTCAAATTCTGGCTCACATCCAGTATTATATAAGTTCAGATTACCTTATAGAAGAGTTGTTCTGGTCAGAGTATCTGACTAGAAAGGAAAGGGAAAGAACTATAGGGGAACAGATCTCATTAGAGACCTCCTAAAGTGCCCTTATTCTACAGGTTAGAGACTGAGCTCGATCTTGATAAGTAACTTGCCTAACTTGCCTAAGTCATAGGCCAATGACAGAACCAGGCCTGAGCCTTTTACTCTGGGCATATACGTGTACAGATAATTTAAACCATATCTGGGTTCTCTCATTTTAGAACAAACGCACATTCCTTATTCACTATATTTTAACTCTAATTTGGAAAATGACCCAGGAACAGATCTTCTTATCTACAGTACAATATTCTAGTTTTCCTTTAAAAAATAAGCATTACAAGAACAGGCCACAGTTCATAATGTTAGGGCACTTTTTGAGCTCCATTAAGCGGAGAAATTTATGCAGGAAAAAGTTCACTTTCCATATAATTTCGTTTGGCTGCAAAATGCTTACATAAAAGTCCTAGCTTTGAGACATCTTTATAGCATAGTAACTTCATATGTTGTGAAATGGTTTTCTATAGTCTTGACATTTTCTTCAGAGAGCCAGTTCTCCTGTTTGAGCTGCCTTATAAGAGCTTCCAAAGACTTCAATCTCCCCAGAGTTTGTTGCTCTTGTAGCTCCAGAAGAGTAATCTTTGAATGCAGTTTAGAGACTTTCTGCCAAAGATGCTCCCTGTTTATATCCTGTCTGCAGTAAGAATGTTCCAGCTGTAAGACTTCTGTCTCATAGTCCCGCTCCTCACAGGAGTCTTCACTGTCTGTGTCTCCCATTTCCACAGTTCCTTTTTGGACAGGCATACAAGACTTAATTGTAGGTTTGGAACTTCCTGTCGGTACATAAATGGCAGTGACAGATTCTTTATTTGGGTTTAATTCTTCAACCGTTTGAGTAATTGTGCTGAGCAAGAATGGATTTTCCTGTGCTGACTTAATCTCCACTGAATTACTTGTAACGTTTGGGTTAGCAAGATGATTGGTAGTTATTTCGAGCACTTCTTGGGTTTCCAAAGACTGCTGAATACTTTCTGAATTTGAAGTTGTCAGAATAATAGTTGTGGAATTTAGATTCTCAAAAGATGTGTGAAAACCACCTATGTCTTGGTTAATCGATGTTTCCAAGGTAGATTCTGGTTCGCCAGTGTCTTCCAGTTTAACTAGATTAAGAGTTAATATGTCATTGTGTGTACTTCCAGCTTTGGGAGCTGGCGGCTTGGCCAACGCAGATGAATGGAGGGGCTCTGCATGTTGAGGGAGGACTCCTGTATTACCTGCATTTTTCTCCTGCTCTTCCGACGCAAATGACCCCTGTGACGTGGCTTTCAGGCACGCCTCTTTTCCGTGCTCTATTTCTCTCTCCTGACAGTTGTTTTCGGAAGGGTGTTTTTCCTAGAAAATAACAGTTTCAAATTCTAAAAGAGATGTCTCTTATTAGCCAGTACTGAATACTTAGTTACAACTTTAAGCAGTATATTGGCCAAGCCAATTTATTCAGTTTAAAAAATTCTAACTATGTAACTCAAATAGACTTTAAAGTGTTTTTTAAAAGCATTCAGCATCCTCCATATATGATGGAAACATTTCAGGTCATTCAAAAGACTAGTAAAAATACCTTATATCCTTAACTTATGGTTAGTTAATGATTTACATCTGCTATTTTTTTGCTCTTCTTAAGCTATACTTCACAATGGCTTAGTTTTAAAAAATTATGTTTAGTAAAAGCATTAATCAGCTTTCTTTTTCTTATCTGTTTCCCCAGCACTTATCTTTCTTTCCCGCTCCCTCCTTCCACCTAATTTCCTGCCACTCTGCAATCCACCCCGCTGCTCAGCGTTCTCCCCGCTTGCCCTGCCTCCCATACCTGACTGTCCTCAGGCAAAGAAAAGATTGTTGGAATTGCAGTTTGTTTCAAATATCGAATCCCCCATCTGACGTCGAGAGAGTCAGGAGTGAAGTGGTCACTGCACAGGAACTGGTATTTGCTGGGCATCCATGAGTCTCGTTTCATGTTCTTCAACCATTTTTCAAGTCTTTCTTTGTCATGTAGAGGAAACCTGGAATTAAAAAAAAGGGGAAATTTTGCTATGTTTCTACAATCTTGCCAGATTCCAGGCCTGCATGTATAGGTAATCTGTGCATCAAGTGCTGCGAGAGCAAGGCAACCGAACTCGCACGTAAGAGCACCTGCGTGACAATTACTCCACTTCCGCTTGGCAGCGAAGACGAAGATGGAAGATGTGCAGGCAAAGCTTTGTCTGAGCAGAAGGGCTGGTGAAACAAAGCTCAGAGTCCCTTCAAATAAATGTATGTATTCCAACAAAAAATGAAATCTATTCATATTTTCTGTGAATTATGTTCTATTTTTATTTTGTTGTGTATGTGGCCTAGAACTAGGAAAGAGCTTTGTATAAACTATAAAGTCCTATTCAAGTGTATTTCATACTAATACTACAAATGAAATAATTTCTTGTCTATAATTTTAAAAAATATTAGGCTTTAGGCTCTTAATTACGTGTACATATATGTGTATATATATATGTGTGTGTGTGTGTGTGTATCTATATCTATCTATCTATCTATCTATCTATCTATCTATCTATCTATCCTCCTATATAATAAAAGAGAAACATGAAAATTTGACCATACTCCTGATTGGCTATGCTACCAGCCAATCAGGAGCGGGGGGGGGGGGGGGCACATGGCATGAGCTCCGGCCCGGGGGTGGAGATGAAATGGCAGTGGCATTGAGCACCCGGCCCCTGGGTCCTGTGAGTGGAAGTGGTGGTGAGCACCCAGCCCCCAGGCCCTGTGAGTGGAAGTGGTGGCGAGCACCCAGCCCCCGGGGCCGGGTGGTCACAGGTAGCTGGGGCTAAGCTGAGCAGGTCGATGGCTGGGTGCCTAAGGCCTAAAGCCTCACCAGAGGCTTTAGACTTTGGGCAGGCTGGGGGTGAGCCGTCAGTAGGACATCCCCTGAGGGCTCCCAGTATGTGAGAGGGGGCAGGTTGGGTTGAGGGACCACCCACCTCCAGTTCACAAATTTTGCACACTGGGCCCCTAGTATATATATAAAAGCCAAATAACTAGCTATAATGCGCACTGCGGCTGGCCAACCTCCTGAAACCCCTCCCCCCAGCTGGCCCACCAGACCCCAACAGTGTAGGAATTCATGCACTAGAGATAGAGATAGAGATAGAGATAGAGATAGAGAGAGAGAGAGAGAGAGAGAGAGAGAGAGAAAGAGAATATTTGTATTGATTTTAGGGAGAGGGAGAGAGAGAAATATCGATGAGAGAGAATTATTGATCAGCTGCCTCCTGCATGCCCCCTACTGGGAATTGAGCTAGCAACCCGGGCCTGTGTCCTGACCTGGAATCAAACCTTAACCTCTTGGTTCACAGGTCAAAGCTTAACCAATGAGCCACACCAGCTGGGCTATGTTAATATTTTTAAAACAAGGAGACGTTAATAATGGTTTAGCTGACAATAAAATGAACACCAAGTCTAATAAAATACTAATATTCCATTCTCTTACCAGAATCACCCTCAATTCTACCCGCATGTAATTCTGTCCAATATTCCTAGGCTTCCTATAATCAATGAACTGGGAACTCTAAAATTCAAGTTCTGGAAGAGAAAAGGACACCGGAAAAGAACAAGACATGTCCTTGAGAAAAGACGGACTCAGATCTATTTTATAACACGAGGTGAATGAAATAGAAAAGACAAAGTTGAGAGCTTTTCACACCTGTACCGACAATGGCCTCAGAGTAAGCTCTAGCAAACCCCGTGTTTTTTGTAGGCAAAATTAGACTAATGGGAGACTTTTGCAGAACATTTTTCCTGCCCGTCTAATTAGGTAAATGGATTTGGATTAAACTATATTAAACGCTTAACAGTAATTTATTTTTCTTTCAATGATTTTACAAGGACACATTCCAAGGCACATTCTATATAATAAAGATGTAATATGCAAAGGATGGTTATGCCAAGAAGCACAATGACCAACCCTGTAAGGACTGGATCACGGGTCAGCAGGAGGCCAGGGGAGCAAGCTATGGGGGAGAGGGGAGCTACAGGAGGGCAGCGAGCTACTGGAGAGCTACTGGGCACAGGGTTACCAGTATTACGTAATAATCTCCTACTTTAAAAAAAATAACAACATAAGGCTTTATATAGAAAAAGCAGTGTTCTACATCCCCAACCATGTGCTTTAGGCTTTGCCATTCCTGAACTGGGAGCTTCAGGTCTGAAGCAAAACAGGCTTCACCTAACAAGTGGGGGAAATGGAAGAGAGAGAAGTGGAAAGGCCCGCACAGGGAAGGTGGAGTTCAAGGACACCCATGACCTAGCTCTGGGAGGGTGAAGGAACTGGAGGGCGCTCTCCCGGAGGGCAGGTGTGATGTCAGTCCAACGGGGCGGGGAGCTGCTCTGAGAACCTCAGGGGGCCTCGCAGACCCGTCCTATCCACACCCTAACAGGCCTCTGGCCCAGCCCTCAAGCCCCTCTCCCACAGGGCCAGACCGCGCCCTGGGACACCCGCACCCCGACTGTTAGAGCAATAGTAATAAGGATAAAATACAATATAGAATAAGTATTAAAGTGCGCAAAGTGTGACATCTGAAAAGTGTGAAATGTAATGTAAACACATTTAGTGTGGGATGTAAACAAATTGATAAGAACCTCTGAGTGGCCTGTATGCAGAAAGTAGATAAAGTGACCTGTACCCCATAGGTACGACCCGATCGATAGCAAGGCTCCTGGGACCCGCTGAGAAGACACACTGAAGACGCCCATCTGACCACATAACAAGAGCAAGGAACCAGAGGAGGTCAGAGAGACTCGCCTGCTCCTCCACAGACGGTCGCTCTCCACCCCCCTGCCTGCACCTGCCCCAGCTCTGCCCTGGACCCCGAGTCCTCATCGTGAGCCGTGAAACCCAGGCCTCAAACCAGACGCCGAGCTGCAGCTGCAACGCCCAAGGTCCAGCGTGTGTGTGTGTGTGTGTGTGTGTGTGTGTGTGTGTGTCTGTCTGTCTGTCGGCGCGGGTCTCCGGGTGGACTGCCGAGGTCTGGAAGCCACCAGGTCGCTGGTCAATAAACCGTGTGTGATTCATGCACTGCATGTCTGTCTCCTGTGTCATTCATGCTCGGCCAACACTGAGTCAGTGCCTGGGGTCGTACGTGTCAGGGTCTGTCTAGAGACTGGCCGAGGCTCCCTGGTCACCTGTGCTCACGTCCCCGAAGGAGAAATTGGGACACCCACCCCAAACGGCCTAACCCCGACCCCGAACGGCCTAACCCCGGGGTCCGAACGGCCTAACCCCGCGGCCCAAAGGCAAGGCTGACACTTCCGCTCCGGAACCACTCACGGGTAAAAGCTCAGCTTGCGGTCCTTGTTGTTCCGTCCCCGTCGGTTCTTACAGCAAATCGCTGCGCAGTAGCGCGGCATGGCTCCGGCGCGGCCCGCAAAGGGGGACCCGGCGGACTCCTGGCACAGGCGGGCGGGCGGGCCCCCTCCTCGCTGCCGAGGGGCCCCAAACCCAGGGCGCGCGAGCCACCACGCTTGCGCGCGGGCGAGCGCGAAGAAGACCCCGCCCACAGCGGGTCACTTCCGCTTCTGCGGGCTTCTGCACCGCCCTCTGCGGGGGTGGGGGGTGGGGCCGGAAGTGACGCACACGCTGAACAGCAACAACAGTTTTCCACGTGCGCGTAGGGCGCCGCGGTCACGTGGGGCGGCAGGAGCCAATAGGGGAGCGTTTCGTGTAGGTTTTAGGAGGTGGGGACGCTCGCGGCGACCTCGCGCGCCAGTCGGGAGCCGGCGGGGAGAGGGAGCGCGTCGGCGGTGGAGGCAGAAGGAAGGCGAGGTAAGTGTCCCGGCGGCCGCGGGGCGCAGGCCGACTCCTGGGGGGCTCTGGCCCGAGCGCGGGCCGGGCTGAGCCGCTGTGCGGAGCCGGCCCCAGCGGCAGCCGCCGGGGGGCGCGGGGCTGGGCGCGACCCGGCCCTGGGGCATCCTTTGTGGGATGACTCGGCCTCACCGTCCCGCGCGGCGGCCGCAGGGCTCGGGGCTGCCCGGGGCGCTTGAGGGAGGGGATGGGGAGGAGGAGACGGTCGGGCTGCGGAGGAGTGCGCGTCGCGTTGGGGCGTCGGGCCGCTCGTCCGGGGAAGGGGGCCGGGGCGGCGGTGTGCCTGGCGGAGGACGCGCGGTCCCGCCCCGAGGGTCCCCGCCTCCGGTGTGGGTCCCGGGCTGCGGTCGGGCGGGTCCCTCTCGGCAATGAAAGTCGGTGCAGCGCCGAAGTCCGGCTGCTAACCGGGGCCAGGTACTCGGCTGGAAACCGGCCTGGCGTTCGCTCCACCTCCGAGACTCGCCCGGGACCCCGACCCCCTGCAGGGCCGGCGGCCTCGGGGTGCTCTCAGCCCGGAGTTTGAACTTGACCCCTGGTCCCCGTGACCATGACTCAGTGCGGGGAGACGTGATCCACCTGCTCATTGCGCCCCGCCAAGGCCACGGGAGAGGAGGGCAGGCGTTTCCACAAACCGCGGCGCCTTTCGTCAGCCGGGATGTCATCATGGGTTCTCGGGGACCCCTGGGGTCCCGGCCTGCCCGCCCTCCTCACCCGTTACATCTGCACCCAGCCAGGGCTCCGCGTCCAATCTCCAGGGGCAGAGAGCCAACCTAATGGCTACCGGGAGGCGCCCAGCAGCCTGGGCTGGAATGGAAGGAACCCCGAGTTCTGTTCACGGCGTTGGACAGGGCTTGAGCCAAGTTTACTGTTGGGGACCTTGCCGTTCAGAAGGTGACGGGTTGCCTGGCTGTGGTGCCTGATTCCGGGGTGACAGCCTGGGTTCCCCATTGCGCAGATGCCGCCGAAGGTGGGGAAAGTACCGTTCATTGGGCAGGTTGAGCTCTTCACCGTGGAAATGCACTTTTTCTTCTTTTTCTGTGAAGTTAAAGGACTGTTTTCACTCCCTCAGAACGTGAATTCCCTGAAGTTTGAGATCCTTTATTTAACACATTACCTGGATCTCCCATCCTTTTTTTGCTTGTTTGTGTTTCCCGGTATTAACTGGGAAAAGCCAGTGATTGAGGATTTCGTGTGTAGCCTGCTTTGTTAGTGGAAAGGCAGAGTCAGAGGTTTTTCCCAGTTGGGCTGCATTATGTCTGCCCTTGGAAAGGTGACAGCCGATGAAGGGTGGAGAGCCTGTAGGAGTGAAATGACGGGGGGCAGCCTGCAGTGCCCTGAGAGTGTATTGGGTTTCTCTCAAAAGGAAGTCTTAGGATTAGCTCCACCATCACTTTGCCTTTCTTTTCCCTCCTAGGCTGTTGGCAATGGCTACTCCCCAGTCGGTCTTCGCTTTCGCCATCTGCATTTTAATGATCACGGAACTAATTCTGGCCTCAAAAAGTTACTATGATATCTTAGGCGTGCCCAAATCGGCGTCGGAGCGCCAAATCAAGAAGGCCTTTCACAAACTGGCCATGAAGTACCACCCCGACAAAAACAAGAGCCCTGATGCCGAAGCGAAATTCAGGGAGATTGCCGAAGGTGAGCCAGCGCGGCCCCCCCCCCCCCCCCCCCCTGCGGGCTCCCGGGTGCTGGTGGGGAGGAGGGCGGCGGCTGAGGAGGGGGGGGGGTGTGGAAGCCTGGGGACGGGAGGTGGGGTGGGATTTGTGTTCTCATAATAGACAGCTGAGTCCTGAGTGGTGGATAAAATGATGTTTTTTTTTTAAATTGACATACAGATCTAAATGTGTTGAAAATTTAATTTTATTATTTGTAAAATTGCTAACGGTTTTGGTGTCCAAAGGAATTTTTGGCACCCAATACTTATACACTAACTTATGAAACAGTGTTTAAGTATGGAGATGAAATAAAAAAAATGAGTGTAAAAAATTTCAATAGGCTGAAATGCCTTGGTATTTTTTTTCCCCACCTTCCTTGATTCACATTAGAAAGCCAAATTTGTCTTTAAAGGAAAAGTATGGAACAAATTTGTACTTAAGACCAGTTCTAAAATCGCACCTCCTGAACATTCAGTCAGTGAGGGAAGGTGGAGTTAACTGAGCAGGGGGTTGGAGTTAAATATTTAGCACAGAAGTGAAAAATCTGAATTCCTCTTAATTCGTTATATTCGACCATCAAATTCTTTAATAGAAGTGATGATTTTATACATATAATACGAAGGATAACTAATTGTTGCCCCCATTTATTTGTAGCTATGGCAGCATTATTTAACAACTATTTATTGGCTGTTTACTAAGCATGCGTTGTGCTAACTGCTTACCGGATGCCGTGAACAAGTACCATTAATTAGGCAGGCTGCCTTTTGTAACTTTCACTTTATTCTTTTGTTAATATTTTTTATTGGTAGTATCACAGATACCTCCTATTTCTACCCCCTCAGCCTCCAATCCCCCCCCCCCCTTCCCCGGTCTTCACCACCGTATTGCTGGTGCCCAGGGTGTCTGCATTTCAGTCCTTTGGTTTATCGCTTCTTGTCCCCCACCCCGCATCGAGGCATGCCCTCAGTGCTCCATGCCTCCCGGCTCATTTTGCCGGTCCTTTACTCTCATGTGTGTGCTTCGGGGTCACTGATCGCCGGAAAGCCTCTAAGGTGGCGGCGTGCACATGTCGGAGAGGCGGGCGAGCGGGCACCGCAGCTGCTGACGCCTCTGTCTCTCGCAGCCTACGAGACGCTGTCGGACGCCAGCCGGCGGAGCGAGTACGACTCTCTGGGACGCGGCGCTTTCACCAGCGGCAAAGGACAGGGCGGGAGTGGAGGTCCTTTCGAGCAGTCCTTCAACTTCCATTTCGATGGCTTGTTCAAAGACTTCGGCTTCTTTGGTCAAAACCAAAACGCGCGGCCTAAGAAGCACTTTGAGAGCCACTTCCGGCCGCGCCCGGACGGCTCCAGCGGACAGCGGCACCGCTTCCAGGAGTTTTCTTTCGGGGGCGGCCTGTTCGACGACGTGTTCGAAGACATGGAGAAAATGTTCTCTTTCGGCGGCTTCGACGCCCCCGGCCGGCGCGCCGAGAGCGGGTTCCGCGGGTCGAGCAAGCACTGCAGGACCGTCACTCAGCGCCGAGGGAACATGGTCACCACGTACACCGACTGCTCGGGACAGTAGTGCCCGCGCCTCTGCCCGCCAGGCCCCCGCCAGGCCCCTCGCCGGCTGTTCTTCGGTGTCTCGGATGCAAAACCGGTTTCTGGGAACTGTTTCGACAAGTGCATGATTTCACTTCACTCGATACAGTTGTGAAATATATTTAAATTGTTTTTGACAAATTAACATTCAGTTGGTAGAGAAATTGTTAGTTATTAATTTCTCTGATTAGTAGTAAAGGGTCTTGAAGAGGAAAACGGAGTTGTAATTTTGCCTGGTCTGTTTTCTGCACCTGGGGCCAGTTTTATTACCAAGAAAGGAATGAGTTTGCCTGATTGATATTTAAAGGTTAAACTCTTACATTTGTTTTCAAGTTTAGTTGTACGAACTTGACTGATTTCTGCAGCGAGACCTTTGCTGACTTAGACTTGCACGCTCTAGCATGGCTGACCAAGTGGAACGGGGCAATGAGTCTTCAAGCTGGGGGGTGGGGGGGTTTGGGGGGGGGGGAGCAGTGCCTGGGTAAACTTCCACTGACAGCCTCCGGGAGGCGTGGTTTCACATCACAGGGCCACAGCTTTCTGCTGGCCAGTGGGAGTGAAGGGCTGATCGTGCTGCTCATGGTCACTTGTGCTGAAAAGAGTTGGGAACTTACGAAATATTGCCAAGAGATTATTATGTACCTGGGCCCTGGCTAATTTTGTAAGGTTGGAGTCATAGCTACTTCAACATACCTTTTCACACTTCTTCCTTGTTGGCCCTGTATGATTACTACAGGTTTATGGTTTTGTGTGTGTGTGTTTCCTCTTTGTACTCCTCTTTGGAAATTGACTAATACCTCATTCCGTTTGTAAAAGCAGTAATTTCTGCGCAACCTTATTATGTGCAATATTTTTAAATTCTAAGAAACGTGCGCTTTTGGTTTCAGATAGACTTATTTCTTTAGTGCCGCCCTTCCCCACGTTGTACTCCATATGAGTATCAATCCTATGGATACATAGTAAAAGTAGTAAATGTCGCTTACCATGTGTGTGAGTGAGAGAAATATAGTATTTACAATATAATGTTCTCTGGTGTCATTTCTTCCTTACAAGTTTCCTGTGCAGTTCTGGAGGTATGCCTACACTGATCGGGAACCATATTCCGGAAGTCATCTTGCTCTCTTTCGTCCTCACATGTTTTGGTAGTTTGAGGGTTTTTGTGGATTATCTTTTTGGTGTATTTTGCTTGCTAGCGACATATATTCATGCCACTGTGTCATTCCTCTTTAGACCAGCCCGGGAGACAGCAGAGGCTTTGCATCAAGCTCCATTTGGTAATGATCACTGAAGAAAGTCACTGTATATTTGCATACCTTAATTTCCTGGAAATTAAGTTTGATGGGTTAAGAACATAGCCATACCTTGAATTTTGGTTGAGGATTCTTTTAGCCTATCAAAAAAACAAGTGAGGGGGGATTAACTTTAAGGATTTAAATATATTTTTATTAGTTTCAGAGAGAAAGGGAGAGAGAGAGAGAGAAACATCAATGGTGAGAAAGAATCATTGATTGGCTGCCTCCTGCACAGCCCCTACTGGGGATCGAGCCCGCAACCCAGGCATGTGCCCTTGATCGGAATTGAACCTGGGACCCTTCAGTCCATAGGCCAGTGCTCTATCCACTGAGCTAAATGGGGCAGGGCAAGGATTATTTTTATATTATTACCATCTGTTCCCTTTTCTCTAGAGCCTGATTGTCTTCCCTGCTTTTTCCCTTTTGAGTATTTATTTGAACCCCCTCCTCTTTTTTTCCCTCCAACCTCCTTTGGGCTCTGCAGAGGTGATGACGGGACCTTTGGTCTGTAGCCAGTTGGTCAGAACACAGGCAACAGTGGGGCTTGTCATTGGCACTTGGAGCAGAGGGCTGAGCCCTTGGCCTTCGAGATCTGATGCCCTCTGCAAGGAGAGAGCATCGAAGTGAGTTGAATTGTGGGACAGCTGGTACCTGGAGCATCCCTCTTCTGGGGGGCGGGGGGGGGGGGAGGAGGAGAAGGGGGGAACCTCTGCCCCAACACATTGGAAATTTGGGTCCGAGAATACTGTTTTAGTGGGCTGCTTTGAGCTTCCAACATCCTAATCTGTATTTTGAATCCAGTAGAAGTACCAAGTTTTATTTGTCACATGTACTGGACTGTGGAACCATTTGCACTGAGTACCCTTAGCCATATCCAAGTGTGCAAAGGTAAAAGTCACGTGATACAGGCAATCGAATTTATTTAGAGAGGGATCTGAAGAGAGAGAGGACTTTATGAGGGGAGGTACAGTGTACAGTATTGCCTTGCTTTTCTTTGTTGTGAACATGAGGCAGCTCCAGATTAAAGCTGAATGTTGGGCATAACGGTTGGATACTTAGGATTAAGGAATACAATGTACATGGTAATGAGCGCATCTCAGGGAGCAAGAGCACAAGAGCCCTTCTTCCCAGAGTGTTCACCGGCTTCTCCGTGTGTTTGCCACCGGGAAAAGCCGAAAATCATGCCTGTAGAAAGCCAGTCTTGGCCAAGTTAGAGACTTCACCTAGATGGCAAAGACAAGGACAGAGATAAATGCATCCTACTCATTCAGAGCGGGCCTTTCTTCACTGAGGACACAGTCATCTGGGAAGAACCCCAAGCTCCCCACACCCTCCATAGCAGCCCCGCTCCCTCTGCTTTTGCAGGCGGTCCGTGAAGCCTTCACATTCCCGCCTCCAGCCAGCCCTGGGTCGGGTCAGCGTCAGCTCCAGAAGTTCAAGTCGGTGCCCCCAAACGCCTCCCACTCCTCTCACCACGGGTTTGCTTTCTGTCCAATCATCCCCCTCAGCAAACAACCCTCGGCTGCTTCTCCCACGTCGAAAGCACCTTCTCTTGACTTCACATTCCCATCTAACTGCTGTTTCATCGCTCACCATTGTAGCAAAGCTCCAAAGAGTTGTCCTTCCTTCCACTCCAAGACTTCGTGTTCTGGAAGAAGAGCTCCCACGGTAAAATCAATGGCAAGTAGCAAACGCCTTGGCCGTTTCTCAGGCCTCATCCCACTCACGGCTCCCCACTCTTCCTGAAGATTCCCCAGGTGGCTCCCAACGCTAGTCTCTCGCCCCCCCCGGGCCGCTCCTTTTCAGTCCCATTGGTTGGTCTCTCCTCTGCATCTTCTCAGTGCAGGTGTTTTCCTTCCCTCCACTTTTTTCTTCCCTCCCCCTCTCCCTTTTCCCTCTTTTCCTGTCTTATCTGCTGTGTAAAAATGCAGAAACATTAAATTCGGTTTCATTTCACATGGAAGCGTAGTAGTAATTGGGCTAAGGACCTCTGACATTGGTCCCTGTCACATGCTTGCCAGCCAGCCTTTTTTCTTTCCCCAGCGTCCCTGTGTAGCGACATGAAGGTGCAGACCACACGCAGACATTCACATTCGCGTGTTGACTGTGTCTGAGATGGTGACATGCTGTTTTCCTATGCCTTAAAACTGTTTTCCACACTAAACACAACATAGCCCTAGCCGGTCCTCAGTGGTTAGAGCATCAGCCCAAGGACTGAAGGGTCTTGGGCTCGATTCGGGTCCAGCGCATGATCCCCAGGCCTGGGTGGGGTGTGTGTGGGAGGCAACCAATCAATGTGTTTCTCATTGATGTTTCTGTCTTTTCTCCCTTTCACTCTCTAAACATCAATGAAAAAAAAAATTCTCAGGTGAGGATTAACAACAACAAAAACAAATTAAAAAAAACCCCACAACATAGAGTCTCTGCAGTCTTCAGTGCTGCTATTATTCTAACTCATAAAAGAGTAATATGCAAATTGACCATACCTCTGATCAAACCACACCCACTAGCCATACCCACCAGCCAATCAGGAGCTGGGGTGGAACCAGCTGGGGCTAAGACTGGGGCTGGGGTGGGCAAAGCCGAGGCGGCCGGCGGCAAGCTCGTGGCCCCTGGAGCTGGGTGGTCGCCAGCAGCTGGGGCTAAGGCCAGGGCCAAGCCAAGCAGGGCAATGGCTGGGTGCCTAAAGCCTCTGGCTGAGGGAAGGCTGGGGATGAGGGGTCAGTAGGACATCCCCTGAGGGCTCCCAGTATGTGAGAGGGGGCAGGTTGGGCTGAGGGATCACCCACCCCCAGTGCACCAATTTCGTGCACCGAACCCTTGGTTTTTAATAAAAAAATCACTTGGTATATATATCTGGAGTTACAGTGTAAGATCCAGTATTTGTTTTAATTATGTGGATTAAAAAATATATTGCCCAAAGTCAAAAAGGCTTTTTTTCCAAAATGGCTAATTATTCATTTTTCCCACCATTACTAGCAAAGAAGAAAAAATGACCTTCCTTTCCATTCAGTTTCACTGCTTCATTAGCATGTGTGACAGCAGAAGCTGGGAATTTACAAATGCCTGCGATGGTTTGCGTTGTGGCAGGGAGTACAGGGCTGTGAATATCTTATTACTGGGCCCGAAACAAATATGACTGTCAGGCAGGACTGAGCTGCGCACAGCTGTGGAACAGCTGCCAAATGTAACGTGGAGGGTGGAAGACGGTTTCACAGACCAGTGGTCGGCAAACTCACTAGTCCACAGAGCCAAATATCACCAGGGCAACGATTGGCATTTCTTTTGAGAGCCACCTTCTTTAAACTTGAACTATATAGATAGGTGCATTGTTATTAACTTAATTAGGGTCCTCCTAAGCTGGCCTTTGCTAAAAACCCGAGGGGCCAAAGAGCCGCATGCGGCTCTTGAGCAGCTGTATGGCCACCACAGACATAGAACATTTGCAAATAGCCTTTGCCACGCCCGCCGCCCCCCCCCACCCCCACTTCCCCACTAGATGGAGGACGGCCCGCTCCCCGCAGTGTGGTGGCCAGTGACCGCTGTGCGGTGTCTCTCCTCTGTGCCCCATGGCTCTGTTTCTGTCGTTGGCCGTGGCTGTGCCCGCACACGGAGCGTGCTGTCGAACACGCAGGGCGTGCAGGTGCCCTGGTGGGAATGAGCCCTTTTCAGGAGCTTACCTATTTGCTCAGTGTGTGCAGAAACGTCCGCAGCGGCGGCCCTCGGTTGAGCAATGAAAGACAGGCAACATGAGCACTTACTGGCTGAGGGGGGCCGAAGGAAGTGGCTAGGGGTAGCACCGCAGGCACTGTTCATTGCTGATCCTGAGCAGCGACCCTTAGCACCTCTCAAACCATTGAACTGCCCGCCCCCCCCCCCCCCCCCCCCCCCCCCCTGCAAGGCAGATATGGTGATCTGTGCAGATGAGGAGACTTGCTTCAAATGGCTGAGAAACAAATGGCTGAGGGTGTCTGCCTAAGCCTTTGACTTTTCAGGGCCCCGGGGTGGGGAAACGTGCTGACACACCTTCACTCCTCCTCTGCCTTCCCTTCCCTCAACTAAAAAAGCTGCTTGAAATTTCCAGGACGTTTTCTGAAACATCCCCTGCCCCCCTCATTTTGCCCCGGCCCCTGAAGAATTCAGAAAGCCAGAAACATCCATCACTGCCATTAAAAAGTGAAAACAGAAGCTATTGGTGGCGGAAAAGCATCCCGCGAATGCGATTTCCTGGTGGTGGGAGGACCGGCATGTTCAAGGCAGGGATGCTTGTTGCCATGGACACCGATTCTACTTGCTCCTCTGGCTCCTCTCGCCGGGCCGCGGCGGGAGGAGCCTCCAGGCAGCCAGGACTCACTCCCTGTGCGGAGAGGTTTGTGATTTCGATGCGGTGCCTTCTCCCCGCACCCTGTTTCCGTCCCTGTAGGGGCAGAGCTCTCCCCACTCTCTCAAGAACGTGAGCTGCAGGAGGAGGCAGGGAGGAGCCTCTCAACTGCAACAGACTGTAAATAAATATTGGTCTCAGACGGGGGCTGGCGGGCTGGGCGTGCACCTGCTGCCGGAGGTAAGCTGTGTGGGCAGGGAGGAGGGAAGAGAAGTTAAGATAGAGAAGAGCCCTCACCGGTGTGGCTCAGTGGATAGAGCGTCGTCCTGTGGACTGAAAGGTCCCAGGTTTGACTCCCGTCAAGGGCATGGACCTTGGCTGCGGGCACATCCCCAGTGGGGGCTGTGCAGCAGGCAGCTGATGGATGTTTCTCTCTCATCGATGTTTCTCTCTACCCCTCTCTCTTCCTCTCTGTAAAAAATCAATAAAACATATTTTAAAAAAATAGGTACAATAAATAGGACAAAGTCTCAGCCAGGGAGGCTCAGTGTTGACCTGCGGACCAGGAGGCCACGGTGGGATACCCGCCAGGGCACGTGCCCGGCTTGCAGGCCCCATCCCCAGTGTGGAGCCTGCACGGGGCAGCCAATCAGTGATGCTCTCTCACCGATGCTTCTCTCTCTCTCTCCCTCTCCTTTCCTCTCTGAAATCAATAACCATGTGTGTGAAATAACGCATAAAGGACGAAGGAAAGGGGAGAATGAGAGAGGATGCATGAGAAACCACAAAGGGAGAGGACCAGCCAGCCCCAACACTGACCTGGGAAGGCTCCTGGGCGCCAGAGAAAGCCCAGCCTGGGACATGCGGGCTGAGGCACCACTACTGACCCGGCAGAGGGGTGCTGTGCCAACGGGGCTCAGCAGCAGGCCCCCCGGGACGGTGCTGGGACATCACAGCCAGAGAGCCTTCACAAAGACTCGGAGCTCAGAGATCTGAGGAAACAACACAAAACCGCGACAAGACACAACCAGCGGAGGACAGGGTCCACAACCACATGGGGGGGGGGGGGTTACTCTGACGTCGAGAGCCCCAGCCGGAGGGAAACGGTGTGCAGGCCTGGGCCTGGAGGGGGAGGCAGAGCGGGATCTGCGGGAGTTGCAGGGAATTACACCAGCCCTGCAGGCAGGAACCCCCGTGGGGGTTATGCCCAGAGGTGTCTCATTAGGAAGCAGCCAGAGGAACCCGCGTCCTCTTTGCTAACAGAATGGGCTCCTCATGGTGAATAAACAAACCCCGTGCCCCATGCAGAGTTCATGGGGTGGGGGTGGGGGGGGGGTATGTGAATATACCCAGGGCCTGAAATGGTTCATCATTTTCAGTCAACAGAGCCGCAGAAAGGGGACGATGCCCGCCTCTCGAGATCAGAGCTTCGGGAACTGCTTGATAAGGACAGCATTGCCGATGATGCTCTGGGCCAGTGGTCAGCAAACCGCAGCTCCCGAGCCACATGCGGCTCTTTGGCCCCTTACGTGTGGCTCTTCCACAAAATTAGGAGGACCCTAATTAAGTTAATAACAATGTACCTACCTATATAGTTTAAGTTTAAAAAATGTGGCTCTCCAAATAAATTTCATTCGTTGTCCTGTTGATGTTTGGCTCTGTTGACTGATGAGTTTGCTGACCACTGTTCTGGGCAGTGTTATGAGCATTTTGCATGTTTCACTAAATCCTTACACACCCCCCATGGGTGCCATCGAGTCTCCTTCTCAGCGGGCAGAGAGCTCCATGAGCTTCCCGAGGCCACACACTACCTAAGCTCTCACCCTGGGACTGAGACCCAGGCAGATGGTCTGTCTGCCGAGTTCATGTCACTGGCAAGTCCATTTTGTGGAGGGCCCCCTGGAAGACACTGGACGTTTCTTTAATTATTGTCAGCGGAACTCAGGGGGACAGGATTTGAGGACGGGCAGGTACGACAGAAGAAATTTTATTTATTGTTCGAGTGCTGAATAATTATTTATATATTTTTTTCTTGCCGTCAAAGACACCAGCTTTGGTATTTGAATATATCAATAATACAGATTTTAAGGTACGTATATACTTTTTCTTTCTGCTATGGGGGTTTTGGGGAAGAGTAGTGGCAATAAGTACGATTGATACCCTAGAACACGCTTCACCAAAAAAGCTGATGTGTTATCAGCTGGACTCTAGACTTGGCCCAGGTGTCCTTGGGAGCGGGTATGGATGTGTAAATCCAGCCTAGCCCCAGGAAAGCCCAGGGCCTACTCAAGAACGCAAATAATCTCCTTTGGCCTTGACCTTTTGGTATAACTTCTTGGTATTTTTGGGGGGTATAAAATAAACTTGTTGGTGGGCTCCCGATCCCTGTCCCTGTCTCGTCATGAGAGAGAAGGCAGGTTCCCACCCAGCACCCAGCTTTCCTCTATCCTCTCTTCATTTTTCTTAATCCCCGGCTGCCTCCACTCAGAACTAGTTCATCTCTCTTTCCTGTGCTGGACGCAAAAAAGGGAGATCCCCGCCGTATTTGGCCCCCCGAGCCACATCTGGCGCTCCGCACCATTTGTTAGGTTCACGACATCTCTGAACGGGACAGACCTGCAGCCTATACCTTTCATCCGTGTCTGCCTTCCTGGTTCCTCCTCCGAAACGTGCCGTTCCCCGCCCGAGGTCTGTGGGACACAGGGCCACAGGTTGAATTCTGAGGCTCCAGCACTCTACGTCCTCATCTTTGGCACACTGAGCTGTCATCTTCTTTGAGAGACCTGGATGCGTTGGAGTCTAGGAAGAGCCCATTAGATCTTGTTATGCCCAGATTTCAAGATCCCCAAAGACCACCAGGGAGCCGAGTCCGATGCAAAAGCAAAGAGCCTTTATTCAAGCTCCAGCCTGGCTCTCTGCCTCCACCTACGCAGCGGCAGGATGCAAAAAGAGAGCGAGTTTCAAAAGCACAGCGATTTTATAGGGCTGCTGTTCAGTCAACCTTTAGATTTCAGAAAAAAATGAAATTCTAATTTTCACCACAGGGAGGCAGTAGAACACTAAAATTGTTATGAGAAGCAGCACAATGAAACTACTCTGTGGCAAGAAAGAAGAACTTCAAACACATGTCGTCTAGAATTTAGTCATCTTGGTGGCCTCATGTTTACATGTAGTTCAAACTCTTTATAGTTTGTAATTTGCCTTCAAATTTCACCTCTCAGCATACGGTTTACAAAATGGACAAAGTAAAGAACAATTATCAGGGAAGGGAAATACGTTTTATCTTGAATGATCACCTGTGAAATCTCAAGTATTTTGGGGTGATATCAATTTTCTCACGATAAATGGCTGGCTGGTTGGGGAGTGAATGCCTTTGATGCTGGAACCTCAGTGGGAAATAGATCAGCTAAAGAATTGGCATGATAAGGTTGAGCATTGAAGCCAAGATTTAACTTAATTGAGGAGGTATATGTTTAATCTGGTTTTCTGGTCTCACTTGTAGAGCCTTCTACCAAGAGAGGAAATCAGGCAGGCCTTCTATTCCTTGTCAAGTCAAAATTCTCTTTCTTCAAGAAACATTTCTGACCTAAGCTTTTCACCTGAAGCAGGTGTGTCTCCTTGGGCCACAACCCCCCCGGAAAGGCAGTGAGAACGAACGTTACAGGGCCAGGCTCGGGGGCCCTGAGGATACGCACAGTTAACCCTTGTACGTCTGGAGAATTGAGGGCCTTGATCCCCACAGAGTAAAACATCTGCATGTAACCTTGGCCTCTATAGTTGGCCTTGGATATGTGGATTCAACCAACCACAGGCTGAAAACAGGACTTTGCATTGAGTCAAACCATGGATTTTTAGGGAGCGTGGGAGAGGGAAAGAGGAGAGTGGAAGAGAGAAACATCGAGGTGAGAGAGACACATGGATTGGTTGCCTCCCTCAGGAGTCTGACCAGGACAGGAGCCTGCAACCAAAGGAGGTGCCCTTGACCAGAATCAGATGGGGGCCAATGCACTGTCCCCTGAGCCAACCCGGCCAGCGCCCGCGTCTCGGTTTCCTTCTCCCTGAAACAAGGAGAGACCTGATTCCACAGGCTGTGGGCAGGATCCCTGAGTGCAGCACAGTCCCGGGCAGGCCTTCCCGCTCAATCCGCACCAGCTGCCCTCGATGGCGGCCCAGGTGTTCTGTCTTTAGCTCCACCCTGTGCTGCGTGGGCTGCAGGCCTGAGCTGCTTTCTTCTGCTTGGTGCTGGGCCTCCGATGTCCCCCAGCTCCTCTCCAGCTGGGGTGCCTTCCGCCTCGCTCACAGCCGCCCCCCCTCCCTCCTGTAGGGGCTGGGCTCCCGGCAAGGCGAGCAGCCGCCCCTCCATGGGGGTGCTGCCCTGTGCTTCCATTCCGGACAACACTGAGCGCCTTGGGAGGCCACAGGTAAGCGCCCGCTGGCAGCGGGTGTGGGTCGCTGGTTTTATCATCTGAGGAAACTTTATAGATCACCCCTGAGCGGCGTGTGTCTACAAATCAATATTCATTATCCGTGCGGCTTAAGTGCCTGAGTCGCAGGGCTATTCCATTCGATGCTCATTGATTCATTGATGGGAGGACCCCAGAATCTCCATGGAAAAACAATTAGTTCAGCGCCATCAATGTGGCCAATGCACTTCTGTCTGTCTCTAGTTTTAGGTTCAACCAATATGTGTTTTATGGCCTCTTTTAGAGAACCCTCATCCAGTTATTGTGTGTGCATGTGTGTGTATTTCATATATATTTATTTCAGAGAGGAAGGGAGAGGGAGAGAGAGAGAAACATCCATGATGAGAGAACCATTGACCGGCTGCCTCCTGCACGCCTCCCACTGGGGATCGGGCCTGTGACTTGGGCTAGTGCCTCACGGGAATGGAACCGGGACCTCCTGGTTCATAGGTCGATGCTCACCCCCTGAGCCACACCGCCCAGCCCTCATGCAGTTATTGGCTGGAAATAGTTTCTGCTGCCCGGCCTAAGAGCTTGGCTGTACTGGGGTTAGAGGGCCAGGCTCCTGGGCCAGCGGAGCCTGGAGGCTGCTTCCGCTCACACTGGGCGGGGGTGGAGGCGGTCCCCGCGGGCTGTGCGGGCCAGGTGGGCACCCTGAGCGGTCAGGGGAGGGGGTGGGCTCCAGGAGGGAGGGGACTGCCCGCTGTGAAGGCAGAGGCTGACAGAGGGGGTTGACCTCTGAATGAGGCGGAGCAGAGCGGCTCTGTCCTCAGGACTCGGCTTCCCTGTGCTTCAAAGTGAGCGCAGGTGAACTGTTCACCGCGCGTCCTCACTGTGGCAGCGCTCTGCTCCCTCCTGCCAGGAGCCAGTGGCACACGCCTTCCTTCACCACCAAAGAGACCATTTGCTTGGATTCTGTTGCCTTGCCAAGCTGTGTTTTCATGTTCGAACTCTGCTGTTTCCAGGGTTGGATGTGTGTGTGTGTGTGTGTGTGTGTGTATGTGTGTGGGATGTGTGTGTGTGTGTGTGTGTGTGTGTGTGTATGTGTATGTGTGTGGGATGTGTGTGTGTATGTGTGTGGGATGTGTGTGTATGTGTGTGTGTGTGTGTGTGTGTATGTGTATGTGTGTGGGATGTGTGTGTGTGTGTGTGTGTTTTCCAAAGGAAAAGGGTCCCTGGTGGACGTGTTCGAAAGCTGACACATTTCCTTGTGAAATGTCCCTCTGAGACCAGACGGCTGTGGTGAGCCTGAGTCTCGGGGCCTTTCACAATGAGTGCTATGAAGTTCACGGGAGAGGGGTGCCCCCAGCTTTTCTCCAGCTGGGGCGCCCTCCACTGGCTGGGGCGAACCTGTCTCTTTATAATTCCCTGCAAGAGGCATTTTCAAATCGTTCACAAAGGTGTTGGGAACAAGCGTAATTATCGTAATCATCGAAAGAGGTCGCATCACACCGGTGGCAGCCGCACGCCAGTGTGAAACACACCCATTTCTTTCCCCAAAGCCATTAGGCCCATTAGCCCCTAATTGCTTGGAATATTAATTTTCCTGTCTTCAGATCACAGTCTTAATTGGGGCCTGAAAGCTTACCAAGTGCCTCTGACATCCGCAAACCCAACCTTTTCTTTCATTTCTTCCATACTTGATCTTCGCTGCCACGGGCACCTCTCTTCTCTTAGACCGTGGTCGGCAAACTGCGGCTCTCGAGCCACATGTGGCTCTTTGGCCCCTTGAGTGTGGCTCTTCCACAAAATAACACGGCCTGGGCGAGTCTATTTGGAAGAAGTGGCGTTAGGAGAAGTTTAAGTTTAAAAAATTGTGGCTCTCCAAAGAAATTGCAATCGTTGTCCTGTAGATATCTAGCTCTGTGGACTGATGAGTTTGCCGACCGCTGGTTTAAGAGAAGAGAGATGCAGAGACACATCTCCCTCTGAGAAATAAGAGAAGCTGGAGTGGGAGCAGGGGCAGTCCTCCCTGTTCCTGACGAGGCCTGAGGCCAGCAGTTCACCGCAACAGGCAGAGATGCGGATAAACTCGTGCTAGTTAATCGCATGAACCAAAAAGATTTTAACCCGCTCATGTGGGCGTTTTATCCCGAGGGTCAAGATGAGGAACGCAAGTCTGTGCCTTAGGACTGTAGAGGTCTGGCCTTCCTTGGCCACCAGCAAGGGTGCCATGGGCGTACTTTCCAGAACATGCGCTCTTGTCAGGTAAACCCTGAAGGATGCACGTACTGAGTAACAGCTTTCCAATGGAAGTGGTGACACAGCAAGCATCGACGGTGAGGAGAAGGTCTCCATTGGTGCCTGGAGTCAGAATTCATTTTAATGCCATAAGAGGGACGAGCACAAATGGGATTTAAAAAACGAGCATAGAAGCCATCATCCTGGTGAGAGTTGCTGTTGGAAGGCATCGCCTTAGGAAACTATAAACGCATTTGGAAATTCTATTGTCTCTCAGAAATGGTTTTGAAGCCCTTCTATCCGAATGGCCTCAGAGGTAGTTTCTGATCGGCTTCTCCTTAGGACTCATTTGATTAAAACTTCTTACAGGTTAAGAGTTTATTTGAGCAAAAAGCAAGCGGGAAGGGGCAGCGCCAGAGTGGTTGGGTGTACTCCGCTGTGAGGAGCCGGGAGAGATTTTGGTAGGAAAAAGGTAGGAAAAAGGTGAGAAGTTATCCACTGAGTGTCGCGGGAGCCTCTTTGGCTGTTGGTCATTGGCTGCTCTTAGCGTTTGGACGGTGTGACCTTGAGGCATTCGCAGAGTCAGACTTGGGGTTCTTGTGTAGGACACCACGTGTTAGCACACCTCAGTCTAAAGCAGGGGTTCTCAGCCTTTCTGATGCTGCGACCCTTTAGTACAGATCCTCATGTGGTGGGGACCCCAACCATAACATTATGTCCGTTGCTATTTCATAACTGTAATTTTGCTACCGTTAATGAATCGTAAGGTAAATCTCTGTGTTTTCCGATGGTCTGAGTCTCTACAGCATCGGTTCTCAACCTGTGGGTCGAGAACCGCTGGCAGGGTCACCGATGTTCAGATATTTACGTTACGATTCACAACAGCAGCAAAATCACAGTTATGAAGTAGCAATGAAAATAATGTTATGGTTGAGGGTCCCCACCACATGAGGAGCTGTACTAAAGGGTCGTGGCATCAGAAAGGTTGAGAACCCCTGGGCACCATGGACACAGCTCCTGCTGGGAGGTGACATCTGGCTCCTACTGTCCTCTGGCTGCCGCCTTACCGCCTCAGCTCTCCGCTGTGGCTCAGTGAGCTGGCATCTGTGCGTACCGCCTCCTCCCGTGACCCCCACACCGTCCTGCCCGGCCTCACTCTGCCTCTGCCCTCACTGTGCGATGGATGGCCTCCAGGCTCCATCTCCCATCCTCCGTCCCAGCGTCAGGCAGAGCCCACGGGTGCCAGCCTGGCGCCACAGAAGGCTAGACTCTCCTCGTCGCTGCTTTGCCTGCTGGGTGTTTCTAGTTTTCACGGCCACCTGGCGGCCGCTGGCCACTCGGGCTCCGAGGGCTGAATGAGGCAAAGCCCTGCTTTCCACGCCTTGGGGGGCCTCCCTCTCCTTGGCGTCTGTACACGATTGAGAGCTGCTTCTTCCCTGAGAAACATCGGCCACTGACTTCCCACCGCTCGCACCGCCTCCAGGGCTTAAAGAGATCACAGGCAGTCCAGCCGGTGTGGCTCAGGGACTGAGCATCGACTTATGAACCAGGAGGTCACGGTTCCATTCCTGGTCAGGGCACAGGCCCGGGTTGTGGGCTCCATTCCAGTGGGGGATATGCAGGAGGCAGCAGGAGACAGCTGCCCAAAGATTCTCTCTCCCCTTTCTTCCCTCTCTGAAATCAGTAAAATGTGTGTGTGTGTGTGTGTGTGTGTGTGTGTGTGTGTGTGTGTGTGTATTAGAGGCCCGGTGCACGAAATTCATGCAAGGGGGGTGGGGGATGTCCCTTAGCCCAGCCTGCACCCTCTCCAATCTGGGACATCCTTCTCACAATCCAGGACTGCTGGCTCCAAACTGCTCACCTGCCTGCCTCACTGATTGCCCCCAACTACTTCTGCCTGCCAGCTTGATCACCCCCTAACCACTACCATGCCAGCCTAATTGATGTCTAACTGCTCCCCTGCCAGCCTTTTTGCCCCTAGCTTCCCTCCTATGCCAGCCTGGTTACCCCTAACTCCCCTCCCCTGCAGGCTTGATCACCCCCAATTGCCCTCCCTTGCAGGCCTGGTCCCTCTCAACTGCCCTCCCCTCCTGGCCTGATCCCCCACAACTGCCCTCCCTTTTAGGGCCTGGAATCTCCCAACAGCCCTCCCCTGCTGGCCATCTTGTGGTGGTCATCTTGTGTCCACATGGGAGCAGCCCTCTTGTGTGTTGGAATGATGGTCAATCTGCAAATTACTCTTTTATTAGATTGGAGATTATATATATATATATATATATATATATATATATATATATATATATATATATTTAAGATCACAGGCCAAAACTTATTTGGCTCAGTGGATAGAGCATCGGCCTGTGGACTCAATGGTCCCAGGTTTGATTCCGGTCAAGGGCATGTACCTTGGCTGCAGGCACATCCCCAGTAGGGGGTGTGCAGGAGGCAGCTGATCGATGTTTCTCTCTCGACGATGTTTCTGACTCTAAACCCCTCTCCCTTCTTCTCTGTAAAAAACCAATAAAACACATTAAAAAAAAAGACCACAGGCAGACATTAACTGGAGAGAAAAGTTCGCGGCGCAGTGGCAGGTTGACATACAGTATTCATATTTGCTAAGTGGCTGGGCTCCCGCCGGGTCATGGAGATGCAGGCTTTAAGTGGCTGCACCGAGTGCCACACACAGTGCGTCCTAAAGGGCTCCCCGGATTCAATGACCCTTCGCCGCCTGTGGGGGGCCAGGCAGGGTGCAGGGGTCTGGTGCGTGAAGCAGGCACGGCTCGGCTCCCTGTGCAGGTGGCGCGGCGAGCTGCCAGGAAGACTTTACACAAAATGAAAAATCAAACGAAATAAAGGAATGAACTCCCGGTTCTGTAACGGGTAGAAGTTACATGAAGGAAAATGATAGTTACAGCTCCTGCCTTCCTTCAAAAGCTCCGCTGTTACAATAACTGAAGGCCTGGGCCAGAGGGAGGGAGATTGGGGGTGGTGGTGGTGGTTAATGCGAGGGTAAAGGAGGGCACATGTAATACTTTCAACAATAAAGATTTATTAACAAATGTAATATCTAATCCTCCCCCCACCCCCACCCACTGAACAGTGGATGACTCATATGCTGACAGCTGTCTGGACGGCTCTCTTCCGGTCAGAAGCCAGCACTGCGGTCCGCTAATGTCATAGCTCTCAGGAGCCAGAAGCCAGACACTGACCAGGGGACTAGCACACAACAGTGGCAACCGATGGGAGCATATCTGAAAGGGTCTAGTTTCTTTATTCTTTCATCTTCTTTGCTCCGCACCTATGTTTTCAAAAGCGATTTCAAAGATTCTATGCATTTGGAATCCATTTAGATGGTGGCATAGTTGGAGGAGAGTTGAAGGTCACTGGTAGAGATGCTTCATTTCATTTGAACAGTATATACTGTTTCCTTTATGGAGCGTGACTGATGAGAGAGATTCCCAGGCCCTTCGTGTCTAGGTCCCAGATCCCATGCTCCCCTGTCCCCTCATTCTGTGCCTTGACCTTCCCAGGGTCCAATCTGCGAGGCCCTCAGCTTGCTTTTCAGTTGGAAGGTAATCACTTGTTGAACCGATCCTGCAGGCTTGTCCCTCATTTGTTCAGCTCTGCCATGATTGTTTTTCTTAACATCCGAGGTACCTGAGGATAGACCCCTTGCTCCTGCTACGGTGATGCCAATGGATGGTGAGGGTGAAAAGCCCAAATCAGTAAGAGATCTAATTTGCATTTGTGAACACGGTTATGAGGAACAGGGGAATCCTTGGATGAAATTTATATTATCATTTATAGCACAGCTTCTTGAAAAAAATATAGCACTGCTAAAATAAAAAAATGTACAACAATTTTTTTTCTTTTTTGTAACCCTTCATTTAAATTTTTATTGGGCAACTAACTACCTTGTTCCTCATACTGACAGTAGCTGTTCAGGCTGTCTTTTTGTTCCAGTCCTACTTGAGCGCAGTCCTGAATTTCCTTGTAGCAGGGAGGGGTGGGGAGAGTAAGTTAGCTGAGGTTCTGGCATGCGGAGGATTGCTGTGGTAGCGTGGAGGTGACCTTGTAGCTCAGAGGCACAGGCTAACCCACCTGGGCCAGGACCACCTGCTTCCATGAGAGAGAAGATGGGCTGAAATCAGACCACAAGGCCTTAAGGAAACTGAAAGAGGTCAGGCATATAAATCTCACCGGCTGCCAAAGTTAGAAGCAGAGGTCAGCAGCAGAACTCCCCAGAGCAGGCTCCGTGGTCCTCCTGGGATGGCCAGTCCAGAGAAAACATGAGGACAGAGAATAGAAGCCCCGGACCTCCTCCCCTACTGTCAGGAGGGCACAGGGAACCACCTGCTATGCCCAGATGCCCTCCAGGAGAAAAGGAGGAGAGAGAGGGCATCTGAAAGACTAGACATTTATCCAAAATGACAGTTCTCTAGAGAGAAGGCGATTAATTTGCAACATTGGAATGAACTCAGTGCTTATCACCACTCAGCAGGTGGGTGCTAATGAGCAAGATTAGCCTGGTTTCAGACAAAATACAGTAGCTGAACTTTCTCTGCACATTTGTGTGCATTGAGAGAAATTGTAGAACTACTATGCTGTGTAGATGTGAGGTGGGGGCTAGGGATGGATGGGTCCATTTCAATGTCCTGAGAGCAGTTAGTGATATAGAAGGAACATTCTAGAATTGCATATTGAGTGGTTCTGACAAGTGTTCCCCACCCTCAATCTGCTGTTACACACGAATGCCATCATCTATTAGATGAAACAGAATGAAATAAGGGCTACTAGGGACAGGAGCAACACACAAAGGGAGTGCAGAATCAGTGTGAACACGATTTGGGGAACCACAGGAGACTTGATTAAAAAGTGTTCCCTGTGGTGAACCTGGAAAAATGAGTAGAATTTCAAAAGCAGACTGTTGAGGAGCCCACATTCAAAAGACAGTGAAGCATGCTGATGGGAAAATGAAGGGTCTCATCTGTCCAGTGTGAGGAGAACATGGAGGGAAGTGGCTGAAGAGGTGGACGGGGGCCAAGCTGGTGGGCAGGACAGGGCGGGTGCACTTTCCATGGAACACTGGGCTCTACAAGTGGATTTTGTTCACCTTGCTCTCTTGCTGACACTCCTGGCTGACTCCTCTTAGACAACTCATATGCTAGAATGCGTTCAATAACCCCTCCTACCAGGTGTTCCTTGGTTTAATATGCAAAGAGATTCTGGATCCGATAAGTGTGGAAAGTGCCCTACATCAAATTCACCACTTGGGGATTCACAAATCCACTTGCATATTAAAAGCCCTAAGAATGCCTACAGTTAAGAAACCTGCTTATCATTGTTTACTTTTTACAAACCCAGCTGGATTATGGAATTCTATTTCTTTTAAATGTATTATTATTAATTTTACATTGACCCTTATTAGCTTCTCCTAAAACTAGTGTTTGCCTCTTTGACTTGTGATACTCCAGTTCCTTGCATGAACATTTCAAACTCTCATGATCGGGTCTTTGCTGTCCAATGAATGACCTCCTTGAGCATTTTTGATGCACTATAGTTCTCAATACTCACCTGTTACCTCTTCTGTGGAAACTTCTTTGCTGAACAGGGAGGAATTTGTTACTCTTTTTCAGGGCTCCATTATACTTTTTAAGGATCCTATATAATAAAAGGCTAATATGCAAATCAACTGAACGGCCGAATGACCAGTTGCTATGACATGCACTGACAACCAGGAGGTAGACGCTCAACACAGGAGCTGCCCCCTGGTGGTAAGTGCACTCCCACAGGGGGAGCAGCACTCAGCCAGAAACCGGGCTCAGGGCTGGTGAGTGTAGCGGCCATGGCGGGAGCTTCTTCCGCCTCTGTGGCAGCACTAAGGATGTCCAACTGATCAACTGCTTCCTGCATGTGGGGAGCAGGTCTAAGCAGTCAGTCAGACATCCCCCGAGGGCTCCTGGAATGCAAGAGGGCACAGGCTGGGCTGAGGGACCTCTCCCTCCACCCCAAGTGCATGAATTTTGTGCACTGGGCCTCGAGTATATTTATAATTATTGGCTTTCTTTGGTGTTTGAGTTTTTCAAGGGAAGAATACACACCTTACTGATTTCTGTATTTCCACCATCTAAGACCATGTTTGTCACATAGTGAGTGCTCAGTTCATGTTAAATATATGAAATAAAGGGATAATTCCACCTGCTCTCCAAGTGGCTCTCACAGAGGTATGGGAGATAAATTGGGATAGAGAAGAGAGTAGAGGTAAGGAAACTTGTGGGAACCTATTGCGGCAGTAAGAGGGAAACCGGGCCTGACCTAGAATGGTAGCACTGGGGGTAAAAGAGGGTGGCAAAGATTTATTGATCATCTGTTATATGCCAGGCAGTAGACAAGTTGCTTGCTCATCTTATCCTCGCCAGTGCCTTAACTGGGAAGATCATGCAATTGAGTGTCACTTACATTACTCTTTCCTGAGAAACTTCAGAGTCTGCCTTGTCACCAGGCCTGTATGAGATGTAACTGTGCTTTGCCCCTGTGACTGACCACTGGAGCCCCCTTGAGAGCATCAGTGGGAAGAGGGTGGGGCAGCCATCCACGGGTTGAACAGTGGCCTGTAGAAGACAGGCATCAAACTGTTCCCAAGGCAGAGTTTCAACCTGCGTAGTAATTTGATCAGGTCCTGTGTCTCGGAGAGGATCGTACTGGTTGAAAATGAAAACACACAAAAAGGGGGGCAGTGAGTGTTAGAAGCAGATGAAGGAAGAGAAACACACACACAAAAAGACCATGAAAAGAAGACAACAGAAGCAAGAAATTAACAGGAGACATAACCTGGACAGCAGTGAAAAGTTTGTTGTTGGTAGAATAGAAAGAAGCAGGTGGAGAAAAAGGAGAGAGAGAGGTGGGGGGCAGGGGGGAGAGAGAGAGAGAGAGAGAAGATGCTCGTCATTGTTGGGATAATGAACTCTCATCTTTAGCTGACTGCATCCTGATGGGCCATTGGAGTGGCACCTGTCCTGTTCAGAGTCTGATGAACAGCATGCTGGCTCTCTGGATGGTGAGGAGACAGCTTCCGTTTCGTCTTTACATTTTCCTTCATAACCTCTTTGTAATGTCCTGATTAACTGGAGCATCTCTGTTTTCCTGGAACTGGAGAGAGCCCAAGCCGGCATTCTTATGCTAATCTTTACAGCCAGGAAACCACAGCATGGAGGGACTAGGGCTTTCACTCCAGTTCACAAAACCAGGAAGCGCTGGAGGCAGGAGCAGAGGCCAGACTTGTCTGACTCAGAGCCGATGTCAAATGTCATTCAAAGTTGGGAAACAGCGTGTGGATTCCGCCGCAGAGTTAGCTTCCATCCCTGGTGCCTGGCAGCCTACACTGTTTCATTTGCCCAGCATTAAACAAAAGGGCTAAAATGATAAGGTAACAGTGGAATTAAGCTGGCTTAAGTCAGTCCTACACCTGGGGTGCAGGCTTGATCTCCATCCCTGATCAGAGCAGGGCGCATACAGGAGGCAAACAATCGATGTATCTCTCTCACATCGATGTTTCACTCTCTGTCGCTCTCTCTCTCCCTTCCACTCTCTCTAAAAAATCAATGGAAAATATATCATTGGATGAGGATTCACCACCACCAACAAAGATGTATCTTTATTATTGAAAGTATTACAAATGTCTCCCTCTTTCCCCCCCTCCATTGACCCCATCCACCCTGCACCCTTCCTCCCAAGGCCTTCATCATGATATTGTCTGTGTCCATGGGCTAGGTCAGTGGTCGGCAAACTCATTAGTCAATAGAGCCAAATGATTGACATCTCTTTGGAGAGCCACATTTTTTTAAACTTAGACTTCTTCTAACGCCACTTCTTCAAAATAGAATCACTCAGGCCATGGTATTTTGTGGAAGAGCCACACTCACGGGGCCAAAGAGCCGCATGTGGCTTGCAAACCGCAGTTTGCTGACCACTGGTTTAGGTGTATATCCAGATAGGTTCTTTGGTTAATCTCTCCCCACTCACTCACCCATCCACCACCCTTATTGATTGATTGATTGGTTTTTTAAACAGAGGATGGAATAAAGAGAGACGTAGACTTGCTCTACTTACTTATGCACTCATAAATCGGTTGATTTTTGCATGTGCTCTGATTGGGGATTGAACTCACAACCCTGGTGTATAGGGACATCACTTTAACCAACTAAGCTATCTGGCAGGGCCCTGGCTAGGAGTGATTGAAGTGGGAAAGCAGCTGAGCCTCAAATAGTATCACAGGGCCTGTGTTGTCAGGGAGGCATGGAGGACACAGGGGGCCCACGATGGTCCGAAAAGGCCATAATCACGTAGATCCCAATCTGAGAGAGGCCATGTTAAAAAGCTGTTCTCAAATCCACGTACATGTCTGATCTACATTTTCATTGAGTAGCCCGTAAGTTTTCACGAGATTAATACTTAATAAAACATCCAAGAATAAAAACTTGGGAGGTACAGGATTCCTTTTTATTTTTCATGAAAGAAGAGGAAACATATTTTTTTTTACAGCACCGATGTTGATTATTAAACATGTGAACTCTTTCCAGATCAAAATTAATTGCTTCTCACTAAGAAAGCTTTCACCAACACCCCATCTTGAGTAATAACACACTTGTAAAACCCATCCAACTGAGAAATCAATCGTTTCTGGCTTTTAGGAGGGTTTTCAATAAGACAGAGGGACTGGCATAGTGTGGAAGGAGCCCATCTGTTTTAGTGCTGAATTTTAATTTTCCATTTATCGATACAGATTTAGCCATTGATAATTACTCCAGATAAAAGCTATGTTTATAAATATTTAAGATGAGACAAGTGTATGCTTGGATTCAATGACTTGGAGGGTATCTGGATCGATGGAACCAGACTTTAGTGGTTATATGGTTTCTATTTCTTGTCAAATTCTGGAATGGTGCTGGGATATAGGGCAGAATTAAATGAATTTCTTTGCTCTTGTTTTCATGCAATTTTCCACATAACACCCTCTGTTATAAAACGTGCCATGTTCAATTAAGGCATGCTAGTGTGTTGAAGTATTTTTCAACAACTCTGTTGAATCATTTGAATGAGGTCAGCTCACAGGGTCAAACTAATACATGCTAAATGCTTGTATGTAATTTTTCAGCTTGAGACAGGCTTGGAAGCGTTTATTTGACGGACTCCTAAGAAGAATTGGTTCTCTAGCAACCTCCCAGAATGGGATCCTTGAGACTAAAATAGGTCCTCTTTCCTGTAGCTCATTTGGAGGAGCATCTTATAACAATCCCAGTTTCGCAGTTACTTCTGTTCACCCCATGACAGTAACTTGCTTTTTCATTCTCAATCCTTTTGGCTCCTGGATCTTTCCATTGCTCAGAGCTGTTCCTCAAACTGTCTTGCTCATCACGCACATGCGCTTTACCTTCTGCAGTTGTTGGGATGAAACTGATTAACTTCTTGCATGGTCCTGTTATACTCCTCCCCTCCACACCTGTCATGAATGATTTATGAAGATTTAGTGAAGATCACCTGTCATCACAGTTAAGGAGCAAACTTTGCTTGAAAAAAAATGGCTTACTCACGTTTCAGTGCTCCCCAAGCCTTTCTTGTGCTAAGACATCAATTGATGTGATGGTTATTGCGGATCCCAAGCTCCCACTCCTCTTTTCCTGTCTGCGGCTCTTTCCCGTTAGACACGCTCAGTTAACTTTCCTTTTACCCAGACACGTGCACGCCGTGCGTTGCAACTTCTTTTGTAGATCAGATGCCTGTTTCAGAGTATGGAGGATTTTGTGATTTTCAAAGAAACACAGAGGCCTGGGCTAGACATCAAACCCAACGTTGCCATAGACACACAGACACACACACACACACACACACACACACACACGCACGCAAAGTAAGTGAAATCTAAGCTTTTTTGAAAAATATTGCTCACACCGACAACTATTTGATTCGAGTGGATAAATCCACTGGGGTTGGTGAGCTGCTGGTGGAAGTCTAGCCCTTCCCTAAAGTGTTCTCTTTTTTAAAAATATATATATTTTATTGATTTTTTACAGAGAGGAAGGGAGAGGGATAGTCAGAAACATCAATGAGAGAGAAACATCTATCAGCTGCCTCTTGCACACCCCCCCACTGGGGATGTGCCCACAACCAAGGTACATGCCCTTGATAGGAGTTGAACCTGGGACCCTTTAGTCCGCAGGCCGGTGTTCTGTCCACTGAGCCACACCAGTTTCGGCTAAAGTGTTATCTTAAAGACCTGCATGTCTCCTCTGAATAGACGGCCCGCTGGAGGTGGTTCCAGCTTGTGAGCTCGATACGTTTACCACCCTCACCCCCAAAGCATGAGGCTGGAATAGGTTCTCCTCCCTGGAGACATAGGCCTCTCCAACTCAGAGCCACAGGCCCCCTCGCCCCTCCTGCCGGCGTCCTCCCCCTCCTGCTCTCGAGGCCTGGACGGAGGCTCACTGCTGGTGCCTGGACTCAGGACAGCGTTGAGGCTGCTGCGTCCAGAGGCCACAAGCGCCATCCACTTTGGGCAACTCAGTCTTTGGGAGCCTCAGAGACCTCATTCGGCCTGTACTAGGAGAAGGACTGGATGCTTTGTGGTGTAAAATGGTTAAAAGAAATACCCCCAGAGCTGCCATGGGGAAGGGAAGTGACTTTTTGGCTAAGTCAGAGTCGCTGACTTGAAGTTAGTAAGTACCCGGTCAGTGATGATGGTTATTTAAAAACTAGAGGCCTGGTGCACGACATTCCTGCACTCTGGGGGAGAGGGATCTCTTAGCCCAGCCTGTGCCCTCTCGCGGTCCAGGACCCGTCTGGGGATGCCCTCAGCGCTGCCACAGAGGCGGGAGAGGCTCCTGCTACCTCCACTGTGCTTGCCAGCCAGGAGCCCAACTTGTGGTGGAGTGGTGGTCCCCCTTATGGGAGTGCACTGACCACCAGGGGACAGCTCCTGTGTTGAGTGTGTGCCCCCCCCCCCCCCGGTGGTCAGTGCATGTCATAGCAGTTGTTCAGCTGTTCTGTTGATTTGCATACTAGCCTTTTATTAGATCGGGTGTGGGACAGCTTTGCGGTGCCCGGGCACAGAGCACAGATTGTTGCAGCACCAGCGCAGGCTGGGGCTCATTTCGGAAGGAAACACCATTTCTGTGGGAGCAGACAAAATGTCACAGGTTTGGTCTGAAGCCTTCTCTTTAAAGAGCACGCGTAAGCAAACAGCCTCACAATTCTCCAGGACATGTTTCCTGCCCAGAGCGCACTCTGAACAACCAGTAAGCAGCGACTGAGAACGGTCTGCAATCGTTAAAAAGCAAAAACAAAAACAAAACACGCACACAAAACAGCCCAGGTGCAATCGGAAGGCTCGTGAGCGAACTCTCCCCTCAGTGTGGTTTGCTTGACCATCAGGATGGTTAGAAAATCTAAACTGAAAATGAATATGCAGACGCAGCCTGCCAACTTGGTGATGCTGCCAAAGCAGGGCTCAGGAGGGTGGGGGGTGTGGCACAGGATGGGGACATCAGAGAAGGGGAGAGCTCTCTAACCAGTAATCGACTTTCCACCTTAGGAAACCAGAAAGAGGGAGCTAATGAAATCAAGAGCAGCAAAAGGAAAGAACTGGTAAGAATTAGGGTAAAAAAATCAATGAACTTTACAAAGGGACTCCAAAGAGACAATGAATGACTTCCCAACCAGTTCCTTTCCAGCTGTGAGGCCAGGCCCCTTTCCAGCTGTGTGACCAGTCCCCTTTCCAGCTGTGTGACCAGTCCCCTTTCCAGCTGTGAGGCCAGGCCCCTTTCCAGCTGTGTGACCAGTCCCTTTCCGGCTGTGAGGCCAGGCCCCTTTCCAGCTGTGTGACCAGTCCCCTTTCCAGCTGTGTGACCAGTCCCCTTTCCAGCTGTGAGGCCAGGCCCCTTTCCAGCTGTGTGGCCAGTCCCTTTCCAGCTGTGTGACCAGTCCCCTTTCCAGCTGTGTGACCAATCCCCTTTCCAGCTGTGAGACCAGTCCCCTTTCCAGCTGTGTGACCAGTCCCCATTCCAGCTGTGTGACCAGTCCCCTTTCCAGCTGTGTGACCAGTCCCCATTCCAGCTGTGTGACCAGGCCCCATTCCAGCTCTGTGACCAGGCCCCTTTCCAGCTGTGTGACCAGTCCACTTTCCAGCTGTGTGACCAGTCCCTTTCCGGCTGTGTGACCAGTCCCTTTCCAGCTGTGTGACCAGTCCCCATTCCAGCTGTGTGACCAGTCCCCATTCCAACTGTGTGACCAGTCCCCTTTCCAGCTGTGTGACCAGTCCCCTTTCCAGCTGTGTGACCAGTCCCTTTCGGGCTGTGTGACCAGTCCCTTTCCAGCTGTGTGACCAGTCCCCTTTCCAGCTATGTGACCAGTCCCCATTCCAGCTGTGTGACCAGTCCCCTTTCCAGCTGTGTGACCAGGCCCCTTTCCAGCTGTGTGACCAGTCCCCATTCCAGCTATGTGACCAGTCCCCTTTCCACCTGTGTGACTAGGCCCCTTTCCAGCTGTGTGACCAGGTCCCTTTCCAGCTGTGTGACCAGTCCCCTTTCCAGCTGTGAGGCCAGGCCCCTTTCCAGCTGTGAGGCCAGGACCCTTTCCAGCTGTGTGACCAGTCCCCATTCCAGCTGTGTGACCAGTCCCTTTCCAGCTGTGTGACCAGTCCCCATTCCAGCTGTGTGACCAGGCCCCTTTCCAGCTGTGTGACCAGTCCCTTTCCAGCTGTGAGGCCAGTTCCTTTCCAGCTGTGTGACCAGTCCCCATTCCAGCTGTGTGACCAGTCCCCATTCCAGCTGTGTGACCAGTCCCCATTCCAGCTGTGTGACCAGGCCCCTTTCCAGCTGTGTGACCAGTCCCTTTCTAGCTGTGTGACCAGTCCCCTTTCCAGCTGTGTGACCAGGCCCCTTTCCAGCTGTGAGGCCAGGCCCCTTTCCAGCTGTGTGACCAGTCCCTTTCTGGCTGTGTGACCAGTCCCTTTCCAGCTGTGTGACCAGTCCCCTTTCCAGCTGTGTGACCAGTCCCCTTTCCAGCTGTGTGAACAATCCCCATTCCAGCTGTGTGACCAGTCCCCATTCCAGCTCTGTGACCAGTCCCCTTTCCAGCTGTGTGACCAGTCCCCTTTCCAGCTGTGTGACCAATCCCCTTTCCAGCTGTGTGACCAGTCTCCATTCCAGCTGTGTGACCAGTCCCCTTTCCAGCTGTGTCCCCAGTCCCCTTTCCAGCTGTGTGACCAGTCCCCATTCTAGCTGTGTGACCAGTCCCCTTTCCAGCTGTGTGACCAGGCCCCTTTCCAGCTGTGTGACCAGTCCCCATTCCAGCTGTGTGACCAGTCCCCTTTCCAGCTGTGTGACCAGTCCCCTTTCCAGCTGTGTGACCAGTCCCCTTTCCAACTGTGTGACCAGTCCCCATTCCAGCTGTGTGACCAGTCCCCTTTCCAGCTGTGTGACCAGGCCCCTTTCCAGCTGTGTGACCAGTCCCCTTTCCAGCTGTGTGACCAGTCCCCATTCCAGCTGTGTGACCAGTCCCCATTCCAGCTGTGAGACCAGCCCCCTTTCCAGCTGTGTGACCAGTCCCCTTTCCAGCTGTGAGGCCAGTCCCTTTCCAGCTGTGTGACCAGTCCCTTTCCAGCTGTGAGGCCAGTCCCCTTTCCAGCTGTGTGACCAGTCCCTTTCCAGCTGTGAGGCCAGTCCCTTTCCTGCTGTGCAACCAGGCCCCTTTCCAGCTGTGAGGCCTGTCCCTTTCCAGCTGTGTGAACAGTCCCCTTTCCTGCTGTTTGACCAGTCCCCTTTCCAGCTGTATGACCAGTCCCCATTCCAGCTGTGTGACCAGTCCGCTTTCCAGCTGTGTGACCAGTCCCCTTTCCAGCTGTGTGACCAGTCCCCTTTCCAGCTGTGTGACCAGTCCCCTTTCCAGCTGTGTGACCAGGCCCCTTTCCAGCTGTGTGACCAGTCCCCACTCCAGCTGTGTGACCAGGCCCCTTTCCAGCTGTGTGACCAGTCCCCATTCCAGCTGTGTGACCAGTCCCCTTTCCAGCTGTGTGACCAGTCCCCTTTCCAGCTGTGAGACCAGGCCCCTTTCCAGCTGTGAGGCCAGTCCCTTTCCTGCTGTGCAACCAGGCCCCTTTCCAGCTGTGAGGCCAGTCCCTTTCAAGCTGTGTGACCAGTCCCCTTTCCAGCTGTTTGACCAGTCCCCTTTCCAGCTGTATGACCAGTCCCCATTCCAGCTGTGTGACCAGTCCCCTTTCCAGCTGTGTGACCAGGCCCCTTTCCAGCTGTGTGACCAGTCCCCTTTCCAGCTGTGTGACCAGTCCCCTTTCCAGCTGTGTGACCAGTCCCCTTTCCAGCTGTGTGACCAGTCCCTTTCCAGCTGTGAGGCCAGTCCCTTTCCTGCTGTGCAACCAGGCCCCTTTCCAGCTGTGAGGCCTGTCCCTTTCCAGCTGTGTGAACAGTCCCCTTTCCAGCTGTTTGACCAGTCCCCTTTCCAGCTGTATGACCAGTCCCCATTCCAGCTGTGTGACCAGTCCGCTTTCCAGCTGTGTGACCAGGCCCCTTTCCAGCTGTGTGACCAGTCCCCTTTCCAGCTGTGTGACCAGTCCCCTTTCCAGCTGTGTGACCAGGCCCCTTTCCAGCTGTGTGACCAGTCCCCACTCCAGCTGTGTGACCAGTCCCCTTTCCAGCTGTGTGACCAGTCCCCATTCCAGCTGTGTGACCAGTCCCCTTTCCAGCTGTGTGACCAGTCCCCTTTCCAGCTGTGAGACCAGGCCCCTTTCCAGCTGTGAGGCCAGTCCCTTTCCTGCTGTGCAACCAGGCCCCTTTCCAGCTGTGAGGCCAGTCCCTTTCAAGCTGTGTGACCAGTCCCCTTTCCAGCTGTTTGACCAGTCCCCTTTCCAGCTGTATGACCAGTCCCCATTCCAGCTGTGTGACCAGTCCCCTTTCCAGCTGTGTGACCAGGCCCCTTTCCAGCTGTGTGACCAGTCCCCTTTCCAGCTGTGTGACCAGTCCCCTTTCCAGCTGTGTGACCAGTCCCCATTCCAGCTGTGTGACCAGTCCCCATTCCAGCTGTGTGACCAGTCCCCTTTCCAGCTGTGTGACCAGTCCCCTTTCCAGCTGTGTGACCTGGCCCCACTCCAGCTGTGTGACCAGTCCCCACTCCAGCTGTGTGACCAGTCCCCACTCCAGCTGTGTGACCAGTCCCCTTTCCAGCTGTGAGACCAGGCCCCTTTCCAGCTGTGAGGCCAGTCCCCTTTCCAGCTGTGTGACCAGTCCCCATTCCAGCTGTGTGACCAGTCCCCATTCCAGCTGTGTGACCAGTCCCCTTTCCAGCTGTGTGACCAGGCCCCTTTCCAGCTGTGAGGCCAGTCCCCTTTCCAGCTGTGTGACCAGTCCCCATTCCAGCTGTGTGACCAGTCCCCTTTCCAGCTGTGTGACCAGGCCCCTTTCCAGCTGTGTGACCAGTCCCCATTCCAGCTGTGTGACCAGTCCCCTTTCCAGCTGTGAGACCAGGCCCCTTTCCAGCTGTGAGGCCAGTCCCTTTACAGCTGTGTGACCAGTCCCTTTCCAGCTGTGAGACCAGTCCCCTTTCCAGCTGTGTGACCTGTCCCTTTCCGGCTGTGAGACCAGTCCCTTTCCTGCTGTGCAACCAGGCCCCTTTCCAGCTGTGAGGCCAGTCCCTTTCCAGCTGTGTGACCAGTCCCCTTTCCAGCTGTTTGACCAGTCCCCTTTCCAGCTGTATGACCAGTCCCCATTCCAGCTGTGTGACCAGTCCCCTTTCCAGCTGTGTGACCAGTCCCCTTTCCAGCTGTGTGACCAGGCCCCTTTCCAGCTGTGTGACCAGTCCCCACTCCAGCTGTGTGACCAGTCCCCTTTCCAGCTGTGTGACCAGTCCCCTTTCCAGCTGTGTGACCAGTCCCCATTCCAGCTGTGTGACCAGTCCCCATTCCAGCTCTGTGACCAGTCCCCTTTCCAGCTGTGTGACCAGTCCCCTTTCCAGCTGTGTGACCAGTCCCCATTCCAGCTGTGCAACCAGGCTCCTTTCCAGCTGTGAGGCCAGTCCCTTTCCAGCTGTGTGACCAGTCCCCTTTCCAGCTGTTTGACCAGTCCCCTTTCCAGCTGTATGACCAGTCCCCATTCCAGCTGTGTGACCAGTCCCCTTTCCAGCTGTGTGACCAGGCCCCTTTCCAGCTGTGTGACCAGTCCCCTTTCCAGCTGTGTGACCAGTCCCCTTTCCAGCTGTGTGACCTGGCCCCACTCCAGCTGTGTGACCAGTCCCCACTCCAGCTGTGTGACCAGTCCCCACTCCAGCTGTGTGACCAGTCCCCTTTCCAGCTGTGTGACCAGTCCCCATTCCAGCTGTGTGACCAGTCCCCATTCCAGCTCTGTGACCAGTCCCCATTCCAGCTGTGTGACCAGTCCCCTTTCCAGCTGTGTGACCAGTCCCCTTTCCAGCTGTGTGACCAGTCCCCATTCCAGCTGTGTGACCAATCCCCTTTCCAGCTATGTGACCAGTCCCCATTCCAGCTGTGTGACCAGTCCCCTTTCCAGCTGTGAGACCAGGCCCCTTTCCAGCTGTGAGGCCAGTCCCCTTTCCAGCTGTGTGACCAGTCCCCATTCCAGCTGTGTGACCAGTCCCCATTCCAGCTGTGTGACCAGTCCCCTTTCCAGCTGTGTGACCAGGCCCCTTTCCAGCTGTGAGGCCAGTCCCCTTTCCAGCTGTGTGACCAGTCCCCATTCCAGCTGTGTGACCAGTCCCCTTTCTAGCTGTGTGACCAGGCCCCTTTCCAGCTGTGTGACCAGTCCCCATTCCAGCTGTGTCACCAGTCCCCTTTCCAGCTGTGAGACCAGGCCCCTTTCCAGCTGTGAGGCCAGTCCCTTTCCAGCTGTGTGACCAGTCCCTTTCCAGCTGTGAGGCCAGTCCTCTTTCCAGCTGTGTGACCAGTCCCTTTCCAGCTGTGAGGCCAGTCCCTTTCCTGCTGTGCAACCAGGCCCCTTTCCAGCTGTGAGGCCAGTCACTTTCCAGCTGTGTGACCAGTCCCCTTTCCAGCTGTTTGACCAGTCCCCTTTCCAGCTGTATGACCAGTCCCCATTCCAGCTGTGTGACCAGTCCCCTTTCCAGCTGTGTGACCAGGCCCCTTTCCAGCTGTGTGACCAGTCCCCTTTCCAGCTGTGTGACCAGTCCCCTTTCCAGCTGTGTGACCAGTCCCCTTTCCAGCTGTGTGACCAGTCCCCACTCCAGCTGTGTGACCAGTCCCCTTTCCAGCTGTGTGACCAGTCCCCTTTCCAGCTGTGTGACCAGTCCCCTTTCCAGCTGTGTGACCAGTCCCCATTCCAGCTGTGTGACCAGTCCCCTTTCCAGCTGTGTGACCAGTCCCCTTTCCAGCTGTGTGACCTGGCCCCACTCCAGCTGTGTGACCAGTCCCCACTCCAGCTGTGTGACCAGTCCCCAATCCAGCTGTGTGACCAGTCCCCTTTCCAGCTGTGAGACCAGGCCCCTTTCCAGCTGTGAGGCCAGTCCCCTTTCCAGCTGTGTGACCAGTCCCCATTCCAGCTGTGTGACCAGTCCCCATTCCAGCTGTGTGACCAGTCCCCTTTCCAGCTGTGTGACCAGGCCCCTTTCCAGCTGTGAGGCCAGTCCCCTTTCCAGCTGTGTGACCAGTCCCCATTCCAGCTGTGTGACCAGTCCCCTTTCCAGCTGTGTGACCAGGCCCCTTTCCAGCTGTGTGACCAGTCCCCTTTCCAGCTGTGTGACCAGTCCCCTTTCCAGCTGTGAGACCAGGCCCCTTTCCAGCTGTGAGGCCAGTCCCTTTCCTGCTGTGTGACCAGTCCCTTTCCAGCTGTGAGGCCAGTCCCCTTTCCAGCTGTGTGACCAGTCCCTTTCCAGCTGTGAGACCAGTCCCTTTCCTGCTGTGCAACCAGGCCCCTTTCCAGCTGTGAGGCCAGTCACTTTCCAGCTGTGTGACCAGTCCCCTTTCCAGCTGTTTGACCAGTCCCCTTTCCAGCTGTATGACCAGTCCCCATTCCAGCTGTGTGACCAGTCCCCTTTCCAGCTGTGTGACCAGTCCCCTTTCCAGCTGTGTGACCAGGCCCCTTTCCAGCTGTGTGACCAGTCCCCACTCCAGCTGTGTGACCAGTCCCCTTTCCAGCTGTGTGACCAGTCCCCTTTCCAGCTGTGTGACCAGTCCCCATTCCAGCTGTGTGACCAGTCCCCATTCCAGCTCTGTGACCAGTCCCCTTTCCAGCTGTGTGACCAGTCCCCTTTCCAGCTGTGTGACCAGTCCCCATTCCAGCTGTGCAACCAGGCTCCTTTCCAGCTGTGAGGCCAGTCCCTTTCCAGCTGTGTGACCAGTCCCCTTTCCAGCTGTTTGACCAGTCCCCTTTCCAGCTGTATGACCAGTCCCCATTCCAGCTGTGTGACCAGTCCCCTTTCCAGCTGTGTGACCAGGCCCCTTTCCAGCTGTGTGACCAGTCCCCTTTCCAGCTGTGTGACCAGTCCCCTTTCCAGCTGTGTGACCTGGCCCCACTCCAGCTGTGTGACCAGTCCCCACTCCAGCTGTGTGACCAGTCCCCAATCCAGCTGTGTGACCAGTCCCCTTTCCAGCTGTGTGACCAGTCCCCATTCCAGCTGTGTGACCAGTCCCCATTCCAGCTCTGTGACCAGTCCCCATTCCAGCTGTGTGACCAGTCCCCTTTCCAGCTGTGTGACCAGTCCCCTTTCCAGCTGTGTGACCAGTCCCCATTCCAGCTGTGTGACCAATCCCCTTTCCAGCTATGTGACCAGTCCCCATTCCAGCTGTGTGACCAGTCCCCTTTCCAGCTGTGAGACCAGGCCCCTTTCCAGCTGTGAGGCCAGTCCCCTTTCCAGCTGTGTGACCAGTCCCCATTCCAGCTGTGTGACCAGTCCCCATTCCAGCTGTGTGACCAGTCCCCTTTCCAGCTGTGTGACCAGGCCCCTTTCCAGCTGTGTGGCCAGTCCCCTTTCCAGCTGTGTGACCAGTCCCCATTCCAGCTGTGTGACCAGTCCCCTTTCTAGCTGTGTGACCAGGCCCCTTTCCAGCTGTGTGACCAGTCCCCATTCCAGCTGTGTCACCAGTCCCCTTTCCAGCTGTGAGACCAGGCCCCTTTCCAGCTGTGAGGCCAGTCCCTTTCCAGCTGTGTGACCAGTCCCTTTCCAGCTGTGAGGCCAGTCCTCTTTCCAGCTGTGTGACCAGTCCCTTTCCAGCTGTGAGGCCAGTCCCTTTCCTGCTGTGCAACCAGGCCCCTTTCCAGCTGTGAGGCCAGTCACTTTCCAGCTGTGTGACCAGTCCCCTTTCCAGCTGTGTGACCTGGCCCCACTCCAGCTGTGTGACCAGTCCCCACTCCAGCTGTGTGACCAGTCCCCACTCCAGCTGTGTGACCAGTCCCCTTTCCAGCTGTGTGACCAGTCCCCTTTCCAGCTGTGTGACCAGTCCCCTTTCTAGCTCTGTGACCAGTCCCCATTCCAGCTGTGTGACAGTCCCCACTCCAGCTGTGTGACCAGTCCCCTTTCCAACTGTGTGACCAGTCCCCTTTCCAGCTGTGTGACCAGTCCCCATTCCAGCTGTGTGACCAGTCCCCATTCCAGCTCTGTGACCAGTCCCCTTTCCAGCTGTGTGACCAGTCCCCTTTCCAGCTGTGTGACCAGTCCCCATTCCAGCTGTGTGACCAGTCCCCTTTCCAGCTGTGTGACCAGTCCCCATTCCAGCTGTGTGACCAGTCCCCTTTCCAGCTGTGAGACCAGGCCCCTTTCCAGCTGTGAGGCCAGTCCCCTTTCCAGCTGTGTGACCAGTCCCCATTCCAGCTGTGTGACCTGTCCCCATTCCAGCTGTGAGACCACCCCCCTTTCCAGCTGTGTGACCAGTCCCCTTTCCAGCTGTGAGGCCAGTCCCTTTCCAGCTGTGTGACCAGTCCCTTTCCAGCTGTGTGACCAGTCCCTTTCCAGCTGTGAGACCAGTCCCTTTCCAGCTGTGCAACCAGGCCCCTTTCCAGCTGTGAGGCCAGTCCCTTTCCAGCTGTGAGACCAGGCCCCTTTCCAGCTGTGCACCCTGTCTAAGCTGAAGCTCGGGTTCAGACCCCTGGAGGCCTTGGCAGCTGCCCAGCCTCATCCTCTGAACCTAAGGCTGATGAGGATTTGCAGATCTCCTGTCACCTCTCCCAGCTTCTCAGCTGCAGAGGCCCCGGGAGCTTTCTCCGTCGGGGCTGGTGGTCCAGCCGGGCGGCCCCCCTATGGGACGGTTGTGTTTCACGGGGAGCATCCTCAGCGGCCTGTGGTGGTGACGCTGGCTGCTCTCTTCCTGTGAGAGGAGCGGCTCTAATTTACTGCTCCCGAACAATGTCCGTCCGAGGGAATGGATGCTTGTTCTACCAGGATCTTTTTCCCGGGATCGCTGCCTCCAAGCAGTGTTCCCTTGGCAACTGCTCCGTCAGGGCAGCAGGCCTAGGAGACCTTAGAGGTGGGTGCCGCGGTGTTCCTGTGAGTGCGTGTCGACGTGGCTGAAGATACGTACGTGGGAAAAAGCAATGCACTCGTCTCCTAAAGACTCAGATTACATTAGAAATAAGTAACTTTTCTTTTCAGAATAGGGTGATCATGAAAAGAAGGAAAAACACAAGTATTGTGATTCTTTCAGATGACTTTGTGGTGGGACAAACCTATATCTGAAATATACAGCTCCCAACTTCATACTTGTTTTTTTTTATTATTTTTTTAATCCTCACTTGAGGATATTTTTTCCGTTGATTTTTTTGGGGGGTGCGGGGGGCGGGTGGGCAGAGTGGAAGAGAGAGGGAAAGACAGAGAGAATCATTGATGCGAGAGAAACACATCCATGGTTGCCTCCTGCGGGAGCCTTGAATAGGCTTCAGGCCTGAGGAGGAGCCCAAAGGGACATGCCCTTGACCAGAATTGAACCCAGGACCCTTTGGTCCTCAGGCCAACGCTCTGTCCACTGAGCTAAACCAGCTAGGGCCACACCCGTTTTCAAATTCTTTCTTAGCCCCTGTATTACGGATTCTATAAAGAAATTCCCAAGAAGACTGCACAGTGGCTGGCTCAGCCAAAGACCTTCCTCTTCGTGTCATGAGGGTGTGGAGATGGAGAAGCTTGGCTTTCTTTGGTGCTCACAGAGCTCAGGGTGTGGAATGAGGGTGGTGTGGTCTCAGCGGCTGCAGTAACATATGCCGTCAGAGTCACCTGGCGAAATCGGGCCACCAGGGCGCTGTGTGCTCAGGGCTTTAGGGTTAGGAGCTAAGACTCTTCTTTCCTCATTGTATTTTTCCTGATGGTAAAAGCCACTCAGCAGCCAGGTGTCTGACGATAGAGTTTAAGGGAAATAAACAAGCATGTACTGAGAGCATGCATACAAGGTAGATGGAGATCTACGGCTAGCGTGTCTACTCTAACTAGCCCTATCCCTTTCTTCTTTTAAAAAAATATTTTTATTGATTTCAGAGAGGAAAGAGAGGGAGAGAGAATCATCAATCAGCTGCCTCCTGCACGCCCCCCACTGGGGATCGAGCCCACAACTCGGGCCTGTGCCCTGACCCGGAATTGAACCCTGACTTCCTGGTTCATAGGTCGACATTCAGCCAGTGAGCCACGCCGGCTAGATTATCCATTTCTTTATTGGGTGGGGATGCGGTTGGGTGGGACACTTTCTGACCGCCACAAACTTTCATAGAGGATAAAAAATAAATGTGGCCCTAACCGGTGTGGTCAGTGGACAGAGCGCTGGCCTGTGGACTCAAGGGTCCCAGGGTCGATTCCGGTCAAGGACGTGTACCTTGGCTGTGGGCACATCCCCAGCAGGGAGTGCGCAGGAGGCAGCTGATCAATGTTTCTCTCTCTCATCGATGTTTCTAACTCTCTATCCCTCTCCCTTCCTCTCTGTAAAAAATTAATAAAATATGCTTTTTATAAACTATTTTAAAAAATATATATATTTTATTGATTTTTTACAGAGCAAAAGGGATAGAAAGTCAGAACCATGGATGAGAGAGAAACATCGATCAGCTGCCTCTTGCACGCCCCCTACTGGGGATGTGCCCACAGCCAAGGTACATGCCCTTGACCGGAATCCAACCCGGGACCCTTCAGTCCACATTCCGACGCTCTATCCACTGAGCCAAACCAGTCTCGGAAAAATATGTTTTTTAAAAAATAAATAAAATAAATGCGATGTTTCTAACTCTCCATCCCTCTCCTTTTTTCTCTGTAAAAAATATGTTTTTTTTAAAAATAAATAAAATAAAATAAACGTGCCCCACCTATTTCACAGGAAGAGAGTAAACAAGAGCCCTGTGTCCTCTTCCCCCCCCGTTTCTGAGCATCTCGTGGCCAGGACCCCACAGCAGCAGCTCTCAGGGGAGAAAGGCTCATCCTGGTGTGCTGCCATCTTTATTTGTAAGGCGCTCCTCATAGGGGGTTGGCACAAGACCCTGCCCTTGTGGAGTGATGCCCTGGAAGATTAACTTCATCTTCCTGATGGGGCAGAACTCCCTTTGTCCTTCTAATGGAAAGCTAGAAAACAGTAGATGAAGTCATTTTGTCTCTTTCACCACAAAAACAACTTTATTTTGCTTAGCAATCGGGACACAAACATACTTTATTTTCGTAAGGTACATTTTCACAGCTGTTTTCCTTACCGTGGTTCGCTTTGTGATAGAATTTAAACTTTTTTGCCAACTCTAATTTATGGTGCTAACGTGTTCCCTTTGAGTACGTTGCTTAATTGGTCTCCAAGGAGTGATGGACCAGCCTGGCTTATGTTCGTCAGCTCTCAGGCCCGCTCTCAAGTTTTCTTTTACCTTCTAAATTAATTTTATGCCTCGGGGCTGTCAGGAAATAGCATGAATCCCTTCGGGAATCCTACATTCCAGAGGAGCTAACGTGTGGAAAGGTAATAAACCATGTAGCGCTGGATTCTCAAAAAATCATTCCTTCTCCGGTTGAAAAGCACCACTCCACTCGGCTAGAATGAGAACTGAAGTACGTTTCAGTGCCTCAACAGCATTCTTTATTTTGGAGTTTTGAGGCAGAGGTTGGAAATGCCTCTGTTGAGGACCTCAGCAGACTGGGCAAACCCCTCCCGCTTTGGGGAAAACAATCTACTTGACTGGATCCAGCACTGATGTCAATGCCGGTCTCACCTGGAAACACCCTCCCAGACACACCCAGGAATAACATCTAACCTGGGCGTCCTACGGCCCGGTCCAGTCAACCCATCACATTAACCGTCACACCCTGTAAACACGTTGGGGGCAATTTAAAGTACAGTAATCTCAACTGTTTTTGTTACTTTATTTGGCATTTGTATTTTACTCTAAGTTGCTTCTCATCCATCATTGGAAATGGACCACGAGGTCATTTCAAACGGTCGGGAAGAGCGCTCACATTGGGACATCACGTTGAGATCATGAAAAGTGATCGCGTTCGTTTCCTATTGCTGTTGTAGCAAATTGCCCTACACGTAGGGGCTTAGGGTAACACAGATTTATGCCCTGATAGTTCACCTTCAACACCTCACTCTCCTCTTTCACCCGGGGTCTAATTTGATTGAGAATTAAGATTGTTGAAATGTCCTATATTGGCTTAATGTTTATGCATCGACTTCAGCACACTTCACCCAGGACAACAGTCTTCCAGTGTTTGGCTCTGCTGGTCACAGGTGGGGAAGGACAAGCTGTCCTTCCTCGCCCAAGTGTGTAATTACCACCAGAGCAACCGACACAGTTTCCCGTGGTCTGTCTGGCCTCCCTCTTTTAGGTTGTTAATTTTTGCAGAAACCAGCTCTGCATTTTCAAATGCCCCGCACCCATGCTTCTCATTACAGCCGAATAAATATTTGATGCATGATCACAGTTTGGTAAGAGCGACTTCATTTCCAGGAGAGGAATGAATGTGAGTGGCTAGGGTGTGTGTGTGCTGTCCCACACGTCAGTTAATAGGAGGATACAGATACATTCATCCTTTATTTATGCTTACAGTTGTGCAATGCCGTGTACTGATTCGGGGCAAGTTGAAAAAAACTCTCCTGGGTGGAAATACCCCTAACAACCACAAGAGGGCGATATGTTGCCACTGAAGGAAGAAGGGTGGTCATGAGATGCCAACTTCTCACTCTTGGGAGCAGGCTATTTTAGAGCATTTCCCCGTAGAAAAATGAGGAAACTGTAGGATTTCTAGAGTTTGGATTTAGTTTCTTTTGGAACGGGAGAGAAGATTTAGGATGCTCATTCATTTGCAAACTCTAGGAATATGCATGGTATGTCAAAGCTCACAGCTCATGAATGGCTTCAATGAGCACATCTGAGACTTTATGAATCTTTTTTTTTTTTTTTTGATCTGCTTATGGCTCTTTTAAGGACAGCTTGAAAAGCTGCCTTTTCTCCGCTTTGTCCTCTTTTTCTTTCTATGGCAGTGGAGAGTCAGTGCTGGCCAATCGGATTTAACATCCTTGCTGGGAAGTGCGCAGGAAGCTCGCTGTCTTCTGTGGGCAAGATGTCCCAGCAGAATACATTACTTTGGTTTTCAATGGCCTTGACAAGTGGTCGGCAAAGTCATTAGTCAACGGAGCCAAATATCAACAGTACAATGATTGACATTTCTTTTCAGAGCCAAATTTTTTAAACTTAAACTTCTTCTAACGCCACTTCTTCAAAATAGACTCGCCCAGACCGTGGTATTTTGTGGAAGAGCCACATTCAAGGGGCCAAAGAACCACATGTGGCTCTCGAGCCGCAGTTTGGTGACCATGGGCCTTGACCTAGTGAGAGGCAAAGCTGAACACCCACTTCAAGTGTGCCCATTCGATCTTTCCTGACCTCTAGGTTCACTTCCTAAGGCTTTCTAGACATTTCCACTAGGACTGCCCATAACTGTGCCCCTTGTCTATCCCTTTGCTTTCTTTGCAAACCTGCTTCTTCTTGTAACCCCTCTTTCAGCCAATGGTATCATTTTTTGTTTCCTCGCTGGAGCCAGGAAGCAATGAATTATTTTTGCCTTCAATCCTTTGCTTGCAAGTCCTTTGGTGACCAAATGATGTCCATGCACCTATTCCAACTTCATCCACACTCAATCCCTCATTCCTACAGGGACCTGACCCGCCCCCCCCCCCCCATCTCCTTACTGGTACCTTGTGCTTTCGACCAGGGCTAGAACGATCTACAAATGAAAATGGATCCTTTAACTCCTCAGACTCACAGGAGGGAGAGGCCTGGTGAGGAGTTAACTCTTGTGTGTGGTCTGACACACAAGATGCTTCGTCATCTGACTCCTGCTGCCTGTCGAGTTGACCTATTGCTTGTGTTTGCCCCATAGAAAATCTCCTCCTGTCAACTTGGGGACACGAAAGAGAAACCTCATTATCCAGGTAGCAGGGAGGGCGTGGTGTCTGGACAACCCTTGTTAGTAGAGATCCCAGCACATGGTAGGCACCATATGCACACAGATCTCTGTATGACTAAAACCAGGGCTACACATGAATGGGAGCTCTTTCTTTCTCATGGGCTTTAGAACTGTCCCCGATGTGTGGATTACAACCAACATGTCCCTCAACGTAATTAAAATGTGAGAAAGGTTTCTAGCACATCAGTCATACGGACACTTTCAAAAACGTCTGAGGAGAGGCGAGCTCAGACTTACAAACAGCCTTTTGCAGGAGGCAGGCAGGGGGGTGCTTTCCCCGTAATGCATGCGCATAACTCCCACTTGTGTGCTTGGCCCAGGTGCTGAGCGCTTATTTTTATGTCGGCTGCGTAAATCTGAGTCTTGACACTTTAATGGAAAGACGTTGGCTTGTGATGACATCATATCAAAGTAGAGGTGGTTAAATTGTTTGGAAAATGTTTCATCCCAGAATGTCTACCTGTCGTCCTGAGAAAAACATGTTGTGAGCCAGTCACACTCGGTGTCTCCAGGTGGCCTCTGGGTGGGGCAGTCCTCTGTGCTCCCCTCTGCCCTCAGCCCTCAGACCTTTCTCCTGTGTGGGCGCTGGAGCAGAGCTTTGGGAAATGGCTGGATGGACCCAATCCCTCTTGCAAGCAATGGGCTCAGGCCCCAGAGAGATGCTGGCTTGTTTGCTTCTGTAGGAAGCTCAGTGTCCTGCAGGCCTGGTGAGGGAGAGGCTTGGTGATGGGGAGGTGCTGGAAGAGAGAGGCACAGGGAGGGAGAGGCCTGGGGAGGAAGAGGCCTGGTGAGAGAGAGGCCTGGTGATGGAGAGGTCTGGTGAGGGAGAGGCTTTGGGGAGAAAGAGGTCTAGGGAGGGAGAGGCTTGGGGAGGAAGAATTGTGGGAAGAGAACAGCTGCAGGTCATTCTGGGTCTGGGAAGCCTAGTGGCTTCCTGTGGTGCCTGGAGGAGGGAGGGAACATCAGGATGGAGCCAGGGCCTGTCAGGGTCCATAGACAAAGCAGAGTCGAAGCCAGAGAACCCAGTTCCCAACTTCCCTGAAAGAAACAGACAAAATTTTTTAAGGACGAAAATGCATTCCCTCTGCAGACAGTTCACTTCAAAGCGCTATGGATGTTTACAGGGCCAGCCAGTGATACTGAGAGTTCACTGCCCTCCGTGTATGAAGTGGTGGGTGTGGGAAAGAATCCGGAATGGAAGCTTTCACAACCTTATCTCTCCTCCCAGTTTCACACTTCCAGGCAGTTGGGCCAGTGGATCCAGAGAGACTTTGGTTTTCTTCAAAGATTTCAGGACATCACTCAGCAAGGAGTGTTTCCTAAGTCTCTTCTGAAGCCAGGGGGACAGGTGTTGGGGAGGGCTGGCTCGCCCTGTAGAGAGGCCATTGCGCCCAGAGAGAAGCCTGGTCTGCCTTTCTGATAGCAACAGCTGGGAGCAGAGGGAGGCTGTATTGGGGAGCAGAGGGAGGTTGTGTTGGGGAGCAGAGGGAGGCTGTGTTGGGGAACAGAGAGAGAGGTAGGCTGTGTTGGGGAGCAGAGGGAGGCTGTGTTGGGGAGCAGAGGGAGGCTGTGTTGGGAGCAGAGGGAGGCTGTATTGGGAGCAGAGGGAGGCCGTTTTGGGGAGCAGAGGGAGGCTTTGCTGGGAGCAGAGGGAGGCCGTTTTGGGGAGCAGAGGGAGGCTTTGCTGGGAAGAGACATCTTACCCAGAGAAGACAGTGAGCTTCCTGAACACTCCCTCACCCTGCCTCTCCTTCACTGTGCCTCTCCCTCCTCAGGCCTCTCCCTCACCTGTCTCCAGAGACTCATCTGCTGAAATCCTACCCCATATCAGGAGGTGAGACTGGGGGTGATTAGACCATGAGGGTGGAGCCTGCGCAAATGGGATATTAAGGCCCTTATGGAAGGGTGTCAGAAGGTCCCCTGCCCTTTCCTCATGAAGAGGAGAGACAGCAGAAGTCGGCAGTTTCCTCATCAGGAGGAGATGCAGTAAGAAGCGGACAGTCTGCAGCCCAGAAGACAGTCCTTCCCAGGGCTGGCCAGGCTGCTCCCTGACTGTGGGTGCCCACCCCCAGATGGGTGAGGAGTGTGTCTGTTGTTCATAAGCCACCAGCTTGTGGTGCTTTGTCACAGCACCAGAGTCGATGGCGGCATCTCCCCATTGGAGTCTCAGAGAAATCTCAACTAATGCACCCCAAAAAGAATCCTAATTCCCGCCCTCAGACCAGCTCCTCCTCTGTTTCCCCCTCAGCAAATGCACCCGCCCACCTCTCAGCACCCTGTTTTTAATTCACTCTGGCTCCCTGGATGTAACCCCTTTGCGGAGAACCATAATTCAGGCCACCACCTGTCTCTCCTGGACAGGCTCCTTTCCGATGGTCATGGTACTACTTTTGAACCCCATAATTACGTTACATTTTGTAGCCAGAGAGATCACACCATGCGATGTCCTACAGAAAGCCCTCTGATTGCTGCCTATTGCTCTTGGCTTAAACCCAAGCACTGGACCTTGCTTCTTGCTTTTACAAAGGCCCACATGTCTCAGCACCGCTGACGGCTCTGTCAACACCGACCACTTCGGTGGCTGTGCTCTGGCTGCACCGCATACCTCTCTGTCCTTGACCTAACCCTGTTAGCATATGCCTCTGGGTCCTCACGTGTGGCATTCCCTTTGTCTGAAACCCCCCGCACTTTGTCCCCCCAGAACTATCTTCCTTCCTTTAGTAGATGAAGCTCCAGTCAGAGGCCTCCCGCCCGTCCATCCAAAGAGGCCACATGCTCTCCCTGCCGCCTGTCAGTGTGTCAGGCATGTGTTTGTGTGTGTCTTCATTTTTCACTCGTTTGCTGTCTGTCTCCCCCAAGCAGCACACTGGCTCCAGGAGGAGAGAGACATTTGCTGTCTTGTTTGCCCTCCATCCCCGGGGGTAGAGCACTGCCCGGTGCATGGGAGGCTCAGCAAATGTTTGTGCATGAAGTGAGTGAACACATGTGTGTGCACCTGGAGACCACGTCTCTCCCCGCAGAAAGCACTTCTGACCACTTCCCACTGATCCTTTGCTTCTGTGATTCCAGCTCCTGCCTCTGAGCAATGTCCCGTCAGTCACCCTCTTAGAGAGAAGCTCCTGGTGAGACGGGGATCTGGCCACTGTGTCTCTTAGGATGGAGGGAGGCAGGTCCCAGCCTGGGGTCTCTGGTCAGTCGGTTAGGAGGGTCTGTAGTTTGAGTTCTTTGCCGTGGAGCTAGTCCTGTTTGTGGACAGTGGTGGTGTCACAGGCAGAGTGCTGAGCTGTGAGAATCAGCTGGGTGAGTCAGGAAGGCAGAGCTGGGGCATCGGGCAAAGTCGTTGGGACTTGGCAGGTAGGCAGCTGTGCTGAGGAGCCGGAGGTGGGAGGTACCCCCGGGGAGGAGCCTGCATGAGCTCTGGGAGCTGGAGGCCACTTCTTCTGGAAGCAGAGCCTGGATTACATGTGGCTGGCCTGGGTTTCTTTAAGGAATGCTCATGCAAGAAGCTCTTTTAGAGTCTGAGTCTCCCTCGAGGACCTGCCTCACCCAGGTTTTCCATGCTCCCTCTGCAACATTCTCCCTGAGGAAGTTGCTCCATTCCCTTCCTCAGCGATAACTTCACATTTTCTCTAAAGCAGTGGTTCTCAACCTTTCTAATGCTGGGACCCTTTAATCCAGTTCCTCGTGCTGTGGTGACCCCCAACCATAACATTATTTTCATTGCTGTTTCATAACTGTAACCTTGCTACTGTTTTTTTTTTAATCCTTATTGTTCAGTTTTTTAATTACATTGTTTCCCCTTTTTTATCCCCCTATATCTCCCCTCCACCCTGTACCTATCCCACCCTCCACCCTCCCCTCCCCCTCCCCAAAGTCCTCTCCCCTTGTTGCAAGATTTTTGTCCAATCTCTTGCTGTACTTCCCACAACCCTTTTCTCCCCAAGAATTGTCAGTTCATTCCCTCTCTATGTCCATGTTTCTGTTATATTCACCAGTTTATCCTGTTCATCAGCCTATCAATTCACTTGATTTTTATGTTCATTTGTTGATAGATGTATATTTGTTGTTCATAATTTATATTTTTACCTTTTTCTTCTTCCTCTTCTTAAAGAATATCTTTCAGCATTTCATATAATACTGGTTTGGTGGTGATGAACTCATTTAGCTTTTTCTTTTCTGCAAAGCACTTTATCTGATCCTCAATTCTGAATGATAGCTTTGCTGGTTAGAGTAATCTTGGTTGTAGATTCTTGCTCTTCATTATTTTGAATATTTCTTGCCACTCCCATCTGGCCTGCATCGTTTCTGTTGAGAAATCCGCTGACAATCGTATGGGTCCTCCCCTGTAGTTAACCAACCGTTTTTCTCTTGCTGCTTTTAATATTCTCTCTTTATCTTTTGCTCTTGGCATTTTAATTATGATATGTCTTGGTGTGGTCCTCTTTAGATTCCTATATTTTGGGGTTCTGTGTACTTCTTGGGCTTTTAAGTCAGTTTCTTTCATTAGGTGGGGGAAGTTTTCAGTCACTATTTCTTCAAGTAGGTTTTCATTAACTTGCTCTCTCTCTTTTTCTGGCACCCCAAAAATTCGAATGTTGGCATGCTTGAAGTTGTCCCAGAGGCCCCTTACACTATCTTCAATTTTCTGAATTCTTTTTGTTTCTTGCTTTTCCAGCCGAGTATATTTTGCTTCTTTGTATTTCAAATCTTTGACTTGGTTCTTGTGGCCCTCTGGACTGCTTTTAGGACTTTGTGTAATATTTTTTATTTCAGTCTGTGTATGCTTGATTTCTAGTTGGTCCTTTTTCATATCCGTGAGGGTCTGGTTCATATCCTCAGAGGTCTTGTTCATTTCCCTGAGGGTCTCATTCATTTCCTTGTAAGTCTCATTCATTTCCTGGTTGGTCTTGTTTATTTGCTCGTAGTTCTCATTAAGTCCATCGGCCTTTTCTAGGAGCCTCTTGAAAAGCCTTATAACCGTGGTTTTGAACTCTATGTCTAGTCGTCTTTTTTCCTCCATTTCTTTCACACCTGATTTCTTTCCATATCTCTGCATGGTGGCTACTTTATGTGGTAGATGTCCTCTAAGGGACAGTGGCACAGCCTCCCCAGTTACCTGAGGTGGGTACTCTTACTGCAATCCTTTATGGGTTGTACAGTATTTTTGAATTTAAACCCAGCTTGTTGTTGTTAGTCCTAGGAGGGTTTGACCTCCAGGCCAATTGGCTGTGAAGGGAGACTGTGTTCAGGTTGGATGGGCAGAGTCTCTGAGCTGCCTAGGCAGCCTCAGTGTCAGCTACGTCCTATGTGGCGCTCGCGCGCATGGGTCTCTGTTGGATGGGGATGGCTGCAGGCACCTTCAAGAGAAAGCCGCTAGTCTCTTCCCCTTGCCAGACAACTCTACCTCTCCCCAAATGGTTCTGCACCCCCAAAGTCTAGCCCAGGGTTGTAAAATAGATGATTTCCGGGACCTGGAGACAAGTTTCCAGGGGGCAAGTCGCGGGTTTGCGCGCCAACTTCCTTTCCCTGCCTCTGGGTTTCTCGCAGACTAGGAGACCTCTGCCGCGCCCGTTTCCAGGGTGCGTCCCCCAGACCTCAGACCTCGCCTGGCACTGGGGAATCTGTGCAGTGGGATGTCTCCACGTACCCCGGATCTTGGACCTCGCCTGGTGCTGGGGAATCCACGTAGTGGGATGTCTCCGCCCTCCCCGTTGGCGAAATCCAGCTGGGGTTGCTGCTCCAGCCCTACAGCCCGCGTGCACGACCAGGACGGCTCCTAACCTGTTTCGTCTTCAAGGCTGTGCTCCCGCCACTCCTCTGAGTCTCAGTGTCCCACCTTTACTCTTATTTGTGGAGTTTTCACTCAGCCAGCTTTCTGGCGATTCTGGGTGATTTTTGTTTTGTTGTTATATTGTAGTTTTTAAATCGTTGTGCGGGGCAGAACAATAGGTGTTTACCTATGCCGCCATCTTAGTTCTCTCTAACCTTGCTACTGCTAATGAATTGTAATGTAAATATCTGCGTCTCAACCTGTGAGTCCTCTAAGACCATCAGAAAACACACATATTTACATTACAATTCATAACAGTAGCAAAACTACAGTTACGAAGTAGCAATGAAAATAATTTTATGGTTGGGGGTCACCACAGCAGGAGGAACTGGATTAAAGGGTCACGGCATTAGAAAGGTTGAGAGCCACTGCTCTAAAGTGTTCACTGAACGTCTGTTCTTGGAGCCATGGGGAGATGTGCATTTACTACCTGATTTTCAGGAGTGAGCCTTGGTCTCGGTTTCCAGGTCCACTTTGTCTTTTGAACAAACGTTGCTTGTCTGTGGCATCCGTAGGACATCACTGTCTGAGGCCGGGCACAGAGCGGTCCCTTCAGAAAGTCCAGCTCACGTGAATCTGAGCTTGTTGAACCCTAACACACACACACACACCAGAGGCTGTTAGTTACAAAACAGCAAATAGTGGATGCTGCTAACAATCGAAAATAACACTTAACTTAAAGAAGGAAAGTTACCACACCCATTCATGCCATGAAGTAAAAGAAATATACCAGAAGCTACAGCCTTGCCAAAACTGGTTTGGCTCAGTGGATTGAGTGTTGGACTGTGGACGGAAGGGTCCCAGGTTCAATTCTGCTCAAGGGCATGTACCTTGGCTATAGGCACACCTTCAGTGGAGGGTGTGCAAGAGGCAGCTGATGGATGTTCCTCTCTCATCAATGTTTCTAACTTTCTATCCCTCTCCCTTACTCTCTGTAAAAAATCGATAAAATTTACATTTTTAAAATAGACAAAAAACAAAAACAAAAAACAAAAGCTACAGCCTCTCCTACAGTAGAATGGTTATAGGCTCTGCCATGTACAGAGAGAGTGAATTCTAGTTGAACTCATTTCCTGCAGAGCTGTTGCATGCTCAAGGAGCAATAGACACCCCCGTTTCCCTCAACTCCTTCATCAACAAGAATCACCCAGAAGGAACAACTCCGAAACGGCACCTTTTTGCACCTGGCTTTCTACAACAAGCGTAGTCAGGGCCATTGTGTCCGCTACAGACGGAAGATGGACAGAACACCCGGGTTCTTACAAATGTGGCTGAAGCTTCTTGGGATTAGTCTTGCTCTTTGAAGAACGTTCAGACCTCTTATTTCAAATCACAAGCCCAGAAGGTTTGCAACTTCACGCATTTTCTCAGTGAGCAGCGAGCCAAGCAATAACATGTCTATAGAAGCATGAGTTCCATGGAAACGGACAGGGGCAAGCACATGGATTTATTGTCATTGTTGCCATCATCTTTGTGGCTCTTGACATGTTTGGGAGAGCGGTAGGCGATGGTGGATGTGAACACAGCTAAGAAGTGTGCAAATGCTGTGCCGTTCTGGACTCAGCAACATGTTGGTACTTCGTGGTAATCTCTCTCTCTCCTGTTTTCTAATGACTTTGTTTTCTGACTAAGAGCTGTTTCAAAATTTTCAGCCATAATCTGTAAGAATTACATTAATTGTAAACAACAACAACAACAACTGAGAAGGCTAAAATGGAATATCAGTAGTTACTTTTAATGCTCTAATAGTGATGTGTATTCATGCTGATGAAAATTGTTATAGGATTTGAAAATGACCATTGGGAAACAAGATTATTTTTTTAGTGGGGGAAAAATAACCACTTGAACCCCTTACACTTCTTAAATATTTGATAGAAATTTAATCATCTATTTTCCCTGAAGTGATAGCTTGAGAAAGTGTTTCTATAGATACAGCCAGTCATATCTTACACACTTGAATTCTTTTACAAAAATTGAAGAATTCTGGAAAGTTTCCAGAGCCGTTAGCATTTATTGTTGTCACAAATTTAGAGGAAAATAGATACTGATTTCTTCCTTGGAGCCAACCTGCCACAGCTATTTAAAAGCGGTGTATACATGCATTCGGAGGAGACACACATGGAAGGTGCTGTAAGAACCCAAGTAAAGTCTTTAGATTACACATCTTTGATTTGAGGATCAGTTAGAGAAAATGTCGGAAAGGTGTTGTCATTCATTTATGGAGTCTTTGGTAGATTTGGGTATTGGAGTGTGGGACAGCAGAGCTTCCCATATATGGGTTTGTTGAATCTGCTACAGTGAGCTCCTCAAAGAGGAAAATGAGAGTAAGAGGGTCAGGGGCCATGAAGCCTTTTGGGTGAACCTTGGAGATAACTGAGAAAAAGAATGTCGAGCAAGAAAGTCGATCAATCAGATCATGACCTGAAGGAAAACTCAGCCCTTGAGCCTGATTGTACACCAGCCTGTGGATTGAGGAGAGGAGCTGGTACCCAGAATGTTAGCTCATGAGTGCATCACTTCTCTGACTCAATTTCTTGGTAGCTGAGGTTTAGATGCATCACATTAACCTCCCAGAAATGCTTTGAGAAGTAATTGTGCTTAAATATAAAATGACAGTAAGTCAAGTCTCACCTAAAAGCTAATTGATTCTAATAATACCTAATTATATATGGTGTCTTAATCTCCCTTTTCCTCCCTCCCTCCCTCCCTCCCTCCCTCCCTCCCTCCCTCCCTCCCTTCCTTCCTTCCTTCCTTCCTTCCTTCCTTCCTTCCTTCCTCTCTCTCTCTTTCTCTCTCTCTTTCTCTCTCTCTTTCTCTCTCTCCCTTCCTTTCTTTCTTTCTTTCTTTCTTTCTTTCTTTCTTTCTTTCTTTCTTTCTTTCTTTCTTGAACTAAGAATTCAATTCCACCTAGAAGAGGAACTAAAATGACTAATTTAGTTTTAAAATCCAGTAGTTAGAAATAGTATTTCTTTCCTTTTTAAATAATTCAGCGGCAACATTCATAGATGATATCTAGACAGGTTATCGTGGTATTTTCTTCTTATTCAAAAATTTCAAAATCAAGGTATTGATTTCATCTTCTAACAGTAATACCTTGTTGAAATGAAAAAGGGGTCCATCTCATGAAACAGGATGAGAAGCTGATCTGATCTAGAGTTTGGGGATAGCACTATAGCAAGAAGCATTCCTTTACCAATAACAGTTGCAAGAAGAAAAGGCAGAAGCCCTACCACCAGTTAGCTTACTCTCTGAGAATAAGCAAATACAAAGAAGTTCTCAATGAGCAAAACTATATGCATGTAATTAAATTATGTGTACACATTATATGTGTACAGTATATCTATCTATCTGTCTATCTATCTATCTATCTATCTATCTATCTATCTATCTATCATCTATCTATCTATTTATCTATCTATCTATCCATCCATTTGTACCACTCACATAGCCTGCTTTATGTTCAGAATTTTGATAGGGGCCATGGGAGGTATATATAACAAGTACAGCATATATCTTCATTCTTGTCCTCATCAAGGCTGTATAAACTGAAATCTTATTACTTCTGAGTATGTCCCCTCTGCTTCAGTGCTTTGCCTTTTGTTCCCAATTCTTTTCTATATGTAACAAAATTAAGGTTTCTCTAGACCCCTAGGAATTAAAACAATGCAGTCAATATATAATTACTATAGATTAGAGGCCTGCTGCACGGGATTTGTCCATTGGTGTGGGGCATGGCCTGCAGGGATCGGCCCGCTATGGGAGCGCCTCTCGTTCGGGTCAGCCACGTGGCTGTGGACCTGCCCTCTGAGCAGCTGTCAGCCCAGAAGCCCTCCCACTGTGGGAGTGCATTCACCACCAGGGGCAGCTCCTGCATTAAGCATCTGCCCTCTGGTAGTCAGTGTGCATTATAGCAACTAGTCAATTGGTTGTTCTGGTCATTCTGCCATTTGGTTGCTGGACTTTTATTACATAGGATAATATGCTACCCAGACCCAAACCAAACCAAGCTTGAATGGAATCAATGGCATTTACTTCACTAAAGGAACAATTTAGCAATGCAAGCACGAAAGCAAGGAAGAATGAGGAATAAGAGCATCATCTTGGAGAAAAATTGTTTGAAATTGCAATTGGTATCTGATCCATGAATCCAGGGTGCATATACAGAAGAGATGGAGCATCTGGCTCTCCATACTTGCTGTATTAACCACTGAAATGACACAAATCATTATCCTTGTTCTGATTTTTTATACTGACTTTTGATTATAATCTGGCTTCCCAATGTAGCTTTGCCCCAATGTCAGTATAATGCCAGATCCACCAGGCTGCTATGTTCCGTATTGTAAAGGCATACTTAGGCACCCGGAGTCATACCTCACTATTTTGTGAGTTAAGTTTTTGATGCAGGTCTGAGAGCTGAATTATCTGACAAAGGATGTTCTTCATGTAGCAAACTGAAGGCCATGCTCTGAGCTGGGGCTTCAACAAGTAAATACCCTCCTGGGAAGCTTTGAGTGGGATGTCAGGTGTCTAGGTTTTTGCCAACAGTACTTTCTTATCCAGTTACAGTGTCTGATTTTTGTCTTTTCCCATTCTTTTCTTGACTCCATCTTCTCTCCATCCCTTCCGACCTTATGAGGTAGTTCACAGTTGACATCTATTGGAGCAGCTGTTCTCAGCTTTGGCTGTTCATAGAATCACCTAGGGAGTTCATAAATGCTTAATGCCAAGGGTTATATTAGAATCTAAATAGGTAGAAAGCAAGGCAATTTGGATGCACATCAAGGTTGAGGACCACAGCTTTAAAGAGACTCTGTGAATGGATTCAGCCCACCTGGACCCTCCCTCCTCCAAATTCCTTTTATACTCAACCTGTTTTCACATCTTCAGACTGTTTTTTCTAATTTGCATACACACACACACACACACTCCCTGTGCTCATGGGGTGTGCTCTAATTGAACTTTATGTACAATTGATTAAATCACGTCTGTGTACATACTTTGGATAGATTCTGGGCTTGTAGTCTATCACACTTACAATGAACCATGCTACTACTTTGCTTAAAAACATTTGAACGTTGGTAGTATACAATCCACATTCCTTTTGATTTGTAATCTTAAACCGCCATTGTTGGCACAAAGTATGCGGGGGAATGTATATTGTGAGTGTGTAAACAAATACACTCATAAATTGAATGCTACTGACATTCCAAAGCAGCATATTAAATAGTAGAGGGAAGAGTTGATCTAATTATCTTGTATTATTAGTAGCCATTTTCATGATCTTATTTTTCCCCCAACTCAGAACAATCAGAAGCTTACATTTTCACTAAAATTTATTAATATGCATCATCAGTATGTCATTTAATTCCTGGGATGATTTCCTAGAGGAACTAGGCTAGAGATTTAACTATGTGGTAATAGGCCCTTATTTTCAAACTTTAAAAAGCAAGATTATGAGATTTTTAGTTTGCAAGTGGACCAAACAAGATATTTTGCCTTTTAATGAAAATATATGTAAATTTCACCGAGCTCAAATGAGGTCCTATAGTGACTTGGTCCATGTGTCTCTTGGTCAGAGTGAAAAAGGAAAGTTTAACAAAATTTTTTGGAACTATTTCCCACTTTCACTTTTTGTTTTGAATACAGAATCAAGCTTTTAGGGGTATGACTACAGGGTGACTTAGAAAAGCTTAAATAACAGAGGTGTTGAATGAATATGTAAATACAGCTCAACCTAGTGGTTTGTGTTTCCCTCCTTTGTTTTCCTTTCTTTTCTCTTCATTATGATTCATGGTGAATCATGCTTCGTGGAAAATCTACAGGATTAACTGTGATTTGCATTTTATTAGCTGGATGCATTTATCATTTATCTGAGATGGAAACCCTAACAAAATAGCTGATTGTTAGGGTTTGATTGTATTTATTATATTTATTTTCCTTGTAGAGCTTTGTCAGAGAAGGTGGGACTGGTTCTCAGTCTCCTATGCATCATGAGACATTCAGTTGCTGTAAAATAATTCAGAACCTGCTTTGGTGGGAAAACAACCTCACTGAATGAAGGGGTCAAAGAACTTGGAATTGCTCGCATGAAACTATGACAAACCGCTTTACCCTTCAGCCACTCTGTTACTTCTGACTCACGAAAGAAGGGCCAGACCCCGGGTTCCTTCAGAAAGGACCCCGTTATACCCATGAGAGAAGTGGGGGATGTGAAGTTCTTTTAAACACAACAGTTGCAAATATTGTCATTAGATATCAGGCAGCATCTAATGCCTACGGCTTCCCGTTATGATAAAGACTGAGTTCATGCTAGGACCCAGAGTGTGCCTTTTCTTACAATCAAACTTACTCACCGAGCTACCTTTTCAGTTCATTCCAAGAGCGGGGAAGTTGGGGAGCATTTTGTCTACCTCCTGCAGCAGCACTCTTGTTGATTAAAGGTAACTTGACAGATGGACTATCAAAGAGGACTATTACAACAGCTAGCAAAGATGCAGCATCAGAAATTCTGGAAACCTGTAGAAATGACTTCTTGAACGCATCCTGCTGGGAACCAATTCCAGCATGTAATAATTACAAGAGTTTCACCAAAAGATTGGGTGAAGCTTGGGGGCCTCAACAAGGGTGAGCCACATATGTAGTTTACTCCTTGGAATGGCTAAATGGCAACTCCCCCAAACCTGAATAGGATTGTTCACTGCCAGACAGCTCAGGGCATTTTATTGCCTCCTGTTGGCCAAACACCTGAACAGCTGTAGGCTATTCCCCAAACTGACAATGCTTCTGTACCTTACCATTTGAAATGCTTATTTCCACCTTGCCTTAGGACAAATTGTGTTAAATAAATACCACCCGGGGCCTGAGACAAGGGGAGTCTTCAGCTCCTTTAGCTGAAGCTCTCCTGACCCCCAATGCCTTTCAAAACTATCTTTCATCTTTGGACTCCTTGAATCTATGCATCAGCCCCTTTCTCCAGATTGCAGAACCCTTAGTAATGCTGGAACAAAAGGACCCTGGCTCATCCTTTAATAGTATGTATTTGATACTGTAGATTCTGAGCCACACCAGCTGGGCAAGTCTCTCTTATAACATGGATACCTCAGCATTAAATTATGAACCCGGGAAAGACAAAAAGCTAAAGTAGTAGTTGAGGTGGAGCACATACCATTGAGAGTATGAGAGTGTGAAAATATTCTTCAGTGTCCTGCAGAGGAGGAGAAAGTAGACAGAAATGATTGGATTAGGCAAACACTGCAATTAGGCAGCGAGCTTTGAAGTTACATTTGGGTGCATATGAACCCTGTGGCATTGGACAGATTCTCCAGGCACCCACTCCCCGTTGTCCCTCTGCAAGTAGGTCGCTGTCAGTTTTAAATGAAACATGATGTGATAAACATGGTGTCTGGCACATGGGAGATGCCTAATAAATGTCAATCATCATAATTACAAAGGGATACCTAAGGGACGTGTGTCTCGGGAATGTACCAAGTGGTGTTCATATTAGAAACACGCTTAACACTATCTAGATCATGGGAATGCCAGTGTGCTCTGAGTGGGGGAAGGGAATCATGGGCGGCATTAGCAAGGAGCAAGCATGCTCACTCCTCTTTCACAAGGGATGCAGCTGTGCAGGTTAGTTAGTCAGGGGCTAAGGGCAGGGCTATGTGGAGGATTTAATAAATACACATATTCCCAGACTGTGTAACATCCTCCCTTACCTTCAACTTACATGTCAGTGACCAGGGCAGGGGCAGAGGCAGGGCCCTGGAATCTGTAGAGTCATCCTCAGTGGGTCTGATCACTTAGCTCAGGGACCACTGGGTAGTGAATGAGGTCGAGGAAGACAAAGCAAGTTCAGAAAGTCTCTATATGGCAGTGACTTTAAAAAAAAATTGGGGGCTTTTGAAGGCCTCTGAGAATCTATAATAATAAAAGTGTAATATGCTAAATAGACCAGATGGCTGAATGACCTTAAGGATGTCCTTCCGGACATCCTTCTGGATGATCTTCCCTTCTGGACAAAACTGGGGCTGTGAGGGCAGAGCACCTTGCACAAATTTCCTGCATTGAGCTTCTAGTCTGATATAATGGCTGTGGATCCTTTTTAAAAATGCACTCTGTGCCTACTCTTAAAACTGTGCCTACATTTAAGTGTTCACTTACCCCTGATGCTTGGCCACATCAGTCTAAAACAACAAAACTTAAGTAATTATTTATGGAAACCCAAGTCTGTGGTACAGATAACATATAGTCAAATAGATGTTATCTTTCCACTGGTTCCCAGTGAGTTGTGACCTAGAGAACTAGCTCTTCATGCAAAACTTGTGTCCTTCCTGTTATAAGACTGTTGCTGGAAATGGCTGCATTTGTCCCAGCCTCCCTTACCCCCAGGTATGGCCATGCCAATGGCTGGGCCAATGAGATGCATGCACAGGTAACGGATGTCACTTGTAGGAAGAGAGGGAGTCAAGAATGAGACACACCTTCTCCATCTCTTCTTCGTCTCAGCTGCTGGCGAGACAAAGTCCCCTGGTGTAACCTTAAAAACCATGTGTTGAAAATAGGAGTCTAGTAACTTGGATGGAGGCTGGGTCTTGAAACACTGCTCAGGAGAGCTGGCAGCTGATCAGGAGCACCCTACTTTCCTTTACACGCAAGAGAGAGAAATGCATGCTTTACGCCCTGAAATTTCAGGGTTCCTTGTTTTCAGAACAGCTAGTTATCTTCACAAACCACTGGAAGGTTTGGGAACTGCTGTGCAGGGTGGAGCTCAGCCCACTCCTTGAGAAGTAAGTAGCAATTATGTTGTCTCTGGCATCAGTCAGTACTGCGATTTCCCCTTTGTGTGGCAGTGAATGTCCCAGCTGGAGTGCTGGCAAGGCCAGCCATGAATGAAGCCACTGCTCTCCCAGCCTGGGCTGGAGCTACACTGTTCCTTATGCCCATGGCTCCCTTTTCTAAGATACAGTGTGTTTCCGACTCTGCGTTTCTTTCTGGCAGGATAGTTTGGAACCCTTCATATCTGCCTCAGTCTAGGTCTAGTGTGGGCAGTGTGTGTGTGTGTGTGTGTGTGTGTGTGTGGTGGGGGGGGGAGCCCTTCTTGCGTCTGTGATTGTACACTGTCTGCCTCTAGCTTCCCCATTTAGAAAGTGGGGATGATTCTCTTCCTTCTCGGGTCTATTTTGGAGGCGAGGTTGAAAGAAAGGTTCAATGCCACCGTGGCAGAGACGGATGCTCCCCAGTCCCAGTTCTGCTTTTCCTCATGAACACACAGCTGGGATGATTTCACTGCGTCTCTTGCAGTTTGGCATGTGACTGAGTTCGAGCTCACAGAATGTGAGTCAAAGCGGCGTGTGGCACATTTTCCTGGTCTTGAAATAGCCCCCACGTACCATCTTCCGTCCCATTTTCCCATCCTGGCAGGCAAGCGGGGAGGTGGCTGTGATGGCTCTGGAAGCTACATATGGAAGAGGACGTGCCTCTGGCACTTTGGGCTCCCGAAGGACTGAGAGGACCACCCCACAGATCTGCTCACTGCCCCTCAGGCAATACCGTTCTATTGAGTTCGAAGCAACATACATTTTGGCAGCTAGTGTTACTCTAATCAATATGGCCAGGCACTAAACTTGGACCATACACTTTTTCCCTAAAGATTTTCAAGAACGTTATCAATAAATACATATGCATTTATGTAATAGGCATATATTATACACATAAGATATTTACGCATACCACACAAATGCATCCATAAATACATACATGTAAAAGGAAATCATTTATAATGTTTTAATGGAAATGAGTGGAATAGAACAGTGAGAACAACAGGTAAATAACTCTAGGGACCTCAGTTGGGGTACAGGATGTTTGATGTTGGGCAAAGCCCCTTCCTTCATTTGGATAGGACTCCATTCGTGACATGAAAGGAAGAGATGGCTTTGAATGAGAAGTGGTTTCATATTTTTTTCTTTTCAGCAGCGATTTGTTTAATCCAATCAACATTGTTGGGAGATTAGCTTCAGAATTGCATCTTTTGAAATGAGGGTGGTGAGTGGAGGGCTGCAGCTTGAGGGGAGGTTCTGCAGAAGCTTCGAGGGCCTCCGGGACCACTCCTAGCACAACAGCAAGCTTTCCAAGTTTCTTTTAGGCACAACTCTCTCATCTTCTTGGAAAAACACAAGTCCTTCCATTTTTTGTTTCCAACTGTGTTTTGTTGACAAAAAGCACTAAATTCTGCTTCCAATTTCCTTTCTGATGAACACTAACTGAACCAGACTGAGCTGATGGGACTCCAATGATCGTTTATCAACTTCCAGGGGCCATGCATATGAAAATTCCAGGTTCCCAGGAGTCTGACCAAATTGCAATTTAAGATCTGTGTCAAAACATTTTTAATTACTTTTGTGGAAGAACCGTTGGTGTCTGCTTTTAATGACAGAAATCGTTACTATCTCGTGGAGCGGTTCCCTTCGATTTTATTCCTAAGTCTGTGTGTGTGCATTTGTGCAGTGCGTGCATGTGTAAAATGACTAATATTTGCAGCCATGATCAATAGCACACTTGCATAGGGTCCCCTTTTAGCTCGATGGTGAAACACACTCATTTGTTAGCTCATGGATTTAAACCTTCTACCAAGGTGTTATTAAATAAAAGTGTTGACTGAGTTCATCAGTCAGCGTCCCGGTAGGAAACATGGGATTCTCAAAAGGAGTAATAAATGAGGGCAGAGTATGTGGAGCAGGCATAGCACAGGGAGTACCCCCAGAGAAGGTCACAGTGGGGCGCCATCACTGCTGTAGGGCCTAAGAGGCAGCGGAGGGAGGCCTTATCAGAACCTGGAGAGAGAAAGTGATGTAGAGAAAGGACCTGAACCCTGTGGTAGAGCAGACCACAGCTACCTGGCAGGGAGGGAACAGGGAGCTCAGCAACCCAATTTCAACCTGCTTCCTTCCTCCCATCTACAGCGAGTTCCCAGAATTCAACTTCAAATGGAAGCCAGAGACAGCCTATTTACATAATCCATTCATGTCAACCTAGAGTAGTGACGATAAAGATGGGGAATTGATTTGGGAGGGCAAACAAATATCCGCCCCAGTGACCATGTACCTTCATCATGAAATGCAAGTGTATGTGTACAAATTAGAGCAATCAGTACTCATGATTCAAACCTAATTATTTATTTAGGGTGCCCTGTCATATGTAAGACTATTTTACTTAAATGTTTTTATTGAGAGAGGGAAGGAGAGGGGGAGAGAGATAGAAATACCAATAGGAGAGAAACACCAATCGACTGGCTGCCTCCTGCATGACCCCTTCCAGGGATGGAGCCTGCAACCCGGGCCTGCGCCCTGCCTGGGAATCCAACCGTGACCTCCTGGTTCATTGGTCAGTGCTCAACCACTGAGCCACACCAGCTGGGCAAGGAATTGTACTTTTAAGCTGCTGAGTTGTGATAGTTTGTGCGGGAATAGGAAACAAATACAATCTTGCAATGGAATATTCTCCTCTCAAGGTTAACCCTGCCCCACAGAATCTTATTTCTTACTACTCAATTCCCTTCATTAGGGGGAATTTAAATTAAATTAAAATTTTCTCCTTGGGGGCAATAATAGAAGGTTGAGAAACACTGATAACAGAGTCTCAAAAATGCTCCTACTTCTTACATTACTTATAAGCTGAACTATAGTCACTCTTTTCCCAAAGGGAGACAGTCTAAGTCGTGATCACTTCCCACAACTCACTCCATTGGATGAGGTATCCGGGCCGTGGTGTTCCTTGTGGTTTCCCTGTGGTCAATCCATCCTGATGTGACCCACATGATGGACTAACTGGCAAGGTTAATCACCACCCCTCACCACTATTTACACTGTGGTGGAGGGCACTAGGAAAGAGAAGGGAAATTACTAGAAGAAAAATGACTCAGCAATGAAGAGACTATGAATAAGGGTTAGAGTTTTTATTGCTCGCATTTATGATTTCTTCCACACCATCCATTCCAGTTCCCTTTGCCCTTGGTAGAGGTTGTTTGCCCAGTGGTATTCTCCAACCACTCAGTCTTTAAATACCTGAAACCCAGTGATTCTTCTTTAACTTTTAAAACAGCTTTATTAAGGTATAATTGAAATACAAAGAAACCTGCATGCTAACTGCATATGAGTGTGTGTGTGTATGTGAGTGTGTGTGTGTGTGTGTATATATATATATATATTTAATTTTTTTTGAGTGGCTAGATTATTATGACCACCTGATGTTTATAGGCAAATTCCGTATGGGATATGGAAGCCAAACACCTTTTCTGTCTGCAGTTACCAAGATAAAACATCTCCAATTTGCACAGGAACACAAGGATTGGACAGTTGAGCTTTGGAAAAAAGTCATGTGGTTTGATGAATCACATTGCCAGTTGCATCATGCAGATGGCAGAGTGAGAATTTGTCAGAAACAGCATGAAAGCATGCACCCCACATGCATGAGTACAACCCTTCAAGCTGGTGGGGGCAGTGTTATATTTGGGGCATGTTTGCCTGGCATGGTTTGGGCCCTTTAATTCGTGTGGAACAATGTCTGAATAGCACAACATACCTAAGTATTGCTGCTGATCAAGTTCACCCTATCATGTTGATGGCGTATCCCAATGGAGATGGCTTCTTCCAATAAGACAATGTGCCATGCCACGGTGCTTGTATTGTGCAGGAGTGGCTTCAAAAACATGAGGGAGACTTGACTTTGCTTAGGTGGCCCCCACAATCACCAGATCTCAATCCAACTGAGCATTTGTGAAACGAAGTTAAAAGAGCCATTAGGCAGCTGGTTCCACAACCATCAAATCTCACAGAACTGGGCAGTGCTATTCATCAGGCATGGTGTCCAATTCCTCTCATCACCTCTCAACATCTCGTGGAGTCAGTGCCAAGAAGAATCGCTGCAGTACTGAAGGCAAAAGGTGGCCCAAAAAAGTACTGATGGGGTGGTCATAATAATCTGGCCTCTCATCACAACCAAGATATAAAACATATTCATCACCTTCAAAAGTTCCCTTTTATCACCCCCTTTTTTTTGGTGATAAAAGTGGTTAAAATGAGATGCACCCTTTTAACAAATTTTGATGCCCTGTTGTTAACTGCGGGTGCTGTGTTGTAGAACAGGTCCCTAGAACTTATTCATGTGGCATGACTAAAACTCGATGCCCACTGAACAACTTGCCTTTTTCTCCTTCCCCCAATCCCTGGCCTCCACCATTCCTTCTATTCTCTGTTTCTATGAGTTTATTGTAGAGACCACTTCTAAGTGGAATATACTATATCTGTTGTTTTGAAACTGGCTTGTGTTAGTTAGGATGAAGTTCCCCAAGTTCATCTGCATCATTGCAAAAAATAGAATGTCCTTTGTTCAAGGGTCAGTCATAGTCTATCTATTGTATGGATATACCACCTTTTGGACATTGGGTTGCTTTCATATCTTGTTATTGTGGATCTTGCTGTAATATACATGGGGGTGTCGCTTCAAGATCCTGACTTCAGTTTGCCCAGGGATTGCTGAATCAGATGATAGTTCTCTTTTATTTATTTATTTATTTATTTATTTATTTATTTGAGGAACCTCCACGCTGTTTTCTATAGAGGCTGCACCCTATACTGCACAAGAGTTCCTTCCTATACTGCAAAAGGGTTCCCTTAGCTCCACATCCTCGCCAACACTTACTGTCTTTTGGTTTTTATTTTGTAATAGTCATCCTAACCGGTGTGAGATAGTATCTCTGTGGTTTTGACTTACCTTTCCCTGATTATTAGTGATGTTGAGCGCCTTTTCTAAACCTGGTGGCCATTTAGATGTCTTCTTTGGAGAAATGTTGATTCAAGTCCTTTGTCCATTTTTGAAATTGTGTTACCAGGTTATTTATTTTTTCCCCCCACTAAGCATGATTGCAAATAAATGTGTCCAGGGGATTATCTGGGTTCCAGCCAGTCTTCCTGATGTCATTTGTTAGTCGCAGCCCCTTTCAGATCTTGGTCAATGTTGATCACCAGGATCTCTGCGTGGTCAAGTCACAGTCTTATCTTCCAGTTCAGTGAATTGTTGTTGGTGTTTCTCTGTAGAAACTTGTTCCTTGTTTAGGCCTTTGCTCCTTATACAGGCATTTGTGTGATAAAAATCTCCAAACAACTTAGATATGTGAGGCCAGGAGAAAAAAAAATACTTTGTGGGTTGATCGTTATCTGTGATTAGGAGAAAACAAAACAGAATTTGACTTTTAAAAAGCAATGCAATCTTAAAGCACTGGAGTGATATGATCAGCTTTGTATTTAGAAGCTGGGGCTAGATTTAATTTAATGTTGCCATTAGTTTTTGTTCAATTAGTTGATGATCAGTATGGCTCAAGATTAGGTTTGCAGGTACTCTTCAGTCCCCTGGGGAACCACCATCAGTTAAAATTTCCCAATCAGACAGCGAGTGTGAACTCAGATTGCAGAGCGTGATACAAGGTGGCCTTATGTTTATGACTTATGAGGGTTAACAGGTCTATATATTTCCTTTCCAAGTGAGCTTGGTTGGCACAGATGGGTTTCTTTTCTGTTCAGGGCGGTGCAGTTGGGTTTGCTTCACCCATCTTTACACAGTGGGTGTAGCAGAGACCATTCATTAGATTATCCAGCCTTGAGGGGTCCTTGAGTTTTGTCTCATACTCCCTACATCCTGAGTAGGTGTCAAAGTGGAAGCTCAAGGTCTCAACACTTCAGGTCAAATATCATCCTTGGCACTCTTTTATCTCCTGGAACGTTCAGGTTACTTTATTTTTAAAGTGGGTACCTTTGTCACTTTTGTGTTAGCTCTGTGATGCATTTAAAAAAATAATTAACATTTTTATCTGATATTTTATTTTATTCAAAGAGTTGTTCAGGGTCTCTCATCAGTGGTAGAAATCCTCTTCTAGGTTTTAAAGTCAAGGAGACAAAGACTCAGAGTGACGAGGACTTTCCTAAAATCTCACAGTTCTCTTGAACAACCACAGCTATTCAGTCAGGGGCTAGTTTTAAACCAAGACCGAAGTCAGGCTTTCTGACAAGACTTGCCACCTTGCTTTTACCTCTGTTCAAAGAGAACAATGTCCATCAAAAACCAGTTACCTATATGTAATAGAACATAGCAGAAATATGCTGCGCCACAAGGAAGATTTGGGCACTCGTACAGAACCCTGGGTAGGATGTGCAGTCTGACCTCTGGCAGGGTTGGCGTTGGATGGGAAAAAATCATCCAAGTTCAATGCCCTCAGTCTCCCTGTCTCTGCAATTCTCTTTGTCTGCTTCATTCTCTCACTTTTTCTGTTAATTGACTTTCTTAACCTCATTTTGCATAAGGTGAAAAGTGACCATTTCACTGTCTTTTAAATTATGTCACAGCTAAATTATTCCACAGAGACTGACTGGGGTCTCTCAGGCCAGACTCCAATGTAACGATCAAACTGAGACAATTTAACTGTCTCAGCTTGGACTTTTCTTCCAACCAGCTCAGGCCAGAGCTGCATCTGGAAAACAACAGCAGATTTTATCAGAATGAAGGATGCACATATTGTTTGAAAATGAATATTCTTAGTGAGTGATAGGATGGATAGGTATATATCCTGATGTGTGTGTGTGTGTGTGTGTGTGTGTGTGTGTGTATGGCCAGATTATTATGATCTCTAAATGCATAATAATATGGCCATTCGTGTGTGTGTGTGTATGTGTGTGTGTGTGTGTGTGTGTATGTGTGTGTGTGTGTGTGTGTATTAGAGGCCCAGTGTATGAATTCGTGCATGGGTGGGGTCCGGCCAGCCTGGCCAGGGAGAGAGGATATGGGCTGTTGTCTGGCTTGCCTGCTGGTCGAACTCCTGGTCAAGGGGACAATTTGCATATTAGCCTTTTATTATACAGGATATACCTGAGTGGCCAGATTATTATGCATTCAGAGATCATAATAATTTGGCCACTCAATTTGTGTGTGTGTGTGTGTGTGTGTGTGTGTGTGTGTGTATTTTAGAGGCCCAGTGCACAGGATTTGTGCACTGGTGGGGGTGTGGCCTGTGGGGATCTGCCTGCTGTGGGAGCGCTGCTCATCCTGGTCAGCTGAGTGGCTGTGGACCTGGTGGCTTATCCCAGTCAGCCAAGTGGCGTTCCCACTGTGGGAGCTCTCTGACCACTAGGGGGGGCAGCTCCTGCATTGAGCATCTTCCCCCTGGTGGTCAATGCGCATCATAGCGACTGGTCATTCTGCCATTCAGTTTATTTGCATATTAGGCTTTTATTATATAGGCATTTATTATATATTATTTAAGTAAGCCATCCTACTTAAGTGCCCAAGTTACTGGTATTTCTCAAAATTTCACAGTAATTCGTGGCCTACTACATATATTTTGAGAAACACCAGTAACTTGGGCACTTAATTAGGATGGCTTGTTTCACCATTTGTCAAACAAACAAAAAAAAGACTTAAAAATTTTTTTTTTTGGTCTACATATTAAACTTTTGTTCATGTAATAGCCTTGGAAGAATAATATTTATTTCCTTTTCAAGGTCAGCACAGAAGAGTCACAAACTGTGGTTTAATGTTTTGTTCTAGCCAGTTGTGCTAAATATAAGATACCAAAGGATGACCTTATTAAGCCCAACTCCTTGAAGAGGGTGGTTACCAAAGAGAAGGCAACCTATAGGTAGAGTTAATGAATGGGACAATCCATCATGAATAAGACATGACCTGGTTGAAATTGTGACTGTGAGCCTATTTCAGATGTTTTATTCATCTAAAAGTATGATGGGTTCTCTGCTTGATGTATTTTATTTCTTGCAGTCTTTCTCATATCTGAAATTTAGATTCTTTAGAATACTAGGAAGAGAAAATGAAGGTAAGTGGAGAAGAAGAGGTAATTATTTTGAATAATTAAGGGTAATGTCATTTAAGGATTACAACACCGATTTTCTGTGCATGATTTGAAAGTAATACATTTTTGAAGAATACAAAAGGAAGTATGTCTGGAAGTTCTTTTGAGATCTAGAGCAGTCCCTGAAGAAGCAATATGGCCACTAGGGAAAACTTAAAGGCCATAATTCATCTCAAAGGATTGGTTGAAGGAGCGAGCAGAAGAGCTGGGCTGGATTACTCTTTCTTCCTACAGAGGAGATGGGAAGAGCATTGGAAGGAACTGGAAAGGAAATAAATGGAGGAATGTAAATAGGTTGCAGGTTTTATTGGGAAGCTACCCATCCCTTTAATACTGTCTAAGTTCCAGGGCTGGCCAGTTTATATTTAACAAGCAAATGGATTGTGGCATCTCTAGCCCTTGAGCCACATTGTGATAACCATCAAATTATACAATAAATTCATTTTTAATCAAACTACGATGGGTTCTTCTGTATAACCATTTTTTTGCTTATTCATGTGATGTTTTCCAATATGACTCTAATAAAATAAGCTTAGGATAATATTCATTCTAGGCAATATCTCTGACTTCAGTTCCCCCTCTCCCCACCCAGACATCATTATAGGAGGTAATCAACAAGTGTCATTTTGAGAATCCCCAAACTCTTGTAAAGCAATGTGATTGATAGAAACGGACTATGCTTCTGAGATGTCAGGGACTACATAATTCACCAACACAGACACCATTCTTATCTAATACAGTGACGGGGACAATGAATGGGCTCAATTATTAATTGTTGGATGAGTGGGCAAGAGGCATGCTCTATTGGTTCCAAAGAGGATTAATGACATGATATACTGTCTTGGTCTTTTCATTTCGTTGTGCAGGGTACAATCAGGTGAGTAAAATAAAAATGAATGTGATATCAAATTGATTTGTAATCCAGGCTTGGAATCTAGGAGTTCCTGGGTCATCAGATGATAGTTAAGGTTGAATATACAAAATCTGTATAAACTGCTAGTTTGTCCCTGAAAACGTGTCCACGGCTCACTGACAGGAAAGAGCGCAGGAGTTATGCACTGCATAATTCATCTCTTTTTGTCTGACATTTACCTTGAATAGTGATGAGTATATTAAAGGCATCATAAATAATAAGTCACATACACCTGCTTTATTTTGGAATTTTAAGCTTAAAAACTGAGGGGAGAAATGATGCAATCATGAATGAATTAGGCTATGAAGTAATGTTTTAAGTAAAATTAAAATAAAATTTTAATTATGATGGTGACCTCATCTTTTTATTTTTCTTATATAATTAGAACTGGAGGAAAGGTCAACTGATAATCTGGGGACATTTTGCTCCTGATAATCTGCTAGGTTGGAATTCTAAAGTGCAGGAATGAGGTCCTATTCTCCGTTGAATTTCCGAGGTCCAACATAAAGTCTGGCCTTTCTTGAAATGGGAGCGCAACTAATAATACTAAATTCTACCTTAATTAGATAACATTGTGGCATTAGGCTGAGACCCCCCCCTCCCCCATGAAGACCTTTGTGGACAATCTGTGCATGAAAGTATCTTAGTCTCCTTCAAAACCAGCCTCACACTTCTTCCTTTTTACTAATAAGATGTTAAAGTGCAATGGTTTTTTGTTTGTTTGTTTGTTTTTTTTAATGTCTGGGCCATTTGAATGGCAAGAACCTCACCAAAAATATTATATAAAAAAACCACCTTCCACAGGGTAAGAGGACAAAGTGCTAAAGACAGAGAGGCCAACACTCAGTTTTTAATTGAATATCTGTTGAAACAAACATGAAGACAATGTATAAGATGAAATAACCTGCTTGAAGCTTTCTACATATTTGCATCCCGTAGAGAAGAAACTCTACCTTTGCTCAGCATGGCAGGGCAGGTTTTGCCAGGTCCATCCCCCATGGGACGAAAGCCCCATCTGTTGATACTTCATAGTTTAGGAAGAACTAACTAAGAGTGGTTTCCCCCACTCCACTCTTTGCCTGAAGCATGGCTTCCCTTGGCCTTACCCAGTCAACCCTTCCACATTTTATTGACATTATCTCTCTCTGTCTCCATCCCTAGATGGCTAGCTCTTTGAAGACAGCTTATCTATTTCATTTATGTTCATTTCTAATGCAATTTCTGAGTCATAGCCAGATTCTAAATGTTTAAACCAACTTGGTGAGGGAAGAAGTTTATCTTTTAAAAAAATTTTATTGTTGAGATTATTACAGATGTCCCTCTTTCTCCCCCCCCCATTGCTCCCCTCCATCAAGTTCCCACCCCACCCACCCCAGACCTTCTCCCACCCTATTGTCTGTGTCCATAGGTAATAACATATGCATATAAGGTCTTTGTTTAATCTCTTCCCACCTCTCACCCCATTTCCTCTGAGAATCGTCAGTCTGTTCCATTTCCATGTCTCTGATTCTATTTTATTCACTAGTTTATTCTGTTCATTAGATTTCTTATTCATTTATTTTGATTTTTAGGTTCAGTTGTTGATAGATATCTGTTGTCATTTTGTTGTTTATATTTTTTTAATCTTTTTCTTCTTATTTTCCTTTTCTTCTTGTTTTTATTTTCTCCTCCTCCTCCTTCTCCTCCTCCTCTTTCAAGAATACCCTTCAACATTTCATACAATACTGGTTTGGTGGTGATGAACTCCTTTAGCTTGTTCTTATCTGTGAAACACTTTATCTGACTTTTAATTCTAAATGATAGGTAGAGTAATCTTCATTGTAGGTCCTTGCTATTCATCACTTTGAATATTTCTTGCTACTCCCTTCTGGCTTGAATAGTTTCTGTTGAGAAACCAGCTGACAGTAATATGGGCATTCCCTTGTAGGTAATTAACTGCTTTTCTTTTGCTGATTTTAAAATTCCCCCTTTGTCTTTAGCCCTTGGCATTTTAGTTATGATGTGTCTTGGTGTGGTCCTCTTTGGCTTCTCTTATCTAGGACTCTCTGTGCTTCCTGGACCTATAAGTCTATTTCTTTCACCAGGTGGGGGAAGTTTTCTGTCATTATTTCTTCAAATAGGTTTTCAGTATCTTGCTCTCTTTCTTCTTCTGGCACCCTTATAATGTGAATTATGATATGCTCGAAGTTGTCCCAGAGGCTCCTTACATATTTTTGGATTCTTTTTTTTTTCCATTTTTCTCTTCTGGTTGGGTGTTGTTCCTAATATTTTGAATCATTGATTTGATTCTCAGAATTCTCTTCTCTACTGTTGAATCCCTATATATTATTTTTTATTTCAGTCAGTGTATGCTTGATTTCTGACTGGTCCTTTTCCATTATTTTTTGGAGGTTTCTAGGAGATTCTTGAGTAATCTTATAATCATGGTTTTGAACTCTATATCCAGTAGTTTGCTCTCTTTCATCTGTGACATGTTTCTTTGTCTCCACATGTTGGTTGCTTCCCTGTGTTTGTTTCTATGTATTGGGTAGAGCTGCTATGTCTCCTTGGATTGATAGAGTGACCTTGTGTAGTAGAGGCTCTACAGGGCCCAGTGGCTCAGCCTCCCCAGTCACCTGAGCTGGGAGCTCTAGGTGTACCTCTTTGTAGACTGTGAGCACAGTCTTGTTGCATTTGAAACTTGATTGCTGTTGGTGTCACTGAGAGGAATTGACCTCCAGGCCAATTGGCTGTGAGGACCAGCTGTGACTACTTTGGGAGAGCTGTTATGCAGGAGAAACCCCTACGGAGCAGGACTTACTTCAGTGAGGCAGTGAGGCTTTAGTGCTCATTGAGTCTACCCCTTGAGTGTGTTGCTTATGGATGTGTAGAGTTGTAATCTGGTGTGGTCTGACACTGACCACTGAGTACAATGGCTCTTGAGTCTCCAGAGAGGTGCAAAGTCAACCACTGCCTGGAGCTACCCAGTAGGACCTAGCAAGAGATATGCAGATTCCTCCTCTTCATATTGGGTTGGAAGTACCCAGGCAAGGCCCAGCTATGAAGCAAGGCAGGCTGGTGCCGGTGCTGGTGCCAGTGCCAGGTTTTGGGCCTTTCATTGATAGGTTTGGGGCTCCCTGACCCAGCTGCAGCTTGTTTGAGAGCTTTTATCCTGAGCAAGGACAGATCATTCATATGCAAAAGCCATCACAGGCAGCTTGGGTAGGGTTACAAATTGCATGAGGGCAGGGTCTTAGGGAAGCACCAGGGTGGAGCAAACAGAAATGGCTGCCAGTCAGCCCTGTGTCTTGGGTGCTCCCAGCATAGGGACAATGATCTATGTGAGCACTTCCATCTGGAAGAGAGTCGTCTGGAGTTCCTGCCCCGATGCCAGACAATCCAGTTCCTTCGTGTGTGTGTGTCTGTGTCCTCCAGAGCCTCACCCTGGTGCTTTTGAAAGTTCAGTTTGTGATGATGGGCTTTTAAGAGGAACAGCTGGGTCTCCAGCAGCCTCTGTGTCACTGAGCCCCAATCCGCACTGGTTCTTACAGCCCCTAGTTCTTAAGATCCGTAGGGACTTCTTTCCCAGCTCTGGGAGCCTAACCCGGGGGCTGGTGTGGGGCTGGGCCCCTTGCTCTTCCAGGCGGTCTCCACAGAGATGATCGTCCTCCTGATTAAAAATGTGCACACATGTTGCTGGACCAGCCCCTTCCACACCTCCACACCTCTGATCCGTCTCAGGGTGCTTCCTTCTTTACCTCTCTCGTTGTAGGACTTCCACTCAGCCAGCTTTCCGGGTACTGCATGATGGGTGTTCTGTATTTCAGTTGTAATTTTGATGTGGTTGTGAGAGGTGGTGAATACAGGCGTTTACCTATGCTGCCATCTTCAAATCTCCAAGAAGTTTATCTTAACGGCTTTTTGAGTGACGTCAAACCTTCATTCTAAATTTTTCTTTTAGATTAACTTGGCCATTTAGACCTTCATTCTGAATGCCTTTCAATGTGTGTTTATGTTTTATATGTATTTTTGCCACCATGTCAACACAGCCACTGGGTTACCTTGGGGAAGTTTCTAAATGCGAACCAGTAGTCAGTCAATACCGTTTATGTTTCCCCCACTCTGACATAATTAAATGACTGAACCCAAGGGACTCGCTTGGTGCAGTGAAGCGCAGCTTATATAAGGCTTGTCCGGGGCACTCTGGAGTAAGGTATTGAACTTTCATTAGCATCCGTGCGTCTTCTCTCTTGTTTCCCTTTTTCATCAGTCCCTCCATTTCCCGATATCCTACACCTGTTGCTCAGGGTCAGCTGAGGCTCTAGAGCGGTTTCATTTGTTAGTTTTCTTCCCTCATCTCTGACTTTCAACCTGCTGCTCTTCAGGGGCTGCCATTTTTTTTTTTTTTTTTTTTTTTTTTTTTTTTTAGTGGCTGTCAGAAGGAAAGCAATCTCATTAAATAAATTCAATTAGTAGATGAGTAACTGTTATTTAACTTAATCGGTGGACTGTCTCAAATGCATCTAAATTTTTAAGAAATGATATTTCTTATATCAAAGCAATGAAGCCTGAACGATGCATTGTATTTAGAGGGTAGTGGGTCCTGATATTTTCTTAATCATACCCAATAACACACATGCCTATTCCTTTGCCCACAAATCAGCCTTGCTTGATGCAAAAATATTCAAATTGATCCCTTCATAAAGGAAGTGAGAAGCTTCATAAATATTACTTAGTGGCAAAGGAGCAAATGTACTAAGCATTTTAAAAACCATCTTGGCTGTCAGCCATCAGAGCAAAATCTCAGCCTCTTTATGCACTTTTGAACTTACAAGACACAGGTTTAGTTTTTCTCCTTCTTGTTGAATGTTCAGTTACAGCTTACATTGAGTATTATTTTGTATTGGTTTCAGGTGTACGGCATAGTGGTTAGACAATAATGTACTTTACTAAGTGCTCCTCCCAGTATTTTCGGTATCCACATGGCACCATATGTAGTTATTACAATATTATTGTCTATATTCCCTAGGCTCTACTTTACACCCCAGTGACTATTTTGTCAGATCCAATGGGTACTTCTCAATCTTTTCTCCTTTTTCACCCTCTCCCCGCAGGCGGCCATCAGTCAAAACCGGTTTGACGTTTGAACCTCTTTTCTGTCTCCACAGATCTTACACTGGGAAGAAGCTTAGTTAGAATGTGGCCTTTTCTCTTCCATCCTGATGCATTCCATGGCAGTGAGAGCTGTTTGAAAGCTTTATATTTTTTGAAAATGACAAATATTTGTTGGGCATATACTGTTTTCCTAGTACCATAAGATGTAATTATGGTCGTCATCCTAAGACAAGGTACAATGATCCTCATCGGCTCGAACGAGAAAGAATCTTCCCCAAATTACAGATAACGTCTGGAATATGCACTTAGTAAAGGCAGATCTACAGTCCAAAATTGACGTAATAATAACGTATATATAATTTTAGTTTTCCCACCATTTGAGATTATCCATAATGTCACACTTAAAATATCAAGGTTAGTTGAAAGTGGACATGAACACGGATGCCTTTTGTAGTCTGCGGAAGCTTTGTGATAGAAAATTAAATGCAATGGAAAGATGAAGACGAGAGATTGTTGGTATTCCAGCACTGCAGAGATGGCTGCACTTTTATGCTTCTCTTTCAACACGTGCTTGCAAATGAGCATCTGTGGGAGATCAAAGAGCGCATGAGTGAACCCGTTGGCTGCTGTCCATGGGGTCTGTACTCTCAGCAGCGTCGAGTCTTCCTTTCTTGCTCTTCATTGGCAAGGATTTATGTCCCTCCTAGCAGCCCTTCTCTCCTTTATATGCTCCTTTCCACATTCACCTTCCTTCTTCCTCTTTCAAATTCTACTTTTATTCCAATTCCTTTGTCATATTTGAACCATGACCTCCGGATTCGAGGGCGAATGCTCAACCATGGAGTCACACCAGCCTGGCCCTTTGTCATATTTGCGAAGTCACTTTCATTCTTCACAGAGAGTCAGCTATGGTTCCTGCCTACAGTTTTATTTTGATGGATATTCATTTCTGATGTAAAGTTCCACTGTGTGTCCTTCTGTTGTTTCCTGGGGCATCGGGCATTGCCGTGTGCGGTTGCTTTGTTGTATGTGGATGGAGGTCGTGAGTGTTGGTAGAACTTCCCCCTCTGAATGGGCTCTGAGTGGGTGAGTCCAAGACACACAGAATCATGATGACCTTCTCTCCATCTCTGGATTTAGCATGATCCTAAATGCACAATCTGAAAATCTATGGAATTCTCTCCCAATCTTGATTAGCTGGCCATTATTTTTGGAGATGATTTTTTTCCTGCCCATCTCCCATTTTACGTATGGATGCAGTTGGATAAATAGGATGACTTCTGAAATGATCCCTGATATCCATGCTATTATATGAGCTTAAGATAAGGCCAAAAAAATGTATGCCGATGTCTTAGACTTTTCAAGATACCACCCTAATTCAGTGCATTTTTTATGCATCCTCTCATGCATCTCTATTTTTTCAATGGCTGCTCACTTGATTTTGAAATTATTCCTCTTCCTTTTCTTCAAAAAAATATCCATCTTGTACATGGAAGCTTTTTTTTTTTTTAATGCTGCTTTTGTTCTATCTTGGTTTAATTTAACGAGTCTCTCTATATAAATTGTCACAAAATGAACATTCTGCATCATACGCTAAACAGGGCCAGATCCTCCTCTCCTCCTCCTCTTGTGCGTAGGGTCAATAGAAATCTGTGTGATTTTGCGTTTATAATGCACATTCTCTGAACACAGTTACAGGCCAGCAGCCGTTGTGCAGGTAAGGAATTTGAAGGCTGTGGCAGGAAGACATGGGGCACTATTTAAGGACAGATCGGGAGCGCGTGAATAAAACACTCAGCAGGAGGATGAGTTTTGACGTGCTCACCGCGAGTGAGCAGCCGTGGAACCCAGGATTGTTTCTGTCACTCGGCTGTGCGGTGCTTCCTGGGCTGGAAGCGCTGTCTGCTGTGTGGGCCTCATTAGCATCAGCGTCTCGAGCTCCTGTCATAACACCTGACAGAGCTGTGAGCACTGCCAAGATCCTCTCAGCACCTGCCATGTGTGGGATCACTGATCAGAGCCAGGCGGCCAGGCCTGTGGATGCCTGCTCATCAGTTCAGCCTGCAAGGGGGGGTGATGTGCACAGCGGCAGCGACAGCAAACAGTGTTTGAAGAAACGGGGGGATCAGATGTCTTGTTGTCCTCTGTCCTCGCCCAGCAGTGATGGGCAGAGGCAGGTTCGGCATGGGGTTACCCAAGTTTCCTCAGCCACGAGTGAGCTGCACACACTCCCAGGGATGAGGGGTGCTTCTTCCGCAGACCCTGCCCTGTCACTCCGGCTGTTGGCTGTCTCCCCAATTACTGTCAGTTTTAACGATGGCTCCTGAGACCCAGAGAGACTGGTGTTTGGGCTACTGAAATAGAAGTTGGGTTTTCTGTTCAAATAACATGGAAAATGAACTTTTTTCTTGGGTCTGCAGATGTGGATGGAGAGTGAGGAGTCCTTGGACTACCATAAACATGTATTTATCTGGGCATGGTCAATGCTTATCCATAGGGGCAGTGTTTTAGGAAGGTAGCTTTCTGTGGTCTGAACTTGTATAGGAGGTAAGAATGTCCCCTCCTGCCCTGGCTGCCATGGCTCCGTGGTTGAGCATCAACCTATGGAGGTCATGGCTCAATTCCTGGTTCGGCTGCGGCTCACTCCCCGTTAGAGGGTGTGCAGGAGGTGGCTCATTGATGATTCTCTCTCATCATTTGTGTTTCTCTCCCTCTCCCTCTCCCTTCCTGCCTGAAATCAATCAACATGTATTAAAAAAAATAGAATTCCCTCCTCCCTTTCAGAGAATTGTCTTATTTTCTTTTGGCACAAATAATAGCAAACACCTCAAATACATTTTCCCAGGGTGGCACAAATAATAGCAAACACCTCAAATACATTTTCCATGCGCTCCTGATCTGTCCCTAAATAGCGCCCCATGTCTTCCTGCCACAGCCTTCAAATTCCTTACCTGCACAATGGCTGCTAGCCTGTAACTGTGTTCAGAGAATTTTTATTTTTATTTTTTTAAAATATATTTTATTGATTTTTTTTTTACAGAGAGGGAGAGGGATAGAAAGTCAGAAACATCGATGAGAGAGAATCATCGATCAGCTGCCTCTTGCACACCTCCTACTGGGGATGTGCCCCGCAACCAAGGTACATGCCCTTGATCGGAATCAAACCCGGACCCTTCAGTCCGCAGGCTGATGTTCTATCCACTGAGCCAAACTGATTTTGGCCATTCTTTCTTTTTAGATAGGTGACTTGTCTTTTCTTCCTTCTTTTAAAAAAAAATCTTTATTGTTGAAAGTATCACCTATGTCCCCTTTTTATACTCATGACCTCTTCTAGCCCACCCCCGCCCCCATACCAGGCCTTCACCACCCTGTTATCTGTGTCCATGGGTTATGCATTTATGCATATATTCTTTGGTTGATCTCTTCCCGACCCCCACCCCTCTGCCACCTTCCCTCTGGAACAGACTATGACTTGCTTTCAAGTCCCCTGGGCAGAGCCTGCATACAGTCTGTGGTTCCTGGAAAAGGGGGTCAGGGTTTGCCTTTGTGAATACATCTCCCTAGAACGTGATTCTCCATCCCTCCATTAGCTGATGTGTTTTTAATGCACTCTAATCTCCTTGGTGAGGAGGTGCTCACTCTGGACGTGTTTCTTGTATGTTTGCCTTCCTTTAATTATCCTTCCGTTTAGGGAAGAAATTGAGCTGCCAGGTGGCAAGCAGAGCATTATCTCTACACAGCACAGTTTTCATGTCAACGCGGATAATCCGGGAGCTGCACACAGGACAACACTCCTGTCAGCAGAGAGCCAGTCCTGGTGATGAGAACCAGCTCAAGCCAGTACTGATGATGAGAACCAGCTCAAGCCAGGAGACTCGTTCACCCCTGCAAGTCTAGCTGATGTAGGAAATCGGTGAGGCATTTAAAGAACCCTCATGAGTTTTTGTCCTAGTATAAAAAATAATTTAAGTTTTTTGGGGGGAGGGGAGGGGAGGGAGGGAAGGGATGCTATTGCTTTTTTATCTGCCAAAGTCCAGATGCTCCATCAGAATATACTTCTTGTTTATGATAGTATTAGAGGCTCAGTACACGAAATTCATGCACTCAGGGGAGTCCCTCAGCCTGGCCTGCTTCCTCTCGCTGAAGAGTCCAGGAGCCCACGGAGGTTGTCTGGCTGAAGGGCCTAAAGCTGCTAGGTAGCCAGACAGACATCCTTAGCACTGCTGTGCAGGCGGGAGATACTCCTGCCATTATGAGCCCAGCTTATGACTGAGCAGCGCTCCCCCTGTAGGAATACACTGACCACCAGAGGGCAGTCCTGCGTTGAGCATCTGCCCTCTGGTGGTCAGTGCACATCATAGCTACTGATTGAAAGGTCAGACGGTTGCTTAGGCTTTTATATATATGGAAAATTATGTGCTATCAGCCACACAGTAGGTGCTTGCTTTCATTGCAGAAGCAGAATGGGTGGTTTTGAAATCTAAAGGCTGACGGACTCCATCCAGAGGTAACAGGGAGTCTGGTGACATTTTCATTTTCTCACCCGACATGCCACTCTCCCTTTTGTGGCAGATTCTGAACTGGCCACTGGACTCTCGGGGCAGGACAGCCTTCCCTCATTTTACCGCTTCTGTGCTTCTCAGCGTTCTGCCCAGGAGTGTCATTTTGGTCTTAGAATGAAATTTTTAGACTTGAACTAAGAAACTTAAAAAAAAGAAACAACAACCACCCTATTATGTTTTCTTTACATATAAAAATGAAATAGGTATTTATCAGCAGTTTGCAGCAAAATCTGAAAGCTGTGTAGAGAACCATAGGACATGACATTTGTATGGGTGGTGACTGGGGATTGAATGCTGACGCTAGGAGTGGTGCCTACTCTGAGGCTGGACATGTCTTGTGAGCATTCGTGAGCCTTGTTCTGCTGTGTTTGGAAACAACTCGATCCTTTTGAGGCTTAGGTGGATCCAGAGCACTCTTTGGTCTGGGAATATTTTTTGTTTTGTTTTGTTAATCCTCACTCAAAGATAGTTTCTTCCTATTGATTTTTAGAGAGATTGGAAGGGAGGGAGGGGGAAAGGGAGAGAAGGAGAGACGTTGATATGAGAGAGATATGTTGATTGGTGTCTCCTGCACATGCTCTGACTGGAGCTCTAGGATTCTAACCTGTGATCCTTTGGTGCATGGGCCAATGCTCTATCCACTGAGCCACACCACCAGGGCTCCAGGAGTACTTTTACTCCTCTCCTGAGGCAACACCCTCAGAGCGCCCCACTAGCTGTGCCTTTCCACTCTGGGACACAAGCTGCCCCTTGCCCTGTGTGAGCTCCAGGGCAGCTCTCTCCGCCGTGGGCAGTTTCCTCACACGAGCCCAGAGCAGACTCAGTGATAACTGAAGAGGAACCCCCTGCCGCTCTCTGGGTCTTCTCTCTGCATCTTTCTCCCCTGCCCTTGACTTCGCAACCTCGAATTGCCTTGGGTTCTCAACTCTGTCTCCCCTACTCAGTGGGACTGTTGGGCTCTCCCCAGCTTTGTCTCTTTAAGGATTAGATTTTTGCTGGCCCTTTGTTTCTGCTCTCTCAGAGACTGCTCCCCGATGTCCAGATATCTTACCACTCTTGTTTGCTTACCTGTTGTCCAGTGTGATTGTTGTTTTGGGCATGAGGAGACAGTGGGCTCCTTACTCTCCCTCAGCCAGACTGCAGAAGTCCCTGAATATTTTCTATCCCAATTGGCTTTGCTTTTTTAATTTAGAACGCTGAAGAGTCTAAGATATTACCCTGTTTGTAAACTAGCTGGGGGGGCTGCCACAGTGTTGGCAAGGTGGCAGAAGACATGCGATCTCTGGGTGAGAGACAAAGGCTTTACTGCTCCAGGAACAGCGAAGAGTTGAAGCTTCATGCCCTCATGAGTCCCCCTTGTCCTTGGCGTCCTGTGGAGTGCGGTGGGGTGGCCCAGCTAAATGGGGTACAGAGAGCAGGTCTGTGTCACACTGAGGGACCCTGAGCCCCAGTCTTTAGAAGAAGATACGAGTGAATTTGCCAAATATTTTTCCAAAGAAAGACACTGTTTTTATTATTCTTGTCACTAAAAAAAAAAAAAAAAAATTGCTGTCTGCCTCAGAAGGAGACAGTATCTTTATCTTCTTGGATTGTTTGGAAAGATAATACAGACAAAAGCTGTCACAAGACCTGTTGAAACTCAGAGAATAGCTCCTCAGCATTGACCTTGGCTAAGTGACCTGGCTGAGGGCTTTTGCTACTGTGCTTATCTCAACGAATTTCATTGATAAGGTGATGAGAGACACACATACCTATGCAGGGTGGCTTGGGTAAGGACCAGACTGTTTGACAATGAGTCACATTTAGGACACACACATGGATTATTTAGTGTGCACACAATTTCAACAGGTAGGCTTCTTTATCAGCTTTAGAAAGTACTCAAGTTACTTGGGAAATTACTGAGGAAGGTGGGTTTCTGCATTTTTTTGGAGTTGGTATATGACCTAAATTTTAACATGGGCATATATTCACCTTGTAGAGTCACTGCCGACTATTGAACTCCTCAGTAAGGTATACTGATATCTCTGAGCATGTGAAACGGTCTTTTCCAATGTAATTCTACATGCCTTGCCATCAAGCACCTGACTTGCTACTAGTAAACTGGAAAGCTGAGGCTGAGGGACAGGCCTCGCTAGGTGCAGAGAAAATCTAGGATTTTCTCTGGAGAATTTCTTGGGCTTTTGTAATACTTCACCTGCGATGTCTAATTATGTAAAAGAGAGAGTAGGTACGCCACAATTAGACTTGATTAGAGAAACAGCGCTGATAGTATTGACTTTATTATTTGACATAATCCTGTGGGGGACCAGAACTGTTAGGCAAAGCTGTCTTGAGGATGTCTAAAGCAAGTCCAGGAAGCCGTTCAGAGGCTTAGTGGACTCACAGAACCATTCGAACACTTCATATTCTCCAAGGAGGCAGGTTTCATCAGGAAGGTGAGATGGGCTCATGGCAGGTGCAGAAACCTTGTGTCCATTGTGTGGTTGCCTGTGACAGCAGAATGGGAAGGGTGAAACGAATATATGTGAAAGAATTCCCCAGTAAGTTGATGTCTGAACTGTAAATGGAGCTCAAGCTTTTAAATATATATACATTGATTTTAGAGAGGAAGGGAGAGGGAGAGATATAGAAACATCAGTGATGAGAGAGCATCACCAATCAGCTGCCTCATGCATGCTCCCCACTGAGGATCGAGCCCACAACCCAGGCATGTGCCCTGACCAGGAATCAAACTATGACCTTCTGGCTCATAGATAGATGCTCAACCACTGAGCCACACCAGCCAGGCAGGATCGTAAGCTTTTTGTGGATGGCACGGGGGAAGTCATATCGGCCTGGGCTCTTCCCTCAGTATTGTGGATGCAAAGAGATGCTCAGGGACACGCCTGGGGACCTGTGTAAAATTGGGTGTGTCTAGTGTGTAGCATTAACTTTCGTCAGAATTTTGGAGGATAAGTCAAGATCTAGAACCGTTTCAAAGCCCAGATTAACTAAGGAATGACTCAGAGAGATTTAACCGGATATCGTCCCACATTCTACCAGCTATTTTGAATGAAAATTGTTCGCTCACGTGTTTGGGAGAGTTGGTAAACTCAGTCAAGAAGATGAAGGAAAAATCAGGATTAAAAAAGAGAGGGGTGAGGGTAATTAAAAAAACATCCACACAACAACTATTACCTGAGAACAAAAGAAAATCCCTTTTGTAGTTTTTTGGGGTACTGATCTGATGGCTAGTAGAGAGGTCAGGCTGGAGATTTTAATTTGAGATGGCCAACTAGGGTTTTCTAGAGAACAGTTTTAGTTGTTGGCACCTTTTTGGAAAACGGTGAGTGTTCTGCTGAGGGGCACACGCCGAGGCTTTCTCCCCTCGCACAGCCATCGGCAGCTCCTCCACTGCAGTGAGGCGGGCTCAGCCTCACTTCCCTCAGAGGTTCTCACTGGGCAAGCGGACGGAATGCCGGGAAATGGTCCCCTCGCTGAAAAACCACACATAGACCTTCCCCGGGCGCTGGGCCCCGCTCATTGCCAAACTGCTCAATTAAATTCGTTCTACTTTCATGCTTCACTCAGGATGGGGATCATTTTATCACATCGAAATTAGAGACAAAGTATTTGAGACACATTTCAAGCTTTATTAGCTTAGAAGCAACTGGATTATCATTTTCTTAGCGTGTGTTTGATACAAGAAGCATTATTCAGGAGCACGTGTTTTAGTATTGGTCAGTACACAAAGCAATTTTATATTAGTAGGAAAATTGCCAAGAATGATTAAAGGCTATTTCATGATTAACTGGCCTAGCAGAATCCTTTTGCTCACCATTCTGGAACATAGATTGGCCTAATTATGCAAAGAAAGTTGATTCCAGACCATCATTGTTTCTTTAATATGTTTTAAAACATTCTTGCCATCCCCTATTTAGGGAGAGGAAGGATACAAAAATATATTTTGTGGATAAAAATTCAATTTTAATTAGAATTGTTTGGGTTTATACCTCGGGACCTCTTTGTGACATCGTGTTTCAGGATATGGAAAATGCTCTTCTCTCTGCTTGGAATTCTCCTTTCCTAGGTATTTATATTAGAGTTGTTGCACCAAAGCCTTTTCCTTAAAGATTATTTTCTCTGGTCACCCTGGAAATATTAATAGAAATTATCTAAAGTTTAATAATATCTAAAATATTACTTACATTTTTGTCTCCATGCGGCTCTTTTTTTCCCTTCAGAGCTCTTATTCCATACTAGAGGCCCGTTGCAGAAAGATTCCTGCAAGAAAAGGTGTTCCTTGGGCTTATTCCTGCAAGAATAGGGTTTCCTGTGGCCTGAGCAAAGCAGAGAAGGAAGCAAAGCCCATCTCTGCTACCTTGCTTCCTCCTGTCTCTGCTGCCTCACTCCCTCCCTTTTCTGCTGTCTTTAGTTTTTGCTCCATGCCTGTATATGCAAATTAACTGACATCTTTGTTGAGTTAATTTGCATACTCATTCCTGATTGGCTGGTGAGTGTAGTGGAGGGATGGTTAATTTGCATGCTTCTCTTTTATGAGTGTAGATATTCCATATCTGCTATTTTTGTCTGTGTTCTTTAAGAATGGAAGGAATCTCCATGAAAGTAATTGAATTATTGAACCTCTTGCTTCTAGAATTGTGCCCAGTATGCCACATGGGTCTTTATCTATATACTAGAGGCCTGGTGCATGAAATTCATGCATATACTAGAGGCCTGGTGCATGAAATTCATGCATAGCCAGGACCTTCCTTCTCCTGGCTGCCAGCTGCTGGCTGGGCCCTGCTTTTATTCTGCACTGCCTCCTGGTGGTTAGTGCACCTCATAGAGACCCTTCGAACTCCTGGTCGGTCAAACTCCCAAGGGGACAATTTGCATATTAATCTTTTATTATATAGGAATTTTAGATGGATTGTAGAGTTGACCTTCAGCCATAAGAACAATGGTGATAGTCTCTTTGTGCTAAGTAGAATATTTTGCCTTGATGTAGGGAGCAGTTTTAAGAAGTTAGATTTCATATTTAGCAATTACCAGAAGGAACAACTAAATATCTATACTCTGAGTTGTCATATTTACTACATATTGATAAAGTATGTAACTGGTCACTTATAAACATATTCAATTATCTAAGCTTTCAACTTTTGGTGTTAAAATTGTCTTTTCTTTTATTTTGAATAGAGATGTGGCATCCTGAGATTAAAAACCAAAGATTTAAATTATCTAGTCATCATTTTACCTCACTCATATAATTCCAAAATCAGGATAAAGCCTATCCGATGAGTGACTGAATAAAGGAGAAATTCAGATCCATGCAAAATATGAGGGAAAGGGTGACACGAGTGGCTAAAAATGAGAGTTAATGCAAAAAGAAGAGCAAAAAAGGAAAAAGAGAACTCATGTGTGTGGACAACAGTGTGGTGATTGCGGGGTGTGTGGGGTGGAGGTAGAAGAGGGCATAGAGGAGATAAATGGTGATGGAGAATGTTAAATTAAATTTAAAAATGAAAGTTAATGCAACTGTTCATTATTTATATATTTTTGATTCCAGAAATTCAGCAGCTAAATTTGGGATTCAAGAAGGTTAATCAACTCAACTCAGGTGCTTAAAAGCAGTATTCCACCTGCATCCTTCAGGTGGCTGTTTCCTTTTTATCCTTAAACATCACATTTTACATTCTGTAATAATCTCTAAATTGCTTCAGGACACCTATTTGAAACACACAGGGCACAGAGTCAATTAAAAATAAGCTGTGAGCTTTAATTTAGAAGAGCCGCATATAAATTAGATATTGCAATATTCCTGCTGATGAACTGTACTCTAAGTTATGATCATCTCCTTGTAGACAATGAACCAGTATCCTTACAACATGGGGTGGGTCAAAATCATTTTATAGCTATTTTAAACCTAGAAATCCTAAATTTGAAGAGATTTTTTAAATCATTAACCTTTGTCCTTCTTTTTAATGAAATGGGAAAAGTTGAAAGCAGTAATTGAGGAAACAGTTAAAAATGACTTAGTTGCACTGGTCCCGGTGGCCTTAGCCTGCTCTCAAGGTTTGCTGCTGAAATTTCTTCTATGACCTGTCATCTAGAAGAGAGAAAGTGCCATCTCTATAAATTATGTTGCAGAGCAATTGTGGTAGAAAAATGGCAGCCATTATTTTATCAAATTACTTTTTATCTATGAGCCTGCTCTTCTCGCTGCCATGGTATTGTAAATTAGGTGGTAATGTTTGAGAAAGGGCGTTGTTACTTACTTTTAATCTCTGCTTCTACCGCTGGCAAAATAACTTTGTCTTTCAAGTAAATCCCACGAGACCCCCTTGAGTACTTTGTGGTATGGGCCTCTGGGCTTGGTTGGTGCTAATACATTCTCAGGATTAAAATAAATTCAAAGGAATGTTTCCTTTAATTAGTATTATGGGACTACGAGTTAGCCAAGAAGTGCTATTAACTTGAAGAATAGCTAATTTAATGTAGAATACCTAAATCCCTTGATATTCTATCTTCCAACTGAACTTTCTTCATTGAGCGATAATTGTCACCTCTGAGGTAGACGTCTATGTTTCAGTGCTTTTTTATAAATATTATTAGACTATAGTTGGATGTGTGGTTATGGTGGGGAAAAATTCCTCATACTTATTCAGGGTCTGTCCCGTGTTAGGTGTTTTATCTTGTTCAATGATCACAACTCAGTAACATAGATATTCAGAACCTATGTAGGTATTACCATAAGTATCATTTTATAGAAAAACTTACTTTCACCAAATCATACAGCTTCAAAGAAGCTGACTTAGACGTGTCAGACTCTAAAGCTGATATTTATACTACCCCATGTTATCCACACTTTTTATATAAGGGACAGGCAAGGAGAATTATGCTTATTTTACATGTAGCGAAGAGGACTGATGTGTCTTCCACAAGGTACAATGATTGAGATAAGGTAGAGTAGGGAAACAGTCCTGAAACAGAAGTTTAGGGACTCAAGTCTTTGTTGTAGGCACTGGACAATTATTTGAATGAGCATAATTTAATTCAAAAGGGATCTCATTTCTTCTCTGTAAAAATAAGTTCTTTCCAGTATTTCAAATTCTCTGCTGAGATTACTTTGATTCTGAGACGTTGAAAGGTTATTATTACCTTAATGATATCTAGATGAAGAAAACAAATGCCCTCAAATGAATTTTTGAAAGGTACAAAAGGGAGTCTCGCTTCCTTAAAGGCAGGTTTATAACGGGCGGCTATGGGAGAACCTTCTTTAGGATTTAACATTTTGAAGGACTCACCTTATTGAAGTGTGTTGAAAGTAGAAAAATCATATTTCAAGAACTTGACCAGGTTCACTTCTCAGTCCTTTCGGTGTGCAAAGAACTACAGAAATGTACAACATGTAATTACCACTTTCAAGGAGACTGATCCGTTGGGGGAGATAGATGTGTGAACCTAACAGAGCAGAATATTTGTACAATGATGCATGTAACCCTGTTGAATTGGTCAGTGGAACAATTTAAAAACCCAACAGTAATTCAGAACAGTTCCGTCTACTTACTTGCTTAAAGCACATGAAAGGCTTCACATGATCTAAAGTAATAGTTTAAGTACTTCCTTTATCTCTCCGATCCATTTCCCTGAGTCCCAACTCTGTGCCTGCCTCTTTTTCCAGTGGCTTCAAATCACAACCCCACACATCCTGTGTCCTTTTCTTTTTCTCTCTCGTTCTCTACGTCCTCAGTTTGTAAAGTCCAGAAGAAGCAGCCCGGCAAGAGAAAAATCAATCTCCGAGGATAGATAAGGAAAACACACTAAAGCCAGCAAAGTCGGAGTGATCCCCCTGTGAGCTGCGCCAGCTGCAGTGTGTTTTTTTCTGGCTTGCTTTCCTTCCTTGTTTTCTCCGATACAGAACTCCTTGCGGGAAATATCTGTTGGGTTGTTTGTGGAGCTTACACCTTCTCTAGCTAGCCGCAGAGATAGAGGGTCTCCATACCTGGCCATCACACTCTCTTATCCTCCTGGCCAAAATGATAGGTTTAAGGACATGTACATCTTCAAAGCTGGGTCAGTCTTAGGCCCTCTGGGAGGTTGAGTATATGGACCCTTTCTCCCTTTCTGTATCACAAGTTGGATGGATTCTAGTGGGGAGTTGCCAATGTTCATTCCCTCTATTTCTACAGTTGGATGCAACAGGCTGCCTACACAGTGAAGCTGACTACAGAAAGGGACAGGTGTGGGAAAGGGGAGAAAATTAAACTGCCGACAGCATGTGCCTCTGGGTCTAGCAGTACCTGAGGCTGAGGCACCCCTGAATTTTTCAGTTGCACCAACTATGAAATCCTGCATGGCTGGGACAGAGGTAAGGGCTGAGAGAGAGCAATGAGTCTGGCTGTGGGTGACAGTTACTGGGGATCAGGGTGGAAGCAGGTGTCCAAAGAGAAGATGATTACAATAATCAGATGAGAGAAGATGATAGCTTTGTCCAGGGTGTTAGTAATAGAAATCAGGGAAAAAAGATTGAATTCTGGGTGCAATTTGAAGGAAAGCCCACTTTATATTTCGCATTACTTGGAGAATATAAGTAAATAATGCCCTCCAAGAGGAAATCGCTGCTGTATTATCTAAGGTGGCCAGCCCATCTTCAATCCCTACTATGTCAGTGGTTGGCAAACTGAGGCTCGGGAGCTGTATGTGGCTCATGAGTCACGGTTTGCCGCTCTGTCGACTAATGAGTTTGCTGACCGTTGTTTTGTGTGATTCAAGCTGAAACCTTCAATCTAATGCATAATTTACATGCACAAAAATACAGGAACACAATGCATTAGAATAATTGACACTTCTGATCGGTTGCAAGTATGTACCTTTCAAATCCCAGGCACATGCTCTAGATTTTATTTTGTTTCACTTTTGTTTTATTGATCTAAAGTATGTCATATTATGAGACAATTACTGTCAACTTCGAGTTTCATTGAATCACTCCTGTTATCATAGGAGACGTCGACAAGGAGTAGTCATGCGCAGTGCCGTTTATAGAATTCCTAGGAAATGTCATTACGATTATGTCTTTGTTAAATGGGACTTATAAAAAAGGCTTAACATTTATAGGGGAGATGATTGCTCCCTCGCATTTGAAACTTACCTTTCAGTTCTACCCCTAGGAACCCTGGCTTCTGCTCCAGCCACTCATTTCTGTGATGTGCCCTGGCAAGGCAATGTCAGCTTGCTGCCAGCCAATCCGTCTGCTCACTGACTGACAGATTCTGCTGTCTCTGGAAGGTGACACGGGGTGAGAGGTCATTTCATCCGACTGTGCTGCCAGCTGAAAGGTGGAGGGTGTTTTCAAACCGTGGGTGATTGGAGCTGAAGGAACTTTACACATCACCTTGTCCGTCCTTTCATCTCACAGCTGTGGAACACGAGACCAGAATAGCTAAGAAGAAAGCAGTCTTGCTTGTTTCAACCGTTATTAGAGACAGGAAGGTGCACATTTAAAAAGCCACCATCTGGGGTTGAGGAGTGAACGAGTTCACAGGCAAGCTTGTCAAAATATGATGGCAGCCATTCTGGGGGGTCAAAGTCACGGTGTTGGAAATGTGGCGCGGCTAAGTGACGTGTGTGTCTCTGGCAGGTAAATGTACCTCCATCTCATACTGAACAACAGGCATCCGCAAGAGAGGAGAAAGCAGTTTCCTGTTTCCTCTTGGAGGGCAAATTATTATTTTAGCTGCTCAGAGCTATTATTTAAGGACTGTACCATAAATAGAAGTTAATAAAACCCAGAGGGATAAAAGCAAGATTAGTAAGGGGATTAATAGCATGTAGCAATGTACTCCTTTAGTGGGATATAGACCCCTGAATTCATATCATGCCTTAAAGCCATTCAGACATGCCCTCTTTTGAGTCACCAGTCAAGCACTGATTCCATTTTCTCCGATGTTTCTAAGCCGTGAGGGGCAGCTAGCTTCCTAAAAGAAAATCCAAGGTCTGTTCCTAGAATAAGTGAAAATCAGTTCTGGGAGGGAAACAGCAGATATTTCTGGCAAAGAGAGAAAGGGGAGGGCAAATGCATAGAACATGATAATTGTGTCGAAGGATGAAAGGGGTGGGTCTCAGAGGAGTCTCCCCAGTGTTTGGTGACCTGGTAGATAATTGTATCGTTACTCTGATACACTGGAACCTAGAAGAAAGGAATTGATTTCAGAAGATGGATGAGCAAATTTGGGCTTTGATTATGAGTTTGAAGTATTTATGAGGCAACTGAATAGAATTTTGCAACAGAGCTGACCATGTATAGACTTATGATTTAGGGGAGCAATCTGGGTTAGAAAGGTAGTGAACATAAGGGGAAGTTGAAATTATTCGAGAGATGTGAATCAAAATGACAATGAGGTACCATCTCACACCTGTCAGAATGGCGATCATCAACATATCAACAAACGACAAGTGCTGGCGAGGATTCAGAGAAAAAGGAACTCTCCTGCACTGCTGGTGGGAATGCAGATTGTGCAACCACTGTGGAGAACAGTATGGAGTTTCTTCAAAAAACTAAATATGGAACTCTCACTTGACCCAGTGATCCTACTTCTAGGAATATATCCCAAGAAACTAGAAACACCAATCAGAAAGGATATATGCACTCCTATGTTCATAGCAGCACAATTCACCATAGCTAAGATTTGGAAACAGCCTAAGTGCCTACCCTGTTTCCCCAAAAATAAGACAGTGTCTTATATTAATTGTTGCTCCCAAAGATGCACTAGGTCTTATTTTCAGGGGATGTCTTATTTTTCCATGAAGAAGAATATGGTATACATTTATTGTTGAACAACAACAAAAAAAGGAAACTTATTACCTGTATACGATACAGTAGTAGTTGTCATCATAAACCAGCATAACCAGACAAACTGTGAATCCTACGATATCAAGGATTTCTTGTTACTACCATTATTTCCATGTACAACAATCTATGGTACATTTACTGATACTGATATTTACCGGTATGAACACAAAGTAAGATTTATTCAATGACAGTCATGTCATCATCTTCTGGAACATCATCATAACAATCCAAACCCTGAATTTCCTGGTGAATTTCTTGTGGATCCATTTCTTTCAGAATCAGTGGACCAAATCTTTCATGTTTAGCAATATCACTGTCCTTAAATGAGTACTTCTTGTCAAGGTAGCCTGCTCATAGTGCATTTGCAATGCAACTGTCAGTGATTTTCTCCCATGAATTCTTCATGCAAGTCACAACCTCTTGCAGTTTAGGTTTCACAAAGTTTCCAGATTTGTCTCAATTCTGTTTTCAATGTAGTCATTCATTTCCTTGCGAAAATTGTCCTTGAATGGCTTGTTTATTGCAATATCAAGAGTCTGGAGATAGGCCGTCATTCCCGCAGGAATCATTGTTTGATCTATTTTTTTTTTTTCATGAAGAAATTTCTTCATGTCTTTAGCACAGTGAGTGCTGGCTGCATCCTGGACTAGTAGACATCTTTGGCTCCCTAGCATAACAAGTGGCAGCATTAAATCGGCCCACTTCCTTATAACTGCTTGTGTGGCCCAGACTTTTTCGGTTCAAGAATAAAAATATTATCAGGGAAGTCTTATTTTGGGGGGGTTGCCTTATATTACAGCAAGAGGCAAAACTGTAAGTAGGTCTTATTTTTGGGGGATGTCTTACTTTCAGGGAAACAGGGTATCAGCAGATGAGTGAATTAAAAAACTGAGGTACATCTTCACAATGGATTATTGCACTGTGGTAAAAAAGGGGGAATTCTTACCATCTGCAACAGCATGGATGGAGTTGGAACATTATGCTAAGTGAAATAAGCAGTTGGAGAAAGATAAATATCACATGATCTCACTCATTTATGGAATATAATAAACAACATAAACTGATGAACAAAAACAGGTCCAAAGACAGAGGAGCATCAATCAGATGGTCAAACTTCAGAGGGAAGATAGGGTAGGGTAGGGATAAGGGGGAGAGACCAACTAAAGGACTTGTATGCATGCATATAAGCCTAATCAATGGACACAGACAATAGGGGGGTGAGAGCATGAGTGGGGGGTGGGGGGCTACGAGGGCATAAGGACACATATGTAATACCTTAATTAATAGAGAAGTTTTAAAAAAGAGGAAGTTGAAGCTATTAGATATGGCATGACTTAGAATTCCCAAAGAGAAAATGAATCAGGAGAGAAAGTCTGGGGTGGAGTCAAGACCTGGGACCAAGGCTGTTTAAAATCATGTGACCAGGAATTTGGCTGTTGGATTCCTTTTTTTCCAGAGGCAGAAGACTTCTGATAATCTCTATTATATAGTCTTGAAAGAGGAATATTGAGTAGGAGTAAAGGCAAAGGTAATGGCAATTGAGCAGGTCAAGAAATGCCAAGGCTCTCCATGGATACCAGTGTCCCTCTGGCTAAACTTGGAAGTAATTTGAGTGATGTATGAGCTAACATGTGTAATGAATATATAATAATTTCAAAGAAATGTCCCTCAAAGGGGAGAAGTCAGTATAGTCTGATAGCAGGGAGTCGGAGGAGGAATGTTCTGTTGTCACACTTGGATGGAGTGAATTAATACAGAAGAAGAGCCCTTAGATAGCAAAAAAGTGCATGTGCCACCTCCTTTCCCTGAGTATGAGGGTCATGGGCACGTGGGCAGCACTCATGCAGAAGAGTTGCCAGAAAAGCACTATCTTAAGAGAAGACTTTGGTGTTTAGTTGTGCTAAACAACAATGGGAAGAAATCCTGTAAAGCAACCAAGCTGGGAAAGGAGTATTTATGATGGAATTGGGAGCTCCAAAATTAGAAAGAGCTAAGAGAGAGGTCAACTACGAGATAATGAGAGAGGGGTGGTGAAGGAAATAGGTAGTCTGGGATGTGGAGACAGGTGTACAACCATATGAAGAGGAGCCTACAGGAGAAGAAGGATGACCATGGTGGCCCAGCTGGTGTGGCTCAGTGGTTGAGCAGTGACCTATGAACCAGGAGGTCAATGGTTCAATTCACGGTCAGGGAATATACCCTGGTTGTGGGCTTGATCCTCAGTGTGGGGCATTGCAGGAGGCAGCAGATCCATGATTCTCTTTAATCGTTGACATTTCTCTCTCTCCCTCTCCCTTCCTCTCTAAAACCAATACAAATATATATTAAAATAAAAGACGACCAAGGTGGTTGGTATAAGATAACATTTCTAACTTGTGGAGTTAGGGAGAAAGACTATACATGTCCATAAAGCCATTCATGAGGTCATCCGAGACCCCATATAGAATTCTGCCGAAGTGTTTTGCATAGAAATGAGTAGAGTTCACAGGAGAACTGTTCAAAGGACATATGCTGAGGAGTGGCAGTGGAGAGATTTTTGTCTGGATTCAGGAATAAAGCAACTGCGTTAATTTACAGGAAGCACGGAAAGCAGCGAAGTGTAAGGTAGTGTTTCCGGGGCTATGACCAGGAACATTTCCCAAGCTTTCCCTTTCCTTGAACAAACTTGCTGCACCAGGAAGCGCTTTTGAGATTTGGGTGCCTGCCTGGGCCACTACTCAAAATTTGCTAAATCAGGCTCTCTGTTAGTAAGCCCTGGGGATCTCGCAGTAGTTTTTATACCTCTCTTTCTGCAATTCTCTGGCAATATTATACATCTACTTGATTATAGTTCCGCTTCCATATGTTTATTGCTATGTTGATTCCATATGTGAATGGCAAAAAAAAAAAGAGCACAAGGTATGTCTCATGATCAAAGTTAAGAAATAGTGGAAAATTGGTTGCAAAATTCTGGAAGGTTCTTTATTTCAGAATTTTTTTCTGAAGTCAATGGAATGCCATGGAATTATTTTGAGCAAGTCATGATGGGTGTATTTTAAAAGAATTATTGTGGTTTATACAAATAGTATTCACTAATAAATTTCTAGTGATTCAGATTTATTCTCTTCATGTATCTGGAATTAATATAATTAGAATAATTTTAAATAATATCAAAGTATTGGTAGATATAGTCATTCCCACCCCGTCCCCCAAAAATCTAACCTGTAATCCTCTAAGCATTATGTTTGACTGATGTTGAGAAGTCTGAAATATATTGTTATTATTTTAATGTGCACAACTATATTTAGATGAATAGGAAATTAATTTGAGTGAGAAATCATTAGTTTTTGCTATACTTTTAATATCCAGTTTCTCTAATGCTTTGAAAGTTATTTATTTTTAAATTCAGAAATAAAGTTTCTATACCAATGATTTCTATAGTAAAAATATAATCTTTAGTTTTGCCCTTCGAACTAATGATTTCCTTGCAGGTTTGTAAAAGGATAAAAAGTCATAATTTGGTGAATTGAAAATAGTTGATTTTTCATCATGCTTGTGCATGCAGGTGGCTTATTTTATGATTTGCTGAAGTTGTGTGTGTTTTTTGATCTTTCTCTAAAGCAGAAATTGTGTGCCACCCTTGCAAACTTCTCCTTACACTTGACTGTCTCAAAGCTCCTTTAAGAACCATATAGTTCAAGTAGATTAAGAACTCTGTCCCTGGAAAACTCCCTCTGTATCTGATTTGGATGGCATGATGGTGATTACCTGTGTTCCTACTTAGATGCGCTGAACATGCTTCAAGACTTTGAATTCTGAGATTTAAAGAAAAGATGAAATTCAAGTATGTGTATGCTGTGTTCAGATGGAAATGATATTCTGAAGTAGAAATCACTTCTTTCTTGGCCTATCCTGGGTCTTGTAGAATAAATGAAGAAGTACTTAGAAGGTAGGCTCCCTGCTTTTTCTTATAAATCTACCAAGATTCATTATTAAGGAAGAAGAGACCAAAACTTCTAGGATTTTAAAGAATAATCACATTTTAATGAAATTTTAGCACATAGGAACTTGAGGGTTTTATTTATTTCTATGTTTGAAGTATGTTCACTTTGTTCTTGAGTTCCAAGAACAAAGCAGCTTTGTATTTTATTATTTCTAACTATAAAAGTTGTACATTTTCATGGTAAAAAATTACGTGATATAGGAAGTTATAGTGAAAATTACAACCTAGCCACTCAACCCTACCTTAAATCTTTTAGCCTAGGCCCTTCCACGTGTCTTCCTGTATGTGTGATCTCTGTGGATGTGAATCTCTGTGGATGTAACAGTCTTCGCATCTCATTCTGTGGGTGTATTTGGTTGGTCTGTTCCTCTCATTGTTGAGCTTTCTTTCTCTTTATATTTTTAAGCATATTTTTATTGATTTCAGAGAGGAAGGGAGAGGGAAAAAGAGACAAAACATCAATGATGAGAGAGAATCATGGGTTGGATGTCTCTTGCCATTCCACACTGGGTGTTGAGCCCACAATCTGGGCATGTGCCCTTCACCGAAATCAAACTTGGGACCCTTCAGTTCATAGTCCAATGCTCTTTCCACTGAGCCAAATGGCTAGGGCGAACTTCCCCTTTAAATGCTTCTCACCCCTCTTTCTATAAAAACTTCTGTCTTTTGTTTTAGCTTCCCTGCCCCTCATCTTCTTTCTGTGACACACTTACTCTTTCACCTTCTCCCTATATGTGTTCATATGTGTAAATTGTGTGAACGTAGTGCATGTGTGTATACGTGTGTGTATATATATGTTTATATAAAAATAGGACCATTAGACACATGCTGCCTTGCAATAGATTTAACTTATTTATCCAACTCTTTTAGGCTATTTCTTTTGGACATTTAGGTTAGTGTGTATAGATTTAACTTACTTATCCAACTCTTTTAGGCTATTTCTTTTGGACGTTTAGGTTGTTCTGGTTACTATTTTAGTCATTTCAAAGCACATTTCTACATATTTGGACAATCATCTCTTAGTAACAGAAATAAGTCACTGTTAGTAGTTACTAATAAGCCCTAATTGGTTTGGCTCAGTGGATAGAGCATCAACCTGCAGACTGAAGGGTCCCAGGTTTGATTCTGGTCAAGGGCATGTATCTTGATTGTGGGCACATCCCCAGTAGGGGGTGTGCAGGAGGCAGCTGATCGATGTTTCTCTCTCACCAATGTTTGGAACACTATATCCCTTCTCCCTCTCCCTTCCTTGCTGTAAAAAACAAACAAACAAACAAAAAAAACACAATGAAAATATATTTTAAAATAGTTACTAATAATCCTTATTGAAAATATCCTTATTAGGTGTTCTAAATTATATAAACTTAGAAATTCACTACTTGGTTAAACTCAATATAGCTTTCTATGGGGTTTCTTGCGAAAGGTCAGTTTTCTTTAAGTAATAACGTATTACAAGATGTTGCTGGCAGCCATTGTGGGGCGTGGCTTTGGGCTGTTGGACATTTCTAACAGTGTACTTGCCGATGGACCTGGTCTGAGTGCTCTTCGCCATGGCTAACGGGGGTGGCATTTTGGAGGAGCCGATTAGGGTTATGGCTGTCTGTGCCCAGGAGCAGATTGGGGCTGTACAGTTGTAGGAGTGGGAATGAGACTTACCACTTGGGTTGATCCTATTCTTTTCTCAATCGCAGCAGGCCCTCCTTTGAATTTTGCCTCCCCATTCTTTAGTTCTCTTTACAACAAGCTCTAACATGCTCGAGACAGGAGCCTCACTTTCATGGTGCTGTTTAGCAAAACGCCATATGCACAGATGACATTTCGTAGATATACAACCAACAATGATTACAGGCTGCTGGTCGTCCTCTGCTGATATCCCTGCTGGTGACAATACACTAAGAGCTCACTTGACATTCTAGGGAGTGAACAGAAGCTGTTGTGTTGATTTTCACTTCTGTTAAGAGCAAAGAGAATATTGATTTTCATCAAAAGGAACAGGGAGTAATTACTTTGACATGCTTTTTTTTTTTTTTTTTACTTGAGAATCTTATGAAAAAGTACAAAGAGTAAATAACAATGTATGCAGGCCCCTTCCAAAAGGCTACAAAGTTGTTTGAAAATAATGACCCAAGATAGAGGTGTGGTTTCAGAAATGAAAGGTTTAATCAGCCATCTGACAGTAATCTCGCACGTGATCCTAAGAAGCTTTTCATTGGGATATGAAATAATTGTATTTTCTGTCAAACTCTGATTGAAATATAAAGATTCAGAGTTTAACTTGTTTATCATTTTAATATACTTATACATTTATTTATTTGCTCAACAACTATATAATGAGTACCAACAATAAGGCTGGTATTGTCCTAGGTGCTGGGGCCATAGTAGCGAGAAAAACAAAGTCTTTGCCTTAATGGAGTTTGCATCTTAGAAGAGGAATATGGGCAATAATAATTATTATACACTACAAAGTAGCAATAAGTACTAAGAGAAAAATGAAGCCGAGTGGGGAGAGGGGTAGACGCCACTAGTGCCCATAGACGGATAGTCGCTGATACTTATATTGTAGTTAAGAAGACTACTCTGGAGAACTGAATGAGTGGCCAATAAGCTGGATGGGTATTTATTAAAAGAGGGCTCCCGGCAGAAGGAAGAGCAAGGACGAAGGTCCTGAGGCAGGAATTCGTTTAAAAGGCAGCAGGAAAACCTGTGTGGCTGGGAGAGGAGCAGACACCAGCAAGGGAGTGGGAGGATCCAGCTCTTACAGGGCTTGCGAGGCCAATAGACACGTTTACTATGAGTCAGATGGGAAGCCAGAAGGAAGTCGTTAGCCCAAAAGTGACCTAATCTTATAGTCTTCTAAAAGGATTAGTTTGGACACTCTAAGAATAGCTGTCAAGGTGGCAAAATGGAGAAACCTTTTAGCAGGCAACTTCAAACCCAGGCAATAGGAGATAGTGGTTTGGATCTGGGTAAGAGCAATAGAGGATATGAAAAGTGATTACCGTATTTTCCGGACGACTGGAACTGATATGATAGCAGGAAGATAACAAACTACAGAGAGAGAGAGCAAGTGCTGGGCAAGTCCCTGGCAAGTTAGCAACGCCCATCATAACTGCAAGCTATGGTATTTTTACACCCGGCGTATAAGACGACTCCCGACTTTTGAGAAGATTTTCCTGGGTTAAAAAGTCGTCTTATAAGCCAGAAAATACGGTAGATCTTTTTGGTCATATTTTGGAGGGTGGGGGTGATAGAGTTTCCAGATGGATTGGGTGTTGGGTGTGAAATAAAGCAAGCAAAGATGTTTCCAAGCAGCTCATTTTGAGATAGGTCAGGTATGGACATTGGAGAGATTAGTATTTCATTCCAAGAAAGAGTTCATGGCTGGATAGTACATTTTGGAATCATCAGCAAAAAATTGACATTAAATTTCACTAACGAGAAGATACTGGAAGAGACCATTTAGATCATTTTGATGCAGAAGTTCTGAGAGCTGAGACCTGGGGTGTTTGAAGGGTTGCAGTTGGGAGGAATCAGCAGTGAGGATCAAGGAGGAGGGACAGTGAGGCACAAGGAGAGAACCAAGAGAAAACCAGGATAAAAGATGGAAACAGCAGTGTAAATCATCATTGACTAGTTTTGCTCTGAACAGAATGGGTTGTTGCAACCATGTTCAGTGAGTGGCCAGAAGCAAAGTCACCAGGCCTGTGGGAACAGTCTTGTAGGTGACAGACCCATAGGGGCAGGAACAGGTTCAGGAGTTTGCCATTGCATTCAGGGCAGAGCTTGGGTCAGACTCCAGGAAGGGACCTGGACATGAGGCTGTGGGGCTCTCAGGCTGTGCTGCTCCTCTCCTGGAGTCATCAGGTCTGCTGTGATTCTTTGGTTCCAACCCGATTCCTACAGCACACAGGGCTGGGATTCAAGTTTCTGGTTGACCAGGATTTATAATTATAAGTGCTAGCTCCCCAGTTTCCATGGGAGCTCTGTAGGACAGCAAATTATTTTTCTGGGAGCCCAGCCTAAAGGAGATCAGTCTTAACAGACTGAGTCTTAACAAGTAGAGGAGTATGGGAGGGTTTTCCTGGACTTTTCTCAATTTCTCTTTCCTGCCCTGCCTTTCTCTCCCCCTCCTCCTTTTCTCCCTTCCTTTTTCTTTTTTGATGTGCAATGTAATAGGTTTTTATATGTCTATGGGGATCATATGTAGTAGAGGGGAAAAACCATTAATAATGTAGGGGAAATAGTCATTGGAGTGAAGTCTGCTGAGAAGATAAGGGGATTAAGATTCAGTATAAGAGCGGAAGGTGTGGCTTTAGCAAGGAGAAAGGATACAGCATTCATGTTAAAGGAAGGCAGGATTTATAAGCCCAGATGTGCTTGTGCTGTGGTCAGGGATTGTGGACATTCTCTCAGGGTTGCTTCTCATTTTATTTATTTATTTATTTATTTATTTATTTATTTATTTATTTATTTATTTTTGGCAAAATGTGAACTGGTATTGAGAGCAAAGAGAGAGGAGCAGGTGTTTCAGTGATTACAGCACTGTGTGATTAACAACCTTATTTTCCCGATGAAAAGAAATTTTATTAGCTACATGCCCTAAGAGAGAAAACACTCCCTCTCTCTTACTGAGAATTGAATTTTGTGGATGTCTGGTAGACAGTCTTGGTTAATTCTGTTTAGCTTTTGGTCAAATGTTTATTTCTATGGGATATTTTATGTGAAAAAAAATCCCATTTTTTATGGTGTTTTGTGATTTGAGTCAAGTTCAATGATTCTGTAAACATAAGAGAAATAAAATGTACTTGTGCTTATATGGCATGCATATAGAAGAATCTGTATGTATTAAGCATACAAATATGTTTAAAATTCACTAACCTTCATTGGCTCACAGTAAGAAAAAGCATGAAATTTGAAACTGTTGTCTTCGTTGCTTTCTGAGGGCATGGGATGATTGACAAATGCCAACCTACTTCTCACTGTGAGACTGAACTAGTTATTCACATGGGCTCTCCCCCTCCCCCCCCATTGGAGCTTAGATAATTGGGTTAAATTATAGAAAAATAAGTCTGGCTTGCTTAGTTACATTTTCTCCATGGATGCGGAGACTGGGTGTTGTGGCAAAAAAGGCATTCATTTTATGTGTCCTTATTATGCATCACTAGTAGTCCTGCGCACAAATCTGTGCACAGTAGTTCACCAGTAGCTCCCGGCCACCCTCCAGTAGCTCTCCGACCACTGCCCCACCCTCCTGTAGTTCCCTCCGCCCCCCACCTCCCCGACACTCACCCTCTCTTAGCTTGCTGCCCTGCCCACTTCTGTTGCTCTCCTGCTGCCTGCTTGTGGCTCCCTGCCCTGCCCTCCTGCTGATCCGTGATCCAGGCATTATGCAGTCAGTTGTTACACTTCACAGCATAATTACCATTTACATATTACATCTTTATTATATAGGATTCTTAGAAAAGCAAGCAAAAATCTTCTATTTTAAAATACATAAAATAACAAATAATAACTGAGCTTCATAACCCTTGATTTCCAGGGCTTCAATATGAAGATCAAGTTAAGGTTGCACTAAATGTCTCTTACAGACCCTCCCACATTGGGGGAAGAGGAGGGGATAAATACACAATACAATATACAGATGATGTATTATAGAATTAGAACTCTGAAACCTATATAATTTTATTAACCAATGTCACCCCAATAAATTGTATAAAAGATATTGGGACCTTTCAGAATAGTTTTAGCAGGTGAGCCCTATATAGCTAGCAAGTTGTTCACCTAGATTGCGTCATATACCATTTCCCAGGATGCCTCTGGTGGTTTCCTCTTCGAGAGCATGTCCTTAGTTCCTTTTCAGGTGATCCTTCCTTTATTACTTCAAGTTGTTCAGGCAGCTCAGATGGAACTGGGGGAATTATTTCAAGCCTCATATATAATTTTGTCTGGAGCCAACATTTTCGCAGAACTTGCTAAAAAATGCAGATTTTTAGAACTTGTCTCCGAAGCTTCTGATTTACTGGTTTGAATCTGGGCTTGGAAATGGGCATTTTAGTGAGCACTCAAGCACTAGAGATGTGTGGCCAATGAAACACACCTTGGATTGCTGCCCTAGTTAATATGTAGAATTATGTATATTTGCTTGATTGAATGACAATGGACATGAGGACTCAATTGCCATGAAGGGTAGCTAAGCATGGAAAGAGGATGCAGGGAATAGAAAGGAAAGTGTGGTAGGCTGCCTCTGACCCAATAACTTTCCGGGTTGTTATGATGGTAGAAGACGCTGAGTCTGGGAGGAGTTATAAAATATTGCCATGGGAGGAAGTGTCCTAAATTCCATTCAATTATGCAACCTTTGGAGTAAGTTGGGAAACATTCACACATTGAATTCCAGGAAGCAGCACCTCATGATGTAAGAACTCCAATTTATAAATCAGACCAGCTTTATCTTCCTCTAGCGACTCCAGAACTACACAGAACAGCCACTTAGAAATCATGGCCCTTGTGTCTGTAGCACAATCTATGGCATATAGTTCTGTACATCCATACTTGAAAGGAATCTTGAATCCAGAAGGCTGCCATGTTGGAAGTTTCTAGAAGTTAAGAATGCTATTGAATTATATTGATAAATAGCTTTTCTGCCTCTCTGCCTCATTCTGTCCCTTTCCCCCTTCCCTCTTTCTCCCCCTCCACCCCTTTTTTTCTGGCAGTTTTTTTCATATGTGAATCTTGTATATATTCTATAGTTAAAGGGAGCGCCTTGTTCATAATTTTGTCTTTAAAAATTTGTTTTTACATTTAAAACATGATAAGTTTTATAAAGGTAAAGGATTTTGACAAATACTTAGTATATAAACCCTTAATATTTTGCACTATAATCAGCAACATTAGAATTGCAGGCAATATTTTAATGTTTCCTTTGCTTGAAGTGTACTTCTAATTTTCTTCCTCAGGGCAAAAACCATGCTAGTGCTTTGAGATTCAACTAAAGCCTTACTTTTTTTGAAGTTGTCCCTGATCACCACCCTTCTGCCTTCCCATCCCTCCAAATTAATTGCCTCTCCTCTGAGTTTTCATAGTAAGTTGATCATGCTCTGTAGCAACTTGTGGCTTCTTAAGTAGTGACCACATATCTTGATTTGCTTGGGTCAATTTTCCTGGCCTACATATTAACTTAGTCTCTCACTCTCAAAAGTGTGCTCGTTTGGGTAATAGATGATATGTCCGTTCTACAGTGAAGAGTCTGTTTATCTCTAGTACTTAGCCTATTACTTGGAACATAGAGGTTATTCAATCAGAGTTTGTCCATGGGTTTGACTCGAATTTATCATTTAACGGCTGGAAGAACTGTTAGAGGTCTGGCAGAAACCTCTAGGTGTTTTATAGGTGTTATTATTTATATCAATTATTTATAGGTATTAATGTTCAAAGACAGCCAAAGTGGGAGCCTGCAAAGCCATTAGAGATTCTGAAGGAGGTAGAGAAAACCTGGCCTGGATTTTTGAGGAACTGTCTGTACCTTAGTCCAGTACTACTACATGCAGTTCAAAGGAAAGTAAATACCCTTGCAAATATGATTATTGCTTTCTAAAGAAAAAAAGAAATTTAAAAATAAGGTCTAGGTCAGTGGTTGGCAAACTGTGGCTCATGAGCTTGCTGACCACTGGGATAGGGGTTTAATCCCAAGGAACAACAACAGCTTATAATTATTGGAATCGAGAGTCAGGTAGTAAAAATAAATGTTTTGTATTTATTGGATTGTTTTTTATTTTAATGTTATGTCTAGTATTAGACTATTGCTTGTATGTTAGAATTTTCTTCCTTTTATGAATTGATGGCAATTAAAAACATCTTTTCTTATCAAATTAAGAATTTGGCAACCCCTAAATCTGGGCAACATTGCTAAGAATATGGGCTGAGGCTGGAAGGTGCTCTGTGGACCCACAAGGTAAGAATAATGGAAGGGCTTACCCCTGTCTGCCACAGGAAGACCCTTCACCTGTCCTGACCCCTTGGAACATGAGGGGGATGATAGCTATTTTGTTCACCATTTTATCACCAGGGCTTACACAGCGTAGTACACAGGAAGTATTCAAGAATTATCTGTTATATAAATACTAGAGGCCCCATGCATGAAATTCATGCACTGGAGGGCAGGGTCCCTCAGTCTGGCCTGTGCTCTCTTGCAGTCTGGGACCCCTTGGGGGATGTCTGCCTGCTGGCTTAGGCCTGTAAGCTGGCAGTGAGGCATCCTTCTGCAGTCTGGGGCTCTTGCAGTCCGGGACCCCTTGCTCCTTATTGCCCCCGTGCAGTGGAGGCAGGAGAGGGTCCCACCATTGCTTCTGTGTTTTCCAGCTGTGAGCCCAGGTTCTGGCTGAGTGGCACTCTCCCTGTGGGAGGGCACTGACCACCAGGGGACAGCTCCTGCATTGAGCATCTGCCCCCTGGTGGTCAGTGTGCATCATAGTGACTGGTCTTTCTGCTGGTCATTCCACTGTTCAGTCGATTTGCATATTAGAGTTTTATTATATAGGATACTTGTGGCATCTGTGAATAAGTTACTCTGTTGAAAACATCTGACGTGACTCAACCTGGTAAGCAGTTGGGTTAGTTGACTCCTTTTGAGTACCTAGCCCTCACTGTGAGTAGGGGTCAATGACTTCATCAATTACTATGTCTTGGACTTCACTTGGTCTTTACAGTTAAAGTTTTAGCTAAAAGTTCCATGTCTTTATGTGAGAATTATGGTATGGCCCTTTTGTATATGGTTGTATTTAGAATTTTTAGAAATTTGTGGCAAAATATACATAACATAAGATTTGCCATCTTAACCATTTTTCAGTGTACATTTCAGTGGCATTCAGTATCCGCACACCACCAAATCCATCCACAGAACTCTTGCAAAACTGCAATTCTGCCCCGATTAAATAATAACTTTCCTTCCGCTACCCTGTGGCCACCGTTCTACTTTCTTTCTCTGTGGATTCAACTGCTTCAGGTACTTCCTGTATGTGGAATACAATATTTGTCCTTTGTGACTAGCTCTGGAGGTGGTTGAGTGGTCCAGGTTCTGACCTGCCCCTCACTAATGCTGTGACCTTGGGCATGTTATTAAATCTCTGTCGGCTCCAGGTTCCTTCTCTGCAGAAAGGGGATAATGATGGTTCCTACTCGAAGACTCGTTGTGATGCGTTGTCAGGATAAGGCAGGCCGAACTCAGTGTTTTCTAACTATCCTGGCTGTTCTTTCATGGCCCGTCTCATTAACAGATGATGAGCATTTGCTTTAGTAAACGCAATAACAGTCATCACAATGTGAAGTTAACAAAAACAAAAGTAAAATGGAATCCATCCAGGATATACTTTCATGATTATTCTAATACAGGCAAGCAATTACGATGATCTAAACCTTCACATTGCCCAGAATAACATTCCAGAGCCAACAGGGATGTGAAGTTGACCCTGAGGATTTTTTCCCCCTCTTACTTCAGTCAACATCTCAGGATAACGGATAACGTGGCTCTCAGTGGGGCGGAGGCAGAAGGGGGCAGAGCCAGTCTTCAACAGCTGCCTGCTCTGCAATCCCAGTGGCTCTCAGGAAAACCAGATAAGGTTGGGTATTTTGCTTCCGCTGTTAGACAACACGGGAGCGGTTGTAGAAATCGTTCTCTCTCTGAGCCCTCTTCCTTCTCAGTCTCTTGTGTCCTGGATAGATGTTTCTCCATTCTCCCTGTGTTCTCTAGTTCCCTTGGCAGCCCTTTGTGCTGAAACTGTTCCTTTCTTTACTCTTTTATCCTCAAAATACAAGTTTTTAATTTATTCTTTCTATGAAAATCCCTTGTGTGAAGAACCTGAAGGAAGAGGGGAGGGAAAAAAAACCCATAAAGTGACAGGAGGAAGAAAGGGGAAAATAATTGAGATGCTGGAAAGCCTGCACTTCTGTAACTGACATTTAACTGAAGCAAGGGCTTTCTTGTTATATGCAAATGGCTTTGTGTGTATTTCTGAGACAGTAACTCCCTCAAGGCAGAAACTATAGCTCTGCCTTCCCTAGTCCTGAGCCAAGGCCAGTGTGAACACTCCATAAGCAGTGATGTCATATTTTCATCCTCACATTCAAAATCCCTCTTTGCAGTATGAGATACACAGTAAGGATAAAACCATTTCCCCCACCAGATCTGTTTTAGTCATAAGCATTAAATAATAATAAAATCCAATTTAATAAGTAATCACTGTTTCTATGTCAATAAAAAAGAAAGGTGGGCATGATTTTCTTTTGAAATGGTTCTTTTTGGCCTCAAGTTATTAAAACCATAAAGATTTTCCCTTAGTAGCTGCTTTACACGTTTATATATCTAAGACTTTTATCTTAACTTTTAGGACTTCTAACATTTAATTCACACAATTGACATTTAAGAATAAGTAGGTGGCATGGCATGTCCTTAAAACTCCAGGGGTGTTTACTCTTGTTCTGGGAGGTATCTAGTTTCAAGTCTTTACAATTCCTTAAGAGATTTTAAGTTTTTGATCCTAAAGCATTATTTTATAGTTTAAAAACTAATTAGGCTATTTGTCAATAATGCTCATTAAATGAAAGGTCATATCTTTTGGCAGAAAATATGAATTATGGATCATATAAGTAGGATTACTAGAGAATTCAAATTATGTTTATAAACTAGTCCACAGATTTAGCTTGGTAAATGAGTTCTTAGTGCTCTTTGCTAAAATTAAATCAATCTAGCAGAAAAACAAAAAAAGATTTCTTGAATGCAACAAGAATCAGATCACAGCCCTAGCCTGTTAATAGATTTCTTTGCTTAACTTCTACCAAAATTTGTGTGTCAAAAGAAACTTTGCTTTTATGTTGTCATCGGAAAATGTAATAGTTGTTATTTAAAACAATTATCCTCTCTTGTGCAGCAGACAAGATTTAATTACATGTTTCCATGGAAGGATAATCCAATTTTGTAAAATGAAATTAAATAAGTCAAACATGTTCATTTTCAGAGTTGCAGCAAAATAAAATATGTTCAGCAAACACTATATGAAATGTGAAACATGAGGTGCTTTGGGGAATGCAGACTGCCAGGGGGGTTCTAATTTCTGATTTGAATTAAAGGGATTAAAATATACTGTGTATCTAATTTTTATAAGGAGAAAAAAAGTCCCCTTAAATATTAGTTCATTCTTTGCCAGCATGCTTTTCCCTATTACTTGTAAACACACTGATCTGAGTCTCTTATTTCGATCTACACTTGCTGGCTCTACAGAGAACTGAGAACCTAGATGGGGAGGGGTTGGGTTGTTTTGAGATCACTCAGGGACCAGGCCTGTTTTCAGACCAAGCCTAGGTGAAGCCAGGATCTGGGCTGCATGGCAGCTAAAGCTGTCCTAACAATAGATGCAGACTGTAGCTGAAATTTGATGGTAGTGAAACAGAAAAGGTCTTTCTGAGCAGGTCTCCGCAAGACTGACAGAGACTCTAGATTAGCAGTTGCCAACAGTGGCTGAAGAAAGCAGAGACAATTCTCAAAATTGATAGAGAAGCAGGGCACACGGATTCACTGAGTCCTGGGTTAATGGGCCAGAGAGGGGCTCAATTCAGTGGCCCTGGATGCCACAGAGTCATTGATTGGGGTACCCAAGTCCGTGCCAGTTCATTGCTGCACTTGGCAGGTATTAACCCAAGAAACATGCAAGTGGGCCTCAACATTCCAGGACAGAAGAATTTATTTCAAGCGAGTGGCAAACCCAGTCATACTGTCTTGGAAGGAATGACCAGACAACAGCTACGTGGAAACGAGAAGTCCCACTATTCATAGGACAGGACCCTGAAGGGACCCTAACTCAGCTGCACAGGTCCCTGCTTCCATCCTGAGAATTGGTATCATCAAAACTTTTAAAAATAATCACAGAACAGCCATTTTCAATCATTTTCATGGCATACATAAACTAGTTACTAAAATTCAGAGGCGCAGAATTGTTTGACGATGGGACAAAAAATTGGTATAATTTTGATTCATTCACAGATGGCTATTGTGTTGGCTGTGGTCATTTTTTGTTTGTTTGTTTGACAATCTAAGAGAAAAGAGGTCAGTACAAAATTATAACATACAAAGATAAACTTATAATGGATTAAAGACTTAAATATAAGTTGTAAAACCATAAAAATCCTAGAAGAAAATATAGGCAGTAAAATTTCAGACATTTCATATAGCAATATTTTTGCCATTATATCTCCTTGAGCAAAGGAAACAGAGGAGGTAATAAACAAATGGAACTACATCAAACTAAAAAGCTTCTGCCCCGTAAAGGAAACCATCAACCAAATGAAAAGGGAACCCACTGAATGGGAGAACATATTTGCCAACGATACACTGGATGAGGGGTTAATTTCCAAAATGTATAAAGAACTTATACCACTCAACACCAAAAAGGCAAACAATCCAATTGAAAAATTAGCAAAAGGCCTGAGTAGATACTTTTCCAAAGAGGACATACATATGGCCAACAGACATATGAAAAAGTGCTCAATGTCACTAATCACTGGAGAGAGGCAAATTAAATCCGCAGTGAGTGAGCACTTCATGCCTGTCAGAATGGCTTTCACCAATACAGCAAGTGCTGGTGAGGATGTGGAGAAAAGGGACTGTTGGTGGGAATGCAGATTGGTGTAGCCACTGTGGAAAGCAGTATGGAATTACCTTAAAAACATGGAACTGCCTTATGACCTAGGGATTCCACTTCTGGGAATTTACTTGAAAAAACCTAAAACAATAATTTAAAGGATCATATCCACCCCTATGTACACTGCAGCATTGTTTACAATAGCCAAGATGTGGAAAGAGCCCTAGTGTCCATCAGGAGATGGATGGATGTAAAAGCTGTGGTACATTTACACAATGGAATACGACTTGGCCATAAAAAAGAAAGAAAGCTTATCTTTTGCAGCGGCATGGATGGACCTGGAGAGTATTACGCTAAGTGAAATAAGCCAGTCAGAGAAAGACAAATACCATATGATTACATGTTACGTGGAATCTAATGGACAAAATGAACTGATGAACAAAATAGAAACAGAGGCATGGATACATGGAAGAGACTGACAGCTAACAGAGGGGTGGTGTGTTGGGGAGCTCAATGAAAGAAGGTGAAGGGATTAAGCAATATATATATATATATATATATATAAACACACACACACACACACACACACACACACACACACACACACAGATTATATATATGTCACTCACACACAATAGTGTGGTGATAGCCAGAGGAAAAGGGAATGAGGGTAAGTGGAGGAATAAATACGGAGTGAAAGAGAATTTGCTTTGGATGATGGGTGCACAATGCAGTGTGCAGATGATTTTTTGTTGAGTTGTACCCTTAAAACTTACATGGTTTTGTGACCCAATGTCACCCAATGAATGCAATTAAATAAGTCAGGTATTGCATGTTTTAAAAATTCTTGTGGCACACTAGTGTGCCATGGCACACTGAAAACCACTGTCATAGACTATTACAAATATTACTTATTCAACATGAACAATTATTTCACATAATACAATATTTATAACAGCTGGTGGCTTTAAAATAAGCTATAATGTTTATCTTCCTCCTTCTCCAGATACGTAACAGGGGATGGAAAGTACTGGCTCTCTGGTATTTTCTGATGGGATGAGAGATCTGACTCATGATCATGGGTTATTGCAGACTTTCAACTGCTGGCTCTTTGCACAGTGAAACTGTAATTATATTCCAGCTTTTTCTCCAAGTCATTTTGTAAGATTAGATTCTCACAGCTGAAATGACAAAATTAATGAGTGTGTATAATAATGTTTGGGTATAATAAATGATGCCAAATGGGATTTCTGTCATCTAGTCCAGTAGATCTGAGGCTGACCATTATTCTCTAGTCAAACTTGGAAAGTGTAAATAAAGCCTTAATGAAGCACCTTGCTCAGAAGTAATAAAATCTTGGCTAAGATGTGCTTTCCACCCCAGAGTCAATAAAATGTTAGCTGAGTTAGACCGTGAAGCAAAAGAAAATTTCTGAGCTCCCTCCTTTGAGCTTGGCTACTTGTTTGAAAAGAGCAGTAGGGCAATTCATCCCATTAAGTCATATTGGCACAAAGACTAATATATGGAAGGCACACTATGGGGCACAAAGAGGAATAAGGCATATATTTGTCGTCTTTTGGGAGAGATCTACATGCAAAAACTCATGAATATGGAGGAATGTGGTAAGTCAGATCTTGGAGAATAAGACAGGGAGTCCTGGAGGTCATTACAATGATGGGAAGAGAGGGATAGAACAGTGGTTGGCAAACTCATTAGTCAATAAGCCAAATATCTACAGTACAACGATTGAAATTTCTTTTGAGAACCATTTTTTTTAAACTTCTTCTAATGCCACTTCTTTAAAGTAGACATGCTCAGGCCATGGTATTTTGTGGAAGAGCCACACTCAAGGGGCCAAAGAGCAGCATGTGGCTCACGAGCCATGGTGTGCTGACCGCTGGGATAGAAGAAATCATACCCCTTTCTCAAGATTTGGTGGTTGCTACTCCTCATAAATTATTTACTAGGTAAATGATGTTGATATTTTAATGTGGAAATTCTATAGGCTCGTTGCAGCCACCCTCTGTCTTCAATCTTCCTAAAGTAGAGGCCTGGTAATTTAACTGGTTAAACTTCTGAACACGATTAGGTGATATTTGCTAGTGGCGAGGGACATCACACATTGACATGTTAAGTGTATAGGCCAATTGTGTATTTCCTCCTTCTTGTCCCACTTATTTGAAACAATGACCTGATCCAAGTTGTACTGTCAGAGAAATACTGACCACATCCTATATAATAAAAGTGTAATATGCTAATTAGACCTGATGTCCTTCTGGACAATCTTCTGGATAAAGCCAAATCTATAAGGGAAGCCTGGGTCCCGTGCCAGAAGGAAGCCAGCGCCAGCAGCCGGGGGAAGGAAGGCCTGCTCTTGCATGAATTTCATACATCGGGCCTCTAGTTCCATTATATACTCCCTTTTCCTTCTTCTTGTTTTCTTCCTTCCTTCCCTCTCTCCCTCCTCTCTTCCCCCTCTCTTCCTTCCTACTTTCCTCCCTCCCTTCCCTCTTTCCTCCCTCCCTTCCTCCCTTCCTTCCTTCCTTCCTTCCTTCCTTCCTTCCTTCCTCCCCTTCTTCTTTCCTTCCCTCCTTTCTTCCCTCTTTCCTTCCTTCTTTCCTTCCTTCCTTCCTTCCTTTTTTTCTTTCTCTTTCTTTCTTTCTTTCTTTCTTTCTTTCTTTCTTTCTTTCTTTCTTTCTTTCTTTCTTTCTTTCTTTCTTTCTTTCCTTCTTTTTCTTTTTGCCAAAGAGCTCTCTCTGGCTCTGGAGGAAGAACTCTGTGCCCATCTTCTCTGCTTTCTGATGATCCTGTCGCATCTGAGTTTCATGCTTTGGCCAAGTTCTTTTCACATGAACTTGGCATTAGCTTAGGGAGCCAGTTGCTCTTGTTCCATCTTCTCCCACACTCTGGGATGTGTGGCACATGGCTTTCAGTGTACGGGGAGTGGTAGGTTCTGTACATATCTCTGGGAGTGGTGGGGGAAACTACATAGCATCTTGTCTGCTACCTGACAGGGTCTTCTCAGGTTACATGGCAACTTGTGAATGGAGATTCGGATTTGCAAACAATGTGTCTCCTAGAAAAAAGAGTTTCTACCCAGGGAGTTAAGGGGTGCATTGCATATGGGGACCTCAAAATATAAGTCGAGAGCTGTGTGGAGCTGGATAGGGGAGAGTAAGGAAATACACTTTGCCAGACTATGTCATTACAAGAACTATTATTCCTGAGAAGTGTGGAGTTTTTAAAGTATGAAGCATTACCCACTGTGAGTTGTTAAGTTACTGATGCTATTTGAGAGCTTCAAATGACTCAATAAAGCAATGTGAGGTAGCAGGGAAATTAGGCCTTCAGCTGCAGGTACAAGTTACTGATAGAGTGACTTTAACCTTGCTTCCGTAACCCTCAGTTTACTCTCTAAAATGGGGGTAATAAACTTTACTCCTTCAGGCTCTGAGGAGATTTAAATTCAACACAGCACATTAAGCACCCGCTTTTGTCCCTGGCACACTGTAGGATTGCAATAAAATAGAGACCTTTTGGCATTTGTAGGTTTCCAATTAAAGGTTCTTCTGAAACTTTTAATCATTCTGTGGGTAGTAATGTGCCTAGATATGGTAAAAACGCCCTATCAGCAAGAAAAAAAATCATCCTCTTTTAGCTTTAATATATGTTAGAAATCTTAATGAACTTTTCATTTTATCAAGGTGGTTATATGGCATTATTATGCCAAAGGTACTCAGGAATAATTAAAGCCTGCCGGAAATTACAGATGACCTTTTCTGTGGTCCTAAGAAAGAATCACACACAAGGAACATCCCCTTGGAAGCAAAGAAACACTGCTTTATTGGCTGGCCTTGTGCTTGAGAGTTCAACGGAGAGTTCTTATAACCTGCACCTTCTTCTTTGCCCCCTGCCCCTGCGGGGCTGTGGAAAAGGAGGGTTGGACCAGAGTGAAGGAATGGCTACATTGGTGGGCCACTTCATGCATTCATTCATTTAACCACGGTGACCACGCTCATAGTTAGTATAGGGAGCAGTTACAGGATTAAGCCTTGGGCTGACCTGCTGGCAAAGCTGCAAACAAGTCCCAGCTTAGAGGGCACAGTCCTCTGAACATCATTAAGCCTGGTCTTGTGACTGCTTCCTAGATCTTTCCTGGGTAGCTAATGGGCTGTGGAAGGTGGAGCGAGTGCTGCCAACACAAGTGAAACTCACAAGAGCATTGTGAATGACCTGTTCACCTCTGACTGTAAAATAAAGCATCTGCTTGCAGTCCCAATCTGTCTGTGGTCTCAGCCAGGCACAGAAGGTCCACCTGCACCCAGCTTTTCCTCTTTGCCTGTCATTTCTTCATCCTTCACCGCCCCCGCTCAGGCTTGCCGACCCCTTGGCTGTGCTGGCCCAAGATGGTACGGCTAATTTCTGTCCTGGAATTATATGAATGTTCGTTCTTCTAAGAGGAAGACCCAAAGAGGGGCCATGCCAGAAAACAGCCCCGAGAGGCGTCCTGATTTCAGGATTGTTGGAGATTCATCCATTTTTATTAATCTTTTAAAGTAACCAGCTTTTGGGCCTATTTTCTCTCCCCCCCCCTATTTTATTTATTTATTTTAAATTGAATTTATTGGCGTGACATTGGTTAATAAAATTATGCAGGTGTTAGGTATATAAGACATCACCTGTATGGTATAGTGTGTGTTTCTTGGGGTGGGGTGCTAATCTTTCCATCCTTTTTTTTTTTCCTTCTGTTTGCTTTAGTTTTAATGTGGTCTTATTTTTCTATTTTAATAAAGCGTAAGCTTGTAATATTGATTTGAGATCTTTTTTTCCTAACATAAGCAATGGATGAAATTTTTTCTCTAATCGCAGCATCAGCTGCACACCACCCATTCTGATGGGTTGTGCTTTCCGTTTCCAGCCATTAAGATATTTTCTAATTTATCTGGTGATACTTTTCTTTCATCTATAGATGTTCTTAAAATCGTGTTGGGCAGGTCCTAGATCTCCGGTGGTTTTCCAGATACCTTTCTGTAACGGATTTTGACTTTCCTCATCTCAAAGCTTAGTGCCTCTTCTTTCTGTGAGAGGAGGCGCGGGAAGGTGGGCAAAATTTCATCTTGTCCTCGGGGACTGCTCATCACAACACCACGAGGTAGGCTCTCCTACGTCCCTCCTCTTGCTCAGTCATTTCCGTGTGGCTTGACTGTTAATTTACCCAGGGATGCCAAGCTGTCATGTTAGTCTTAAATGTTTTTGTCCTTGTCTGATCTCTTCCTTCTTGCTCTTATAACCATCGGTCTTCCTCCCTGCTCTGTCCAAGGGGAAGCAGTGTGCGTTGTTTTCCCTGAAAGATGCTTATTAATCTTGGGAATTTCATTCATTTCATTGCCTTTTGACTTTAGCTGTCTGACATGCTCACAAAGTACCAGTATTTTGCAAATTGTTTAGCTTTTTTTCTGTTGGAAACAAAGGCTGAAGTGATATTTTCTGGTAGCTTTTTTTTTTTTTTTTTGTATCCTTAGACGTAATGGGACATCAATGACTAAGATTTAGGAAATTTAGATATTAAATAAATAATTCAAGTTTTCATAACAGAAAGTGGTATTGGACTCTAAATACTACTTTCCTGCCCAGCTGGCATGGCTCAGTGATTGAGCTTCAACCTATGAACCAGGAGGTCAAGGTTTGATTCCCAGTCAGGGCACATGCTCACCTTGCAGTCTTGATTCCCAGGAGGGGGCATGCAGGAGGCAGTTGATCAATGATTCTCTCTCATCACTGATGTTTCTATCTCTCTCTCCCTCCCTCTCCTTCTTCCCTGAAATCAATAATAAAAATACGTTAAAAAAATGAACCCCACTTTCTCTCCATGATGTCACATTTAATTATTAAGCACTTTAAAGACCTGGGAGAATGTTAGTAAGTTATATTTATATGGGATATTTTTTCCAGTTAAAAGCACTTTAGTTTTTATATTTAGTGTCTAATTGAATGTTTGTAGTCTTGTAATTTGCACATTAAGGTATTTAGTTTACAAGTGATAAACATAAATATTTAATAACTTACCCTGATACATAATAAAACTAGTATTCCAAGCACACTGCTTTTTCTACTCTTTATCTATGTGGACATTTAAAATGGCATAGACACATGGATTCCTTAAATGTAGAGTTAATTCCCTAAAGGCTAAAAAAAATTAATGAACAGTTCAGTTCCAGAAATGGAAAACTAATTAGTGAGAAATGGTACTTAATCCAAAGTTTATTAAATCTAGAGCTAGTTTCAGCCATCCATATCATTCCTTTTTTTAAAGATGAAAGTCAAATGGATAATGATCTTTGAAATTTTGCCATTATTTTCGGAGAAAAAAATGGATGAAAGATTTTGTTATTCTTGTAATGAGCTAAAACAACTTCAGAAATAAAATAAACATATCTGTTCTAGCATTTTTCTATCAGTAGGAGATCATTATTAGAGCACAAATTAGTATTTAATTAAATTATACTTTATATATGTCCTTTTTAATAACCCATGTACAAATATGCTGAAAAATAAAAGAAAACAAAATTCATCTTAAATAGGAAACATTTTTATGAACTTAAAATGTAAAGATTATATGATTTAAAATGGATACAAATGGATGATTCACTCATGCCAAACATTGATGATGACACAACTTTGAGTAGGATGTTTTTCTAGTACATGAGAAATACATTCCATTGCTAAAAATTGGTCCAAAGTCAAAGGAAGTAAAATGGTAATATTTTGAGTATCTAGTATGGGAAAGTCCTACCTCAAATATCTTTAATTTTAAGAATTTTAAGTTAAGATACTAGAAATAATTAAAAACTAGACGCGTGTGGTAAGATATGAAGAAAATCACCAACCTTACTTGTCTCAAAGCATATTCTGTAATGCCTATACTCCTGCGATTGAGTTATAATGTATTTTCTATAGGTGCAGTGCATTTCCTCTAGATGGAGCTTAGACATTTCACCTTTCATCTGGAAGAGGAAACAAAGAGGTCAGGCCCACCAGTTCTCATTTTGCAGGAAGAAAATGGCCCGGCGAGAATGGGACTCTCGTCCCATGAGCTTGTGCAGAAAATAGGACAGAAAGGCTGTTGAGCTTGTGATCTTTCCTCAGACAGAGTCATTTTGATCAACATGAAGACACAGAGCATATGAGGAAAGAGATTGTGGAGCAAAATAGTTCAACTCTCCTGTTGTTTTTGCCAGAGACTTGGTATAGAATGTACTTGCTAACATGTTTAGTATCTGGTCCTTGTTAACACCAGACAGTGCACAGTATTTATCAAATATCCATCAAGTACAAGATGCTATTTTGGGAGCAATGAGTACTAAAAATCAGAATATTTTCTTCTTTAGGGATCTATTTGGTATTATTCTGTCACTAGTGGCCCACTGCACAAATTGGTGCACATTGAAAGGAAATTAATTAGCAGAAATATTTTAATATTTTCTACTTGCCCTTTCTCTATAATAGAAGTGTCAGCCAAATTCATGATCAACAATTACAGATCAAAACACACATGTGCAACTGGTACCAGCAAGAGCTTTACATGTATCATGCATGCATGAATTAACTCAGCTTCTTATATATATAGAATAAACTTGCTTAATTAGATCTGCTTTCTGATTGAGTTAAACTTTTTTTTATAGCCCCGTGAAGCACCCCAAATTCTCTTTCAGGTAACTATCAGCAACACAGCAGTACATATCAACATTAAGCAGATTATTATTATAGATCACACAGGGAGAACAAAGGGTAAAATATTTAATGGCAGCAGTGTTTGACTATAGTCTGCACAGTGACAAAACCTGAAGTGATTTTCAAGGTCCACCGTTTCTTACTTCTTTTCAGTCGGGTCAAGTTTCTAAGCTTTCTAAATCTCCATTTTCAGGCTAATGGAAAGAAAATAGGATTCCACCGAGTCTCCTTATTTTTCCTACTCCTCGACTTCTGTGAGGATCAAATGAGATGAGGAATGGGAAAACGCATCACAGACATTTGGTTAAATGTGAAATGTTTGTACCTGGCTGTAAAGCAAGTTTGTTTCCTGGGCTGAAAAAACTGCAAGAAGGCTAGCCGACACTAGGGAGAGGAAGCCGAGCATTGCTACGTAACGACATTGTCAGCACTCACAGCAACCTTTCCCAGGCTGGGCTGGACTGTGGACCATATTTTGCACCAGGTTGTCTCTGCACTGTGGGCTGTGATTTGCTGGGCTGTAGCTCCGGGGTGGTGGCCTGTGTCCTACTTGGGGGAAGCCAAATGTTACTTTGTGGGTGCCAGGTCCAAGGTGTTGTTTCTCTGTGTGTGTCACAGCAACGCCTGCATCGAACATCTGCCCCCTGGTGGTCAGTGCACATCATAGTGATGGTTGGATGGACAGACACTTAGCATGTTAGCCTTTTATATACGTGGATAGAAAAAAGGAAAGGTAGGCAATGGCAAAGATAAGTAGCCACAAAAGGAAATAGGAATGCTCGAATGCTCGCTGAGTTACCTAGCAAAGTGCTATTCATCATTCTTAGAATGTAATAGTTGGTGCCCATTTCAATGAGGAAATAGGATTTGAAATGGTCCATGAAGACTGAGGAAGGTTTGAATGAGTGGGATTCAGAGCTGGCATCTTCAAAAACGAGTTCATCTAAAGAAGTCAAATACAAAAGAAGGAGATACATGTGTCAGGAGCAGGGTGTTCTCAGTAGGGAAGGATGGGAGATTAGTGAGGTTAGGACAGGATTGTACTGCTTATACTCTCTTATTTTATTCCTTAAACATAGACATGAAATAGATGAAACTGTAAGAATGGTGCTTAGTACATAATAAATCTCTTTTTTTTTCCCAGCCATCAAAGCCGGTATAGTTCATTACCGTTCTCCCTATTTACTTGATCACAAATTGCTATCGGAGATATGATTCCCCATTTCCTTCTCTCAGTCCCCTCTGGCATAGCCTTGGTCCAGGTGTGCATTCCATCTCAACTGGATTGTTGTAATCATTATAATAAGCTGATCAATTCTATCCTCATCTCCAATTTCACTTTTCTCCCCTCTAATTTCTAAAATGCCACTGTTGTGACCTTTTGAATCGGCATGGAACAAAGCGCTTCGTGGAAAATGAATTGCATTCATAATGAGGCCCAGACTCCTGTGAATAGCATACCAGGTCCTACGTGACCTGGCCCTGGTCTCCCTCGCTGGCTGCCTGAGCACAGCTTTCCCAACAACTCCATTTGCATCAGAGACATCGTGTATTCTTTATCCTCTACTTTTTTTGCAACTGCTGTTCTTTTCACGTTCCAAGTCCAATCTTCAATGTCTTTCTTCTATCCAACATTTCCTTCTCCTCGATGACCAAGTGACACACTTTCTTCCTATAGGTGATCCTTCCCCACCCATATTTGGTGGGCTGATGTATCCAAACAGCAGGAAATGGACAGCATGCTCTGAGTCATTCGAGGAGGGGTGAGTATAGGGATTATGACGAAGGGGTAGAGGATTGAGGGAAGCCCAGAATAGATGGTGCAGCATCCCAGGACTTGGACACCTGGATGCTATTGTCGCCTCTAGGCCTACTGGGTCAGAGCAGGTTTGTGCCCTTGGTTTGTTCTGGAGAACACCACCTAACAGGAGTTGATATTTGCTGTACAGCTTACAGCAACCTTTCAAGGTGGGCCTGGGAGTAAGTACTCTGTCCTCAGCGTCCTTGCATCCTCTGTCCTTCTTTCAGTACCTTCCATTGGCTGGATCCATTCGGGAGCCAGAAGGGAAGTCTGATGAGTGTGGGGCAGCCTCCCAAGGGCACCAAGGAGGAGGGTGGTCAGAGGGTGTGGAGGGACATTGCAGAAAACGTAACAAAGGTGTTCTTTTCAGCAGGCTCCAGAACATACCTTTGTATTGCAACTTAACCCAGTGCACTGAACATAAATGGAGAAAACTTTGATCATAGGGACTTTTTATTTTCCCAGCATTTAGCCAGGAAACCAGTAATTTAACATGTGCTTGAATGAATGAATGAATGAATGAATGAGTGGCAAAGTCAGGGTGAGGTCTGTGCTCCTGCAGAACCCGGAAACCATTCCTATTTGAAACAGATCCTCTAATTTATATTCTAGAACCCTGTTTCTGTGCTGTACTTTGGACTTCCCTGCTCATCCATAACGTGTGTGTCTCTTTTGTGTGATATGCAAATGAGGGCAAGTGTGCACATGTGGTGTTTACTTCATAATTCCTAACAATGACGGGCCAGACCATTCACAAGCCTTAGACAAATACGAGAAAACAATTTCTCTGAGAAAATGATCTCCATTTAGTCATTTATTCACTTGATTTAGCCCCATGCTGCTATTAGTTATGCGGGGGAAATAGTGTTTTAATGGCTCTTCGGAAAATGTTCGCCACAGGAAGAAATAGCAGGACCGTGTGACTGGAATAGGTGAAGAGGATATTTATCTCTCTGCCCACTCTGTGGGTCTCCATACCAGCGCACCTATGTGCTCCAAGAAAGGCATTACATTGCAACAGCTGCTCAGAGGGGTTTGGGATTCATATGGAAATTAGGATTTCAGAAAGAGCCAAGTCCTTCTGAACCTGTTCTCCAGCCTAAATGGAAATGATGTGCTCCCTCCCTTACATCAGTCAGCGTAACGATGATGGCAAGGATAATTTGGAAGGCAATGTAAAGAGTAAATAATGTAATTCTGTGTCTTGGCTTTTTTTTTTTTTTTTAACAAAGCATTCTTGTTAATATCTGATGTCTAAGTAGGCACGTGATTTTTGCTAGTGATCATTATGATCACTCCCAATTCTTTTGTAACAAAAAAAAGCACCTTTTTTAAAGAGTTTGAAGAGGACATAAAGGCCTTTTCCTACCAGGTGAGGAAACGGATCTTTAAAAAGATTGTATTTCATGGAAATCAAGTTCCAGCTGGAGGTAGAGGTAGAACCCCTGTTTATGGACTCGAAGCCTAAATTCCTTACACCGCATCCCACTGTCTCCCCAGTGATCAGCACTGATGGAGTAAGACATCACCTCATTTTGGCAGTCAATCCCCCCCACCCCCCCGGAATTGGACGTGGGGGCTGCGATTTCTGGAGCGAGTCAAGGACCATGTCACCAAATGCAGCCACTCATTTAGGAAGAACCTGGGAGTTTACATCCATTTATAAAGCGCAGAACTAGACAGTGGCTGTGCTAAGGAGATTTTGTGGGTGAATGGTTATAAAATACCATCCTTAGTTATTTTCCTTCATTCATAGCTTATCAAAGGAAACAGAAGTGGTACCTATGTTGTTTTTGAGAAAAGTTTTGCTTATTTTCTCTTTTCATGAGCAAAGGGGACCATTTTTTTCTAAAGTGTGTGTGTTTTTCTTTTTATAATGGTAACTTCTATGGCAAGTCCACTTCTTCCCTCTGGCTGATGCCTGCAAAATCTTACCACCCTTATGTTTTCATAGCTCAGGTTTACTGGTAATAACTTTTGCCCTCTTCCCAGCCCCATCCAGGGTCATTTACATTCACTTGAAAGTTAAATAAAGGGGAACATGAGCTAGGAAACAGCTACTTACTTCATTACATGAAACCCCTTTATTCTCATATCGTGAATGAAAATGTGTCATCTGAAATCTCATCACTATTTGTTTCCATCTACTCTGTGTTTCTGATTCCCAAGTGAGACTCTTCAAGGCTTCTGGCTATTTTTGATGCCAATCCTTAGAAAACATACACTAATTTTTGTCATTTATGACAGGTCCTTGACATTAGGACTGCTGAGTGCCATGTTAGAGAAGAGAGAGTATAATTCATCTGAGCCATCCCTCCTTACCCCCACCCCGTGGCATCCCTCTTAAAATAAGAAAGGAGTTCACTTTCCGCACGGGAAGTGTTATCAAAAGCTATGAACTCTACCATACGTTTCAGAGAAAGTTATCTGACTCGACCTGGATTTTTCTAAAATGCTTCTTTAACCTCAGTTGTCTCTTCCTCCCCAAATTCGCTCCTCCACTAGTCTTACCCATTTCGGTAAGATTGAAAATATGGCTCCAAGTTGGCTGATGGGAGTGGCTGAAGAAGAAAGAGAGCAGAGCCAAACACCTAGAAGCTCATACCTTGTTCTAGTTACTCTCAAGAACACAGTTACTTAAGACGAACAGGAAAAAAAAAATTACTAGTCAACCAATCTGTCTACCTGCCTTGAGTTGCTGACGACATCTGAACTACTACTGCTATGAGAAATAATCCCCTTGAGGAAACATATTCTGAATATGTGTCATGACTTGTCTGTAAAAAATGAATGGGAGGTTGAATATGAATTTGTGATATATGTATTTTAAAAAGACCAAAGAGTTGAAGCCCATTCTAAGACTAGAATAGTGTAAGTGTTTCTTTCAGGCAAGCCCATGCCCTACGGAGAGGGAACCTTTGTCTGCCTTCAAAACTTACTTCTTTCTGCAGAAACCGGTTTGGCTCAGTGGATAGAGCGTCGGCCTGCGGACTGAAAGGTCCCGGGTTCGATTCCGGTCAGCGCCATGTACCGTGGTTGCGGGCACATCTCCAGTAGGAGATGTGCAAGAGGCAGCTGATCGGTATTTCTCTCTCATCTATGTTTCTGACTTTCTATCCCTTTCTCTGTAAAAAATCAATAAAAAATATATATAATATATAAAAACTTACTTCTTTCTAAGGTATTCTGTGCAATGATTTGCAACAGAAGGGCCTATGCTTTAGTAAGGTTTGCATGTCATAAATCATACCAGCTTATTAGTAATAGGTGGGATCAAGCCTGAAGTCAGTGAAAAGAATGAATGAAACAGTACTTTATCCCTAAAGGAGGGAGGGAGGGAGAGAGACAAAGAGAGAGAGAGAGATAAATAAAAAGGCCTGGCAAACAATGAAGGAGGGAAGGCGCTGAGGAGGTGCCCTGCTCTGAAACTACAGGTATCTGTCACTGAACACCGTGATTTGAGGATGGAGATTACTGGACGTGGCAGCAATAGGAGGTTGAGCGTCTGTAGAGGTTATAACAATGACTGCCTAAAAAAGGCCACCTATTGCTTTAAAAAAGTATTAGCCTGGGCTGCTCGCATTAGCGAGCTGAGTTTATTCCTCTGAAAACAGTAAGAGACTGGCCAGACACTACAGGAAAACCAATATATAAAATGAGATTTTTTTGTTGCACTTAAAGACTCCATGCCGAACGTCTTAGGAATTAGTCTTATTTCCCAGCTCTCTCATATCTTCAGAATTTCCCACTTCACTAGCCCTTACCAGCTGGTCAGTATATAGAAAGGCCCACATACTTGGAAATGTTACCTTTCATGAAACTCAAACTGCCTCAAATTATGTTTTTGTTTTTGTTTTTATAATAACCCAGTACTTTCTAGTTCATGTCACAACCTGTGGAGGGTTCTTTGGGGTTAAGTTTGGGCTAAACAGTTCATTATCCGTTTAAATGTATGATGTGTATGTAGGCACGTACGAAGAAAGGGTCCTCAACCTGATTGTAACTTCTCTGTCCATGATCTCCGAGAATCTGAGACAACTAGCTCCTTCAGAAAGAAAGGAAAGTTTCTAAGATACTGTAGCTAAAGCTACTTGGGTCACTTGGGATAGGATTGAACCAAGACCCAAACTTTTGCCCATCATTTTGCATAACAAACCATTTTCATTTATTACCAGCATGGGCAATAATAAGGTGTGATTCGTTTAATCATCCTCATGGAAAGGCTGGAATTCACTCATTTTCTGTTGAGGTTCATGTGAAGCAGCAACACACAGGAATAGAAGCAGAGAGGACAATCCCTGCCCTCTCTCAAATTGCTGTCTGATACTCATGTTGTCCACCTTGACACCTACATGAAAGCTTGTCCTTTTAGTTGCAGTAAACTCTCTTTCCATCTTTTCCATGTTCATCAAATGTCAGGTTTGCTGTCCTGTTTTGGGAATGTATTAAAATGGCGGCGGGCTCAAGATCTCTGAGTACAGAGTAGTGACGAGCGGAATCTGCCACTAGATGTCACTGCGTTTTCAAACAAATGGCTTTAGAGACCATTTCAGTAAAAGCTAGCTCCCAAACTGAGATTCCTGTGTTTCTTTCTGTGGCATCTATGGAGTAAGTAATAAAGCTATCAGTCATCTGAACACATTTGTCCTATTTACATTTGGGAATTTATTTTGCCTTATCCAACCCATTGCATTGTGAGCTGGTGCTTACCGTGTGGAAATGGCACTCTTCGTAATGCAATACTGATCTTTTCTTCACTTAGGAAGATGTGGAAACTAGTCAGAAGTACAAAACAATATATATTTAATAGCCTTTCCATTACAGAGAGCTAATAAAAATTCCAGCATGAAAGCATTATGCTTAGAAAATTGCATTTTCATTTCTCTTGGGAAAAATGGGTACTTTATTTTTTATGTTCTTTTATAAATGACTACTAAATTGCACAACTTCTGTGCATTCTAGAGGTGCAGCAATTTTACATTTTTAAAAAAATGCTATTAAATTATTATCAAATATAAAGTTTGCAATATGAACTCTTATTATTGTGTTAGTCATCCTTCACCAAAGGACTGTACATGCATCTCTTTTTCTACCAAAAAAAAAAAAAGGAAAAGTAAGATGAAATGTAAGAAAAGCTAATCAGTAGAGCATAGCAATCTCATTCTTGCATATTTTATAATCTCTGATCACAGCAGGAATAATAGTTATCCAGTTGCATATTGAAATAGCAGACTTTCTAAACCTCAAGCCTAATTTAGTTTATTATGAACTGATGCATGTTCTTTGTTTATGTTTTTTTGCAAAGGTTAATCATTGGAACCTCTGGGAGAGGACTGATGCCTAGAATTGGAAATCTCATTTTTCTATCCAGTGCATATATTCCATTTTTTTCTGTCCATTTTCTCTAGGAGCAACTAGAACATTTCAGGTCTAAGCATGAAAGAGATCTTCTTTCAATACTATTGATCTATCAGACCTATCCCATTTATACACTGTTTCCTATAGAGGAGATTTTTTTTTCTGAAACAGGCAATTCATCCTGCTGGCAAAACCTCAATAATACACATACCCAAGGAAGATAAGGATGGTTCTGTGTGGTTAACGCCCTAGAATTCTTCACAAGCACCTGCAGGGTTGATTAGACTTCTGCTAGGAAAACCCCGCCTTGGGTCATTCTGGGACCGGGTTGCCCTCTGGTGCTGCTTCTGGGGTGCTGAAGTGTGTAGGGATTCCTTCCGACTATGGCTGGTCATGACAGGCACTGGAGTTGTTCATTGTGGAGGGGAAAGTCTTTAAGGATGAAAAATTTCACCCATAATAAGAGACAAATGGTGGTGAGATACAGGTTTACAAATGAGCAAAGTCATCATGATTGCAACATTTTACTGAGTTACTGTCATCTTGCTATCCCCGGTGCCACAAACAGAGAGGATGCTGGATAAGAATTTACTCAGTTGACATATAAGATGGAATTTTAGAAGCATGTGGAAGTTTCTTTGCTATACTATGAGGTCTGTGTTCCTGAGGATACAAATTATGTTTTGTTTTAATCAAAGAGCTATCTTACTGGTAGACATAGTCAGGGTGATATGCATGTGTAGCTCCCAGGGTAGTTGAATTTCATGATGGTTTATTTGTTGCTCAAACTCTTGCATAGATCTGGTCACTTGCATTTATCATAGACCAAGGGGCTGTGATTTGGGGATACAGTCTCTTCATCTGACAAAGAAAGAAAAAGAAAAAGGGCCTCAGAAAGAGAAAGGCATAGAAGCATGGAACAGACTAATGAATCTCAGAGGGAAGGTGAGAGTGGGTGTAAAGAGTTCAACCAAAGAACTTGTGTAAATATATATGCATGACCCATGGACATAGGCTGGTTGAAGCTGGGGCAGGGGGTAAGGGCGGGCTAGAAAGAGTCAATGAGGGATAAAAGGGGACATATGTAATACTTTCAACAATAAAGATGAAAAAAAAAAACATTGCCATTATTATAAAAAAGAAAGAAAGAAAGAGAAAGGTACCATGCACTACAATGAAAGATACAAATACTTGCCTTTAAGCAGATGCAAGTTCAGGTTCTTACCACATCGATATGAAAACTATAGCTTTTGCCTCTTTAATGCATTCATCTGTCAGCCATGACTGTTGGTCATCTCTTGCATATACGAAGGCTACAGCTCTACACCGTCATTACCACAATCATGTGGGATCAATTGTAGTTCCTTGCAGTTGCTCTGAGCATTTGCCGTCATTATGAGGAATCTACTGTTCACGTCCACACCTCTGCTCCAGAATAGAGACTTCAAAAGAGCGATTGTTGTCTCATTCAGACACAGCTGTGCCTTCGATCTGACTCTGGGAAGTGAACTACCACGGGACCAGACGCATTGAAAAATACTAAGTTAAGAAGGAAGCAACTTCTGTTCAGTAAATATAAGGACAACCTCAGAGGTACGTTTCCAGATATCCATATGTGAGATGCTCTGAAGCTAGACCAGGAGGGACCATTTGGAAATGGTCCATTATTTCTATTCCCTTCCATCGAGAACAGCATTGCTACATCTGTTTTGCATATGGAAGCAAAGAGAGGAAGTAATTGGTCTTCAGAGCAGCCGTCTTTGAGATTTGGCTCCTTCCACACAACTTGGGTGCACTCCACGATTTGCTTAACCTCACCCTTTGCAAATTTCTTCATCTGATATAAAAAAAGAAACCATTCTTCCTTCCATACCATTGGCCAATCAGCTAGCAATACCACCTGAAGGTAATAATGTTACCAACTTCTGGATGGTGCTGGGAGGTTTAAATTAATACGTATGTTTAAAACAATGCCAGGCACATAATGTTCACTAAATATTAGTTATTTCTATTATTGTTATTTTATTGGATGCCTGCCTATTAATTCATTTGAAAACTGGAACAATTTTCTCAGCCAAGAAATGTTGAAACCTACCAATCTAAACTATTAACATATGAAAATCCTCTTTTCTCCACTCTGAGCACTTTGCCTGGTAAATTGGAAAGGGTTCCACAGATCAGAGCAATGAAGCACTGGGGTCAGAGCTGGGTGAACTCTGATGAATTGTTCTTTGACGAGTTGTCATTTTCTATTCCTAAGAGAGGCATTAAGAATTTATAACAGTGTTCTAGCTGTATTATCATTTGGATGGTATGTTTATGCTAATTCCTACTGCCAATCCTAATTGCCAGCAGTTAAATTCATTACAAAATAATTTTTTTTTCTGAGACAGTTGTCTAATTCACCTTGCTTTCTAGAATATCTCAATTTCCCTCAGTTCACTTGCCACAAGTGTCAAATGATTTATTCGGCAAACAGTATAAGTTGGGGGTGTTCTTACTTATTCACCAGGCAATTACAGAGTGCTTCTGGATGCTTTGTGGATTATGTAAACATTCTTCCATAAATCCCTGGAGGTCATCTAGACCACACATTATATTCCTGTGTGCTCAGTAATCGGTGGTTTCCAATCTGTCACACGAGGGCTAGTTTCTTGCCTGGGAATAGTCTATACTGTAGTTGGTGACATCATATAGAACTACGAGTGAAGTTACAAAGCATTCACATTTTTCAGTCTGGTAAATCAATACATTCGTAATCTTTAAATTCAGGATTACAACGCTTGTCAGGTTTACCTTATCAGCTAGTTGTGCCATCAAGTGAACTAATTCTTGGGTGACTTTTAATTCGCTCACACTCTTTTGTAGGAGACAAGATTCCTACATTTAGGAACATCCCATTCTTAGCTCATCTTCTCTCATCCTGTGGGATGACTTATCATCCCAGAGCCAAATGACATTCTTCACCTGACGCATCCTATGAGACCTCAGTATAGGTGCTGGAAAGTGAAAAAAATAAGCTTACATAGTAACAAGAATGTCTCCATCCACACACTCAGTCTTTCAAGAGATGCCTCTGGTAGAAAGTGCTGACTGTACTCCAATATTGACTCTCCCTTTCTCTCAGCAGCAGACCCACCTCTACCCCCCCTAAATTTTAGCTCATGGTGATGAAAACTAGAACAAAGATTGACTTCGGTTGGTGACAATTGACTTAACTGGTAACCTGGGGCTCTTTCTGGGGGGAAATGATAGGTGCTCGATGTCTTAATTGTGGGGTAAGTTATACAATTGAGTATGTTTGCCAAAATTCACTGAAGTGTACATTTCATGCGTGTAGGTTTCCCTGAAGAATGCTTCCACAAGTTGCTCTTTATAGACCAGGTTTTGTTGTTATAAGTCTTGGTGCCTTTATTCATGCCCTCTTCCTGGGAATCCCTATGTTCTCCATGTGGAAAATGCCTGCTAGTTTAGGAAATTCAGTGAGGAAGGCTTTCCTGACATTGTTTACTAGCACTAATGTGGCAAATTCATCTTTCTTTTGTGTTCTCTCCACAGTGCCTTCATTAGCAGGTATCGGATATTTTCAGTCATACCTCAAGAATACATCATCTATAGTCTTTGAACAGTTATCCTTAAACTCACCAAACGGCAAGGTGTCTATAATCCTTTTAGGTTGGGGTTTCAGCCATTCTCAGTATGCTTCTTGGCAGGAATTTGCCTCACCATCCTCTTCTGGTGTGAATTTTCTGCCGTGATTCTTTCGTCAGACTCCCTCCCTCCACAAGCTGGCCTTCTTTTCAGGAGGGAAGATAAAGAGTCACATAAACTCCCAGGAGTCTGGCATTCCTCATGAGCTCAGCCACCTTAGGGGAGTGCCTCAGTTCCTCAGTTTTTACTCATCTGAAATGCTGGTCCTAGGCTGTAACCTTGACATTGACAAGAAGAAATGCAAACATGGAGAGCTTCTAGTTTAGGACTTGGCTCTAGACGATGCTCCCCAAACTTCAGCCCTATGTTCTGCAGGCTGGCCTGATCGAATTGTTGCTTTTTGCTGGGGTGGGCCCTGTGCTTGTTGGGCTTGCTGCCCACCCGGGCATGGTTTCGGTTGTGCTATCTTTCCTGGCCAGATCGATTTCTTCACCAAGGGAAGCTTTTCCAGATTCCTGGTATTCAGTCAGGTCAGGTTATGGAGAGCCCGTGTGTTCTCCATATAGAACCTGGCCTGTTATTTTAAGAAATAAGAACATGTATTCATTAATAAATACAAGAGCTTTCCTCTTAAGTTGCATCCTCTGTGTTTATAAGGTAAACATGTCTATTTTCCCAGATACTCACCCTGGGTTGGGCCCCTGTTACTTTTCCTGAAGTAGCACCTACTGTGTTTTAGTGATAATGTTTTTTTCTTCACCATAGAAGTGTCTGAAGTACTGATACTGTGTCAGATAGAGTGGTTGACCACCTAGACCAGAGACAGTAAAGGAAAAGTCTCTTTCCAGGGGACTAATGTCTCATTATTCTCATTGTCATCAGACAAGAATGGTCACATTGCCAGGGGTATTGTTGGCAAGCTGCCTCATCACCATTCTCCCTTTAATCAATTGGAAGACTGAGGTGTGGTGAACATGGACTCTCCTCATTTCAGGCTCAGGATCCTTGGTATAAAGATCTGACAAAATGTAAAGTTTACTTTTAATTAACACACATGTGTTGTCAGCACTACTGTTAAATCCTCTACGGTAGATTAACTCTTCAACTCAAATAAGATGAGGCGAGAGAACACATTTTTCCTGAGGTTACTGACTGACCCTAGTGGTCTGCCACGTAAGGAAAAGGAGTAAAGATATGGAAAGATGCAGATAATATGGAAAAAGACTGGAGAATAGGAATTATTTCCTATAGAGTTGCTGTGGTTTGGGTAGGGAGGGCAGAAAGCGAGGGGGCACCCTTCATGTTGACTAGATGGAAGAAAATCAGCCCGAGGGAGGAGTATTAGTTCATTCGGTGGAGAAGAGTGTGAGAAGCAGTCTTGGGGATGACAGGAGGAAGAAGGCAAGGAGAAGTTGGCATCTCCATATACTGGAGATGTAGCATCTGCAGGAGTCTAGAGAGGAAGGGGGTGGTGCGATGTGAAATGATTGGACCCTTTCCTTTCAGTTAAGTCTTCAGATGCCTCTGTAATATAATTCACAGGACACTTCAGACTAATGATGGATTTGAATGGGTAACACAAGGAATCGACTTCCTCAAGGCATCGTATGAAATGAGACCTTCATGCCTAGTTCATCCGTCTTTAGACCCAGCAGCACAGCTGCCCTACATCCTTGGATCACAAGGTACAAATATATACTGAGGCATTCTAATGAGTCATGGTTTCATTAAATAATAGTAAATATGATTAGGTGAGGAGCTGAACTCTTATATATGAATTGTACTTACTATAATACTGTTTAGTATAGATAAATAGTATACTTATGCACATGGAAAATTCCACTCTAACTCACAGTATCATTCTGTTATTAATGGAAACTAAGGAATTGAATGCTAAGGGACTGTTCTCTCTGAGTCTATTCTGGGCCCCTTCTCCTTGAATTCTTTCTGTGCATGATGATCCTCCTCTGTTTTTCACAAGGTTCTTCCTAAAGTGTTTCCTCTCCTTGCATCAGGATTGAGTGACAAGTTGCTAAAAATAGTCTGTTGTTTTATTTGCAACTGGAAATCTCGCACTGAAGTACAGGTTTGTTTGCAGCTCTAGTTCTTAATTTGCTGCTTTACCTCTTTAATTGAGAAACCTCTTAACAACAGCAACAAAAATTGGACACACTTATCTATTCTGCATACTTTACAGATGTTAATCTTCACAAAAACTCTATAAGGTCAGAGTGAGTGTCATCCTCACCTTGTTGGGAAATTCAGGCACAGAGATGTGAAGTAAATTGCTCAAGGTCTCCATGCTGGTCATTGGTAAGAGGTTTGAGCTTGGCATTTTGAGTGTTTGGCCAGTGCCCTTAGCCACTACCATCCACTGTCTGTGGAAAGCTCCATTCTTCCCTCTGGTAAGTTGGCTGTCAGCATTTTCTTGAACAATGTCTCTGTCCTCTACCTAGCAACCACAAGGATTACATGGGTTCTCTTCTATTGTGATGGAAGGTTTAACTTGTGATTGGACTGATAGATGATAAAGCTATACAGAGGTTTATTTTTTCCTTTTCTTACATTATCAAATGTCTCCTTAATGTGAAATAACTTTGGAATTTAATAAAATGTTTTCAGTCCTACCTGGATATGCTAATATTTAATCATCAGTATTTTTTGCTTTAATATATTTGTAATTCAGAAGAAAGAGCCAGGGTATCACCAAAATTTGATATGGAATATTGGGGTGAAGGGAGAGGAGTTGGAGTGGGCACTGATGGGTGTGTATCCTGAGCATAGAGGAGAGTGATGACGGAGGTCCCTTGAGGAGATGTTTAAGGTGGCAGAGGAGTTCACAGAGGGTGGCAGTGGCGGGAAGCTAAGCCTGGCCTCCGCCTCATGAGGAATAAAGGAGTGATGGGAGAGATGGACTAGTAAATGTGCTGTGAGCCTTGAAAAAGGAATGCTCTTGATGGGAGCACCCTATAAGCTTACCTGTGTGGGTGAGAGCATGAACACAGTGTGGAGGCAAAAATGTCCCCAATGTGGGATGTCTTCAGTTGTTCCCTTCACTTTCCACCACATGTGTCAATCTCTATTACTACGGTTATCATTTTTCAGCTTCTCAGGTAATTTTAATCTACTTTTACAAATATGATCACAGTTTTATCTTCATGGTGGCCAGATTCAAAGCAATTGGAATTGTCTGGAAATATTAAAGTTTGTCTGAAGAAGAGACATCAGTCAGAGGTAGACTGCTTTAGAGGGTAAACGCCAAAACACTTTGCACAAATGACAAACAAGAAACAAGTAAAGCCAGAACTGGTTTGGCTCAGTGGATGGAGTGTCAGCCTACAGACTGAAAGGTCTCAGGTTTGATTCCAGTCAGTATCTTGGTTGCGGGCACATCCCCAGTGGCGGGTGTGCAGGAGGCAGCTGATCAATGATTCTCTCTCATCGATGTTTCTAACTTTCTATCCCTCTCCCTTCCTCTCTGTAAAAATCAATAAAACAAACAAACAAAAAGAAACAAGGAAAAATCCCTCTAAGAATAAATGGCTAATGTATGTATCTATTAAATATAGTATTGTCTATATTAAGTTGCTTCAAATACACATGTTTTCTATGCACTCACTAATTTGGAAGCTAATGTTACAGTATTTATTTTTAGTCATTAATTCGCCCTTCTCTCTGAGAGGCAAGAGACTCATAAAGCATTCAAGTTACAAGGTCTTGGGAGCTAATTGCATCCCAGTCTTGCTTTTTGCAAAGACCAAGCAGAGGCTCAAAGTCGTAAAATGATCTTCCCAAGGTCATGTAATTCGTTAGCACTGGAGCTGAAGCTAAAATTCCGACCTCCTGACACTGAGTGGAGAAGTGCTGGCTTTCCTACTGTTCTCTGTGGTGGCAATACTCGGAAGTCTGGCTCTAATTACATCAAATATTCTACAGAAACAGTATAGTACAGTACAAGTCACATTTTTAAGAAAGGAACTCGATACAGTAGTAAACCCAGGTAGATTCTTTATCAGAGAGTGATGTGGTTGGCCTAATGCTCTAGGAGGGTGATTCCTTCGGTCATATGGATATTGGCAACGTCAGGTAGAAACCAAAAGAAGGAAACTGGGATATCTGATGTCATCCGGAATTGACATGACAGATGCCTTCCGGTGATGCTGATGGCTCTGAACCCCTCCCTCCTTAGTGAATGAGTCTGTTCAGGCTGCTGTAACAAAACACCACAGACTGGGGCCTAATCAACTATCATTTATTTCACAGTTCTGGAGCTGGGACGCCCAACATCAAAGCACCGGCAGGTCCTGTGTCTGTGCAGAGCCCACTTCCTGGCTCACAAATAGCTATCGTTGCATGGTGTCCTCACATGGCAGAAAGAGACTCTGGGGTCTCTTTTATAAGGACACTAATCTCAATCTCTTGTGACCTAATCACTTCTCAAAGGCTCCTCTTCCAAATACCCTCACATTTGAGAGAAGATCCACATATGAATGTCGGGAAAGCACAAGCATTCAGTCTGTACCAGTGGTCAGCAAACTCATTAGGCAACAGAGCCAAATATCAACATTCCAACGATTGAAATTTCTTTTGAGAGCCAAATTTTTAAAACCCAAACTATATAGGTAGGTTCATTGTTATTAACTTAATTATGATACTCCTAAAATGGCCTTTGCTAAAAAGTCAAGGGACCAAAGAGCCACATGTGGCTCACGAGCTGCAGTTTGCCCACCACTGGTTGAGTCTATATGAATTAATGAGCAGACAGCCTCAATAATTGGAGGAAGATGAAAGTGTATGTGCCATTGTTCCCAACCAAGGCTTTGCAATCTGTGGAAATTAAAAAATGAAGCTATCCAAGATTCAAACTTTGTGATTCTGATTTTGTCCTAGGCAGATCCTTGTGTTTATGAGATGATAAATGAGAGTGCTATGGTGGCCAGTAGGAGAAAATGCCTTCTAATAAAGCAGACATGGGGATTCTTAGATTTATAAAGGCAATTTTATTATTCTCCCTTGAAAAATTATTTAACAAGTTAAATAAGGAAAGACTGCTAGTCTAGTTCACAGGATGTAATATATAGCATAGGGAATAGAGTTAATAATGTTATAATAGTCTTGTATGGTGTCAGGTGGGTACTAGACTTATGGCAATACTTTTTTAGGTATACAAATGTGGAATAACTCTGCTGAATATAATATTGTATATTAACCACATTTTAATTTTACGAAGACCTCTACTGACGAGGATGTGTCGTTTGTAGATAACTGAAGTTAGACTCAAACACCCATAGACTTCCTAATATAAGCATTTAGAAATTTGGAAATATTGAAAATACAAGGCTAATTTGCTTTCAAGTGTCTATTTTTATTTCACTCTTTTTTCCTCTCTTCATTTTTCATTATTTTTCCTGAATTGTGTGGTATTCTTTCTCTAGTTTCTCTTTTAATCTATTTTCCCTTTAGTTTCCCCTAAATACCAGGCTCCTCTCTCTAGGGTGCCAAACTTCCCACCAGACAAAGAAATAAAGGTGGTTTGCCTTTAGAGAGACCAGAGCCAGTAGGATTTGTTTGTGAACACAGAGTCCCCCCTCTGCCTGCCCCATTCTCTTGCTCCACAGTCAGACGTTCTGATCTGCGAGCCCTGCATATGGAGGGCTCTTGAATCTTTTAAAGACCCCACTTACTGTTTTGCATTCCAAGACGATGTGTCTCTCAGCCTCTACCTGGTAAACTCCAAATGTACAGTCTGAAGGTTCATAAATTTATGTCTCCATCTGGACTTCTTTGAACTGTAGATATTTATATTCAGCTGCCTCCTCAGTATCACCACTGGTATACCTAACAAGTACCTTGCTTTTTGTTTTATTTTATTGATTTCCGAAAGGGAGGGAGAGGGAGAGAGATAATAACATCAATGATGAGAGATTATCATTGATCGGCTGCCTCCTGTAGGCAGCTTGATGGGGACCCGGCCTGTGCCCTTGACTGGAATTGAGCCCAAGACCCTTCCAGCCATGGTGGACTCGCTTGGAGCTGACCAATCCTCCTACTGAGAACACCCAGAAAATCTGAATGTTCTCCAGAAAGATAATCTGCTTGAAGACACCGTGTGGTTTTCAAAGTAGCCAGGATGTGAGGATTCATAATTTCAGAAGAGAGAGAATTGCAGAGAAGTTAGATTTTCCTTCTAAGCCACTTTTGCCCTTGAGGCAGAGCAGGCCAGGAGTCGGAGGAGATGAGCCGAAAACAGTGGAACAGAAACCTGGTGGTGCTGGGAGGTAAAAACTGGAGTACAGGGGCCGCCGAATAGATGGCCAGACTATCATCCGAGAGCCATAGAAAGCAATGGGCAGGGTAAGGGAAAACCAGGAAAAGAGCCAGGCTGGTGGAGATTGAAGCCTTGATTCCAATCAGCTTAAGCTCTGCCTGGGATAATGCCTCTGCTCTTACTCAAAACTGCCTTCTACCATTTGTGTGTGTGTGTGTGTGTGTGTGTGTGTGTGTGTGTGTGTGTTTTGTTCATTTTCTCTACCTATACTAGTATTTATATTACTTGGGAGGTTATTTGTGGATTTCTTTAAGCTCTTATGTATCAAGAACATTAAATTTGGTAGCATTAAAAAAAAACACACAACAAAAACAAAGCTTTAAAAAACCCCTTGGAGAAAGACCCTACACCTTCAGTTCTGCCACAAAGTCCCTGTACAATGTCTTGATTTATTACTGGACAAGACCTTGGGAAAGAGGGGGCAATAAAAATACCCACAAGTGATCCAAACATTGGAACTGAAAATAACTCTAAAATGCATGTTCAGGAAAAAATCATGAGGAAATGGTGGATTTCGCTGGAAACCTGAAATCTATAGTAAAAAGTGGAAATTAAAGGACTGAAAATCATCCTTTCCTGAAGGTGGTAGTTTTTTAATGCCTTCTCTGTATTTCTTGATAAGTCAAGCCCCCGCCCCCATTTTATTAGTCATCTCAATGACTAAACTGGAAGCTTCATTGATCTTTTCAGAAAAATCAACTTGTTTCTAATAGACTGCTCAAGATAAATTTCGAAAACCACTCCAGGGTTCATGTTGCACATCTGGAAAATGCAGGTTTTACATTCCACGAGCATGTATTGACCTTTAGCAAAATGTTGCTATTTGAGTTATAGTGAACAACCATGGCGATGTGCCCTCGGCAGGTGGAAGTTCAGAGCAGAGAGTCTGGGCTACAATCGTAAGCTGGGTGTTGAGTTACATGCCAGGAAGTGTCAATTGTCGCTAAGAGGGGGCCCAGGATCACCCAGCAAAGAAGTGAAGGGACAGAGCATGAGGTACAAAAGGCCTAAGATGCAGATCCCCAACTCTGTGCTTTTGGAACCAGCTTTCTCTATCAATCTCTGACCTTTCTCACCAACCAAACTTTTAGCAAGGCGAAACCAGCACCCCTCTTCGGCAAAACACAGCAACCATGTCTTACTGAACTCTTTTCTTCTTTTCCTTTTCCTTTTTCCAACAAGAGGTATATGTGGACACAGGCTTATATGAATGAGTGATTGATACTTTGAAAAGTAGGGATTTGAGGGGGAGGAATGGCTTTTAAAGGTATAGCGAAAAGCTAGGATCAACAGTCTTAATTCTCCCGGGTCAAATAATATAAAGACAAAGGTATTGGGCTGACATGAATTGTAGATGACTCTAAGGAACACGGTGACACCAGGACATTTGAAGAATTCCAGGGGTCTGATATTTTAAAGCAGGTGTTGGGTTCCTTGGGAAATAAACCAACACATCTATTTGAGGTATGTATTTCTCGCAACTATGGTGTTTTCAGTGCCTCTGATTCAATCATTTATATCTATGTGTTTTCCAAGATTGAATGCTTTTAATTTCTTCAGCGTATCGACCATAAACACTGTGAGAACCTGATGACACATTCCTCAATGCCCTATCATCTCATATTGGAAGCTGTGCTGATCCAGCACGCTGTGTAAGAGACCCCCATCTCCCCGGCATTATCCAAATCCTGACACGCTTTAAAAAATTGTTAAAATTAACTACAGCACTTGCTCTCGTATACACATTGCCTTATAATTTACAATGTATTTGCCATGCTGAAAGATTGATTTCAGATAGGTCTAGCGTGGCTGGCTGGGAGGGAAAAAAATGTCATTCTGTTTTATGGAATCAAACATGATTCCACAAGACACATTCAGTTAAAAGGAAGCAAAAACTGCAGTGTTTGAGAATGGTAATGCTCCGAGTTACCTGAATGTATTGATCCAAATGAAATCAATGTTCTATTTCAAACCTGCCTGCAGCAATATGGTCTTTGCAACAGCCCGGGTGTAGGGAAACGCTTCCCACTGAATCACTCCCCACCCTTTTTCTTGGAGCATAAAATATCTTGTAGAATCACATACTAACTGGAAGATGATTGAGTTGCTTTTTATAAAGTTGATGTAGAAAGTGAGCCAATGGCTTAAAAGCCCACAGGTCAGGGAGCTTTTGAAAGGCTCTTTGTTAGCATGTGAAATTACAACAAGTTTCTATTGAGCTCAACAGATTAGATTTGGAGAAAACCTAATCTAACATTAGAAATTGTAGCCTGCCCTAACCAGTTTGACTCAGTGGATAGAGCGTCGGCCTGTGGATCAAGGGTCCCAGGTTTGATTATGGTCAAGGGCATGTATGTACCTTGGTTGCGGTCACATCCCCAGTAGGGGGTGTGCAGGAGGAAGCTGATTGATGTTTCTCTCTCATCGATGTTTCTAGTTCTCTATCCTTCTCCCTTCCTCTCTGTAAAAAAAATATATAAAACACACACACACACACACACACACACACAAAAAACAAACAAAAAACAAACCAAAAAAAAAAAAACCAAACCAAAAAAAATATTGTAGCCTAAGCAATTATGGAAAATCCTGTCTCCTATAGACTCTTAAAATATTTTCTTTTGTGAGAAATTATATAAATAGGGTATTGATTTTTAACCCAACTCAACCAGAGAGAAAAATCCATGGTTATGAACTGCCCCCAAACTAAATGGCTGCCACAACTGTCTTGTTTTGTTTCAGAATTACATGGGTCTGCAGTTCAGGCAGCACTCGGCTGGGTGGCTTTTCTGCTGCTCATGGTCTGGATGGAGGTAACTTAGTGTTCCTCAGCCGGCAGGTGAACCGATCTGCAGGTACCGAGATGTTTTCATGGGGCAGCCCAGTGGAATGGCTGAAAGACTGGGCTCCCTGTGTCTCCACCTTCTAATGGAAGTAGGTTGCAAACAAAAAGTACTATGTCAGTTTCGGTCCTTCAAGAAGTCAAGGTGGGACAAGATATGCTAGAAATTTATTGAAGGGAAACATCTGTGAAGTAAGGCACCTCCTGGTAAGCAATGCATCGATAAAACTGAGAAGCTGAAGCATGGTAATAAATTGAGTAGTTAGGCTTATAGGAATAAGTCATCACCACTGTCATCCATTTCATAATCAGAGAAGAACCATTCTCTTGAAGAATCAGTAGGCTCAAGGTTGTTGTTCCCAGGAATTTTGGACAGCAGGGAAGACAAGAAATAGATTTCCATGTTTGCAGTGCTGGGATAAAGAAGAAGAGAGATTCTCTTCACAGAGGATTGGACTGCTGGAGGGCAGGACTGTTTTTGGATGTTCTTTCTTGATCCTATGTTTTTGTTAAATTCCCACAATAAACATTATCGTTTGAAAAGATCATTCATGCAGCATTCTCCCCATTTTTGATGTTGGCAACTTGTTTTAAAAACATGACCAAGCAAACAAACAAAAAACCACCACCAACACTGTAAGAAAAAAACAATCACTAAGAATTTCCAATTAAATAGGCCTGCAGGTTGATTTCAGACCCATAGGTCATCAATTTCTACCAATTTCTACTTTCAATCTTCCTCAATATGTAAACAGAAGTGATTTCGCTCTCTACTGCATTTATCATTGTCTCTGCAATTCGTTTTGAAACTAATCATGAACTATCTCATGACATTTTCCTCTTCCGTTGGATGCTGTTGTTGATTTTTTTATGGCTCAGAGACATTTCAGTGACATTGAACCTCTCCTCATTGTTAACTCCTTTAATGCGGAAACTATGTCTTATCGTCCTTTGTATCTCCTCCAGTGTCTAACATTGTGAACCCTCCTAAGTTACTGTTGTCGTGTTTTATTTCCCAAGGATGCCTACTGTTCCAAATCTATAGCCGCCTTTCCTATGACTACTGACATGACAGAACATGGGATATAGTCAGTTCATACTCATGGAGTGATTTAGTTTTCCCCAGAAATAGCTTCGGAACACATAAAAAGACACACATGCTGGTAAGGGAAATCAGAAACCCACTCAGCATGCCTTAGCTATACTACCAGAGGGAGCAGGCTGCCCACCCCATTTCCTTCACTGATGAGTGAGCTTAGGAAGAGCAGAAACACCCTAACATAAGCATTGCATGCCCATCTCTTTAGTCTGGCACCCCACGGGTAGGAATTATTCTCACCATTGTTTATATGGGGTCTAAAATGTACAGAGGTCATGCTCAAGATCACACAGTGGCTGTTGGAGCTTGGAGTTTCATTCGTTTCATTCTGGTCAGTTTGATTTGCAAGTCTGGGCTCCCTCTCCTAGCCGAGCATTTCTGCCTGACTACCAAGAGTCAGGTCATTATATATATACACTGAGTGGCCAGATTATTATGGTCTCTGAATGCATAATAATCTGGTGACACAGTGTATATCTTATATAATAAAAGGCTAATATGCAAATTGTTCCCTTGACCAGGAGTTCGACGAGCAGGCAGGCCAGCCAACCACCCATGTCCTCTCCCCCTGGCCAGGCTGACTGGACCCCCCACCCATGCAAAAATTCATGCACCAGTAGGCCAAGGCCATACACACACACACACACACACACACACACACACACACACACACACTCTGAGTGGCCAGATTACTGTATATATATATTTTATCCTCACCAGAGGCTATTTTCTCCATTTATTTATTTTTTCAGAGAGCACAGAGAAGGGTAAAAGTGGGAGAGAGAAAAACATCGATGAGTGAGAGAGAAACACGTTAATTGGTTGGGTCCTGTAGACACCCTGACTGGGGCCAGAGATGAAGCCTGAAACTGAGGTATGTGCCCTTGACCAGAGACCTTTCGGTCTGAGGGTCAATGCTCTATCCACTGAGCAAACCATTTAGGGAGGCGGGTCATTATAAACACTCAAGAGGAGAGGGCTGTGGGACAAGGTCCACACAGCGCTAAACTTGGAAGTAGCTTTAGTTTATCTTTAGTAGCGCCTTCCTCTCTTCTTGTCATTTCTCTTCCTTGCTCCCTGCTGGCTTCAGTTCCCTCATGATTGTCTTGGCTGTGGGAATCCACCTGCTGCCTCAGAGACCGGCTGTGCTCAGCCAGAACACCAAACCTGGAATCTAACCTAGAACTTTCCTTTGTTGCATTTTCTAAAGAGTCAATCTCCATTCGTACTAGTGGCCATTGATGGATGGATTGATGTTATTTTTCTAGATAACAGATAGAAGATACAGGTGGTTTTAGGAGTTTCAGATGTGGCTGGGGAGACATAGAAGGAGAGGTTCTCCTTAGGAGTTCCTCATTTCTCTCCCAGGTTCTGTGACAGAGCCATCGAAGAAGGTAAAATGCTTTCTTTATTGGATGCTCATTATTTTATTCGTCCTTTAACAAATGAGGACTATTTGTAACAAAACCAAAAGGGTTTTATAGGAGCCAGATTCACAAAATTTGTGCATTGGAGTAGGGGGGGTCCTTCAGCCCAGTTTGTCCCCTCTCACATACTGGGAGCCCTCAGGGGATGCCCTACTGACGGCTTAGGACTGCTCCCCATGTGGAGAGGGCCTAAGCTGCAGTCTAGCCTCCCTTTGTGGGAGGCAACCAGGCTGATCAGGGAAAGGCACCAGCCCCATCACCCCACTGCTGCAGCCACTGCCAGTCACCACAGCCACCAAGGTGTTTTCATTAACATGGACTCCAGTCCCATCACCATGAAAAGGTGACAACTTTCATAGGATATGATATTTCTTTCTTTTTTTTAAAATCATCACCAGAGGTTATGTTTCCATTGATTTTTAGAGTGTGGAAGAGAGAGGGAGAGACAGAGAGAAACACTGTCTCACCTTCTCTCTTTGATTGGTTGGCTCCTGCATGAGCCCTTACCTGAGCCTCAGCCAGGGACGAGCCTGCATCATAGGTACATGCCCTTGAGCAGAATTGAACCCAGACCCTGCTGTTGGCATGCCTAGGCATTATCCACTGAGCCAAACTGGCTATGGCAGGATATGACATTTCTTAGCCCTCCAACAGCAGACCTTTGTTTTTTTCTCCAAGAGTGATAGAAAGACCTTAGATCACCTTTTGGGATTCTTATACCCAAGTTACTAAGAATATTACTAGTGGCATACAGGGAGTTTAGCCAATGAGCAGCCAGAAAAGGTATTTCCTCTGTAGTTTGCACCAATTGCCACTGGCCTCCAATTGCCGGCTCTGCCCCTGCCAAGGCCTAAAGCCTCGGGGCTTGGGCAGGACCCTTCCTCTAGCTCCCTCCAATTGCCGGCTCTGCCCCTGCCCAGGAGCCTCCTGGCTCAGGCCCTTTCCAGGTTGCTCAGGGCCCACGGGGGGCCTTCCTCAGAGTGATCTGGGTGCTGAGAAAGTTCCTAGGACCCGGGCTGTTGAGTGCCTATGTATGCAAATTAACCACCATCTTTGTTGGGTTAATTTGCATACTCACTCTGATTGTCTATGGGTATAGTGGAGGTATGATCAATTTACATGTTTCTCTATTATTATGTAAGATTTGCTTAGATAAGCCCTGAAGCAGTCTATTTTATTGACTATGCATATTATGCATGATCTCTGCAAGCCTTCTTCTTTGTAACAGGTAGTATATGGTTCCACGTTACCAAACTGAGAAATGAATGTAAATAAGCAAGTTAATTGACTACACAATATCAAGTAGGTCCACACTCAGCACACTACAGGAATCTTTACTTGCCCCATTCTGCAGAAATTGTTTCTGAAATAATTGTGTGGGAAGGATCTTAGAAAGCAGCATTTTATTTTTAAATATGATTCTTTATTTTAGAGAAAGAGAAAGGAAGAGGGAGAGAAAGAGAGAAGCATTCACCAGCTGCCTCCTGTACACCCCGTATTGGGGATCCAGCCTATAACCCGAGATTCTAATTGGTGACCGCTTGGCACACAGGATGATGCTCAACCATCTGACCACCTGGCCAGGGCAGAAAGCAGTATTGTGGAAGTGTGGCCTTACAGCAGAACCACAGACGTGATTGTTTTCAATGCTGGTTCCCAGACCCGAGGAAGCAGAATCTGTTTTTATTTATTTTTTAATGTTACCCGAGGTTGGTGAGGATCTATTTTGGGAATTCTGCTGCTTGTAAATGCATTGAAGACAAAAATAGTTTACGTGAGCAAAAGATACAGTTCTAAAAACAAGTCACTGGATTACTGTGTCATCAAACTCAGAGAATCCACACAGCTTCCAAAGGATATGAAATGCATATACTTTGCTCTCTTTTATTTTATTTTATTTTATTTTATTTATTTTTATGCTTTGCTGTTTATGCTAGTTAAAATGATCATCAATGTGCTTCCTTGGCTTCCAAGGTTTCCCAGAGAAGAACCGAGATTCTGTACAAACAATGGAAAAGTATATAAAAAAAAATGAACCTATACAGTGGCCCCCCTGGTCAAAAGAGTCAGCTGTGCGGTCACTTAAAAACCCTGTCTTTTACTCTAAAGCTCTTTCTTCCTTTGCATGCTTTTTCACCTTTTCTAATTTTATTTATGTGGAAGGTCGTCCTTCTAGGAAATGCAGTTGTATCTGAATTAGCCTTCTGAGTGACATCCTCGCAAAGGATACCAGGGCGTTTCTGCTTTCGTCTCTGTTCGCTGCAGAATGGTTGCCCTGTGAGTCAGCAGGAGTCTGGCCCAGGCTTTCTGGCTGAGGAACTGCAGACTGGCTGACCCAGCTCCACCTTGCCATGCCCCGGGTTTGCCACCTGCATAACGAGGAGGCTACAATGGCTGATGTCTTCTTATTTGTTTTTATTTTTAATTTTATTGGCTTTGTTTGGGTGACATGGGTTAGTACAATTATTTGGGTTTCAGGGGTACAACTGTGCCATTGGGAAAGGACAGAGGTTGTCTGTCTTTGCAGGCGTCTTCTCGGTTGGGTGCTAATATTAGAAGGACATGCTTTCTGCTATCACTGTGAAATAGCATGCCTATTTCTCCAAAAAGAAGACACAGACCCCAAACATCGGATCATTAGCATTTAAATTACTTAAGTAAGATGGAAATGGCTCACTTATTTAAGTGAATCAGCATTTCTAGTCGAAATCTAGGGTGTCATCCTGTATTTCTTAATTTAATCACTTCAGGAAAATGGCTCTGGAGGTGGGAGGGGGGCAAACTTAGCAAAACCAGGTAGTAAAAAAAAAAAAAAAAAAAGCAATCCCTTTAATGTGTATGTGTTTGAATTAGCATTGCTTTAAGAAATGAGCTTAGTCAACATTTCAGAACAAATTAGCCAGAAATTAAAAATTGGCATGATCTTTATTCTCTACTGATCTCTGCTTGCCTCTCATGTTTTCCAGAAGAGTGCAGTCATTACTTTTGAGTGTGCACATCAATCATCAAAAGAAAAGGAGCATCCACTCCCAAAATATATAGAATCCTATCTAATAAAAGAGTAATATGTAAATTGACCATACCTTCATTACACCCACAAGCCACGCCCACAAGCCAATCAGAACAAGTATGCAAATTAACCTAACCAAGATGACAGTTAATTTGCATACCTGTGCCACAGAAGATGGCATAGAAGGAAGTCAAGCACCGCAGAAGGGAGAAAAGCTTTGGAGAAGTAAGCAAGTGGGGCAGGGGAGAAGGGAGGGGGCAAGGCAGAGGAGATGGGAGTGAGGCAGCAGAGAAGGGAGAGAGTGAGGTAGTGGGGAAGAGAGCAAGGGGGCAGAGAAGGGAAGGAGCTTTGCTCAGGCCACAGGAAGCTCTATTCTTGCAGGAGTCTTCCTACAATGGGTCTCTAGTTTATATATATATATATATACATAACCATATATATACATAACCATATATATATATACATATATATATACATATACATATACATATACACTATCTCTAGTTAATATCTCAAGGAACAATAGACAATTGTAAGTTTATCATTAGAAAAAGTACATGGAAACTTTTTGATAATTTTCAATTTGGGGGCTGACCTAGGGTCACATATACTAGTCATTAGATGAGTATTATTTTTATTTGTAACATGGCAAAAAGTCATATTAGGAATAGACATGTTAACTCTACCATTTTATTTTTTATCTGTTTGGACTTGCATCCTTAACTTGGCCTCCACTCTCGGTTTCTTTGCAGCGATATTTTTAAAGTCCTTTGAGCACATGGATATTTAGTTTAGTTGAAAATGTTATAAATATTGTCTGTAAATGTGCTCATCAGGCATCTGTAACCTATAATTCCTTGTGTGGAAAGCAAAGGAGCCACGGCTGATGGAAAGGCTTCCCTCCAGAGCCTGTGCAGAGCCGGTCTGGGACATGGGCCTCTGACATAAGGCCTGAGGAACTCAAGGTCATTTGAGAGGAAATAGACACTGGATTTCCTTTTCAACTTCTCAAGTGCAATACATGGAAGTTCAATATTTTCTCCCACATCTCACTTCTAGAATCTCTGCTCCTGCGGGATGATAAGCTTTGAGAGATGACTCTTTTGAGTCATAATTCCGGGCAAGGCTCTCACCCCCATAAGGTCGATAAGGTGTTCACCCCTCACTCTCTCACACCCCCAGCAATCAGGTGAAGGTGAAGTTTACAGGAATGTACTGGGAGGTGGGAGGAGAAGAAAGGAGGATGGCAGGCATTTCCTGACCAACTTTCCCTCATCATAAGCTGTGCTCTGGGTTTGCCTCTGTGGTTTCCCCTTCCTGTATGACTTCTTCACCAGCAATTATTATCCATGGAGACAAAATACTGTCATTATACAGGGCTTTAAAATTTGTTCAAATACAGATTGCCCATTTTCCTATAGAAACTCTATAATCCTTTCTTCCGGGGGATAGACAAAATACCATTGAACTAGATCAGGGTCTGAGGCTTTGAAACCATGACTAATTGCCCAGCTGCCTGATTTGACAGTTGGGAGCCATGTGTGTTTTCCTTCTGTCTTTATCGAGTCTCGGCTATTCTCTGGGGCAGGAAGGGAGATGTACCAAGCTCAGCTCTGCAGGCTGCCCGCCGGTGGTGTTTCCCTGAATAAACACATACAGTCTGCCCACATGTTGTTTTGTGTAGAGCCCGTGGTGAGCTCATAGCTGATCTTCAGTGCCGGGCTTCCCTTTCCCTGTGTGAAACACTTTCTCTTCAAATGCACTCGGTACTGGCTGGTAACAGAGCTCACTGAAAATGGGGCGTTTTCCCCAGTGATGACTGGCTTTGATGAGAGAACATTTGCTGGGATTGCTGTGAGACAGCCTAGAGAGAAAAATGATAATCACAAACATAGTATTGATATCCACATTGGACACCCGCTTCATCAATGACTACTGTGCACTTAACAAATGTCTGAGGTCCATGAACTCGGGAGAGAGGTTTACCTTACTTAGTTTTAGAAGCTGGAAATCTTTGCAACTAAAAAATGTAGAGGAGAAGTGGAAGGGCTTGACATTTTAGAAGCATTCTGTATTAAAATGGAATCCTCACAGCCCACTATCCAGCACTGTCATTCCCAGAAGGGCATCAGGAGAACATGCCAGGACAAGAACTCTGCCGCCGTATGGACGCGAGAGCTAAGACATGAGTTACAAACCTCATGCTTCTGATTGGACGCTTTTATTTAAAGTCGAGTGGTTTTTTCCCACTTAAATTATGTAAGCAATGCATTCTTCTTGTAAAAAAGTGGAATTAAAAAGTAAAGCTTCCTCACCCTTCCCACAGACCATCTGTGTCTCCAAATCCTGTCTCAAGACTTCCCAGAAGGATCTGTTATTAACTATTATCATGGATTTCTCACAAGTGCTTCCAGGCATTTACGAGTCACATAAAAGTGCATGTGAAGACACGCAGACACACACACACACACACACACACACACACACACACACACATGCATACAGTACATACATGCATGTGCACACACTTGTGCAGGCTGGTGCTCTCAGATCCATGCATTAACTGGAAGTGAGCTAGGAGAGCTTTGAGGGTCTCCACAGATGCAGTATGGGGTACCACCCCCATGAAGATGCATGTCATGCACTTGTCCATGTACATTTAATCTCCCAGAGTCATGTCATGCCTCTGGCCAGGGTGTCTCCCTGTTTTCCAATGATTCATCCAACTCTTTCCTGATCCTTCAAGATTGCGGTGATGGTCAATGTCATGAGGTCAGAGAACTTCCATGAGTCCTCAATCACTGGGTGAGACTTTTCCCCGGTGCATCCCCATACTGCCATTTTCAGCAGCAAAACTTTTTCTCTTTGTTCCGGTCTACTCTTGTCACTAACAAGCATTCAACAGTTATAATGGATTTAATCTGTTGGCTAGCACATAGGAAAATGGCAGAAAGGTCATCATCCAGCAAACAATGAAAGGTGTAGACCTTGCTCAACATATAGCCATAGACCCCATGGGCCCATTTGCACCATGGAGTAGTCATTGGTTGGAAATATAGAGTACAGTCTGCTAAGAGATGCTGCCATTGGCTGAGAGCATACAAAATACTCCTCAGTAATGGGAATAAACATAAAGATATTATTCCAGTTATCTTTTGTCTGTTATATATCTACTACAGACCCGGTGCATGAAATTTGTGCATGGGGGTGAGGATGTCCCTTAGCCCAGCCTGTACCCTATCCAATCTGGGACCCCTCAAGGAATGTCTGACTGCCTGTTTAGATAGGCAGTTGGACATCCTTCTCACAATCCAGGACTGCTGGCTCCAAACTGCTCACCTGCCTGCCTCACTGATTGCCCCTAACCGCTTCTGCCTGCCAGCCTGATCACCCCCTAATCACTACCCTGCCAGCCTAATTGATGTCTTAACTGCTCCCCTGCCAGCCTGTTTGCCCCCAACTTCCCTCCTCTGCTGGCCTGGTCACCCCTAATTGCCCTCCTCTGCAGGCTTGATCACCCCCAACTGTCCTCCCTTGCAGGCCTGGTCCCTCCCAACTGCTCTCCCCTGCTGGCCTGATCACTCACAACTGCCCTCCCTTGCAGTGCCTAGAACCTCCCAACAGCCCTCCCCAGCTGGCCATCTTGTGGTGGCCATCTTGTGTCCACATGAGGTCAGGATCTTTGACCATATGGGGGCAGCCCTCTTGTGTGTTGGAGTGATGGTCAATCTGCAAATTACTCTTCTATTAGATAAGGTAGAGGCCTGGTGCATGGGTGGGGGCCAGCTGGTTTGCCCTGAAGAGTGTTCCAGATCAGGGTGGGGGTTCCCTTGGGGCAAGGGGCGGCCTAGGCGAGGGGCCTGTGAAGGTTTGCAGGCTGGCCATGCCTCCCAGCAACCCAAGCAGAGGCCCTACGATCTGGGATTAATTTATGTCTACTATTGAAACTTTGTAGCCTGGAGTGAAGGCCTAGGCTAGCAATGGCAAGCAGGCAGAAAGCTTGGCTTCCTCCATTGCCAGAGAAACCCAAGCCTCTGTTCTCTCCAGCTCAGTGGCTGCAGCCATTTCTGTATCTTTTATAATTGAAACTTTGTAGCATTGAGTGGAGGCCTAGGCCAGCAACAGGCAGAAAGCTTGGCTTCCTCTGTTGCCAGGGAAACCCAAGCCTTTCTCCTGTTCTCAATGGCGACGGCCACCTTGGTTGGGGTTTATTTGCATAATCTGCTCCTGATTGGCTGGTGGGTGTGGCTGTGGATGTGGCTTGTTGGTGTAGCAAAGGTACAGTTAAATTTGCATATTACTATTTTATTAGATAGGATTCGACCCCCGTGCATGAAATTCGTGCATGGGGGTGTCCCTCAGCCCAACCTGCACTCTCTCCAATCTGGAACCCCTTAAGGGATGTCCAACTGCCCAGTGAGATTGGGCCTAAATGGCCAGTCAGATATTCCTCTCAAAATCCAGGGCTGCTGGCTCTCAGCCGCTTGCCTGCCTGCCTGATTGCCCCTAACTTCCCTCCCTTACCAGCCTGGTCACCCCTAACTGCTCCTCTGCTGGGCCAATTGCCCCTAACTGCCCTCCCCTGCTGGCCATTTAGTGGCAGTCATCTTGTGTCCACATGAAGATCGCCATCTTGTGTGTTGGAGTGACAGTCAATTTGCATATTAGGCTTTTATTATATAGGGTTGTGTGTAATAACCAGCACAAATCTTAAGGGCGTCAAAGTCCTAGTAAATAGTGCTCAGAACCTCTGAAGTCAGGAAAAGTTACTATTGGTTTGTCTCTGCTCCATGAGGTCCAGGACCTCAAATAGAAAGACTGGAAGGCTGAGTCTGATTTCACCAAGGGGCATGCTAGCTCACAGGTGTGACAGGGCATGCAGAGCTGGGCTGTCAGCCGCAGTACCTGGAGGTGGCATCTGTGTGGTCAAGGCTTCCCAGAGCAGAGGCTGGGTTCAGAGTGGGTATTCCCAGAGGCAGGAAGTACTTGGAAACTAGCTTGTGTCACTCTCACTGTATTCTACTGGTAGAACATATACAGAGCCCAGATGCAAAGAGGGGGAAGTAGACCTCATTTCGCGATGGGAGAAAGGTCAAACCATTTGGGACAATTTGTTTTTAAACTTTCATACATGTCAACAGTGTGCTGTAATGAATGGTTATATATCTTCCCACATCAGACACAAATAATATCTCTAAATAGTCTTTTATTGAATGACCCAGCTTATAAGTAGTGTCAAAGCAAGTCTCCCCCGACACTTGATATCATATTTAATTCTGTTGTCTTGCAACTTGTTTTTTTAAAAAATACATAACAGCTTTCACTATTAGTATTCAACTTTAAAAAATATATATATATTATTGATTTTATACAGAGAGGAAGGGAGAGAGATAGAGAGCTAGAAACATCGATGAGAGAGAAACATCAATCAGCTGCCTCCTGCACACTACCTACTGGGTATGTGCCAGCAACCAAGATACATGCCCTTGACCGAAATTGAACCTGGGACACTTGTGTCCATAGGCCAATGCTCTATTCACTGAGCCAAACCAGTTAGGGCAAGTATCCAATTTTTATAGAAATTTACCTTTACTTTCTTACTCATCTATCACTCTATTGTATGAATGATTGGACTTACTTAATTAGCCTTCAAATAGACTTGTACTTATTTTATATTTAAATAGCACTTACCGTGCCAAGCTCTATTCTAAGTACATTACAAATATCAAATCATTGACTTTTTATTATAACCTGATGACAAGAGACTATTATTATCCTTTCTTTAGAGATAATAAAACAGAGAGGTTAAATAACTTGCCTCAGGTCAAAAAGTAATAAGTAGTGGAGCCTTGATTTCACATGAGTTTATATGACTTCAGAATTCACTGTTAATCATCAAGTTTTGCTGCTTAATGGTAGATAATAATCCCCCCAGGTTTTGCTAGTTTGGGACAACTTTATTTGTGTAAGTGTATTTCTAAAAATGTTAATGCATGTATGATTATATATATATCCTTTAAAAAATACAACCTATAATGACATCGTTATACACGCATCTGAGCCTTTTCCTTTCTTTGTGACACAATGAAGCTGACACTCCAGGACCCCCCACTTGCCTGGCTCTTTGGGTGCTGAGAGTTGGGATGGGGGGAGGTGTGAGTGTTTTTGGTGGAAGGGAAGACTAAGGTGCAGGCACAAAGCCTTATTACGTGATCATTTCTAATGATTTTCCTAAAGACAACATCTACAGAAAGAAGGGACCTGATTTCCAAGACTTCTATAATTTGTTCCAATTCCTTTTCTTATTATCAATATTCACGTTTGTAACTAATTTTAAACTTGTTCTGCCTCGTGATCTTAAGGAGAGGATCCCAAGTTGCATGTGCTCTGGCCTTATAAAGCCTAGATCTGCCTCTGTTTCTGAGATAAATTTATGTTAAGAAAGTGACTAAGTCAAAAGTCTGCTTGTTCTAGGAGTTGATAATAATCATCATAGCAATAGGTAACCCTCAGGTGAAGTTTTCTTGTGTTCGTGGGGAACAGTTCTAATTAATGTGCACATACTAACTTAGTTCTTACAATCCCTTCCCATCTTCAGTTGGAGAAACTGAGGCACGGTGTTTCACAATTTATAAAAACCACTACTTCCACATGGCCTTCCTACAGGGTTTCCTGGACTCTCCTGACAAGTGTAAGTAAAGGTGACTGGCATCATTGCATAGTTTCATTCTTTAAGGAATCTGGTGGTGAAAGCCTTTTCACTTGCGTTTCTTATTGTGAGCGGCCATGAGCCTGTGCTTATTGGATGGCTACCCTTCTTCCTCTGTGAGTTGGAACAGGTTTTTTTATTTTATTTATTTATTTATTTATTTATTTATTTTTATTTTTTTTAAATATATTTTATTGATTTTTTACAGAGTGGAAAGAAGAGGGATAGAAAGTCAGAAACATCGATGAGAGAGAAACATCGATCAGCCACCTCTTGCACGCCCCCTACTGGGGATGTGCCCGCAGCCAAGGTACATGCCCTTGCCGGAATCGAACCCAGGACCCTTTAGTCCACAGGCCGACGCTCTATCCACTGAGCCAAACCGGTCTCGGCAGGTTTTTTTTTTTTTTAAATAATTTATAAATTAAAGTTGACATTCTATATTATTTTAGATTGAGGCATACAACATAGTGAATAGACCTTTCTATAGCTTATCAGTAATCCCCCTGATAAATTTAGGACCTATCTGGCCCCATACGTAGTTACTGTGATTTTATTGACCATATTCTTATGCTGTACTTTGCATCCCCTCCACCCTGTACCTGTGCCTCCCAGGCCTTCACAACTCTATTGTCTGTGTCCACGGGCTAGGCATATCAGTTCCCCAGTTAATCACTCCCCTGCTACCTTTCCACCCCATCTTCCCTCTGAATCCATCAGTCTGTTCTATGCTTCTGCTAGTCTTTCCCCTTATTTACCAAAGGTCATGGTGAGGATCCTTAGGGAACACACCCATCAGCCCCAGGGGACTGAGAAGAGGCCTTGGCCTTGAAGAAAGAGTCCTATGTGGGTTAGTGTGAGAAGGCTAAAAAGGACCAATTCCAAATACAACCCTGATATTCAGGGCTAGTATCTGAATCTAAGTCAGCAAGCTCAGTGTACATTCCTGATAACCTATAATTAAAACCCCTCTCTTTCCAGCTACTGGTCTTGCAGAATCTGTTACTGTGAGCAGTGCAGTGCCCTGGAGGGAGGGTTATTAATGCTAGCGACAGCCCAGACCGTCAGATATGGCCTGGAGACTCCCAACACCTGGGGGCCCTTTTGCAAGGCCGGAAATGACCAGAAGCATAATCCATGTTTGTGGGACCAAGACCACAGGGAGGAAATTATAAAGGAAAGCCACATGCATGTTCCTTCACTCAGGTTTGGAAGGTTGTTCCCTGAGCCTGCCAGCATATTAAACAGTATCCCTCCTTTTTCCTCAGAAGCGTCCTTGGTTTTCTTTGATCTTCTGCAACAGCGGTAGCCTCCCCATGTGGGCACCATGAAGGCCCCCTCATCTTAGTCAGAGACAAACTGGTCTGCCCGAATGTAGCGGATTGAATACCCACACCGTGCCATAAGCACACACAGGCATTTCTGACCCTCTTGTGCAATGCCAGGCCATTTGTGCAGTTATAAAGAGACAGAGGCAGAAGCAACGTGAAAGGTCGGGGTCCAGAATACTAGAAATGGAACTGACAACAGTAGCAGTCCAGGAGACAGTTTTACATATTGCACAATGGAATTTGAGTGAATTCAGATAGAAGCCTGGACAAAGCTGGAGACAGTTGCTTCCAATGCCTTTAAAAATAAACAGCCCAAACCGGTTTGGCTCAGTGGATAGAGCGTCAGCCTGCGGACTGAGGGGTCCCGGATTCGATTCCGGTCAAGGGCATGTACCTTGGTTGTGGGCACATCCCCAGTTGGGGGTGTGCAGGAGGCAGCTGGTCAATGTTTCTCTCATCGACGTTTCTAACTTTCTATCCTCTCCCTTCCTTTCTGTAAAAAAAAATCAATAACAGATATTTTAAAAATAATAAAAATAAACAAACAATGTAGGCTGTAGTTTATTAATTAAACATAAAAGAAAAACTACAGCTAAAATTTACACTGCAGGCGAAATGATGTCATGCAATCAGCACACGGTGCTTGGGTCTCAAAAGTCAATAATGTCCAAGATAACTTACTTTAAGACCAAGCAGCTCTCTTACTAGAGTTGGAAGACAGCGACGTTCAATGAGAATATCTCCTTGTCATTCAAAACCCACGAAGCCTCTAGTTAAATCGGGGTTGGCTCTTTCATGTTGTTATATCAGTTCATAATTCATTTATTCATTTACAAAACTTCCATGCAAAAACATCATTCCAATAAAGAAATAAAAACAGTGGGAGTATGTGCCCCCCCCTAAAATTCCCACTTTTCTTTCCTTCCTGTGTTGTGGGAGGAAATACAGTTGTCTTCTAGGCCCCAAATCACAACAGAAGCAGGTAGTATGTGGATATTGCCACGTAAGCTAACACTCACACGGCCACTGTGAGACATCTCACCGCAGTAAGTGCACAGGATTCTGGAAGTCTCTTCCCAGTGCAATCGGCTGTGTCTGTGCCCAGAAAATCAGTGTTAGGATTCAAACCAGCCAACGTTTCCGTTTTCTGGGCTGCCCTATGCTTATTGCCAAAGAGAGAACTACAATGCGTAAAATGGGAGCAATGTAATTTTTTTAAATGATCAGCTTAAAATGATTACCATTAAAACTATTTCACAGTATAAGATGTTTCAAGTCTTGCACAGTATTACTGAAGAATATTAATATTGCACCTAATGTCCTACCAGTGGCCTCCCAAACTTTTAACTGTTTATGCAAATTATCTTCTGCCCTTCATTTTCCTAAAATCATTCTGTATTTCTTCAAAAGTAGCCATTTGCTTGTCTCTAATGCAACTGCGGATTTTCTATAATTAAAAGGTAAATTATTATAAATCCGCTTGAACTTGAAACCACTCACTACCATTTGACCCAGGGGGGAAAAAAAAAGTCTGCATTTATTTACTTTGTATTTCTCGGTTGAATCTATTCCAATATGCTAAGCAGACAGTTCTTTCAGCTCTATTAATATGGATGGCCTCCTCTGGGTAGATTTCGTTTCCTCAAATTTATGGAGGTAGCTGGTGTTAGGAATAAAATAAACAGGTCTGCTTAGCTCTGCAGAAAATAAAATACAGTGTAATTTCATCAACTTTCTACGGTGTTGTCAGCTCTACACGAGACTCTCACGTTACAAGGTTACTGCGAGGCCAGCACTCATTCACCACCTCAGGCCGTCGATGAGATCCCCGAATCATGTATGTAAATGCCCTCACACATTATCTCCACCCAGAAGAAAACAAAGCGATTGGATTTCCGTTTCATGTCTCTGCAGAGCCTGCAGGCTGAGTGTGCGCTGGCTGGAGGGGGTTGGCAATGCTTCATTCTCCTGTTTTCACAGGATAGCAATCCCACTGAAGTGCAGGGCAGAAGTATTTATTAAAAGCTGGTCCCTCCCGGCACTTGGAAATGAAAGACAACAGGAGTGCGCTGTTTTGCTCTCTGGGAAGCAGTCACGTTTGTGAGCAGTTGACATTTTTTAGTGTATCACACCCTTAAGTGAATGTCTGTGCTTGCCCCAGGAGAGAAAAGGAGCAGTGATTTTCAGAAGTTCCTTTACAGGAACAAGGCCCAGCACCTTTAGCTAGGATACAGACAGTGCCGGTACTCAGTCTTGCCCAGCCCTGGAACCCCGACTCTCTCCACCTGGAGGCTTAGTCCATTTCATTGGCCCATCATCGTTTTTCATCCCTCCATCCAGCACCTGAGGCCATCATGCTGATTGAACGGCTCTGCCCCAGGCCTCCAAAACCTTAAGTTAGAGCTGTGGACAGACCCAAAGCCCCAAGGATGTCCCAGCAAGCCAATGGCACCCCGTGCCTACTCAGATGCACCATTTCCTCCAGGGGATTGTTTAAGCCCTGGTGGGTCTTCACTTCAGTTTCTCTGGCTAGTTCTTTGCCAAGCCCTTCTCCCAGGAAAATCCACTCGGCTCTCTATCCCCCGACCGCCGAAGGTGCTCTCGGTATCCCTCAATTCAACCTGTGGGGCTGCACACTCTGTTGCGACACTCCCTTTATTGGCCTCCAGCGCAATGCCTGCTTGAACCAAGTCTGAGCTACTCACGCTGGGATGATAAACATCAGAACTGTAGCCCTCCTCAGCAGCCAGTCCTGTACCATGTTGGTGGCTATTAGCTCCACCACCTCGTCTTTCCTGACCTAGTTTTTTTTGCTGTTCAAAAACCAGCTGACATTTCTTTAGTTCCCAAATGCCTGGTAGGTGAGTCTTCCCTATGAAAAGCTCAATGAGTTCATTTAAAAAAAATATATATAGTATTGATTTTTTACAGAGAGTAAGGGAGAGGGATAAAGAGTTAGAAACTTCAATGGGAGAGAAACATCGATCAGCTGCCTCCTGCACACCCCCCCGTTGGGGATGTGCCCGCAACCAAGGTACATGCCCTTGACCGGGATTGAACCTGGGACCTTTCAGTCCACAGGCCAATGCTCTATCCACTGAGCAAAACTGGTCAGGCCACTCAATAAGTTCTTGGTAAAAGATTCATCTCAGTGATGTATCCATTTGGTGGTGGTCTAACAGGTTCATTATTTACTGAATGATCAGTTAAAACGATGTGATTTTTTAAAAAGTTCTCAACAATCAATTTTTTATACAAATAAGTATTGATAAAAGTCCCTGATTATTCTCCTCTTATTTTCTATTCTCTCCTCTTTTCTTCTGTAAATTTTTTAAAATTTGCTTTTGTCAAAAGGAAGACTTTATTCAAGACTATTGCAATAGGGGGGAGAGACCAGAACTCAGGATGAGCTTAGTTCCACTGAAACAAAGGGGGTGAGGAGTTTTGAACACTAAGGTGAGAGGAAGAACAGAGACCATTTGTGTTTGTTAACTGGCTTTACCCAAAGGAAAAGGAAACTTTCTTGTATCCTTGCAACAGCAGTTTTAAAACTTGGAGCAAGACATCCCCTGAAGTTAGGCCCCTATCTTCCCACAGAATCAGGATAATATCATGCCAGAGGTTTACATTTCAGAGGTGGCTTCTGGGTCCTAGAGAAAGACATTCCTGGGATTGAAACTGTCAAGAGGCTTTAGAAAAGATTGGCATCCATCTAACAGGGCCAGGGAAATAATTTCCATTTACACGTTTTCTACAGCAAATGCTCTAAGAGAAGGGAGGTCAGGGAGAAAGCTGTCTAAAGTTTAGTCAAGCTGAAGAGACGTTAAGTCAGTCTTGGTCGATTCCCTTCCCCCCCCCCCCATCTCCTCCCTTGCCTTCCTCTTCTTTTGTTCCTTCCTCTCTTCTCTCCTTTTACTAATCTCAGCCCTTGTCTATTACCTCCTTTTTCTTTCAAATGGTATTTAAGCTCAATTTTTAAAAAGTCTCTTCCTATCATCACATGGTGATTTTTCAAAGCTGTTTCTGGTCTCCTTTAACAGTGCAAAAGATGTGTTAAAAATTATGAAAGTCTGCTTATTCATCATGGTAAATTATTTTCATGCTGTGTTTTGAAGAAAATGGTTATTCCTTGCCTTGGGCAAGTGGGATAGATGTGGTTCTATTACAACTGTCTTCCCAGAGATTGCCCAGGCTTGTGTGCTGGGTTTAAGACACTAGGAGTTCTCACACCATCTCTCTTAAGAAACCATTTCTGTGGAGCAAAACATTTCCTTGTTGTTGTTGTTGAATGTAGTTATTTAAGATATCTAAGTGTACATGTGCTCACTTATTTGCTTTTCACACCTCCACTTCTCAGATGGGTGCTGTCTACCTCTCCTGGCCTGCTCCTTAGGGCTTCTCTCCTATCTCGGCTTTGATCCCAGTGATTTCTGTTTCTTGTTATTTTCTAATCTTCTGTCCAAATAGAGCTTTGCTTCCTCATTTTCTCGCAGGCCTGCAGCGGTCCTGCTTTCCATGTCCAGTCCTTCCTTTCATGCTTGCTCCATCCCCTAGAGCTAAGGGTGCTTTCAAGTTATCCCCAATTAAACCCTGTGGAGCAGCCCCTCTTTGTCTGTTGAAATTGTCTTTTTAATTTTTATTTTATAGAAGATTAGTTCCATATTTTTTTGCCTAATTAAGTAAAACTTTTCCAATGCTCCTAATTAGGTCGGAACATCCCTGTATTTCTCCATGTTTTTGAACTGTGAATTCTATAATTGGAGGTATGAATTGGCAAACTCACTGAATTTTTAAATGCTTTTAAAATACTTAAACCATCACCTATTAAATTAATGTTATTGCTAATCCTCAATCTTTAGAGAAATTGTTTTCTCAGTGTTAATATTATATTACATGAATATTCTGTAAATATGCTGCATGGATTTACTATTCATTTTATAACTACACTATGGGTTAAATACTGCATATTAAATAATGGCAAATACGGAAGATGCCATTGAACATACACCCAATTGTTGACCTAGTTTTATGATTGGCTTGATGAAAGCTCAAATCCTAATTCACATTCTTGCGATGCAATGTGCAGGCTTTGTTTTCAACAGTAGGAAATGGGAATACAGGGTTGAATAAATTTCTGCCTTGTAGAGTTTATTCTCTATGTACCTTTGGGGGTAAAACAGACAATATGTTAGTAGCAAGGTCTGTTGTATCTCATTCTTTCTGACAATATTTTGAGTGCGACTTGGTTTTTAGACCTTGCTAACATCTAGAGTAATGATAAAAACGTGAGGTTATCGGAATTTATAATGGACTAGAAACTGGAATTTTATGAAATTCTCATGGGCGCATCATCTACAGGGTCATCAAGGCATCATATGTTCTAGAACTCGGTGGCATTCTTTGACTACTAAGGATGTTTCATTTCTAATAAATGACTGCAAAGACAACTTATTATTGAATTAATTCACATTAGACATACTTTATGCATTTAGTTGGAGTTGTGAAGCCTGGAGGAGTTGCTTTATTTTATTTAAAGAGACCATCTTCTAAGATACTGTTAATTATCTGTGAGTGTAGCTACCAGTTGTCTAATACGATAGCAACTTTATGACATCTGACATATTGATTTTTTCTACTTCCATTTGGATATTTTGAATTCTCTCCTAGAAACTCTTTCTGCCTTCTGGTGTTTCATCTAAGTTCTGTTGTTATTATTTTTTCCCTTCATTTTTATTTCTGAGACTCAGTTCCTTTGTTTCCTTCTGATGTGAAGAGTAACAATAGGCTGCTGGTTGAATATTTTTCAGGCTTATTAATATGTATATACCTTTTGTTGATTTTTTTACCCAGTTATTCCTTGAAATGTACTTTTGTAGCTGCCTTCTGGCAGGCATAGAAAGGGACAGTGTAGTAACACAGGCTTTGAAGTGAGTGAGAGAAACACAGCAAGAGAAATATTGCTCTATCGGATCATTACACTTTTTCATAATTGACTCCTATTCATCTACAGTTTGAAGGTTATTCAAAGTCATGTTAAAAGGGGGGAAATAAGACTTAAAATATTAAAACTAAATTAGCAGAGATTGGTTTAAGAGAAATGGGTCTTCGCTGGACTCAGAACATGGCATTGTTATTTGAAGGAAGTTGTCAAGGAAGAGAGCAGTGTCCTTGGTGTCTTCCAGGAGAAAAAAAAAGGGGGGGGGGATGATAGAGCAAATCTGGCCTATAGGAGGGACATGCTGGGGCTATGTCACTCATTAATTAATACAGGGCATTGCAGGTGTGCTTTCATGTTCTTGAAAATAGTGTTAAAGATAGATAATAAATGAAAAAAAAATATGTGGAAACCATACACCTAAGACAAGGCTACTGAGAAAACCACTCTAACCTCACTCTAAAGGTATTTGTATGGGCAAAAAAAGGGGAGAAAATGTTACTGCTTCTGAGAAAATGTGCCAGGATGCTTTAGTTTTTGTTGGACTTAATTAAGCCTGTCTCTGTTTTAAGAGGTTTAATTTGATCTGTATTGAAACTAAATTGTCTCATATTTTCAGAGGAAAAAGAAATATCTGAGAAATATTATGTATTTTGCATTTTCTCTCAGCATTTCTTGGTTTACTCAGCCATTCATTCCATCATTTGCTGAGTCTCTGCTATGTGCTAGACACTAAAATAAATGACTCAAGACAAAGAGATTAACAAAGCAATAGCAATCCTCAGTAATTTATTCTAGAATGAATTGGGATTTTCTAAAATGCAAAGTATTGGGTAATGATGCTACAGATGAGGGATCTGAAGAAAACCTAGTCTGAGCCCTGGCCAGGTAGCTCTGTTATCGAGAGCATCCTCCCAATAATGTTAAGGCTGCATGTCCAATCGCTGGTTGGGATACATGCAAGAAGCAACCAACGAACTCATAAATAAATGGAACAACAAATCGATGTTTCTCTCTCTCTAAAAATCAACTTAAAAAAAGAAAAAGAAAAAAGAAAACCAAATCTGTAGGGTTAGTGAAGGAAATAAGATTAGTGTCCTTCAATTAGTCACATGCTTGATTGTTAATTAATTTATAATTCCAACTAGAGACCCTGTGCATGAAAATTCATGCACTGAAGGGGGGTCCTTAAGCTTGGACTGCCCCCTCTCACAGTCTGGGAGCCCTCAGGGGCAAGAGGTGACCTGGTGATCAGGGAAAGGTGATGCCCCCATCATACCTCTGCTGCTGCTTTTGCATCCAGTGCAAGCCTCACCCGGCCCTTGTTACCTGAGCCTCAGGCAGCCCCTGGGCATCTGGGCAGCCACCATCTGAGGCTTGCCAGTGCCTTGGGCTGACCCTGGCGGCTGGGGGACTGAGGATGGGTCCGGCCACACCATAGGCCTGCTTCCCCTCTGGCTGGGCTGAAAGGACTATGGGACTCCAGCAGAGCTGAAGGGACTGGGCACCGCCATCTTGTGGCTATGGGCGCCGCCATCTTTGTGATGGCATGACGGTCAATTTGCATATTCCCTATTTATTAGATAGGATATGTTCTGTTCTAAAATTATGCTGTAGATTACTTAAGAATAGAAATCATGTTTTATTTTGTAAATCAAATATTTATACACTTTCTGGGACACACTAAAGGTCAACAACTGTTAAACAAGTCTTGCTTCAGGACACATCGCTGGTTAGGAAACAAGTTGTGACTTAGTCTCTTGAGACCACAGAGCAATTGTTAACTTGCCTTTTGCTCAGATCCATCAGCAAAATTCTAGGGAATGTAAATGAATTCTTAATTCTCTGTGACAGTGTGTCGTATCCCATGAGTAGAGCAAAAGCATTGCAATTTAAAAAGAAAATGGTGTAAGAGTTATCTTGATAATTGAATCTGAGTCTTGATCTATGTCCTTAAGTCACTGCCGGCAAGAGTATATTAAGTTTAAGGGGATTAGGCTGAAGAGTTTAAATCTATAAATATACCACATTAACCTGAAAAATTAGGGCGTGTGAAACACTAAAAATAAATGTGTATTTTTAAGGAATCAAGTATTTTACAGATTCCACAACTCCTCGTCAAAGTGATTTCTCCTAGTGTTAATTCATGGATAGACAATAACATAAATTTTGCTTTCAAAATAACAAGAATGATATGTTTAAGATGATAAGAAAGTGTTCTCCTGTTTGCTCCAGTTCAGAGATATTTTTGCTGATAAAAAGGGTGATTTGCCATACGATGATTTTCAATCTCTATTAATTTGCAGAATATGTAGCTTTTATAGACTTGCAGCCTGCTTTCATTTATCAGCCAAGGGAGCTAATGAACGTTGGCCCAAACTCTCCCATATTAAATGGGCAGATTGAAACTTTTCTCATATTAAGATAAATTGCATGACTTTTGTCCTTGCCTGAAGTGACAGTGTCAGTGTCTGAAGCTTACATCTTTCATGCCTATCCGCTAATTGGAATGCAGGACAGCTTTAAAGGGCTCATCTCTTATTCACCACTCTGGACCACATCCCCTGGTAGCTTGTCTGTCAGTTCCCACAGGGCCGCACTCTACAGCTCCCCAGACCTGGGATGAGCATCGCTTCCATGAGAATTAACAGTAGGAGGCAAAAAAAAAAGGGCCACCTTTTCATATATCAGAATTTAAAATACATCTGATCATAGTACCACTGTCAATCTTCGATGGCTTGCCTCTGAACAGAGGCCATCTTCCTTAGAACCAAAAGACTCAGAGAAGCGCTCTCATTGGTGGTTTCTGTTTCCATGCGCTTGCAGCCCTAGGACTTGTGTCTTTTGAGAGCGTTGTTTTGTTTGTTTGTTTTTGTTTTGTTAGTGATTTCTCCCACATCCTGGGGATGCATGGACCTTATTTAGGACCCTCCCCTTCTTAGGTGCTCAGCACTTCCTCTCTTATCCTTATTTAGGACCCTCCCCTTCTTAGGTGCCCAACACTTCCTCTCTTATCCTTATTTAGGACCCTCCCCTTCTTAGGTGCTCAACACTTCCTCTCTTATCCTTATTTAGGACCCTCCCCTTCTTAGGTGCCCAACACTTCCTCTCTTATCCTTATTTAGGACCCTCCCCTTCTTAGGTGCTCAACACTTCCTCTCTTATCCTTATTTAGGACCCTCCCTCCTCTTCTTAGGTGCTCAACACTTCCTCTCTTATCCTTATTTAGGACCCTCCCTCCCCTTCTTAGGTGCTCAGCACTTCCTCTCTTATCCTTATTTAGGACCCTCCCTCCCCTTCTTAGGTGCTCAGCACTTCCTCTCTTATCCTTATTTAGGACCCTCCCCTTCTTAGGTGCTCAACACTTCCTCTCTTATCCTTATTTAGGACCATGCTCTTCTTAGGTGCTCAACACTTCCTCTCTTATCCTTATTTAGGACCATGCTCTTCTTAGGTGCTCAACACTTCCTCTCTTAAAATTTGCATCCTAATCCTCGGAGAGTTCTTATGGGAAGGGCAGGTGCCCGAAGACAGAATTTCTCTGTCCTTCACGCTCACCACCTCTCTGTGACCTTTCTCTCTTGACTTCCCTGGAAACCCCCTTGTACCCTTTTCCCACTTCCCCTGCCATGCTCCAAATTCCCAGTGTTCTCTCTCCTCTACTGTCAGCCACCATGTCCATCACGCTCCCTAAATGCTCCTCTAAACATTCCTCTCCACTCCTCTGCCTTCATCTCCTCCACCAGCCCCCTCACCTCCCACAGCTGGTACTTCTTGAGCACACTTAATTAGGAGGAAAGTGATATGCTCTTACCGCTAATGTTTGCATGCTACTTTCCAGTTTCAGCAGCTCTTTTCACTCTCATTTGATTCTCCGTCAGAAGGCAATTATTATCCTCATCCTTCAAATAAGTAAATTGAAATTCAAAGAACTTATGCTTCCCCTAATATCTCCCAGGTACAAAGTGGTATCCAGCCTGGCCTAGAATATTGGTTCGAGTCAAATCCTCCATATTTCTCAACTCAGACTCAAACTGGGTCCCGATGGCAGCGTCTGAACCCTGCAAAAGTAGTATCTAAACTAAAACTACAAGAAATACCTCAGTTATCAGAGCCAATCCTTTTTCTTTAAGTCTGGGTTTGCTCTCTGCAGGGGCAGTAATTGCAACAGAAATATTCCGATCAGGTTGTGGCCCTTGTGGGTTTTGATCTTGTGGTTGGAGAATACTCACAAGCGATTTATAAAGCATCTGCATATACGCCCCTGCTTGTTACAGAAGAGGAAAATGCAGGCGCATTGTCGCACATTTCATTGTCTTCTCTGTGACAGGACGGGCCAACCATGAAATGAGAGTTGCCTATTTTTAAGAGACGTGTTGCTGCATGCGTATCTGTCTTTGAGTGCTTTGCTCTATTTCATTTAAAACCAACTTAAGTAGTTGAACATAAATATAATGGTTCAGGAGGTGATAAAGAATTTTTTTTAAAAAAAAATTCCTCCTCATTTGAAATGGAATGAGGTCTTTTAGTGGCTACGGAAACAAGCCAACATTGCCTTTTCTCTCTCAGGGCAGCAAACACTCTCCCCAGGGACCCACGGATGTCTGTCTGAACAGCTGGAGAGGACAAGAGTGCGTGTCCCAGAACAACGGTAAGAGGCATAAGGAACGCCTTTTCACTCCTTCAGCCTCCCTCAAAGAACCTCCTACTCAACTTAGTACCTTTAAATGCTGTCTCCATGCAATGGCAGCCTGTACACTCTCCAGTTCTGGCCACAAATTGTCCTTGTCATGAAGTCTAGCTGGCTTGATAGACTCTAAGGAACTCAGAAATAATCTAGCCTCGCCCAGGTTGGCTATGTTTGTCTTGTGGTAGTTATTTGTTTTTAGAGAGAGGTGAATTTGCATCCTAATCCTCGGAGAGAACTACTTTGTTTGATAAAGGTTTGACTCTCCGAGATGTGACATGGACATGTGGCTTTGAACTTGAAGTCAATGCCGATATTTCCCTCCTGGTCAGATTTTCCAGCACGCTGTTGTTTTCTGTGCCCTCGCTGGTGTGAGCCATCCTCCTCCTCTGACTACCCGGGCAGTCTTCCCTAGCAGCCTGGAAAACTATGGATTTTTGTTGGTACGGATGGTTTTTATTCTTATTCTTTCCAGCCTCACTGCCAAGTGAGCCCTCTGTTCATTTATTTTGTGAACAGCTTTCACAATTGCTATAGCCCTTACACTACTTTTTTCCTTTTTATTGAATGTATTGGGGTGACACCGGTTAACAAAATTATACAGGTTTCAGGTGCACAATTCTACAACACATCACCTGTACACTGCATTGTGTGTTCCCCACCCCAAGTCAAGTCTGGGTCCACCACCATTTATCTCCCCATTGCCCTGTACCCCCAAACTCCTGGCAGTCACCACACTATTGTTCCTGTCCATAGTTTTTTCTCTTCTCTTTCTCAATCTCCCCATCCCCTACCCCCCACCAGTCCCATACCCCCTCGACAGCTACCATTTTAAAAACGGTATTTATAGTAAAATAGCATAGAAGTAAAGGTCCCCAAGTATCATTTTAAAATGCTGCCCATACACTTCAACTTTGAAAGAATAAATCAAAATAGTATTTTAAACAAGCTCAATTTTAGTTTTCAATATACTTAAATGTCATCAACTAAATAAGAATAATTTAAATATCGACGTAAACATAAACTGAATAAAATGCTACTGGAGAACATGATGTGAAATAGTAGAAAGTCCAGCAGTTTTAAATTCAAATTTATGTGGTTTCAGTATTATTACTTTCTGCCTCTGTTGCCTTCAAGAAATTAAATTTAAGTGGTAGGATCCCTTATATGACAGATGAGAATGGAGATGCCTATCAGCAGGGTTGTTGCTAGGTGAAGATTAATGCATGTAAAATGGCTGGCACATCCAGGGACTCAATAATGTAATTATTACCATTACAAAGATTTTTAATACCTTCCTTCTGTGCTTTTATCTTGTGACTGAAATTGTGTTCGTTAACCCTGCTTTATATTTCATCACGTAAATTCACCAATAATTTCCCCATAACTGTGTTTATTACAGTACAAAGAATAGAAATAGAACAAGAGAATGAAGATTTATTACAGCGAAGAATAAGGGCACCTGTGCATGCTAATTGTAGTACACGTTAAGCCCGCACTGTTTCTCAGTTCCAAACACTGTCATAGAAATATACTCCGCAGAAGTTAAAAAGAGAGTTAATGTAATTCATTACACACATTTTCAAGAGCTACCACAGTCTTTGTCACAAGTGAATTTTAATAGAGAAACTCAATCTGTTTCCATAGGGACACTGTGAGATTTGACTTTTCCTAAGGTGTGAATGCGTATTCTAAAACATCATTGTAATGCATACATTTCTACTTTGAAATGCAAGTGTCTTCTAATAGGAAACAGCTAACTGCTAGCAAGTGAGGATTGGGTGTGAGCACATGAGATTCAGGAAAAGAGATATTTTCTCCAGATTTCTGATCAGGACCTTAAGTCCAGTGATGTGTGACATTCTTAGAAAGTAGTGTAGACCCCTGAGCCACTGTTGGTCTCTGCCAGGGAAGCCTGGTTCTGGGAAGAATCTTTTGCTTTGTTTCATAGGTTCAAAGCAAGGACCTGCAACTATGCGTTTCAAACCAATACTGTATCTCATCCTCATGTTTATGGTCCCGATATGGGATGCGCAGGCATTTCTGAATTGGTTGTTGAACACCCTGGCTGCCGAATCCCCTACAAGTCTACGCAGCGAGCATTCTGGGAGGGATGCCAACCACAAATTGTGGTAATCCAGACTTGTTGTTATAAAAGCATGAATCAAAAGCTCCCAATCTTGCTGAGACAGCGATCGTCTTAAGCTTGTTATACTCCTGAGATGGTGATATGAGGTCTAATCAATATGGTTTCTGTGGCTCTCAAAGGGAAGCGGAGGGTCAGAAATGTCTGAGATTTATCACGGGGAACATTGCTTTGTGGGACGTCCAGCTGTAGAATTGTGACAACCTATTAAATCCTCTGTGGAATAAAAAAATATATGGTCCACTGCCTGCGGGATCAGAGGAGGGGACAGAAGTAGAATCAGAAGCAAAGTGGAACTGGTCCAATGAAATGCAAGCCTGACTTCTTCATTTCTAGTCACAGGCATCCGTTTTTGAAATTACCCCTTAGGCAGCTTCTGACTGAAGGGTGATGGTGGATGCCCGGGAAGATTAAAGGCCCCCTAAGTGGCCTTTTGTTACATAGTGAGATCTTCTCGAAGAGGTTTTGTTTTTGTAATCAAGTCTAGATTCTCTTCATGGGGAAAGCAAGATATAAATGATATGAACAGTGAATAGCATTTAAATGAATGTACAGAACAAGACTGCTGTGATCTATTGTATCTATCTCTATCTATCTATCATCTATCTATCTATCTATCTATCTATCTATCTATCTATCTATCTATCTATCTATCTATCTGAGCTTTAGACCTAATGCCATTCTTAGAAAGAAGTCAAGCCAAGATTGATGCCAAGAACACAGAGTTTTCTTGAAGAATTATCCCTAGTATTCGGTTCCAGGCTCATGCCCTCCAGGGAGGAGGACAATAAATGGAGTGTTCAGAAGCCTGGGCTCTGCAGTTGGAAAGACCCAGACGGGAACCCCAGCTTTGCCATTTCAAAGTGGGAGACTTTGAGCATGTTCCTTGGCCTCTGGGCCCTGGTTTTATTGGCTGTGAAGTCCGGGTATGCCGGCACTCGCATTATAAAGTCTCTGTGAGGATACAGTAAAATTATATATGCAGAACATCTGCTGCAGTGCCTGACGCGTGGTATGTACAGTGGCCTGCTGACTGCCTCAGGATTGGGTGGAATTTCTGTCTGTTACAGCAGCACCACCTGGGCTAGGCTTTCCATGGAAAGAGGATGAATAGAACATGCTTGCCCCTACAGAGAGCTCTTTTTTTAAAAATAAATTTTTTAAATTGATTTCAGAGAGGAAGGGGGAGGGAGAGAGAGAGATAGGAACACCAATGATGAGAGAGAATCATTGATCAGCTGCCTCCCACATGCACCCTGACCCAGGGCGTGGTATTGAGCTTGCAACCAAGGTATGTTCCCTTGACTGGAATCAAACCCGTGACCTATGACCCGTCAGTCCTTGGGCTGATGCTCTAACCACTGAGCAAAACTGGCTAGGGCAATATTCTTTCTAAATTAACAGGAGCCACCATCCCATATTACCAGAGCCTGAGAGATTCAAGAGTCAGTGGGGAGAAGGGATGTGTTAGATAAAAGTCTTCGCCATGGGAACAATGCCTAGGGAAAAGATGCTCCAGCTAACATAAAATGGCATCATCATCATCAGTTAGTTATTCATTTGCAATAAACTTCATTCTATTACTTTTCTGTTGTTAGCTTCTATCTTCATCTTTTCACACAACAACTATTTTAGCTTCCTGTTCTATTAACTGTTTTAGCAAATGACCACAAACACAGTGGTAATGCAAATGTATTCTCATATTGTTCTGGAGGTGGGAAGTTCATAATCAGTGTTGCTGGGCTAAAGTCAAGGTATTGGCAAGGATAGTTCCATCTGGAGATTCTGAGGGAAATCATTCCTTTGCCTTTTTGGCTTCTGGGGGCCACCTGCTTGGAGCCCTTCGCTGGCATCAGTCCAACCTCTGGCTTCCATCACCCCATCTCCTCCTATCTTTGACCTTCTTATCTCCTCCCTCTTACAAGGACCTTTGAGACTATACTGCAGCTTCCACATAATCAGGGTCATTTCCCTCTGGAGCTTTCCAATCACATCTGCAATGTACATCATAGCATCTAAGGCAGAGGTCGGCAAACTGCGGCTTGTGAGCCACATGTGGCTCTTTGGCCCCTTGAGTGTGGCTCTTCCACAAAATACCACGGCCTGGGCGAGTCTATTTTGAAGAAGTGGCGTTAGAAGAAGTTTAAGTTTAAAAAATTTGGCTCTCAAAAGAAATTTCAATTGTTGTCCTGTTGCTATTTGGCTCTGTTGACTAAAGAGTTTGCCGACCATGAATCTAAGGCAATGCATTCACAGGTTTCTGAGACGTAGACATGGATCTCTTTGGGGAGCCATTATTCCGCCTCAGCAATGACATTTTGACAATGTGAAGTTGCCTTGTAGCTATTTTTTATGTTAGCATGTACAGAATTCTTTTTACTATTCCATGAGTCAGGTTGTAAATTCCTCAAAGGTAAATATCAAAGTTTTCATGGTTTTTTTTATATTCGCCTACTTCATTATGTGACATGTTAAAAGTAAAAGAATGCCGATGATGGCCATGCAGTAAAGCCTATGGATTTAAATGATGTTTAAATCACAAAATCTTAAAATCAGAGGCATCAGTGGGTCTGCCTGTGTTCCTGAAGAAACAAAATTTTAGCCTTGACTTGCGATTCTGCAAACCTTCAGATGGTGTAAGAAACGATGCACTGAGAGGGAAGCACACGATTCACTGCGGGATTCTCGCTGCAGGATTGTAGAGAGACTATGGGGCAGTCTCTTGAGTTCAGATTTACCAAAAATCCATGCAAATGTTCCTGCTATGCTCTCCTTCCTTAGAATAAAGGAAAGAAATACTGCAGTTCTTCTGAATGGATGTGAAAACTGGTTCTGCACCATTTAACTTGCTGTGTCCATGACATGTTGCAAGGAGGTCATTTCACAATGGAATTCGTTTCCGATTTTAGCTGCTCTGGTTGATAAAAAGTGAATACAGACACAAAACAATTCTCTCAGGCATCCATACATTTCAACTGCATGATTGTTCATCAGGTCTGGGCAGGGTGAGGAAATTAGGGAGACCAGTATGTAATTTTAAGGTATACAATGTATGTTAATACATACCTAAAGGAACCACGGAATTAGCTTTAGGACATAAAGTCCAAGTCACACTCATAATTTGCTATATAAAGCGTGTCATATTTTTGTTGTATAAATCAGACCAAAAGATTATCTTTGTCCTTCACCCTGACCGAGAACGGAACTGTGACCTCCTGGTTCTCAAGCCGATGCTCAACCACAGAGCAACACTGGCTGGGTGAGTGTTTCTCACCTTTGGACAAGCCAAGCAAACTTGCAAACTTGAGATGACTTTATATCCCATTAGCCTGGTCTTTAATGTTCCCAATGGAGTTATTAGTGCTGGGAGCTGCTTAGAAGCCTTTCATTGTGGGGGATGGCGGGCCTTGTTTGCTGGTTAACTGCACAGGAGTCCTCCTGTCTCCTTAGATCCGCGATGGGAACCTCGGCTGACAGCCTCAGCCCCTTTCCCATTAGGTGGGCACCCGAGGCGGCAGGTGATGTTCCCAAATGCTCAGTGTCTATGGGCACTGAGGAGCTGTTTTGATCTTTGGAGATGACTGTCTGTGCCGAATAACCTTTATTTTGGAATCACCTTGTTTTTATTAAACATTAAGATTTCCAGTCCCCACCCCACAAACATATGGCTTAGAAGAACTTCGACGGGCCCTGGTGTCAGCATTTTAAGTAAGGACTCAAACTGCGGCTCAGGAGCCACATGTGGCTCTTTGGCCCCTTGCCTGTGGCTCTTCCACAAAATACCATGGCCTGGGCGAGACTACTTTGAAGAAGTGACGTAAGAAGAAGTTTAAGTTTAAAAGATTTGGCTCTCAAAAGAAATTTCAATCATTGTGCTGTTGCTATTTGGCTCTGTTGATTAATGAGTTTGCTGACAACTGGTCTAAGGCACGCACTGACCTATATAATTCTTCTTTCATGCAAAGACCATTGACCTAGAGTCTGCCAGTCCACCTCTCATTTCCTCGGTATAACTACATGAAATTTTTGTCTGAAAAATATCCTCTACTGAAAAATATCCTCTAACCAGAGCGTAAATTGGCCCTGAAAACACCCTTCCTTTTTCCAGTGTTAGGGGCATGGGACAGAAACCAAGCCAAAGCAGTGATTCTCTAAGCATTCAAGATCTGGGCATAAATACCACTTGAAGTTATCCTCCTGTGCATTTGGAAAAGCTGCCTCACTTTGGAAAATTATTTATCTTCTTTTCTGACGTTACTCTCAGATCTCATTGATGTTTCTGTCTTGTCTCATATTCGCTATGACAGCTACGATTTTCAGATGGAATTGTTCAGGAAGCCAGCGCTGGTGTCTGTGGCTGACTTAGCATCACAGGGAAAGGGGATCTGGAGGCACCACCCGTGTGCCCTCTTTGCCTTCAGTCTGACGTGGAATCGATGGCATGTGACTCCCACGTTATCTTTATCTTCGGAAACACAGAGGCTGCTGGCTTTGATTCATTTTTTGTGGCGTTGACAGTCTGTCATGGATGGTATGGCAACTTTAGCTCTATGATGTCAAACAAATTACCTGAGAATTGGAGTGACCTGGTATAATCTGGTATCTAGTTGGTCTAAGAAACCAACCCTGTTGCCACAAAGTGAGTCCTCTGGGCATGTTCCCTTGTATGTTTCTTGCTTCTGTATTCTATTCTAACCTATTACTTTACACACCACACATGGATACATCATGCTATTCCTCAGGTTTCCAAGGGACTGCCCTTACTCCAACTGCTTTCACGTCTTCTTTGGACAGAAGGTAGGGTCCACTCAGTCTCCTGCCCTAAGACAGAAGGGTCAGTCTGTTGGTCAGTCACCTACTCTGGAAGCACTAGACTCTTCTATTTAGCTAGACCCGTGGTCGGCAAACTGCGGCTCGCAATCCACATGCAGCTCTTTGGCCCCTTAAGTATGGCTCTTCCACAAAATACCACATGTGGGCACGCACGTACAGTGCGATTGAAGGAGGACCCTAAATAAGTTAATAACCTATATAGTTTAAGTTGAAAAAAATTCTCTCTCAAAAGAAATTTCAACCATTGTACTGTTGATATTTGGCTCTGCTGATTAATGAGTTTGCCAACCACCGGGCTAGACTGTGCATCTGGGACAACCTGCCCAGCCAACCAGACACATATCCAGAATTTCTAGCTCCTCTGATCACTTCAGGCCGTGGTGGAACACCAGGCTATAGGGGTATAGGCATTGGCATTCTAAGCAGCTGCTGAAGTAGCTCCAAATGATAGGTCCAGAGTACACAGATGTTCATCCCCATTGGGAAGAAAACCAGGAGAGAGCACTCAAATGAAAATCCTTTGCCTCCCTACCTTGTATCAGCTGCTTCATGGCACAGCTTCCCTTTGTGTCTGGCCCAGAGAAGTCTTTTGTCCGAGAGAACACACATGTTCCAGAGAAGACAGATTCCAGAGAGGACTCGTGTCCCTGAGAAGACTCGTGTCCTAGAGAGGGTCGTGTCCTCAGTGGCCAGACCTGTTGATCATGCTGTGTCTTCTCTGTCTCTCTGTGGCTTGAGGAGGAGAGGTGGGCAGTGCATAAAGACTCACTTCACACTGGCTTACAGCCTTTCTCGCCACGTTCCCTTTTTATCATGTTGCTGCCTCGTTTGGCATCTCCCAAGTAAAGCATCAAGCACTTGAATCCTTGCCTCGGGCTCCACTTTCCAGAGAACCCTGGAGAAGATATGTGGCCATTATATTAGCGGAGGGTGGTCTTTGCAGCGGATTATATACTTTTCACAGCGCTCAGGGTGTTTTCTGATGTATAGTCCAGTTATACAAAATCAGATATTTTGAATGTGTACAGGGCAAATAACACACACACACACACACACACACACACACACACACACACACACACACCTCTTTTATTCTAATCATGAAACACACTGGTTAAAATACTTAATTTCTTGATTGCCTTAGTTATAAGGAGTAGAAAGTGTACCATAGAGGGAAATACAATTAGGGCTTTGATTTCTGTGTCAAGACTTCGTTTCAGTGAGTGGCTTGGGCATATTCTTGTGCTGCGCTTGTCTCTGGAAACACAGGACAAAGGAACTGGGGATCATCTTCATGCTCTTTTCTTCTCCCAATTTAAATCTCACAGAAAGGGTTTGTTTTGTTTTGTGGGTTTTTTTTTTTTTTTTTTTTTGGTGTTTGGGTTTTTTTTGTTTGTATTGGAAATAAGGACAACTGAGCAATTGCCAAGTTCTAAATCTAATTTTCTTCTTAAACAGAAATTTGGGGTTCTTTTAGAATTGCAAATGGTAGACCTAACACAACACAATAACGGCTTTCAATATATATATATTTTCCTGCCGGGACTATGGAGCACCAAATATCCAATGACATCTCCCCACAAAGGAAGTAATTGTTCAGGTGGAAGGTGAAAGGTGAAAGGGTGAAAGGCTGGAGAGAGGAGGAGCAGAATAGGGGTAGCTCCTCTGGCTGTTTCCACGGAGGCAGACATGGAGCTATCAAATCACACTGACAACAGATGTCTGTTTTCTCTGTGACTCTTACAAACATCTGCCATTTCTAAGTGAATTGTATTTCATCAGCACTGAGAATCACTGCACATGGGTATTGACCAACTCTAATGGTTGAGCTTGATTGTTCCGTTTTATAATCATTCCAATAATAGTGTTTCTCAAGAAAGCAGTCTGTGTTCATTTTCTTTTCAGCCTTGAAGCTGAAACAGGCCGAAAAGAAGGAAAGTAAAGAATTTTGACAATCAGAGTTTTCACATTTGAACTTTGAAACTATCACAAACAACAAGAGCAGGGGTTCACGTGGCTTCATAGGCACGGGTGTGGGCATCCACACACACACACACACACACACACACACACACACACACACATACACATCTGTTCTTATAGAATCATGTCACCCGTTGTGTTCATAGTTCCCACAGGGAAACTTGAGTTGGTGGCACTAAACTAATTGGCTCCCTAGGGCTCACCTAGCGCCCTTCCCTGGTGTATTAATAGCTACCTTTGCGTTCGGTTTCTGGAAATTGAAAACCCGAGTGAGTTTTTTACTTGCTTCGTTTTTTAAGGCCTTGTTATACTGAACAAAAACATCGACTTTTATTTTTTAAGAACTAAATTTATTTTTCATCATTATTTTTCCTTACCTGTCTCTTGAGTAGAAGAGAGAACATCTAATGTGATTTTAATTTTCCCCCTTAAAAATGTGTCGAAATATTGGCCCCATGTGTGCCTCTCTAAAATGGCTGCCCAGGGCGCAGGGAGCCCCTCCTATTTCCATACACAATTCAGGTAATTGGGTCACCTGGGCCAGAAACCGAAACGATTACATTTTACAAATGGGTTGTGTTTTCCATTTCAGAAAACAAGCCTACTTCTGAAATACAGTTGGAGATAGATGTTGCATTGAAAGTGGGAAAGTTGGATGGGCTGTCAGGACAATATTCTTTATTAATGACCAAAGAATGGTGTGAGGATATACTTACTACCCAACGAAGGGCAGAGCATATGAAGGTGAGCTCGGCCCCTTTCGTTTCTGTGGGCACTTAGGAACCTAACTCTAACGGGCCCCTTGCTCCGAGTTGTGAAATGATCTGTTATCACAAGGTTCTGGAAAGCTTTCCTTTTCCTTTGGCTAAAGCCAGTGAGTGAACAGGGATGTAGTGCCACGTACCCCACCCCCTTCTCCCTGCTGACCAGTTTCTAAATGTTGAGGAGAAGCTACCCTTAGTCAATGTTTGCTGACCCTCCTTCAGCATAATTATCATTATTTTTATTCATGATTTGTCCTCGCATCTTTATATTTCTATCAGAGAGATATATAGTCCTTCCATCTTAGATATATTCTTAAGGATTTCATTTAGTAGGAACGCTGTATAGCTTTGGAAAGTCTGAAAATGTCTTCCTTTGTTTCACCCTCACTGTTTTATTGTGATTATGATGATGACTAGAGGCCCGACGTATGAAATTTGTGCAAGGGGCTCGGCCCTTGCAGCCCTGGCTTCATCCGGAAGGTCATTGTCCGGAAGGATGTCTGGAAGGTTGTTCAGCTATCTGCTCTAATGAGAGTGCTATGTTTACATTATCTAGATTACTTGACATTCAATATTATTTTATATTAAATAGAAATATTTTATATTAGCTTCAGGTGTTATCCTCATTCTTAAAAGTTCGTTCTGCTGGCTAGAGAATTCTATGCCAATAGCTATTTTCCTCTCCAACTCTCAGTTGACTATATTTGTGGGTGTCTATGCATTTTCTATTCTGATCTATTTTTTTCTTCTTTCACTAATACCAGTGCCTTGATTACTGTGGCTTTATAGTAAGTCTTGGGGTCTGGTGGTATCAATCCTCTTTGTTCTCTAATATTGTGTTGGCTATTCTGTGTATTTTTTCTCTCCATTTAAACTTCGAATCACCTTGTCAATATCACAAAAAACATAGCGCTCTGAAATTTTGATTGAGATTGTGTTGGACGTATAGAACAGTTTGGAAAGAAATGACTTCATGACCATATTAAGTCTCCCTACCATGGACATGGACTATCTCTCCATTTATTTAGTTATTTACTGATTTAATTCTTCAGAGTTTATGGTTTTTCTCTTATAGATCCTGTACATATTTTTTTCATTGGTAAGAAAGCACTTGACCCCATCCTTGTTTTCCAAGCAACATAGTTTGGGGATGACAAGGGGACACTTGTGTTAGCTGATGAGCACTTAGGTCTCTAACCAGGGAATGGTCCGTGGAGTCAGAATGCCAGTCTCAAAGCTGCTCTCATCAAGTATTTGCTGCATGACATTGGCCTAGAGATTTAGTCACACTGTCCCTCAGTTTCCTCTGTAAAATGGGGGAAATAATATTAGGAACTTTAAGCGTGCAGCACATAACAAGTACCAATGATGCTATTGCTATTATTATTTTTATTATTATCATTTTATTAGTGAGCAGAGAAATCAACAGTCAGGAGAATGGTCATCATTCAGATGATCATGTCAGGGAAAGCAATAGCTACCAGCAGAGAATTCTCTACTCCCTTCCTTATTGCCCGATGCCATGCTTCCCAGAAACATCCTACAGTGGACTCATCAGTCAGCTCTTTCTAGACTGTGACAAGAGGCTTTACAATTTTTACATCTTTAAGGAACTGAGAAAGAATTTACAAGCTTTCTAAAATAAAGGCTCCAAGAGAAGAAGGTAATTCAGGGCCTAGAGTCTGGAAGAGGTTGTCTAGAGTTTAGCCAATTTCAGGGAAACGTCGGGGCCCTATTAACTAAGGACAGTTGGGAGCAGTCCAGGGAGTTCTACTGTGACTGGTTTCCTCCTCCACAAAAATGCAGGTCTGCATCCTGGTTCCTTTCCCCTGAAGCTGCCACATACCTGCTGTTTGGATCACCTGCCTTTACCTCATTTCAGTTTCATGAAATGTGGGTGCCACAGTGAAAGATACTGAGCAGGAATTCTGTACAGCTTTTGACTACATGTATACCTATATATTGTCATTGCGGTTTTCTTGATGGTATAGAGAAGAAGGAAAATGGAAAGAGAGATAGAAACATCAATGATGAGAATTGTTGATCAGCTGCCTCCTGCATCCCCGCACTGGGGATTGAGCCCACAACCCAGTCATGTGCCCTGACAGGGAATAGAACCAGTGACGTCCTGGTGTGTTGGTTGATGCTCAACCACTGAGCCGCAACAGTGGGGCTAGTCTACATCTTGGTGGGAGAGGGAGCTCTCGGTAACTATACACAGAAAGATTTCAGTATTTTGCAATCCAGCACGACTTGCTTCTCCTTTAATAGCAAACTGTCAGAAATAAATTTCTCACTCATGCTGAAAGCAAATGAAAGGAAGACAGCAAAAAGCAGTAGCTGCAGGAATGAAAATGATTTATTATTTCACCAAACAATCACTTCAGGAAGCGATATGGGGCTGATAGTAATTCCTCTGATGTTGGGCAGTTTTGCCCAGTGGGAAAGGCCGTGTGAAAATGGCAAGTCTTTAGGAACTGAAATGACATTGAAGTGGATGTCTGTTTTCATTCTTTGTTGTTAATTTCTGTAGGCACAAGTGACAGCAAGAGTTATTTAAGCAAGGACCAGATGGGAATACTTTGAAAGGAAAAAGTAATTTTTTTCCCCCATAATTCATCATTGTTCAGTTTTCACTTTGGAGAAATCTCAGAATACAAGACGAAAATGACACAGTGGTTTCAGAAAAAAAAGTAAAGCTCTTGGATATAGTAAGGCTTTGTAGCAGGACTAATAGTGTTTCATGTAGAAAAAGGGGATGGAGGATGAAATAAAATGTGGTACAATTATTTAGACCAGTTTTCCTCCTAAATAAATGGTTCAATTTAGTGAAACCATATTTGGACTCAAGTTGAACTAATTATTTTTTACTGAATTGCCTCATATATGCATGCCTAAGAGACATCTTATGGAAAACAGAGAAAACATATTTACCGCAGATGGCAACGCTACACTCCTCAGGCGAAATCAGGAATTAGATTTTATATGACATTGAGTTATAGCCACATCTACACAGGAGGCTAGTAATACCAACCAGAAAGAACATTTTAGGTAATTTTTCTTCTTTCAGGAAATATTCATTTTAGATCTTTCTATCTCATCTTCTTTCCTACCAGAATGTAGAATTTCACTCAGACATATGGACAATAAAAAGTTAAATAATAAAAGATAATTTAACAACATGTGATCTTTGTGGAGAGGAATGACCTCTTCTCCAACTCCTGACTGCTTCCCTGTGTCAGTGAAGGGCCATTCGGATCATCACCAGGCTGGGAAAAAGGTACCATTTCCTGTGATTTGGGCCTTGGCAAGCGTCAAACAAGTCTTCGGGCCTGGCTGATGTGGGTCAGTGGTTTGTTTCCTCATCAGGGTACATGCCTGAATTGAAGACTCAATTCCCAGTGGGGAGTGTGCAGAAGGCAGCCAATCGATGATCCTCTCTCATCATTGATATTTCTCTCTCTCTCCCCCCCTCTCTCTTCCTCTCTGAAACCCATAATTTTTTTTAAATTTGATCTTTGGGACAATGTGCATTTTCCAAGAGTTCCCTGATGTCGCCTTTAATATTATATTAACCTAACAGGTCCTCTGCTTGTATTATTTTCTGCAGTTCTGCCATCTCCTTCATGGTGATCCTTTTGATTCACAGTCATCCACCAGCCACTGTTTCGGCTCATTGCCTTTGGTTTCCACTCAGGGGGCTCTGCCTGGCATGTGTTGGATGAGCCAGCAACTAGGGCACCTGCCCCATGTTGTCTCAGAAGTGGTTCTAAATGTAGGGTTATGAGTTCTCCCGCAAATTTGCAACTTTAAAGTTTAAAATGGGTCTTTCATTATGTGACAGATATTGAGCAGTAATGTAGCCTGAGGCTATGGCCAGATAGTCTATGTCTCTGGAACTACCCCTTCTTCCCATCCATTATCTCCCAGCTGGCATCCTGTAAGTCCCAGCTCACAGTCCACTCGGGTATTTCTGAGGTTAATGTAAACCTCTCACACACATCCATCCTACATTTTCTTAATGGCAGGTTCTTTAATTAACTTCTTAATTGCAGTGTTGTCTAAATGAGAATGTGATCATTTCATTGAGAAAATAATATGGGGAGGAATAGAGCTTATATAAATGAGAAAATGGCCAATAGTAATTTGGGAAACACTCCCCCCCTCTAATTTTTCATGTAGTAAAGCTGCAATAAAGCCAGGGAAGGAAGCAAAGAACTAGATACATGCATCATAAACTTTTTTCTCTTAAACTTACACCTTAGGAAGCATGCATTAGTAGAGATTCCTTTCTATAAAGACTCATATGTTTGTTTAGGATGATGACTGGCATTGCACATGCTACCTATAGTCACATGAGCATATGTGTTGCACTTTTTTGTTGTCTTTTAAGTAAAGGAGAAGTAGGTATGGAGCTTTGAATAAAATATGAAAACACTTTCTGAGATTTATGTGATTCTTAGCATCAGATACCAATTTCTTAGTCTGTTCTCAGGGGCTAGGAAAGGTGGCCAGCTGAGCATGTAGCTAACCTTCGTGAGCATGACAAACCCTCCAGGATAAGCAATTCTGCTACATTAAAAGGACCCCCATGGCAATCCAGGTCCTTTCCTGGTAGTTTTAAATGGCTTTAGGTCAGGCGCAAAAGCAAAGGGATTTGTCTTGGCTGTGTGAGGACATCAAATGCTGGACAGAGATAAGAAAGTCAGGATATCTTTCTCCTAAAGCTCCCAGACTGGGGCGCAGTCTTTGTGCCCTCTGTTTCTGGATTTGGCTCTCGGAAGCTGAAATTCAGTTATTTGTAGGGCAGAGCTTGATGGTCATTATATAAAACATCACGGTGTCATGTAGGAATCCCTAATTTAGCGAGCAGAAATATGCCTGCTGAAGAAGCAATGGCGAGAGACAAGCTAAGCATCTTGTAGGTGAAAACATTCTATATTCCAAGGGCCAACATGCCAAGTATCTTGTAACCATGGCTTTCATTCATTTGCATTTTCCTTTCTATTGGTACCCATGTGACTAGGAAGCATGTGCTATATGCCACTTGCACGGCATTTAGATTGGCAAGAAGCTGAAAAAATAACAGCACCAACCAACCAGTATCCTTCACTTTCGGAAACTCTCCTGAATTCTGGTCAGTCATGAGAAGTAGCTAGATTATTAGTTTTACAATAATGATGGAAAATGGGTGTTGGAATTACCAACACTTAACACAGGATAATGGGCAAAGGTTAAATCAAGTAGCAGCTTAGAAGCTAACAGAAATAGAAAATCGAGTGAAGGGGCTGTGTAAGTTGTCTCCAAAAATGGCAGAAGCAGCCATGGTAATTATCGTTAGAAATCAGACATGGCAGTTGTAATTGATGAGCTAGGCTCGATGCTGACAAGTTTTTGCATACATAAATAGCATTTTCCTAAGATGTCTGCTCATGACATAATTATCATACTTCCGGTCATAAAGAGGAAGAACTACGAACATGTACGATCACAGTGAACAATGATTGAACAGAAAGGAACACAGTGGGCTAGGAAGGTGAGGATGTGGCCATGAAAGGCTTTTTATTTCGTTTTTGTCATTGATTTCACTCAGAGCCTTTCCTCACAGATTAATGTCAACCAATTGCTTTTCTATATAAGAAAATAAAAGGCCATTTCTAAGGGTGTATTAAATCTAGATAGTTTTAACAGTGTTTTTTTTTTATAAATCATATTCTATTCATCTAAGAATGAGTCAGCCTGTATATAGATAGTGTGGGGGCCCATGGGGCTATATTTGTGGGCCAGATAAAGCAAATAATGAAATGAGATTTGGGGAAGAAGACCTTACAGATCCTGGAAAATAGAGCTTGAGCATATTGAGTGCTGTGGCAAGCCATCAGGTTAGGACAGTGGGTCTGGAGTTCATGCTCTGCTGTTTATTAGTTGTCCCTCCCCCTTGCTGACCTTAGTTTCCACTTACAAAGTGAAGAATATTGCTATCTAATTTATGGTAGTGTTAATATTAATGGCACACAACATATCTAAAGTACCTTGCAGCACATAAAAATGCTCAATATGTGACAGATCCTCTACCTGTAGTGTCTTCATAGTGTGAAATGACTTGCTTCCCCTAAGAGGATTTTGTGTCTCAGTGGTTCAGCGGGCTCCTGTATTTTCTCTGATACACTGCAAAAGGCCAGCTGGAATAAGCCAATTGAATGGGCTACAGATGAAGTCAACCACAATGTTTTTTCCTCCTGTGCAGAAAATTATACGGTCTCAAGTCATTATTAAGAAAATATAGAAATATAATTGGTGTTATAGGCTGTTTCTAAAATCAATGTATCTCTCTAGTTTTGCAAATTTACAACACTCTTTTTGCTCTCTTTGTATTAGTATTTTGATTAGAGGCCCAGTGCATGAAATTCATGCATGGGGCAAAGGGGCCCCTCAGCCTGGCCTGTACCCTCTCACAATCCAGGACCTCTCAGGGGATGTCCGACTGCCAGTTTAGGCCCTGGATTGAGCCTAAACTGGCAGTCAGATATCCCTCTCAAAATCCAGAACTGCTGGCTCCTACCCACTCGTTTGCCTGCCTGCCTGGTTGCCCCTAACCACTCACCTGCCTGCCTAATCACCCTTCATCACTCTGCCTGCCTGCCTGATGGCCCCTAACTGCTCACCTGCCTGTCTAATTGCCTCTAATCACCTCTGCCTCAGCCCCCGCTGCTGCGGTTCATCCAGAAGGATGTCCAAAACGATGTCCGGAAGGTGATTCGGCTATCTGGTCTGATTAACATATTATGCTTTTACATAAATACTATCTATAATAATAAAAGAAGTATAGTTTAATAGGGCTTTCGATGACTTGGATGATGTCTATAAAGCTAATGTGCTTATTTGGACCGTCTTCCTGCCCATTTTACCAGGGGATATGCACTTGTACTGTTGACTAGATTCAAACTTCTTATTTTAAAAGATAATTTTCCACCCTGGCAGTCCCATGCGTGAAAAAGTTCCAAGTTTGATCCCCAGTCAGGGAGCATACAAGAGGCAACAAATTGATGTTTCTCTCTGACATTGATGTTTCTTTCTCTCTCTTGCTCTCTCTCTCCTCCCTTCCCTCTTTTCCTTCTCTCTCTCTAAAAAATTCAATAAAACATATCCTTGGGGGAGGATTTAAAAAAAGATAATGTTTTCGTCTTGTTGAAGACACCTCATTTCTTTCCTATTGTAAAAGGAGTCAAATAAATTGACTTCCCATTTCAGCACAAATAGGGATCTACTTTACAATTAACAAAACAAAATGATCTACTTTACAATTAACAAAACAAAATTCAAATTGACCAGAATTGAACCTCATTTCAGTTTATCTTAGCACACTCTATCTTATGTACTTAAATAACAAATTTAAATATAATTACAGTGTAGACATTAAATATAATTACTGTTATGGGATGTTTGTAGTTTATTTTGTGTTGTTTGTCTTGCATCTTTTTACAAACCATTTTTAATTGTGGTAAAAAACACATAACAAAATTTACCACTTTCACTAGTATTTTTAAGTGTAGAGTGTGGTAGTGTTAAGTGTATTGACAATGTTTTCAGCAGCTCCTCAGGACTTTCCATCCTGAAAACTGAAGCTCTGGACCCACAAAACAACAACTCCCCATTTCCCCTCCCCCCAGGCCCTGACAACTATCATCCTACTTTATATTTCTATGAATTTGGCTATTTCAGAGGTCTGATGGAAGCAGAATCACATAGTATATATATTTTTTAAACTGGTAGAGTCAAATTTTTAAAGTTGAAAAAAATCCTTCAAAATACTTTGCTTAACAAATCACATCTAGTGAAGATTGACAGCTGTGCTAGCGTACAATCTGGGAAGCTGGCTAGTTTCATCCCAATGTCAAGAAATCATTTTAAAATATGCTTAAGCTCATGTCTATATTCCTAAACATCTTAATATGTGAAGCCAAGAAAGTGTGAGTTCATTATAATATAGTTTTATTTAAATACTAGTATGCAAATATCATAAAGCTATCAATTATTTCTGTGTAATTTTTTTCACTAAAATGTCCCTATTTTGAGCTAATAGGATAAGAAAGAGTTAGAGTTCCTTATCTAATAGGATAAGATTTTCTTTACCAAAAAAATCTCTTCATTTTAGTAGAACATAAGAGCTACAAAAATTGGGCTTCACATTTTGTTTTAAGAATAAAGGGTGACATTTGAAAATAAGTAATTCGATATTTGTATTTTCCTATCACATCTAATAAAGAGCCAGAGGACATGCTTTGCAAAAGACACCATTAATTTTTATGATATGCTCTGCAATAAACAACTACATTAATTTTTAAGGAAACTCAGTGAAATCAGTTGTAATATCAATTGGCCAGACATTTATGAACATGTTACTCGGTGATGTTTTGAGAAGGCCAGGCCCTTGTCTAGTTTGTGGTATAGACCAGAGCATCACTTATCCATTTGGGCTTCATGTGTATTTTGCTTTTTTATAAAGATAGTCCCTTGCAGCAAAGGAGGGCAACTCCTCGATTTCCCAGCTATGTCTGTGCAGAGAAGAATGGAGGCTTCTGTTACTATCAGAATGGAAGCATTTATTGTATTACTAGAGGCCTGATGCACAACATTTGTGCACGGGTGGGGGGGGTTGTCCCTCAGCCCAGCCTGCACCCTCTCCAATTGGGACCACTCGAGGGATGTCCGACTGCTCATTTAGGCCCGATCTCACAATCCAGGACTGCTGGCTCCCAACTGCTCACCTACCTGCCAGCTTGATTGCCCCTAACTGATTCTGCCTGCCAGCCTGATCACCTCCTCACTCCCTGCCAGCCTAATCGACATCTAGCTTCTCCCCTGCCGGCCAAATTGCCTCTAACTGCCCTCCCCTGCAGGCCTGGTCACCCCTACCTGCCCCCCTCTGCTGGCCTGGTCACTCCTAACTGTCCTCCCTTTCAGGCCTGGTCTCTCCCAACTGTCCTCCCCTGCAGGACTGGCCCCCCACAACTGCCCTCCTCTTCTGGTCTCATCACCACAACTTCCCTCCTCTGCTGGCCATCTCACAGCAGCCATTTTTGACCACATGGGGGTGGCCATCTTGTTTTGGAGTAATGGTCAATTTGCATATTACCTCTTTATTATATAGGATTAGTGGACCTGAATCACCTTTCTTTTGAACATAAAAATGTTCTATGATGTTGCAGATTTGCAGACATTGTAAAACAATGCACAGTTAATTCATATTAAATAGCAAACCATATTATCCAATCAACATTTTCAGAAACTTCTAAATTCATAGGTAGAATTGGATTATGCACAGATTGTTTTATAGCTCTCAAAGTATCACTGAAACATGATAGCAATGACATGAAAATTCAGACAATGTTGTAGTTCATTTGAAAAAGTCAAGGAGATCAGGCCAGGCAGTTTCTCCTGTAGCCGGAGGTAAGGCTCCTGGTGCTAACAAATGGCTCAGAGGCCTCGTCCTCATGGAGTAAACGGAGCAGAAACACCAGCAAGGGAAGCTGCACTTGACAATGATGGAGAAGCCAGCGAGGTGGCTCAGATCGAACAACAACTGAAGCAAGCAGAGGCTGAGCCATCACCAGGGGCGTGTGCCAGGGGCTGGGAGACTTTGCTGCAAGAATGGTCAGGGAGAGCTGAATACCCGTAGAAATCTCTATCCCGTCTTCCATTCGGTGGTGTGGTCAAGGGCGTGTGGAGTGAAGGGTTGATGATGTGATCACTCACCTGATGGCAGGATGCGAAGGAGCCATGTGAAGATGAAAAGCCTTGTAGCAGCAGGAGCCCAGGATGACCACGGAGGAAACTGGGCCACCGAATAGGAATTCCTGACAGATGTGGGGGATGCATCACTGAAGTTTGCAGTGGGGGAAGAGATCATGATACCTAATGGGTTGTAGTGTGCAGGCAATGATTTGGGTTTGTCCATGTATAGATGGGAAGGTAATAGAAATGATGGTAGATTGAGAGGGAGGACCTCGTGGAGTGAATGGCACACCAGTGGGTGTTTCCCGTCATTCCAACCACCAGTTGTACACCAAAAGAACGAATTTGGGGGTGCAATTGAGATTTTGCCTTTCCTGTGCATATTGTAACTTAAAGACAACCATCTATCTGACTAGGAGGAGGAAGAAGAATCGGAGATGGTGGCTACCATGTGAGGGGCACGAATAGAGAGGATAAATTTTGTGTTACCGTTTTGTTGATAGACTGTCTTCTTTAAAATATATATATATATGTGTGTGTGTGTGTGTGTGTGTGTGTATATATATATATATATATATATATATATATATATATATATGTCTTTTTACAGATAGAAAGGGAGAGGGATAGTTAGAAACATCTCGTTTATTTAATTTATTTTTAAAAAAGCATATTTTATTAATTTTTTACAGAGAAAAAGGGAGAGGGATAGAAAGTGAGAAACATCAATGAGAGAGAAACATTGATCAGCTGCCTCCTGCACACCTCCTACTGGGGGTGTGCCCGCAACCAAGGTACATACCCTTGACAGGAATTGAACCTGGGACCTTTCAGTCCCCAGGAATACGCTCTATCCACTGAGCCAAATCAGTTAGGCCCTGACTTCTAAAGGAATTAGAAGGAGTAAGGGTTAGATGTACCTGTGCAGCTGCAGAATGTAATAATGTTTACTTCCCTAAAGACAGATTCTTTTTACCAATATTTATTAACTGTTTCCGGTGTCTCAGGGCCTCTGCATTTTCTCAGCTAGAGCTCATAATAGTTCTCTGCGGGAAATACTCTCCCCCCCCCCAAATTTGTGTTGAGGAAGGCTAAGTATATCGGTCACAGTTGCACAGCCAGTGACTGTTACAGCTGGGACCCAGTCCAGCTCTGCCGACCTACAAATTCTCACTTGTAAATACACAGGATTCATGCAAACACTTTTTCTGGTTTAATTTGATTTGGTGTGTGAGTATGAAAAAGGGCTTCTCTGATTTATCATGTGTTAGTTTTCTTCGCAGCTTAATTAAAAGCTCTTTGGTATAGGGGCCCTGCCTCATTTGTATTAAGCAGAGCATTTTTATTGCTAAACCACAAGCTCTTTGTAAATTTTTGTTCTTTATGAAAGGTCTTTCCAGGCATTTATTTTCACTAATAATTAATCAAGGTGGCATTTTATATCCTAAGTAATAATAAAACACTCCCTCCATCAGAGATTTCAGAGCAACCTGGAGATTGCCTGCACCTGCTCATCGACTGTCTCTTTCCATGCCTTTCATGTTGTCATTGGGTTTATAGGGCATCCCTTGACCTTCAGCAGCATTTCTAGTGTCAGAGGCTGAGTAGGGACATCATATTAGAGGTGTCTTTTATCCTCTACCTATATGTCATGCTATAAGTTAAATGCTACCAAGTCCATTTTGCTTTACTTGGAAAGAACCTATTTAGACTTTGTCAACTGCTCTATACATAAATAACCAGGAGAAGTTAGTCACAAAGGACTTTCAGATGCTTAAAAAATTTATTCTCCCTCCCCCACCAATCTAACTGTTTCATATCTGTATTGAAATATGCTTAGGGGTCTAATGTGTCCCAGACCAACGTCAAAGTCAAAATCCCATTTTGCAAGGGATATAAATCTCTGAATGTGAAATAGCTTTTGAAAATGTTTGGAGTTTTAATTTCATACTTGCATAATTTTAATGTGGGTCAAGAAAATGGAATGGTAAATGCAACTGGTGGTTGGAATAATGGGACAGCCCCTACAGAAAAGAGAAAAAAAATAGCATTAATGATACATTTTGAATCCATATAATAGAAGAGAAATGATTTGTGCTGATTAATAAAAAACTACATTATTTTGAGGTTAAGTGCTTTGTTATTAATTGAAACTCCTGGTTGTTACTAACTGAACCTCTTCAGCCCATCCTTTATTTACTTGCCATTACTTTACCAGACCGGGATTTTCTGCTCTGACTCTACTAACCTGGTCCTTCCTTTCCTCTTCAAGGTTCTTTGTACTTTCATCTCAGCTGTGGAATTGCTGTCAAGACTTGCCCTCATTTGTGCTTTATCCTTTCTGTCCTTTAAATTATAGTCTCCTTCCTTTGTCCAATCAAAATCTCCTAGGACTTTGAGGCTAGTTTATGGTGATCCTTTCACTGGCTGCGGTTGTTAAGAAGTGATAGGTGATGGTGATGAGTGTTCCCTACAACACGGTGAGGCAGTGCGCTCTTGTCTGCTGTTTATCCTCAATTTCATGAAGTTGATTGAGTTATAAAATTTTCTTGGTAGGAAAAGTGTTTTCCAAGTAGAACAACAGCTCAGTTATTTCACTGTAATTTGTCTATATGATTCTTACTATGGATTTCAAGGCGATCTTCTTGCTTTTTAGTGACAGATGGTTGAGTAGAAGTTATACAAGTTTATACCTCCCAGATAGTATTAACCCTCTTTAGGCTGCCATTTCTATCAGATTTAGGTACTCTAGGGAAATAAATAGCAAGCTGTCTTTATAAGAGAAAATGCAGGAAAAGTTCATTGATTCCCTGACAACACAGAGCTTCACACTAGGCTCTGTCTTTGAGAGGAAAGATGGGTGTCTCTCTCTCTAGAGAGGGACTTATGTGGACACTCTCCCTGCCAATTGTTAGCACAGTGGCTGGTTGTAAAGATAAGACTTAAGAGAAGGTTCACCATGAGCATCAACAACAATTGTCATGCCCTCCTCATTCCCAAACACCTTCCCCAGAGCACGATTTCAGGCCCTGGTTGGACAATTCCACGGAAGAAGGGCTGTGCTAATGGTTATTATTATCACCACACCTACATTCACATTCTGTATGCACCAGTCTTAAAAATGTGAACTTGATGTCTAAGAGGGATTCTTTACTGTCATGTCGGTGCCCCCAAGTCACTGCTTCTATTTCTGACTCTAACCTACAACACTTGTATCTCACAAGAACAAATTTCTTCTAATACACCAGTCAGCTATGTTTGTAAGCAATTTCAGGTCCTCCTGAGACTATTTGAACTGTGTTGGCTTCTCAAGGTTCTTTCAGTGCTGCCCTCAGAGCAAGAAAGTCAGGGAGGCAGTCTGTCTCTCCAGGGCAGCTGGTAAGTGTAACTGTTCAAAGTGGCTTCCTCTGACCCACCATGTGTACCCAATTCCTCACACAGAATTCTATAATAAATAGCCAGATCTCCTTTTCCTTCCAAGAGGACAGAATTTTGTTCTGGTTCATGCCCATTTGTCATTTTCTGGTGCCTCCGTTAGCTTCCCCTCCTTCCCCCTGAGTTACTGGACCTCTATCGATTTCCTGATGCTATTATCTGATGAGAGATTTTTCTCTATCAAGTACTTAGTGATATGGTATATTAGGGGAACCATATAAAGCCCACATGTATTGCTGGGTTTAACCTTGTTTTATTAGCTAATCAAGGTACTTACCCAGAGTACAGTCTCCCATCATTTCTCCTTTAGGCCCAACCAGTAGCCTTTAATCTTCAGAAAAGGTTAATTTCACAAGACATAAGAGCAGCAGACTTACATGGATTTCTATTTTACTTCCAGCCAAAAAGATTTCTAATTATTCATAATAATGTAATGTTTGAAAATTAGTACCAAATATAGTTTATCTTATTTAATATGTAAACATGATAATCATGATTAGATGTCCAAATAATACTATTAACCATTCCTCACCTCTCCACCAGACACAGAATAATACTATTAACTGCTCCCCCCGTCCCCACTACCTTTCCACTCCCAGACAAACACACATATATACCCAACAGTGATTGTGAACCTGTCGGTCCAAACATGTTACTTTTATGGCTTTTAAGATGCTGCTATGTAGTTCACAGAAGAAACAAAGCGCATTGTGTATTTAGTTTAGAAATCAGGTTTGACCCCTGTATCTGTTAGGTAGCAGTGCATCTTTGGGCCAGTAATGAAATGGTTCTGAGCTTCAATTTTCTCCCGTAAGTAGAGCTCAGGGGTGTTTACCTATGCTGTCAGCCTGTTGTCTCTCATACAGGAGACTTGTCTTGTGAGTGTTTTATGAACTGCATGGCTTATTCTGAGAGGCTGGACCACTAGGGTGATGTTTGATCATGGTGAAGGCATGCCATCCTTTAATGAGATGAGAAGTAGGTTGATTTGTCCTGAAGCTATAAAACGAAACCATAACAGCCTCGGGTTTTACGCTCTGACTAATTCCAGTCATGAACTTGACAAGCTTTGCATAATTCTAAGTTTGATAAAAGTCCCTAGCATCAATTTGAGGTTTGATGTCATGTTGGAAAGCACAGCTCCTTCTTTCTAGCACCACATTGTTTCCATCATGGGCCCAAAGACTTTTCCAACAGCCTAGCTTGATAACAGGCTCTACTGTCCTTCATGAATGATCCTTATTCAATCAACATCGTCCACACTTCCTATACAGGGGCAACAGCAGGTTTACAGTTGTTCACATGGAAAATAATACAATAATTAATAAATGATGCCACAATAATGGACTCACTGTTATGCATACTTACAACGGTAAGCCTCCTTTTGCCCCACCCTGGATTTGTTCTTTTGCCTAATGATGGAGGAAAACAGATCAAAGTCTGTCCCTAGCATCAAAGGGCTTACAATGCAGTTGGTAGAAGTGATGGGAAGGTTATTAAAATGAAATGGAGTGAGTTCTAAGAAGAAGGATGTACATGGGATTCTATTAGTGCAAGGAAGCAGCTAACCTCAGGTTTGCTACATAGATGGCACTAATGTAGGTCTAATTCAGGACAGGGTGTGGTACGGACAGTAGATGATATCAGATGTATGTCTTAAAAATGAACGCGTGTTATGTGGGACAAGGGAGGAGAGGGCACTCCATGTTTAGGGATAAACATCCACTAAGGCACAGAAGCTAGAGAGTATAGTCTGTTTGGAAAAAAATAAATGGAACTAGCTCGATGGAGGGTCTGTCAGGGAGTTGACAAGAGTGTCTATTCATCAGAGTGCCCCAGAGAACCAGAACCAATAAACATGTATAGAGAAATTTATGAGAGGAGATTTATTATAGGAATTGGCTTACGCCTTTATGGAGACCAAGAAGTCCCATAATCTGCTGTCTGCAGGTTGGAGAACCAGGAAAGCTGGTGGTGTTCAGTCTGAGGCTAAAGGCCTGGGAACCAGGAGTGTGATGTGCAAAGGTAGGGAAGATGGGTGTTTCAGCTCAAGCACAGAGAGCGAATTTTATCCCTTCTCCACCTTGTTGTTCTCTTCTTTATAAAATTGAACTTTAGAGGTAGAGAGGAAAGGAGAAAGAGAGAAACAAATAGAAAGGCATCGGTTTATTGTTTCACTTATTTATGAATTCATTGGCTGCTTCTGGTATGTGGCCTGCAGCCTTGGTGTATTGGGATGATGCTCTAACCAACTGAGCTATAGTCAGGGCCACATTTTTGTTCTATTTATTCCTTCAACAGATTGGAGGCTGCTCACTGGCATTGATGAGCATGGTCTTCGTTGCTCACTCTGCTGATTTAAATGCTAATCTCTCTGGAGACACTCTCACAGACACAACCAGAAATACACAACCAGAAATACTGTTTACCAGCCATCTGAACGTTCCTTAAGCACGAAAGGTAAATGCATAACAGTGACTACCACACGGTAGTATTATAGAGGTGGGCAAGGGCCAAAACAAGAAGGACATGGTAGGCCATTCTACAGGGTTTATCTTTTATCACAAAAGTGATAAGGAACCATGTTATGTCTTGTGTTGGGGTGTAATAAAAACAAATTTATGGTTTATGAAGTTGACTCTAGCAACAGTGTGAGAGAAGACAGGTCACGGCTAGAAGGAGTTTGCCAAGGTTGGTATTAGTTCAGATAATAGATTTTGAGGGCCCGTAGAACAAAAACTTGCATATAATAGGATTTCAAGGAAATTTTGTCAAGAAATTATTAATTAAATCACTGCTCTTTGAGGTGCACTGACCCAGGGAGTGGAGGATATCTAGTATAGTCTTATTCCAGATGTTAATTGACAAGTCTGCCTGAGCTGCAGCAATCAATGCTAAAGCAATGAGCAACACCAACCAATACACTACCAGGTTCCCTAGAAGAGACACTAGAGAGGAAGGGTGCTGTTTGTAAATTCATGGTGCTTGTGTGTGGGGGTGCATGTACACCTCTAGGCTGACTGGAGATGGAGGGTAGGACTGGGAACTTTAGTCAGTGAGAACATAAGCCCAGATAAGCTCTATGTGAAGTATAAAAGTTCATAAAGTAAGAAGGATTACTCAGTGGAGGGTGACTCTGTTATATGAAGCTTTTCATCTATAAGGCACCTGTCAATAGCAAATATCGTGTTCACAAATGAAGCCAAGAATGTACTAACAACTTCATCACAACAATTTCAGCTGTGACAAAAGGCACGAGAGAGACAGCATAGAAGAATCTACAAGACATGACATTGTCTCAACACAAGTGTCTGTGGAGTTTTGCATTGCACTAGCAAGTCTTTTCTTATAAGGCATTTGTAAGAAGACAACCCACTCACATCATACTTGAATGGACCCTTACTCAATTCTGTAGCCTATAAAACTCTCTCTCTCTCTCTCTCTCTCTCTCTCTAACTTTCATTTGTATTTCTCTACAATGTTTTGAAATTACTCTGGGCTTGTGGTGGAACTGCTGATTAAGGAGGTTGCAAAGAGATGAAAATTTAGCAAAGAGAGGGCATAAGATGGAGAGATATAAATGTGATTTATACATGGAGACAAAAAGGCAGAGGGGCAATTAAAATCCTTCCAAGTTGTGTTATACGATTTCAATAGAGTGCCATTTCCATGAACCAGAGGGGAAAATCAATAGAACAAGCATTTGAAACGTTAGGAAATGCTTGTCCGGTATAAGCTCCCTCCATCACCCTGGCCCTCTGCCCCCAGAGGTTGAGAGATGATGTGGAATCATGAAAGAACACCGATTTCTCCCAGGAAAACATTGTGGTGATAAAGACCCGCTTCAGAGTTCAAACAGCTAGATTGTCATGTTTAAGAATTCGCTATCCCCAGACGTTGTACATGAAGGGATGTTTTCATATCTGCCTGTGGGATTTTGCGGTCAACGTTTAAGCTTTGGGACATGTGGCATGCGATCTGCATGGATTTGAGAAAATCACATGCCACTACATTGTCAATAAAATGGGGCAAAAAAAATGGAGTGAGGTTTCCAGGTGAGGGAGTCTCCCAATCCATATTTCATCCGAAGTATATTGCATTTGGCTGCGGTGCTGCGGGCATTTATAATAATTAATCAATTGTAGTGGCAGAAGTAGGTTTTCTCTTCCCTCCTCCAGGAGAGAGGTTTTAAAGGGCTGAAAGTTAAACTTATGTTTTCATTGCTAACACAAGTAATCCCTCCGTTTTAATTGTTCTCACCCACATAACTCTAAAATCAAATCTTGAAACTCCTCATTATCCCATAATAACAGGGCTCAGAGAAGAGGAACCCGACTCTTCGAAATCACACACGGGCTATTCGGAGACACAGTTTGTTCTCTGCAGCACCTGCTGGTTTCCTCCAGAAGCTGCTCAGGAGAGAAGGTGGTAATTGTGAGCCCTTTCAGCACACAGCCTCCGATCTTTCAGATGCGCCCTGCGTCGGGGTATTTTCAGAAAGGTTTCCATTTGGCTGCAGAATTTCAGTCTTTGCTGGGCCCGTGGTGATGATAACATTGAAAAATATCTCAGTGTGCTGCTCGCTCTCCTACTGCTAAGATTTTTATCACAAACCGCTACTTTGTGAGAGATTAGCTGTTAAAATGCTCTCCTGATTAATGAGCTAATTAATTAATGCAGCTGCTAAATTGTGCCACTGATTAAAATACACCACACAGAGAAGAGAACCCTGGAAGAACCCCCCACATTAGTCAACCATTCCGGGTGCGTTTTTCCCCTGGGAGAACCTCAAACATGCAGCCGGGGTAGCCGACCTCTGGCCTGCTGATTGGAGTCACTGGAAGATCTTCCATTTGGACTCCCTATTCCTTTACCTCAGTCCTGAAATTGACCAATAACCAGAACTCAACGACGAGGCACAGGAAATAATCAAGACAAACTTCTCTCTTTTTCTGCAGTGGGTTAATGTTCTCTAGAAATGGCCAGTGTGAGTCAGGAGCTATATTTTCCAAGAAATGAAAGGATTTGTAGTGGACATGGTGCATGGTGAGGCATGGCCATGCTCAGCCTTAGCTCGGTTGGCTGTGGAGTTTGGAACAACAGACATTTCTTCCAGGTGATTCCAGTGGCGGTGTTCCTCCTATGTGACCCTGACTCTCATTGTATGTCCATTTGTATTTCTCTGCAGATCGTATCCTGCCCCACAAAACAGGAATTGTCAGACAGACCATGTACAAGCCACAGGCATTTGTACTTTCTTTGAGAGCTTCATTTTATGATTTTTAGAATAAGGTATGCAAAAAAAACATTTTATTGATTTTTTACAGAGAGGAAGGGAGAGGGATAGAAATATCGATGAGAGAGAAACATCGATCAGCTGCCTCCTGCACACCCCCCAATGGGGACTTGTCCACAATCAAGGTACATGCCCTTGACCAGAATCGAACCTGGGACCCTTTTGTCTGCAGGCCGACGCTCTATCCACTTAGCCAAAGCAGTTTCAGCAAGGCGTGCACTTAAAGTGCACTTAAAGCATTTCCCATCACTGGGCAACAAACAGGTAACAGATCCGTGGGACTGACATTAAGAACTACAGGAACAAAGGAGAAAAGAAATCATTTACATTTGTGATGCTATCTTCCCCAATGAAGTAGAAGTTGATACGAACCCTCAAGGATGACACGAATTAGATCCACCAGCAAGCAATGACACTGATCTTATGTCTTCTATTCTGTTGACTATGTCATATTTTTAGTGGTTTATCATCTAGAATGAATCTTTTATCTTCTTTAAACACAGTTGCCTGTAGCAGGACTTAATCCCCGGGGTAGAGAATGATTTCTTCAAATACCTACTCTTTACTCCTGGCTAGGCATTCTGTACTGAAAAATGCATAGCTATGTTCCCCTCTCAGAAGTCATTTTCCCTCTCTATTCTTAAATGGCATGGGGAGGGGAGTTGGGAAACAGAAGTAAGGCAAAGTAATTTTCCTAAAGAGCTCCTTTAGGTTCAGTTTTGTGGTGTCCAACCCTCAGAAATCGCTTCCTAAGGAAAAGGTACCGCTCTAGGAGAAGAAGATGCGCCCTTTCTGGATCTTTGACATTTTGTTCTGTCGATATGGCTCCAGGAACACCACACACAGCCTCCCCAGCACTTTGGGCTCAGCATTTGTGCCAATATTACCCTGGCCCCAATCAGAGCTTCAGCTTGAGAACAATGCAGGATGGTCAGAGGTTGAGGATGGAGAAAGGGCAAGGGGAAAGAAAAAGCAATGTGGTCAGTAATCACAGCATAACATATTAAAGGTTTTAGCAGAGGTATGCAGTAGGAGTAAAATAATACACTAAACAACTTAAATACTTGTCCTGGGTAGTTGGCAAAGTTTTCATGGGAGACATATATTTTACTTTCAATTGATTTCAGAGAGGAAGGGAGAGAGAGAGAGAGAGAGAGAGAGAGAGAGAGAGAGAGAGAGAGAGAGAGAGAGAGAGAGATCCATGATGACAGAATTATTGTTCGCTGCCTCTGACATGCCCCCTATTGGGGATTGAACTATGATCTCCTGGTTTATAGGTCAATGCTCAGCCACTGAGCTGTCCTGGCAGGGCTGGGAGACACAGTTAATTGTGTGCAAGGGCTGTGAGAGACTTCCTGGGGAGGAAGAAGAAGAGAATTTCTGATATAGACCTAGACATAGGTAGAATAATTCATGGGATGAGAGGAGAGAGACACACCAATGGCTGGACTGCGGGAGGGATTTGCCTTGGGTGCAGGCAATTGTTTAGAACGTAGACCCGAAAATACACATATACCTTTGTGGACTAGCGCATTTGACAACTGACTTAACGTAAAACAATGCTAATTTTAGGCAGACTGACTTCTTGTGGGGTTTTGCGCGCATTTTAATTTTTTACTGAAAAAGAACGCATTTATTGCTTGCATTTAGGGCAGTGGTTCTCAACCTTTCTAAGGCCGCGACCCTTTAATATATAATATAGTTCCTCACGTTGTGGTGACCCTCAACCATACAATTATTTTTGTTGCTGCTTCATAACTGTAATTTTGCTCGTGTTAATGAATCGTAATGTGAATATCTGTGTTTTCCAAAGGTCTTGACCCACAGGTTGAGAACCGCTGCTGTAGAGCCTAAGACCATCGTCACCCTCCCTTGAAAAGTGGTTGTAGGAGGAAATGACTGCACTGCAATATAGAGGGAGAAACGAAAGGACGTTTCCATGGGGCTAGTAAAGAAGATACCCGGCATTTTCCTAAGCAGTTGAAGCCATAAGAGGACTTATTTTGTTTTTCCCCATCTTTGTTCATGTTTCTATAATAAATTAAGACACATTTGTTGTCAAAACTATAAAAATAGGGTAAATAGAAACACAAAAGTTGGATATTCATGTTCCATCATGAAGGGAGCAAGCCAGTGTTCATCTTGGAGTCATTTCTGCCTCATATTTTTTCATGCACATATACTAAAAATATCCATATTTCACATTTCTGTTCATGATGTAATAGCAGTTTGATAGTCTGCTTTTCACTTCACTGTATATGATTTCCCCATGGAAGTAAAACTTACTTAAAGCTATTACTTATTGCGGCTCCTTAATACTTCACTATTTGGATGCATTACCATTTTTCTAATGTGATCATGTCATCTAGAAGCTTACAATCGAACTACTCATCTAGAAGACTCAAAACTAGCTCAGCTAAGTTTGCTTGAGAGAGCCAATCTCCATCTATCTTATTGTTTTGTGCCCTACTATTTTCCTGAAGTGGGATTAGGCTTGGAATATGAGGGATAAAACAAAATGTACTAAAGTGAAACTTTTTTTTTTCTTGGTATGAAGTTCTTCCTTCTCTATTTATTTAGCATTTGGAGAAAAAAAACTACACACACACACACACACACACACACACACACACATACATATGTATATATATTTGTGTATGTGTGTGTGTGTGTGTGTGTGTGTATGAAAGTTAAAGACTTAGTATTTTAAAAAAGCTAAAGATGACTTAAGTTAAATTTTTTTTCTTCAGTCTTGTAGTTTAGACTGGTGAGAACACACACGCACACACACACACATATATATATATATAGTATTTAAATATCAGGTTATCCAAATAAAATGAGAAATTATATTGCTGCCCTTGTTTAATGCTTGTAAGATTGGGTTCGCACTGAAGCCCTAAGTGTGTGATTTTAACCCGTGGATTTCTATTTTTTCACTGATGAATTAGTTGTTCAAGCTGCCTGCTCTCCCCCTGGTCCAGATCTGGCTAGAAGTGAAATGCGAAGGCTTTGAGTGGAAGTGAAGATATGCATGACTCAGCCTCCTGTGATGAATGGGGTGCTTGATGCTGAAGTGGCTCAGAAGGGAATGGCTATGGGGCATTGCCACCTGCACATTTGTTCCTGGCTTTGCCTGAGTTTACAGCTGAGCTCCGGGCAGAAAAGTTCTTAAACATGATTTATCAACAGCTTCAGAAGTCTCCATGGGGTCTGCACTAATTCAACCGGGAGTTTCTGCTCCTGGAAAAGAATTTAAGCACCACTTTCCAAGGGCATGTGGCCTTCACAGATCAATTGAGCAGGTCACTTCAAAGTTAAAAAACAAGAAAAGCAGTTTGAAAGCACTAAAGTGTTTTTAATGGAAACTGCAGTCTCATTCACATTATACCACATCACACACGGTAGAATTGGCTTCCTTCCTACCTTCTGCGATGCGATTTCTGACAAGATGCCTTTAATGAGAAGCCACTTCCTCTGGGTCATAAAATCTACCCATCGGACCAGAGCTTTGTTTTAGGCCCAGGTCAGGGTTGCAGGGGAGACAACTCAAAAGCTGCCAGCTAGGTGACCAAATAATGGCTGGATTTTTACCTTTGTGACTTCCCTTAATTGTCCAAAAGAGAGTGCCGTTCTCTTGGGTAAGGGCGGGATGAAGCTGTTTGGTTAAGTTTGAGTTCTAATTAGAGCTCGTTTGGTTAAATGCTCAAATAGGACTTGAATGAGTACATTTTATAAACCGAAGTATTCTATTGTGGGTTAATTTAGTCATAAATTAAAGACACGCGCATATATATATTTTTTACTACTTGGCACTTCTATAAAGCTTCCTTCTACTTCAGAGCACTTGTCTGATATGAGCCTTCTAGCAAAGGTGTGAAGTAAATAGGTCAAGGAGAAAGATGTTATTACCATTGGATAAAAGAGAAGGCTTAGAAATCTTTTCAATGACTCTTCCTAGGAAAAGCACCCAGTTCTTCAACGACTGAATTAACATCATGGCTTGAGTTGTAATAACGAAAGATTTTAGGAAAAGGTCAAAGTAAAAAACACATGGGCTCTATTCCAACCTCTTTGCCCTTGAAATTCTTAACAAAGCATCCTTCCGGGCACAGAAATGAGTTGGGGCCTCATGATCCATGCTCTTCCATTCAGGCGATCCGTCGGAAAGGGGGTGTTCTTATTCTAGTGACACATGATGCGGGAGAAACCTTACTTAAATACACCTTTGCATACCTGTGTGCCATCAGAATGCTCTGGGGCACACTGCTGTGCAAACGGCCCTCCGTTTTAGGCCCGAAGAGTAACGAATTGCTCTGTGTCCACATCCAGGCACCTCTGGCTCTGCCTCCTTTGTTCCTTCACTCTGCCCTGCTGTGGGCACGGCCTCTATCTGAGTCACCGCTGGTCTCGGCCAGACGGAATCCATCAGGTCATCTACAAACGGCCTCTTGGGAGTTCGACGTGAAAGTGACCACAATTCACTGTAGGAAAGAAGTCACATGGCCAGGCTGATGCCAGTGAAAACAGGGATGGAATATGCTGCTGCTGGGAGGGGAAGCTCATGATTGTTCAGGTTACAATCTACCGTAGTCCTAAAAGGATCAGTAAGAATTGGGAATATATTCTTAAGAGACCTATATACACATAGTCCTTTATTTTGTCACAAAGGTGACACTGAATGCAGGGAGGAAAATATGAGATTTTTCTAGAATTTGAAAAATTAAATAGATTGGATTTGTATATGAAAAAATATGCTCTACTGTGTATAATAGATACAAATTTCAGTGAAATATATGTAATATTTAGGGTTTGAAACATACAAAGAATTCCTACAAATCAATAAGAATATGGGAGATGACCAAGTGGAAAATGAACAAAATATTTGAACAAATATTGCACAAAAATACTAAAATTATCATAAATATAGGAAAATATGCTTTAATCTCATTACTAATCAAGACAATTCAAACCAAAATAAGATAGTACTACCCACCAGAATGGTTAACATTTAAAATATAGGCAGGAACAATTTTGATAAGAATGCATAACAATGGAAACTTATACATACCTAGTTGGAAGGTGAAATAATACAACTTATTTGAAAAATTGCTTGGTAGAATCTATGTATCATTTAGTCAGCAAATTCTATCCTTATGCCCAACAGAAATGTATGTAGATAGACACCAAAGGACTTCTTCAGGAAGATTTGTGGCAAGATTATTTACTGTAATCCCTAATTAAAGGCAACTCAAAAGTCCACCATCAGTAGAATGGATAAATAAATTACCACATAAAAATAAAGGCAAATATTGTGCACCAGTGAGAATGAATGACTACCACTTAACGCAACTACATGAATAAATTGACAAACATAATGTTAACTAAAACAATTCAGTTAGCGTTCATTTTTAGGATGAAATCCTGAAGCAAGAAGAACTAATCCATGATGATGGGAATTAGGGTAGTTTTCGCCTTTGGGGAAGGAAGTATACTGATGTCGTGGGATCGTGGAGATAGCGTGGAGTGCCATTATTCTTATTTCTTAATCTGTGTTTGATTACACAAATGTGTTCACATTGTGAAAATTCATTGAGCAATATACATGTGTCTGTCCTACATAGGTGAAATTTTATTTTTAAAACAATAAAAGTTTGGCTTGGGGCAGCATCTTTTTTAGAAATACTGAGTGCCCGGCTGATGTGGCTCGGTGGTTGCGCATTGACCCATGAACCAAGAGGTTATGGTTCAGTTCCCATTCAGGGCACTTGCCCAGGTTGCAGATCTATCCCCAGTAGGGAGCATGCAGGAGGCAGCTGATCAGTCATTGATCAGCTCATCATTGATGTTCCTCTCTCTCCCTCTCCCTTCCTCTCTCTGAAATCAATAAAAATATATTTTTAAAAAAAGAAAAAAGAGAGATCCTTAGTGACAAATAGACAAAGGGCCACATGCAGAATGTACTTCAGATTCCCTTCTCTTCTTATTCCTTTCTTTTGCGGCAGAAACAGAAGCTTATTTATGTGTCCCCCTCCACCTCCGGGAACGTGGCAGGTTCAGGATAGATGGTAGCTTCTTTTCTCTGGATTAATTTATCTTTCTGAAAATAACCCAGATAGATGTGGCTGGATGTGTATAGAATGTCCACCGGAAAATATCAAAATGAAAAAAGGCACGAAATGAACTAGCTTCCTCTCACTTTGTAACTTGTAAGACTGTCCGTGTGAGTCAGCAAGTTTTTGAGTTGACCTCTTCTCAGGGAGGCTTCCTGCAGGAGTGGCGTCTTCTAAGAATAACAAGAGCAGGACACCGGTGCCTCAAGACGCTCAAGTGTCTGCCTGGGAAGAAGCCGTGAGGAATGAGGAGGAATTCTGAGATTTGCTTTCTGCAGCACTGAGACTGCAAGCAGATGTCAGGACATATTTTCAGTTTTCCTAGGTGAGTCATGCTCTCCGCGGTGGTGCTGTGACAGGCCTTGCATCCAATTTCTACTTGAAATAATCACCCAGTGAGAAAACGTTGCTGGTTCGCTCTGCCCTGTGTACCCTGCAGCCTGCAGAGCAAGGCGAAGGCAGAAAGCACAGGCATGGGGTCTCTGAGCTAGAAAGGGGCAAACCCACAGAGCGGGGGACGGCAGCTATCACCTTACAATGATTCCCATCATGCTGTCATCCTGCCTTTCTTATATTTCGGGGCTTTTTTGTAGTTGAGGGGGAGGAGGATAAATTGTACCCCATGTGGCATCTACGAGGATGCAATATGGTAAGTGCACCAAGAAGCAACTGTTTAGTTTGGGAGAGGATGAGGGTGCCTGGTCACCAGGTTCCCCTGTCTGCCTCACGGTCATTATCAAAAGGGTCCTGGTGTGTCAAATATATGACACAGCTATCCTCAGTCAACCTTCTCAACTTTGAACCTGGACTCAAGACTCAACGGTGATTGTGCTGCTGAATCAAGGAAGAAATAAGCTATATTTTAATGCTGAAAAATCACTTCCTGAAGAGCAACAGCCAACTTGTTGTAACAGGAACATGGAGGTTTTTTATTTTTTTTTTTACTTAAGTAATGTACTCAGCTAAGTGTGTTCCTCACATAATCTCTAAGACTGTTCAGATACAGAAATATGAAGCTCTTGGCATTCTCATTGCAAAGGAAGGCACTTGTTTATGAAAATACGTAAGCTTTACACACTGGTGGATATTTAGAGAGTGTAAAGAGAGGAAATCTATGAAAATCTCATGGCTAGCTGGAAGAAGACACCCTCAGAAGTTAAATATAATTTTCTTAATTTATGAAATGCCACTTACTGCATATCTGTTAACTGGTTTTGATCTAGTCAACTATTTGAGTTACACTTCTATGGACTGAAACTTTCAAAAATATTGAATGTTCTCAGATGAGATTTGACATCTGTTGCATAACTTGGCTTTACTTGCTTCTTGATTTTTTTTTCATCAAAATAAAACTAGAACCCCTTCAGTACAACTGTGATTTGTATAGAAACAATAGCATTTATGACTATGAGGAGCTTCCCCTCCCTAGGTTATATGTCCCTCAAATATTTCACTTCCAGAAATTAAATTTAACTTCCCGAGTTCGCTGTGGGGTTCCATCCAATAGCTGTTGCTTATCCACTGTGCTCACAATCCCATGTTAGAAGCAGGTGTGTGCCCATTCCCTGGAGCACTCTGAGTGGACAGCAACAGCCACTAGCTTTTGGCTGGAAGGAGGCTGGCAAGAGCCCTGATTGTTAGCCTTGGTTTGGCTAGATTTTAAACAACTGCCTATATTTCTCCTGTTCTTCTCCCTGAGCCAACTGGTCTACTTGCTAATACAGGATTTTTACGTTTAGGAAGAGGCTCATGGTTTTATCAGAGCCACAGTCTTCTCTGTGTTATGCTCACTGGAGCCAATAAATCTCACCAGTGAGCACACAGGGACACTCCTCCACACATGTATCCACGCACATACACAGGCTCCAAATACTTGTGTGGTAGATATATCATGTGAAAAGAGACCCCAGGTGTCCTGACCTCCATTTATGTTCAGGCATTCCTTTCATTTCCTATGTTGAGCAATAGCTTATTTGGGTATTGTTATAACAGTGCAAATTCTTGCCATGGGGTCTGGCTGATTTTGTACATAGAATGGAAACCAAGTCTGAAAGCAGAAAGAGCCTCTCATAGGTAGTTGCAACTGGCTAATCTCTTCCAATATTTTTCCCTCTAATGCCCCTCCCGGTCCCCGAACCACCATCTCACTGGCCAATCGCAGGTATAAGGTTGCTCTTTCTCTCCTCTGACTGAGATGGGGAGGAAACTGGGCAAAACACGTGGAACTTTTCCCAAAAAAGTTTTAAGGAGAAAGGTAGGGGAAAGAAAACACAAGAAAGCATTGAAATGAGTGAATCTGAAAGACTTCACATTAAAAAAAAGTAAGTTTTTATTGATTTCAGAGGGGAAAGGAGAGGGAGAGAGAGAGATAGAAACATCAATGATGAGAGAGAATCATTGATTGGCTGCCTCGTACATGCCCCACTGGGTATGTGCCGTGATGGGGACCTCCTGGTTCATATGTCGAGGCTCAACCGCTGAACCACTCCAGCTGGACAACTTCCTATTTTTTTATCTTAACCAGAGGTGACTAGGAAGGGGCTAGGCAGGCAGAGCTGACGCGGCTGGCCTCCTGGTCCCTTTGCTGGCCACTCATCATCTGGGGAACACTAGCTGAGGACGCATCCCCAGCCCTGCCTTCCGTCTTTGAACCTTTCTTTCCCTTCCCCTCCCACAGTCACTGAGAGTCGTGGGGAAGATAATGTTACCGAGACAGTCACCTTTCCCCATAGGCCCTCTCTTTTCCAGGCAAGAGCCTAAAGCCACACATTATTATTATTATTATTATTATTATTATTATTATTAGCTTTGTTGAATGTATTGGGGTGACATTGGTTAATACAATTTTGTGGGTTTCAAGTGCACACCATCTGGAGGAGGTACGTAGTGCTCATTTCCTCTTAACAGACAAAGCAGTTCCTCCTCCAGGTGCGAACGAAAGAAAGAGATTGAAACTGGACAGTGGCCTGTTCCCTGGCAGCGGGTCTCAGCACTGGCACGCTGGGCAGAGTTGCTTTCCCCGGTCTTTGATTGATGCTGAGTTAATATAGCAGTTGGATTCAGCAGTGCCTGTCTGAGGAACAGGAGGGAGCGATGGGATCTAGCTCCCACGTACAGTGTAGAGGACACACAGATGCCAGCTAGCCTGGGAATATTTTCTTTGCTGCGTCACCCACCTAGACTATTGTTACCAAGGTTACCTATTTTACTGGTAAAGACATTTGGCAAAGGGACTTAATCTTCCTGCGCCCTGGCTTTCTCAAACACTGAGTAAGGGTCTTCTTTGGGCCTGGAGTTTTGTTTTTTCTCATACATTTTAAATATAATTGCAGGTTCGCGGGCAGTTGTAAGAAATAAGGCACTGATGCTAGATACCTTGACGCAGTTCCTCCCAGCTGCAATGTCTTGCCAAACTCACACTGATCCTCTCCACTGACCTCATTCTCTTCTCACCTGGTTTACGTGTGTGTGTGTGTGTGTGTGTGTGTGTGTGTGTGTGTGTTTTTCTATGCAGGCTGGGTGTGGTAGGCCTTCAAAACATTTTTTTAAAATTATAATTGACCTTCAACATCATATCAGTTTAGGTGCATGGCACAGTGGTTAGATATTAATGTAACTTACGGAGGGATCCTACTAAGTCTCCCACCTGGCACTATATGTAGTTATTACTTTATTATTGACTATGTTTCCCAAGCTATTCTTTTTGTAAATATATTTTTCTTGATTTAGAGAGGAAGGGAGTGGGAGAGAGAGATAGAAACATCAATGATGAGAGTGGATCACTGGCCGGCTGCCTCCTGCACCCTCCCCCCACACATACACACACTGGAGGTCAAGCCTGCAGCCCAGGTATGTGCCTTTGACCAGAACCGAACCCGGGACCCTTCAATTGGCAGTCTGATGCTCTATCCACTGGGCAAAACCAGCTAGGGTTCCTAAGCTGTTCTTTCCATCTGTTACTGTTTTGTAACTATCCATGTGTACTTCGTAAGCCCTCACCTTTCTTCACCCGGACTCCCTCCACTCCCCGCCATCTGGCAAACATCCGTTTGTTCTCTGACTCTGTGAGTTTGTTTCTGTCTTGTTTGTTCAATTATTTCTCAACAACTGTTTATACTAAAAATCTTCACCTAGCTAGTCTTTCCTCTCCCTTTTCACCAAATGGGAACCTCGAGCCTTTAATGGTTTATCATGATTAAAATATGGGTTTGTTCAAGGATGTGGAACACACACTTATCCTCTTATTCTGCTCCCAGGCATTCACAGGAGGAAGCTCCGAGGTCATGTAGTAGCAGAGGTAGGGCTTGACCTGCAATCGAATGCTGACTCCTTCCATCATTCTTGTTTCCTGAACTCATTAGACTACAAGAGCAATATGGAGAATGCTCCTCTCACCTCTCTCTGTGTACACAGCTGGGATCCTGTTCAGTTATAGGTCTTGATTCAATGGGTCTGGAGAAGCGCCCCCTAACCCCCCTCTGCATTTCTAACCAGCTCTCCAGGTGACTGCTGATTCACCACCAGCTGATTAAATCCACCAGCATCGCCTGGAGCAAGAATCTCAGACACTTGCTGAAAATGTAGATTTCTAGGGCCTTCTTCCCAAGATTCTCATTCAGAGAATGGAGAGGTGGAGTGGAGTCTGGGAATGTGAATTTTATCGAATATTCTGAGCCAATTCTTAGGGTGCGTTGCCTATAGTGAACACTGACATTGCCTTTGTCCAGAGTTCCTGATACCTCCTGGTTGCTTTTAAATAAACACAGTTTTTAACCTTAATATTGTGAGTCAAAGGTTTGGTGCCATTTTGCTGCTGTTATTGTTTTGTGTTGTGTTGTTTTGGTTTTTGCTTTTGTCATTTTGTCTTAATTGGCTTGGTTTGGATTTGGTTTTTGAAGGCCAAAAATCCTGAAGGAGCCAGGCCGAGTGGCTCAGTTGGTTGGGCTGCATCCTGTGCATCTAAAGGTTTCAGGTTTGATTCCCGGCCAGGGCACATACCTGGGTTGCTGGTTTGACCTCCAGGGGGGCGTGTAAGGGAGGCAACCAATTGATGTTTCTCTCTCCTCTCTCTCTCTCTCTCTCTCTAAGCATGTCCTCCAGTGAGAATTTAAAAAAACAAAAAACAAACAAACAGGAGAATCAGACTCTTTTGCTGAAAGTTTAGTTCAACTCACAGGAGCTTTAAGGTGTTCAAATAATTTCATTGCCATTCCATTGGTCGCATGGAGATTTCATCAGCGCTTTAAAAGGCCTTCCTAAACCTGTCTGTGACAGCTCTCTTTCTGATCTAAATAAATCACACGTTGCATTTGCAACCAGAAATGTCTTATCATCTTGGCATTTACTCTTCTGGGGTCCAGATAAGACGCAGTGCTTAATCCCCTGAAGGCACGGCCGGTTCTGGGAGCAGGGCGTATTGATAGAGGGGAGCGTGGCCAGGGAGGAATGGCTGGGCTCAGCTGGAAAAGCTGGGGCTGTGTACATTATCCAATTACGTGGGAATTGGAAAATATCATAAACAACTCGTGAGAACCCCTGATGTTTTAAATTAGCCATGAAATGTGCCTTGCTTTGTAATATTTTCGAACTTCTTAAAATCTCAGCTTTTAAATCGAACGTGTCCTATTTGGCAGCAACACAGCAGGCCTACAAAATAATTTATATCCATTTGCTTTGCTAGTTATCCCTTTTAAGCAGCCCTCGAGGGGCAAAACACGTTAAGCCCCATTTTATGGAAGATGGATCGGAGGTGTTAAGAGGACCCCATGCTTCGATTTAGCCAAACACTTGCATGTTTAGCCTCAGTCCAGAACCTCCATCCTTAGCTATCCACTCTTACTACACTGACTTATCTTTTTTAAAAATTATTATTATTTTTTTAATCTGTTTTATTGATTTTTTACGGAGAGGAAAGGAGAGGGACAGAAAGCTAGAAACATCGATGAGAAAGAAATATCATCAAGCTGCCTCCTGCACACCCCCGACTAGGGATGTGCCTGCAACCAAGGTACATGCCCTTGACCGGAATCGAACCTGGGACCCTTCAGTCCACGGATGGAGGCTCTATCCACTGAGCCACACGGGTTTCGGCTACACTGACTTGTCTTGATGAAGAGCAGGGACCTGACTTGCGAGTGACCTTAACCCTCGGAGAGAACCTGGGGTCCATGCTGCAGCATTGCCCTCGGATGGATGGGGTGGGTTCAGTGATTCCAGTCTATTGCATTTTAAATTCACATTATTTTGCTCTAACTGGTGTGGCTCAGTGGATAGAGCATTGGCCTGTGGACTGAAGGGTCCCAGGTTCGATTCTAGTCAAGGGCATGTACCTTGGTTGCAAGCACAGCTGATTGATGTTTCTGACTCTCTGTCCCTCTCCCTTCCTTTCTGTAAAAGAATCAATAAAATATATTTTAAAAAATAAATCAATTCACCTTATTTTGAGCTTTTGTGAGTCTTCAAACAATTCACATGTCAGGACCTCCATTTTAGAGGCGCTGACTTCAGTCATTTTCTGCAATGAAGTGAGGAGAGATGCTGTCGTTGTCGCGGACGCGTGGGGCTGTGCCTTGTAACCTGTGCGAGCAAATTCCCTTCACGTCTGTGCTCTTCAGTAACACAGTGCGTACTTGGGTGGGTTATGCTTTTTATTTTCATCCAGACATTGAAAGATCTGTCCTACGACCTGGGAGGAATGGCTGGGCTCTGTAAAGCGGATCTTAAATGACGAGGCCCCCGCCCTGGCCAGGTGGCTCAGTTGGTTGGAGCATTGTCCTGTCCATCAAAAGCTTGTGCGTTCGATACCTGGTCAGGGCACATATCTAGGCTGTGGGCTGTAGGAAGAAACTGATCAATATTTCTCTCTCCCAGTGATGTGTCTCTTTTTCTCTCTCCCTTCCTCTCTCTCTAAAATCAATAAAACATATCCTTGGGTGAGGATTTATAAAACGTTGAGGCCACTGAGGTTTGCTAGCAGCTGCAGAGACTCTGCAGTGGCTGGAACAGACCTCCCACCCCCACTCCTTACCCCAGCCTCTGCCTCAGATCTCGTCCTTTGGCAAAGTCATCAGCCCTCCTGGATTCCATGCGGCCTTGTTGACAGCTCACAGAATGGATTCTCAAAGTGCAGGGCCCAGCGGCCTACAGCAGCACCCCCTCCAGGTCCCGGTTGTAAGAAAGAGACTTCACCCGGTGTCCCTGGCAGCCCCTGAAGGAGGGCTTGGAGGGGGCAGTCTTGGCATCCACACATGTACAAGCTCTCCGAGGAGGTCCATGCTCTCTGAACTGAGACCCGCGGCCCAAGGTCAAGGGGCTTGGTTTGCATCTGCCTGGTTTGCTCTTCTATTTCCCAGGAAAGTGTTTGAGGCCTCAGAGTCACTGGCATTGCTTGCTTCCTCTACAGAGTGAGAGTCTTTCCCTACAGAGGGAACGTCTTTCTCTGCATACGTTTCAATCACTTTCTTGCTGAAATAGCTCACCTTCAGCAAGACTCTCTGAGCGGTGTAAGCATCCAGGTTAGTGAGACAGCTGACTGTGCCGAGACCTGCTCACCTGACATTTCCACCCAGTGGGGGCCCTCCTTCAAAGGAAACTGCTGCTCAGGTAGAACACTGGGGCTCCCCTTAGATTTATTCTTCCCACTGGACTCCCTGGCAATGGCTAATGGTGACGGAACACCTGTGCTTGTGTGGAGGCTGCAGCAATTCTTCATAGGGAGGCAATGTGCTTTAAGCATCCACACCTTGATAATCTTATTTCAAGAGCTAAATTTGATGTGTCCTTTAAATGGCATAGACATTTTAGGGGATCTAGCACTCAGCCATGCAATAGCCCTGAGTAATGGGGTCTGCAAAGTGTCACTCTGAGACCTCTATTGCTTCCTTATAATTCTGTCATATGTAGAACCAGTCCTTAGGCGTCACAGAGGTCATGGTCTAATGACCTGGAGTAGTACACTCCATGCAAAGAGAAACATAGTGCAATATTATTAACATCATGGTCAGGAGACGCAAGGCCAGGTAAAGCGCTCAAGTTGGTGTGTGCTTAAAGGAGCAAAAGCAAGGCATTTTTTCAACAAAAATGTCCTAAAATAGCAGATTTCATCGTTTTGAAATATTGTACACTCGTGTCATCCCCCCTGTTTTATCTTAATTTCCTAAGAGGTCTTTCTACAGACGATGATTTCTATCCTCTCTTTCCATTGCTGCATCCATATTCCTGGGCCTGAACCCCAACCTCAGACATGGAGTGGGGTGACCAGGACCTAGCTGTCTAAGAAATACCCAGGGATTGGCTGAGTCCATTAGGTGTGTAGGACCTTTCCTCAAAGAAGGAAAAGGAAACGTTGGGGTGATTTAGGTCAAGCTTCTCAAACTCCTGGAGCTTTTCTTCTATAAAATCAAAGGGTTGTATGCGATGATCTTTAATGAGCTATGAACTCTAAAGCAACAAGTCTCCATGAAACATATTAGAAGAGATAAAGGAGAAAAGAAAAATTTTTAATAGAAGCGATATGAAGAACTAGGAATAAAAGAAGGGAGGAGAGAGAGAGGGACAGGCAAACAGTCATTGACGAGCATCTTACTCATTGCCTTGGCTGTGATACTGAGCAAGGTGTACCCTGTCTGGTATTCAGAGGAATTAAATAAACAAGTCACTAAGTCCATAAGCCACAAACATCACACTGGTTCTCTCATGGTCAGCAGTGACTTAGAAGTGCCCTTGGCTCGGGCTTGGTGTCTGGGATACGGTGGATGGAGTTAGCAGGTGTCAGTGATGCAGGCAGGGCCATGCTTGGTTTGGGGACACCAGTGGATGGCAGGCAGTTTATGGGAGGAATGCGAAAGGTGGCTAAGGGAATCCTAGAATGTTGTTCCCCCTCATTTAAAAAGCCTCTGAGCTATAAATAGCAACTCCAGTGTGACCGGCAGGGCACCAAGCCCAGACAGGCCCTTTGTTTGCTAATAACCGTGAAAGTTCAGCATCACCTTTGGAGCCATAAAGTTTGTAAGTGATCACAGTGCAAGTAATACCAATACAGGGCCAGCTCTCTGCCCAAATGAACACCCCTTGGCCATGTCTTCTCTTATTGATTCTCCCCTCTCTGTATTTTATGGGAGGGTACATGAATATGGATATTTGACAGGTTTTTAGGAGAAATCGATCTGAGTGCAGGTACTGGTGGAGTTGAATTCTGAGAAGGGAAAAGGACTGCCTGGGGAAGGCTGAGGTTGGGCTTGTGTGCCTGGAGCAGCAGCTGCAGGAGGGTGTGTCTGAGTTGAGTCAGCGGGGAGATCGCTGGAGGGAGCTCTAACTGCATCACAAAAGCAGCGCTGAGCTCCTTGTTCTCAAAAGTCACTGTGCAGCCCAGGGGCACCCCTCAAACCAGAGTCAACCACACATACGAGAAGTGTCTGGACAAGAGAAATGTGTGTGGGGGCATCCCAGGCCATTTTTGCTGACAAATAAAGATAGGATCACTGTTCAGAACCAGCAATATTTGATTTATTTGTTAATATTTTTTGTTGATTTTTAGAGAGAAAGGAAGGGAAAGGGAAAAAGAGATAGAAACATCAATGATGAGACAGAAGCATGGATTGGCTGTCTCCTGCACCACCACCATCACCACACACACACATACACACACACACTCACACACACACACACTCACACACACACATACACACATAAACACACACATACACGCATACACACATACACACACTCACACACACACATACACACACACACACACACTCACACAACACACTCACACACACATACACACATACACACACGTACACACATACACCCACACACTCAGACACACATACACACACATGCACAGACATACACACAGACACACACACACATACATACACACACTCACACAGACACACACACACAGACATACACACACACCACACACACACATACACACAGATACAACACACACATTACCCCCCCCACACACACACACACACACACACTGGGGATCAAGCCTGCAACCAGGGCATGTGCCCTGACTGGGAACTGAACCGTAATCTCCTGGTTCATAGGTCGATGTTTGACCACTGAGCCACGCCAGCCGGGCGGACCAGCAATGTTTTAAACAAGTCAGAAATATAGGATTATATCCTCCCTCCCAGAGAGTTTAGCAGTGACGAAGATAGAGGTGTTCTGGTTCCCAGTCCCGGGTGCTGTCAGGCACACCGGTCAGCCTCTGAAAAACCAAGTGCCCCTCGCAATGCTGTCCCCACGCAGGCTCAGTGCAGTGTTGCTAAGCATGGGACCAGGGAATCACCCATGTCTCTTTACAGCCTTCCCTGTGACAGAGCACCCAGGAACAGGTGACACCAGCTCTGTGACCACCAAGGCCAGGTTCTGCCTGTCCGGCCTTGACAGCGGTGGTCGCTGGGCATGAAGGTTGTTCTAATGGGGTGGGGTGGGCAGACAGTTATAGAGCATATTTTCAAAGTATTTTTTCATACAAAGTGTATATTATTAACCATGACTAAGAACTTTCAGATGGTGACAACAGATCATTAAACTGAATACAGGGTATTTCTTTTTTTTTTCTAATGGTTTTTAAAATTAGAATGTTAGAGAGGGAGAGGGAGAGAGAAACAGGGATGCGAGATCCATCGGCTGCCTCCTGCACTCCCTCCACTGGATACCCAGCCTGAAACCAGGCCTGTGTCCTGACCGAGAACAGAATCTGTGACCTTTCAGTGCATGGGCCAACGCTCACCCAACTGAACAGGAGAGGAAATAGGATGGTTCTAAGCGTGGGGCAACGGGTGTGTGATACACAGAACACGCGCCAAGATGCTGGTCCTGCCAGTTGTAGGGACCCTGGGTCAGCCTGACAGATGCTCAGGCCTGAGTTGGACTCCGCAAGCGTTATCCATGGTTACAAAACCAACTCAAATCAAATAGAATAAAATAAAAACCAGGCTCTTCCTGCCAGCTTTATTTTTTAAGGGTGAGAAATTGGTTTCAACAAAGAAGCTGTGATTGCGTTCGGGCCAAATCCTTAGCAGGATAATTAGCTAAATAGTTTTGGAAGGAGCCCTGTGGAAAGTGAAGGTGTTGAAATCCTATGATAATTTTGTTTATACCAATTAAATTTTTCAGTGTGAGGAAAGGCTATGGTGTCTTCCAAATAGTCTCCAGAAATTGGAAAGCCAGCTGGAGACACAATTGGTGTGCAGACTGACAAGAAATATCTGGAAGGTCTGACAACATGTAGGGTTTACTCTGCTACCCACAACCTTAACATCATTACAGTAAAGTATGCAGTAGTTCAACTGTATCATTTCCTAGTGTGCGTGTGTTTTCCATAACATTTTATTTTTGTTCTGATCCTATTATTCTAGTAGGTGAAATTGCCTTGGCAGTAAATATATTGGATTGTAACCTGCAATAAGATAATTTTTGTGGTTTCAAAACAACTTGAAACTATTTTTTTTCCCTCCAATAAGAGCCTTTATTCTACAGGGACAGACTTTATGACGGGTTCCTTGGCTTTCATTCTTATTGGAGCTCAGAACTCCAAGCAAATTGTGTTAATCTTTTCAGTAGCAGGTTGGGATTTGCATTGAATGAGATATGAAACAGGAGAGCTCACAGCAGTGAATTTCTTTCCTCCGCACTTCACCGAGCAACTTGCTGGCTGCTCCCTGAGAGGTTCCACCATCACCTTGAGACGCTGCCTTAGAAGGTGCCTCCAGCCAGTTGGAAGCAAGGTGGAGTTGGCATTAGCATCTCTGACAACTTCTCTCCCCCTTCCCTAGCTCCAGAGCCTCCTACTCTTGTCTTCCGCCCCCAACAGAAGCTTATACTTTGGAACTTTCAAGTTTTCTTTATCCCTTTGTTTTATTTTTTAAATGTATCTTTATTGATAGTATTACAGATGTCCTCCTTTTCCCCCCCATTGACCCCCTCCACTCCAGTTCCCCCTTCCCCAGGCCTTTACCTTTACAACCCTATTGTCTATGTCCATGGGTAATACTTGTATGCATACACGTTCTTTGGTTAATCTCTCCCCTGCCCCTTCCCTCTGAAATACAGCAGTCTGTTGCATGCTTCAATGTCTCTGATTCCATTTTTTTCATTAGTTTATTTTGTGCTTTGGATTCCACATATGAGTGAGATTGTGTGATACTAGTTTTTCTCTGACTGACTTCTTTCACTTAGCATAATGCTCTGCAGGTCCATCCAGGCTGTCTCCAAGGGTAAGAGAGCCTTCTCTTTTACAGCTGCATAGTATTGCATTGTGTGTCCTACACCAATCTTCTTTCTCTCTTGAGTTAAAAACCAGCCAATCTGCCTAACTAAGACCCTATATATATATTTTTTTGTCTATTAGTGGTTGACTACACGCAGTAGGGACCGCGGAGACGAGATGTTTGCTTTTCCTTGGAGCTCGCTGTTCTCAGAAAACTTAAACCAAATGGGTGTCTGAAGGGTAGAATTTATGTCATGGGAGAAGGCCAGAAGGAGAGTTGGCTTGGGTAAGGAGTAATTTATTGTGACCATAAAACAACGTTTCTCACTTTCTAAAGTAAAAGCAATCCTATTTCCTAGGTGTGATAGCTCATCCCTTTGAGGATGAGCACGTTGGCTGGCCGAGGAAAATTGGGAGAAGTTAAAATTTAGGGAACTGCAGACAGGCCTTCATGATGGCCTTTGCACTCAATTCACAACAAAAGTAGATTGAATTTAAACTTCCCAGTAACACTGCCCTCTGGGCAATGCTCTCAGGATAAGCTTGGAAACTGTTTTCATCCTGAGATCCATTAGTCATTTCCTCAGCCAGCTCTCCTGGGCCGGCCCCGTTAGTCTCCAGCTCCCAGTTCTGCTGTAGGTTACAGTGTCTCACCAGGCCCCGAAGAGCTTGGTGAAAAGCGATCTCTAAAAGCACCGTCTTTGCCTAGAATTTCAGAGTGAAAAATGACTGGAGAAAAAGCGTGACATTTATAGCTTGACATAGTTCAGAGGATAAAGAAGTCATCTCAATCATCACCATTATGATCACCATTTTTGGACGTCATTAACTTAAAAAAATTTAATACCAAGATTAAAAAATATATATTTTTATTAATGCAAATGTTGTCATCAAATGTGTGTGAAGACACTAGGGAGGAATGACGAGTGAGTCTCATTATCATAAGGTCTTCCTTCCCTCAGGCATGCAGCAGAGAGGTATTGTTTCATTTATAGCTAAAGTCTACCCAGTGGTTTCAGGAAACAAAGCGCATTTGTACTCGGGAATCTGTTTCACCCTTTTTATGTAAAGTAATGTTAGACCTACAGAAAACTTGCAACAATAGTATGGAGAATTCCCCTATACTCTTCACCCAGATTCCCCTGAGGGTAACACAGTGCATAAACATAACACAGTGAATAAGACCAGGACATCAACATTGGCAGAATGCAGTGACGTAAATATGGCTGGTGTCTGAATCCCAACAGCTTTTTCATCCGCGCCCCTTTTCAATCACAGACTCTACTGGAGACCAAGACATGCATTTAGGTGTCAACTCTACTTTTGGGTCTCCACCAATGTGAGAAAGCCCCCCAGCCTTTCCTGGTCTTTCGTGACCACACTCATAGTTCCAACAGGATGCACTCCCCCGTATTGTATAATCCTTTATTCCCTCGTGTTGAAAGAACAGCAAATTCCTGATATTTGCAAACTTTAAGAGGAAATGTCTATATTTTCTAGAGATATTTTAAATTACTAGAGCCTTTTTTTGTGCTAATTTTAAACAAACATTTAAAATGATGACTTAAAACCTAGATGATTTCAATGTTTTTGGAAGAAATTATTTTTTTCTTGCACATTGGCAGTAATTTTTGTAATGTCCTGGTTTGAGCAGTTTAAATCTATGGGCAAGTTCCTTTAGGAGTGGCTATGGGGTTTACAAATTTATGAGAATTTTTGTAAGAAATGAAGTTTGTATAACTGCTTTATGGCCTCTGAATCTTAAATTAGAAAGAAAGGCTATTAAGTGCATGTCATAAATTGGCCTGACCAATTTTCTCCTTTAAATAACTTAAAATAAATTTTAGAGTAATGTAGTCAATTCAAATTATGCATGTAAACACATGTATATTTTCTGTATTCATAGAACAGTACATGGTCCATAGCAAGAACTGAGCAAAGACTTGTTGTCAAATGAACATCCAGCAATAAATTAGTAAAATACAATATCTAATACACTATATCAATGTTTACAATACATTATTTTTTAGTCATTAAGATGATGTATACTGCTATGTACTGACATAGAAAACATTTATGATATACTAGAGGCCCGGTGCACGAAATTAGTGCGGAGCAGGCCTAAGCCCATTGTTGGACATCCTTAGTGCTGACGTGGAGGCAGGAGAGGCCCCCATCACCTCCACTGCGCTCAAATTCTGTCTGAGTCGTGCTCTCCCTTGTGGGAGCACACTGTTCAGAAGGATGCAGTTCCTGTGTTGAGTGTCTGCCCACTGGTGGCCAGTGCACACCAATTGTTCTGCTGTTGGGCTGAAACTGGCTCTCTGACATCCCCTGAGGAGTCCCGATTGGAGAGGGCATAGGCCAGGCTGAGAGACCCCACTGATGCATAATCGAGGCCATAGAGGGATGCAGGAGGTTGGCCAGCCAGGGAGGGACTTTGAGAGGGCTCCAGGTTGTGTCCGGCCCATCACACTCAGTCTGGATCTTCAGACCCCAGCAGCAAGGTAACCTACTGGTTGGAGTTCTGCCCCCTGGTTGTCAGTGCATATCCTAGCGAGTGGTTGAGTGACCCTAGCATATCATTGGCATTTTATGCTTTAATTGGTTGAACAGCCAAATGGATGACTGGATGCTTAGCATATTAGGCTTTTATTATATAGGATAAAAGGTAAAAAAAAAAGGTATATTTGTTTAAATTATACATATTTGCAAATTATTTTTGGAAAATGAATATTTAAAAATTATGAATGTGTATGTATATGTGCAAAGTCATAGATTTGGATATAAATAAAATATTCACAGTGTTAGTATTTAGATTAGTTGAAGGTAACTAGTAGAATTCAAATGGAAGCAGAAGAGGTGATCTTTGAAAAAAAATTACTTGGGAAAAAATGACAGTAGTTGAGTATCACTAGTCAATATTAATTGTATTAGTATTAATTAAAAGTATTAAAATTGAGCCATACCAGTGGTCGAAGTTACTAGTAATTTTGGCATTGGGAAAAAAAAGGCAAACACCCTTACTTCTATATTTGTAAGAGTTTTAACATAAACAAATGGCATTGAAAAAATTATCAGATTTTTTTTTCTAAGCCAATAAATCATTACCTGTTTGGTAAAGGCTTAAAAATGGTCTTATATATAGTGTTATAAACAGTGACACTACTTGGCTAATGCTTATATTATAAATAACTGTTGGAAAATCTTCACATTGTCCCTTTGCCAAAAAAATGGATAATGATTAGAACAGAAGCTTCTATTTTTAAAATGTTAACTATCATTTTAATTAGTATTCAGAATAATTTTTGTTAAAGTAAAAATTAGTTGCTCCTGAAATTAGCTGTAACACACATGTATAAATTCATTTATTTGTTTTCTGCTCTTTTTCCAACATGTCCTGTGCATAAAACAAATATTGCATGCTACCCGGATTTATATGTATTTGTATTAAAGCCTGTCTCCTCTTAGAATCATGAACATGATATTAACACAGACGAGGCACTTAATCAATGCTCATTGAATGAACTCCTGGTCGCCTGGGTTAAGTGGGAAACAGCAGTACAAACACTCAAAATCAGTAGCTGCTAGAATGACAATGGCAGGGTATTGTGGACCCAGACTGTGTGATGATGTTGACAAACTGAAAAGTCCCTCACCTTTTGCTAGCTTTAGGATATTCTTCTTGTACTTGTGTAAGTTGTACTTGCGCACAAATTTAAATGGGTTCCTCTCCCATTATCCTTGGCAGTTATCTTTCCTGCACTCTCCAGCTCTCAAGACGTAAAACCCTAATTCTACCTCGCCCTCCAGCACCATCACTAGCTAATAGAGTTTTAAGCAAAGGATATATCTCCTCATCGCTGTATTGAATTTTAGAATTGCCTCCTGGCACCGTTGTATAGCTCTGAAAGTTTTGTTTGTGGAGTCTGTGATTGGGTAGCACATGTGAGTGAAGTTGTAAAGAGCCCATGAATAAAAGGAGCAGGGAAGGGAAAAAATAGTTAGAGATGGAATCTAGGGATGGTAAAGTGCAATTTTAGATAACAGGTTTCTCTGGTTTCATTCTACATTTGAATGAGGGACATGAAAGACTGAGCTGCTTTTAAGAAAAGCCTTCCTGTGTTTTTTTTTTTTTTTCATTCTTTCCTTCTTTAAAAGAAAAAACGTAATAGAAAGCCCAAGTAGTATGGCTCAGTAGTTGAGCTTCAGCCTATGAACCAGGAGGTTACAGGTTTGATTCCCTGTCAGGGCACATGCCCAACTTGCAGGCTAGGTCCCCAGTGGGGGATGCAGGCAATTGATGATTTTTTTCTAATCATTGATGCTTCTACCTCTCTCTCTCCCTCCTTTCCTCCCTGAAATGGATAAAAATATATTTTTAAAAATAAAAATAAATGAATAGAGACATTCTTTTCCAAAGTTGAAGTCTTGAAGTAAATACCACCTAGCACTCTACCTCCTATGGTGGTTTGCCTCAATGCTTCCGATTAGAGAAGAAGAATCAGGACTTAGACTTCTTGCTTTTCTGCAGTTTGTTTGCATAAATATGCAATTTATGTAGGGGTGATAGACTGTGCTGAGGCATTTGGAGACAGCTGCCAGGGCCATCTTGCAGAAAAGCTGTGCTCCACCTGAAATTTAATTGTAATATTTCATTTCATTACCATGGATGGCGACACTGGGAGTCAAGTTCCCCCTCCCCTTTGGAATCAGCACTAATTCATCTATGAAAATGCCATTGCCCTATCACTTGTAAGTCTGCCAATTTCACAACTGAAAGCAGAGAACAGCAAACTTTGCAATGGATGTTGCCTGGAAGAGCACTTCTGACTTCTCACTGAGAAGAATCTTTGTCTTAGGAATTCAGATAATAGAATTCAATTTACTTGACTAAATAAAACAAAACATAACGTGTTCATTAATGTTCTCTTCCTACATCACCAGACACAAATGCCTGTCTACTGACATCTTTCACATTCCGCTGAGGTGTGTGAGTCAGCCATTTTTCTTAAGTTTAGTGGCTGCACTTGCTGATTTTGCCTCACCATGGCCTTGCCTTAGTTAGATAGTGTTGGTGGGATCAACATCTTGGAAAATGTTGACACATGCTGGTGATTGACTACTTTGTTACTAAATAAAATAAAATAAAATAAAATAAAATAAAATAAAATAAATAAAATAAAATAATAAAATAAATAAAATAAAATAATAAAATAAAATAAAAACAACAACAAAAACCCTTATCTTCTGTAATGATAACTCCATGGGAAATTTTCTATGAAAATATTATTTTCAGAAATGTATGTATTATTATTAACCAAGACTGTAGGCATTGTTAGAATGATGAGACTGTCGACACTGCCAAAATGCATTATAATAGCTCCAGTGTAGTACAGATCATTGTTGCTGGGGAGGACCAAGATGGCGGCATAGGTAAACACCCAGCCTGCTGCCTTGTACAACAAATTCAAAACTACAGCTAAAGGACAAAACAGACATCATTCAGAAGCACCAGAGGGCTGGCTGAGGGGGCATTCCACAAACAGAAAAAAGATAAAAGGACACTGAGATGTGGGGGAGCTGCGGAGGACAGAGTTGCGGATACACAGGAAGTCAGAGGTTTGGAGTTGCATGGAACGTAAAGGGTTAGCAGCTGCAATTCTGGCAGGTTTTCTTGAACTGGGAGGGAGACAAAGGTGTCCCACTGCACTGAGCCCCGGTTCTGGGCTAGTCTTGGGGAACCCAGACTAATAGGAGGTGAAACTGGACTGTAAGGAGGAAGCACGCTGAAACTCGGGCGCTGCAAAGGCGTGTGAGCTATTGGAGAGGACTCGTGGCTGGCTCTATCATTTGGGAGGGAAAACAAGAACAAAAACAAAACACACCAGTCTGATTTGTTTTCCTGCTCTGGGCGAGTCTTTGGGTGTGCAGACTCATTTGGGGAGAAACTAGACTGTCTGGCAGCAGGCAGAGCTCTGGGCAGCTTTCTCTCAGAGGTGTGTGCAGCTGTTGCCATGGGGCACGGAGACCTGGGAGCCGTTTAGGGTGGAGCTGACAGGAAACCAAGGCTGCCAGCTTAGCCTGGAGACTCCGCCCCATCCAGGCTGAGCACAAAGGCGCTCACAGCATAAATACAGCTGATCCTCACAGCCAATTGGCTTGAAGGTCAACCCCTCCCAGTGATACCAGCAACAATATAGGCTTAACTGCAACAAGACTGTGCAGCCCATAAAAGGTACATCAAGAGTATCCACCTCAGGTAACTGGGAAGCGTGAGCCACTGTTCCCTAGAGGACACCTACCACACAAACCTACTTGACCAACTTAGGATAGCAAACAAAATTCAAAGACAAGGTAACAAATTACATGTAAAAGAAATGAAGGAAAAAAAAAAGACTGGACATAGAGTTCAAAACCACAGTTATAAAGTTTTTCAAGAGGCTCCTAGAAAAGGCTGATAAATTTAATGAGACCCTCGAGGATATGAGTGAGTCCCTCAAGGATATGAGCAAGACTATGGATGATATGAAAAAGGACCAACTAGAAATTAAGCATACTGACTGAAATAAAAAAATATTATACAGAGACCCAAAAGCAGACTAGAGGACCACAAGAATCAAGTCCACGATTTGAAAAACAAAGAAGCAAAAATCACTCAGCTGGAAAAACAAGAAGCAAAAAGAATCCAAAAAATTGAAGATAGTGTAAAGAGCCTCTTGGACAACCTCATGTGTACCAACATCAGAATTATGGGGGTGCCAGAAAAAGAGAGAGAGAGCAAAATACTGAAAATCTATTTGAAGAAATAGTGACTGAAAACTTCCCCCACATGGTGAAAAAAATGGACTTAAAAGTCCAGGAAGCGCACTGAACCCCAAACAAAATAAATCCAAAGAGGACCACACCAAGACACATCATAATTAAAATGCCAAGAGCAAAAGATAAAGAGAGGATATTAAAAGCAGCAAAAAAGCCAAGACCGGTTTGGCTCAGTGGATAGAGCGTCGGACTTCGGAATGAAGGGTCCTGGGTTCGATTCCGGCAAGGGCATGTACCTTGGCTGCAGGCACATCCCCAGTAGGGGGAGTGCAAGAGGCAGCTGATCGATGTCTCTCTCTCATCGATGTTTCTGACTTTCTATCCCTCTCCCTTCCACTCTGTAGAAAAATCAATAAAAATATATTTAAAAAAAAAAAGCAGCAAAAGAAAAACAGTTAGTTACCTACAAGAAAGTACCCATATGATTGTCAGCGGATTTCTCAACAGAAACTATGCAGGCCAGGTGGGAGTGGCAAGAAATATTCAAAGTGATGAATAACAAGAACCTATAACCAAGATTACTCTATCTAGCAAAGCTATCATTCAGATTTAAAGATCAGATAAAGTGCTTTGCAGATAAGAAAAAGCTAAAGGAATTCATAGGAGGCTCAATAGTCATAAGACTATGTTTGATGAACATCATCTTCTTTGAGTGGCTTTCCTTTCCATGTAGATGCATGTGACACACTCATGAGCAGTGTTCCATGGAGAGTGAGTGAGAGGAGAGGAAGGCTGCAGCTGTGGAAATATATTCATGAATTGGTCTCCAAGAGTTGATATTTGTACTTTATCAGTGGAAAACATGCAAAAAATACATTATTGGCACTGTATTCATAAATGCTAAAGTCTTGGTAAGAAAAAGTAGTAAAGGGATTCAGAAACTGGAAGATAGTTGTGGTCTAGGGATATTCAGAACATGCTCTTGAGAAAGGTACAGTTTGCTCTGCAGCTGAAAATATTTGTTAAGAGAAAGGAGAATAGGAGGACATTTCAGAGGAATAGATTTGTAGAGATAAGAAAGATTTTGTATTGAAAAATAATATGGAGTGTTTATACTCAGCTGGCATGGCTCAGTGGCAACTCTATAAACCAGGAAGTCACTGTTTTGATTCCTGGTCAGGGCGCATGCTAAGGTTGCAGGCTCAGTCCCTAGTGGGGCATGCAAGAGGCAGCTGATCAATGATTCTCTCTCATCATTGATGTTTCTATCTCTCCCTCTCCCTTCCTTTCTGAAATAAATAAAACATATTTTAAAAATGAAAAATAATAGGGAGGTTTTAATGCAAGTGAAGATGAACATAATGAATAGCAGGAGATTAGTGCTAATAAAAATAATACGGGCAACCAACAATATTTCTTGACTCTTTTCCATGGCCCAAAGCATTGTGCAAAGTGTAGTATATGTATTATGTCATGTAACCCATTTTTTAAAGATTGGCAGCGACATATAGGAAGACTTCATATTTATTTTCGAGCCTCTCAGCAATTGAATTGATGTAAATCTGAAAATATTCAATGATTTAATTTGGATGAGTTAATGTGAGATGGAAAGAAGGCAGGAAGAGCAGCTGAGAGATTACTCTGAAAATCTGGATGTTATTGAGTTATACCATTCTGCAGCAAATGAGTGGAGTTATTCAGTGGTGCATTGATAAATATTTAACAGTTGACTCTCTAAGGGGAAAAGCCCTGATGGATAATTTGCCACTTTCTGTGGTGTAAAGACTTCCACAATGGCTGAATTCAAGCTACCAACGTGAGGTCTACTGACTCACCAATTCCTGAAAAGAATAATCAGCTTTTGTAAGCCAGTAGGAGCTACCTCCAGGGCGACACCAAATTAAACTCAGACATAGAGAAGCTGAAGAATGAATGAGTCCTCGATGATCTGGCCATGTAGAATAGAAAAAAAGAATATGCCAAAAGTGGCCCCCAGATTTTATAGTTTGAGGGAATGAGAGCTGTGTCAGGGACTTGTAGGAGTGTGGGTCCAGGGGTGCTTAAACTAAACTCAAGTCATATAGAAACTTGGTTCTAGGAGCTCCCTCAGACAAGTACTTACATGATTTTACTTCTCTGGAGAAGAAGATTTTCTGCCCAGGTGACTGGGGAGGCACATGAACTTGTGGCAGTGAGAGGATGGTGTGGCCCGGGGTCCTTGGTCCAGTTCAAGAGGCTAGAGATTGATGGGAGGACTCATTCTTACTGAAGGGCCTTAGGAAGCACTGCTATTTATTTCTCTAGGAGGAATGGCCTGGTGTAGCGCAGGGAAAGGGGCATTCTCTCGGTCTCTGCACCAAGTGTGGCATTCTAAGAATGACAGACACGTGACACACATTCTGGAGATTCCAAGAAATGCTTAGGGGAATTGGAGGAACTTTCATTCAATGTAAGGGCCTAACTTTGCAGTATGGAGTAAAATCTGAGTGTTAATAGTCATATCCATTGGCAACCATGGATTCTGAAGCCTGAAAAATTTGTACCAGGAAAAAAAGAAGTGGGGAATTTAATAAGGGAAAAGGCAAACATAAACCTGATCATGTTGCAGGTGAGATGGTTACCCAGAAAATATTCTTCAGTCTTCAGCTTCTCTATGTCTGAGTTTAATTTGGTGTCGCCCTGAAGGCAGCTCCTACTGGCTTACAAAAGCTGATTGTTCTTTTCAGGAATCGGTGAGTCGGTAGACCTCACATTGGTAGCTTGAATTCAGCCATTGTGCAAGTCTTTACACCACAGAAAGTGGTGGTCCTGTGGTGCAGCTGGGAATAAAAGGTTGATGCTCTAGTGAAAACACTGGAAAGAGGGAAATGAGGGTCTTCAACCAAAAGATGACCCTTCTTGGCTGGGACCCAACTCAGGGAGTTTGAAGGAAGGAGGTCAGATAGCGTCTGAGGAAGCCCAGGAGACTATCCAGAGTCACAACATTCTAAGTGAAACCATTATCTTTCACCAGCCTTGAGTGTATATTCTATATAATAAACAGCTAATAAGCTAATTAGACTGAGCAGCAGATCAGCTGTTTGGATGACCTTCTAGACAACCATCCAGACGACCTTTCCCAGACAGCCAGGGCTGCAAGGGTCAATCCCCTTGCACAAATTTCATGCATCAATCTTCTAGTAATTGATAAAGGCCTTTTCCCCAAATATGCCTTAAGAACAGCCATTTCTGTGCCATGCTTACCTGCTTCCTGGTTTATAGATCTCTCTGGACTTCTAATTCCTCTTGACTCCCGAACATCCTGGGTAAGCAGGTTTAGGCACAAACACAGCAAGCTTGTGCTAGCAGTCCACGTGCCATGAGAGAGTGCTTCTGCCTCACCTCCTTCTGTCTGAAGACTGCACAGTGCACTGCGTCTGATGTTCTCATGGGGCAGATGGCTTCTGTTGTGTCTGAGCAGCAGGAATGACTGGGCTCTCTTTTTCCATTGATGAGAGTCCCTTAGCATTTCCTTCTTTTTCCTTGCCCTGAGTAAAGCTCAGAGCAAAGAAGCTACATCTTTCTTCTTTTTCTTTTTCATCAATTTCAGAAGTTCAGTGTGCTTCCTACATGTTCCTGTCCCACGCCCTGCTGGAATCCACCTTCCCTCTCATTCCTGTCAGTCAACTTCCCAATGCTTGGTTAGTACCTCTGGCTTAAATTTCTCTTTCCAGTCTTTTTCTACAAAGTATAACATAACACACACACACACACACACACACACACACACACACACACGCACGCGCACACATACACACGCATACACACACACATGCACATGCACACACATACACACAGAGTTTCAGCTGTGCTTACAAGGGTTATTATATGATGATCAAGGAGAAAAATAGTGGTTCCATGTCCCCAGCCCATTCATCAAAGGGAGAACTTCGAACACATGATCTTCGTTGGTCTTTTCTCTGCTACTCATGGCCTCAGGCCACCAAATTTAAGATTTAAAAGTGAAAAAGTATTGAGCGGAATACATACTATTTCAACATGTGCAAATCAGGTATGTTGATTCATTGCTTTTTCACATCCACACTTCATTGCCTTCACATTTCATTTCTGCAGGTTTCAAAATTTGTGTTTGCATTTGCATTAGACTTTCTAGCTCTTCGTTAAAGGAAACAGGTTTCCTTTTGAATATTGGTCACTCTTTCTAAAGATTTTCAATTCTGCCCAATCTCCCAGCTCCTTTCCAAACCAGGAGAGTGATCTCAAGTTTTGCTTTATGGGTTAGAGTTTCACTTCATTTTTCTCTCACAAGTTAAATTTAAATTCATTTTTCCACATATATATATATTTTTTAAATTATATCGTTCTCACCCTTATTTCTAAACCTAACCATCTATGTCTAATCTTCTTTAGATCTGCTTCCACTTCCTTATTTTCACAGTTTCCATTTGTCCCACTCACTGGCTCCCTTTTCTGAGTATAAAAATTCTCAATTCTTCTCCATCTGCAGAAATAAGCTCTCTCTTGATCTTGTTAACACTTGACATATTTATCCATTTTTCTTTCTCTTATTTTAAGCCAAACCTCTTGTCAGAGTAGTCTGTCTTCATTGTTTCCACTTTCCTACTTTTCTCTAACTTCTCAATTTTTAACAATGTTTTCTGTTCCATCACTTAAAAAGGAATTTAAAAAGCTCACTTAGAGATTGTAATGAGTTCCCAATACCTAGTAACCAGTCCATATCACATTTTAGTCCTCATTTCCTTCCTTTATAGAACTGTAGGATTTGATGCTACTGATAATTCTAATTCTTTCTAAAATTCTCTCTCCATTGGATTCTGCAAATCAATTCTATCTTGACTTCCTTTCTCCTTCTCTATTCATGACTATTGGACTCCATCCTCCAGTGCCCTAGATATTTTCAGGGGGCCAGTTCTTTGGATTTTATTTTTCTCTTTCTTGCATTTGTAAAACAATACTTCATTTAGTTAAAACATGCATATTAAGCACATTACCTTTAAGTCATTTAAGTACAAAGAATGCTGTTGGTTGCCTCAGTAGTCCTGTTTGAGGGCAAAGAAAAGCCATCTTGTCCAAAGAGATCTTCAGAAAACGTGAGGACTTTTCATTACATATAAAATTTCCCACCATTTACTATTTTTGACTGAGGACTGGATGATTCTCATTGAAATAAAAAAAAAGTTCTCTGGTAAGCTTCATATAATGTCAGCTATCCCTTAAGTCCAAATAGAAAACATCGAAAGCCAAATGACCTAACAGAACCCATATCCAGAGGTGTGAAACAGGGGACAGGTTCATTATAATGAGGAAAGGGAGGGGACTGGGAGAGTACTGGGCAAGAGGAGACACTCACTGCAAAGAGTAAACCAAGAATTGGTCCCCTTGGGCAAAGTATTGCCAAGGGCTGGGCTTGCAAACCCTAACTTTAAAAGGCACAAAATCGATATTGTAACTAAATCCCCATGGCTGAGTAAGCTCAACATTTTGGAAACAAGAGTTCTTTGCAGAGTACATGTTCCCCCTGCTGGTTTCTTTTTTTTCCCGTTTTTCTGAATACTCCCAGGGTCCTCAGCCAAAGACTCTGAGTCAGAAGGGACCATCTCCCGGGAGGAGCTCAGTCTAATTAAGAACAGCAATAAAAATCTCCATGAAAGCCCCCACTCTGGGAAAGCCGTTGGGAGGCCACTAGTGTGATAGCAGTTTTCCTTCCAAGTTTAAGTGCTTCCTTTTACTGCAGTGATTGGAAATGGATATTCTTCCCTAGCTCCAGGGGAGTGGACTACAGGTGCTTTGTGATGACAGGTGATTCTCTAGGCTCACACAGAGGTGCTTTTTGTCTGTCATTGAAAAATGATATGAATTCAGCCCCCTGGCATTTTCAGTAAAATATTACTGTTTTTACATTATCGCCTGGAATTGAATAGTCTTGAAAGATATTTTTTTAAAAAAAATATATTTATACTAGTAAATCCAGAAAAGAAATTTACACCTTAGCTGGTTTGGCTCATAGATAGAGCATCAGCCTGTGGACTGAAGGGGTCCCAGGTTCAATTCCAGTTAAGGTCATGTACCTTGGTTGCAGGCTTGATTCCTGGCTCTGGATGGGCACATGAGGAGGCAACCAATGGATGTGTCTCTTTCACATAGATGTTGATATTTCTCTCTGTGTCTCTCCCCCTCTCTTCTACTCTCCCTGAAAAATCAATGGAAAAATGTCCTTGGGTGAGGATTAGCAACAACAGCAACAAAAAGAAAAAATATCAGAGCAATATAACAGAAACTGTGTATACTATGGTATTAATGGAAAACAACTAGTTTCCTGGACTTTTCTTCATTTGAAATTTACTTTCTGCTCATACTATTGTTACCATTGATTTCACCAGTGGGGTTTCATTAAGTTAGAAATTCTTTGTTATGTGAGGTTCTTCCTGTGATATTTATGTGGGCATTTTGAGACGAGGTGTCCTTATCTATGTGCATATAAAATTTCATAACACTTAGCCAATTCTTATCAAAGTTACAACAGTCTCATCTCCTGCTTTTGATATTTAAGGAGAATAATGCATTTGGAAAGGAAGCATCAATAAGTAAAGAGTCTTCCTGAACAGCCAGAAAGATACCATTAATAAGCTCTATTTATGTATTTCTAAGGAATAAGTGTTTTAGCAAGGCCAGCAAAACCAATAAGGGTTAACTTGCCTCCAATGCTATTTATGGCCCATAGTTCTCTTATAACTCCAATTCTTATTTGCATATCCAGCTCTCATTTGCATACCCCTTCCATCACAGCTCCTTCCTTCTGCCAACCACTCAGGTACCCAGCCCTTCCTAGTATAACTGGGTGGTCTCTCTGGGCCGACTTTCTCATTTCTTTTTTATTAGTTATATTTCGTATGAGTTCTTCTTTCTTTAGGAAATGAATATGAATTTGTATTGTATAATGACTGGTAGGAAGACATCACAATTCCCATCTCAAATTATGGTTTAGCTTCAACTGCTGAAAGGCATTTAAGGTGCAATCATGGGAGAGATGTTTTTGGATTGAAACATTTCTTATCCTTTTGATTTTCAAATTTCTAGATCTTTAAATGCACTTAAAGCAACTGATTGAAGGTATAAAATAATTTAATACTTTTTAAAAATATATTTTTTATTGATTTCAGAGAGGAAGGAAGAGGGAGAGATAGAGACATCAATGATGATGATGAGAGAGAATCATTGATGGACTGCCTCCTGCATGTCCCTCTACTGGGGATTGAGCCTGCAACCTGGGTATGCACTCTTGACCAGAATTGAACTTGGGACCTTTCAGTCCACAGGCCCATGCTCTATCCATTGAGCCAAACTGGCTAGGGCAATCATTTAATGCTTTTTATAAACCTTTTATGTATGACATAGAAGATTTGAATGATGTGTAAAAAGCTAGGAATGTGTATATTTTAAACTTCATTGAGTTACAATTGACATTCAATAAAAGGCACCTATTCAAAGTGTACAATTTGAAAAATTCTGATGTAACTGTACACTTACAAGACCATCACCACTATCAAGATGGTGAGCACAACCACCACCCTCAAAAGTTTTCTCTTGCCTCTTTATACTTAAATGCTCTTTATTACATTTCCCATCACCCCTCCCATCTCTCAACTACACCCAAAGAGTCACTGGTTTGAAAAGCAAAGATTGCTTAACACCAGGCTGTCTCTGCGGTCAACACAATACACACATAAGAATTCCAACCACAAGCGTAACATTGAGAATTCAATTATTTGTCTATTCACAAATAGCGTAGCTCCAGGCTTGCCCTAAAATAAGAGAGCTATTTTAGAGCAGTACTGCAAATGGTCCAATCTGTGTTATGGTGGTGACTTCAAGGATTTGGTGGTAAAAAGAAGAAGAAACAAGAATTATATGTGAGCACAGACCTGCAGCAACAGCTTCCAAATGTTCTAAAGCCTTCATGTTTACACCCTGGCTTTGGCTGTTGTTTGCAGCTCTAGGTAGGACCAAATAGGACACTTTAACAATGCTGATACCTGGGTCCCATCTCCTATGGGGTAAGTCTGATCTCTGGGAAAGGGCTGAGCCTGGATATTCATTATCATGTAGAAGCTCCCATGATTCTAACATGCAGCTGGAGTTGAGAATCATTGTTCTCTTTTACTTAGCATTAAGTGCTCTTTTGGAGAACTAGTTTTGAATTTTAATTTTCTTAAGGAGTTGACCCAGAACTGAACATTCTGTATCATGGCTTCCTCTCAAGGGGTTGTGTCACTCTGGTCAAGACGGGTTTCTTCAAGGAAAAGCACATGGTTACTGCGGACACATCGCTGGGATGTATCATCCTGCCTTACAATAGTCCTCAGATTATAATCAAAAGCTACTTGCCAAAACTAGTTTGGCTCAGTGGATAGAGCATCGGCCTGTGGATTGAGGGGTTTGATTCTGGTCAAAGGCATGTACCTTGGTTGCAGGCACATTCCCAGTAGGGGGTGTGCAAGAGGCAGCTGATGGATGTTTCTCTCTCATCAATATTTCTGACTTTCTATTCCTCTCCCTTCCTCTCTGTAAAAAAATCAATAATATATCAAAAATATATAATCAAAAGCTACTGTATTGTGCAATCATCTTTAACTTTCTTTAACCACTTTCTATTTCCTGCACGAGGCTCCAGGAAAATGAGTGGTTGTTGGGCGGGTGTTCTCTCCTTCCCATGTTCAGCATGAAAGAAGAGTAGGATCCAGTTACTGAGTAGCTGGGATTAAGAAATAAAATAAAAGAATAGATGACACAGAAGTAGAAATAAAGCTGGGGCTGGGTAGAATCTCTTCTCTCTGATAGAGAGACAAGGAATTCCAACCCAAATGCAGCATGTTTATTTATACTAAAATAGAGGAGGTTTTACATGAAAAGACTTAAAATTAAAGTAGCTTAAATGGGCCCAGGCCCCACTCATTCCCTTGTTCCTGGGGCTCAACTGAATCTACATTTCAAGGGCCCTCCTCCCGACACCTGAAGCAAGTTAAAAGTCAATATTGATAACTCACCAGCCTTTTTGGTGGATGTGTTTCCAAGACATGGCTCTGCCTGGCACCTCGGATTCAGCTGACACTGATTTAAAGAATGCTCAGGTGCCTTCCCTGGGGGGCAGCCCTCTACAAGTGGTGTTTACCTAATGAGTGACTTTTCCATTCCCTCTGTTCCCCCATCCCTCTTTCTCTGCAATGTCTCCACTTCGCAAAATGCCTCATGGGTCCTCTCTTCCCTCTCTGCTCTCCGATCTACCCTGACCTCTACCCTCCAGAGAAACACCCCGTCTTCTTTCTTATTTTTTATGTTTCCCAGTTGCCGGGTGTCTCCTCTATGTACCTATGTCAGTGGGGCCAGTGCTTGAAAGCAGCACCTCAGGTAAGCTGCTAAGGGGTTGATTCAGCCTTTTGCTGATGGTGCCTGACCCGGGGGACTGAGTTCATCTAGGGCATTTCTGTTTCTGTTTCAAGGTGGTGGGAGGGAAAGCTGAGGACAGACGTGCCAGTCTGTGGCCTCCATGTCCCATGGTGGACCAGTGTTCCCTGCAAAGGAACAGCTCAGTTGGTAGCATCAGCTTTTTATCCTCTCCAGGGAAGTCGGGTTGTTCACCTCTGAGAAAAACAGGCGTCTGAGGGATAGCAAACATCGATGTCTGCTGTGGATTAATGGTATCCGTTAGTTCCCACATATCCTCTGCCTCTGGTGTGAAGGGGAAGCATTGCTGCCCAATGACCCTTGAAGGCAAACTCCCATTTGCGAGGCTCCTGAGTGTTTTAGCAGATTGGGTTCTAAATTAAAGATGTAGAAATCGATTTTTCTCAAAAGGATATCAGATTTTGTGTGTGTTTTTTTTCCCTCCCATTCCTATTTACTTTCAGATAATTGCTAAATGCAGGGGTTTGTAAAGAGAAAAAAATACCTCTCTACAATATATCATTTATGATGGATATTTTTCAGAAGAATATTTTTCATTGTCCATATTACACATTCACTTTCTAAATGTCAAAATGGCACGTGAAGTGACTCCGTTAAAAGGGAGTACGTCCAGCAGTACGTCCGTCTGCATTTACAAATTGCAGGCAAGTCTTTTATATTTGCTTTGTTTCTTTTAGGAGAGTTTTATTACCACAGATAAACGTGGCTAAGAGGTAAAATGCTTTGATTGTGTTTATGTGGTCCTTGGGAAATGCTTTTTACTGTTTGACAATAAATTTTGAAACTGTGATAACCATGATTAAGTCAGTTCAACATGGCAACGTTTTTGGGCACCTGCTATATACACAGCTCTCGCCAGCAATTTGGGGATACAATAGGTATACCTGGTATGATCAAAGAACAAAATGTATCAGGGAAAATGTGGGCACAACTATTCTTGGAGCAAACCTGTGACAGCAGTAGAGCTTCAGCGTCAGAACATTTTGTGCAGCCTGGCTGGTGTGACCTGGTGGTGGAACATCGATCTGTGAACCAGGAGGCCATGGTTTGATTCCTTGTCAGGACACATTCCAGGCTTGGGGGTGGGGTGGGGAGGGGTCCCATCCCCAGTGTGAGGTGTTCAGGAGGCAGCCAATCAATAATTCTCTTTCATCATTGACGTTTCTATCTCTCTCTCCCTTTTCCTTCCTCTGAAATCAATAAAAAATATATTTTTAAAAAGAAAACTTTGTACAAATCCAAGTAGTTGAGGTACCTTTCAAAATACTTACTTTGTCAATAGGGATCATAGGAATCAGAGCAGAACAAAGATGGTCTAAAAATTTAGGGACCTGGGTGAACTGATACCTACCTCATTCACCCAGGTGAGACAGTAATGAGTGATGCCTTTAGCTTTTAAGTTTTCTGGCAGCGAAAGGCCTCACAACCTTTATTTTCTGACAAAAGAAAAGACACAATTTGTCTGCAGAGACAAAGATATTTTATGGCACTGCAATCAGGCAGAAATACATCTGAAAGTTCTCGGGAGAGTGGCTGTCACACTGGATAATAAAATCAGTACGGTTTTGCACACAGCAGGAGAAGTGAGGCCACAGGAATGGTTGTAGGTTATGACATCTGTGAGAATAAGGGCATCGCTTGAACTAAATGAGAGATTTATATGAGGAATTGAGATAATAGAATACAAATACCTTTATTGTTATTTTTAAATTGTTTTATAAATATTACATGTATTTTAAATAAATTTAAACAATAAGTAACATGAAGTGAAAGTGGAAATCCCCCTTCTCTTCCCACTCTGTGGTTGTATAACACATAAGTTGTTTCTTTTTAAATATATTTGTATATATTTATTGATTTTAGAGAAAGAGGAAGGGGAGAGAGAGAGATAGAAATATGGAGGTTGATCATTAATCAGCTGTCTTCTGCATGCCCCTTACTAGGGATCGAGCCTGCAATCCAGGTATGTGCCCTGACCAGGAATCGAACTGGGGACTTCTTGGTGCATGGGTCGATGCTCAACCAGCTAACCACACTGGCTGGGCCATGTCTTTTAACTTTTCTATTCATCCTTCTGGCAATTATCCTCACAAAACTACATTGCATTCTCATACAGCTATTTCTTTATTACGATTTGGATACACTCTATCTTTCCACTATGACAGAAGAAATAGAGTATTCTCTCTTTTCCTGTCCTATTTGTCAATTACTAATTTTGATTTTTGCTTCATTACTAGAATAATTAACTCTCAATATTTTAAGCCAATACATAGCAGAGTGTCTCTTGAATCTCAACATTACAGAGTGAGATATTTGAAATTTCCATTCCTCTTTCAAACTCTGTCCTACATCCTGCTTCTGTCCATGTGGTATTACTTGTACATTGCCAATAGAGTATTTTCTTGTGCCACTAAATCTGCTTTGCAAGATAAAGTTTGCCCTTTTTTCTTAACCCCCGTCAAACCTACGCCATATTTTACTTTGGCTCATAGTTGGACCATGCATGAGTTTAATGTACAACTTTTTGTTTTCCATTAAATTTCTAGTTGTTTTTCTTTTTCCTTTGTCAAATATAGCCTGGAATATTCCTCATGTTGCCATTAACAACCTTAACTTTCTTACCCATGTAGTTTATGTAATCCCTGTCATATCCTTTTCTTCTTGAAGGCAATCATTTCTGATCCCTCTGCCTTTTTGTGCTAACAAACAAAAGTTGCTTTCTAGAACAGTTACTCAACTGTCACATTATTTCCTTTTCTTTCTTTTTTTGTCCTTTCTCTCTCTCTCTCTCTCTCTCTCTCTCTCTCTCTCTCTCTCTCCTCACCCAAGGACATTTCCCATTGATCTTTTAGACTTTTAGAAAGAGAGGAAGAGAGAGGGAAAGACAGAGAGAAACATGGATGTGAGAGAAACACATCCATTGGTTTGCCTCCTGCACATACTCTGACCAGAGGCCAGGCCGGGGAGGAGCCTACAATCAAGGCACGTGCCCCTGACCAAAATCAAACCTGGGACCCCTTGGTTCAAGAGGCCAAAGCCCTATCCAATGAGCCAAACCTGCCAGGATGTGATTTATTTTAAATACAGGGTTTTAATCTGCGTCTCTCTGATTATTAGTAATATAGCCATTTGCACATCCTTTTTGGAGAAGTATCTATTGAGGTTCTCTGTCCATTTTTTAATTTAATAGTTTAGTAGGTTGTCTTTTTCATTTTGTTGACGGTTTTCTTTGCTGAGCAAAACATTTTTATGTATTCCCATTTGCTTCTTTTTTCTTTTTTTAAAATATATTTTATTGATTTTTTTACAGAGAGGAAGAGAAAGGGACAGAGTTAGAAACATCAATGAGAGAGAAACATTGATCAGATGCCTCCTGCACATTCCCTACTGGGGATATGCCCGCAGCCAAGGTACATGCCCTTCACCGGAATGGAACCTGGGACCTTTCAGTCCACAGGCTGACACTCTATCCAGGGAGCCAAGCTGGTTTTGGCGAGCAACTATTTTTTTGTTTGTTTGTTTCCCTTGTCTGGGAGATATATTATCAGAAAAACAAAACAAAACAAATGTATAATTTTAATTGTCCTTTGTCTCCAGTATTCTTGTAAGGACAATTAAAAATACAAATAAGAGGTTTAATTATCTGTGTTGAAAATAAGAGAAGAGACTCCCTGCCCCTTTTCTTAAAACGTTTACTTTAGAACCTTACTAAGTTCTATCTGTCTCTTCAAAATGTATATACATTGTTTTAAAGTAAATAAGCCTCTTGCCAGCTTGAGGATCCAAGGTTGTATGTATGTCTAATGGACAGCATCTTTTTCATTATATTGGTATCAAGTATTTATTCTACCTCTAGAAATAAGACAAAGATAGAGAATGGTTCAGAATATATCTATATATCTACATTATATCTATATTATATCTATATTATATTTATATTATACCTATATTATACCTATATTATATCTATATTATATCTATATCATATCTATCTCTATATCATCTATATCTATATCATCTATATCTATCTATATCTATATATCTATATCTATATCTATATCTATATCTATATCTATATCTATATCTATATCACTATACCTAATCTCCATCATCATCTTTATCTATATCATCTATACATACTTATATTGATAAAACATATTAAACAATGTTTTCTTTACCTTACACATCCCCTTTGGTGCTGGCACAGAATACAGGTTAAGTACCTGATATGGACAGTGTCGGCAGAAGCTTTCCATATTGGGCGTTTGTCCAAAAACTCAGGTGTGGACATAGAGCCAGATTGGGAGAAGTTAGCAAGCGTTGTTTTCTGACCTTAAGTTTCTTTGTCAGGGAAACTGGTTTGCCTCTTTTTTCCTTCCTAGCTTCTCATTTTTTATCCTTTTCAACAGCTCTCTTAATGCAAAGGTAAAAGAAAAAGAAAACTTTTTTGGAATCTGTGAAATTTTTTCTCTCTCTTCCATCCTTGTGAACTTCACAAAGCCTGTTCTGATTAGGTGGAAAAGAGGTGTGAAGTTTTTTTCTTCAAACACAGTGACACTAGAAAAACTGAAAATACATTCAGCACAATGGCTGGGTGAAATTCACTTGAATGTATGCTGTTGGTGGCAAGGGTGTCCGTCTTCCATTTTTCATATCCCAACCGTATGCCAGCTCACATTGAATCACGATGGTTTGGAGTTCGTTATTGTAGAGGAATGAGAGCTCCACGTTTCATCCAGGGGATTCATGCTGAGATCAGAGTCCTGGAGTAGGCTTTGGCCACCATATCAAGAAGCTATTTTTATAAAGATGAAAAAGCAGGAGCTCTGTCTTCTCTGTTTTAAAGCAGTATTTTAAGAAGTTGGCAACAATTTTATTTAGATTCTTCTTTCAGTCTCTTCTTGACAAACGAATGCATTCCCTACTCTCTAAGAAAGTCATACATATTGAACAGGTTTTTAAACTTGCCTTTGTTTTTCCTGCAAAGAGGCTGTTTCAGTTTGCTCAGAACTACCTTTTATTTCTCATTTCATACACAAGTGCCCGATTTTACATTCTCAAGGACCCGGACTGAGGAAGAAGTGCAAATAGTGAATAGTTTTGTAAACTTGTATGTGTTCCTCATGAAGTTAAAAAGCCAACATGGTCATAGAAAACACACACACACACACACACGCACACACACACATACACACACACACACACACACACACACACACACACACACACGCACACACACACACTCACACACACACGCACACACATACATATACTTGTATTTGTACAAATGACCCTCATCGTTAACATTCCTGTAGTGACAGCTTCCCAAACAGGGCATCTTGACAAGAAGAGAAACAGTAAAGAACTGGGAACATTTAGGGCAAGAGCCATTTCAATCTGAAACTTAAAAGCAGGGGCTCAAGAATTTCTGCCTGCTAGCCCAAGGCTATGGAATGTCCTCCTTTTTCAGTTGAGGACAACTATTGAATTACCCTCCTCTTATGTTCTCTAGGTTTAATACTCTTTTATTTCAAAGGCCTTTGGCATGGTACACTGATTTCATGTTTGATTTTTATTGCGGGCTTTAATTGCTTCTGCACTTGTGTGTATTGCTGGTACTCTCATTATATTGTTCCTTGTAAAATACCTGGAGTACTTTCTAAGAGGCAGAATATTTTGTGAATTGTGTTTTTTGTATAATTAAATAATGTATAGTCTTTACGTGACTGACTCCAACTTCCTACAAATTTTAGGGCAAATGCAAGGTGTCACTCATAGAGCTGAGGACAAGATATTTAAAATAAGTTTCGTCCTCAAATATTCCCTTATACAGATTTGATGCAAAATAAAATAGAATTATGTTTTAGAAATGGCAGTAATTATTTCTATTTGCCTTTTGGGGACACCTCAGTTTTTTTTTTTCATTTTAAAATGGTTTAGATCTGTTCTTTATCATACGCCGGACATTACAACTACCTTTTGTGTGGAGCATATAAATGGAATCTCAAAATCCCCTGTCGTAAAATTCAGCAAAGAACTTTTAGTGCATCCAATCAAAAAAGGAAAAAATACAGCTACTGCTTACTTACACTGGAATGACAGAAACTTAAGTTTGTGGTCGTTATAAATCTTGCCAAAGTAGACTTTACTAGACAGACATCTTCTCAAATAGCCTACTGTCTTAAATATTTGGGTAGAAATCATGTTTAAATACAACAGCAGCCAAACATGATGTAATCAATCGTAAGAGTTTTGTATCGAATTGATTACTTTTCATTAGGATTACCTAGTAAATTGTGTGGGCAGGTATTCCACCACTCCCAGCCCAGGGGAACAACTTGGGATAAAGTCAAGCTGGATGCATCTCAGTCCCCACTGACTGCATTGCATTTCATTGAGAGTTTATAGGAAAACATACTGTAGTCCAATTTTTAAAGGTGAATGACCGCCTGTGTCCACAGGCTTCATGCTGTCTGATTGTTCACAGTGATATAAAATTATAATCTATTTTGCAGTGAGGGTAATGCTTCTCCATTCTTTAGGGATGGAGGCGAAAGGTTTATAAAGAGAAAGAAGAGAAGTAAATCAGACTTGCTTGTTTGAGTAAGTTTGGGGCTTAGGGAAAAGCCCCTGGGATAAGGGTCCCTCAGCCTTGTCTTCAGTTAGATGCTCTTAAAAATCGCAATGTTACACATTGGATTAAGATGGGATTAAGATCATTCTACCTAAAGTGATACCCATATATTCTGCCAGTATTACTGAGAATATTGTTTAAAATTGCATAGATTATTCACATAAATGAATTCCATTTTTATAATTTAGAAGTGCACAAAATAATTATTTATGTCTCAATAATTTAAAAAAAAACTATATGGGGATGCTAATCCTTGCCTTTAAAGACTTAGGTATTACAACGAACAATTAATTTTTCTATATTACCATTAGGAAAAAAATTGTAAACCTTTTCCAGATTTGCAGAGTACATTTATGAAACATTATTCAGTGCATTCACTTAGTACTAAACTATAATGAGGTGAATTTGCATATTTTTCATTAGCTAAAGTTCTTGTATTTCTCCAAGGCTGTCTTACTAAAATGTATGGTCTGTCCACTCTCCCATTTTCAAAAATGTAGAATTAATGGATGTTGAGAAACCATCCTACCATCCACCATCTACTTACTTGTATGATTATTTGGATTATCATAATACTTATAACTCTGATCAAAATCTTTAAATTTTAAGCTTAAAGACAATCTCCTGGAAAACATTTGTTAAGCTTCTGCAATATTTAGTTCCTCCCATGACGCATTCCTTTGTGGACTCCTCCTCACTCCTGACTCATGAGATTGCACCTCATGCTTCATCTACTGCTCTGGCTCTCTCTTGTTTATAAACCCTCTGATGGTTCTCCTTCCTCCTTGGAGACGCCTTTCTCAGTCCTCTGATCCTTGCTCGCCATGAGCAGCTCAGAGATCTCCCTCAGGAAATAAGTGACCATCACTTCCTTCTACACTGTAATCACCTCCTAAACTCAAGCTCTGTCTCCCTATAGATATTGAAACACAACTTGCTGTTCACTCCTCCCTGTACCCCAGTAGACCCTGTACCCCTCCAGTTTTCTCTCTTATCCATGCTATTTTTACTCTTTAGCCTCCAAGGTTGAAATTCTAGATTATCCTTGCTCTTCCTTCACCCCTTGCCCCCACATTCAGTCCTCAGGTTTAGTCAGTCATTCCCATTAACACCTCCATGATCAAATTATTCGCTCTATTTTCTCCATTTCTACCTTTGTCTAGAACTGTGTATTGTGTAAATTACCTCTAAGATTACATTATACCTTCTTTCTTTTCCCTGTTACACATTGCAAAACAAAACAAAACAAACCCAACTTTGTGCATGTCAATCCTAAAATCTTAAATGACTCTGGAAGGTTATTTGGAGACTTAAATCCTAGGCCCCCATCACCCTCCCTCTCTTGCCTTATCCATACCCAGACACATCATTACTAGAGTCCCATTTGGAATATAAAAAATAGAAGAAAGCCTAAATTATATCCCCAAACTCACCAAGGATACAATTAGATAACAAAAATATTTTTAAAAAATTGTTGCTTATTTCAGTGGATCAAACCTGTGGGCAAATCATGAGAACTAGTTATGATTTTCTATACTTAGATGCTGGTGCAGGTAACTTTTGCACAGTACAGGAATTCCTTCCAATTTTAAGGCTTAGGGTTGGGATAAGGAGAAGGTTCTGAGCAGTTGGGGACCATGCCACTTGGTATCTCATTTAGTGCAGTTAATTAACAATTAAAAAGCAGCGGGACTAGGTGATGGCAGGGCTTAGGACTTAGCTACCCTGAGCAGAAAACCAACAGTGAATTGGAGTTTCCATAATTCAGCATTAGCAAAGAGTCATTCCTTCCTTCACTAATTAAAATGATGAAAATAACTAATTTTAAAGCAAATTGGACTAGAATTCTGAATAAAAATTATCATGGTAAGTAAAAATGCACATAACTTATTTTTTATCTATTTAGGGACATTATGCCTTAATCCACCCGTATCTGAGTTATTCCATTGTTATAGATTGAATGAGGTGATGTACCTGGGTATTTTCAGAAAGCTCTTCCTGAAATTCTAAAAGCTTCAAGATATGAGGTCAAGTTGAGACCTGTTGTGGAGTCAGAAATGGATGGACTTGGGATATCCAGAGATAAGGATTTAAACCCTGCCTCTGTCCCTTGACTTTTCTGAGTCTCCTACTCCTAATTTGTTAAATGGGAACAAGAATTCCTAGCATTAGGACATTATGGGATGTTAAATGAGATAATTATGAAAAAACTCGCCCATAGTAGATTCTTTCCACTATCTTCACCGGATATTGTCCGGAGGAGTTTCTTATATTTTAGCAATACCTGTAGCAGAATAATGATTCACTTTATAAAACATTTTAATTCTTCTTTTAATATGTTTTATTGATTTTTTTTTACAGAGAGGAAGGGAGAAGGACAGAGAGAGAGTTAGGAACATCAATAAGAGAGAAACATCAATCAGCTGTCTCCTGCACACTCCCTACTGGGGATGTGCCCTCAACCAAGGTACATGCCCTTGATTGGGATCGAACCTGGGGTCCTTGAGTCTGCAGGCCTACCCTCTATCCACTGAGCCAAACCGGTTAGAGCTACAAAACATTTTAAAACATACTCTTCAGTCATAATCTTCCTGGGGCACTGAAATCTTTGTTATTTGACAGAGGCAGAAAGCAGCAAAGGCCAAACTTCAGTTAATTCATTGCCAAAAGCAAATCAATCAGAAGTGCAGAGATTGTTTATCTGCATTGGTAGTTCAGGTCCATGAAAACATATACTTAAATGTCTAAATGTTCACTGTTCAGTTGACATGTGATATATTGATTAAAGTGGGGTATCTCTATGGCAGGAATTCAAGCATGCCTAACTTGCAGGAGTCCTCTACAAGCTGGATTTGGGTTTCTAATTGGCCATTGTTTAAATTATAACCCTGTTCTTCAACTAATAATCAGCAAATGTTCTTACACAGTCTGGACCTCTCTGGGCCCCAGAATCTGGCTCTGAGATATGCCATTAAAAGTGGCTGAAAAAATTTAAGAGCCTTAGTTGTAAATTATTACTATTTCTTGATAAAAAGGAGTGAATTCCATTTGAATAGCCTTATATAGAGGAGAAAATACTGGGGATTATTATTATTATTTTATTGGTTGAGTAAATAAATGAAATCAGTAATATAAAAGGCAGAATAAAATATTCTTAGAAATAAGATATATGACTCTCTGAGCAACCTGTTCTTCATTTACTACTAGGTTAAAATAAAAACCAACAAAATATTCTGGAATGTCTTGGTGGATCAATTCAAAGTTAGGAGGCTCTGTGTCTTTGTTTGTCCTTCCTGTCTTCCTTCCTTCTTAAGCAGTATAAAATGGGGGAATATATTGGATATAGCCAAATGTATCACGTTGAGAGTCTTTTGACAAAAGAATTTGGACACCAGGCATTAAAGGGTACAAGCCAAGTTCTATTACAAATGTGTCAGACTTGGAAAATATCAATGCCCCCAAAATGAGGCATTTTAGTGGGTGGAAGAGAGAAAAACAGGGAACTGGCAAACAAGAGAGTCTAAAACTTATCCTTCTGTAAATGAGAAACCGAATTTCCAAAAATCAGTTTCAGGCCTTGATGTTTAGAAAGAAAATGAAATGTTTACCTATATACTTATTTATCCACCCAGTAAGACCTTTTGATATTGAAGGTGTTATGAGGTAATAACACTGGCCCGAATGCACTTAAGGCATTGTGATTCTTCCCAGAGTCACAGGATTGGATCTCAGTCGTCAGAGACCTCAATGCTAAAGTTGCTGAAGGATGAGCATGCACTTTTAAGTTAAAATATTTTCCTTCTAACCAAGAGCAGTCAACTATGGAAATCCCTAGTTTATATACTCATGAATATAAAGAGAAACTGAGACAGATCTTCCACTCCATATATTTGCTAAACTGGTGTGAGAAACCACTTACCTCCTCAAATATATTTGAATAAAATGTAAAAACATGCAAAAAGTAAAATACAAACCTGGGCCTGAAAACACAGAAGAAGGGAGAGAGAGGAAAAAAAGAAGAGGAAGGAAGAGGGATAAAAGAGGAAGGAAGCAGAAGAAGTAAAAAGAAGAAAGAAGAGGCAGAAATCCTCAGAACCTGAAGTGAAAAGAGAGCAGAATTTGAATATGATATGTTTATGGATATATTTTCATGGATTTCATCAGTGAATTCCTTTCTGAGATGTGTGTGTGTGTGTGTGTGTGTGTGTGTGTGTGTGTGTGTGTGCTCGCGCGCGCGTGCATGTGTTTTCTAATACTATACAAATGGAGAACCTGGAATTGAGCTTCCGTTTTAAAACTGAGAATCATGAGTGACCAGGTTCCATGTGAAATAAGGACCAAGAAAGCTCACCTTCACTGAGGCCAGGAAAGCACCAAGAAAGGTTGTCAACTGCAGATGTCAAAGGTGGAGAAAAGAGCAACCTGTGGGAGACAGGGCTGGGCCTGAATTTATGGTCATTGTGGAGTATTTGGATATTCAAGCTGGAACCCTTGATTCCTGTGAGCCCCCAAGCAGAGATAGTCCCGAATCCATGCTGCAGGGTTAGCCCCACCATCAAGGGCATGTAAGAGTCCTATAAGAGCAATCTTTGCTGAAAATGAGTTTATCTTAATCAATTAAAGGGTAACATGCAAATTGACCCTAAGGGCAGAACAACTGCTCGACCAGTCACTGTGAGGTGCACTGACCACTTCTTGGCCCCTCTTCCCAGCTGGCAAGCTCTGATTGCCCGATAGTGAATGGGGAACCAAGGGTGGGTGGTGGGGGATGCAGGTGGCACAAGCCAAAGCCTCCACCTTGCCAGTTGCCCCACACAGAGAGGGGGACCCAAGGCAGGGGCTGGGCCATCCAGCAGGTGAGAATGGCTGATCTCTTGGTTCCTCCCTACAGCCAGCAGGCTCCAATCATCCAATGGTTAATGAGGAACCAGGGGTGGATGGCGACAGGGGGTGGGGTCAGCTGTGGGCAGCCAGGAAAGATGACCCTGATCACAGGCCAGACCTAGGAACCATACCCACACATGAATTTCATGCACCAGGCCTCTAGTAGTAAAATAAACCTTGTGAGGAAACACACCACCATTAAAAGATATAGCAGATACACATTAATATAAATCAAGGACACAAAAGAAATAAAAATGAGGATAGACTACATTATTTGGGGGGGAAAGGGCTGCAAAGGAACTACATAGATGTTAAAGAAATGAAAAATGTAATCCTTCATGTAAAAACCTCAATAGATAAGTTAAATGTAAGATTAAATTCAGCTGAAGAAGAATTAACGCATTCTTGTTCAGATCCAAGGAAATCACTCAAAATCAGGGCAAAGAGCTGACTATAGGAAATATGAAACAGAAGATTGCATTGTGCACACATGAAAGAGAAGAGCAGAATTAATGATGATAGGAATTACAGGGGGAGAGGATAGAGAAAAGGGGAAAGGCTTTATATCCATTTACAATAGGAAAAAGAATGGGGTAAGTAAACACAAAGTCATTTCGTGCCTGGCTGGCAAGGTTCAAGGTTGAGCATCGACCTGTGAACCAAGAAGAGGTCACTGTTCAATTTCCGGTCAGGGCACATGCCCGGGTTGCAGGCTCAATCCCCAGGGGGAGGCCTGCAGGAGACAGCCAATCAATGATTCTCTCATCATTGATGTTTCTCTCCCTCCATTTCTCTCTGAAATCAATAAAAAATATATTTAAAACCAAACCAAACAATAACAAATTCATTCCAGAAACAATTTTGTAATGAAATTGAAGTTTACAAAAGACCAATTTAGATTTTGAAGAGCTTCTTATTAGGAGGGTAGATGTATGAAAAGGTTACTTTCAAAGGAACACAGACTTTTCACAGACTGTTGTCTGTGTCCGATGCTCTAAGGAATGGAATGGCACCCCCCTCCCCCAAATCCGAACAAAACAAAACTTGTGGAATCACATTTATACTCAAATAATTAGAAAAAGCAAGAAGGTAATAAAACTTTTATAGACAGATGAGGACTAAGAATTTACAACTCATTTAATTTTCAAATTAAATATTTAAAGATGTATTCAATCAAAAGAAAGCAGAACTCAGGAAGCTGAATGAGAGGCGAAAAGCAATGCTGACAAATATATGGATCAATGTGTTGAATTGTTAAATTTAAACACATATTTGCAACTTTTAAAAGAGCTAATTTGGGGAAATTAAAGAGGAATTAGGTAATCAAACTGGAATAACTTGAGAAATCATGTAGGAGAGATAGGTGTGAAAACATCTTAAATTCCTGGAATTCCTTCCAAGTTAGATAGATTAAAAATAAATCTATTGATTCTCTGTTTGTAATAGTTTAAGCATTAGAAATTATTTTTCATTAAGGAATAGGTTAAAATTGCATACTTATATAATTAAAACTGAAATAAATGAATACCAATGTGGATTCAACTCAAAACCTAATGATGACTCAAAACAGCCATGTACAAACAGATAACGTACGTAAACTGAAACACCACCAAGTATACCATATGTTAACATATTACTCCTCTATTATTTTCAGTGAGTATATTGTGCACTTTTACATACAGAGGCAAGAAAAATACACTCAGTAAATCCATGAGAGCTGCGTTTGGGGAGGAGGGAGGCAAATAGGTATCAGAGTTGACTTCACCTTCATGTGCAATATGTAATCTCTTTTCACATATAGAAATATACCTGAGAGTGAGAAAGGGACAAGATTACACCAAAGGATTCGTGTAGCCCATCCTTTATCTTTGATAACACATGAATACATTAGTCATTGTTTCCTTCCCATTAACTCAGAGGCTTGCGTGGAGCACTTCCTGACCATCCTCTGTTGCTGCCCTGGGGTGTGTGTGTGTGTGTGTGTGTGTGTGTGTGTTAGTTTGGGAGAATAACAAGCCATGTGTTAGGCTTGGATAACTTGCTTCTAGAATCAGCTCTTCACAGCAGGAGCAGCCCTGTGAGAAAGGCAGGATATCTATAATAATAAAAGCATAATATGCTAATTAGACCGGGCATCCTTCTGGACGACCTTCTGGATGGAGCCCAAGCTAGGAGGAAAGCCAGGTCCTCGGTGCCAGAGGGAAGTTAGTGCTGGCAACTGGGGGAAAGAAGGCCTGCTTGTGCATGAATTTCGTGCACCGGGCCTCTAGTTCTTGATAAAGTTGATGCCTCAGAGAGTTCAACTCCTCCAATTAAAGGGGCCTTGATAGGACTTGAGATTGCACAGGGATATCTCCGTGTGTGCTAAGATTTCCAAATTTATGCTTGCAAATAAAATGAGGCAGAGTGATGTGTAACTTGGGAAACTAAAATATTGCAAGATCCATGATTGCTTCAAATGAGAGGTATAATTTATTCTATTTTCTCTTCAGGGGAAAATAGAGAAACTACCTAAAAAGAAAATGCAATTTTGCTCTTGTTGAAATTCTAGACAAACTATGTATTGAGACTTTATTGCTACCCTAAACTTTGTTTTTATCAAATCAGTTTTTAACACTTGAAGACTTACATATGTGTTTGAAGGATAATTTATTTATGGTAATTAGTATGAGGATATTAAATTTTTCCCCCGTGTTTCATAGGAAATGTGTGTGTAACAAACAAACAAACGAGAGGCTCAGTGTCTCTCCTGAAGGAGAGATGTGCTTGGCCAAACATCTACCAGAAGAAATACTGACACGTGTCCTGCTACTTCAGAGGACTTTTGAGGGATTCACATCTGATTATGCTTTTTGGAAAATAGTGTTTTGTTCCATTACTAATCTTTGCCAAAATCTCCTCAAATGGCTCATCATCAAAATGGCTCTGTGTAGCCATACCTTTAGTTAGATACTCTTTTTTAATCCTCACCTGAAGGTATTTTTCCATTAATTTTTAGAGAGAGTGGAAGAGAGAGGGAAAGACAGCGAGAAATATGGATGTGAAAGAAACACATCAATTGATTATCTCCTGCACACGCCCTGACCAAGGCTCAGGCTGGGGAAGAGCCTGCCACCAAAGTACATGCCCTTGACCAGAATCGAACCCAGGACCTTTCAGTCTTCAGGCTGACACTCTACTCACTGAGCCAAACCGGCTATGGAATAGATTTTACATTTACAACTGAGTATAAAGATTTTCTAATAAACACAATTTTAGTCAATTCCTGTCCTCAAAAAATCCACAAAGGTTAGGTTAAAACCAACCAATAAACAAGAACAGAAAGCAAAATTACAAGAAAGGGGAGGTTACATAGTCAATGAAATAAGCAAGCAGACACAACTCTAGACCACAATCTATTAAGCTCACCTCCAACTGATAAAAATTCAGGGCCAAGTACATAGAAATATGAGAGCTGACACAAAGTTCAAGTCCAAAGCTCCGTCCCTGAGAGTTGCAGGCCCAGACTGAGAGTTGTTTCAAGCAGGGAAGGATTGGGGAGAAAAATCCTGTGGCAGACAAACAAACAAAGACACCCTGAAACAAAGATACCAAATGTTTCCGTTTGCCCTGTTATTTCTCTTCTTCACAGATTTCATGAAATAGTTTAGTTCATTCAAAGATAAATAATCATAAAAAAGAAACCAGCACTTGACTAATACGCTGATACAGTAAATAAACAGGCAAGCAAAGGAAAAGAAGGCAAAGCACATTAACAGACTGTGGGATTGCATCATCGGAGGAAGTATTCAAAGTGGTCAGGAAATAATTCAATTACATGGCTTCCCATAGCCTCAGTGACATTATCATCGATGTTGGTATTTAGAGAAGAGTTTCAAAGGTTAAAATGGAGATTACAAGCCCAGAAAGAGATGAACATCTAAGAAATTGAAAGAGACAGGTAAATATATTACTAAAAAGAAAGTCAAATTAGGAACAACAATCAAAATAGAAGAATAAACCTGATGAAAATGACCCTAAGGAAAACTGTGGACATGCTTGAGGAAAGCACATAAAACCACAAATGGAAAATAAGAAAGATATAAAAGAGATTTAGGGAGAAAAATCGATTTAGAGAAAGTCAGATTATACTTAATATAGACTTAACTTCACCAAGGAAAGAACAAATGGAAAAGAAACACAACTCAAATCTATGATAAAAGAACACACTCCTTTAGGTGAAAGATCACATTGTTGAATATGGACAACTTGAATGAAATAAAAAAAACAAGAAAGTAACAAGTCAAATTACTGGTCAGCACAGTAAAGATTTAAAAATGACAAGTCTGGATAAATGACCTAGGAATGGAGCAGAAGTGTTGCAGGGACTGATGATGAATTAGAAACATTGACTATAATAAGATCGTTTTCAACAACCATGGGGAGTGGGCCATGAGAAGAGTTAAATGCATATGTTTTCTAATTTTCAAAGTGAGAGGGTCAGTAGATACTGTAGATAAAACAAAATAGAATGACTCAGACTCTTAATGGTTTCCATAACCATATTTCTCCTTTAGAAAGAGTTTTGAGGATTATCTTGTGTGGTAAAGAAACAGGCATCTGAAGGTCAACAATTAAATTTAAATCTATTTTTATGTATTTTTGTTGTTATAATTAAAGAAAATTGCCTCTGTGACATAAACCATTTATTATACATTTTCAACCTTTCTGTCACGTAGTCGGAGCACATGCGTAGTCTTTAGAGACGTAAAGAATTTTGTTAACAACAGTGGCTCTCATGTGGTGAATGAGCTTTTTGTTTTACTGTCTGTTATAATCTCTTTGGCATTACTGTTTTATAAAACAAGTCAATAATTTACAAAAAAATTCTAATTAGTAAAATTTCACATCTATATAATACTCCTCTGTGCAGCCATTTTTATGTAAGCTCTAATGTCAGTAATACCAATGTGGACTTGAGTATTCCTTATAAATTTTATTGAATTATCTATAATGTCAAAAGCGTGTCATGGTTGAATGATAAATACATATATGATGCTATTTATAAGTAGTGGTATAACTGAGCTATCTCCCATTTTGTTTTTATGATGATAAAGTTGTAAACCCACTGTTCTAAAAATTATTTCATAAAATAATTTATAATAAATATGTTAAAAAATCTAATTGACTTAAGAAAATTATCAAAAACAACTTCTTGGACTAAGGTCATCCCGGTGGGTGTGGAAAGTTAATGGTGCAGGAAAACTTTGCATGTTTTCCTTTATGTTCTGAGATTGATAGTCCTTGACATTTTAAAGGCATAGTCTCTCAATGGGGCAAGAGAGAAAGGGACATCTGCAATACTTGCAACAATAAAGATAAATTTTAAAATAATAAAGGCGCAGTCTCTGTCAATAAAAAATATTTCAATAGGTTTTAAATTATTACCGAAATATATGCTGTTAAGCTACCAAAGTGCTTTAATATCTTCAGGGAATGTCTTTTATTTCATTTGTATATGTATTTATTTAAGGTCACAGAGCTGGGTTTATTACGAATCAAGTGTTCTCTTTTAGAACTCTTTCTATTTTAAATTGTGGTAAGAGCACCTAATATAAGAGAGATACGATCTACTCTCTTACATTTAAAAATTATTTTTATTGATTTCAGAGAGGAAGGGAGAGGGAGAGGGAGATAGAAACATCAGTGATGAGAAAGAATCAGTGATCAGTTGCCTCCTATATGTCCCACACTGGGGATCTAGCCTACAACCCCAGCTTGTGCCCCTATCTGGAATCAAACCATAATCTCCGGGTTCATAGTTCGATGCTCACCAACTGAGCCCCACCAGCTGGGCTACCCGCTTACATTTTTAAGTGGAGCGTACAATATTGGTGTAGGTAGAATGTTACACAGCAGATCCCTAGCGATATAATTTTTTGTTCGTAAAGCATATTCCTCACTCAGTGAAAATCTTCAGAAACATTCATTCTTGAAATAAAATTGATTCCTGGAAGAGGATTAAGGGCCAAAATCTGGACACACCACAAGCTGATCACAACTTTCCCAACTCCATTGTCCATTCGTTATTTCTTCACCGGGAAGCCTCAGCTCTCAGACCCCCATTGAGCACCTACTCCTTGTCAGGCCCCAGGGTAACTTTGGGGACAATAGAGAGATGAATAAGATTCACTCCCTGTCCTTGAGGAGGACACAGGCTGGTGCCAAAGGCACACGGCAGCTAAGTATAATTACAGTGTGCTAAATGCTAAGATAAAAATGTGAGGAAGGTGCTGGGGGAGATGTGATCGCAATTAATTCTGCCTGGAGGTGGTGAGGAGAGGACATGCCTGGAAATGGAATAGAAAATGCTACACGTTGAGTATAAGAAGGATACTATTTCTTGATCTTCCATGATAGCTAAGGCATTTTATCCACCTTCCCTCTGACAGGTAAGCAAGCAAAATGAATGCCAACTTGGCAAGAAGGGAACGTGAAACAGCTGCTTGTCCCCCTTCCAGGAAACCGGTGAAGGAGAGGAGACGCATGAAGACCAGGAGGTCACACACCAGGTTTAAGGTAAGACAAGACTGGTCTTGACCTACAAGGTTGGAGAGCAGGAAAACATGCTGGATTAATGTGCAATTCCCTGAGGGCATTGGTTGCAGGCTTACTTTGCAGATGTAGCCTTCCCTATCCTGGCCCTGGGAGAAGCCTGGAGTTTATTTTGGGGCTACTTCCAATATCAGAGTAGAGCAGGAGAGAATTTTGGCAGCAAGAGGTAGCAAGATAGATAGCCCGCAGGGCTATGTCTAGGCTCCTCATATTCTGGACATAGTGTGTAAGTTCCTAGTGCCCCAGTAACAGGAACTAGGAGGTCTGGCCATACCTATGAATGGACAGAGACTTAGAGTTGTGACACAGAGCTGTGGCTACAAGGCAGGCTGAGGTAAGTGAGGAAGATTCAATCACTTACATAAGATAAATTAACTCAGTTATTCTCTAGTTGTGTGTATATTTGTGAGCTGACCACATACCTATGGGACCAGGTGAAAATAGCAGGTAGTCAACACTGAGTTTCTTGAATCAATTTCCAATAGCTAATGATTTACTCAATCAAGCCTATGGAATGAAGGGTCCACGAAAACCCAAAGAAAGTGTTTCAGAGAATTTACAGGTTCGTAACACATGGAGGTGAGGGGAGAATGGAGGACTTGGAAGGATAATGAAAGATTCATGCTCACTCTTTTCCACATACCTTAGCCCAGTGGTTGGCAACTGTGACTTTCGAGCCACATTTGGCTCTTTGGCCCCTTGAATGTGGCTTTTCTACAAAACACCATGGCCTTGGCAAATCTATTTTGAAGAAGTGGTGTTAGAAGATGTTTAAGATTAAAAATTTTGGCTCTCGAAAGAAATTTCAATCATTGTACTGTTGCTATTTGGCTGTTGACTAACGAGTTTGCCGACCGCTACCTGAGCCTATGCACCTCTTCCCTCTGGCGGTTCCAGAGTTGTACCTTTTTACATGAGTTTGGGAATCTAATGAGTATGCGATTTTGGAGTTCTGTGGTCAGCTCCAGCAAATTAATGAAACCTCAGGGGAGGGTGGTGGGAATCTCTGACTTATGGTTGGTTGTTCAGAGATACAGGTAGCAAGTTAGACTTGTGACTGGCTTCTGAAGTCTAAGGAAAGACTCCTGAGAACCTCCAGTCTCAGCAGGTGAGTCAGAGACAGAGGTAACAACCTGGGCTTGCAGTGAGCCTCTGACATGGGACGGGAGCAGTCCTGTAGGACTGAACCCTTAACCTGTGGAATCTGTTGTAATCTTCTTGTGGTCCATAGGTGTCAGAGTTGAGTTGATGTCCAGGACACCCAGTTGCTTGCTGGCATGGGGAATTCCCTCCCCTTCTCATGGTCCAAGTGGGTCCATAACCTATTGAATCTGCAGAACCCAAAGCTATTGCAGGGACAGGAAGCAAAATTCCCCTGTTGGTAACTCCTTGGTTCCCAAGCCCATGCATTCTTCTGATTGTATAAACATCTTTGACTCATGTGTATACTGAATCCCGAAAAATTATACTTTCTCTCACAGTTTTGCCTCCAAAATAGTTTTTCAAGTGTGCGTTCAAGCAGCTGTTTCAATGTTCTTTCAGGCCAGGATCTTCTGGGGTGCAGTATGCAATACAACCAGGAGACCCGTAGTCATGGCCCATTCTTGTACTTCCTTTCGGAAGAGTGAGTTCCCTGGTCTAGTCTGATGCCATGTAACAACCCTTGCCGATAGGTCAGCCATCCTTTGCACCCTCGGATATGTCTTGCATAGCTGGTACTGCATGGTTTGTAAGCCTTGACAATAAGAAGCATGATATTGAAGGACAGTAAATAATGTACTTACTTACAAGTATCACTTTCAAAGAACAAGGCATATTACATGTATTGTCATAGAAGCGTGACTAAAACATACTGTTATGAGTAAAACGTGGCAAGTTCAGAAGAGAATATACATTCTTATACTCTTGGTATTAAAAGTTAGTGTGTGTGTGTGTGTGTGTGTACAAAATATTCTAAGATACACACCACCGACCTATTAACAGTGTTATCCACTGGGGAGGAATGGGGTTTGGGATTGGAGTTTCTGGGCAAGGTGGTGAGAAACAGTGGCATTTTAACTCTGTACTCCATAGGTTGTTGAATAATGAAAATACATTCACAACGCCTTGTGTGAAAGATACAGACTTTAAACATTGAACACGGGAATGTGCCCTGGATGTTAACTAAGAGAGTAAAGGCCTGGAGCACCTGGGTGTCCAGCACTTACTGAGCGACCTCTCTCCAAAGCCCTATGTTTAGCTCTCATTATCTCTCCCTGCTTCTTACCCTCCAATCTGATGCTTCTTTAAATTGTTATTTCGCTTTTATGTATTTATTTTTTTTTGTCTTGATTCCTATATTACTCCAGGGCCTTTGAGCCAAAGAACAGGATGCTTTTCAGATAATTTATTCGCCTCGTTCCCTCTGATATCTTCGCCTCTTTTCAGGGCTCACTCACATAGGCATGTGGGAGGCACTTTAAATATTAATGAAATGAAAAATTATGTTTAAAATTGTTCATGTAGAGCAGTTACTACATTGCCCTTTAATTCTTTCCACTGATGAAGAGCTTTGTATTTAAAGTCCACTCACACACATGACCTCATTTCACCCTCACAAACACAAAGCTCTAGCCAGGGAAGGAGCTGTTTTGCCTTTTTTTTTTTTTTTTTTTTTTTTTTTTTTTTTTTAGTTTTCAGGCGAAGAAAGTGAAGCTAAGGGTCCCCTCGTGTAAGAATGACGTCACTGCCCAGGAGCATAAGCTTTCGCTCCAGCAGTGGCCTGGAAAACAGGCGTGTTAACAGCAGCTGAGACTGTACACGTGGCACTGTGACATTCACGTGGCACTGTGACATTCACGTGGCACTGTGACATTCATGTGGCAAGAGCACTTGCCCGTTAGGACCAGAGGAAGAGGTGGACATATGATCTCTCAGCTGCAAAGGCGGAATCGTTCTGTCCATGAAAGGAAACGCACATCTGGAACTAAGAGACGGCAGCACTGTCCTCGATTCACGCACAAGCCACCAATCCGGATGTGGGGTGACTCCTCTTCCCTATGCTTCCCTCATCACTCTTTGTCAGGCTCGATGGACACGGGGTGTGGGGCTGCTGCTAGGGTTGTCCCTCAGGGACCTCTCTGCAGAGACTCCTGACCTCCTGACCCACCTCAGAGACGCCACCTCTTCTCCGAAGGGTTTTCATCATTCAAGCTGCCTCTTCTTTCTACAGGGGATGGGGAAGGCGTCAAGACAGGCTTCTTGTGGTGCTTGGCCAGAACATTCCAGACTACTTGCTTAAGATCACGTTTCTGGGGAATGTTGAAGCAGCAATGAGATGAGATATGAAGTCTCAGGTTGGGGGTCATGGGCTTCTAGCATGAGTGCCACCGTTTGGACCTGTGGCTTCCTCCCTATTGGCCATCCAGAGGGCTTGGCTCTGCTACAAACAGGGGGAGGGGGTGCCTCACTGCACAGGTGTCGTGCTCAACATCAGAAACCACTAGTTCACTGACGTTGTCACCTCCAAGAACCTGCAGTGTGCTACACTAAAAGTTCCTTTTTGTTTTGTTTCGCTTTGAGTTGCTTCAAACTAAAACTGTCTCTACATCATGCCCCAGAGAGAGCATGTGCTGAAAAGCATTCTATATTCAATTAGATTCTTTTTCTTGGTCTCATAGTGAACACAAAAACACTTATATGCATGCAATATGCAACCAAAAACACACCAGAGTACAACATTATACATGTATCTGAATGTATTCTTATTTATGGATCAAAGCGGTGGCTGATAGTTTAGACTACTTCACTGTTTCTGTGGGGTGTGCTTGTCTTCAAATAGGAATGCATTCTGTTAATTGTATTGATCTCGCTTTTATTTGATAATAGCACAGATAGCTAGGAGGCAAAAAATAACAATTATCAGAACGATTTTTCTGATTTTGAACTTAAAGAACCGCCTAAGAGTTTCTGATACTTAAACTGCAATGGAGTGTTCAGCAAATGCTTGTTTTGTTTTTGTGTTGTTGACAAATATTTTTTCATTTTTAAATTACAGATGGCATGCAATATTATATTAGTTTCAGGCGCACCCCCCATGATTAGACATTTATTTAACCTATGTCGTGGTCACCTTGGTAAGTCTAGCCATCAGACACCATATGGAGTTATTGCAATATTATTGCCCTATGCGGCACTTACATCCCAGGGCTATTCTATAACCACCACCTTTATATAGTATCTTGGATACCGGTCCTTTGTCAGTTAAATATTATTCAAATATATCAATCAGATGTGCATTTTCTTGTCTTTTCTAGATGGTCTCTTTAGATGAAGAGAAATTCTCACTTTCAAAGTGGTAAACTTAGCTAGCTTATTGTAATTTTGACAGTTCATTCCCTGCCACAAAGTAATGAAAATATCCACTTATATTATCTTCTAAAGGCTGCATAGTTTTTTTCATTTGCATTTTGTTCTCTAATTTATCTGAAATTAATTTTTGTGGATGGAGCAAGGTAGAGATCTAATTACATTTTTTCCATTAGAATACAAAAATAACCGAGTAGTATTGCCTGGAAAAAAAACAGCCCAACTTTGTTCTTTCCTTGCTAATCTGCAATGCTACATTTAACAAATATTTACATATACGCGGGCTTATTTCTGGACTCTATTTTGGGACATTGGTTTATTTTTCTGTCTGAACTACCAGAGCTAACAGAGCTGGTATTCCTTATTGTTCTCATGTGTAAAGTGCACTTTGACCTTACATCCAATGCCTGGTTGATGTGAGAATAGAAAGACTTGACTTTCTCACGATGTGGACCATCCCACCCTCAGGCCTTTTTGTGGCATTTGTTTCTGATCCAGGTTGAGACTGCATTTCCTGCCTATTTTTCTCACCCCTGATCTTGCTTCTTTCCACCCCTTCCACACAGTCTCCCTCAGAGTATGTTTCCTATGGACCCTACCCTGCAACACAATCTTAGTCTAGTTATTCGTGGCTTCCCGAGCCAGATTTTTACCTGCAATTACCCCTAATAGATACTGATCGACCAAGTTGGAGAACGCAAGCTAGTTTTAAATACTTCTCATCAGATGCCTTATTTTACATGGGCGAGCACAAGTCCCGTGCTTCAAGTCCCAGGTGGTTGTTTCATTGATAATACTTCCACCCCATTGCAATAAAGTTTCAAGGTATTAGCTTTATTCCACTTAGGTAATAAAAGTGAATGGTAGGGTGAAGAAGTAAAAAAGCAGGAAAAATGGAGACATAACCTTAGGGGATGCAGAGAAATCTGAATAAACGTGCCCTGTTATCACACCATCTAAATGTTTTCCCAGAAGTTAGTACCTGGGAAGATTCTATTCTTTCTCTCTTTGCTTCTAACTACTTTCATCTACAGCTGTGGGAAATGCTACAGCACACTTCCCTGAAGAGGACAAATCCTTTTTTGCTATTGTTTTGAAGATTTCTCATGGCACAGTTGTATCCAGGTTGCCAGCTGGGAAGTGAAACCTAAAACAGGCACAGAGGTTTGATGCTCTGGTTGATGTTTCTCTGTCTGTGGATCTATTTTGGTTCATCAGTTTATGTTGTTCATTATATTCCACAAATGAGTGAGATCATGTGATGTTTATCTTTTTCTGCCTGGCTTATTTCACTTAGCATAATGCTCTCCATCTCCATGCATGTTGTTGCAAATGGTAAGGAGGAGAGATCAATCAAAGAACTTATATGCATGCAATATGCAACCAAAGAACTTATATGCATAATGAATAGATACAGACAACAGGGGGATGGGGGCATGCATGGGAAGGGGGGTAATGGGGAGATAAGGACACATATGTAATATCTTAATCCATAAAGAAATTACAAAAATAAGATAAAACAGGCACAGAAATCCACTTTCTCCAGGTGAGGAGGTGGAAGACTACCTCTGTGAAATGTGATGGGAATGCCTGGGGGATGCCTCTTCCCTGTCCCCAGCACCTCTTTCTTACAGTGCCCCTAGAGGTAGAGCTAGGGACATGCTGATGAGTAACAAGGCTCACAGCTGCACCATATTCTGTGCTGTGAATTTTTCTCAAAGACTTAGAAAACATCACATTGTATTCCCTTTTAACATCTCATCAGATGATTCTCTCACAAGCAAAATTGTAAGAATATCACTTTTCCATTTCGGTGAACTTCCATTTTGTCACAAAAGTCTGGAGCATGGGAACTTTAATGGGTAGGCAATGATTGGAAAAATATGATAGCTTTGTGTATGGAAGACCCGATGCTGTTAAGACCAGAGCAAAGGAACCAGGACCAGATAGAACACCCAAAACAAAATAGACTAAGGTTACCAGCCTTCATATGGATATATGGGAAGGATATGCAGGGAAGAATGAAGTATAGAAAGTACAGGAAGACAGTTCATGGAAAAAATAAAGTTTATAAAAATTCATACAAGGCGTTGAAAAAGTAGCTTCCTCAAATCAGCTGGACATCTCATGTCTTTATAGACATGTTAATTTACACCATGCTTGATAATTAAAAAAAATACATGAAGGCATTTCATTGACTAAAGTGCAATTTTTATAAAACATCTAGAAAAAAATGTACCTAAACAGATATCTGCTAAGACGGAGACAAATGATGATGGACACAACATGATGCCTGGAACACATACTTACAGCCACCTCATTACCCACCACAAATCAGAACAACCTCTTTGTAGCAATTCGGTAATTAAGGAGGGAAGTGGTAAATAGTACTGAAATGATTTCTTTTAAAAAATTAACTTTAGTCAAAACTGGTTTGGCTCAGTGGATAGAGCGATGGCCTGTGGACTGAAAGGTCCCAGGTTCGATTCCAGTCAAGAGCATGTACCTTGGTTGTGGGCAAATCCCCAGTAGGGGGTGTGCAAGAGGCAGCTGATCAATGTTTCTCTGTCATTGATGTTTCTGACATTATATCCCTCTTCCTTCCTCTCTGTAAAAAATCAATAAAATATATTTTAAAAAATATTATCTTTTAAACAGTATTTTTTTAGTCAATCAAGTAGAAAACAACTGATGGGTCCTTCTACAGATATGTACATTGAATGAAGATGTTTATCAGTTTTTAAATTCATGTCTTAATATCTATTTTTCCTTCATTGCAGGAAAAGGCACTATAATAAGAATCTGTCCACATGAATTAATTCATTGTTAAATTTATTGAAAGGAGTGCATCACAATGTTTACTTACATAGCATTTTTTGGTCAAGGCTGAATACTTAAAATCAATTAACTGCAAAGCGAAAATTGAATGATTTAACTGCCTAACACAAAATGGCTGCCATGAAAATGATGTTTGAGACTTGGATGAGAAATTAATTGTTGAGACATGAGTCATTTAAGATTCTTAGTCTATTTGCATGGAATGAAAATGAGAACATTAACAGCAAAGAACATCAACAGCAATCTTTCTTTACTGAAAAAGACTTTTGTTTTAATTTTTCCCTGAGAGCATCATAGAACCTTATTAGTGGGTTGGAAACATTTTCAGCCCAGCATCTGACAATCATTCCCTTGACATTCCCACGTTTATTAAAATTTTCATTGTCGACACCCCTCCCCCCCCCCCAAAAAAAAAAAAAAAACTTTGCACAATCCCATTTCTTCAGTGTCTTTTTGGGAGTCTTCTCTCATGACAACTGAGAAAGTTCATAAAAATGAGAAAGACGGTTACCGGTTACATTCCTGTGCTGGGTAAGAATGAAATCTCACAACATGTATCCTGGAAGCGATTCATTGCCTACACTATCAGGAAAGGGCAAACAAGGAACCCAGAAGGCTGACGGGCCTTGAGCTTTGGCAAGGGCTAAAGCTATGCACCAATTGTTCTGTCGAGACAACGGTGGCTGAAGCAATTTCCTGATCTAATAGTCTCAAAGTGAATCTTTACTAATATGTACTGACATTTAAGATAATCTGTCTGCTACCAGAATTGTCTGCCTGACTAAGGGCACGATGTGTATCTGAAACTGAATAAAAAGCTGGTAGGCCTGGGCACCAGTGAAGGCTTTCCTCTTGACAAAGACTCTCCATCTGGCCCCCTGTAATTTCCAAATTCATATTTCTTATCTAGTCTCTTCATTTGCGTGTGGCCTTTTTCCAGGTCCTGAACCCTCGCTGTTCAGATTGCAGCTTTCACACATGTAACCCTGGACAAATAGGAAATTGTATAGAAGATGTCACCTCATGGCAATTCAAGGTAATTTTCCAAAGTGGACAGTCAATGCAATCAAATTTTTCACTATCAATGACACATAATATACTATATAATAAAAGAGTAATATGTAAATTGACCGTACCTTTGCTATACCCATAAGCTATGCCCACCAGCCATGCCCATCAGCCAATCAGGAGCGGGGGCAGGGCCAAGGCGGCCCAGGCCACAGGAGGGTGGTGCTGAGGCGGCTGGGGCTGGGGGTAGGGGCGCTTGGCTGAGGAGGCCAGCACGTGCTAGCCAGGGAAAAGGCCTGGTTCGGGAGGGCGGGGCTGAGGCTTGTGCTATCTGGGCTTGAGTTGGCTGGGATGAAGGCCTAGGCTGGGTGGGGGGTATGTGGCTGAGACGGAGCCAGCCATCAGCCCCATTGCAAGGCAATGGCTGGGTTTCCAAGGCTTAAAGCCTCTAGCGAGGCTTTAGGCCTTTGGCAGGTTGACTCCAGTGGTTAGTAAGACATCCCCTGAGGGCTCCCAGTATGTGTGAGGGGGCAGGTTGGGCTGAGGAACCATCACCCCCAGTGCACAAATTTTGTGTACCGGGCCCCTAGTGTGTGTGTGTGTGTGTGTGTGTGTGTGTGTGTGTGTGTGTGTTTATATTGAGGTACATTGATTTGCCAACTGGAAAATAATTAAACAATTTTGCATTCATTCAACACATATTTATTAGTTGCATAGCAAGATGCTAGGAATTGTGGCAACCACAATCTAGCAGAAAACAAAAGGTCTTTGTCCTCCTCATTCATGGTCATTACAGTAAAGTGAAGTATAACATGAAGTACACTGCTATATTTGCATGAGTTTTGAAAAAGAAATGTGTTTTCAAGGACATTTTAAGTTTACAGAGTACTGTTTCGGTCTCTCTCTCCAGATATCAAGCATGGTAGCCCCCATTCATTTTGCTCTGTGTTCGGCTAATTGAACTGCCACTAATACACAGAACTAATACACAGAGAAACAGCTTCTCGGTTACTTCTGTGACCCCACAACTCAGATACAGTGGTCTCCAGGCCCAGACCCATCCCTTGAGGCTCTGAAGAAATAAAACTCCCAACTAGTTGTTCAGTTTCTATCCTTGGACAAGGGAAACATCTGTCACTTTTTCTGAGACTCTAATTGAATGCTCTCTATTTGTGTCAATTTTTGAAAGATCCATTTTCAATGCTTTGCTCTTCTGTCATCTTGCCAGGCTATCGTATCACTTACATTGTCCAATTATTGAGCTAAGAACTAATATCAATGAGTCTAATCACTCATCATTAAGTTCCTTCATTAAATATGGTTGGGTAGCTACTAATTGTGGATGAACCAAATAAACTCCTTTACCCCAAGGGATTTAAAATTTAGGACGCGATAAAAAGGGTCATTCAATTACTGGAGAGTCATTTAGCATATATGGATAGGTAGCATGATGATTGTAGATTGTTGTTGTTTTTCTTTTAATCCTTGCCCGCAGATATTTTTCCATTGATTTTTAGAGAGAGTGGAAGGGAGGGCAAAAGTGACAGAGAGAGAAACATTGATGTAAGATTGATTGGTTGCCCCCTGCTAGGGGATTGAGCCTGCAACCAAAGTATATATATGTCCTTGACTGGAATCGAACATGGGATCCTTCAGTCTGTGGGCCGATACTTTATCCACTAAGCCAAACTGGCTAGGGTGTTGTTCTTTTTTAATATAGAATATTTTTTTTCAGTGATCGGATAGTGAGAACTTTGAAAGAAACTGTGTTCATTCCTTGTTACTCATATAAGATATTGGAGTTTATTCCCAGCTTCCTTGGACAATGCAGGAGACATATCAAATTAGCTTTTTCTTAATCTTTTATTCTTCTTGACTTCCACTTTCAGCCTGTATCTTTAGTTTCTGAAATTTTGCCTCAACAAAGCAGCTTTCTATATCCCATGCCAGATGATGCCATTAACTTTACATTTTATTTTTATTTTCTAGCACCAATGCCTGAAACTGTCAATCGTATTAATTAGAATATATAAATTTATACATACTTACTAAAGAGATAACCACATTGTTTACAAATGGGTCTTATGTGGCTTGTTTTTGCGATTAGTTCAGGGATTCCTAGAAGGAATGCCTAAGAAGTTGCTCACTGTGTGTGTATTTTGAGGCATTTTGTAAAGATATGTTCCATTTCTGTAAAATGTTATATATCCAACTTCTTCTTAGGGGAAAAATTCCCTTTCCCCCCAAATTGTGGCGTGAGCAATAGGTTAGACTCTGAAGTAAGCACCATTGGCAGAGTAAATAGATGAGATTAAGTAAAGGGAATAAAACAACTCTTTTATGGGGCGGGGAGGGGACATGGATCCTCACCAAAGAAAATGTTAAAGTACCACAGGAAAAGAAGCACCCTGTGTGGGGATTTTTGTTTGTTTTTGTTTATTATTGATTTCGGAGAGGAAGCGAGAAGGAGAGAGATAGAAGCATCAAAGATGAGAGCGAATCATTGATTGGCCACCTCCTGCACACCCTCTACTCGGGACCAAGCCGGCAACCCAGGCATGTGCCCTGACTGGGAATTGAACCCGTGACCTCCTGCTTCATAGGTCCACTCTCAACCACTGAGCCACGCCAGCCGGGCCACCCTCTGTGTTTGTAATAAGAGTTAAAAAAATATTGGAGCAATGTCAGCATCCCTGAAATAAGCATCTTGCTTCTGCAGGACGCCAGTGCTAAAACATTTGGATGGATAAGATCCATTAGGTTAAAAATAGCCCATCACTCTCATTCCTTTTGTTAATGCCATTAAACAGTAGCACCACGTTCCATTACATGTCTAAAATAAGTAAGTGCTAAAGAGAGATTCCAGAAAGGGGAGGTGTCTGAGCGAGAGAGGTCGGTGAGGTTTCTGGGGGGAGGTGATGCTTGCCTCAGGCCCAGTAAGGTTGGTGTTGAGATGGAGACTGGGGTGCTCCATAGAAGAAGGTTTGAATTTATTCCTTCTCCAACAGAATCAATACACCAGGTTATGCTGAAGCAGTAAGAATGCTGCTTATACATTAGCCAATTTGAGGAGGCCTGCATACTGTCATAATTACCCAGGGCACTAAATTATGTTGGCTCCGTTCAATAGCACGTGCTATACAGGGCATGCACATTTCTACAATCTCAAAAATGCAGCGCGGTACAGGTTGGCATCATGAATATATATTTAACCGACGCTTCAAGAACTGAAATTCAAAACAGGTCTATTAAAAATGTTAATTAGACTACTACCAGGAGAGACATTTACTTGAGAAATAAATTATTCTTTTTAATGGAAAACGTTTCATGTTGATTACTATTTAAAGTTAACCTGAAGTAGAGAGCAAGGAAGGAAACATTTGTTTTGCCTGCCGATGCACATTGGATTTGTCAGGTCTATGTACGTGGATGCTCTCACTTATGTTCATAATTGTCATTTTGAAAACAGGTGCTATGTAGTGGTTGTCAGAGGATGGGGAGAGGAGGAAATTAGGACTGACTACTAATAGGTACATGGTTTCTTTTGGAGTGATGGGAATGTTCTCAATTAGTGCTGAAGGTGCACAACATGTAAGTTCATATAAGGTTGGTAAAATTTAAATCTATCAGGATCTTATCCTTTTGTAATTGATAGAATTTGACTGCTGACTCCCATTTTTAATGACCCCCTTTTTTTATTCTGGTCTTCCGTTTACCCTAGAGCAGTGGTAGGCAAACTCATTAGTCAACAGAGCCCAAATATCAATAGTACAATGATTGAAATTTCTTTTGAGAGCCAAATTTTTTTAAACTTAAACTTCTTTTAAGACCACTTCTTCAAAATAGACTCACCCAGGCCATCGTATTTTGTGGAAGAGCCACACTCAAGGGGCCAAAGAGCCACATGTGGCTCACAAGCCACAGTTTGCTGACCACTGGTCTAAGAGAAGAGAGATGCCCATGGCAGTAAAGATCAAGTATGGAAGAAATAAAAGTGCAGATGTAAGAGGCACTTGGTTTTTTAGATTTCATATATGAGTGAAATCATATGGTATTTGTCTTTCTAATTATTTTACTTAATGTAATACCTTCAGCCTTCATCCATGTTATTGCAACTGGTAAGATTTTATTCTTTGTTATGACTGGGTAGTATTCCACTGTATGTGTGTATAATATATATATTTCTTTATTCATTCATCAACATCTTTGCTATTGCAAATAATTCTTCCTTGAACATAGGGGCCTGTATATATTTTCAAATGAGGTTTTCCATATTATTTCAAGCTTTTTAAATTTTGTTGATCTCTATTCTATTTACAAAAAAATAGTTTCTGCTCTTACCATTATAACCTCCTCATTCTCTAGGTGTTCCCTGTGTTCTGTCTCTAACTTGTAGGTTGGAACACTTGGGTCATTGAATTTAGTTTTGTTTCTGATGTATGCCTCTAATTAAATATTCATTTCTATGTGCTTCCTTAGAGGCACTTACACATTTTAATCTCCATTGCTTTGTTATGCCATTCTAATTCATAACTTTTGTTATAATTAATTTTTTAGGCAGTGGGTTATTCAGAAGTGTGTTTTTAATATTGTAGTGTGTGCCTGTCATACTTTAATCCTTAATTACATTGTGGTGAGAGAAAATAGTTTATATAAAATATTCTTTTATATATGGCCATCCTTTGTGATTGAAAGTATTGATTTTCTCTCTTTGTTCCACCAGAGCTGTCTACATATTAGTAAGATCAAGCTTGATAATTTTAATTCTTATATTTCCAACAGTCTTATTACTGTTTTTGTCTGATGTTCATTTTCTGAGGAAGATATTGGAGAAAATCCCTAACTATGTCTGAAGATTTGCTAATTTCTTTTACTGCTTATGTTATTTTCTTGCCTAATTATATGTTTTCTTCTTTATGTGTACCCTTATGTTTAAACCACATTCTAGTCTTAACAATATCTAAAGCCAGTTAACATCTTTATCATATTGCCTAATAATATGAGGGACTAAACATATGATACACCAATTTTTTTCTGTTATTTTCCTGTTGTCAATATCAGCTCTATTAGACTTATCCCCTCTTATTAATGATCATTATTAACTAGAGGTTCAGTGCACAGGATTCATGCATAGTGGGGGAGCATGGCCTGTGGGGATCACCAGCTGTGGGAGCACCACTCATCCCGGTCAGCCAAGCAGATGTGAACCCGCCCTCTGAGCTGCTCCCTGGTCTGGCATCTTCCGTGGACCCAGAGCACTCGCCTCTCCAGGGGACCCGGCCGGGGCCGGGACCAGGGACAGTAGCACTGAGAGGTGGTGGAGTGGCCTCAGGCCTGCTGCAGCGACGAGCCCACCTCCCCGCCTCCAGGGTCAGCTCTGTGAGCCCGGTGGTGGTGCTGCAGGGCCTGCAGGCGCCCGGAGGAGGTGGCAGGGAGTGAAGAGAAGGAGCCTGGGGTGAGGAGGTATCAATGGCAGCCTGGGTTCCTGCCTGTTGGCCTGGGGTTTGCAGCGGGAGCAGCTACTCATCTGGTCAGCCCAGCAGCACTCCTGCTGTGGGAGTGCACTGACCACCAAGTGGCAGCTCCTGTGTTGAGCCTCTGCCCTCTGGTGGTCAGTGTACATCATAGCAATTGGTCGACTAGTCTTTCTGGTCATTCCACCATTGTGTGGCTGGGCTTTTATTATATAGGATTGTTTTTACAGTCTGTAATAAATAGATTCATCGACATATTTAGCAATTTCTATGTTCACTACTTTTATCTGGTGTTTTACCTTTTCAGTTTACTCTCATTCATTTCTTTATTGGTTTTTTTTTTCAAAAATATTAACTTAAGGCTTAATATATATAGAGAAAATATACATTTTACTAACATTTCTGATGACAGATAACAAACATTAACACAATAAATGTTAATGCAGCACCACCACCAGGCTCACAGTTAAATTATGTTAAGTCATAAATACCTTTAAATAGAGAGACCAGAAGGCCAGAGGTTAGGGCAGGTTGCATTTTAAACATGCTAATCAGCAATGATTCACTGGCAACATGACGTTCAGGCTAAAGGTTGAAAGAAGTGAGAGAGTGAGCTATGCAAATATCAGAAAGGAAACATTCCAGACAGAAGGAAATAGCTCATGGAACGATATGGAGATGCAAGGAGGGCAGGGCGGCTGGAGCCGATGGGGATGGAGAGAGAAGAAGGAGATGAGGTCAGAGAAGAAGCAGCTGAGATCACATAGGGTGTGTGATCCCTTATATGGGCTTGGACTTTCGCTTTGAGGGAGATGGGAAGTCATGGTGGAGTTCATCTGGTGTGTAGAGCACTGATCATTGAGAGAAGAGGCAAGAACGGAAACAGGAAGACTATAAGACAACGATGGTCTGAATGTTTGTGTCCCCCCGAATCATGTGGTGAAATCCTAACCCCCAAAATAGTAGTATTAGGAGCCACTGGCCTTTGGTGGTGCTGAGGTCGTGAGGGTGGGGCCTTCTTGAATGGGATTCCTGCCTTGTAAGTGGGATCCCACAGAGTCCCAGCCTCCCCACATGGGAGGGCCGCGTGGAGCAGGGGCCAGCTACACACTAGGAAGAGGGTCCTCACCAGAACCCAGCCATGCTGGAGCCTCCAGGATGGACTTCTCAGGCCCCAGAGCTGTGACACCTCCATTTCTGTTCTCCATAAGCCTCCCAGCCTCTGGCATTTTCCTACAGAAGCCCTCATGGACTAGACAAGAATAATTCTGTGACCTAAGTAAGGGGATGGCAACAGGGCCAGATTTGCAGCTGTGGAAATGGTGAGAGTCAGTTTCTGGATAAACTTGGAAAAGAAAAAACCAGCAGGTTTATCTTTTCATTTAATAAGAAAATTAAATGGTTGCAAGAAGGGTCCTGGTGATAACTCATTACAGAAGTACGCGTTTTCAGAGTATAATTATGCTACCGAGTATCTGCGAGAATTTCACTTCACATAGAAACAACTTTATTGAATCTCTTGCATAAACAAACACACTCGAAGTGTTGACATTTTGTAGCTCACAAGTTTTACTGTTCCCAGACGGACAGGCTTATGTTATTTGTTACTCTGATTAATTAGAAACAACCAAACGATATGCTATAGTAATTAAAGATACTAATAATAATAAAGGTCAAAGAATAAGAGAATGAAAATTAGGGCAGGATAGAGAAGATAATGTGAATATTTAAAAAATAAGTTATTTTAATTAACTTTTGGGTTCCCTCATGTTTCATACGGTTTGCATTTGTTGACACCTCCCCTCCCCCCCTACTCTCCCAAAGACAGAGCTTGCTAAATTAAGAGCGTTTGCTATAATATGCATAACAGGAAGAAATGAGGTTTTTAAATTTAATTGGTATATAGATCACACAGAAAGCCACGAGTATGGCTAATGCTATGCAGCGGTGTTAAAAATATAGCCACAGTATCTGGGCATTTAATAAGGGTAATTGCTTTCTTGTGGCAAAGGGTTTGAAATAGAGGAAATGGGCATCCATCTTTGCAAACATCACCAGGGCCCAGTAATTAGCGTGGGAATATAAACCTGCATTTCATTAACGGTGCATTTGACGGAATGTAATTTCTGAAGAAACATCATGTACAGAGAAACATTACGTCCAGTTCAGGGTAAGGAGGATCAAACATTATATAAGATAATTAGTTCAGCAGCTTTGGTCTTCATGGAAAAACACACAAGCAGGGTAGGAGGCAGAGAATGGCAAGGGATTAGAAAGCCCAGCTTTGGGCTGGCGAATGTTTAGTAATTGGCTGACTGGGAAACAAACAAACAAAACAAAACACTGATTTGTGGTGTCTGTCGATTTCCCTGGTGTCGGGATTTTCTCTCTTTTCCACATCCAGTGTGGGTCCAGTTGCTGAGTAGAGGAACTGAGGCTTTGAGAAATAAAAGAAAGAATAGAAACAAAAATAGAAACAAAAAGCTGGGGCTGGGGGGAATCTCTGTTCTCTCTGATGGAGAGACAGGATCCAAACCCAACAGCGGCGTGTTTATTCATACAAAAATAAAAAGGGATTTCACCGGAAAAAAAATTAGGATCAAAGGAGCTTGAGTAGGCCCAGAGCTTATTCATTCCCTCATTCCCGGGGGGGGGGGGGGGCTAGGCTGAATTTACATTTCCAGACCCTCTCTCTGACAGCTGGAGCAAGTTAAGAGTCAGTACTGATAACGAGTCCAGCCTTCTTGGCTCTGCCTGGTGCCCCGAATTCAGCTGACAATGATTTAAAGAATGCTCAGGAGCCTTCCCTGGGGGCCCTCCTCACCCTGGGGTAAATGCTCCCATTGTGTCTGATCCTTCTACCCACATGCTGTTCCAGAAAGTGGAGTTAGGGAGAGATGTGCGCAGTTAACCCTTACAAACCCATTCAAGTCATGTCCAGCCTGTGGCCACTTCCTACACTTCACATCAAGTAGCCATGGAGGTCTGGATAACCCCTGAGTTTCCCCACTTCTAAGAGACCAGCCCTAACTGAATTCAGCAGTGACATTAGGGCTTACCATGAGCAAAGTGTCCATCTGATGACCTGGGGCTATTTACAAGGACTCATGGCTTGGTGACATTGAGACACCTCAGTATGATGCTCCTGGACGATGGTGAAATACTTCCCAAGCCAAGTGAAGCAGATGTTTTCTGAACAATGTCCTCTTGGATCTGTCACAGGAGGCAGAATTAGAAAAAGACCTATTTGGAAGCTTAGAAAGGCCAAAAGGTAATGCCACCGCCATTCAGAATGACTGCCATCTTGTTGCATGCTGTGACCCCTTTTCTGTTCCAAACACATCGTTCACTAAGCATCCATCTACATCCCTTGAGGGATTTTATTTTTGAGGGTTGACTTTTTTTTTTTTTTTTTTTAGAGTAGGTAGTCGCATGCTGTTGATAAAACACTCGAGCACCTGCTGCTTAAATTGCTAGGTTCTTTTCAGAGGAGTGACATAATGTTCTGCTGTTTGTTCCCAGGTGCCGAGCCTGCTGCTGAAATGTACAAATAAGTGCCCTAATGTGGGTAGAGAATAGTTCTTTGTCAGCTTGAAGGCCAGGGGGCAGGAGGATATCTCTCCTCCTCCCTTGTGGGAGGTTGAACTGCTGGATTCCCCTGCTGGGGCTTTTATCCTCAAAAATTCCTCTCTCCTGTACTAACACATGGATCACGACACATTACTTTCTTTCCCTTTTGAGTATTTATTTTAGTTTTGTGCCCCCCTCCCATTCTGCCACCAACAACCCCAAGCTTGCGTTGTCAAAGACAGTAACTCTCTGAGGTTGCTAGATCACACTTAGTCACTGAGGACAGTTTACTATGCTTTAATTGGTGATGGAGTTGGTATAGATATACTACATGATAAGAGTATTCTGTGTTTTCTTTACACATTTTTTAAATGTCTATTTCTGCTCAGAGAGGAAGTGAGAGGGAGACAGAAACACCAATGATGAGAGAGAATCACAGATCAGCCTCTTCCTGCACGCCCCACACTGGGAACTGAGCCTAAAACCTAGGCACGTGCCCTGACCAGGAATGAAATGATGGCCTCCTGTCATAGGCTGATACTCAACCACTGGACACACTGGCGGGGTCCATGCATTTTCTTTTCAAGATGGAGAAGTTTCACGTATCCTCCCCCTTTTCTTCTCAGTTCCTCATATTTCGGGAGCAAGTTCTACTCGACGGCAAAGCAAACATATTTAATGCCCCAGGTCTTTACCAGTTCTCCCAACCTCGCTCATTTAATTTTCTACCCTGAATTTGCTGGAGCCAGGGATGCATTTCCTGTTCTGAACAGACTGCACGTGGTCACATAGGCCCACTCACCGGGACTGTGTGAGCTCCCCCATGACCAGTACCGTTACCGGCTTTTTCTTTGGGCAGTATGCATCCTCCGGCAGGAAACATCTCAGATGTATGTCTTTCTTCACATCATCATAATAAGAGCTTTTTCAGTCCGTTATCATATTTCTTAGGCACCTAGAGTTGCCAATAGCCCTAACCATGCTCAGTGCTACGGATTCAACCAAGCGCAGCTAACCCCGTGGAGGAGATGAGGTCACACATGTCCCTGGCCCACGCCCCTGGTGCTGGGTCTGTGATGACGGTATCCTCGTGTCCTACAAAAGGTCAGGGGTTATGTTTCCATGAGCAGAGCACACAGGGCCATTTTATTTTCTCTGGGATATTTTAAAGAGAAAGACATATACTATCACTGCAGGATGTCGTAGCTATTACAGAGAATACAAATGTTGGTTTTGCATCACTAATCAAGTTCTGCTGTAACGGATTGGGTTGAATTGAATAAGCCTTTCAAAGACGAAGGGAGGTCTTATTATAGGAATCACAGGTACCAACCACCTGGATAGACAAAGATGATCAGACACAAGTTTCCAGCTTTGACAGGAAATGTAGTCACTTTTCATAGCGTTGGAGGCCTAATGCTGGGAGTGAAGGATTGCTTCTGAACATGCATTACAAGAATGCGTATTTTGGGAGGGTGTGTGTTGGTGCACATCCTTCGGAAGCCGCCCTGTTTATGAGTGAAACGCTCTCTGGGCATTCCTTGCCACTGATGCTTTCCCACGGGCGCTGGCCCACCCCTTACCTTCCTTGGTTATTGCACATCGAGATTGCCCTTCAGTGTGGTTTACTGTCTTTCCTGAGGAGGAGGCTGCAGACGAAGAGAATTGAATTGATATGGAAACTGCCAAGGAGAGAATAATAACCCAGGTTTTATTGTGACTCCAAAGGCACATTTCAAATCGTGGGACACATTCAAGAATAAAAAGTTCAAACTCACATCGGTCAGGAAACATAGTGAAGGATCATCTATGGTGACTGTCCCCCATTCATCACACCATGCTAGCAGTTAAGTGTTGATAAAAGAGGCCTGAATCTTTTGATCAGTGTGTCTCTAACTGGGTTCCATGACTTCTGAGGACAAAGCCACCAGAAGAGTTGCTCACACAGACATGAAGGGGGCACGTGGCTCAAGATGGTGGTTCTGATCTGGGTATTGAAATTACTCTTTCCCTTTTCTGGCGTTTTTCGATTTAAAGAAACAGGCTATGAATCTAAAGCATAATAACCAGAAATATTAAGAGGAGTTTTAAAACTTCTCTTCCCCGAAATGATACTTTGGGGGGGGGGGGTTTCCTCCACTTCCACTCCAGAATAATTTTCCTCAGATTGGCTTTAAAATTATATATATATATTGATTTCAGAGAGAAAGGGAGAAGGAGACAGATGAGAGAATCATTGATCAGCTGCCTCCTGCATGCCCCACCCTGGGGATTGAGCCCGTAGCCTGGGCGTGTGCCCTGACCTGGTGTCAAACCTTGACCTCCTGGTTCATAGGTTGATGTTCAACCACTGAGCCACCCTGGCCAGGCCTGATTGACATTTTTTTAATATTTTATTTTTGTAAATACATTTTTATTTGCTTTCAGTGAGGACCTGAGAGGGAGAGAGAGAGAGAAGCATTAATGATGAGAGAGAATCAGAATCATTGATTGGCTGCCTCCTGCAGACCCCCTCATGGGAATGGAGCCCACAACCTGGGTATGTGCCCTATCTGGGAGTGGAATCCGGAACCCTTCCGTCTGCAGGCCGATGCTCCCTCCACTGAGTCAAACCAGGTAGGGCTGAGTACCTTCTTACAGAAATTTGTTCGTGTTTCCAGCACCTGTCACGTGACGCTTGGGGTGCATGACTTGCTGGATGACATGTGGTGGCTGCCCTGCAGGGTCGTAAGAACGACAGACGGCACTGCTAACTCAGCAGTCGGAATGAGCCCTGGCAAACTGTGTCCCCTGAATGGCCTGGTCAGTCCAATTCTCCACAACTGTACCTGGTCCATTTTCAGAAGCAACCTTCCTATTGTTGGCCAAAGCATCTGTTTCCTAAAACCCAGCCCACCAGAGTCCTGCATGGGGTTTGGAGCTATAGGCCCATATGGTGAGTTCCTGCACCTCAAGCAATAACTGCTGACTCACCCTGTCCACTTAGCCCTCTCTCTCCATGGCGCTCTCTTCCCTGAGCCCCCGAAACCAGTGGCTGGGTGGTGGTAAGATGTGTGCATTCCTGGATTAGCTCAGTAGGGATGGGCTATTCACCTCCATTTCCCAGATGAAAAACCTGAGGACAGGAAGCTATGAAGCAGAAGGGCTGACCTGGCAGCTCGGGAGTGGTTATTTTATTATAGAAAACAGGATCTGCCAGTCGCCCATGAGGTATGGTGTGGAGGGGCAGGCCTTATCAAGCTATTTGCATCAGGCGCTGTTGAAGATGAGTGCTGGCAAAATGCAGCAGGTGCACTTCTCCTCACAGCTGGGAGTCTGGGGGAAGCTTCCTCTTCTTGTCAGACTGTGAACCATGTAACCTCTGAACAAATACATGGATGCTGCTGAGTTGGAGATAAAGGAAACAAGAAGGGGAGGAGATGGCCCTTGGCTCAGTGGATAGAGCGTCAGCCTGCGGACTGAAAGGTCCCAGGTTCAATTCCGGTCAAGGGCATGTACCTTGGTTGCAGGCACATCCCCAGTAGGATGTGCAGGAGGCAGCTGATCGATGTTTCTCTTTAATCCATGTTTCTGAGTTTCTATGCCTCTCCCTTCCTCTGTGAAAAATCAGTAGATGCATACATAACATTTCATAAGCAAAAAAGGGGGTGGGGGTGGGAGGAGAAATAATAAAAACGTAAAGCAGGGCTAGGTGGGTATTTATCCCATCAGAACGGTGACGTGATCAGTGGTAAAACGGTCCTATCTTTCCTCAGGGCTTCTTCCCACGTGGCCTGGGGGAGGAGGGATCAGGATGGTCAGGATAAATGACCATCACATTCTGCTTCAGCCCCTGCTGTCGGCTGCCCTGACATCTGATAACAAGGATTAGTTAGGTCCCAACAACCACCGGGGACGAATATGGATGAGGAATAACAGTGAGGGCCCATCCACAGTCTCTTATCTCAAGGAAACCTTGCGACAGAGCAGGACCCCATGTCCCGAGGGAGCGGTGAGCCTCTGCTAGCCCTCAGACTGCCGCTGGCCAAGATCCTTCTGGGCTCAGTCAGCACTGCCTTCTGCTGACAGAGGGTCCCCTCGATGACAGAGTGAGAGTTCTGGAAAGGGAGAGGCTACTAGGAGGGGCTGCTGCTTCCCAGAGTGTGGCTCTAAAGTGAACTCCAAGGAGCAGTTTAGAATGTTTTAAGAAAAGTTATCTTTTTTTAAAAAATATTTTTGTTATTCTCCTACGAAACTCAGGCAGGTCATAACAATAGATTCCATTTTTCCCAGCTACATTTATATTTTAGTTGCATATCGACTATCAATGAAGCGTGTTTCAAGTTTTTGAAACTCACTTAATGAAGGAAGCTATAGTGTTACCTCCCCAAAGCTCCTGGATGCCCCCCAGCAGAAATGCTGAATTGGCTGGATAGAGCCTTTCACCGATAAAAGGAGAATGGGTAGAAGGTTTAACAAGACAAAAAAAAAAAAAAAGGAAAAGGTTTATTGAGCATCTACTATGTGATGGGTTCCTGTGCTATGGTTAGTACTGGCTCGCCTGAGAGAGCCCGTCGTTAAAGTTTCAAGGATTTTTCAAGCCAGTTGTTAAAAACACTCACTATTAAAAATGAACTTCAATAAAATATTACACTTCAATAAAATATTATAACCAAGGACAATCAACACTCACAGCTCATCACTCCCAAAAGATCGTCCTGCATTTTCAGGTGCTCCTAAGAAGGTTATTTCTGTTACTGTGTCTGTACGGTGAGCTCCCCCTGTGATAGGTGTGGCTGCGCATCTCCGGCCGGACTCGGTGCCACCACCTGGTGGCCGGAATCAGCCGTGGTTGGTGGGTTGGCTGTTTTGCTGGTTGTATAACCTTAACAAGTGTGGGAAATGCAGATTAAAGTAGGAAACGGGTCTCTGAACAGCGACAGTATTCATGGTACGAAATGGGGGGATCATTCTGACTCCGGGAAGAGACCACTCACGTCTTGGAGGGGCGCGTGAGGTCCTGACACACATCTTGGCTGTTTCCTTTCCTCCTGACTCATTAAAGGAAACAGAAATATTAAGCGGCACTCATGTCGTGTGCTAGACGGATGGATGACGCATTTATTGCAGAAAGAGATGGCGGACTGGGATCCAAGTCCATTTATCAAATCCTGGCTAAAGGGCAGCCACAATTTGGCCACCAGTACAAGAGTTTGGAAAACGTCAATGGAAGCATTCTGTTAGAATCAACTGGCTGTGCAGAATTTATGACAATAAGTATTGTGTATTTCGTTATGACTTATCAATTGTGCACTAGACATTCTTTATGTCTATACAAATTAGGGCCGTGTATCTCTATATATAAAAGCCTAAGCGACTATGATGACTGACCGATTGGAAAGACTGGTCAACCCGTCACTTTGATGTGCACTGACCACCAAGGGCCAGATGCTCAATGTAGGAGCAGCCCCCCTGGTGGTCAGTGTGCTCCCAACCTCCTGCAGCTGGCCAACCTCTTTCGGCCCCTTGCCCTGGCCTGCCAGCCAACTTCCTGAGGTGCCTCTCCCAGCCTGCCAGTCCTCTCCACCCCCTGATAGGCCTTGATTGCTGGCCATTCCAAGGGACCCCACCCATGCACAAATTCATGCACCGGGCCTCTAGTATATGCATATTTTGTTCAGGGAACCTGTTACTTAACATTTGTCAGCACACCCTGGAAAGTACTGGAATTTTATTTTATTCTCTCATTTAATTCTATAAGAACTCCTTGAAGATGGTAGCACCTTCTCCTTGTGGATATAGGGCATGAGGCCTAGAGGAGTTTGGAAACAATACCAGCGACACCCAGTTGGCTCAGCATGTAGTTGGGATCTCAGGTGCATTCTGGCCAAGGCTTGAACTTCCTTACTGACACCACTCAACACTGACATTGATTTGCTGGTTAATGACCTTGGGATTAAGTCAGGTGGGCTACCTTCTGGCCTCAATCGTCTCCTCCATGAAAAGAATGCTATACTATTTTTTTCATTCCATGTCATTGTGAGGATCAGATGTGGAAAAACATTTGTACACATACGGTGCTAAGGTAACACATACATGTTTAGTGAAGAGTTGGGGCATTTGAGATAGCATGTGGCTTGAAGATATTTATGGTTTTGAGTCTGACTCAGATGACTTAAAAGGAACTGTTCTATAAAGCACCTGAAAAAAAACACACACACACACAAAAAAAAACAGGACACAAGCAAGCCATTTTCTCTTGGAAATACTCCCTGCTATGAATTGCTATTTTCCTGCTCTGGACTTCTTTGCAAATCTTCACCGCCACCTGTTTGTTGAAGCACAGTGCATTTTTCCAATAATAAATTGATGGCTTCTTAAAGTGTTTGGCAGCTCTGTACGCCTGAGTTTTTATCAGCCGAGAGCACCCCCGGAGGTAGCATATGACCAGTGGATTCTGGGGAAACAGCCAAAAGCTACAAACAAACGCATGAGTGGAAAGAAAGAAAAACAAATTTATTTATTTTTTTTGAAAAGCAACCAAGTTGTTTGCTTTAGAGTATTGTTGCTAATAACCGTGGGTGATTGAAAATTACTGGAGAATACAAGCGCATTTGAATACCCTCTGATACCTAGGATTTAGACTGCCGCATGGATGATAGATCATTTTGCCCTGTGTCTGTCTCCCCGTGCTAAAAGGCTGCCAGATGATGGCATTTTCTATTGCAATTCTTAGTGCTTATAGGCCTTGCTTCTGCTTGGTAATTAGAATATCTACCATGGCATTACGGCTCACTGCATGAGCTAATGCTATGATATGGAATTAATCACATCTGAATGAAAAGGTTATTAGAAAGTTAAATTATTTCACTGGTACCAGACCAGCAGCACATAAGCAAGAATTATACTCCGTTGCCACATAATAGATGCTGAAATCCAGCCATTAGTTTTACCTCACTAGGGATATCTAATTACTTAAGCCCATTGACCACAGTTTAGTATTCCATTACTTACACTTTTAACTCTTTGAAAAAGATTTTTATGTAACATTCTAACGTATACTTTTATTTCGCCTCGGTTATTATTTCCTGAGCTAACTTAGTCCAAAAACAGGTGATGTCATAAAATACCAGCAGACATTTATTCAACTTATACTATATAGGGGGAATTGTGCATAGTTATAAAGGGAAATTGTTCTTTTCATGGTAAAATACGTAAATTTCCTAGCACATTAAAATCGTAGTCACTTTCTCTGGGGAGTCATCCAGTGTCCCTGACCACACAGAGCAGATTAAGCCTCAGTGCAGAAATGAGTCTTAAGGAATTCTGAATAATGTGAGGCAGAGAAAGGGCACAGGGTCATCTTGCTGCTGAATGTCCGTTTTCTCTGGCAGGAGAATGTCCTTTGCTGTTGGAAATCTAAATCAAGATGTTACCTCCTTATCCTTAAAGTGCTGTAACACAGCACAATATTAATCTTCATGGTTCTGGCAAGAACCCAGGAAAGCCAGCAGCTTTCTCCCCTGTATTAGTCAGCATACACTAGCTTAAGTTGCACTAACAAGCATCCCCTAGATTTCATTGACATGGAACAACAAAGATTTATTTTCTAGTTATGCCCCATGCCCCTGGGAGTTCGTTGCTGTCTCTACCATATGTCTCCTATAGGGACTGCCGGGGATTGTCAGCGTGAAAACATTTAATATCTGTTTCTATTTTTTTGTCCTTATCTTTATAATTTTTTCCTTCCACAGTATTAGGGATTAATTTGTTAGTATATTTTTGTTCTATGTTCTTAAAATGGAAGCTTAGTGATACTTTCACTGTTCTTTTCTTTCTCTTTTTAATCCTCACCCGAGGATATGTTTCCGTTGATTTTTAAGTAGAGTGGAAGAGAGAAGGAGAGACAGAGAGAAGTGTAGATGTGAGAGAAACATTTTGATGGGTTGCCTCCTATGCAAGCCACAACCAGGAACCGGGCCAAGGGGGAGCCTGCACTGGAGGCATGTGCCCTTGATCAGAATCAAACCCAGGACCCATCAGTCTGTAGGCCGAGGCTTTACCCACTGAGCCACACCAGCTGGGGCTATACTCTCACTTTTCATTTCTCATAGAAGCATTTAAAGTTCTGTATTTTCCTCTATTCACTCTTTTCCTTCACTCCACAAATCTAGATATATTATATTATTATTTTTAATTCCTTATTGTTTAAGGTAGTACATGTCTCCTTTTCCCCCCATTGACCTCTCCCTGGTTGTCCCCACCCCCCTACACATGCCCTCAGCACATGCCCTCACCCGTTACTGTCTGTGTCCATGGGTTATACTTATATGCATGCACACAAGTCCTTTGGTTGAGCTCTCTCCTTACCTCTGAGGTTGGATGGTCTGCTCAATGCTTCTACGTCTCTGGATCTATTTTAGTTCATATTATTGAGCTCAAAATATTTTCTAATTTTTGCTGTAATTTATTCTTTGATGTACATGTTATTTACAAGTGTTTGTTTGATATGAAAGTATTTGAGGATTTTTTGGCTATCTTATTGCAAATGAATATACTTTAATGTCATTATTTAATAATTATGAAGACTTACCTTCTGGTTGAGCTCATGGCCTCTTTGTGAGTATTCCTTGTGTACTTGGAAGAGATGTGTGTTGTTTAGTTGTTACGTTCTATTATTTGTCAGTCAAATTGATAATTCAGATATTCTTACATCTTTATTTTTTTTCGATCTGTTCTATCAATTAATGAGATAGGGCTATTGAAATTTCCAACTATGAAAACATCTTTTAGTTTTAATTTTTGCCTTTGTTCATGAAATTTATAAAATTATTTATGTTAGCAGTAGCAAATGGTGAGTTTTTTCTCTTAAAAGGAAGATTGTTCCCTCACTCATAACCTTTTCTTTTTTCTTAAAAAGTACTTCTCTGGATGTAACAATTTTTTTAAGTCATTGGGTATAAGCCCTTGTGAAATATTTTATAATGTTGAAATTGTCCTAAATTTTACCAGTGGAAGGCCTAAGGCATTCAGGTAATCTCCTGCATCCTTCCAATGTGCCCTGTTTATTACTTGAAAATAACTTTGATCTCCGATGCTACAAAATGCTTCAGGCTCACCTTTGATTTCCCCAGTCCCAAACCTCATATCTTTTAGTTGGAAGTGACATTTGAAAACCAACATCTGAGTATTATATGTACTTATTGCTTTGGGTGACATTCTTCTAAACCCTTCAATAGAAGAATATGGAAGTATATTTTGGAAAAGTCATTAGTTCATACTCTAATTCAAATCCAGTAGCATAGGGGTCATCCTCACATTTTTTCATACCATGATTGTGCTTCCTTATCTTAGTGCATATTAATTTCTGCACAGCTTAAAATCATCTAGAAAAAACAAATGAACTCATGAATATAATTTTAAAATCCCTATAGGGGTAAGGAAAGAGAACTAAAAGCATGGGATCTATGGAAGGCAAGTAGCAAAATATAAGATGTTAGCCCAATCATATTTGTGCTCATTTTCCAGTTAAATAAATAAAAACTGCAATTATAAGGTTGAGATAACCAGAATGGGTAATATACAGTCAAACTATATGCTGTCTACAGAAGCACATTAAAAATAAAGACAAGGTACATTGAAAGTAAGAGCATGACAAATTTTATGCCATGTTAAAAGCAAACATAGGAACGATGATAAATTTATATTCATATCAGATAGAGTAGACTTTAATATAAGGAATATTGCTTGGTGTCATTCATTGTTGGAGCATACTATAGCCAACAATTTAATAAGAATTGTTCACCAATGCAGGCCAAATTCATTTTGGGTACATTTAATTGGCTATTAAAGAAATATAATAATTTTTTAAAAATTGAAATTATATGGACATGGTTTATCATATTTCAATTACATAAAAAATTGACAAATAAGAGATGTATAATCCCCTAATATTTGAGTGAGGAAATGATTTAATTCTAAACAACACATGGGTCAATGCTGATATCAAAATATAAAATATTCAAAACTGAATGATAAAAATATGATATACCAACATTTATGACATATAGCTATAAGATACTATGTAGGAAATTCATAGCTTTAAATATTTTAATAGAAAATAAAAACTTTACATCAGTGTTCTAAATAATACATGTTCATAAGAAAACAGAATATGAAAAAGAAAAGAAAAATTAATAGAAGAAAATTCATATGCTAGGAAATAAAACAACAGGAAAAATTGATAATCTTTATGAAGAGAATTCATGAAATAAGACATTATAAGTTTCCAATATTAGGAATAAAATGGGGATGTCACTATAGATTATCCATATATTAAGATATAAAAGGGAATTATAAATGACTATAAATTTGACTTGTGTGAAATGAACAAATACTTAAAAATCACACATAGTAAAGTGAATCAATAAGTAAAATAATCTTAAATAGCTATTTATCAAATATAACAATTTGGTATTTTGAAGCCTTCACACAATCTTGGTTTCATTGGTATTCTAACAAACATTTAATGAAAAAAATAACAGTCTTGTACACATTCTTTCTGAAAATAAAGGGGGAAGAATGACTTCTCTAATTGTTTTATGTACCCAAGGCTTCAGAGATATCAAAACCTAATAATGCCATTATAAAAATTCAGAGATCAACGTAACCCATCAATAAAGACAGCATTTGTTAACTAAACATATCAAATCAATCTAGCAATATATAACAAAAGATAAGAGAGATAGATAAAAACTCTAGGTTTTATCTCAAGAATACAAGGGTAGTTTATCATTCAAAAATAAATTAACCTAAAGGAATACTGCCAAACAATAAAAAGAACAAACTTTTGATGTGTACAACAACATAGATGAATCATGAATGCATTATGCTAAAGAATCCAACATGAAAATGTTCTATCCTGTATAATTTCATTATTTGACTTTTTTAATCCCTACCTGAGGACATTTTTCCATTTGTTTCAGAAAGAGTGGAAGACAGAGGGAAAGACAAGAAATATCCATGTGAGAGAAACACCTCAATTGGTTGCTTCCAGTATGTGCCCCAACCAGGGCCAGTGCTTGCAACCAAGGTACATGCACATAACCAGAGTTGAATGTGGGACCCTTCAGTCTGCAGGCTGACACTCTATCCACTGAGCCAAGCGGACTATTGCTATTTGACATTTGGAAAAGGCAATAATAGAGAAACTCAGCAAGGATCAATGGTTGCCAAGAGTTCAATTGGGCGTAGCTTCTGAATACAAGTGAAATTCATGAGCTAATTCCTTTGGGTATAGAAATGTTTCTGTATCCTATCTTTGGATGCAGTTATAAGAATCTATGCACATGTCAAAACATCATCTAATGGAATATATAAAAGCCTACTAAAATCAATAATAATAAGATTACCAGCCCAATTTAAAATTTGACAAAATACTTGAACAGCCATTTTATAAAAATTCATGTGAGTAGCCAGTAAGCAATGAAAATGCAAATTCAAACCACACTGATATTTTATTTCACAACACAAGAATTGGTAAAATTGAACAGTCTGACAATTCCATTTATTTAGAGAAATAGAGCTCCCATATATTGGTACTGAGAATACAAATGGTACAACTGGTTCGGAACATTGTTTGGCCATTTCTTATAACACTCGATATAATCTACCCAGGGACTCTGCAACTTTACCCCCAGATATTGACCCAAGAGAATGAAAACACATCTACAAAAAAAATTGCACAAGGAAGCTTATGGAAGCTTTATTCATAACAGCCTAAGAACTGAAACGATCCAAAGTCCATTTATAGGAAAGTGGGTAAATTTATTGGGGTACACTTACACAGGTGATACTTCTCAGAGATAATTTTTTTTTAAAGAACAAGCTAATGGCTTGGGCAGCGACATCAATGGAGTTCATTCAACGTGGGGTAATCATATAAAAGAAGCCAGATTTTTTAAAAAGTGTAGTATACATAATACCATTTTATAAATTCCAGAAACAAGCAAAACTTTAAATCTAATGTGTAAGAAATCAGTAAGTGCTTCCTACTGAGGGAATGTGGTTTTAGGAGAAGATGGGAATTTTCTGTGATGATGAAAATGTTCTTTCTATGTTTTAAGTGGGTTGGTGGTTACACAGGTATAGACACAGGCCCAGAGTTTTGAAGCTGAAATTCTCCCGTCTGGAAGCACACCCATGGTTTTCCCTTCCCCTTCCTTTTTCCTTCCCCTCCTCTCCTCACCCCACCCCCCATGGCAGATTAGCATTAGTTTATTCACTTCCAAGGTCCAAGGCCTCTTCCTTGACCTCCATAACTCATTTGTTTCGTAAGCCAATTTCTTCTAAGAATTACTACTTCTACCTTTGTGACTTACCAAATAAATGTTCTCTTACAAAAAAAAAAAAGTATGAAGTTGAACACATAAGACCAGTGCTTGTTAATTGAATTTAATATAAAAGAGAAAAGGTGAACAGCCCAATAAAACCAAAGGGTAAAAGACTTGGCATTTAAAAAATATATATTTTATTGATTTTTTTACAGAGAGGAGGAGAGAGGGATAGAAAGTCAGAAATACTGATCAGCTGCCTCCTGCACACCCCCTAATGGGGATGTGCTCGCAGCCAAGGTACATGCCCTTGACCGGAATTGAACCTGGGACCTTTCAGTTTGCAGGCTGATGCTCTATCCACTGAGCCAAGCCGGTTTAGGCAAGTCTTGGCATTTTGTAAAAGATCCTGGAATAGCCAAAAAGCATATAAAAGGTGCTCTACTACTTCTGCCAAAATCAGACACTGCCATGGTGCCTACCAGTTAAGTGACTGGCCATGGCCAGTGAGGGGCCATGGCCACCTCTACAGCCCACAGGTCAGGAAACCACATCAATAAGCCAACAATGAAGTGACTTCTCCATTGAGACACATGAAGCTATTGTTCGGGCCCTGGAATGTGTAGTCTGCCCACAGCCATCCCATTGGCCCTCCTGACTTACATAGTCAGCTTGACTGTGGAGAGAAACAAAATCTGTATTTCCGAGCCCTTGTTCTCCAGAGCCAAAAGCAGCCAGAATGTGGTTTTAGCTCCATCTTCGCTTTCAAACCAGCTTACATACTTGTAATTGCTGGAACAACCTATCTTGAACACAGAACTCTGGCCCTAAGAGAGTGTGGGAAGTATTGTCATGTTTCACTATCTCCACAGGCGGCCAGCCCACCAGGAGGACGTTGGAATGGAGATTTAGCGCCCAACAGGGGTGGGTACCATTATCATTCACATTTTGAGACACTGCGCCTTAGAAATGCCATTTTGTTTGCTGTGAAGACTGGAATTTGAACACTAAATATTGGATTTCTAACCACTAAGCTGTACTTAGTAAGATACCATCAGTTTTTCTTGGCATCTTATTTATTTTACCTCAGCATTTTGTATAATCTTTGGTCCAAGGTCTATTATTCAGAGAACAATGACAAAACGTGCATCAGATGAGGCTTATTGTTTTTTTTTTAATCCAAACATTTTCAGCTATTCATTTCTTTTTAATTTAACATCCATCACTATAAATAGTTACAATATTTTAATTGAATTTATTGGGGTTATATTGGTTAATAAACATATACTCTTCATAATATGGCATCAGTATATTGTATTTTGTATTCACCACTCCAAGTCAAATTTCCTCCCATCACCAATTATCTCCCCTCTACCCTTTTATAACCTCCCTGCAACCCCTTTTCCCTTTGGTAAGCATCATACTGTTGTCTGTGTCCACGAGTTGCTTTTTGTTGTTGTTTATTTGATTTTTTTTTCTCATACCCTTCACCTTCAACTAAATGGAATATGATTATATGAGTAGACTTGGATGAGCCACAGGGAACTTTACCAATCTACTGGAAACTAAAAAATATAATTGGAAAGCCTATCTATGATGCCCCAAACTGGAGAGAATATATACTTTAGCTTTATTGTGCCTGAAGGGCAAAGCTCATTGTCCAGACTACTATTGCAGAATTTTGCTAACCATCCTGAGTCTCTATAGCAAATTAACAAAGGACGTCCTTCTGGACCCCTCAAAGTTACATTTCATATTTTACTTTGCAAATGATTTCAAAATGTATTCTTTTATCTTGGCAGGAGATTACTTCAGCCACCTGAAGGCTATCAGCCGTGTCTTTGAGTGACAAGCTCTGCATTGGGAGTTGAGGCCTCTCACTTTTAATTTGCACTACAGAGCATTAGGTTGCAGGTAGGGGAAGCCAGAGGCTTCTGGAAGCCATTCATTCCACTGTGGTGGGAAATCACTGCTGGACACGGCAGTGCTTGCCTGGTGTTTGTACTCGCTGTCAACTGTTATGGGTCTTCATTTCCCTCTGACTCGTCTCAGGAAATTATAGAAGATGAAGGATGCTCTTCTCATGCTACCACATTCCCTGTATTTGGTTCTGGAGGGCGAGTAAAATCCCAAAGACTTCTGGTTTTAGGAAGGTAGAGAGCAATATACTCCAAGGATGGAATGCCTTCTGGGGTTCTGTTTTACATTTTGGGTTTTCAGGACAGAGTCTTTCTATAACACTCATCGCTCATTATTTTAAAAAAATATTTTATATTTTATATTTTATGTTTCTATTATATTTTTAGATACAGGAAAGGAAAGGGAAAGAGAAACATTGAAAGGCTGCCTCCTGCGCATCCCCTACTGGGGATCAAGTCCACAAACCTGGCATGTGCCCTGACTGGGAATTGAACCTACCACCTCTAGGTGCCCAGGACTATGCACAGCCAACTGAGCCACACCAACTATAGTGCTTTTCATAATAAAAAATAATAATTTTTTTTTCTAGGATGAGATTTGGAATTAACCTCAAGCAATTAGTTCAGTAACTCTTTGGCCAAGATGGCAAAGGAATTTTCTGAGAAAGATATTAGTGCAAGTAAAATAGTTTTAGCTAACAGAAGTATTATTAATTAGGTGCATAGAATCTAAAAATGCAAAGTAGTGTAAGAAGATTTAGGTGGCCTTGTGAAAAAAAGAGTAAAGACAAAGGGACATGAGTAATTGCTCATTAATTTGATAAATAAGTGGAGAGATGTGCACTTTGTGTGGATATCATTTCTTCTATTACGTTTATTTGTCTATAGAGCATAATTGTTTTAGATCTTAAACAGAGTATAAGTAGGAATCAGTAGATAGAGAAAGTGAACAGAAATGGGATAAAATGTTGTAGAAAAATTTGGGAAGAATAATGATAAAAGAAAGTACCAGAGAGAATGGTTCACTAATGATATGTTGCCAGATGCTGGTATAGTCAAAAGTCCCCAGAAGATGTAAGGCTATAAAAAAGAAAGAACTCTTACCATTTGCAACAGCATGGATAGACACGGAGGGCATTATGCTAAGCAAAATAAGCCATTCAGAGAAAGACAAATATGACATGGTGGTACTCATTTGTGGAATCTAATGAACAACATACATTGATGAGCAAAAATAGATCTGGAGACAGAGAAGCATCGAACAGACAGTCAAATCTCAGAGGGGAAGACAGGGGAGGTGGGAAGGCAGGAAGTGGGTGTTAAGAGATCAACCAAAGGACTTGCATGCATGCTTATAAGCAAAACCCATGGACACAGACACTGGGGGGAGGGTGGTGAGGGGTTGGGGGTGGCCGGCGAGAGGTCAATGGGGAAAAGGGAGACATATGTAATACTTTAAATAATAAGTAATTAAAAGTAAAGTTCTCAGAAGATAGTTGACCAGGTAGAGGTGATGTCCTGTTTACTGGGATACTAACATCCTGCATGGCCCCCTCAAATGTGACAGGATGTCAAAGAGTCAAGGAATCACATTATATACTGCAGAGGAGTTTAATAGATAAGTAAATGAAGTGATTTTAAAGGATGTATATGTAATGAGAACTAGGGCTATATAAGGAAGGTTAGAGAGAAAATAGAACCTGTCTCCATCTACCTAGCTATTTATTTGATTAATTCATTGATTTCTGTATAAGCCAAACTTTCCCTGATGTTTTTGGGGTAAAGTAGGCTATAGTTAACTAAACAGAAACTTGTGTAGTGTTTAAGTTTGAGTTTTAACACATTTTATCTCTTATGAAGACTCCAGTCAAATAATAGCAGGTCCATGAATTGCTCTACAGGGATGTCTTCTGAAGCCACAGGAGAGTGTCCTAATCAATTACTTATATCTGCAGTGATCCTGGCTTCTTATCCTGAATAAGACCTTTCACAGTAGATAGCTCTGATACAACCCAGGGCTCACATTAGACGAGGGCTGAAAGTATGTCAGGCTTCTCATATCCAGCAGAAACTGGTTTTAATGATGAGTTGTTGGCCAGGGTCTGTATAATGCAGGGACTCACCGGAGCCTGAATGTAAAAGACAGCCTACACCCAGATGTGATGAAGAATCTGGAGTGGCATTAAATCGGACGACTCTCGGCTTGGAATCAAAGGTTTGAGGAGAAAGATTAATCCAACAAACTTCAGAGTGTCCCTGGCTGGGGAAGGCTGAAATTGGCTGTATCTGAGTGTTTCTCTTTGGGTCTCACGTTTATGGATCATTTTTACATCTTTCTCTTGGACTTTGGAATGTAATGCATAAGGAATCCATAGGCCTAGGGTAAATCATTTGGGATTAGGGTGCACACTTGGGTTCTGATAACGCTGTACATCCCAGCCTTAAGAAAACTGGTTGGCAGTTCTTAGATCATTTCTTTGATGGTTTGTTTGTTCTTTAAAAGATGGTCTTACAGGAAAAACAGGCACTGTAGTAGAATGTGAACAGAATACAAAAGTGAGCAGTCTTCCTTCCTGTAAATACTTTTGCAAAGAATTATTAAAAATACTAGAGGCCTGTGTATGAAATATGTGCACGGGTACGTCCCCTAGCCCTGGCTGGCAATCAGGGCCAATTGGAGCCTTTCAGCAGCTGGCTGGGGCCTCCCTTCCTTGGCTGCTGGCTGGCATCCAGGGCCTTCCTTCATTCCATGCTCCCCCCTGGTGGTCAGTGCATGTCATAGTAAGCGATCGAACTCCCTGTCTCCTGGTCAAACTCCCAAGGGGACAATATGCATATTAGGCTTTTATGTATATAGATAGTTCAAAGGTAAGCACACATGGATATTAATAAAATCTTGGCCATGCTTTAGATCAGGTGCCATCAAACTTTCCTGTGAAAGGACAGATGGGAAATATTTCAGGCTTTTCCAGCTATGTCATCTCTGTGGCAATCACTCCATGCTCTGGAAGCAGCCCTGGACAAGACATAAGACATGGGGTTTCTGTGTTCTTTCATTCTTCTTTTTAAACAAAATATAAGTTCCAGACAAGCTATGTCCGGCCGGAAGCCGATCATTGTTTTAATAATAGAGGGCTGTGGACAGGGAATCTGGAGAGCTGGTCAACTTTAATTGATCTAGAGGGTCAGACCTATTCACTAGATATTGGTAGTTGAGGCAGCCCCCACCTGTTAGTCCTAAGTAAATTCACTGATAGCTTTTATTGGTGTTTCCTGCCTAGGGTGTATCCTATAATCTTAATCTGAATAAAAGGGATGGTAAAGCCAGAGTGGGTAGTAGTCCTCCCACTAGAGTTGGACTACCGCCTGGCCCCCATTTCCAAATTAATGTTTTTCTAAGTCTCTATTCATTTGTGTGTGGCCTTCTCCAGAAACCCGAACCGTGAACCAGATCCCCGAACCATGCGGGATTAGAAAAGGGCCACAATGCCCCACCTGCTGTAGTTCGCTGAACCACTTCTCCACATCACAAAGAGAGACTCAAAAACCATAAAACATGTAGTGGCCCGTCTGTGTGCCACCTGTTCTGGTCCTATTTAGTATCCCCATCAGAATGGAAATGCCCAGGGTTGTCCACCTCTGTATTTGCAATATCTTTGTGTGTAGATTTAACACTATATAAGTGTATGCTTGTTCTAAAATTCAGCAACAATATCCATATTTTGATTGGCCATTTCTAGTTGTTATTGCCATTTGTATAATCCTTGGCTTATCAGACAAAGAGCTACCTTGCGGAGCGAGCCCCACTGTGCGCTGAAATGCTGGGGTCGGCTGGGTTTTCTTCAAATTGTTGTGCCTCTGGACAGATTGAAAGTGGCTTCTGGGCTGAGCACCGCTAGGGAGAATTCCTCCCATTGCTCAGGTGCATTTTCTTTCCAGCTCTTTCTACCTCTCGTGTCAAAGAGCCTCGCCGCAGGGGAACAGCCTTCTTTCTGGGCCAGACGCACAAGATGTGTTGGGCCATTTGGTTTCTTCACACCCCCGATGCGAAAGGGTTACATTCACACTATCGGTTATTGGCAGAGGTGGCAGTTTAAGTTAAACGATTTCCTGGCACTACAGATTATACTTTTCAAACCCAGTCTTATCGGGAGAAATAGGAAGCAAAAGCTGAACTTAAGTCCCTAAATCACTCAGGTTTATTATAGCTTGTTCATTCATGCAATTTGAGATAGAAATTGGGGACCTAGGCAAGCAAGTGTAAGCGTGCTAATGTTGACCAAAAAAAAAAAAAATACAATAAGGCAAGAATTTATTCAGTCTATTACTAGAAATGTACTGGCTATGTATTCTTCCAAATACTCCTTCCTGAGAGATGCATGTTTCCCTTCATTCTTTTGCTGACTTAATTTTTTTTTTCTGATAATATAAGCTATGTAATTTTTTAAGTAGTAGATTTAAGGATTCCAGAGTTGGAAGAGGCTCAAGAAATCTGTCATCCAATGCATTACCTGACATCAAAACTCTTCTATAATATTCTTGCCGAAGAGTCACTTAGCCTTTTCTTGATTATTTCCTAGAATAGAAAACTCACTATATCCCATGACTTCCCATGCCATTCTCAGTCAAGTCCTAATGATTAGAATTCTTAAAATTACAAGTGTAATTTTAAAATGTTGAATTTATACAGTAGAGATATATACAAAGAGTTGGAAGATAAAATTTGTATAATCGGAATTATATTCAGTGGGATTTTGCATAACAAAAGCTATGTAACTCTGGTCATTAGTATAATGAAAGTTTATTTATGTCCTTCATTGTTTCAAAAGTGATTCAAGAAGCCTGAAACAACAAACATGATAAACAAGATGAGAATTAAAGGGGGTAAAGGAAACAGACCCAAAGGAAAATTAGGAAAGGGAAATAATGTCAACTAGAATGGAGACTTATCATAAAATTTGTGATATTAAATACTTCATAGTTACTAAGTCAAGCAGCCAAAGCAAAAGGAGATACAAGCTCATTAATGGTTAAGGAAGAGCAAACCTTGAGTTTGCAGAATGAGTATATGCTGTGGTGTCCTGAGCAAAGCCTAAGCCATATCTTCCCAGGACACATTTCAGAGAAGACTCGCTGATCACACACAATACAGCAATCAAAGTGCAGTTTCCTGAAAGTAGTTCAGTTGTCCTATCAAAGACAAGAATGACCACTGCTTGGTAGCCTGATTTGACCCAAGGGTAATTTTTAAATACCAATGAGGAGAGATAAACAGAACATCCTTTAGTTAATACTCCTCAAAAATTCTGTAAGTGAACTTTACATAGGAATAGTATAACAGAAAATCCAACGGTATAGTCTTTGGTAAGAAACAAAAGTTCAGGATTTAGAAATGATTTATTAAAAAAATATCCAAATGCTCTGAGAGTTAACTAGTCAAGAGGGAATGTTGATGTCATCTATATATATCTATATCCATATATAGATATGTATAAGGCTAAGCAACCAGCTGACTGGCTGGCCAACCAGCTGATAGGTATGATGTGCACTGACCACCAGGGGGCAGACACTCATTGTAGGAGCTACAACAACTTTGCAGGGTGCCTTTTCGCACTCAGGGACCCTTGGGGGTTGTCAGACTGCTGGCTTTGACCAGATCCCCACAGGCCAAGCCAAGGAACTCCACCTGCCTGAGGGACCCCACTCACTCCACAGATGCCATTTGAGTCCCTGGGCTGCCCCAGGTGGGTCTGGCTGGAAAAGGACCACAGGAGGTTGGCTCCGTGGTATATCTGGCCCTTCTCGCCCAGTCCCACCCCATCAGCCACTTCCTAATTAATTTCCTTTCAATGTGCATGAATCTGTGCACTGGGCCTCTAGAAAATATGATAAAAAGGAACCAAACAAAGACAAGTGCCTGCATAGATGATTCTCCTTGAATGAGTTTATTTGTGTATCTTCCCAGTGGGTCTGTAATGAACTATTTCACTGTGCAGTTGAAATGCTCTCTGGAAACTAACCAGTAAACTCTAGAATAGTGGTTCTCATACTTCAGTGTACTGAGGAATTACTTTTCATCTATGCAAAACTCCCACTTCCCACAACTCTGATTTCTTAGATCTGTGTGGAGCATAGGAATCTACATTTTGCCCGTGATCTGTGGACAGATTTTTGAAAAGCATTGCTCTAGACACGGTTAATTTCTACTCTGGGGCTAAGATTATGCTGGTAGACAAAGTTATCAGTGGGTCATTATTAACAAATTTTGTTTTATTTAATTTCCCCTCTTTTGGAGGTGGAAATTGATGTCTCTTTTTCATAGAATTCTTATAAAACTGCCTTCATATATTTAAAGCTCAATTTTCAGAGTAAGATAAAGGAGATTTCTTGGGACAACACAAAAATCTCTCCTAGCTGAGCATTTTCAATGAGCCTGTACCCTACACCAGTGGTCGGCAAACTAATTCGTCAACAGAGCCAAATATCAACAGGACAACCATTGAAATTTCTTTGGAGAGTCACATTTTAAAACTTAAACTTCTTCTAATGCCACTTCTTCAAAATAGACTTGTCCAGGCCATGGTATTTTGTGGAAGAGCCACATTTAAGGGGTCAAAGAGCCACATGTGGCTCTCGAGCTTCAGTATGCTGACCACTGCCCTACCCCACCAAAATTGCCAGGCAACAACTCTCTTTTTATATGTTAATACAGTTTTTTTTTTTTTTACTTTGGCATTATTCTTGGAAACATCTTTTTATTGTTCACAGGATGCCTGAGGGAAACTATGTGACCTATAGTTGTGTGGTTATAAACAGATTGAGAGACACAACCAATGTCACTAAGCATCTAAGAAAAAATGAGGCCGAGCAGGGTAGAGGAAAGAGCTCGCTTCTGGCAATCCACTTATCTTCCCCTGCGTGCTGGTGAAAAATGGGTTATCTGGCCACCTGCTCGAGTGGCTCAGGTGGGGAATCTGCGTGCTCCAGCTCTCCTCCAATCTGGGTATTTGCCTTCTTAGAAGCAGAGCTGATGAAAATAACCTCATGCTTAAATTCACACTAAGAGCAATGACAGAGAATGAGCTCCTTTGTCTATCTTAAACTCTGGATGAATTTACCTAATCACTTTCAACATCCCATTTTCAGCACCCACAGGAAGACTGTACAGCTCTTTGACTAAAATAGCACAACAGGTACCATGTTCCTTCTGCTCCTGGGCTGGTGCTGTATTAGGTTCTGGGAGAAAGGAAATGAGTAAGACAGATTTCCGCACAACATTGAGATCTAATACCCTCACCTGCTCGCTGCACTCTCCACGGATTTATCTCACCCTCCATCCACCCAGGTAATGTTTCATGGTGAGGTCACAGGGTGAAGAAATCACTTTATCAGGTTACTTTCTATTATCTGGGGTATAAAAATGTTCTTGGCCCAAAAAGCATGTGTTTCTACTATCAGCAAATAGAGGTAGCAGATAAAATCAGATTTTTTTGGAGGGGGGTGATATCAGGAAGGAAAAAAGAAGTAACAGTAGGCAATGCAGTGGCTAGGATTTTCTTTTCTCAGAGCTACTTATGTTAATAAGTATGGTTTCTTTCAAGGTGACTGAGGTGCTGGCAGTTATATCCAAAGATAAGAAATCCCGAGAATATTGAAGGATAGGGTTTCTTTCATTAGTTAATGGGCAGCCTTCCCTGCTTGAAAGGGTGCCCTCAACTAAAAGCCCCGGAAATGGCTTGAGATGCAAACTTGGTTCCAGTCTCTGCAGAAAAGCCACTTTTAAGACACATTGAACAGCCAAGAGTATATTTGATGAGTAAAAAGGGCTGTTCTCTATTCCAGCTGGGTGGTAGGAAGCAAAGCTAGGGCCAGGAGTAACTCATCAATGATCTGAACAGGTAGCAGTAGTGAGAACGTTAAATATGTCACCTCAGAGTACTTAAAACGATTTATAATTGATAGCTCATCCACTTCAGTACTTTATTTGATGGTGCATATTTGTTCATGTTTTGTTGACAGTCAACCGCATACACAGGCCATGAGTTTAGAAACCTGGCATCTACGTTTTTTTCTCACATTAATGACATCTTGGGTATTAGAACAAAGGAGTGTAGAAAGGGACTGCCGGTTTAACTGGCTAAAGGACAAGGAGAAAAATTGCTTTAAGCAGATTGGTCGTAAGATTCAATTAAATGTATGCCAACCATGGCAGCTTCAGCTGACACTTATTTCCAGGCAGGGAAGGGTGCCCTTCCCAGACTGACTTCTGCGCCCATTCTCCCGTGCTCTCCCTGCGAGGACATGGCTTACCCACAGGCATAGGTTTACTGGGCATTCACTTGCAATCCTTCCTCCCAGCTCCTATCCTGCAGGGAGACTTCAGAGGCCCTCCTGTCCCCCATCATGCCTTTCTTTTATCCCTGCACCACTGACATGCTCCATGTCCCACAATTCCCTGGGATTACACAGAAAGCACACCCAAAGGACAGACAAATGTAGTCTCCCCCTCTGTTGTCTGAAAATAAATGTAAGACGAACCCCTAGCTAGGGTGCTGCCTGGATGAGAACCTCCTAGCCCAGTGGTCGGCAAATTCATTAGTCAACAGAGCCAAACATCAACAGTACAATGATTGAAATTTCTTTTGAGAGCCAAATTTTTTAAACTTAGACTCCTTCTAACGCCACTTCTTTAACATAGACTCACCCAGGCTGTGGTATTTTGTGGAAGAGCCACACTCAAGGGGCCAAAGAGCCGCATGTGGCTCGAGAGCTGCGGTTTGCCGACCACTGTCCTAGTTGATAGTATGTCCCTAGTCAGACACGGAACCCGGCTCTCGGGCATCCTTAAATGATGTTAAAAGGTAAGCAGAGACATATTAACAATTAAGGCTTTATTCCAGCAAAAATACAGATCTGAAGGGGTCAGGGCCAAACAGGAAGTGGTTAAAACTCCCCCAAGAGAAGCCAGGGCCGGGCACGTGGAGGAGGCGGAGGCAGAGCAGGAAGCCAGCTCTCGACTGTGATTGGTCAGTTCTGAGCCTGGGATTTCCTGAGGCACCTGCACTTCCGGCTCAGCTGGTGCTTGTTTCCGGCTCCCCTGGCGGCCTTGGGGTTGGAAATGAGGCTGGTGTGACCTTGGCCTTGGCTCTGGCCTTCATCGCGGGCCGGTGCCTGCTCTCCTGCTGGCGGGGTGAAGTGACAGGAGCTAGAAAGGTGAGGACAGGCTCGGTAAAGCGCAATGGCTCCGGTGGGGCCTGGAGGGGCCTCTGTGTCCACTTCTGTCTCCCTGCCCTGCGGCCAGCCTCCTGCGCCCCCCACCGGGGCGATCGCAGGGCCCGGCTCCCCGAAAGCCTCCCGGGTTACAGGGTTACATGCCCTGCTGTCACTGCTCCCTATGCTTAATTTCATCCCGTAACTTGTGTGTTGTAAGTGAGGGCCTAAGGGAAAATGGAGCACAAACTGCGGCTGGCGAGCCACATGTGGCTCTTTGGCCCCTTGAGTTTATAGCAAAGGGCAGCGTAGGAGGACCCTAATTAAGTTAATAACAATGCACCTACCTATATAGCTTAAGTTAAAAAATGTTGGCTCTCAAAAGAAATGTCAATCGTTGTCCTGTTGATATTTGGCTCTGTTGACTAATGAGTTTGCGGACCACTGAGGTAGGAGACACTGTAACAGGCATGCGGCCCGCAGCCTGTGAGTTTGACACACTTGAGATACATGAGCTCTGCATAATGCGCATGCCCGCAGCCCCTCCTGACCTCACTGTGCCCCTTAGAGCAGCATAAGTCCTAAGACGGGGTTCATTCCCCCAGCCCTGGGAGGGGCCAGGTGAAGATGATGACCCAGAGAGGGGTGGGGGCGGGTCCGAGGACCCTGAGGCCACACTTTCCCCAGGAACCAAGCCTTCTTCCTAAGGGAGCATGGCTTTCTAAAAACACCCAAGATCCTCCCATCACACCTTTCCCACTGGTGTTGTTACATCCTTAACTTGGCCACTGGCTTGCCCTGAGGACAATGAAATGAATGGGACAATGGGGCTTCCCGTTCCCTTTCCTGTCAGTCCTTCCTTCCGTACATCCCCGTCTGTCCAAGGCAGGGTTGGAATATGTGCCCGCTGGACAGTGAGAGATGGTGCCGATGGAAAAGAATAGAAAAATAAAGAGAAAAATAAGAGAAAAAAGATGGTGCGGTTGAACAAGATGAATGTGCCCGATACCACTGAACTCTACCCTTAAAAATGGTTCAGGTGATACATTTTGTTACGCTTATTTTAACATAATTTAAAAGATTAAACTCATTTGAAAAGAAAAGTAGAATAAAATTGATTGGATTAGTCTGGGGCCTGTTCCCGCTGTGCCTGCCGGGGAGAAGGAAATGCATGTACTTTTGCAGGAAAAGCAGAGGAATTGCATAGCTGAGAGGCGGCCTGGGGGCTCAGTCGTATTGTCACTTAAAAGGATGTTTCGTCATAGAAGGGGGAGGGGAGAACCATGAGATTTAAAGTTCGCATTAGAAAATGACTTGTGTTAAATAGCAGACACCATGACAAGATTGGAGAGGGGCTGCAGGGAAAGAAGATGCACATGTTTTAGTACTTTTAAAAGCACGGTTTTTTCATGCTTTTTAAGGAAGGGGCCCGCTGGGCCCTGCCCGCTCTGTAGTTGGCGCTGACCATCGGCACTGCACGGTATTTACATTGTGGGGAGTACTGTTGGGATGGAAAGGTGTGTGAACCCCATGTGCATAGTTCTGGGAGCACAAAGAGCCCAGTGCCATGCTCAAAATAGACACACATACTTTTAATTTGAGCCTTTCCCCCATATCATGTGGTTAACAGGCTTATTCGGTGAGTTCTCTGGTGTTGCTTTGTTCCTTTAATTCACTTTTTTATTTTTACTTTTAAAGAAGTACCAACCCTTTAAAAAAAAATATATATATATATATATATATATATATATATATATTTTATTGATTTTTTACAGGGCGGAAGGGAGAGGGATAGAAAGTCAGAAACATCAATGAGAGAGAAACATCCATCAGCTGCCTCTTGCACGCCCCCTACTGGGGATGTGCCTGCAGCCAAGGTACACGCCCTTGACAGGGAGGGATCGAACCTGGGACCTTTCAGTCCGCAGTCCAACTCTCTATCCACCAAACCAAACCGGTTTCGGCTGATTCACTTCTTGATACTTGTGCTATTTGAGAGAAGTATTCAATGTCATTAATCAGTGACAGCAGTTAACAGTGAAAAGCTAATGAAACAAAGGATCTTAATTGTTCGTAACCATCTTTTCACTTTTACTAATTGCTTTGTGAGTTTTCCATATTTCTTTAAGTTAAAAGAATTCTCGAAAAGGAAGGAAGGAAGAGACACTTTAAAATTCTCATAAGCCCTTTCAAGTTGTTCTTCCCCATTCCATAAGGACAGAGAGAAACAGGGGTGCTTCCCTGGCTGTGAGGCCCCCTGAGTGCTGAGTTCCACAGGGGAAGTTCTCTGCCCCCTGTAATCACTTGACATCTGCAGTCCCCCCCTTTTTTTGTTTTTGTTTTCCATTGTGTTTTATTTTTTATTGTTTAAAGTATTACATGTGTCTCCTTCCCCTCCTATTAACCCCCCCACACACACTACTCCCAGCCCCATGTATCCATTGGTTATGCTAATATGCATGCATACAAGTCCTTTGGTAGATCTCTAACCCTCTCTCCTCCCCTGCCATTTGTTTCTGGATCTATTTTTGTTCATCAGTTTATGTTGATCATTATATCCCACAGATGAGTGAGATAATTTGATATTTGTCTTTCTCCAGTTGGCTTAATTCACTTAGCATAATGCTCTCCAGGCCGATCTATGCTGTTGGAAATGGTAAACGTTCCTTATTTATTTATTTATTTTTTACAACTCTCCTATGGAATGTATGCCTTTCGGTTTTCCCTGTGCTAGTATTTTCATGTTATTGATTACTGACACGGAGAAGAAAGGAACACTCAATAAGTTTATGTCTTCACTCTATTTCTCTTACTCTATTTCATCCCCTTCTCTCCTCCCTTCCTGCACCTGAATCCCTGACTCAAGTGTTTGTCCATCTTCAAAGCGGGCCTCGAGCCTGTGGCCCCAACTGCAGGGAATCAGGCTGATGTGGAATCATGCTGTTCTTTTGAAAGTGAAAGGGTCAGAAAGATCCACCCCCTTGTCCACTTGGTAGGTCATTCTAAACTTAGGCTGTTATTTTTATTTTTAAGGGATGTAAATTACACTGCCTTTTCTATTAAGACTCTATTGTCCTCTGTCAGTACCACCTGCATTTGAATTGTATGTCCATAGGACCGTGGTCGGTAAACCGCAGCTCGCCAGCCACATGCGGCTCTTTGGCCCCTTGAGTGTGGCTCTTCCACAAAATACCATGGCCAGGGTGAGTCTGTTTAGAAGAAGTGGCATTAGGAGAAGTTTAAGTTTAAAAAATGTGGCTCTCCAAAGAAATTTCAATCGTTGTCCTGTTGATATTTGGCTCTGTTGACTAATGAGTTTGCCGACCACTGTCCTAGGACGAGGATCCATCTAACTTCCCGTTCAGGATGCTCTCTGGGACCAACGGCTGCTGAGAAAGCTCTCCTTCTGGGGTGATGGGTGCATCCACTCAGTTACTTAACCTTGACGCTACCAAACCTCAGGACACTTTCCCGTGATTGCGTAGCTGTACTTTGTAGCACTGGTCTTTTTTTTTTTAATATGTTTTTATCCATTTCGGAGAGAGGAAGGGAGAGGGGGAGAGAGTGAAACATCAGTGGTGAGAGAGGATTATTGATCAGCTGCCTCCTGCATGAGTTCCCCAGTGGGGATCTAGCCCACAGCCCGGCACGTGTCCTGTCTGGGAATGAACCCTGACCTCCTGGTTCATGGGCTGATGCTGGGCTACTTAGTAGCATTTGAACACTGACATCAACTTTTCCCTCTTGGCTTTCAGACCATCTTTTTCTTTTTCTTTTTTCCTTCTTTGTCTTTATAGTTGTACTAGGAGCCCAGTGCACAAAATTTGTGCACTTAGCATAGGTGGTCCCTCAGCCCAACCTGCCCCCTCTCACATACTGGGAGTCCTCCGGGGATGTCCTATTGAAGGCTCACCCCCAGCCTGTCCAAGGCCAAAAGCCTCTGGGCAGGCTTTCTGTCCTTGGACAGGGGACCTCAGCCAGGGGACCCCAGCAAAGCGATCGCCCTGTGATGGGGGCCCATCGCTGGCTGGCTTTGCCAGCCCAGCCTATCCCAGCCTTGGGCAGCAGCCATCTTGGTTGGGTGTTAATTTGCACATTGCTCCTGATTGGCTTGTGGGCATGGCTTATTGGGTGTAGCAAAGGTACAGTCAATTTGCATATCACTCTTTTATTAGATAGGATATCTTTTTCCAGCTGCTCCTTTTCTCTGCCAGTTCTTCTGAAGTGCCCAGGTCCTCCACACTCTGTCTTCAGCCCTGTTTCTCCTTCACTCTATAATATTCTCACTTGGTGGTCTCATTCAAACCCGGGGCTTCCGCTGCTTTGTCTGTCTTGCGGGGCTGTCTGTCTCCTGCCTGGACCTCTTGTGTTGTTTTCTGTATATGCACCGATTCGATTAGGATTGTGTTGTAACGAATAAAATTCGACACGCAGCTAAAAGAAAGTAGGGCATACTTTTTATCAAATCCTAAGCAATAACCAGAGACAGTCAACCCATGGCTTTGCAGAAGACCTAGGTATTAATGATCCAAGTTTGATCTCCCTTTATGCTCACCACAATCAGCGTATCACTTTTGTCCCAATGCTTGTTGCTTCCTAGTCATGCAACAGCTGATGTGTCTCCTGGCTTCACATGCCTATTCCAGAAAGGAACATGGAGGGAGAAATAAACAGCTGAGCTGCCTTTTTTTTTTTTAACTAGGAAGCAAAATTCACTAGCAATCCTACCAACCATATGCTGAAATATATCATTGTTAAAGTGTCCTTTGACTTTTTCTCTAAAAGTGATTCTTAAGCTTTCCACTCTCCTCTTCTGTGATGGAGGAAGGCACAGGAGAATGGTGTGAGGAATAACTGGTCCACAGTTTGGGGTAGCCAATCCAGTTTTGGCCCATCCATTGTCATACTTGACATCTCCAACTGGATATTCCACAGATACCTTAAACTCAGCCTACAGATTTTTGGAGAGGAGTGAAATCCGGGAAAAATAATGGTAAGATTTCAGGCCTGATCCAGGGCAAAAGTAGTGCTCCATTAGGCTGCTGTCTGCCCCTCTCATTTTTGGGAAATTGTAGCATATACATACATCCTCGGGGTAGCCACAGTCTTTGTTCCTGGATGGGACAAACGTCAGGCTTCCAGCCTTATCCAAGAAGAGCCAATGGCTGTAGAAGAAAAAGGTGCTAGGATTCCATCTCTCTTGTGCTTTTTCATCCTTAAACTGAAAAATGGCCTCTCTCCTTTTTCTGGACACATATGGGATTTGTTTCTCTCTATGCCTGTACCTGAACTTTTTATAGTGCTTAACAGTCTTTTCTCAGCACAGTTCCCTGTCCTTCCTCTTTCCTTGTTCCTCTCATCTCCCTCCGTGGTGCCCTGTTGAGCAGCTCTTGAAGATATTGATGTAATCACTTCCTCGGGTGTAGCTCGTGTTTGCCGGTGTGTTCCGGAGGGTGAAATAAGCGCCCATGATTATGGTTGTCAATGATTGTTCACAGTAGCAGCGATAATAATAATTGTTGGCATTATTTACCTTCTCGAAGGGGTGAGGTGAATACTATAAGCCATTACTTCATAAAGTGCTCCTTCCAGGGGATGCTCTGGAAAAGAGCGTAACTCTTCCTAGCATATGAGTAAAGCTTATTTGGAACAAACAACCATGTGTGACTGTTCACGTTTGTTTTTTTTTTAATATTGAGAATATACTCCAGATAAATTGACTGTAGAATGTCACTGCTAAAATCACATCAGTGACTCTGTTTTTCCATTTTACGAATTGGTTTCAGGTGACATGTGAAAATATTTTCTATGTTGGTTTGGGTTTTTCTTACACAAGTCAGTTCTCTATATTGTAAACACACACAGAGGCTGTGGTATGGTTTTCTGCAGTACTCGGCATAGGATCCCTTGTCCAGCCATCACTCCCACTTGTGACAGGACAGGGGAAGGTCACGCAATTGTCATTTCGTGGCAAACTTGAATGATGCTCCTGTGCAAATAAATATAGAATCGCCTCACCTTCTAGAAACATAGACCCCTTTTGCAGAAAGGATAAGATATGCAGCAGAAATAGCTTCACTCCCACTGCACGTTTTCCAGGATGTTTAGAGTTGTGTCCCGATTCTCTACGAATTTCTGTTTTCTTGCAAATGCAGTTTGACTCTGTTACAGAATTTCAGAGATAAAAGAGGACAATTTAACCTGCTCCTGTTCAAAAATACGCAAGCTTTGTTTGCAGGCGTGAAATGGAGTCTAAATTAAGCAAAAGATAAAAATGTGGCACCAAAATAAAAGTCCTTTTCTTGCCAACCTGAACACAGAAGCTGAGAAATCCTCATACATAGGAAAAAAAAAAAAAAAAAAAACAAGGAAATAGGCTTTACCTGAACCATTGATTACTCAGTGGCTGGAAGGTTAACCTGAGATTTATTTAAAGGGAAAGAAGGACCTCGAGGGCGAGATCAGATGAGAGGATTTAGGAGGCCAGCGAGGTTACCTGGGGTCAGTCACAGGATGGCACACAGGGATGACCTGGCGGTGAGCGTCTAGTAATAGGAGTTCCTCTCACGCAGAGAGGAGAAATGTAGCTGGAGTTTTGGTTCTCTTAGAGGAGAACAAGAGAAATAAATTCATGAGGGTAGGACAATAGACAAGGAAGCCACATTTTAATACAAGAAGTTACCAACACACTTGTTAGGTCTCTATCCAACAAGCATAGCTGAAGACAGGTTATTCCTAGCTGGAGGCTACATTTTTGACACATTAACGGATATTATAAGAAGTCTGTTTGATTGAAATGTGTGCACATCATATTTTTAATGTGAAAGTAAAACGAATCACCTGTTATTTCTAGGCAGTCTTCCTTTTACATCAAAGAGTAGCCGTTGCAACTATCTCGGGGTTGATACAGTCACCATATTTTAATTGATTTATCTACATGCTTATCTCTCTTGTATTTTTCCCTGGACATTTTCAGTTGTGGTGTGTAGGTGACAGCTAATGACAGCAGCTGCTGAGTTCTAGAGGTGTGTCAGCAGCTTCTTCCGTGCCCCAGGAGAAATGGCCTTTTCTCTCTGTGTCTTCCCTTGTTCTCTGTTGGGACTTAGGTTCCTTGTCATTCTCCACTTTGCCAGTTTCCACCGAGCACCTGCTCTGTGCCAGGAGCTGTTCGGGTTCTAGGGAGAGCAGGGAGCAGGGGTGCTCTGTTCCAAAAGGAAGGAGCCAGAAATAAACAGGAAGTGAATTTCAGGTAGTGCTCTCTCTGCTGTGCGGACAGCAGGGTGCCGAGAAAGAGTGGCTGGCCTGGGGGTAGGACGGCTTTATAGAAGTGGGATGCCAGCTGCATTTTCCAGGCACTCCAACAGCAAGTGAATAGGCCCAACGTTACAATAGGCTGGGTGCGGGCAAGGACAGAATGAAGGCCAATGGAGTTGAACCAAGGGGCTAAAAATACTGAACGGATTCCAGCAAGATAGCAGGGGCTGATCCTGAAATTGTCCCTGGGCCATAAGGAATTTGAATTGTATTATCAGTGCAGTGAGGAGCCTTGTGCCTTGCTGTTATGAGGTGGCGCTCAGCTCAATCGAGGTTGTGACACATTCTGATTTTTGTTCTTTCGAGGTGGATCAGGGAAGGACTAGAATAAAAGCAGGGAGATGGGTTGGACGTGACTGAGTGGTTCAAGGGCAGGATCACAGTAGAAGTCAGCATGAGGGGAAATGAAATGGAACCAGTTTTCTTGACCGGTATTCTTGACCGGGCCTCCACCATCTGAAGCGGAGCACGCGGCCACCTGCAGAATTTGGTTTGAGTGATGCTCCGTGAGTATTTCCTCTTTCCCTTGTAGATTACAAGAGAGAAAAGAACATTTATCACTTGTCATTTATTGCTTGGACTAAATTCTTCCTTTCTCAGTCCATATCATTTTCTGAGAGATGCTAAATTAATACTTTCAAGTACATTTCGATAATCGTAGCATTTCTTACATGTCATGTAAGATTCCCTTCACAAGGAAAAAGCAGCTTGGATACAAGACAGACACAGAGGAAAACATATAAGGAAATAACATTGCATCTTCTTGAGCTATTGGTTTGCAGATTGTGTTGGTTTTTTTCTGTAGCCCTTCCGTTACAGAACTACATTTTAGCCTCCAAGGCAATGTTTGTTGACAGATACTGCTGTTGTTTCCAGCGTTCCCATCTTAGTTTAATAGTCTCATTCTTCCGTGTGATAAACATGTGACTTTTTCGAGAAGCCTGCTTTTGGATGTTGAACTTCACACATGATGAAGGACTAGCTTCCTTTTTCTGAAGGGTAATCAAAGACAATGATGTTTTTGGGAGATTGGCTTAAATCGAATTCCTTTGAGTTTCATCGTACAATATTTGGTCATCCTGCCATATTTTGAGTACAGTATCATATGGTTTATAAGGCGTGGCCTGAAGGGATAATAAATTCAACAATGAAAGACGCAAACACCAGCCAAAGGCAGGGATTGATTCCCTGTATCAAACAGTATTTTAAGCATCTGTTATGGGAAAACATGCTCGAGAGCCTTGGGCAGACTACATATATACTTAAAAAATTATACAAGATAACATTGTGTAAGATTTTGTGAGTTGGTTGGTTCAAAGTGTTGCTAGAAGGGTTGAGAGAAATTGAATGGAATCTGGGGAGTCGAGTGGACTTTACCAGCAATTGTAGCATTTTAACTGGATTCTGAAAGATCTATGTTGTTTTCTTAGGAAAAAGGGACAAAGATGCCTCATTAGTGAGCCATGAGAGTCAATAAAACTATTGGCCTCTACAGCTTATGTCTTCAGGAAAGCACTATGGGCTCCTGTAGGCATTCCTGTAGACATTCCTGTAGGCATTCCTGTAGACATTCCTGTAGGCGGTGTCTCAGCCCCAGGGACAACTGGAAAACTCTTTAGAACTACCAGATGCATGAAGCCTAGGCTGGACTTCTAGACTGATAATGATGGGAACATCTGTTTAACCGGCTTTCCGTAATTAGTGACAAAGGAAGCGCATGTTGCATCCGCACGTCCCTGCCCTGGCTTGTCAAGGAGCATTGAGCATTGTGTTTCCTGGTCAAGTTCTATGGAATCGAGTTTAATGGTTTATCTTTGCTTCCATTCTTTTGTTAATCATTTTGGATTGTAAGTTATTTTTTAAATAAATAGTCTATCTAGTTACACTATTAAAGGGAATTACAAAGGTTTTAGCTTGTGGCGTAATTATTCAAGCATAGCTGCAAAACACAGAGTACATATTTCAGATTGTCTGTGCTTAGAGGAGTATGTTCGATGGTGCAGTTTTATTTTTAGTCTGGTATAAATTACTTTTTTTTTTCCTCAGGGAGGCTTCTGTAATAGGGGATGGGGTGGTGAGTAGGTCAGGTTTTTCTGTACCTAGATTAATTCTATAGTGCAATTTCGTGCACTCAGCCACTAGTATACATATTTTATTTTATTTATTTGGAAGAAACACACATAATCAGGTACTTATTCTGTTCTCTTAGAAAAGAATAAACCTGTCTATTGGTGCAATTTAAATAAACTAATTATATTATGAGGAAAATAAAGTGTTATGTTACTGTTCTACAAATAGTAGTGTTCATTTCTATTATAGAAAATATTACACAAATTTTCTTTATTCTAACTCAAAAGTAAATGTTCTTTGGTTTACTGTGTGAACCAACTGGGAAGACTATAGTGGTTAACAAAAAAATCATTATGATTTATGCCTTAATAAAAGCATGCATCACTATTGGAAAATGTTAAAGCTCACAGGCAGCTGTGGCCAGCAAGAACATGTGGGCAGAATTCAGAGTTTGTTTAGTTTCATGTTATAACCAGAGGCCCGCTGCACGGAATTCGTGCAAGGGGCATGGCTCCCCCACCGCTGTGGCTGCCTCTGCCTCGGCCCCCGCCGCTGCGACTTCTTCTGGAAGGTCCTCTGGAAGGATGTCCGGAGGATGCCCAGTCTAATTAGCATATTATGCTCTTGCTATTATAGATATTTTTTCCCCAAATCAAAGTGAAATAAAACTCCTCTTTTAGGAGCAGCAAGACTACTCATTAAAGGAAACAGAGTTACAGAGATTGTCTAATTTAAAGGTTAGAAAAATGTATTCTTTAAAAAAAATAATTCTTTATGAAAGTATTACATATGTCCCCCTCCCCCCCCATCGGTCCCCCCTATCCTATCCCCTCACCACCCCATTGTCTGTGTCCATGGGCCATGCATATATGCAGAAAATACACACGTTTTTGTTTGTTATTTGGAATTATATTTCAAGAGTTACAGAATTTAGTGTATTTTACCATTTTTCTGCAAAGAAACCTGATTTTTAAAGAAAAGTATGGCATGCACTAATTTAGCCTTTCTTGAAAAGTAAGAGTGTGTAGTGTTGAAGATTTACTTCAATATGTTTTCTATTGAATGAATCTTGAAATAGGAGCTCTCTCTCAGACAGGGTATGTCTTGGGGGATATGTTTTCATGTGCACAGATCTGGAAACATATCTAATGACTAGGGTTTGAATGGTAGAAAAAGAAGGAACTGCAACTTATTTCAGTGAATTACTGTAGTTAGAATGTGCTGGTTTCAGTGAATTACTGTAGTTAGAATGTGCTGGTTTTCCATATTATAGAAACCAAAGTCAAGATGATTCATTATCACAGACCAGGGCATTTGATAAACGAGTATTTGTCTGTCTCTGGTATCTGATATGAATCCAAACAATATAAAATGAAAGAAATACCTTAGGGTAAATTCCTCTAATTTTAAAACTACAAGCTCCCTTTACAACTGTGAGCATTCCAAATCATAATGTCATATAACAACATTAGAGATTTAAAAAATTTGCAAGTTCTGGCTGCATAAGATTTTCATTTATTGGTACTTATGGAACATGTCCTCAGAGGCTTTAAAAAACAATTTGCAAACCCACCTTGGAACAACTGTAGCACTTCGGGACGGCAAAAAGCTAATAAATACACTAATTTGGAAGATTGGAAAAAAAATAACCAGAAAAATTAAGTAGGAAGTTCAGTGTCACTGGATAAATTGGAATTAGCGTTCTGAATAACTCTTCTTAAACAAGTGATTTTCACATCACTTCTCTTGACCCACGGTTAAAACCTATCTCAGAATTCTGCTCAAGTTAGCTTCTCTGTTTACGTTATTAGCTAGGATATCGTTGATTTGCATTTAAAATCAGCCTTGATTTGAGGTGGTGAACATATAATACAATGCAGAGATGATGTATTATAGAAACCTTATAATAATTTTAACTAAAGTCACCCTAGTAAATTTAGTAAAAATAAAAATCAGTACTTTGAAGAACATTCTGATTTTTAAGTTTTTAAATTGTCTTAAAATATAATTTTATTAATTTCAAAGAGGGAGAGAGAGATGGAAACATCAATGCCGAGGGAGAATCATTGATTGGCTGCCTCATGCACAATCCAGGCATGTGCCCTGGTGGGATGCAGACTGGTGCAGCCACTGTGGAAAATAATATGGAGTTTCCTCAAAAAATTAAAAATGGAACTGCCATTTTATATTTGCATCTGCAATGTATGAGGACTTATATTTCTCCATATCCTCACCAACCATCGTTTTCATTTTCTCAAGAAAAATCATGCCACTCTAGTGAGTGTGAGCTGATGTCTCATGGGACTTGATTTGTGTTTCTCTTAGGGCTGAATGACAGTAAGCATCTCTTTGCTCATGTTCACTGCTCTATGTTCTGTGAAGATATGTTTGTTCAAACTCTTTGCCCATTTTAAAATTGCATTGTCTGTCTTTTAGTTGTTGGACTTTTTGTTCTTTAGCTATTATGGATTCTACACCCTTATCACATTTAAGATTTGCAGATTGCCCAGCCGGCATGGCTCAGGGGTTGAGTGTTGACCTATGAACCAGGAGGTCATGGTTTGATTCTTGGTCAGGACACATGCCCAGACTGTGGGCTTGATCTCTGGTGTGGGGTGTGCAGGACGAATCCAGTCAATGATCCTCTCTCATCATGGATGTTTCTCTCTCTCCCTCTTATCTTCCTCTCTAAAGTTAATTATAAAAAAGATTTAAAAACAGCCGTGCAAATATATTCTCCCATATTGAGAAAATACCTATCACTTTGTTAATAGTGTTCTTCGAGGCACGAGATAATTTGGTTTTGATTTGACGAAGTCCTATTTATGTTTTTCTTTCTCAGTTTGTACTTTTGGTGTCACATCTAAGTATCCATAGTCAACTCCAAGTTAACGAAGATTTATCCCTACTATGTGTTTTAAGTTTTAACTCTTAACATTTGGATGTTTTATTCATTTTTTAAGTTAACTTTTGTGTATGACATGGAGTAAGTGTCCAAATTCATGCTTTTCCAGGTGGGTAGCCAGTATTCTCTGCGTTTGTTGAAGAGGCTGGTCTTCCCCCCCATTGAATGGTCTCAGCATCTCATCAAAAATCAGTTGGCCATAGATTATGGGTTTGTTTTTGGATTCTCAGTTTTATTCTGTTAATCTATGTCTCTCCTTATGCTGGTGTGCTGTTGTTTTGGTTGTAGTAGCTTTATAGTAAGTTTGACATCAGGCAGTGTAAGTCTTTCAACTTTGTCCTCCCTTTCCAAGATTGTTTTGAATATTCAGGGTCTTTTTGCAATTCTGCATGGATTTTAGGATTAGCTTTTCCTTTCTGCAAAATGGCGGTTGGGATTTTTATAGGAAATGCATTGCATTTCTTGAGCACTTTGTGTATTCTTACCATATTAACAAAACCAAGTTCTCTAATTCCTTTCAATGATGCTTTGTAATCTTCAGTTTGCATATCTTAAACTTTCTTCATTAAATGTATTTCTAGATATTTATTTTTATAGTCTCATAAATTAATTTTTTCTTAATTTCCTCTTGTGTCCTTGATTTTAATGCATAGAAATCCAAATTATTATTAGAACTCAAACTAATAGACCTGTTTCAGCACTCTGACATATGGATAATGCATACATAAGCTCATGGGAAAATTCTACCCAACACTAATAGAAACCTGCTACTTAACTGCACATATATTTTGAAGAGTGAAATAGGAAATATTTCTATTTCACATCCAAAATCATATTTTATTATCAAATTTTAAAAGTGATATTGACTTGACATATTTTGTGGATATTATGTCAAACTAGTCAAAAGAGTATAGATATTGGTTTTCATGTTTCTTCCAAAACCAATGAAGGGTGAATAATTCAGTCAGTCAAATGGAGCTTCACATCAAATAATGCTTTTCTTCAGCAAATTACTTAAAGTTTTCAGTTTCCAAAAAAGTTGTTAGTAATTTTTTCCAAAATAACAACTCAAAAGATATTGCAGTTTGATATTTGAGTGATAGGAATGAGTATAAAGAGTTCTCATATAAGTACAACATCAGAATCATATTTAAAAATGAATGTTTCAGAAATTTCTCTGAAATAAACATTTTCCATTTGTCTATCTATATTAATAAAAGGGTAATATGCTAATTAGGCCATGAGACATTCCAGAAATCCTTCCAGACAGAACCATGGTGGCGAGGCTGAGGCAGAGGCAGTTAGGGGTGATCAGGCCAGGAGGGGAGGGCAGTTGGGGTGATCAGGTTGGCAGGGGGGTGCAGTTGGGGGCAAGCAGGCCAGCAGGCAGAGTTTTTAGGGGAGATCAAGCAGGCAGGCAGGTGAGTAGTTAGGAGCCAGTAGTCCCGGATTGAGAAGGGGTTGTCTGACTGCCAGTTTAGGCCCAATCCCACAGGGGTCCCAGATTAGAAAGAATGCAGGCCAGGCTAAGGGACATACCCCCCTCAACCCCCCCCTCCCACCGTGCATGAATTTCGTGCACTCAGCCACTAGTATACATATGAAAGCCTAAGCAACCATTCGACCGGTCACTGTGATGCACACTGACCACCAGGGGGCAGATGCTCAATGCAGGAGCTGCTGCCTGGTGGTCAGTGCCCTCCCTCAGCGGGTGCACTACTCAGCTGAATGACGGGTGCCAGACACTGGGCTCAAGGCTGGCGAGCTCAGCTATGGTGACAATAGCCCCTCCTGTGGACACTCCCCCTGCACACCCCTCCCCCATCTGGACTGGGATCGGGACTGGGCTCAGTACTGGCATTGGAACGGACTGGGCGTGAGCCTGTTGCTGCTTCTTGTCGTGAGTGCGCCAGTATCACCCTAGGACGGGCTTGCGGAGACTGCAGAGAGGCACTGAGCGGAGGTGGCAGCAGGTGCAGAAGGGCCAGGATGAGGGGAAGTGGTGCAGCCCCCAGCCTGCACTCGGGCTCCTCCCCAGCCACCTGCCGCGTTGTGCACCACTGCATCCCTCTTGGGATGTTCGACTGATGGTTTCAGCCTCGTCCCCACAGATGACACTGAGGGACCCCAGGCCTCTAGTTATTATATACTAGGGGCCCAGTGCGTGTGAATTGGTGCACCTTGAGGCTGCAGTGGACCCGGGTGGGTCTCTGCCCATCTTCCACGCCCCCGCCTGGCCCCTCCCCCTGTGGCCCCAGGTCCCCTGTCTGCCAGAAGCCTGGCTCCCGTGGCTGCTGCCCGATCATCCCTCAGGAGCAGGGGGAGGTGGGTAAACTCTGGGGGATGATGGGGCCGGCAGCCACGGCTCGCACCTGCTGGCTCTGACACCGGCAGTGGGTGTGAGCGGGGTCAACGCTGGCAGTAGGTGCACGTGCCTGATGGGACTTTGGCCCATGGGAGGCAGAGAAGTTCCAGTCACCACCAGAGGCTCTTCCCGATGACAGCGGCCAGCGCCCTGCCTTGGTCTGTGCTGCTGCTCGCCTGCTCCACCAGCAGTGGCTGATGCCCGCCGTGTTCTCTGCTCTGCAGCCTGCTGCCAAAGTCCGCCATGTTCTGTACACGCCCCCTGGTGGTCAGCACCTGTCACAGTCACCGGTTCGCTTGTTCTGTTGTTTGGTCTATTTGCATATTAGTCTTTTATTATATAGGATGATTCAGGCATATATAACACTCAGAAAAAACGAGAACAAGCAGGAGGAAAAAACCCTTCAAAATGCTGTAATTTCAGTTAATCTCCAATGGCTTTTAAAGGCACAGTTTTGCAGCAAAAAAAATTTCAACATCGCTGAACTTAAAATGCTCTGTGAAATGAATGCCTTCTCATATGGCAGTTTTGTAGAACACCATTATTAGCACATATTGCAAACGTGAACAGTGTTTTTGTAAACAAGCAAAACAACAAAAAGATTCCCAAGGGATGTCCTCTTATTGCAGAACCGTCATATGTTAAAAATTAAAGTGATAGCATGTGCTTTTTATATTTCAGTGAAGCTTGTTATGCCTGTGCTAAGTACATTCTGCCTTTTAATTTTATATAATATTTGGTTATTGTATTTTTGTGAAGTAACCACATTACAGTTAAGTAGAATTTTGGTTTTGACTCTTCACTATAAAACAGGACCCACACAGCCAAGATGTATGCTTAAGGTTATTTAATAACTATTAAAGAGACAATTTCAATGCATAAATCCAAACTGCCATCTATCAACCTAATGAAAAGAAATATTATTATCTTGCATTTTCTTTCTCTGTTATTGATTTGTGGTGGCCCAAGACCATTTTACAAATGATCAGTGTCGTCCTTATCTGTCATGGAAAAGAATTCATTCCCTGGGTGGCTGAGCAACATGAGGGGAAATAAATTTCTCAGAAATGTATCCCCTGAAGGTTGCTATCCATTATTGTTACAAGTTTGCAATGGAAATGGCTTTATTGCTACATAGAGAATATGATAAAATTTAAGCCCTGTGGAAGATGATTAGAAAATAAATATAATACATATATAACATATTATGGGCAATATATTGCCACATTTGATTCATTTATTTGGGCAATGTTTTGAGTATATCAAAGCAAACATGGGACAATGCAAATCTGCATGTTAATCCAAAGTGTAATAAAAATGAAAGGTAATGCATTTAGGGAATTGAAAATTAAAGTGGTCTCCCTTTTCCACAATATGTTTTAGTTGGGTGGCAGATGTGAGCTCTATAAATCACATCATATCATTTCAATGTTTCACTTAAATTTACCTCTTTTCCATTACTCCCAGAATGAATTTTAGCAAGGCTTCGTCTTTCTAAGAGGTCATCTCAGCAGAAAAATAAAGCAAAAGTTAGTGGAACTAATTCCATCACTGAGTTCAGTCTTACCTCTGTTATCTGTAGCCACTTTTGTATGAACCACATTATATAATAATACCTTATTATGTTATGCATTTAAGTATAATCTCTAATTGTTTATGTCCATATAGGGAAATATATATTTACTTACGTTTTAATATTTGACCTGAGTAATATCTATACTAATAAAAGAATAAGATGCAAATTGACTGTACCTTTGTAATGCCCACCAGCCAATCAGGAGTGAGTATGCAAATTAACCCAACAAAGACAGTGGGATAATTTTCATACACAGGTACTGAGCAGCTAGGGGTAGGCAACGATGCAGGCTTTCTACACTGTCCCCGGCCACTCTGGGCCTCTGGGGAGCGTGGGAAGGTGGAAAGGCAGCTCTGGCCAGAGCGATTGGTACTTGCAGCCAGGGGAAGGAAGGCCCATTCTTGCACAAATCTTCATGCATCAGGCCTCTAGTATATCAATAAAATTATTACAATTTCTAGCCATACTTTATTTTATTTTAGTTTCTAAAAATATATTTTATTGATTTTTTACAGAGAGGAAGGGAGAAGGATAGAGAGTTAGAAACATTGATGAGAGAGAAACATCGATCAGCCGCCTACTGCACACACTCTACTGGGGATGTGCCCACAACCAAGATACATGGCATTGACCAGCATCAAACCTGGGACCCTGCAGTCCACAGGCCGATGCTCTATCCACTGAGCAAAACCGGTTAGGGCTCTTATCATAGTTTAGAAATGAGACAATTTTAATATATTAATCCACACCTATAAATATAATTTAACCAACAAATATGATAGCTTAAAAATTAGAGAATTTTTGTATACCTGGCTTCCTTAAAAAAAAAAAAGACATATACATTAAAGACCATTCCCCAAAGGAATCCTCAATCCTCTAGCCCAGGGGTCGGCAAACTCATTAGTCAATAGAGCCACATATCAACAGGACAATGATTGAAATTTTTTCAGAGAGCCACATTTTTTTTTAACTTAACCTCCTAATGCCACTTCTTCAACCTAGACTCGCCCAGGCCGTGGTATTTTGTGGAAGAGCCACACTTAGGGAGCCAAAGAGCTGCATGTGGCTCGCGAGCCACGATTTGCCAATCACTGCTCTAGCCCAAGGTGTGCCGATCTGGAACTGCTACTCCATCACAACCAGCCCTGAGCACTGACTGAGGGCAGCACACGCTCTCCGTGCGACGTGTGTCCTGACTGCCTCAAGGCCTGGTTCCCCCACTCTCTTCATGACCACGTTACATTTCCAGCTCCTGGCTTTTCTCAGGTATGAAATCAAGTAAACATCAAGTCCTGTTTAATCTGAAATGTGACTCAGCATGCATGGATGCTGGGCTGGAGAGAAAGCTCAGGCTTGGGTTTGCCTGAGAGAGGCTGGTTGAGAGAGACTGCGCATCTTCTGATGCAGAGGAGAGCGTGGATCTTGCTGGGTTCGGTGAGGGCAGTGGTGCTGCCGTGCCTCATAAGCTAAGTGAGCATCTGGGAAAGTTGCGGGTGAGGCCCCGAAGCAGGGGATCAGGAAGAGCTCGTCCTCAGAGGTCACCAGAAGCACGGCCAATACTCATGTTGCATGATTGATTCCTCAGAAGCCACAAAAGAGACTGTATATAAGCTGTCCCCCTCCAGGTCTTCGATTGGGCAAGAACAGAGAAGAAAGCAGGGGAGCTGAGGGAGGAAATGGCCCTGCCTTGTACCATTGATGCCTGCCACCTCTGAATGGATTGGAATGAAGTCTCCCCCTCTAACCACGTGACTATTACTGTGTTCTATGTTGGCCTGAGACTCACAAAGCAGGATGGCAGCTGCCTCCTCTACTGGTCCCTGGTGGTGGGTGTGGTCAAGCAATCTGCTCCAGACCCTTTGCTTTGTGCTATGCCATCAAATTTGAGAGAGGTGTTCCGTTTTGGAATTCTGTTACATCTGCTTAGAAAAGCTCTTGTGAATGTGTAATGAGAAAAGGTAAATTCATCATTTAACAAAATGCTTAACATGAAACAAACGTTTAGTTCTTTCTGGATACTCCTCCCTAAACTCATTTCTTGCTGCTCCTACTAAAATAATCTATAGACTTCTATCCCATAATTATATTTCCTTGAAATTTTTGAGCATGTAAATAGAGCAAAAGGGCTAATAAATTGCATTTAAATCTGAAGGACAAGAAAGATAAACAAGAATAAAACCCCAAGTCATAATAAATACTTCACATATAAGCGAGAGTCACAATATTTATTTTTTTCTTGACAGGAGTATATCATCTCCTGCTGCTAATTTTTATATTTCACTTTAGAGGTGCAATCTAGGAGATTTAAAATCATCAGAGCCACATAAATTATAGATTTTAGCCAGCAAAGGCTGTTTCCTGGTATGCAGTGATTAGACCTAAAATACATTTTGTAGGGAAGTTTGAAATTAGTTTCACCTCTAAATGTGGTTTGCATGTGTTTCTTATACCCCCGCCCCTAAGAATTAACTACTCATGTTTAGCAGAAAGTGAAATTCATCAGGGACAAAGCATTGCAGGTGAGCTCATTCTCGTGTTACCTTGATGTATGGAATTATTCCCTCAGGCCCAAATCTAATCAAATGTGACTACAATTCATCTCATACTGCAGCCTTCACAGTATTAGCAACTAACGATTTCTTCTACAGATACATGGGTAGTAAAATCCTCCTGTAGCCAAGTTGTACTACAGAGAATTATATTTTATTTTGAGGGCAGGAATAGCTCTCTTTGAGTTATCAACACTTGGGGAATTTAGAAGGTAACCTGTGTGTAAAGAAAGATGAATTTTGAATATTTCCCCCAAATACTAGGAACATTTACAGAGTTGAAGTAAATGATTTGCATGGGAGCAAACATATAACGTGACTTTGGGTTAGTTGGCCATGCCTTTTGGGAAAGCTGTTTCTAGTGTGAAAACATAGTCTAGGAAAACATAGTTATCCACACATATGAATCCTCTATCTGACATGCTCTTATGACAAAGGCACTTTGGGAAGTTTCCCAGTTCCATGTGTTTTCAGCATCTACTTGAAAACCCGAGAAAACACCTTCACAGGGAAGTCAAGTAAGTAATTACCAAACCTTTTTTCACTCCAACCTTTATATAAAAAAAAACACAACAACAACACAAAAACACTGTAACCAAAAGCCTTTTTTAGTCTTAGCCATTCTTGAATATCATTGAAGTTCAATAGTCCACACCGTGTCTCATAATGCCCACACCCTGAAACCCCTTTGGAGTTTTTGTGAAGGCTTAGTTAAGGCCTGATTCAAACAGTTCGAGATCATCGGTAAAAATATGGAATGAAAGATGCTTCTGGTGATGTTTGGGAAAGAAATAAGGAACATGTTATTGCAAACTATAGAAAAATTTTCCATGTCATAAAGTGGCAGAAAACTTGGCTGAATTGTTTTCTGTTGTTGAATGGAAAGCAGAATTTGTAAGCAATGAACGTGGATATTTAGCTGAAGCGATTTCCAAGCAAAGTGTTAAAGGTATATGTAAGTTATAGCAAAATGTGAGAAGAAAGAGATGAATTAAGGCAAGAACTGCTAAGCCATATGGAACCAGAACTTGATTAGTTGGTGGGTTCCTGGCCTATCCAGACTTCAAAGTTTGCTAAATAAGAGTCTCCCCCCCCCCCCCTCTCTCTCTCTCTCTCTCTCTCGTTAAATAAGTTTTTGAGGCTCTTTACTTTTGGAAAAGCATGCCCTGGAGCGAGCCTCATGGGTGTGTCTGGAGAGCTTTCAATGATTAGTTGGGTGTATGACTCCCAGACTCAATCAACCACTTCAGTGGAAGCCAGGAATAGGCAAGGGGCTATCCGGCAGAGGTCTGTGGAGAACATTCTTTCCTAATCGTATGGATCCCTGTGACATACATGGGAGACCCGGGGTGTTGGAGACTGCTACAGCAGCAGAGACGCTGCAAGCTTGGATGGAAGAGGACAGGGACAGGATGAAGTAAAGAGTGGCTGTTAGACTTCTGAGACTCTACAAGAGTGGTCTGATAGAGATCATTGGCTGCAAACACATGCTGCTTCACAAGAAGGAAGACTGTCCCCAAGGACCAAGCTTGAGACAGATGCCGATAATGCCAGCGCCTCTGTGAGAGAGCAGATCTCTGTGGGTTTAAGCTACCAAGTCAACAGTAATTGTATGCCACCCTTAGGAAACAGATACATTCACATTTTCTAAAATTTGCTGGTAGGATTTGCATTCTATTTTAGGTAGCAAACCATTTTCCCTGACGTAATCTTCTATACTAATAAAAGGGTAATATGCTAATTAGACCAGGAGACCTTCCAGACATCCTTCCAAACAAAGCCACAGTGGTGGGGCCAAGGCAGAGGCGGTTAGGGACAAGAAGGCGGGCAGAGAGGGCAGTTGGGGGCGAGCAGGCTGGCGGGGGGGGGGGCAGTTGAGGGTGAGCAGGCTGGCAGGGGGATATTTGGGTTGATCGGGCCGGGAGGCAGTTGGGGGTGATCAGGACGGCATGGGGTCATTTAGGGGTGATCAGGCCACAAGGGGGGCACAGTTGGGGGTGATCAGGCCAGCAGCAGAGTGGTTGGGGCTATCAGGCAGGCAGGCAGGTGAGTGATTAGGAGCCAGCAGTCCCGGATTGCGAGAGGGATGTTCGACTGTCGGTTTAGGGATCGATCCTAAATCGGCAGTCGGACATCCTCCAAGGGATCCCAGATTGGAGAGGGTGCAGGCTGAGCTGAGGGACAGAACCCCCCATCTCCCATGCACAAATTTTGTGCACTGGAGCACTAGTGTGTTTTTAATATTCTAACCTCTTCCACTCCCCCACCCCCTGCCTATGCTCTCTCAACTTTTTCTTATGTACGTAATGGCTACACAAAAGGAGAGTAGAAGATAGAATGTCATAAAGGAAATCATTTTAGGACTTGAGTCAAACTAGTTTTAAAGTCACTCCACTGACTACTATAAGACGGAGCTATTAAAATTGACAAGAGAATTAAAGTAGAAAAATAGATATAAATTGCCAGGCACTGTACATGCTTCTCCTCTGCCCCCTTCTCTTTGTAGGGACAGTATGAATGAGCAATAGAAGGAGGTTACCCTATAATCATGGATTTAATGCTTGCAAATTATAAACACATATAATGTTTTTATTTAATGTGGAAATTTAGAGACTAATCAGAAAGTTGGATCTTTTTCGTTGTAAAACCTGCTGTTATACAGATGCATGTCTTTATGGCCCCAGGGAATTTAATTTAAGATGTTTTTGAATAGCTACTTGTTAAACTTGCCTGTACAAAAAATGTTCCCTGGTCAGAGGAAAAGAAATAATCAGTGGTGAGAGGAAGGCTCTGCCTGTTGTGGTCTGTGGGTTTTCTGCTACTTTATTAGCTTTGTCTGCTATATCTGATCCTAGTTATAAAACATACCGACAAGCTGCTGGGTTCCTCAGACAACCTTGATGGTGGATAAAGGTTTGTATTTATACTCTCTGCTCACACTGAGATGTGCCCCCCTGAGATTTCCCTTCTGAAAACGCAGGGGGGCACATGCAGAGGTTCTCATCTCTCTTGATTTAAGTCCTTGTTCGCCTCACAGGAAGCATAAGAATGCCTCGGAAAGTTGTTATCTATTTGTATTGATTGTTTCTTCAACTTCCACGTTCTGATCTTGAGCATGGACCAAAATTCTGAAGTTGAAACATTGATTTCTCAAAGTTACACTTATAATAAAACCTCAAATAAATTTGAAGTAATTGTGCGGTAAAACCTCCTGAAGAATCAAAGAGAGACAGCTCCAATTTTATACATAATGCCTTTGAAGTAGTTCTGTTCTCACTTAGAACTCTTTCTAGAAAGTTACTCTGTACCCTTGTTTTTCCCTCTCAGGAATCTTAACCCTAGTTGTACATTAGAATCAGAATGTCTAGAGATGGAACACGTGTCAATAAGAAATGCTAAGTGCATTGAAATTTTATAGCATCTTTAAGGGTAAAGACTGCCCCATATGCCCCACTAACTTCAGCAATGAACTTAAGATCAACCTTCTTTCCTCTGCTTCTTGTTTTATCTGTACCTCCACCCAATCTTGGCTTATGAATCTAAGTATAAGCCACCAGGTAATTTTATCTGTAAATATTTCATACAAATATTTTAGATGGAAACTATTTTTAAATGTAATTATGGCATCCTTCATATATACCAGTGGTTGGTAAACTCATTAGTCAACAGAGCCACATATCAACAGTACAATGATCGAAATTTCTTTTGAGAGCCAAATTTTTTAAACTTGAACTTATTCTAATGCCACTTCTTCAAAATAGACTCGCCCAGGCCGTGGTATTTTGTGGAAGAGCCAAAGGGGCCAAAGAGCCGCATGTGGCTCTAGAGATGCAGTTTGCCCGAACACTGGTATATACAAAATAACACCAACTCTTTAATATTATCCTATCTAACAAAGAGGGGATATGCTAACTGACCCTCACACCCTCACAAAGATGGCAGTGCCTACAGCAACAAGATGGCGGCGCCCAGTCCCCTCAGCCCTGACAGGGCGACAGGTGCATGTGGCTGGGCCTGCCCCAAGACAGGACCAGCTGATCTGTGCGCATGTGTTCCGAAGTCCCCCAGGTCACTGGGGCCGGCCTGAGGCACAGGCAAGCCTCAGATGTCAGCTGCCCAGCCAACGCCCAAGGTGTAGGCAAACATTAGATGGCGGCTGCCCAGCCACCCAGGGCCAGCTTGAGGCACAGGCAACCCTCAGAAGGCAGCTGCGTAGTCGCCCAGGGCTGCCCGAGGCTCAGTTAACTGGGGCCAGCTGAGGCTTGTGCTGCCAGCAGCGGCAGCAGCAGAGGTAAGATGGGGATGTGGCTTTCTATTGATCGCCGGGTCACCTCCCACCCCTCGGGGCTCCTAGACTGTGAGAGGGGGCAGGCCAGGCTGAGGGACCACCCGCTCCAGTGCATGACTTTTCATGCACTGGGCCTCTAGTATCAAATATAAGTGATCCCCTTGCCCCAAGTGTTTTGTAATAGGATTTTATATAATTTCTTTTAATTATATCTAAATAACATTTATACATTGTGATTGGAAGATAATGCTTTTGAGCCTTTTCTCTAAGGCCCCTTTTCTCTCTTGTTTACTTGGCTATTAAAGTGTTGAAGAAATGTCTTAAAGAGCTATATGATTCAATATGGTAGCCTCTAGCTGAACGTTTTCTTTAATTTTAATAAAAGTTAAATAAAATTTTAACATATAATTTAATAAAATTATAAATGTCACACCAAATGCATTTTGGGTACTTACTAGCCCCACATGGCTACTGTATTGAGTTATGTAGATATAGAAAAATCCCATGGTTGCCTAAGAGTCTGTCAGAATGTATTTATGTTCCGTCTTTGCCAACACTGCTTTATGGTTTCCTTGTGGACTCACACCAGGAGGTCATGAAACCTGATGGTCTCTCTTTATGTTCGTTGTCACTGATGATCATTGCCTAGTTTTAATAAAATGGTGCATTTTTGTCTCCATGTCTTTTGCCTGTGTAATCATAGTATATCTTATGCAGTACATGCTGGTTATCATTGGTGTTTGTTTTTTTTTTAAATCTTAGCCTGTAGTACTCCAGACCCCTGAATCCCTTTGGGTGAAAAAAAATAATTGGACAACAAGTTGCCAGTGTTATGAATCTTAGTCCACATTTTTTATTATTTGACTCAAGAGAATAGAAAGTCTACCTTCCTGGTTTGAAAATAATTCTTATTATTTTCTACACTAGTATTTACCCTGGAAGTTTAAAAAAACAATAAATACAGGTACTAATATTGATCCTTCCCAACTTCACTAAGACTACGAGAAAGGATTATTTTTAAAGACACGGACCCGTGAAGACAGCACAGAAAACAATCGCCACCGAGTTCTGGAATCCGAGCAGATGGGCCAGGACTTCCCACTGAGCAACTGCTAACCTGGAAATAGAAAACACTGAGAAAGAACCAAAATTAAACGGCGCATTTTTCTAAAAACGGAGGAACAGGCAGCACTGTGGAGCCAGTAAGGCCATGTGCCGTTCAGAGGACCTGGTGACATAAAGAGTTTCTAGTGGCCTCTCCCATTTCGCTGGCTGCCCTGCGGGACTCGGGTCATGCTCTGGAGATAGGGGTGCTGGCAAAGGTAAAGCTGTCCCTAGACTGGACTGTGGAGAGTAAATGTATAGTATAACCGAGACCAATGTATGCACCATGTACTTATAAAGATGAGGTTTCTGTCCCTTCCTTAAATTGGTTCCCAAGACACAGGCATCAGGCTTCCACTTCTGCCAGGAGCTTAGAGGATCCGCCTCTGGGAAATTTGCTTTTCCCATAAAAGAAGACGAAGAGATTGACATCCAGGCTTGCCTCGTATCTGTCCAGATCTCCTTCCAATCAAGTTCAAGTTTGCCATTCCCGACATAGATGCTCAAAGTGTTCAACTGGTTTTGAGCTCCCCTGCCTGCCATTCCTAATCGTGAACAAGCATATAGATGGTCCGATATTTTGGGGAAGTCTTTCACAGGAAGACAGAAATAAAAAGTTAAAAAATAATAAAAAAAGAAGGAACTCGGAGAAAAAGAGCAATGTCTTAACAATGATCACAGAGGCTACTCTCTTCTTAAGACAAAAAAGCACACCAGGTAATATGAAGAGGAACATTCAGAAAAATCAGAAAAATTAAAAAGTGATCATAGTAAAAAAAGAATTAGGAAAGTGTTGTAATGTGGAGCTGAGGAAAGCTGCCAGAGATTAAAACAGAAAGGAAAAAAAGACTAGCAGAGGCCTGGGATTCTTCAGTCGAAACACTGGGAGAAATAACAACATATAAAGCCTCATTTTCGCAGGAAGAGGGTTTCCAAATGGCAGCTCTGTGCTGGCCTGGCTACCAAGTTTTATTTTAAGCATACCACAAAAGAGGATTTAATTCTCTACGCCACTTCAGGTAGAAGGCACTGGAAAGTGTGTTTCAGGAAAATGTCACCGTGAACCAATAAAGACGAATACAAAAGCGGGATAGGGGCGGGACCAGGGAGCCCCAACAGAGGAAAAAGACAACCTCTAGGATGACGGTGAACAGAAAGTTCTAGTTTGACTGCTGTGCTCTAAGCATAGATGACAACCGTGAACATGGTGACAGTTTGGAAGATGGGTGGCCAAGTAAAATGCAGTGCTTCATTTTTATAGGAATCCAGCCCACAGAGTGAGTCCATGGGCGTAGTGGATGTCAGTGGAACTCTCTTATTGATGCCATTCACAGTATTGATGGCACATGACTGAGACTAGATGAGAAGACACGAAGTGTGTGACTGTAAAAAGGGGGACATTGAAGCCTGGTGTCTCTTTCAACTAACATAGTGATAAGACCATCTGTTCTTTATTCATTAAAATGCAGGAAAATGCAAATCTAGCCAAATATGAATTGTCCTAAAAATAAAAACGTATTTGTATAGGCATAAATTCCCTCCCCCCAAACCCAATTCATACCTACCTTGAATTTCAGAATATGCCTTTATTAGGAAACAAGCTCTTTGCATATGTAATTAGTTTAGATGAGGTCATACTGGAATGATGGAACCCTAAATCTAGTGACTGGTGTCCTTCTACAGAGATGAGAGGACACAGAGACACCCAGGGAAGAAGCCACGTGAAGATTGGCAGGCAGTTGGAGAGATGCAGGAACAAGCCAAGGATTGTTATCAACCATCAGAAAGCAGGGAGAGGCAAGGACAGATTGTTCTAAGCCACCCAGTTTGTGGCTATTTACTTACAATCAATAGATTTATTTTCTAGAGTGTTAGAATTTCAGGTTCACAATTTGATCATTTCTATAAAAGTTGGGCACTGGGCTTTAAGCATAGTATATCCCCATTGTTTTTTAAGGAAACTCAAATCAACTGATTTCAACTCATAGTTCTGGTCCCCCAAATGTGCACTTCACTAAGTGTGAGGACTGCTTCTAGAAAGTCCTTGTGATCAGTCTGGCTATCCCGAATGTGAAAGGATGTGGTCCTGTGAGAACTGATTCCTCCCGTCATTGTTCTCAAGACCCCTCACAACTGCCCACTACATCTGTGCTGCCTCCTTTCAGTCCTTCCTCGCTCTTCGTATGATGCAACTTTGCAAAGGTTGCTTTGCCTGTGACACCTTCCTGAGAGTTCACGTCCTTGCATCCATTGTCCTGAACAATTACATTAAACACAGAATGTCTTTATTCTATGCTCCCAAAATATTTTTATGTGTAGAAAATAGGAAAAGAATCTATTAAACTGGCATCCTACATAGGTCAGAATATTAAAAGAGAATGGAATATTACAACTATTTTAGAATGAGATTTATATGGGTTGAATAGTTATAATATTAAAACCATTTTTGCTTTCCAAGAATATTGATGAAGAAGTACAATTTCAGGCCCATCAAATGTGATGCAAATAAAGACAGCTTGCAGGTATAAGCGGGTCTGCAGAGTAGCACCTTGACGGGGAGCATCTGAGGAGTTCATGCCCAGCCTCCTGGTGGCACTTTTCCTAACCTCAATTCTAAGAGCTCCTTGGTGTTCCTCTCAGGAAAGAAAGTGCACTTATTTCCCCCTGCTTTCAGGAGCAGTAGGAGGTTTTGGACAGTATGTTTTATAAATTTAGAATGACATAAAGGGTCAGTGGCAACCAGAAACCCATGTTTTGCTAATTCTGAATGCTCCCAGATGCAATAGTTGGTGTCTAAAATGTGCAAGAATTGGCCTCTCTTTGGGATTTACATGTGACTCCTTTTAGTTGTGGGGCCAGTGAGATCATCTGTAGTCCAGGCCTGGGTGTGAATAGAAAGGAACTATCCTTTGGGGAGATTGTGAAATTGCACGGGTTGGTGGGTCTCCACCATCCTTACATGCGACAGAACTGTTTCCTTCCCCAGACAGACGTATTTACTGATAGCACTTGGCTAGGAAGGCAGTTGCATCATCAACCATAGTTTTTGTTTCGATATGGATTTTTCTTTTTTCCTGAGTGAGATAAGTCAGTGCACCTGTTGTGCAGAAAAGAGATAAAAGAAGATGCGTCAGTAAAGTCAGCGGAGCAATTTGGCCCTGTGATAGGCTGGTGTAACCTGATGATTCTCTTCCGGGCAGGATGGCCCTGACATGCGCTATCTCAGGGGAAGTGTGCAGAATCGGATGAGGAATGCAAAGGAACACAGGCGCATGAGGGCACAGTGGAGAAACCGCAGCACACAGACGGAAATGCTAAGGAATGGCCAGAGACAGAGGTTAATTAAAGGGGGAAAATGTGATGTCAAGAGAAGAAATAAGAATATCCATGAGAGAGTGGTTAGTATTTATTGTTCTAAAGAAGTTAAGTAAGATAGCTTGAAGCTTGCCTATGGGACATGGTAAGGAGGACTATTTTTGATACAACCTAAGATGACTTGTGTTCATAAGAGGACTTTTGGTGCAGTGAGACAGCATAGGGGGCATTGGGTTAAGGAGTGAACGGGCCATAAGGAAGTACAAAGCAACTGCCAGGTTCCCTTTCAGTCGTTCTTGGCGAGGGCAGAGTGGAGCTATGGCAGTAAATGGACTGTGGCAGTGCACAGAAGCCTGTTTAGGTCCTGTGAACACAGCACAGTCCATACTCAGAGAAGTGTGCTCAGAGTCTTTAACCACAGAGGACGGACATTGCATTGACCTGAAGGGGAAGCCCAGGGGGTCAAGGAGAGCCTTCTGGTAGGCACTGGCTAAAGACAGGCTCAGACTAGAGGGGTGCAACTTTAGTGTCTTCTGCAGTCCAGTGTTGGAGGCTTGCTGCTGAAGGTATCATGGCAAGGTAGTGAGGTTCACGTGAACATTTCTCTCCATTTTCTCAGGTCATTTTCCTTCCCTGCTCCCACCTGCCACAGCCCACCCTGAACTGCAGCAAAGATGGAAGGAAATCGCCAGATTAGCTACGAGATGATGATTCTCTTCACGGATATGTTCTCACACAGCTGGTCTTGTGAAACTGCACAGTAGTGAGGGGAGAGAGAATGCTGAGGAGCAAACATAGTTTTTAAGTTGGAGAGGGAATATACTTTTGAGGGAGAAGAGAGTTTTTATAAATGACTAGCAGTAGTCCTATCGTTTTATTGCAAAAGACCAGGAAGGGTGGAAGAAACTCAGAGGATGAGTTGGCATCCAGCATGAATGTTCCTTATCACAGCTCATGTGCAACCTGCCTCTTAGCATATCCAGGTGCTTGTAAGTCCCATACACATTGGATGGGAAAGAGGAACACGGATGCGTTGTCACTTGAATAAGATGGAACCAACTTTTCTCAGGGAGAATATCTCGATCAGCAGGAGCAGTAATGATTCTCTTCCGGGCAGGATGGCCCTGACACGCGCTATCTCAGGGGAAGTGTGCAGAATCGGATAAGGAATGCAAAGGAACACAGGCGCATGAATCATCAGGTTACACCAGCCTATCACAGGGCCAACTACTATTTTTTAAAAAAAATATTTTTATTGATTTCAGAGAGAGGAAAGGAGAGAGAGAAACAGAGAAAAAGAGAGAGAGAGAAATCGATGACCAGAGAAAATCATGGATCAATTCCCTCCTGCATGCCCCACACTGAAGACTGAGCCCACAGCCCGAACACGTGCCCTGCCAGGAATCAAACCATGACCTTCCTGTTCATAGGTCAACACTCAACCATGAGCAACACTGGATTGGCTGGGTCAACTACTGTCAATCCAAACTTCAATGATTTTACCTCTAGAATGAGAAGAATAATATTACCTACCACATAGTGTCATTGGGAACATTTACTAGCTAATGCTTGTGCCTGGAAGAGGAATGGGTGCATCCTATCTGGGAGGAATTCAGAGGTGCAGCCACTTTACTTGGGTGTCCTGGCCTGGGGTTATTAAGCCGGTGGAATAAGTTATAATTCTGGGCCTGGAGCTGTTTGAATTTTAAAAGAACTCAGAGCTCCTGTCTTCCTCTCTACAAGTCCTGAGGCTCCACACAATCTGGCTCCCCTGCTGGAGAGACCCAAGAAGAAGAGTCCCCAAAGTCCAGCTGTCTCCACCCTCCCAGCCTTACTGCCAAGTAACCCGCCTGTGCATGCGGCCACCTCAGATCCTGCAGACCAGCTGGGCACTGGGCAGTGCTTGCCCAACAGAAGAGATGCCCAGCCAAGCTCCACCCGACTTCCTGACCCACAACACAGTGGGATGCAAATGGCTGTTAAATTACAAAATTTTGGAGTCATTTTTTTATGTAGCAATGGATAACTAGATAGGTCCATACAAAGGTAGACTAGGCAGACAGAAAAGCAGATGATAGAACTGATAAATAAGGATTATGTTCATCGGTAACATGAGGTGTTTGAAGTATATTATCTTTATAATAATTCCCTCTAGTTCTTCAAGCTAAAGATTGATTTCAGTGTATCCCATCCACTTTTGAAGCATCTTTCTTATGTGCTTTGCCAAATCTCCAGGTCAAAGTAATGCAGCGCCGAATAGATAACTAACTCCTTGCTGGGCATTAAGTAGGTTAAAGATATTTGGAGAGCTGCCTGTCCGCTTAAATCAGCTGCACTGTGACTGTGCCCATGATTTTAGAGAGATTGTTCCGTCATGTCATGGCCTGACACTTCATGATAATCACCATCAAACGGAAACTGAGCTGCTGGGGTCGGAGTTAATGGGGCAGCACCAGTGAGCACAGATAACAGTCGCTGAGGTTCCCTGGAGATCAGGAAAGATCCTGAAGGCCAGTTTCAAAATGAGCATTATGAGGTAGCTTAAAAAATAGCTCTTTCTTAGAGAATAGAGTTGGCATTGTTTGGACATCCGTAATTAAATAGGCTGAAGGTGCTGATCATAACAGCAAATTATTCAGCAGTAATGCTTTTGAGTGTGTGGTTTGTGTTTGTTTGTTTCTGGGAACTCTTATTAAAAAAAATTCTTCCCCTTTATACATGTACTAGAGGCCCGATGCACACAATTTGTGCAAGGGGCTTGGCCCCTGCAACCCCAGCTTCATCCAGAAGGTCATCTGGACGGCCTTTTGGTCGATTTGCATATTATGCATTTATTATTACAGATTTCTCCATGAAATAGAGGGACCAAATTCATCACCAGTCCCGTGATGGTCTGTCTGAGATGAACTGAGGATTGTCAGTGGCTTATTGGTGTTTGTGATTTTCCATAAAATTCTGGACCAGTGTTATAAGATGAGAAAGAATTTAAGGCAAGCTTTATACTTTTATTATCTTTTTTTTCTGTCTTCATAAATAAGGATCAAATGCAGAGTTTCTTCTTGAAAGAAACTGAACAGTCTGGCACCAAAATAGAAGTGAAGAAATGAGCAATGTCAGTTTTGAACTTTTGAACTTCTGATCTGTGAGAGCAAACATGTTCGCTGGGGCCCCGTTATAAATGCAAGACTGTAAATGGCTCACTTCATTTTCTGGTAACTGAAGCGGCCCATTACTAACTTGAGTGAGCTTGAATGTTGTTTGTTCAGAATTTGGCATTTGCACTTGAATAACATTTTCCTGTTTATTGAGAATGGACTAAAATAAAACAGTTTCATATTTCTGAGAATTGTATTTTTCCTTATTATCAGCTGTTTCTTTTTTTTTGAAAGAAACCTAAAGACCATTATGTCTACAGACATAAAAAAGCTGGGAGATGCTTGGACACAGCAGTACTCAACATACAGAGTACTAACTAGTATATTGGAAAGAGCGCTTTATTAACCCAAAGGGGTATCTACTGATTATTTATTTCTGGGTGAATCTATGAGTAATTTTCAACCATAATTTGTACTTGCAGTCACAAATGTATTATTTTTAAAAGTACTAATTTGATTAAATAGGACATTTCAACATGTTTTCAATTCTAATTGCTTTTTAATTAGTATAAATATAATATCTGAGTATATAAGTTGAATTATCACTTATAAATATATTTTTAATTAGCTACCATTTCAAATAAAGTTAATAGGGATAGTGAAAAATATAGTTGTGGAATCCTTTTCACATCCCACGTGTCCAGGGTTCCCATGTCAGGTTCAGGATCTGGAGAAGGCTGCACACAAATGAAGAGAGACTGGAAAAGCATCAATTTTTGGAATCATGGGGGCCAGGCGGGAGTCCACCTCTAGGCGGAGGACACCACCAGCTCTGGCTTTGCTATCCCATTTTATTAGGGCTAAGTGATACATCCAAGTCCTTTAGGTCAGGAAATTCCAACAGTGAAATCAACCAGCAAGAATTAACATAAGACTGAAAGTGTTGAAGCTTCTTCAATTACCAATGTGTCACCTAAACAATATGTGAATAGTTCATACTTAACATAAGACTAAAAAGTGGCAGCTAATGTCTAACCTAAAGATGGAATCTGCTTCAGCTACCAATGTCTCACCTAAGCGGTGAGTAAACAGATCCTTTAAGGTTTGACCAGGTTTCTTGTTTGTTCTATTTACATCTCTATTGGTGAGGTAATGACTGGTTTCCTGCATATAGTGCTGTAAAAGAAGGCATTTTATCACCTTAGAACCTTAAATAAAAAACGCTTATACACAGAGAACTGTATGGTGATGACCAGATGAAAAGGGGTTGAGAGGAAGTAGAAGAGGGTAGAAGGGGATAAATAGTGATGGAAGACTTGACTTTGGGTGGTGAACATACAATACAATATACAGATGAAGTATTAAGAATTATATACCTGAAACCTATCTAATTTTGTTAACCAATGTCACCTCAATGAGTTACATAAAAATAAACACTAAACATTAGGCACTAAAAATGGTTTTAAAGTTTCTATGTATACTGTTTTACTATCTGAATTCAGGTGTAGATATCCTTAATATATGTTTGAAAGGATAGATTTGTGGCTAGATTTACTTTATGTTGTTTCCAAAACAGGAAGCTGAAGAGGATAGGCAAAGATGGAAGAAAAAGATCAGCAAAATGCACACACAGTGATTATTTGTATATTAAGATAAAACCGTGTCATAATTAAATGAATGATAATCAAGTAGGCTTATGATATAATTTGTAAATAGGGACACATATATACTCACTCACACATAGACTTCTTTATAATCTGTTATAGAGTAAAATTTGGTGTAAAGCAAACGATTACTCAAATGTAGCAATAAATCCTCTGACTTCAGCTAATAAGAGAGGTGAGCCTGTCAGACAAGAAGGGTATGTCTAATACATATATTCTATGATCTAAATTGCCCTTTCACATATTTTGCATAGTTTTAAAAATAGGTTTAGCTTTTGTACTGAAGTTTCTGGTCCATTTTGAGTTCATCTCTGCATGTGCTGTAAGTGAAGAGGCTGAGTGTGTGTTTTTGGTCTGTGGTTACGCAGCTGTCTCAGCATTTGTTTGCGAGACTCTCTTTTATCCACTGAGTGCCTTTAGCATCTTGTAAAACATCAGTTGACCATGAATGTAAGCATTTATTTCTGAATTTTCAATTCTGTTCCATTGATCTATGTGTTTCTTCTTTGGCTAGACCTACACGTCTTGATTGTAATAGTTTTATTGTAATTTTGAAATTGAGAAGTGTAAGTCCTACGCTTTGGATTTAATTTCATGTTGGCTATTAGAGGTTATTCATCTTTTCATCTACATATTAGAATTAGCTTGCTATATTATGCAAAAAAAAAATGCCTGCTGTGATTTTGAAGAGATTGCAAATCTATAAATTAACTTGGGGATAATTACCATTTTAATTTTTTCCAATCAAGTGATATGTTGTATTTCTCTATTTTGGTCTTCTTGAATTCTTCTCAATGATATTTTGTAACTTTCAGTGTACAGTCTTTCCACAGATTTTGTTAAGGTTATCTCTCAAAAGAGCATAGTTTTTAATGTTATCAGTAAATGTTTTTTTTTTTATTTTCAATTACCAATTTTATTTTTAGTATACAGAAATAAATTAATTTTGCATACTGGCCTTGAATATTGGACCTCTCTAAAGTTATATATTACTGCTGGTAGTTTTTTGGATGGGCATATTCCTTGTTTTTTACTTCATGTATGCTCACGATATCTGTGAATTAAAATACTTTTATTTCCACCTTTCTGATGTTTTTTTTTTCCCCTATTGCAGTGGCTGGGACCTCTCCTAACCTGAGTATTCCTGCCTTGCTCCTGAAGTTATAGGTGAGCACCCCCTGTTTCAATCAGCACTGGTTTTTCCTAGATGCTCTTGATTGGGCTGTGAAAGCTCCTTTGAATGGTTTGTTGGGCAATTTTCAAAATCAGAAAAGGGTATTGGGTTTTGGTAAATGCTATTATTATTATTATTATTATTATTATTATTATTGTTGTTGTTGTTGATGGTTTTGTTTTTCTCTTTTCTACTCTGAATATATAATGAATTCCATTTATTGCTCTTTGGATGTTAAATTAACCTGGATTTCTGAGATGAATCTGACTCAATCGTGCGCCATAATATTTCTCACATATTGTTAAATTTAGTTTTCCAACATTTGGCTATGAAATTTTATATCTGGCTCCATGAGGAATATCTGTCTGCAGTTTTCTTTTTATGTAATGTCTTTTGTAGGCTTTGATATGAAGCAATGCTAATTGAAAAAAAAAAAAACACAAACGTGTGTTGGGGGGAGGTGGAAGGAAATCTTCCTGCCTTTATTGTTTTCTGGAAGAGTTTGGGTGCCATCTGTTATGTTTGGCTTTGTAGCATCCACACTAGAAATGCCTCCCTTCAGTTGCATTTCTAGTGTGGGCAGCCACCCTGTGCTAGATATTCCCTTTGGTCTTCCTCCCAGGGAAGTGCTCTTCAGTGAGCTGCATTTTTATTAGTTGGCTCATGATTGGATTCCTTAGAACTCAGGAAGATGAGTGAGTTCTTGTGAGCATGTCTCCAACGGCTGCAAACAAGCATAGGATGGGAAGCAAAGCAGTTCCTCTGTGGAGTGACAACCAGTGGGTAGGGCTTCAGTCCTCCCGGGCGCCCCTCCCCCCCCCCCCACCCCAGCCAGGAGCCAGGAGCACCTGCCTCACTGCAGGGCCTGGGAGAGGTGGGGCCACATGCACAGCTTCTGTCCAGACCCAGAGCAGGCAGGCAGGCCCAGACCTCTAGCGTCTCCAGAATCCAGTGGGCGGTGGGGACGGTGTGGGTGTTTATCCGGGTAAAGGGGGAGGCAGGCACCCCTCTCTGGAGCTGGTCACTTATTCCGTCATTCACGATAGTGTGTGTCCGTCGTGGGTCAGAAAGTATTCTCAGCACCCAGGAAGTGACTAGGGAACAAAGAGGAAAAGATCACTGTTCATGTTTACCAGGGTTCAATATGTTTTACTGATTTTTTACAGAGAGGAAGGGAGAGGGATAGAGAGTTAGAAACATCGATGAGAGAGAAACATGGATCAGCTGCGTCCTGCACACCCCAACCTCCCACTGGGGATGTGTCTGCAGCCAAGGGACATGCCCTTGACCAGAATCGAACCTGGGACCCTTCAGTCCGCAGGTCGATGCTCTATCCACTGAGCCAAACTGGTTTCGGCATGATTACCAGACTTTAAGGTTGGTAAAAATAAGTACAATAAATTATAAACTTACATAATGTGTTACAAAAAAAAGTGAGACATGTTCTTGAAAGAAGTAGAGAAGATAAGGGTGACTTCAGACGCAGAGCAGAGAGGGACCATTTGCTGGTAACGAGGCTCCTCCTCTCCTGGAGGAGGGGGGGTTTATGAAAAGCCTGCAGGAGGAGAGACAGGGAGCCAAGACTTTCTAGGGACCAGCATCTGGTAGAGGGAACTCGGGGGGTGAGGGGAAGGGAGTGCCTGATGAGCCTCCCAGGCAAGACCCATGCCCTCCTCCGTTCCCTGACACTGAGGCCAGGGATGCCCAGCCTCTGCTGGGCCCTGGGGATCCAGCCGGTCACGTCTGGCCTGGCCAGGTTATTGGCTGACTCCCCAGAGGAGCGGGAAGAAGCAGAGCTCCCTCATGTTCCACACAAAAGCCTTCTCGAGCCCCGGCCTCTCCGGTGAGTGTGCAGGGCGCTGTCTGGGAGGCAGCGTCCAGGTTATACGGCCCAGCTGGCCCTGCCTGTGTCCTCCTGACACAGCCATGCCATTCCTCCAGCACCGGGAGAGATGACCGCGCATCGCTTCCTGGAAGGGCAGCCTGGTGACAGAGGGCAAAAGACAAGCAGAATGATGATTAGTGTGTGATTTGTTGCCAAACCACCTAAGCAGAATGGCTCTTATTTATTTATTTTAACTGTAAAATAGCCAAGCAGAGTACTTCATCTCAATGCAAAAATACATTATTTATTATTAGTTTTAAATCTATTTGAAGATTTCAGAACTTAGGTTTCCGCAGGACCCTTAGGATCCATCAAGAGAGGGGGGTCACCCCCTGGCAATGGGCACGGAGACACCTGATTGGTGGTGTTGCTCTGGTCAGTCGGGCAGAGCAGATGTACAGTCCTTAGTTCATCCTAGCTTGATGCCTGTGTAGGTGGCCGGAGCTGTTTCATGCCTGAGACACACACACACACACACACACACACACACACACAGAGAGAGAGAGAGAGAGAGAGAGAGAGAGAGAGAGAGAGAGAGAGAGAGAGAGGAGGGCCTGCCTCTCCCCATTGCTCAGATAAACACGCATTATCCATTGTATCTATCCATTAGGAAGATACACCTGAAGGAAGTCTCATTTATGAAATAAATATCACATTAAGACCTTGAATATTAAACACTATACACCTGATATTTTCTTAATTAAAAAATACATTCTGCACTTCCTTCTGAGTACCTGATTAACATCATAAGCCAGTCCCAGTGAGTGGATTTTTTTCCTCTCGTCTTGATAACAAGCTAGAATAATTTATAAATATCTCCAATGGAGTATATAAAAATTGGGTTGCATCATGAAAAATGCAATAGTTGATTTGAAAGATATTTAAAGGTAATTCTGCATTTTTTCAATATATTTCCATACCTTTGTATATTTTTGAGTTTTCAGTATAAAGTTGTACATGTGTACATATGAATTAAACATGTTTATATCCTTGATAAAATTCTTGAGTCCATTTCAGACCTAGCCTTCCTTTGGCTCCTAATAATGCTGAGCATTTCAGTGTACATACTTCAAACTCAGGACAAGAGTTTTCACATATGGAAGAGGAGCTGTGTAATGCTTTCTGTACAATATGATAGAGATTTTATATGGACCTGAGCATATTTATTTCTCAGCAAAGCCTTAGAAGCATGTGTGTGTGTGTGTGTGTGTGTGTGTGCGCGCGCGCATGTGCATGATGTGTTACCAAAGTTCTTACTGAGTCAATTAAAAAGTATTGAAGATTTTGATTCAACAGGCCAGCTGGATTTAAGAAAGATTTATTTACACAAAGTTCCAAGAATCCCAGTTGTTCCATTTTTAGAAACCTAATTTAAATCAAAGGGTTTCATCAAGAAGACATCAGAATGAAAGAGGAGTCGGATTATCAGCCTGTATGAATATTTTGCTATAATCAGAATAACAGATATTCTCTGCTTTTATGATCATTGCAATCAAGATGAAAATAGAAACTGCGTGCTATTTTTAAACTAGAAGTTTTAAGTTTTTAAAGCAAAGCAAGCTCTTGTTGAAATGAGGCCTTTAGAAGGACATGATTGGGAGGTTTAAAAATGCTTTTTATAAGTAGTGACTTAAAATTTAGTTTGAACTTATTATACTTATATGAAAAACATCTCTGGCTACATCCTGAAGTGTTTAATGAAAGAAGAAAAATTAAAGCGCCCGAGATCCCAAAGTGGAATGCTACCGCTATTTTAAAACACATCATATGCTTCAGGCAGATAAGTTTAATTAAAGAAGCTGTGCGCCTCCCTCCTTAGAGGAAGTAAATGAAAATGCACGTAAAACCCTTTGAATCCAGAGGAAGTAAATGCAAAGCGGCAGCCTAACAGTCACGGGAGAAACACCCCACAAATCTTGTGTCATGATCCCCAATAATTTGCCTAAACAAGGGGGCAGCTACGTGAAAAGGCCAGTGAATGCCGTCAATGAAACCAGTGGTTTCACTCTACTGGTCTTTTCAACCTTTAAAACCCTGTCAGTCCGGTAGTTTCAGGTCCATTTCTGTTTGCAAAACAATTCCTGGACTTCTTTTTTGCAACAGAGTCAAATAGTCTCTGGTCTCGCACACAAAAGTTTCCATCGAAGTTTCTTTGGCTCTTTTCCTAAGAATGCTTTCTCCAAGTTAGTTGACTTCACTTCAAAATGAAAAAAAGAAATTCATCAGGTCTAATTTTTTTCTTCGATTTTAATCTGGTATGCTCTCTCTTTTCTTTGAGTTCTCCGTGCAACTGTTAATAATGCGCCATAATACTATGGACATTAAATATTCAAGTGGTAACAATAGCCGCGTTAAAGCTTTCGCCAACACACAGCATCTATGAAGAAACAATACTCTCTGTTCATTACTAAACTTTTCATATGGGCGTTATTTTTGCATCTACCTCATTGGCAAACTTTTTCTCTTTCAATGGTAATAGAAAAACTATAATATAATGAACTATCGGAGACAAGAATGGATAGAAAGTACCTTTAGATTAGACACGGAGAGTGTTTAATTAAGAATGACATATTGCACAGTTCAGAGTGGAAAATCAAAGATCCTACCTGGAAAGATCTAGGAGCCCTTTTGCATCTCTTGTACTAAACAGTCGCTAAATGTCTCAGCGATAAATGAGCAAATACTAATGTCACCCACTGAAGGTGTGGTGAGGCCAGGGAGATGTAGGAGGCGTCAGGAGCACAGAAAGTGGGATCAGTATGTGTGGAGGAAAGGCACACATTACTCATCACTGGCCCGCTCAGCAGTGTCTCAGTGCTGGGCCCACGGGAGCCATACAAAGTGTAGCTGCACCATCGAAGTAACATGGGGACCTTTGGTAGCTCACTTATGAAAGGAGCTTATTCCACATTCCCTGCCACCTCACCAAAGTGCATTCAACAACTCTATTGATTGAATATTGATTGAATCTGGAGTTCACTGATAGGTTAGCAAGGGAAGAGGAATAATATCTTTGTGATGCTCATTTGCCCAGATAAATCCATCCCTAGGAATACGAGGGTGAGATTAACATTCAGAGTCACCGTAGCTGACATAAGGTCTCTGGTGATTCTCAGGTTCTGACATCATTGCTTTCCCTGGCTGGTGTCTTCCCCCCTCTGAGGAGCATATACGAAACATGGAAAGATCTGCCATCCCTAAATGAGGTGACTTGGGAAATGGACCAGCTTTGCCTTTACTGAAAGAGCTGCGCACACTCGTATGGTTTTCTTCAGTGTCTATATGATACCTCATCTATATGATACCTCATTTGGACCAGGACTTTTTTGATAATCTGAAGAAAGCCTTATTCTCTCTCTGGGAACATGCACACACATGCGAACAGAAAGTGTCAGTTGTACAGTTTCCTGCTGTGTGGGAGGCTCCCTTGGCTCATGCACATGACCCAGTTAGGAATGGTCTCTGCAGTCCATCTACAGACTGGGCCAGAGTGATCCCTCTGAGCCTGTGGAGGGTGCCCCCAGGGTGACTGTGGTGAGCACTTGGGGCTTTGTCCTGATCCTGTCTCTACTTTCTCTCTCTATGCCCGCTCATGACCAAAACCATCACTCTTGCTTCCTTTCCCTTGATTGACTGTCCTCAGCCCTGGAGCTACCTCACCCACTCCGACAGACACTGGAAGCTCCTGGGGGCACCCTCGCCAGTGACCTGGGTACAGGATAATGAAAACTCTGCTCCCTCCCCTGGGTTGGGGTCAGCTCTGAGGTGTAACATATCCCACAGCTCTCTGAGGGATCCAGAGAAAGCATCTTCAGCAGGACTTGGCATAAACTCATACCCTCCGTGCAGCTTTTCTCATCCCCTCACCAGGTTCCTGTGGGAGTTTTTCCTTAATAAACCGTGTAGCATACAAAGCGTTCTCTCAGGGTCTGCTTTTCACTCCGAATAACCATATAATTTAATGATCCAAACCAGGAGACACATTTGAGAAGGTGTTGAAATGCTTTTCATGTCCCGCGTGTCCAGGGTTCCCATGTCAGGGTTCAGGATCTGGAGAAGGCTGCACACAAATGAAGAGAGACTGGAAAAGCATCAATTTTGGGAATCATGAGGGCCAGGCGGGAGTCCATCTCCAAGGGGAGGACACCACAGCACTGGTCTTGCTATTCCCTTTTATTAGGACTATGTGTTACTTCCATGTCCTTTAGGTCAGGAAGTTCCAACAATGAGTCAACCAGGGAGAATTAACATAAGACTAAAATGTGGAAGCTTCTTCAACTACCAATGTGTCACCTAAACAATATGTGAAGAGTTCAGACTTAACATAAGACTAAAGGTGGCAGCTGCTTCAGCTACCAATGTCTCACCTAAGCAGTGAGTAAAGAGTTCAGACTCACAGAGCCATTAAGGTTGACCAGGTTTCCTCTTTGTTCTATTTGCATCTCTATTGGTGAGACAATGGCTGGTTTCCCGCAAGAAGGAATGGGATGCTGTTAGGGATGTTGCTGGGAGAGAGGGGTGGGTATCAGTGGGCCAGGGCAAAGCAGGACATGTGCTTAGTCTTTATGTTTGCATACGTGTGCATGTTCCTGGAGAGAGGGCTACACAGGTCTGGCAACGAGAGCTCTTGAGGAACCATATTTTATTCAAGTCCCCTTGTCGTGGTTGAAACTTGGTTAATATTTTGATAGAACAGATAGATTTTATCAAATTGGCATCCTAATGCACTTTTAAAGTGTTAAAATTCTAGCTCACTTGTTTTAAGTCATACAAGTTTTCTGATGTTGTTGATGAAGATGCTGCGTGATTTCCCAGAATCACTGCCGGGACCTGTTGCACAGATTAGAGCCTTGTCATTGGGCACAACAGTCGTAGCATTCTTTTCTCCGCCCAAAGTGAACATCACCTTGGATTTCACACATCACAGAAAAATGTTTAAACTTAATTTTGTCAATGGGTTGTGTGTCTTTCACAAAGAGGAAAGCAGTATGAAATAAAGTGAATTGAGTGCACAAAATGATTAACTTTCTATCTCAGAGTTTTAAAAAAAATGTATTTTATTGATTTTTCACAGAGAATAATTTTAAATTGCATGTTTTCATAAAACATAGTAGTTATACTCATAGTATTAGAATCATAATGATGAATTATATTCTTTTAAAGAGCATAGTTATCTTTTATTTTCTATGATTTGTTATTTTAATATTGCCTGGTGTTCATTAACTCTAAGTATAAATTGATACCAAAACACCTAGCAATCATTTGTGTTTGTTTCAAACTAGATATTGGCTCCAGAAAGTGGAGTGAGCTGAAGGAAAGTAGGAGAAACAAGCAACAGAATAGGATTGACAAATAGGTGAAAGGAAGGTATAAAAATAGGTGTTCTCAATCTACAGGAATTAGGATTAAAGAAAAGGTTTTTTTAAAAATATATTTTATTGATTTTTCACAGAGAGGAAGGGAGAGGGATAGAAAGTTAGAAACATCGATGAGAGAGAAGCATCGATCAGCTGCCTCCTACACAAACCCTAATGGGAATGTACCTGCAACCAAGGTACGTGCCCTTGACTGGAATCGAACCTGGGACTCTTCAGTCCCCAGGCCGATGCTCTATCCACTGAGCCAAACCAGCTAGGGCTAACGAAAAGTCTTAATGAAAGATGGGGTTATCAGAGATTTTTTTGATAAGCCTCTTGAGACAAAGAAATATATGATAGACTTTGTAATATAATTATTCTGCCATTTTTAATGAATGAACTGATTAGTTGGGGTGTGAGCAATGTAGTCCAGAAAGTGACAAGATTAATTCAAAGTTATTTCCAGCCTTTGAATCAGCAAATGCCTATTGAATGCTTACTTGTGCCACAAGTATTAATAATGGAGGTATGTCGGTGAGTATTTTCAGGTGATCCCTCTGTCCTCATTTCAGTGTAGAAATTGCTATGTAAACCCATAATGGTTCTGTAATGCAGAAAGAAATGTGCTAAGGATCTGAATAAAAGGCTGTGACAGAAACAGAAATAAAGTATTCTGCTTGGAAAAGAGAAAGGCTTTTCTGAGCTGGTGACATTTAAACTGGGTGTTAGAGAATGTGAGTATGATGGATAAAGAAAGTGGGGAGGATAGAGGAGGCAAGAATGTTTGTCACTTAGGACATAAGGTGGAGGCAGGATATTTGTGGTGAGTGGGACGGCGTTCAGTTGGTCTGAATACAGGGTGTGAACATGCACAGTGTTTGGAGGTGAGGCCGATCAGATGGGTCACAGCCAGATGGTGAAAACGTCCTGCTTTAAAGATGTTTGGACTTCACTCTGTGACGAGCGGGCCGTCCCTGAAAGAGCTTAATTGGGTTATCAGGTTAGATAAAACAGCCCTGCAGAGCGGACGTGGTTGTGGGGACAGTCAAGAGGACACGGAGTGGAGTGACCGAGACGGTATAACACACAGGTTTTAGACCGATTTGGATGTGCAGAGCAGGGAGGAATCCAGGTTTCCGGTTTGCTGCTAATGAGGAAAAAGAAGAGGAGAGCAGGCGGACGATGACGTAGAAGACCACACAGCGTTTCAGGCATTGGAAACGATGTGCGAGGGGCCAGGAAGCCATCTAGTTACAGAAAGAGTCAGAAGGCAGGCCTGGGGAGAAGCAGAAAGCTTGAGAGAGAACCTTTGGAAGTTTGGGGGAATGATCCAGAAATGTGTCAAATAGGAAGTAACGGTTTAAATGGCTCTTGAAAATAGTTTAGGTTTTAATTGGGTGACATTCTAAGAAGAAAGTGAGGTATTTTAGGTCATGAGAATTTTATGAACAAAGGTGGAGGGACTGGAGGTTACAGAGGCGTGTTTGGGGAATGGCGAGTATTGAGGAAGCCTGCGGAGTTGTGCAGGGCTCTGCGGGAGGAGAGCGGGGAAAGGTAGATGGGCATAAGGGGGCATAGGTTTGGAATTTCTTCCTTTAAGTGGTGTTTAAAAAAATGTACTGTGTAAGAGTGAAGTGATCAAACTCTGTGTCACCAACAGCAGCAGGCAAACATAAGGATAAAAGGAAGAAAAAGACCCCAAACCGGTGTGGCTCAGTGGATAGAGCATCAGCCCAAGGACTGAAGGGTCTTGGGTTTGATCCCTGTCAAGGGCATGTACCTTGGTTGCGGGCACATCCCCAGTAGGGAGCGTGCAGGAGGCAGCTGATGGATGTTTCTCTCTCATTGATGTTTCTGACTTTCTATCCCTCTCCCTTCCTCTCTGTAAGAAATCAATAAAATATACTTTTTTAGAAAAGAAAGAAAAAGAAATTAAAGTTAGGCAGCTTGCGTTAGTGATGGTTTCAATTAAAATGGTGACGATGCAATGGCAAATGAAGAGATGGGTAGGAAAGGCATCACAAAAGTAAAGTCGGTGTGGCTCTTGGATATGATCAATAGTAAATAAACAGAACTGGAAGGGACGCCAGTGGTGTGGGGTGATGCTAGGCTTATAGATGGACACATGGCGAAGCCATTGATTGGGAAGCAAAGATGGGACTCATCTGTTCTATTTACATTTATTTCATGTGTATTATGTACCTGTCACTACTAGGTTTGGGGCACAGAGATTAAAATACAATGAAATTTAAAAAGAAAAGCTGCTGTCCTTGAGGGTTTCTATTCTAGTTGGGACGACAGAAATGTAAACATATCAATAATGCGGTGTGACAAGGACTATAACAGTGTGTGAAGACTGTGCCCCTGGAGCTCACTGGAGAGAGGCTGGGCTTGTGATTCTAGTGGAAACTCTGGATAGAAAGGTGAGACTTGAATTGGAAAGAGGGCGAATCGATTGACGGCCTTTTTACAGGGCCATCCTAATTCTTTTGGCATTGCTAATGAAGTCCTTTTCAGATCCTTAGGCAAAATTATTTTTCACTAGTTTAAACCCCTGCCATAATCCAATATATTTTCCATTCTCTGCATTTTTAATCTGAGTAATCTGACATACATCCATGGGTTAAACACTTGTATGTATCTGATTCCAGATTTGTATCATGGCCCACAGCTCTCTTTTGAGTTCTGTGTGCCTGAAATACCTGTTTCCAGATATCATTACTGGTAGATCTTATGTGTATTCCAAAGTGAACATATCTTAAATGTACCCTGTACCTTTCTCCTTGAACTAGTTCCTCTTACAGTGTTCTGGTATTTGCAACCAGTGCTAGTCACCAGCTCTGTGGGCCAAGTTAGGGACCTAGGACTCACTCTTTTTCATTATGTCTCATTTCCAACAGACAGAGTCAGGCTCCTATGTAGCTCTTAATCCAGTCCACTCCTGCCTATTCGTCGTGCCACTGTCGCAGCCATTCCTTGCCACGTTCATGCAGTGGACCTAACACGTGTTCTCAGTACTTCAGGTCTGACCGACCTCCATTCGTGGCATTTCTGATGGTTGTGGGCCTCTTTGTGCCTGTAATTGCCCTAAGTGCTCATGGATTAGTCCTCACAAATCAAGGAAATAAGTATATTCCTCTCTACTTTGCTGCATGTAGAAACTGAACAGGAAGCTTGTTGGGAAAATGGGGAGGTTGATTTTAAACTAGACACTGAGTGAAGGAAGGTAACAATTCCTCAGCAGCAATAGATTATGTGCTCTAACCTTATACTGCTTGTATCCTGAACCATGGTTTGCTGACCTCTGAAAACAGCAAGCTTAAAATGAGTTGTTTAGAGCCATTTGTTCAATATTTGTTGACTGTAGTCCTTTTCATAAAATAATTTTCCTATTTCATTTAAATGATAAATATAAATGAAATAAATATATATTTTATTTTTTAAATATATTTTATTGATTTTTTTTACAGACAGGAAGGGAGAAGAATAGAAAGCCAGAAACATCGATCAGCTGCCTCCTGCACACCTCCTACTGGGGATGTGCCCCAACCCAGGTACATATCTTTGACCGGAATCGAACCTGGGACCTTTCAGTCCACAGGCCAACGCTCTAGCCACTGAGCCACACCGGTTTTGGCATGTCAACCTTCTTTTAAAACTTTATTTCAAACACATCATTTCTTGGCTTTTCTCTCCTTTGACTGGGCCCAGCTAAGCCTTCCTTTGTGCTCGCCCCCCCCCCCCAAAAAAAAATATTTGCTTTGCCATGTTTGTGAACATGATGTTTGTAAAACAAATGTGTGTACCAGGGGAATAATGTGTGCACAAAGCAGGTGTGGCACGGTTTTGAAAAACGTCCCGCTAGGCAGAGACAAAGAGAAGGGAATTGGCATATAGCTTGAGTCCGGTTTGGGGTTTTTATGTGAAAGTGATATTTCAGAGTCACCTGTCACATCAGTACACTGGATGAAATAAAACCCTCATTCCTCTGGGCCTACTTAGACATTCTTCTTCGTGATGGTGCATGGTAAGAACATGGTCTGACACAGTGTCTGTATTTAACCTGCATGCCAGCCTGACTCCGCGGTCCTCTCTAAAGGGAAGACCTGAATGAGAATGTCTTCATGTTCTTACTGGTACTGGGAAGACATGATATTAACTCCCGTGTAACTCTTCACAGACAGCTCCCAGAAAGACACTAACATAACCATAAGGAACATTAAACGTGCCCCAAATGCTATTTGGCTCTCATGTAGTCATATTTACCTGATAATATCTAAATGTAAAATAACTCAACGTCAGTTGCTCTTACTGATACGTTGTTATTAAAGAGACAGTACATGTCCACAGAGGAAATGAATTGATGGGTCAATAAAGCGTTTGTCCTTTTTTTTTTTTCCATTATGCATTTCTTCCTTTTATCCTTCTATTCTTCCAGTTTTCCTTCAACAGTATTTATTGAGACCCAAATATGTCCCATTAAACTGTATTCTGTAGTTGGTATTTGTCATTGAATAAAATAGACAGAGATTCCTGCTCTCCTAGAAATCACATTAATGTAATTCTCAGAATAACATTTTATAGGTAGTGGTGGCTGAGTTATCAGAGTGGAATGAACATATATAGGTTTTTGTTTTTCTCTTTTTTTAAAGGAAAATATGTGTGCAAGAATAGGCAATGAACATAAATATGGGATTAGCGGTTCTCATCACTGGGGACCTTGGCCTTGGCATGAACATCATAGTGGTTTGCTACAAATAACATTTGTAAAAGTCGAATCCGGTCTCAAATTCTGGAAGCCAAGTCCTGAGAAAGTGCCCAGATTCAGAGAGCTCACCCACAGTTTGAAAGGCTCCCCAAGAGGAGGCCTGGCTATTTAGGACACTGAAGAGCTCATGTGTTCTTTAAAATCACTTTCCCACATGTCTTGAGATCAATGAACGCCTCTCTAGCAGTTCTGTGCTTACCTGATATTCTGATTCGCCCTCCCTCCCTTGACACATGTTTGCTTGCTTCTCGGCTGTCTGCTGGTCGTTTACAAACAAGCAGTGAGAGGTAAAGCGTGTTTGAGGCAGACTCCTCCTGACCAGCGTCTGAAATATCTGAGAGATGGGAGTTAAGCTCTGAGTCTCCGATCTCGATCTTACCATCATTTGAGCCCCGGAAGCCACTGCTTGGATGGCTTGATTCTTTATTGCTCAAAGCCAAGACCGTTTATTAATATCTCAACGTGAGCTTTCTCAGGAGCTGGTTATTAGAATTTGTAGTGTGGATGAGGCAGAGACTGATGATACGGTGTCATCATTAGTTGTTTGTGATCATTTAAATGAAGCACCATTTAATTATTAGTATAATGTAATAACTTGAGCTTGTTTTGGTGTCCTAGACATTAAAATGAAGCACATTAGTAAATTCCACTAAACGTAATGAATTGTTTTCCAGTTGAAATGCAATTAGCACCACAGTATTTAATAATGTACTAGGCCGCTGGTATTAACGGCAAAGCCCAAATTTGCTGCAGAAGCAACCCTTCTTAAGATACTAACCTTAGAAAGCATGAAACATAGCAGGCAATAAACACTTCAAACTTTTGCATGAGGGGGTTGAATAGAATTCAGTGTTAACTAATATCTTATAACAGTGTGTTCTTATGGAAAAGGATTATATATATATATATATATTTAAATATAATATTCTGAATAATCTGTGAAATTTTTCAGGCAACATGAATTTCTATGTGTTTATTAAAGTTCCATATTCTTTACTTGTATTGAAGATACAGTCAAAACTGTTATGTGGAAAATATATATTTTTAAAACAATTTTACCTAGAACAGAGCTGAATGTAGAGTTGAACCTTTGTTTTGAAATTTTAGTGTGATTTTCCTTCATGCTAAGATAAGTACAGTAAAATAATTCATCTTGTGCTTTGATGATTTGAAAGGCTTTGCAGCATGAAACCCTCAGAGCCAGTAGGATGGTGAGGTGCTGTACTGACCGCATTTTATGCCGGAATTGATACTAGTGCATCAGTCTGAAATACGATTTTTGTTTCTGTTATGGAGCTGACTCTTCCTTTCAACATTTGATCATCCCCAACTATGCTCAAGGTACTGGGCCAAGAAACTTGGGGAAACAAAGTCAAAGTGGAATAAACAGAAAACCTGCCTCCAAAGTGATCATAACACGGGGCAAGTGATAGGGACAGATGACAAAACTGTGGATCCAGGCAGGATGCAGTGAATGCTTCGCTGGAGTGTGAGTGGAAGACAGCGAGAACCCCATGGAAACAGTGATTCAAATAGCCAATCGGTGTTTCTATCTGGGCCTGAAGAAAAGAATGAGATGACGAGGGGTGAATAATTAGGAACGTGCACTGTGCATTGTAGACTCGGGAACAGCCCAGGAAAGGGCTGGACTTCTTGGAAAAGGAAGGGGGAGAGAATCCGAGGATAGTGCTGGGGCTGTTCATGGGGAGGGAGATGCAGCGAAGTCAGCAGTGAAGCTGTTGCATTGCTGAGTTGTTGCCTGCTGTACAAGAAACCACAGGTTGTTTGGTCAAGCAGGTCATCTCTAGAGAGGCCACAAGGAACCACGGCGTCTCAGAACATTCTGTCACAGGTAGAAGGTGACCAGTTCGTCGCCAGGCTGTTCTCATTCTGTCCGTCACTGATAAATTCAAACCAGGGCAGCAGACGGTTCTAAAATCAGATAGTGTGGATAGTTGTGTAACTCTGTGAATGTACTCAAAAATGGTGAACTGTATATATGAAACATGTGAATTTTACAGCATGTGAATTACAGCTCAGTAATGTTACTCATAAACTAATGGGTTCAGTTAGGTTTGAATTAGGACCTGGATTTCTGTGACAACTCAGATTAAGTCCAACCCAGTTTCCACCTTTAGGGACAATTGAGACAACTGGAAGTGTGAGAGGATGAAGTGAATGTACTAGTAATTGCTTATTGTTGGGGTTAGGATGTCAGATTTTGCTTCTGTGATGATAACAATCTGTTTCCTTTCAACATTTTATTCCTGGATTTTCAAGTTTGTTTAGCATCTACCATTTCTGTTCAGTGTTTCCTTTCCTCTCCATCTTCTTGCTTCATTTCCACTTACTCACCCCACACACCATGATGAGTCTCTCTCTCTCTCTCTCTCTCTCTCTCTCTCTCTCTCTCTCTCTCTCTCCAAATATGAGGGTGAAGTAGAGCAAATGGCTATTTTTAAATTCATAGGTTATTTCCTAGTAATAACTGAGTAAGGCAAGTATTTGTGTATTTAAATTATCTTATGATTTTTTTAAATTCCCATCATCTGCTCCTTCACTTTGTAGATACTTGATTTTCCTTGCTAATAGGCATATATAACTACTAGAGGCCCGGTGCACGAAATTCGTGCACTAGGGGAGGGTGTGTGTGGGGGAGTGTCCCTCAGCCCATCCTGCACCCTCTCCAATCTGGGACCCCTCGAGGGATGTCTGACTGCCCAATAGGACCGGGCCTAAATGGACAGTCAGACATCCTTCCCACAATCCAGGATTGCTAACTCCAAACTGCTCGCCTGCCTGTCTCCCTGATTGCCCCTAACCACTTCTGCCTGCCAGTCTGATCTCCCCCTAAACACTATCCTGCCAGCCTAATTGATGTCTAACTTCTCCCTTGCCAGCCTGTTTGCCCCCAGCTTCCCTCCTCTGCCGGCCAGGTCACCCCTAACTGCCCTCATCTGCAGGCTTGATCGGCCCCAACTGTCCTCCCTTGCAGGCCTGGTCCCTCCCACTGCCTTCCCCTGCTGGCCTGATGGTGCACAACTTCCCTCCCTTACAGGGCCTGGAACCTCCCAACGGCCCTCCCCTGCTGGCCAGGTTGTGGTGGCCATCTTGTGTCCACATGGGGGCAGGATCTGTGTGTTTGAGTGATGTTCAATCTGCATATTACTCTTTTATTAGATAGGATAGAGGCCTGGTGCATGGGTGTGGACCACCTGGTTTGCCCTGAGGAGTGTCCTGGATCAGGGTGGGGGTTCCCTTGGGGTGTGGGGCAGCCTGGGTGAGGGTCCTGTTCAGTGTTTCCTTTCCTCTCCAGGCTGGCCACACCCCCCAGCAACCCAAGTGAAGGCCCTGGGATCTGGAATTAATTTATATTCTACAATTGAAACTTTGTAGCCTGGAGTGGAGGCCTAGGCTAGAGCTGCAGAAGTTTGACTTCTACCATCACCCCGGCAATCCTAGCCTCTTCTCTCTCTCCAGCTCCATGGCTGCCGCATTTCTGTTGTGATTATGTATCTTCTATAATTGAAACTTTGTAGCACTGAGTGAAACTTTGTAGGCCGGCAATGGCAGGCAGAAAGCTTAGCTTCCTCCATTGCTGGGGAAACCCAAGCCTCCCTCCTGCTCTCAGTGGTGGCAGCCATCTTGGTTGGGATTTATTTGCATAATTTGCACCTGATTGGCTGGTGGGTGTGGCTGGTGGGTATGGCTGGTGGGTGTGGCTTGATCGGAGGTACGGTCAGTTTGCATAGTGCTATTTTATTAGATAGGATAATCATTCCTTTATAGTTGTGGATGGCCCCTTATATAGATACTAGAGGCCTGGTGCATGAAATTCATATGGGGGGACGTGTCTCTCAGTCCAGCCTGCATCCTCTCCAATCTGGAACTCCCCGAGGGATGTCCAACTGGGATTGACCAGGCAGTCAGACATCCTTCTCACAATCCAGGACTGTTGGATCCCAACTGCTCACCTGCCTGCCTTCCTTATTGCCCCTTACCTCTTCTGCCTGCCAGCCTGATCACCCCCAACCACTGCCCTGCCAGCCTGTTTGTCCCCAACTTCCCTCCTCTGTGGGCCTGGTCACCCCTAACTGCCTTTCCCTGCAGGATTGATCACCCCCAACTGCCCTCCCTTGCAGGCCTGGTTCCTCCCAATTGCCCTACTCTGCTGGCCATCTTGTGGTGACCATCTTGTGTCCACATGGGGGCAGGATCTTTGACTACATGGGGCAGCCATCTTGTGTGTTGGAGTGATGATCAATCTGCATATTACTCTTTTATTAGATAGGATAGAGGCCTGGTGCATGGGTGGGGGCCAGCTGGTTCATCCTGAAGAGTGTCCCAGATCAGGGTCAGGGTTCCCTTGGGGTGTGGGGCAACCTGGGCATGTGGCCTGTAGTGGTTTGCAGGTCAGCCACACCCCCCAGCGACCCAAGCAGAGGCCCTGGTATCTGGGATTAATTTATGTTTTATAATTGAAACTTTGTAGCCAGGAGCAGAGCCAAGTCTTCTGCTTGCTCCAAGGTGGCAGCCATTTCTGTAGGAATTTATTTATCTTCTAAAATTGAAATTTTGTAGCCTGGAGTGGAGACTTAGGCCGGCCAGGGTGTGTGGAAAGCTTGGCTTCTCCATTGCCAGGGAAACCCATACCTCCTTCCTGTTCTCAGAGGTAGTAGCCATCTTGGTTAGGGTTATTTGCACCTGATTGGCTTATGGGCGTGGCTTATGGGTATAGTAGAGGTAAGGTCAATTTGTTGTATTACTCTTTTATTATATAGGGTAATTGCAGTAAACACTTTGTTCCTTAATTCTTTCCTCCATTCTCTTTCTTTCCTCCTGCTATTTATATACCATCTAATATTCAAAATAATTCTAATATTTATTGATAACTTGGCAGCATGACTTTTCTTACCTAAATAATTATTCATCATTTGCTTCTTATCTAAATCACTTTGATTTAGAGAGAGAAAGAGAGAGAGAGAGAGAGAGAGAGAGAGAGAGAGAGAGAGAGAGAGAGAAGAACTGTGTAGAATATGTTCATATAATTATATAGCCATTCAAGAATTTGGGACTGCAGTTATAGCAGAATAAGTGAGGAAGCTAATGGGTAAGATTGACTGTGAAAGAGCATGAGCGACCTGGTCTATTCTCGACCTGGTCTATTCTAGTGTCCAGGACTGGATCTGTGCTCCAGTGCTGCTTATGTGTGTGTGGTGTGTGTGTGTGTATGTGTGTATGTGTGTGTGTGTGTGTGTGTGTGTGTTTTAATATATTTTATTGATTTTTTTTTACAGAGAGGAAGGGAGAGGAATAGAAAGTCAGAAACATCGATTGGCTGCCTCCTGCACACTCCCCACTGGGGATGTGCCTGCAACCAAGGTACATGCCCTTGACCTGAATCGAACCTGGGACCTTTCAGTCCACAGGCCAATGCTCTATCCACTGAGCCAAACCGGCTTCGGCTGTGTGTGTGTTTTTAAATAGCACATTATACAGGGTGGAGCAAAAGTAGGTTTATGGTTGTTCAGATAGAAAATAGTATCAAAATTAATAAGGAATAATACAAGAAAAAACTCTGTTTCACATACTTCGCCTTGTAAGCCTACTTTCCCCTCACCCTGTATAGAACCTAGTGAGTTATAACTATTTTATAAGTTTGGTGATAGTGCTATTCCTTCAGGTATCTAAGGAATATGAAAATATTATTGTTGCTTTTACCTATGACTGATTTTTGCCTCTTGAGAAGGAACTTCTTGTTATAAATTATAATAACATTAGAGCTATAAATTGAAGAATTTCATAGATAACAAATTTGCCAAAGGGCTTTTTGTCTTTATAAAATTTATGAGTATGTTAATATTCTAATGAAAAATTGCTGAAGAATCAAATTCATAATTATAAATGACTTAATTTAATAAAAATGTTGATGCAAGTAATTATTTACTTAAAGCTGAAGTTTGCTGAAAATTCTCTAGCAAATTTTTTATTAACATCCTGCAATAAAGTAATTGTGATACTTTTAATTAAATTCTCAGAGAGGCGACAGTATACTAATACGATTTTTCTTCTATGCATTTGTAAAATCTGGCTTATCTAATGCACGCACGTAGGGGAGTAAAAAACAATTTTCCTTCTGCCCTTCAAAGTTCTTCTGACACTTTAATAACAAAATTGGCATGAGACAGACTAACAGGAGTAAACAACAACATTTATTATTTATGCATATACAGGGCTCCATGAGACTGTGAGGCCAGGACAGATCAGACAGGTGAGGTTTTGTGCTGATCTGGACCGAAGAGAGGGAGGGAAGCAGGGTCTGGGACTCCAGTGAGAGAGTAGGAATTTGCAGGTAATTGAGATTGAGCAAATGTCTGCTAACCAACTCCTTGCTGGACACCCAGAAACAGTAGCACCCAGATGGGAGTCTAGCAAACAGAGATTGCTAGGATCCACTTTGTCATTAGTTTATATTATGCTAAGGTGAAGGCTCCTTCTTTTAAGGTTTGTCTATCTGAATTGCTTTAGACAGGTCAGGGGGAGGATCCAAGGCTCGGAGTCTCTTGTTTCTTAAAACTTGTCAGCATAAATAGCCCATATTTAGGCACCCCCTTCCCTTCACTCCAGATATCAGAGAACCAGGTACTTAGAAATATGACTCACCCATGAAGGTTAGAGTTGGGAAAACTTGGCCTATGATTTCAAGATCCTGGAGGAATTTGGAAAAGGGAAATTAAGAAATACATTTTCCCCCTCCCCGCCTGGCCCTGGTCATTGTGGCTCAGTTGGTTGAGCATCCTCCCAGGCACAGAAGGTCACAGGTTGATTGCCAGGCGGGGCACATGCCACCAGGATTCCGGGCTCCACACCCAGGAATGTTCATGCAGGAGGCAACCAACGGATGCTTCTCTCTCTTTCCCTCTCCAATCACTAAAAACATATATTTTTTTAAAAAAAGAAATCCAATTCCAATACTGAATCATTTTTGGAAGGCGTGATTGTCAAAACATAAAGTTACCTCTTGAGTGGAAATTCTCCCCTGAGACAGGAGTGAGAAAACATTAGATCGAAAACAAGTCGCAAATCAATAGGCAATACTTTTAAAACTCTCCAATGTCCCATTTTCGTCTGGTCTGAATGGGTGTTCTCAATACATCCCACCTCCCCCATGTACAGAGTATTTCCGGGTGCCCTTTCCCATGGATGGGATTGCTGGGGAGCCAGGCTGAGGCAGAGCCCAATGGCTGGTGCGCTCTGCAGGAGCTCGGGAACCCGCCCTGGGGAAGTCTGAATGCCTGTGGGACTGCCTCCTCACATTTCCTTTGAACACAATAGGTCTTATCAAAAAATGCTACTTCTAAATGTCTAAGTAAAAAAAAAGAAAGAAAACTTTGCTAAAACCAGGAGGAAGTAGAAGCGCTTTGATCTGTCCTCTGGCTCTTGCCCCACGCATACCCACACAGGCAGGGGCTCTCACGGACCTTTTCCCTCGGAAACAGGGAGCACGGTTTCGGAAACAGGGAGCACGGTTTCGGAAACAGGTCCCTGCAGGGCTGCTCCCCAATCTGACACATGAATCATTTCCCTCTCAGAAAAGAACCCTGAAAAGCAAGCCTCCCACACTCCCGGGCCCCAAATTCTCACTTAAAACCAACTGATCTAAATCCTGCCTTCAAGAACATACAAAGTGACATACTAGTGCGCTCATTGGTTAGTGAATGCTTTGAAATAGTTCCCGTCGGATCATGTTATTTTTAAAATTACAATTGCATAGTGGAGCCCAGCTCCTGAGCCCTTTCCCCCAGAGCCTGCTGCTGAGCAGCGTACACTTTAGCAGCGTGCGTGAAGCCTGTGGCAAAACAGGTCCAGCTCTGAGAGCAAACACAGCCATCTCTGCAGGCCTGGGAGCCTCCATCCTGGGTACTGGAAACCAACATAGCCGCTCTCTCGTCTGTTCGCTCACATCCTTGTGCATTTTACATTTGCCAGGAAGGCTCATAACATGAAGGATTTAGATATGGTTTTATTTTTTAGGTATATTATAATAACACTAGGGGCCCAGTGCATGAAATTTGTGCACGGGGGGTGGGTGGTCCCTCAGCCCAACCTGACCCCTCTCACATACTGGGAGCCCTCAGGGGATGTCCTACTTATGGCTTACAGAGGCCAAGGCTGGGGCAGAGCCTGCAATGGATTAGTCGCAAGGTGCTGGGGGTCCTCTGGCTGAGGTCCCCTGCCCAAGCCCAAAAGCCTCTGGCCGAGGCTTTTGGCCTAGGAAGGGGACCCTCAGTGCCCTCAGATCGCTGGCTCCACCTCTGCCTCCTGGGCTCTGACGGCTTACCTCACAGTGACCCAGGTGCCAGGATGTGCCTGGGACACAGGCGCTGGGTGTCTATGTATGCAAATTAACCTTCATCTTTGTTGGGTTAATTTGCATGCTCACTCTGATTGGCTATGGGCATAGCAGAGCTACAGTCAATTTACATGTTTGGCTATTATTAGGTAAGATGCCAGGGGCTTACCTTTACATTCTGGAGCCAAAGACCAATTGGGAAAAAGTTATTTTGCATGTCATTTGGGCTTCTGCAGCTCCACACAGGCAGCCTGGCCCAGTGTCCACATGGGCCCTGCCTGTCGCTAACCCCCGAGAGCACCCTGTGTCAGGTGGACGCTTCTTCCTCACGTTCAGAAACACCAGTCAGAGGATCTTCAGTTGCAAGGCAAGCTTTCCTACTCTAGGAGACTACATTGAAGTTGAGGGGGGAGAGTTTGCCATCCCTTTGGGTACTGGTTGTTTTAAACACGTTATTTTTTGATGGCCCAGAAAGCTCAGAAAGAACTTATGACTGTTCCCCTGTCAGCCTAAGACAGTGGTAGGCAAACTCATTAGTGAACAGAGCCAAATATCAACAGTACAACGATTGAAATTTCTTTTGAGAGCTGAAAACCGACTTCTGCGCATGGGCCACAAAGTTTCAGTTGCACTGTGCATGCGTGCCTGCACATGGTATTTTGTGGAAGAGCCTCACTCAAGGGGCCAATGAGCCACAGATGACTCGCGAGCCGCAGTTTGCTGACCACTGGCCTAAGAGAGTGTAAGACGGCAGGCTTCTGGGGGAAACTGTCCCAAAGAGAGCCGGGTGTGATATGGAAGAGGTGTGGGAGGGGGGAGGGACCTAGCAAGGCCCGGGTCCAAGTCCTCTCTGGGTCTCAGTGTCTCTAGATGGCCCGGCAAACTTCTGCTTAGGAGACATTTGCTCTTTTCACCTCCCCTGGGATTGCCTTACTTACCCTCGAAGTCCCAGACCCTTACCTCCTCTCTTTAGTCCAGAATCACATATTCCTCACTTTGCCAATCTTTGAAATGTTCTTGCTTATTGAGTTTCTCATGCTTACTTATGAAAACTTGATTTTTTTCTATTAAATCTGCCTTATGCCATCTTATGTATTTAACCAGCCGTCAGAACCAAGAGAGGTAGGAGGGAATCTTTCCTTCCCCCACAGACTGAAATATGTATTCTTAACTATAACCTTTAATAGTTACATAATTCAAGGTATATCCATGTGATATGGATTAAACTTTATCAACAGGAAAAGATACTCATAGAATTGCCAATTGAAAAATAGATTATTTTCTCTCAAATCATTTATGTATCCAACTTTCTATTTAGTCTTTCTTGGTTTTATATAACAAACACCAGTACCTCTGCTGGGAGGACTGTTCTCTTTCATTTCTCCCTGTTGTGTTTTGTCTGTGTGCTCCTTTCTTCCTCCCTTCCTTTCTGCCTGCCTTGGTGACCTATGACCTACTCCTTTATAAGTTTTCTGATATCTATTGATCTTTCACTTTGTGTGTGTAAAAGATCACACATATACATACACACACACACTAGAGGCCTGGTGCATGACAATTCATGCACTTTGGGGGCGGGGTACCTCAGCCCAGCATGCCTCTCTCACAGTCCAGAAACCCTTAGGGGTGAGAGGCAACCCAGTGGTCAGGGGAAGGCAACCCTCCCATCACACCTTTGCTGCTGCCACTGCCAGCAGTGAAGCCTTGGCTGTCCCTAGTTACCTGAGTCTTGGGCGGCCCTGGGTGGCTGGCAGCCGACATTCAAGGCTTGCCTGTGTCTCGGGCCAGCCATGGGCAACTGGGGGCTGAGGGCTGGTTTAGCCATACCATACACCTGTTGCGCCCTGGCTGGGTTGAAAGGACTGGGGGCCTCTGATGAGGCTGACGGGACTGGGTGCTGCCATCTTTGTGATGGTGTGACAGTCAATTTGCATAGCCCCTCTTTATTAGATAGGATGGCTAACATGCTAAGTGTCCTTCCCTCTGTCTGGGTACTGATGTGACACTGCAAATCCCAGCTTCTCCTCTCTAGTGATGATTAGCCTCCTTGCATTTCTTCAACTCAGGAACATGACTTGCCTTATAGCCAGGTAGAAACATTTTACACTGTAACCAAATATTTGTGAAGTGTTTTCCCGTGCCTCATCTTATTTGATCCTCACAGAAGTCGTGGAGTAGGTAGATAGGAGACTTGGTGGAATACTATTTTCTTTTCATTAGCCAGAAAATGGAGATTTAGAAAGTTTAGAAACTTGACCTGACTGAAAAGAGTAAGACGTCGAAAATCACTTCAGCTGTTCTCACTGCACGGAATACAGTCAAACACTGCTACAGTTAACTATTTTACCCTTTGTTCTCCCTGCATGATCTACAATAATAATCTGCTTTGTGTTGATATTTACTGCTATGTTGCTGACAATTACCTGAAAGAGAAATTGGGGTGCTTCACTGGGCTGGAAAAAGTTTAGCTACATCAGAAAGCAGGTCTAATTAAGCAAGTTTATTCAATATATTTAAAAGGCTAAGTTGACTCATGCACGCACAATACATATAAAGCTCTTGCTGGCACCAGTCCATCTGTCATTGTTGATTGTGAATTCGGTTGACACTTCTATTATAGAGAAAGGGCAAAGAGCAATATTAAAATACTTCTTCTAATTAATTTTCTTTCAATGTGCATGAATTCATGAACCGGGCGACCTGTTGTTAAATAATATGAAATGAACACTTTCAGAAATAATATTTCAAATTGTTCATAGAGCAGAAGCAGTGAAATGTGGATCAGGTTCAGGCAGGCCTTATAAGTTGTGTGAATGTTTGCTAGCCTCAGTGGCCTCTACATTTCTTCTTCATTTATGAAAAGGATGGTACTTTGGAGATTAATCAGTATTAACAGCTTTATGACAGGTTATTTACTTGCCTGACAGTTTTATTAATTCTTCAGCCTGATAATAGCTTTTCTCCCTCAAGACACCAAACAATTTTTAAATGATTGACACTAAATGTTATTATAGTGCTACTGGACTCAGAATTAATTTTAATCAAGTGTTGAAGCAAGTGTTTTGATTATGAATCAATATCTTTGCTTAAATATTAAGCCATATATATTTGTAATACAACAAATAAATAATTTAAATTTCAGTGTGTAATTATTATTTTGTTCAGTGTCCCTCACAGCAAAAAATAAATTGCTCAGTGCATTTCAAAAAGCAGTTCATAGGAATGATAGGTATAAATATTTAAGAACATCAAGTAATTCCAGATATAATACTAATAGAAAATGTAAGAATATTTCTAATTCTACCATTCTTCTTCTCCTTCTCTTTTGTCTAATTAGTCACCGGAAGAGAATTATCTTTACTTAAGAAGTTTATTTCTACAATTTTGAATATATTCTCTTTTCTGATAAGAAATAAAAACCATGCACCTATCTCTCATGCTTATTAGTAATCTCTATATAGAAAAGCCTAAGTGACTGGCCAACTGGTAGCTATGATGTGCACTGACCACCAGGGGGCAGACACTCAATGCAGGAGCTGCCGAGCTGTGGTGACTTGGCAGCTGTGGTTCTCTGGTGATGCACCCAGAATCAGAGAGGAGGGAGCCCAATCCCGGGGTGTGTCACACGAGAACTGCCCTTTTGCAATCGGGACCCCTCGGGGGATGTCAGAGAGTCGGTTTTGGCCTGATCCCCGCAGGCCAGGTCGAGGGACCCACTTGTGCATGAATCCGTGTACTAGAACTCTAGTTAAAATGTATTTTTCTTGGAATTTAGCTTGAAATGTAGTACCACAATGATTAGTTTTTATTTTTTTAGTTTTATAAAAAGTATGTATGCTTTGCTGTTATTTTTATACACCAGTTTTTTTTCTGTCTTTTATATAAAATAACTTATGAAATTAATAACAAAGCCTAGATAATGTAAATTCATCTTGCAGAAATAAGAATAAGTAATGCCACTTATAAAAAAATTACTATGGGAAATCCTAGAGTCTCTTAGATTTCTAAAAGCATTAAAAGGAAATAATGGAGGTTGTTATTTATTTTAATTTAGAATTTTACTTTTTCTACAGCTCTTTATTATAGCTAGCTTATAACACTTCAGCATAAGTTTAAGCATATTTTCAGTATTGAAAAGTAAGTACAAATGTCACTTTATTATATTTTAAAGTAATTTTTATGTAGAAATCAAGTTAATCATGGATTTTAATATTAAGGAAATCAGTATTAATCTTTAGTTTTTAATCAATAGGATCACAACAGGCAGCATTTAAAATATTTTTAAATTTAGCAAAGGTAAATTTGCCTAAGAAAGATCTTAAAGACTATTTGCTTCACATAATCACATTTTAACCAGAAAAATCCCAACCAACTCCATGTCCTTTGAAGTGCATAGAAGAAAGTGGATTTTTCTATACATTTTCCCCTTACAATGCATTTAAAATCAGCTTAAAATAAGTCTGTTTTCTGTGGATATTTTTCAACAGTACTTCAATTTGGGGTTATTTTTATGTAATGTCAGCTGAGCTAGACTAGATTAAGCATTTGGATATTTGCTGGGAGTTCAGTCCTGTGCAGACAAGACAGACTTTGGGGATATGCAGAGAGTGCTAATGAATCGGGCCCAGGGACTGCTTGAGTCCTGCAAAGGAGCTCGCAGGTAAGCAGAGGTGAAGGTGCATCCCAAGACTAAATGCCAAGGTTAAGGCCAATTGGACTCTCATTTCAGTGTTTTAAGCTACCTCATTAGAATGGCAGACTCCAACAGTAGAAGCTCATGCCTGCTGTTCAGGGGCTAAAACATGAGTTCTTGCTCTTTTGTTCTGTTTATTATTTCTGGGACTCTCAAAATGTGTCATCAGCTGGTGAGAATTCCTGCCTCCTCTTCAGGCTGAGGCAAAAGTAGGTTTACAGCTGCGTGTGCGAAACAGAGTTTATTCGTTTTTAGTTTCTTTATTAAGTAAGGTATTACATATGTGTCCTCATGCTCCCATTATGCCCTCAAGCCCCTCCCCACTCATGCCCTCACCCCCCTGTTGTCTGTGTCCATTGGTTAGGCTTACATGCATGCATACAAGTCCTTTGATTGATCTCTCCCTCTTACGCCCACCCTCCCCTGCCTTCCCTCTGAGGTCTGACAGTCTGATCGATGCAGAGTTTATTCTTGTATTATTATTTATTAACTATTGTACTATTTTCCATACAAACAACTGTGAAGCTATTTTTGTACCACCCGGAATGGTGAATACATGCAATAAGTTCACTTACATGGCGTAAAATAAAGGAATACATAAGACATAAACATGGAATCATCTTAGCCTGAATTATAAGCATATAGTGAGACAAATGCATGGAAATTAAAATACCTGAAATGCAAATTGAATACTCAATGCTATTAGCTTCCCAGCTTGTTTCCATAGTACTTGGAATCACTATTAAATCATCTGCTGTATTCTGATCTATTACAACGATGGCTATGCATTTTCTTCTCCATGGTACTTAGAACTGAGTATCATTTCTGTGTGTCCCCCCAATGCCCAGCATACTGCACCAAATGGGAAGATTTCAATACATGCTTATTTATTTGTTACGGTAATTAATGGCATAGAGGTCAAGTGCTTAAAAAAGGAATTCTGAGCAGTACAACTTCAGTGAAGTATTGACTTAATTTTAACAGATGTGTTGATTATTTGCAATGAAACAGGGAGAGGGGGAGGGGAAGGACGTAAAGAGGGAGAGCAGGAGGAAGAGGAGCGAGAGAAAAAGACCCAAGGGCAAAGGCAAGAGAGTCAAAAGAAAGAAAATGAATGAATTAGAAGAACTGCGAGATTCCCTATACTCCAGAGAGATTATGCCTAGGCTTGCCTTTCTCTTTTCCTTATCAATTTTAAGATTGTTCAGGCAAATAACAAAATCTCTGCTTTTACAGCTATGAAAAATACTAAATTTATTTCATTACTTAGTGTTTAATGACCTGCTGAGTGTTTCAGAGCAATTGTTGAGAAATGTTGTACTTAGTCACAGAACTTGAGAAATCATGGGTTAGACATTATATTTATTTTCTATACATTGACATAATACTGAGTGGTACTGGGTGGTATTCTTCAGCCTTGCCCGGGCAGGGATTTGTCACCCACAAATGACAGACCTAGCATCCTCATCTCGGAGATGCTGTGGGCTTTAAAACTCAGTGTCATGAGACCATGGCAGTGTTAGAGCTGACAGGCATTTTAGAAAATAGCTTTTCCTCTTTTGAGGATTGATGTCAAATGTGTTGTCTATGGCTGACTAATTTATTACTTCACTGATCTTATTAGCAAATTAAATTACATTTCTCACACATATTATCTTCAGAGTACTGGTAATCATTAGAAATGCTGTTTTAAAGGTGTACATGAAGCTAAGATTTAAAACTAGGGTAAACACATAGAAATCACACACACACAGCCATAATCATCTATCTATCTATCTATCTATCTATCTATATATATATATATATATATATAAAATCTATATGTATAAAAGGCTAATATGCTAATGTCCGCCTAACTGGAGGCTATGACATGCACTGACCACCAGGGGGCAGGTGCTCAATGCAGGAGCTACCAAGTTGTAGTAAGTTGGCATTAGCGGTTCTCTGCTGACGCACCCCAAAACCAGAGAGGAGGGAGCTTGATTCCCACAGGGCTACGTGATTCTACCTTCGGCCATGGGGGTATCTTTGGCTGGGGCACTGTCAACCACAAATTTGGTTTACTGCACACTTGTGTTTGCATTCTACACCCTGAACGACACCAACTTTGCACAGTGCCCTCTCGCACTCTGGGAACCTTGGGGATGTCAGAGAGCTAGTTTTGGCCTGATCCTCACAGGCCAGGCTGAGGGACCCCACCTGTCAGAGGGAGCCTGCTCACTCAGCAGATGCCTTTCGAGCCAATGCACCACTCCAGGTGTGACCAGTGTGGGAGGGGCCTCCGGAGGTTGGCTCCAGGATGTGTCCTGCTCCTTTTGGCCAGTACTGCCCTGCCGGCTACCTTCTAATTAATTTATTTCCAATGTGCATAAATCCGTGCACCAGGTCACTAGTTTACCAAACAAGAGCCTTTAAGTTATTTGAGAGACATTTAAATATCTTAACAATATTGAATTATGGATAAGATATGACTATTATCACTTCAGTGATCTAATTAGCTAATTAAATTACATTGCCTATGCATATCATCTTCATCATATTGGTAATCATTAAAAATACTGTTTTATTAATTTTTTAATTTTTTCTTTATTGATTGAGGTATTACATATGTGTCCTTATCCTCTCATTGTCCTCACCAACTCATGTCCTCACTTCCCTGGTGTCTGTGTCCATGCATACAAGCCCTTTGGTTGATCTCTCCCCCTGACCCCCACCCTCCAATGTTTTAAAGGTAAGACTTTAAATAGGAAGAAGATGTTAAAATTGAAAGAGTAAATTAACTTAAAAATACATTTTAGCCTGGCTGGCATGGCTCAGTGATTGAGTGTTGACCTATGAACCAGGAGGTCATAGTTTGATTCCATGTCAGATCACATGCCTGGGTTGTGGACTTGATCCCTGGTAAGGGGGGCATTCGGGAGGCAGCCAGTCAGTATTTCTCTCTCATCACTGATGTTTCTATTTCTCCTTCTCCCTTATTCTCTGAAATCAATAAAAAATATATTTAAAAAACACACATTATTTACATTTATGTAACTACTTCTCTTTTGGACACTACCCTTTTCCATTATATCTCAGTGTTCCTAATTCTCCTCCATCTTACACTTCTGTAAACTCATCTTCCCTTTCTCTTTATTCTCTCGCTTACCCAATATGAAGCAGAAATTGTCTGTTTTCTGATATCTAATGCAGGCATGATTAATAATCACATCTTTCTCCATCTGGACAAGAATAAAATTATTTCGCTAAGACCACTGTTTTGAATAAATCCTGGGACTTACATGTCCTGTCTCATACAGACAGCTGTCCGGCTTGCTGAGATTTGGACATTGTTTAAACTTGATCACATATACCTGCAACTAGTTGTACTTCCATTTATAATTCTCCGTATTATGAATCTAGAAAAGCTTTTTTAGGAGTGTCAATTCATCACATATCCCATGCAACTAGTTGCCCACCTGCAACTAATTGCACTTTAATTTATAAATCTCCATATTATGAATCTAGAAAAGCACCTTTGGGAGTGTCAATTTATCACACACTCCACGCAACTAGTTGCCCACCTGCAACTAATTGTACTTTAGTTTGTAAATCTCCCTATTATGATTCTAGGAAAGCTCCTTTGGGAGTGTCAATAAAATGCCCTATTGGTCCTGCCCAGTGTGGCTCTGCTGGTTGGAGCATTGTCTGCCGTACATGGACATGTTGTGAGTTACATACCAAGTCAGAGTACATACCTAAGTTGTGGTTTTGGTCCCTGGTTGGGATGGATACAGGAGGCAACTGATTGCTATTTTCTCTCTCTCTCTCTGAAATCAATGAGAATATCCTCAGGTGAGGATTAAAGCAAAGAAAAAGAAAGAAAGAAAGAAAGAAAGAAAGAAAGAAAGAAAGAAAGAAAGAAAGAAAGAGAGAGAGAGAAGGAGGGAGGGAGGGAGGGAGGGAGGGAGGAAGGAAGGCGGGAAGGAAGGAGGGAAGAAAGAAAGAAAGAAATAATTTCTATATTGTAGGATCATGTCTTAGAATCAAAGTGTACCATAGGAAATTTTAGTTGAAGGAATCAAAAATGAAATGGGAGAATTGCATCTAAATCAAGACACCTAAAATGTACCGAGGATTTAGCTGAAGGAACCAATTCAGCCCGTAATTCCGAAGATTAAGAATGAGTGTAAAGATGAGGGGTAAATATCTCAGTCTGCTAATGAGACATTCCTGTCTCTGGGCCAGTGCCCATCTTGGAGGCGCTGCATGGGAGGAAAGAGCCCTGGCTTCTGTCAACAGCAAGGACATTTAAACAAACGCCAGGCTCGGTAGCCTACTGTACTCAATTACCTTCTGGTCTGGGAGCCAATGAAAATGGTCATATCCTGAATCAGCAAAATCTTTGATGATAAAGACAGCAGATGTCAACACAAAATTGACACTAATATTGGAAACAAACTAAAAGGATTTTAAAGTAAATATCATAAAACCCTCTAGAAAGCAATCAGAACACTGGAAAATGTAAAAGATGCATCTCAACAAAGAAAGAGAAGATAATAGGCGAGAAGTAAATTGAAATATTAGCACTGGGAACCCCAGAAACCAAAACGAAACTCACTGGAAGGACTCAAGAGCCTAATTAGGATGAGAGAAGTGAGACTTAGCGAACTTGTAGATAAATCAGTAAAAAGTATCCAATGTGAAAACAGACAGTAAAGTGAACGATATTCAAGGACCTATGGACAAGGACAAAATATATAACGTTTAGGACCTTGGAGTCCCAGAAGGAGAAGAGAGATCTAGTGGACCAGAAAAAAACAAACAAACAAAAAAAAAACTTAGAAGATATAATGGCTGAAAACTCCCCAGCTAGAGCAAAACACATAAATCTACATACAAATTTAAGGAGCTGGGTAAATCCCACCACAACAAACCTGAAGTAATACACACCCACACTGGTCCTAACCAAAATACTCAAACTGAGGACAAAGAAGTAATCTAGAAAGCAGCCAGAGAGAGAGAAGTGACGGAAAGAAGACAGAATACAGTTGTCAGCAGACTTCTCTCCAGGAACCTCGGGAGCCGGGTGAAAGCACAGAACTTTTCCATCGCTGACGGCCCCGCACGGTTTCTTCCTGAGTGAAAATATCACCAGGAACAACGGTGTTCTCAAAGGAAGGGAAACCAAGAGAATTTGTCATAAGCAGTCCTGCCAAAAAAAGATTACTACAGACGCCGAAGACATGAGAAGGCGGTAAGGGAATATGGCACCTCTACACGCAGGGAGATGGCAGCTTAGACACAACAGGCCAGTTCCTTAGGGAACAGAAACCAAACGACCAGAGCATGGCTAACGGGGCTTTTCAACAAGAGAGGAGACGATGAGAGAAGGAATCGTTAAAGACCGGGACTGGAGAAACAACACTGAAATAGCGAAAATGGGCTTCGGTAGAACAGATGATAGTCTTTTACATTGAGTCTTCAAAAGTATACAAGGTGCTTGAAAGCAAAATTATTGTCCTGGTGACATGGCTATCATTGTACGTTTAAACGAGATCTTTATGACAATCAGATATAAAGAGGGTAAAAGAATACAGGGAGTGGTCAGTCTCCTGCCTTTCACTTGAAATGGTCAAACGATGTTAGTTCCCTGAATCAGTTTATGCATACTGTATTCGAGAAACTACTAAAAAAACACTTGTGGGAGCCGCGTCAGGGTCCCCAGATGGTCAAGGACAATGGAAGCGCAGAGGCTTTGTTGTCCATACACTGGTCTGGCCAAGGCCTCTCTGGGCATGAGCCTAATCGAGGTGCCCAAGGTCAAGCAAGATACCATGAGCGGGTGCAAGGTCCATTGTGCCCTTCTGCAGCCAATACAATCGATGTCATTGTTGGCAACTAGCCTTCTTTGTCTCTGGAGTAAGAGACAGGTTACTGACCAGCTGTCTGCTGAAGAGAGAGCAGCTGGGCAGAGAGAGGCTTGAGAGCTCAGAGAAGCAGAGGCCCTCAGCACAGAGAAACAGCTCCTGTGTGTGCAGCAGAGGAGTATGGGGGAGTTGAGAGCCGGTACTGCTACGATGTAAGGCTGAGAGCTCAGGTAGAGTGACCATGTTAACCAGCCAGTGAGCCGGGCCGGGGAGACGGAGGCTGCTGAGCCAGAGAGCTTATGTCCTATTATGATGTGAGGTGGTGAGTCCGGGGCACCCTGCAGCTGCTCAGGCAATAGCTGTGGGTACAGAGACGGATGCTGCTTTGTGGGAAAGATGTATCTGCTCACCGGCCGGCGTCCAGCTGCCTGCCTACCTAGGACTGCTGTGAAGGACTCTGTTGTCTGAGGGCTATGTGGCCACTGGCTTCTGCGAAAACACATTCTTACACACCCACCGCTTCTTACGGCTTCTCCATCTAAGACCCGGCATTCAAGGAGGTCCAGTCGCTGGCAGTGGGGCTCAGACCCAACTCCTGTGACTGGTGAGCAGAGGATAAAGGAGGGACCCGGACTTGGTTCCCAACAGTTAGTGCAGTGGGCAGGGTTCGCGGAAGAACCAGCCTGGGTGTAGTTGGGAAGAATGGAGAAGAATATATGAACTCGGAATAACTCAGAGCAGCAGAGATCCCGCTGTCTCTATAAAACGTGAGATAAAGCAATATGAAGCATTATGAAAGGATCAAGGAACTCAACGGAAAAGGGAAGCAGAAATGAAAGATAGAGTGTTACCACAGTCTGTTCTAGAAAGCTACGGTTAAATGAGAGGGTAAAATGCAATGTATGTAAAAATCAGGAAAACTACTAATACACTAGATGCTTAATGAGTTCTTCAAACAGAGATACATTTTAAGAGGAGGTCTCATTTATCTTTATAAACCCAATAGCAAGAAGATGAGAGTCTGAAAAAAGCTTTGGCTGTGTGTATGTGTGGGTGGGAGGCAAACACATAGTTTAAGAAAATGTAAACTTTGAAATTTACAGAATAATTTCAAAACTATATAAATAGTGACTTGGGGAATTATTTTATATCTAACTTATTCTTTTTGGCTCCTATTTTTCAGGGAGACAGTGATAGCACTATAAAGAAAGTGGGTTATTCTTGAGACATAATGTCAATTTGCTATGGGTATTATTTGGCAAATAAATAACATGCTATTTTTTATATCCTAAGAATGAGCTTATTTTTATTAGTTACAAATATGAAAAGACTATAAACTGGTAGAACTGGGAAAAATTTGCAGGTTATTTAGATTAGATTATCATTAGATTCCAGTCCAACATTCCATTTTGTAGTAATTCAGCAAAAGAGGACAACAAAACCAGCCAGTTCCAAAATATATAAATTAGTTTTTTGTTGTGGGTGCAAAAACAACTAATTAACAGAACTGTCTTATATTTGTTTTTACTTTTCACATTGTTTGATATTGAGTAGAAGGAACAGAAAATGAAATGACTTTTATGGAGCCAACTACGATATCATTTGATCTAAATTTCCCAAGTACAGCCTGCCATAGACCAAGTTCATTGCTTTCACTAATGATGTCTGTTTCTGAAAAACCAGCTGGACAGAGCTCATAAATAACTCCCAAATCCTCTAGTGGGCAGTGAAATAGGCACTTTCTCTTACTGGAGGAACGATCCTTACAGCAATAACAAGTCCTGCTCCGCACCCCCTCAGGCACCCCCTGTGCACGCACCTCTTCCAGGCCTCGGTTTTTCGCTCAGCATCACTGCCACCGAATTTGTCCAGCCGGTTTCCATCTCACAGGACATCGCACTCTGGCTTTCCGCCTCGGGGGAGTATCAGAAAGTGTGAGAGTAGGAGATACCCTCAAATAATGTTGAAATAAATCTAGAGCTATGATTTTTAAAGTCTCTCACTGACTGGAGGTATAAAGCTATATATATAATCTAGAGAACAATTACCTGAAAAAAAAAAAACAAAAGGAAAAATCCTTGAGCTGAGGTAAAATTACCTCTGACTGAAGCAATGCAGTCTTCTCTTAGAAATAAACGGAGAGTGCTCAGCCTGCGTTGCTCAGTGGATGATCACTGACCTATGAACCAGGAGGTCACGGTTGCACTCTCATCCGGGCACAGGCCTGGTGTGCAGGCCTGATCCCAACAGGGAGCTTTCAGGAGGCAGCGATCTATGATTCTCTTTCATCTTTGATGTCTCTACCTTTTTGTCCTTCTCCCTTCTTCTTTTAAAATCAATAAAAATATATTAAAACAAAAAACAAAAACAAATGGAGATTATTAGAGTGGAGTTAGAAGAAAAAAAAAACAACCCTTTAGTTATTTTTTATTATGATGTCTGTGGCTGACTAGCACAGTGGGTCTGAGTTAATGGCCAGAAGAAGGGTTCCCCGAATGCCTCGGCTGTCGCGCTGGCTAATGCTGACCGTACCGAGGCTGGCTTATCTTTCGGTTGGCGGGCCGCGCACAAAAGCAGCTAGCTGATGAGCACTTGTTTTCCATCATTTTCTTCGTGAATACATGCAATTACGAAGCGCACAGATCCTGTACTAAGTCCTGACTGTACTGTCCTCTGGAATTTGAAAATGTACTTTATTTTGATGATGGCAACGTTACGTCTTTCAGTTATCGTTGTTCATCTTCAGTTGGTTAAAGTTGAGGAGAAAGTCTCCAGGAAGTCTTTGAATCCATACTTAGTCCAGTCCAGAGAGAGGGCTCAGTCAAGCAAAGATATTATCGATGACACAGGCTTTGCTTCGGTTAATCCTGGGGAAAGAAGTTGACTGACTATGCAAGAGTGTTTTCAAATGATCCCCCTTCAAAACAGCCTTCTCGATCCAGGACAAGAACTTGAATCAATGTGAAACTTTGAGACCAATTGAGCTGTTTCTGTGCTTGCAAACATACCTATCAGTCATGAGCTAAAACGGGCTAATCACTTGGTTTTTGTTTCTTACATCCCCTATACATTTTTTACATTCTCTGTAAGTATGTCATTATTTACATTCTCAGTAAGTATCTGTGCCTATGGAAGTAAGTATCCACATCTCAAATTATATTTGAAAGAGTCACTCTAGACTGTATTTGCACTGTTTTCATTGTGGCTTTGCTCTCACACACGGCTGGTTTTCTTAAAGTAATAGTAGCAGGGAGGGACCTGAAGAGTAGAATACTATGTGAAATAAGCCAGTAGGAGAAAGATGAATAGAGCATGAGCTCACTTATATGTGGAATCTAAAGAACAAAATAAACAGATGCACAAAAGGGAATCAGAGGCATGGTTAAATAGAGTAGACTGACAGATCTCAGAGGTGAGGAGGGGGGGAAGATAGAAGGATCAACCAGAGAATGTATGTATAAGCAAAGTCCATGGACACAGACAGTACTATGGTGAAAATCTGGAGGTGGGGCCAGGGTAGAGGTGGGGAAATGGGAGTAAACTGTAATAGAATCTATAATATCCACATTAATAAAAGAGATGCAAATTCACCATACCTTTGCGACAGCTACCAGCCAATCAGGAGTGCGTATGCAAACTAACCCAACAAAGATGGTGGGTTAATTTGCATACACAGGCACCGAGCAGCTGGGGGGCGGGGTGAAACACAGGCATTCACACTGCCCCAGCCCCTCAGGGCCTCTGGGCAGCATGGGGAAGGGCTCCAACGAAGACAGTGCTGGCAGCCAGGGAAAGGAAGACCCATTCTTACACAAATCTTCATTCGTGCATTGGGCCACTAGTATATACATAATAGAAGCCCAGTGCACACAAAATCATTTTCAAGGAGCTTGCTTCTGCTTGCTTCAGCTGGCTGTCCCACCCAGGGCAGCTCTCAGCTTGCTTCCCTGCCCTCCGCCCCATAGCTCTCTGCTACTAGTACTAGCCCCCCGCCCCACCTGCCATGAGAGGTGCTGCTTCTTTGGTCTGTACGGCGTTACAGCATGACAGCCATATCAGAGATCAGTTTTAAATAAATCTGAGATGTAATTTTTATATTAGGGTTATTTTTAGGCTGCACAAACTTGAAACAGTACATGCTTTTATAGATATTTCTTCCTGATCCCGTCTATAAACATGATACATTATTTTCTCATGGTTCCATAGAGAAAGAAGATTTTTATTTAACCCAGGCCTTCTTGGCTTCAGGACAAACATTAGATTCTGCTGGCTTTCACTGGGCCAGAATGGTAACTAACCTTCCAGAATAACTGAGCTGAATCTCTAAGGGAATGACCCAGGCATCGGTAATTTAAATAGTCTTTATGGTGATCCTAACGTGAAGCCAGACTTGAGAACCACAATAGATAGGTTGATTCAAGCTTTTGTCAGCTTTGGAGTTGGTTTTCTGAGCATCTACCACATACATCCCTTATAAAAAGGACCATAAATACGTTTATTCCACACGAGCAGCGCGGGAAGCCAATTAGGAAGTTATGCCCTTATTATCTTTAACCAGCGTGTAGCTCTGATGAAAAGGTCCAGGTTTCTGTGCTCAGTTCTAATACGAGTGCCCTGTTCTTCACCCCCTGGGAAGGCAAGATGCTGCTTGAAGAGGGAGGATAATTTTAGAAATAAGCATCTCAATCTTAGATGGGTAAGAGAGAAAAAGATGTCTTAAATAATCTCGAAAGAGTTCTCTTAATTAGGAAAATTAACGAAGAACGTAGTGATGTCTGTATTTATATAGATGAAGATTCTTTATATAACTACTTCTTGGTTTCCAAGTAAGTCTGGGAAGAAGTCAATGATAGTCTTACCCCTTACTCCCTGATCCTCTGGGAAGAGGAGAATGGCAGAGACAAGAGAGAGGGTGTCCTGGAGTAGGGATGGGAGAAGAGATGATTGGAAAGGCACAGGGTCTCATGTTTAATCGGATTTCCCTTCTGCAGCTTCACTCCCATTATTGCCAAATGGATATGGAAAGATAGAAAATGAATTTTAACTAGAAAAACTTTAAAAGTTTATAAATACTTGGCTCATGGGCAGTTGGAATAAGCGACTTAATTGGGATAAAGTTCTCCAAAGCTGGAGAAATCTAGAAATTCTGTATAACACTTTTAAATATTTTATAGAAATAATTAGAGGCCCGGATGTAAGAAATTCATGCCAAGAGTAGGCCTTCCTCCCCCCTGCTGCCGGCACCTGGGACCCGGGTCTCCCTTTGGCTGCTGCAGGCACCCGGGACCTGGGTTCATACAGAAGGTTGTCTGGAAGGACATCAGGAAGGATGTCCAAAAATTAGCATATTACACTTTTATTATTATAGATGTTCATTTTTGCCTACAAAGTACTTAATACTCGTTTGAGTAAAATATTCAAAGCTAGTTGTATATTGCTCTGGCTGCGTGGTTCAGTGGATAGAGTGTCCAGCTGAGGACTGAAGGGTTTGGTTTTCATTCAGGTCGGGGGCACATGCCTGGGTTGCGGGCTTGATCTCCAATCAGGGGCATGCAGGAGGCAGCCAATCAATGATTCTTATCATTGATATTTTTATCTCTCTCTCCCCCTTTCCCTTCCTCTCTGAAACCAATAGAATATTTTTTTAGAAATTAGTTGTATGAAACTCTGTCTCTTTAAGTTTTACTATCAGATTTACTTTCAATGTAAAGAATCACCTCATTGGCGAGAGCGTGTCCTCAGAGGGGAAGGGTGATGCAGTATGAAACAGTATACTGGTGACTGTGAGTATCTGAATATATAACTCAGTTGCATTTGCGTAGAAGGTGGAGGGAGGAGTTTAGAGTTTATGTTCTGTGAGCACTTGTTTTCAATGTAAAAGCTGTTGGGGGGGGGCATTTTTGTTTAAGTTAAAAAAGTAAAGAAGCGCTAATGTGCTGTTAAGAAAGAGACAGCAGACCCCAAGTAGAGTCCTTTATGCTGGATCAGTGGTGTCATCCTGGCAGGACCATAGAAGAGGAAGGCCCACTTTGTCCCAGGAAATAATTCATCTTACTCAATCAACAAACACACATCAACAAATGAGATTTGCTAAAATTCATCTCTAATTCTTTTTATTTTCCTGAGATAAACTGATTTATAATATTCACTTTCAGGGGGTAAAACATAGTGAGTTGATATTTTATATATTGCAAATGAACTCCAATTCTTGAGATGAAATTGTAAAAAAAAAAATTGCAGACCTTTATGCTGAGCTGTGTCACCAAAAGGAGACTTAATGCCTACTTGAGAGCTGTCATTGTTGTCAGGGGTGGAATCTTACACCGCATCTGGAGCTGCCTGCCTGCCTGCCCCGGTGAGGCAGCACGCCTTCCCCAAAGGTGAGCTCTTTTCTAGCACCTTCCTGTCCTGCCCACTCCTGCCCAAAAGCTGCTCATTTTGTACAACTCCTCAGAGCTCCTGTCTGCTGCCTGCACGTGCTGCTGCCTCATTTATGAGTCACTGAAGAAAGCCAGTTAGTTTTTTTTTTAAATGTACACGGATGGATTTCGTTTTTTATTTTGAAAAAAAAAATTATATATATATATATATATATATATATATATATATATATATATATATAATTGCTTTTTTACAAAGAGGAAGGGAGAGGGATAGAAAGTCAGAAACATGGAGGAGAGAGAAACATCCATCAGCTGTCTCTTGCACACACCCCACTGGGGATGTGCCCACAACTAAGGTACATGCCCTTGACCCCTTGACCGGAATCACACCTGCGGTCCGACGCTCTATATACTGAGCCAAACCGGTTTTGGCTGATTTTGTTTTTTAACACAGTGAACTCTTATGTCAGAGACCAGGATGAGCAGCTTCTAAAGCAGAAAAGTTGTTGATGTTGGAAATGATGACAATTACTTCAATAGTATATTTAGGGATATGCTTAGCATTAAAATTAAGATGAACCATTTAAGTTTTTAAAAATTCAGCTTGAATACTTAGGGTTTCCCCCCTCCCCCCACCAGGGATTATTTTCTAAATACCTACCTATCTGATTGTGATATTTATTCTGCATTTATTCTATCATCTATTGTCTGTCTGTCATGTATTTATTTATCTTGCCACCATATTTTTATCCCGTTAAATGTATCCATTTCCTCCAGACAAACATTATGGTGATTATGAGTGAGCCTGAGGTATAGTTTCAAATTTCTCAAGTTAAATAGTTAATATATAAAGATCATGTTTGATTTTCTCATGAAATAAATGAATATGTGGTTATACTTAGGTTCTATAACTCAAAAAAGGAAATCCTTTCTTAAAGTAAAGATGCCTCTAGAACTTTCCATTTGTACTTTAATATTGGAAGTTTTCTGTTGTCCTTCGCTTAGACACAAGTCAGATCTTTCTTCCTGGCATATATTTTGTATTTTATGTACATGTTGTTGTTTTTTGGTGGGTGCCCACTGGGGGTGGGGGGTTAAAATGTCACGCTGAATGAAAGGAATCCCATCCAGCAGGCTCAAATCTCTGACCAAGGGAGAAGAGACTCTGGCTGCACTTTTTCATTCCACTGACTTAGTTGTTTACAAAATATATAAGTAATCCTGACCTATTATAATTTCCTCTTAGGGAAAAAAATAGATGAAGATATTTTTTCCCTCAATTTTAAGTAATTTATCTGTTATATTTACTATAAAAATATGTAAGATTTCCCATTTTACTAAGGAGAGAAGCAGACATCAAATGCCATACGATGGAAATGTAATTTATTATAACAGTTCTGAGCTGTTCCTTAAAATAAATAGCTCTTGCTATTTGGGGTCCATGCAGTGAAGCTCCTCTTTGAATCTCATTGTGGAAGGCTTCCCACATGCCAGCATGAGCACCAGCACACAGATGATGCCTATGTTGGGAAGGGCACTGAGCTATTTTGCAGAGAAATCACATTACAGATTTATATCCTGTTTTATGTCCCTGACCATCCATATAGCACACCAAAATTACCCTTTTTCTGCTTTTAATCCATAGGTTGTAACTCCAATACATTTGTAGGTCTTATATTTGGCAAGGCACTCACAAAATTTTAAATGTTTACTATAGGTTTATGTTCTGATCATATTTTAACAGATATCAATTATAATAACATGTAATAAATGTTAATGCTGTTTCATTATGGAAAACCTAATATTGTATTATTGGCATAAGTTTTATAATATAAATAAGATTTAAAATTTTACAAATAGGAATAAGATTTATACATATTCTTTTTAAATCATTTGCATGAGATATATTATGTCAGTTTAGTACTAGTGTTCGTTTCTTAAGTTTTTATTGAATATTTACTGAATTAATAATAGATGTTATCTACTAAATAGTAAACTCATTTGAGAGCATTATTATAAATAAGCTTCTCAATGAAGTACTAGGATTTTTAATTTCTATCTTTCAGGATGAAGAAACTGAGAATTAGAATTTTGAAATAACCTGTGCCTACTAAGGGACAAAAGTTTTTTCAACTCGGCACTGTGTGACTAATTACTGTCCTATATATTAGTAGCCTAGTACTGTGTTCCAGGTAGAATACAGAGAAATATAACAATGGCTGTGTTTTTTCAAGTAATATTCAGTAATACTTAAGATTTTACTTGTTGGGAAAAATTGATTGTTGGCATTTTATAGATTTCCAACTTTCTTGATTATCATTTAGTTATCTTGTTTATTTGTATAGCATCTTGATGTAATTTCAGTATATTAGATGAAGGAATTGCACTAGGTGATATTTATGGCCATTCACAGTTCTAAAAGTTTAAGATTATTGCACATTAAAGCAGAGGAAATAATTCATTTACAATAACTGCATGTTATTTGTATCTCCTTTTACAAGCCTGTAAAAGAGCTTGCTTCAACCCACCCTTCTGAAAAGGGCCACGTGGCAGACACATAGACTGTCCAAAAAAGATTGAGAGAAGAATGCATGATTGTCAAAATGTCGCTAATATAATTTGAATGCCAATAAAAGTGTATTTAAGTAAAGATAGAAAGAACCTTGTAGATGATATCTTAGTGATCAGGTACTGTGGCTATAATGGGTATATTTGTTGGATTATTAAAGTATTTTCAAATCTGTTATTGAGAGTGGGATAAAGAAGGCAATAATCACGGTAAATGAAATAATAAAGATCAGACAACGAGCTTGTGAGTCATGTTGCCATAAAGTTCGGATGAGGTGATGGATAGTAAACCAGTTACTAGACAAGGAATGCAGCATATTCATTTCTATTTCTAAAGACAACTTAATTTCATTCATTGAAAATTTAGAGGAGGTTCAAAAGAAAGGTATATAACTGACATAAAATCCTAGTAATTTAGAGGAGACAGGGCTTTAGAAGGTGAGAAAAATCTCCAGAGATTACAGATTACAGTAGGTTAAAAATATTACCAGTGTGGATATCACCTCCACATTTAAAAACAAAAGGCTTCAGAAAAGAGCATTTGGGAGTGGGATGGCAGTCCGATTAATGTCAAATCATCAGTGTCAAAAATAACTTATAATCCATATATATAAAAGCCCAGCAACCTTATGGCAGAATGACCAGAATGACTAGTCACTATGACATGCACTGACCACCAGGGAGCAGACGCTCAATTCAGGAGCTGCCCCTGGTGGACAGTGTGCTCCCACAGCGGGAGTACCACTCAGCCAGAAGCTGGGCTTGTGGCTGGTGAGCGCAGTGGTGGTGGCCGGAGCTTCTCCTGCCTCCACAGCAGCGCTAAGGAGTAGCGAGCCAGGCGGTAAGGAGAGAGCAGGAGGGCAATTAGGAGGCTGGGGTCCCAGATTGCAACAGGGTGCAGGCCATGCTGAGGACCCTTTCTCTCCCCCTCTCCCTCCCATGCATGAATTCTTGCGTTGGGCCCCTAGTGTTATAACGGAGAGAAAAGTCTTTGGAAAGATTTAGCATAGCACACCACAGAGTCTGAGAATATAATAAACTAAACCAAGACTTAATGAATTCTCATTACTGAGTTGATCAAAATCAGTGGTTTCAGTACTGGTTGTGTGTGGGGTAAATTGTAAGGCGGACTTTGCCCATGAGCTAATTGATCTCATTCCATCAGCAGCAGATGACACACAGGAGACATGGCCTTCCCTATGTCTGTCACCTCACTCTTCTTGTCTCTCCTCTCCCGTCACTAGTTGCTCCCCCTTCCTCTCCTTTGCTTGTTTCCTCTCACATTTTCAACCTCTGAATGCTGGGCCACCTCAGGGCTCAGTTATCCATCCCCCACCGCACACCTTTTTTATTTCCTTCTCCAGGGACTTTGTCTACAGGACAGTGACTGAAATACACATCTCCACGTTGTTTCTCTGGCCTAATATCCCATTGTCCACCTGACATCTCCACTAGAATGTCTCAGACACATCTAACTTAATAATTGCTCACCTATGTTTCTAATTCTTGACGTCACTCCCAAATCTTCATCTGTGTTGTTCTCTCTCGGTAATTAGCAACTGCCTTCTTCCAGTTATTTAAGTCCCAAAATTAAACTCATTTTTAACTTCTTGTTTTTTCATAAACCAGAGAAAATTTTGCCATTAATACTATTGAAACATCTTCAGAGATTTTCCCAATTTTAAAAATCTTTATCTTCAAGCTTTGGTCCAAGCCAGCATTATTTGTCACAGTCTATCTTACCTTTTGCTTTATTTTTCCTCATAGCGCTCTCCATCACTCTACACAGTGTATGTACTCATTTGTTCATACTTTTCTGTCTATCTTGTCCACTACACTGTACACACCAAAGTTCCCTACCAAAACAGGGACTCTGTGTACTGCTACTAGTATTCCCAGGGCATCAAGAACAGTGTCTCGAACATAGCATTTGCAAAACAAAAATCTTTTAAGTGAAGGAATGAATGAATGTTAAACCATTCTTACTTATATTTGGTTTATTCTTTGTGGTACTTCCCAAATAAAAATGAAAAAATATTATTTTGTTGTAAAATACTTAGCATTTAGGTATAATAACATTAAAAATATTAACTGTACTGTTTTGACAATTATGTAGACCATCTAATGACCATTGGATGTAGCCATCACTGCTCAAAGTTCCCTGAAGTCCCTTTCCATTCAACCCACTGGCCAACACCTGTGTGAATAGTGTAATTTCTTCCACATACATAGCTCTTCTAGTTTTTTTCTTCATATAAATGGAGTCAAGTATTGGGTATTATATGTACATAGCTTTTTTCAAAATCATAATTTTGAGGTTCATATATGTCAGTGCATATATCAGAAATATATTCATTTTTATTACTGAGCCTCCTCTTGCTATAATAACATACCTTAGTTCATCCATCCTTTTTCTGTATTTGAGTGTTTCCAATTCATGACTATTTTAAACATGATTTCTATAAGCATGTCTGTTCAAGACTGTTGTTAGACTTAGGTTTCCAGTTACCTTGAACACGAATAGAATTGATGGCTTTGAGATTAGGTGCACATTTAGCTTTAAAATAAACTTCCAAAAACTTATTTAGAGTGGTTTGTCATTCTTCACTCCCAGCAACAATATCCTATCTAATAAAAGAAAAATATGCAAATGACCACCACTTACTCCAACACACAAGATGGCTGCCCCCATGTGGACACAAGATGGCCACCACAAGATGGCCAACAGGGGAGAGCAGTTGGGTAGGACCAGGCCTGCAGGGGAGGGCATTTGGGGGTGATCAAGCCTGCAGGGGATGTCAGTTAAGGATGACCAGTTTGGCAGAGGAGGGAAGTTGGGGGCGACCAGGCCTGCAAGGAGGGGCAGTTAGGGGCCAAAAGGCTGGCAGGGAAGCAGTTAGGCATCAATTAGACTATCAGAGTTCTTAGGGGGTGATCAGGCTGGCAGGCAGAAGTAGTTAGGGGCAATTCAGAAGGCAGGCAGGCGAGCAGAGCAGTTGGGAGCCAGCAGTCCTGGATTGTGAGAGGGCAGTCAGATATTCCTTGAGGGGTCCCAGATTGGAGAGGGTGCAGCCTGGGCTGAGGGACACCACCACTCCCCGTGGATGAATTTTGTGCACCAGACCTCTAGTGCTATTATAAATTTCCAGGTGCCCCATCCAACCCACGGAATTTGGTGTTGCCAGTGTTTTCCACATTAGCAGTTGATTGGGTGGTAAATCGAAGCTCATCCTGGTTTTCCTTCACTTCCCTGAGGATTGACGATGTTGAGTCTTGGATCTTGTGGTTATTGGCATATATTTTGAAAAGGCTGTGTTCAAGTATTTTGTCCTTTTTAATTATTTTGCTTTTTAAAAATTTACTTATTTGTATTTGTTATGTAAACTGCCCTTTCTTACTATGTATGCCTTAAATACAATTTTTAAAAAATCCGGTGGCTTGCCTAATTGTTTACTTAAGATGTTTTATAATGAGAAAGGATTTTTAATTTTGGTTTAATTATTGTTTTTCTTTTTCAAAGAAATTTTCACAAGGTTGTTTTCTTTCGAGCTCTGTGTGATTCTAGATATATTGATATCCTGGGTGTTGAGATACAGGACTCCAGTGTTTCTAGCACCATTTGTTAAAAAAGGACTTTCATTTTCCAGTTGAATTGACTTAGCACCTTGATCAAAATATCTTCTGACAAAATATGAGGTGTTTATGGAGTCTCTGTCATGGTGTATTGATTTTTGGGGGTCTATTCTTTTATCAGGACATCACTGTGTTTGATGCTTGGCTCTAGAGAAAGATTTGACATCAGAACATACAAATCCTGAACATTTTTCTTCATTTTCAAGGTATTTGGACCGGGCTAGATGTATTTCACAATAATTTGGAGTTTCAGCAAAATTGCTTTCTGGTATGTTGACAGATACCTCATTAAATGTAAATATCAATTTTGGCTGAATAGATAAATTAATAATCTTGAGTTTCCTAATTGAAAACATATTTCTGTTCACTTAATATCTTTCCATATATTTAGAATTTTATAATTTGTCTCAAAAGATGTTTTATACTTTCAGTGTGGATTTATAGTATATACTTGTCAGATTTAATGCTAGCTATCTGATAGGTGTTTGTGTGCTATGCTGTTTGAATTGCGTTTACTATTTGCTAATTGTTCATTGTTAATGTGGAAAAATACTATTAATTATATATCTATATGTAAGTCAAATAATTGTATAATACAAATATTTGTATGACTATCATTATAATGATACTAGTGGCCTGGTGCACAAAATTTGTACATGGGGAGGGAGGTACCCTCAGCCCAGCCTGAACCATCTCCAAATGGAGACACCTTGGGGAATGTCCAACCGCCAGCGGGGATCAGGCCTAAACTGGCCGTTGGACGTCCCTCTCACAATTTTGGAACACTGGCTCCTAACTGCTCGCCTGCCTCCTGATTGCCCCTAACCCCTCTGTCTGTCTGCCTGATCACCCCTAACCTCTCTGCCTGCCTGCCTAATCATCCCTAACTGCCTCTGCCTGCCTGGCTACCTGTCTGCCTGATTTACCCCTAACTGCCCTCCTCTGCTGACCTGCTCTCACCCCCAACTACCCTCACCTATCGGCCTGATGTCACACCCAACTGCCCTCCCCTGCTGGCCTGATCTTGTCCCCAATTGCCCTTCTCTGCCAGCCTGATTACCCCTAACAGCCTCTGCCTTGACCCCCACCACCATGGCTTTGTCTGAAAGGAAGTCAGACATCCAAAAAAGGGCTGATCAACCTGGTATAATTAGCATATTGCCCTTTTGGTAGTATAGATAGATTATATAATTTAGGATTGCTTAAATGGGAGGAGGAGCCTTTTTAAGCAGGAGGAGATGCTCTTGGCAGACAAAAATACATAATCCCTATATCTGGACTGATAGCCAGCCATATGCACTATATTGCCAAACCAGACATTAAAAAATTGAACCAGCTGTAACCGGTTTGGCTCAGTGGATAGAGCGTCAGCCTGCGGACCGAAAGGTCCCGGGTTCGATTCCGGTCAAGGCATGTATCTTGGCTGCGGGCACATCCCCAGTAGGGGGTGTGTAAGAGGCAGCTGATCGATGTCTCTCTCTCATCGATGTTTCTGACTTTCTATCCCTCTCCCTTCCTCTCTGTAATAAATCAATAAAATATATTTAAAAAAATTGAACCACTTTCTTACACCATACACTAAACAATTGTTACCCTTAAAACCCCTCCTCAGTCTCCACCTTAAGTTCTGCCTTTGGAATTCACGCAGCTTTGTTTCTGATTGGTCAGTTTCTATGCCAGTCAGCATTAAAAGCTCCACCTCCTAGGCAGCCATTGGTTCCTCACACTTCACTCAGATTTGGTTCTTATTGGTTGGTATATATGCCAGTCAGCATCAAAAGCTCTGCCTCCTAGGCAGCCATTGACTCCTCACATTTCACCTGGATTTGGTTCTGATTGGTTAGTTTCTATGTCGAGGCCTATCAAAGGCCTGACCAGAGAAGCGGGGCTGATCAGCAGCCCCAGTGGAGGTCAGAGAGAAGGAGAGTTGCAGCTGCTGGCCAGGCCCCGAGAGAAAGAGAGAGGCAACGACTGATCAACAGCTACCACAGAGGCTATGGATTAGACCCTGCTTCTCTGTCCAGGCCTCTCTTCAGGCCTGATCTACAGCCCTCTAGGCAGTCAGTGCTGGGTCAAGGCCCCCGGAGCTTGGGCAGTCACTGCTGGGTCGCCACAGCAACCCAGCAGACTTCTGGTTGGTTGAGCCTTGGGTCGTTTTGTATGTCACGACCCTGGCTTTTTATATATTATAGCATTTTTTATTATGCACCTTTGCTAAATCCACTTATTAGGATATTTTGGAAGAGTCCATGGAGTTTTACATGTACACAGTTATTTTATGTGAAAATAATAACAGGTTTATTTCTAATCATTGTGCTTTTCACTATTATTTTTTTTTTTACCTTAACGATCTGTCTAGATCTTCTTTATATTGTGCTGAATATATGCACTGGCAGGTATCTTTACCCTATTCTTATATTAGAAAGAAAAGCTTTACAAATATTTTGTTGTGGTAAGAACATGAAAAGTTTTAATCTTAGACCTTTAGGTATGATGTTAAATTATGTTCGTGTGTGTGTGTGTGTGTGTGTGTGTGTGTGTGTGTGTGTCTGTGTATTTTTCCTGACACTCTTTTCAGATTAAGGAAGCTCTTCACTTCCTAATATTTTTGCAATTTTACGTTGAGAATTGAAGTTCATTTGCAATATATACAAATATCGACTCATTATGTTTTACGCCTGAAATTAAATAATGTTATAAACCAGTATATCTCATTAAGAACAAAAAGAATTAGAGGTAAATCTTATCAAATCTCTTTTATGCATTTGTTGATATGCCCATGCCTGTTCCCTTCATCGTAAATCCTAGTACTTAAGCATATCTACTTAGTTATTAACACAAATGCAGCAGGAGGGAGTGGTTATGGTAAGAGATGCTGCAGCCAGACCACCTGGCAGCACATCACATTTTACATCAGAGGAGTCCATGGCTTTCAACAAGTGCCTTAACCTCTTCATTTGTCAAGTGGCTCACCTGTAGAAGGACGCTAATAGTAGTTTCTACCCAAGGCGGTCGATCTGAGAATCGAGTTAATACTCATAAACTCACAGGGGAAAAAAAAAGAATACTCTATAATACGAAGCAGTGTCATTTATTTTTGTCATTATTACTGTAAGCATTAATGAAAAAATCATTTCTGACTAGTGACTCCGAGAAGCGAGAATGAGAATAACAATCTCAGTCGTATCATCACTGTGTTGTAGCAGACTTAACTTGACACTTTTAATTATAAAACGTCTAGATTAGAAAATGCTAAAGTGATCTTTTGCTCTGATACTCATTCCTCTTATTCAGTTTTGCAATTTGATCGAAGGTAAAAATACATTACATTCTCTAATTAACTTGTCATAGCTTTTCTCATAAGTCAGGGTTTGTTTTGCTCTATTGTATGCCTCTGGCTACGCAGAGCTTCCTGTCCATAAAAGAAAAGTAGCCAACGCTATTCTATCTACGGGGTAAGCGTTCCTGTAATTTCTCAGAGGTTCGATGACTTAAGAGGTGAGTGGCTGCTTCTAGGGTATTACCTTTTAGCCTGTCTCTTTGGCTGCTATTTCTCTGTGAAGACTTATGAGAGCTTTTCCTTTTCTGAGACAAGATTTTTAGTAAAATCAGTCTAATTATGAAAACATAAATGATATTTCCTTCTACCACTCATACTGGAAATCCTCTCATGCCTTACAGAATAGTGGTAACCTTTGGCCGGTTGTTAAACTTTTGTGAGGTTAACTAAGCATACTCTGGTAAAACCTTATCATTTTTTTTTGTAAGTATAATGCAAGTTTCAAAAAATTATGTTGAGAAAAAGTATTTGAGAGTTGTATATATGTGTGTGTATGTATATAAGGTTCTGTTCATATACGTATTTGGGGATGTATATGTACATACACATATACAAGTATGTGCTAGGCATGTACACAATTTTACAAAATGAATTATAAGTTAAAAACTCACCAAGTATACCTTTCAAAAATAGTCTTAGTACCTCATTTATTTGTTGGGATAAAAATAATAGTTTTTATCACATAGTCACATTATTCCCATGTAATCTAGTTGGATCCTTAAAATAACATGACCTTTTTTGTAGGCGATTGGCCAGCCATCACACACGTCTCTGCTGCGGCTCGTAGGGAATGTGTGTGTCTTCATGAATGGGGAAAATCCTCCCCACCATTTATTTCTTAAGCCCAAATCAAAGTAGCTATGGTTCTGCTTCTCCTCTCCTGATTATCTCGCCCCAGGATTTCCACCTAATCCTTAGAAACTATTACAGCAAGACTTTGGCAGCAACACTTACAAAAAATGTTTTTCCTCACTAAACCTCCAAAATAAGTCATTGGTTCCCTCAGAAGGAAAGATAGCTCCTTTGAAGATAAGACTAATCACGTTAGGACTTCCACAATCTCTTTGCCATTTCACAGTTATATTTATCTTCAAAAGGTCTAATCCAGTTCAAGGAGAAGATATATGAAATTCATTTTATTCCCTAAGGCAAAACCCAGGGAGAATCTTACATTTATTTCTTTTGGTGAACTATGGCTGCTGTCTCAGCCAAAATTAAAAGCATAAATAACAAACAGGAATGGACAGAGAAGCTAGATAAATTGACTTCACAGCTAGACCTACATGTGGAATCACCAAGACTTTCTCTGGCCCAGCCTTTAATTTATGAATGCTAGCCTCAGTTTCAGCCTTCTTATTCTTTCCTATAATTTCCCGACCTTCTCCGTGAAAGTTCGGCTTTCCCCTGAAGTATAAGTCCTCCTGTGGCAACGATGTAATGAATAGAAAGGTACATGTTACTAACATTTTGTTGTTGTTGTTGTTGCTGGTGTGTACCCTTCCTTTCTAAAGATGGAGGGAAAACACTCTATGTTTGCCTCTCACAACTTCTCCTAACAAGGCCTGCCAGTGCATGTCTGAAATGGACACGGCCCATGGAAAATTACGCTTAAGAGATGTTTAATGTTAAGATTGATTTTTACATTAAAAAAAATTCAGTATTTTGAAATTGAAGTTTTATGTTTTGTATGTCTTTGTGGAGGTCTCTAGTGACCAGTAATTTTTTAAAGAAAATCAATCACAAAATAAATAATTTATTGACTAGGATCTATAACTTATTCAATATTTATCTTGCTCTTTTTCAGTGTGAACTTTCTCTTGTTGCAGGACTATCCTCTGTGTTTTACTGAGGAACACCATTACCTGACTTCTTCAATTTCCTCTTGGTATTATTGCTCTGAATTCACTTTATTTTTCTCTTGACCTATATAAATCATAGCTACTTCTCCTATGTGGAGATGTTATAGAATTCACATTCAATTTTAAAATATCCCTCTTCCAAGGATCATTTATTATACAGTATACCTCCTATTTCAGATGTCATTATATAATACTAGAAGCCCAATGCATGAAGATTTGTGGCAGAATGGGCTTTCCTTTCCCTGGCTGTCAGCACCATCTTTCCACTCCGGTCCAGCCCCTTCCCACTCAGGCCCAGGAGCTGCCTCTTGTTACTCTGAGAGCTGCTTTACCACACTGCCCAGAGGCTCTGAAATACCAGGGTGGGGCAAAATGCCTACCTTGTTTTCATGCTGACAACACAAGCATCCCACCCCCTTCACTTGCTGCCTATGTATGCAAATTAACTGCCATCTTTGTGGGGTAAATTTGCATATCACTCCTGATTGGCTGGTGGCGTAGCAGAAGTATGGTCATTTTACATGGTTGTCTATTATTAGGTAAGCTCATGTTTTACTCATGTGTGATATCAATTGCATTAATTTGGTATCAATGATTTTATCTATGGGTTTTTATTCTTTATTTTGTTTATATACACTCCTAATATTTATTGCTTCTTCCATTCTGCTAGCTTTGAGTATAGTTTGCTTTTCTTTCACCAGTTCAGTTATTGATTTGAAAATTTTCTTCTTTTTAAAGGTAAGCATTTGAGCTATTAATCTACCTCTCAGCAGTCATTTTACTTAATTTCATAAATTTTGGTGTGTTGTACATATGTTGTTTTTTTAAATTCATATGAAATATTTAATAATTTCCCTTTGATTATTTTTCCTTTTGACCCCTTGTGTGTAAGAGTGTGTTGTCTAATTTACAGAAGTGGAAACTTCTCCTTTTGTATTTAATTTCAAATTTTATTCCATTGTAATTAGAAAACATATGCTTAAAAATACTTATTAAATTTGTTTTTGTGTTCTAACATATGGTCTATCCTGAAAAGTGTTCCATTTTTTGAGAAAAATGTGTTCTACTTTTGTGGGGTCTAGTTCTCCATTTTATTATTGATTCTGTGTCTAGTTATTTTCTCCCTTATTGAAAGTTGGGTAGAAAAGTCTCCAACTATTTTTATTATAGAAGTATCAGTTTCCCTTTCAGTTCTGTCAATTTTTCATTCATACATTTTGGAACTCTGTTGTTAGATGTGTATATACTTATAATTGTTATTATTTTATTGATAAATTGACACTTTTATCAATATATAATTTTCTTCTTTGTCTCCTATAGTATTTTACTTAAAGTCTATTTTGTCTGATGTTAGTATAGCTAACCTTCATTAGTATATTATATTAGTACAGCTCTCTTTTTCTTATTTTTTATTATTTCATTTTCAACCCATTTGTGTCTTTTGACAGAAAGGGAGTCTCCTGTATTTGGATCATGCTATTTTTGTTCATTCTGCCAATCTCTCTGCCTTTTAAGTGGAGAGTTTAATCCATTTACATTTAAAGATATTACTGATAAGAAATGAATAACTTCTGCTATTCTTGTATTTATTTTTACATGTTGGTTGTTTTTTGTTGGGTTTTTTTTGGTCCTCCATTACTATATATTTTTTTAAATGTATTTTATTGGTTTTTTACAGAGAGGAAGGAAGAGGGATAGAAAGTCAGAAACATCAATGAGAAACATCGATCAGCTGCCTCTTGCAAACCCCCTACTGGGGATGTGCCCACAGCCAAGGTATATGCCCCTGATCGGAATTGAACCTGGGACTCTTCAGTCCACAGACTGATGCTCTATCCACTGAGCCATACCGGTTAGGTCTCTATATGTATTCGTAAAAAAAAAAAATCACTCTACGTGTGTAGAGCTCTTACTATATGTTATGGGCAACACTGAATGCTTTAAATTGATTTAATCTTCACAAGCATCTACTTTAATTACTTATATACAATAGTATAAATAATTCAGTATAAAATATTTGAATGTACTTGTACTTCTTATAAGGTCAACAGACTTTTACAATCTTCTTAATGTCTAGTTTTCAGTACTTGCTTTCCTCCAAGGTTATCTAAGGCAATAAATATCCCTTTCATTATTATTATTTTTTGCTTTGGACAGGACCTGCTGCTTATTTTATATGATATTCATTATGATATTGACACCCTATGTCAAAGTCCTGGTTATTTCATATATCAGAATAGAAGAATATTCCCTCAACATAGGTTCCTGCTGGTAACAAATAAATGAATACCAAAATTAAAACTAACTTTTGGGTAGACACTAAGCTAAATTATCCAAGTGATTATTTTTTAATACACATATGGGCTCTCCTCCTTTGTCCCTTTGTGTCTGTGTCTCTCCTCCCTCTCTTTCCTCTCCTCCTCCCTCTCTGTGGGGCCTTAGAATACTTGGCTGCTATTTTCTGCTAAATTGGTTTAGAGCAGTATAACCTTGGGAAAAATCACAGAAAGCACTTGGGATTTTCTAAATATCTTTCACTTACACTTATAACAAAAATAGATGATATCTGGTGTTACTTTTAGATCTAAATTTCTGTACTCAAAGACATAATGAAATATCACCTGGGGTTATATGACATGGGCATTAAGTGCTTCCACAGGAAGACTTTTGAAAGTCCTACATTTGTTTGAAAAGATGCATTTTACTTTGAAACGAAATGTCTCATTAACCATGTGTATTGCCTAGATATATTTTTATTCCAGAGAGGGAAAGGGCTAATGAAGCTAATTCTATCCAAGTGTTATTTATTGTGGGGAAATAAGTGGAACACAATAGAAATCTATGAAGAAGAGACTTTATGAGGCCAGTGCTCATGAAGCATAGCTGGATATTAATGTTGGACCCCGAGCTGTGCTAAGGACCCAGCCGCCGCAGTGTCGACCAGGGTCCCCTGCTGTGGACGTGACTCAGAACATGAACTCTTCCTCCTAGTTTATAGCCTTCCTCTGTTTGCTTGCCGTTTCTGTTCTCTCACGCCCTAACATACGCATGGCTTTGGTTCACCATGACCCTCACTCTACTTCCAAGTCACTCTTTCCCAACTCTGACACCCATTGCTAATCAGCTGATTCATTTTCTTAGTTCAGATTAATGAGAGAACATCTAAGTCTAGTTCATTTTTTCAAGCCAGGTTTTCCAAAAGCGACCAAACATTGGCCAGATGAGCTATCATAGGACTAACAGTTGTGTCTGGCAACAAAATATATGACCATCAAAGCTATGCCTTTCAGTGGGTTAAGTGTGTTTCACGTTTCCCTTGGAAGCTGTAAGGCCATGCAGGTAACATGAAACATGTTTAGCATATACAGTGATCTGAGCATAAGATTACAAACAACAATAACAGCTCGTTTTGGCCGTAGGCACTACTGTATAAAGCTTGTACATCCCTCCTCTGCAGGAAACTCATCTGACAGGAAGTCTACAGGCTACACTGAGCAAGGAATGTTAGAGGAGATTTAATGTGTGTCTCCAATCCAAAAGAAATTGGACATTGACTTTCCTTAGGAAATGGAAGTAAGAAATTAGAATGCTTACATCTCTCTGCCAATTGTAATAACTTACAACCTCAAAGGCTTATGTGAAAGCAAAGACTAGTTGTGATTTTTAAGTCAAGACATTTTTCAAACTCCTTACTTTCCCCTCCATAGTAGAACAACGAAGCACAAGGTCAAAAATTGAAAATAGACCCATGAATGTGACAGAGGAGAGAAGACATCTCCGAAGAGAGATATAGGAGCATGGTGTACCTGGTTTAATCCCTGGTAGTGACGACTGTGTGAGAATTCTCGTATGTGAATAATACAATGGTCACGGAAGACATTCCGAAATAGCTACTAAAAATACGTATTTTATGTTACTATTTTGTTTATAAATGGGGCCTTTTAACTGCCATGAAACAATAACCAATTTTTATATCCCATAAAGGGTATACTGTACTCCCAAATGCTGAAATTGAGCTGAAATTTATAACTCATTTATCTGAGGGATTTTTAGTACATGCAGTGTATAAAGACATGCATTATTCATCTAAGCGTTAGCTCATTTGAATTTTCATTAAACAGTAAAGTCTGCATTACTGAAATGTGAGTAGAATTTTAACTTCATTCTGTTTTGTGTTTGTGGACCCAAATTTCTTGTTTCTGAAACTCAGTGTTTGCTAATAGGCATCTATAAACACATGCATACATGCACATTTAACATGCACATGAATGGGCATGTCTGAAATTGAGGACAAAATGCATTCAAATGACACTTCCAATACTCTTTGTTCTTTGAAATAAGATATTTTACCATATAAGTAAATCTCCCATATAATGAAACATTTTCTTAAGCACTGAAACTTTCCAAAAGTTATTATTGTTTAAAGTATGCTATGTTTCTTCTTTTAAAAGCAGGTATACACAGCAAATTATTGTTATTGATGACCAAAATACCTAATTTTCATAAGCTATTAAAAGTTCGTATTTTTTTCTAAAAATAAATGGCAACAGAGCCATGATGTAGAATTTTTATATATAATTGTATATATTTACATATAATGGATATATAGAAAACACATAAAATCATCTTACAAATATTTATAAAATATTAAAGAAACATCTATATGGCTCTTTAGTGAACAAGAAAGTAGAGAAAAACGGTTTCTATTTACTACTGTTTGTCATCTTCTAGTTTTCTTTCTTCAGAACTAGCCTGGAGGTAAGTATTTATTGATATTTACATAAAGGCACTTGAAATGCAGAGGAGAATCAGGTGCAACTTTTTTGCGGGGGGTGGGGGGAGACAGCTGACAAACCGGTACACATTCAGATGAAAACGGCGATTTCTTCTATTACTAGGGATGAATAACAGCCCTCAATAATTATCAAACACTTTCCTTGTGGCAGATGCACTTCTTTGCATGATTTAATTCATCTGTCTCCCTCAAGGGACTTAGGAGGTCTTACTACTCATTATTGTTCATGTGTGGAAATGAGGCAGAAATGGAAGGTAACTTGCTATTTTACAGCTAGTGAGTGTTGAGAAAATAATTTTTTAAAAACCTGTTTTTAAGCCAGACCAGCTCTCTGTAACAGTAGGAGAGAAAGAAAACAGTTGTATTATTGAGTAAGCATTGAGCCAGAATACAGTGTGCATCCCAGGCAAGCTACTAAGAGACTGTGAAGGCAGAAAGCAATCTCACCGTAGATAGAGCCACGCAGATAACCCGTAACATACATGTTGCCATAACTAGTCCTTGAGTAACAGGACTTGGCAGCACCATTTGTGGTGCATACTTCGCCCTAGATTCACCCGTCTGCGTTAGCTAATTGGCTTTATCCAAAGGAAAATAAACTCATCTTTATGCCAAGAAGTAATTTGGAAAATTGGAGTACGACACCTGCCAAAGTTAGATTTCTAACCTTCCAAAGAAACTGGAAGGTAGGGGTCCCATCTTGACGATTCCATACCAAAGAGATGGTTCCCAGGTCTGTGAGGAAGACATACCTAGGGAGTAGAGCTGGCAACGGCTTACTTCACGTTTATAAAACTTACACACATTTTAGGCCCAGTGAAAGAACTTACCTGTTTTCTAAAGTAAATGCTCTAAGAAAAAGAGAGATCACTTTCCTTATATTTTAAAGGAAGAACTAAGCCTCTTATTTTTAATTTGTATGTACCTTTACTTTACATAAGTAAGTAATAGACTTAAGATTGGAGTCCAGTATATATTGGCAGAGCCAAAGTCCTTAAATCCTTACCTATAGAACATTCTGCTAAGTGTATACTTGGCTTTGGATGATTGTCTTAGTTTGACTTGCACTTACTTATATGATGATAAGTCTGCAGCCATGTAAGCTCCAGGGGAAGAACATCCCAAGTAGATAAAGCAATAAGTTAGAAGACCTTGAGAGTGAAAGGGACACAGTATAAACCAGTGTGACTGGATATGGGAGATGGGGGACCAAAGGCTTGACCACAGAGGTAAGGGGTTAAGAAGCTTGGGTTGTATTCCAGTGTCAATAAAGAGACATCTGGGGAGGCTCTTCCAAGCAGAGAAGTAAAATATAGTTTCTGATTTAGATAAATTTGCTTGCCTATTGTTTAAAAATGTTGTGTTTTGTTTGGGTATTGACAATGGGAGCAATGTAGCCAATAGTATACTGTTAACAGTAGTCCAGGCCTTTGATTATAGCAGTGGATATTTGCGTTAAATTTCACCTAATTTTGGAGGTAAAGTTAAGGAACTGTGGTGCTGTTTGGATGCAAAGAAAGAGAAAAGTTGTAAGTTGTCAACTCTGATCTTGCAAAGGATAAAAGGTGTAAAAATGAATGTCTAAAGCTCATAAAAATGTCTCCATTGAATTTCCCACCGATGTTGACATCAAAATTTTTTTAAATTTTATTAATACATTATCTTCTTAGGAGCGCAATAAAAGCTATAATTTAAAAATAATAGCTTTTCAGTTTAATGAAAACATGCATATGCATATATAATCTTAGGTATTTCACAACATACCTTTAAAGTTTAGTTATTAAAATCTCAGTAGTTATTTAAAAATTAATTTAGAACTATTTTTTTCTGTACTTGCAGGCTATTAGATATAGGAACACTAGTTTTGAAATAGTTTTCCCATAACTGAGTCTTTGCAAAATCGTTTTTTAGGATAGCTCCTTCTAATGATCAGAATTATTCTATTAGATGGCTGGCTGGAGCTATGTCTAAAATCAGTGTTATCGATCCCTGCTTTTCTGTGAGCCTTAACAGGCCTTAAAGAAACGTAGCCATGGCTAACAAAAACAATCAAACAAAAAACAAAAAAGCAAAACAAAACAACAACAACAAAAAAAAACAGAACACAACCAACAGATGTCCTGGGCTTCAGTGTCAGTGTGACCAACAGCCCAGTTCTTCCCTATTATACACTGGCTCAGAGGAGTACATGTGCGTAATTGCAAAATTATTAAAAGAACTACATTTGATCAAGGATTTGGGAACAGTTTGGTTTTTAAAAAGCCCATTTACTTGTCCTGGAAATGTTCAATTTTTATATATAGAGCCCAGTGCATGAAATTTGTGCACGGGTATTATCCCTAGGCCTGGCCAGTGATCATGGCTGATTGGGGCCTTCCAACTAGGAGGTGAAGGGGGTCCTTCCTGCTGGTCAGCACATGTCATAGTGAGCAATGGAACTCGCGGTTGAACTTCCGTGGGGACCCTTTGCACATTAGGCTTTTATATATACAGAAAAGTATATTTATTTCAGTTACAGTTTTTTATGATTAAAAAAAGGAACAGAAATTATCTTTAATTCCACCGAGAATTAAAGGACCATTTGAGAGGACCCCTTTAAGGCAGTTTTACAATGTTAATAAATAGGAAAACCCATTAGCCTCTGATTTACTGGGGTGGCCAGGACTCCTGCTTGGTTTATGGGAGTTCACTGGCCACACAAGGCGGGCGTATTCTCTTCAGTTCCTCTCTACTCCCAGCCCTTAAAATGTCCGTAAGTGCTGCATTAGTAGCAGTAGTGTGGAAGCTGGTGGGAGTTCCGGAAAAGCTGAAGGAATGTATTTCTACTTCAGCTGTAACCACCACTCAAGGCACAACGTTCTGATTGTGGCACTGACAGACTTCAAGGGCCATTTACAAGACTGCAGTGAGGCCAGAGGGGAGGGCGGTGGGAACATCTGTCACGGTGTCAACGATAAAAATAAAGTTGAAGAAACAAAAAAGCACAAAATAAAGATAAAAATTGCTTTAAAATAAAAATATAAAGCCTTCACATTGTTGTAAAGCAGGCAATCACATTAAAACAACTCTACATCCCCTATATTTAGACATCTGTAGGCATCATTCTCCTTTGCTACCACCATCCCTCCCCCCGACCCCGTTTGTTTCAAGGGGGGATATTTTTATTGAAATCAGAGGAATACACAATTAAAATAGTCACTGTAAAGTTATATTTCACTACATTAGTTTTGATTGAATACTCTCAGCTTTAAGGTGGAGCCTACAGATCAGTGACCCGACAACTCTGCTCCACCTTGACGGAGGTCCTTGTGCTAGTTATGATCCACCAGGCTCTGGCCTGGACTCCCCACTGCTGCATGGAGGTCTGGGGCTGCAGCTTCCCGCCACAGGCAAGCCAGGAGGACCGAGAAGGAAGATTCTATGTTCCTTTGCAGTCATAGAATAATGCGGGATATAGGTAATTTCCTGAGGTTATCCCTGATACAGGTCCTTAAACCATTAATTCAGGGCAAAGGGGAAAAAAGGCCCAAAACGATATAGTTTAAACACTGAGAGTCAAGATGGATAGATGACTGAAGATTTTATTTGTCCCCTGAACACTTTTTACTGGAATCTCTCTGAGCTCACTGGTGTGTAAGGCAACCTTGTCCCACCTACCCGGCATTTACATCGGAATCTGGAGAATGGGCGAACTCAGGCATGGAGCTAAGTCAAACCCGCCCTCACCGTGCTGACTATGGGAAGGGAGGCAGGCGGGACTGAGGTGGCCACTCATGGGCAAGGTGGGGTCTGAGTTGCAGCTGATGGGCATGCTTCATGAGCTGCTGTGGAGGTCAGCAGAGGCCTCTTTGAAGAGGAGACACAGCGCTGGAAAGGAAGTATAGGAAGGGTTTATGACAGTAACAGGGAAAATGCAGTAATAAAAAAGGCACAGAAATAGCAAAATTAAGTTCTGAGGCAAAAAAAGTATTTTAGTTTTGAAGGAAAGGCAGCTGAACTGCAGTATAATTTCTCTTATTGTTCTTATAATTTCTGAAATTGTTTTATTGATCTACTAAGTGTTATATATTTATTATATATAAGTGAAATAATACATATTATATGCATGTGTTAAGAAAATTATTAAGTACTGCCATATATATACATGAGTGTGTGTGTGTGTGTGTGTGTGTGTGTGTGTGTGTGTGTTTATATTTATATTAGAGGCCTGGTGCACGAAATTTGTGCATGGGAGGTGGGGGATGTACCTCAGCCCAGCCTGCACCCTCTCCAATCTGGGGCCCCTCCAGGGATGTTTGACTGCCCATCCTTCTCACAATTTCAGGACTGCTGGCTCCAAACTGCTCACCTGCCTGCCTCCCTGATTGCCCCTAATCACTTCTGCCTACCAGCCTGATCACCCCCTAACCACTACCCTGCCAGCCTAATTGATGTCTAACTGCTCCTCTGCCAGCCTATTTGCCCCCAACTTCCCTCCTCTGCCAGCCTGGTCACACCTAACTGCCCTCCCCTGCAGGCTTGACAGCCCCCAACTGCCCTTCCCTGCTGGCCTGATCACCCACAACTGCCCTCCCTTGCAGGCCTGGAACCTCCCAACAGTCCTCCACTGCTGGCCATCTTGTGGTGGCCATCTTGTGTCCACATGGGGGCAGCCCTCTAGTGTGTTGGAGTGATGGTCATTCATCATATTACTCTTATTAGATAGGATAGAGACCTGGTGCATGGGTTGGGGCCAGCTGAATTGCCCTGAAAAGTGTCCTGGATCAGGGTGGGGATTCCCTTGGGGCATGGGGCAGCCTGGGTGAGGGTCCAGTGGTGGTTTGAAGGCTGGCCATGCCCCCCAGCAACCCAAGCAGAGGCCCTGGGACCTGGGATTAATTCATGTCCTACAATTGAATTAATCAGAGCTAAGCCCTCTGCTCGTTCCATGGTGACAGCTATTTCTGTTTTGGTTATTTAAATCCTATAATTGAAACTTTGTAGCCTAGAGTGGAGGCCTAGGCACTGGGGCTGCAGAAGCTTGGCTTCCTCCATCGCCCAAAAAACCCTAGCCTCTGCTCTCTCCAGCTCTGTGAGAGCCATTTCTGTTGGGATATATCTTCTATAATTGAAACTTTGTAGCCTTGAGTGGAGGCCTAGGCTGGCAAGGGCAGCCGGAAAGCTTGGCTTCCTCCATTGCCAGGGAAACCCAAGCCTCCCTCCTGCTCTCAGTGGCCACAGCCATCTTGGTTGGGGTTTATTTGCTCCAAATTGACTTGTGGGTTTGGCTTGTGGGCGTGGCTTGATCAGAGGTATGGTCAATTTGCATATTACTCTTTTATTAATAGGATATAAATATTAAATTACAGTCCCATACAATAGATGTTTTTGACCCTATATAAAGTCTTTTGTGTGACTCAGAGCTCAGACTGAGTAAATAAGGTGGTAAAAATATCACCATATTAAGTATTAGACATAATTAGATTTCTGGTTTTACCTTGTCTCCATATTTGTATCACTGTTACCTCTTTTTTTTTCAGGGTGTCCTAAGACAGGCCACTACTTCAGTTCCTCATTATACACATGGCCCTTATTTGAAATGTGCTTCTTGCTTCTCTGTGCTTGATTAAATCCTAATGATCCTTTAAGCTACATAATACTGCCTCTTCGTCCACAAGTCCCTCGGCCATGTCTCAAGTTAACTCTGGGTTAGCACTTGTGTGGATTATGTTTCAGCCTTACTTGGCATGGTTCAGTTAGAATTTAACTTGTAATGATTTTCTCCATGTGATGTTTGTGTCTAAATCTAAGTTATAAGCTCCCTGCAGGTTTGACTTCATCACCTATTGCTTTTGTATATACTCGATAATGTCAAATGGTGTTGCTCACAGAGATATTCTCAGTAGCTGCGTTCCTCTTGAAATACTCCAGTCTTGTTGAGATAGTTTGTTCTTTTAAGGACCACTCATTCTCATGGAGATGAGCTCTTCTCACTTCTTTACCCTTTGGGTCATGATGAACTCATACCAGTAGTATTCTTCAACTGCTGTACTAGGAAGGATATCACATCACACAGAGACACGTATATGTATAAGTGTATATGTACACTAGAGACCCGGTGCATGACATTCATGCACTGGCGGGGGGTGGGGGGCGCGGGCAGGGTCTCTCAGCCTGGCTATGCTCTCTCACAGTAGAGGACCCCTTGGGGAGATGTCTCTCTCTCAATCTGGGGCTCTCATAGTCTTGCACCCCTTGCTCCTTACTGCCCACCAGCAGCTGAGGAGGGAGAGACTCCCGCCACCATCACTGCACTCTCCAGCTGTGAGCCTGGCTTCTGGTTGAGCAGTGCTCCCTCTATGGGAGCATCTGCCCCCTGGTGGTTAGTGCGTGCCATAGAAACTTGTCATTCCACCTTTCGGTTTATTTGCATATTAAGCTTATATTATATAGGATGAGAAGTTTTCTGTTTGAAAATTGGTTAAATAGTTTGTACTTGAGACTATAGTTACCAGCTTGATGTCCACTACCTCAAAGGATATAACATGATGCTTCCATTAGAATCATCTTAGGAATTTATTAGTTCTCATTTAATTAATTGGTTGGGCCTGAACTTATATCACTGAAGAGTTCCTCATTTCAATCATTTAAAAGATTCTAAGGTGCAATCAGAGTTGAGAGTCTTTGGTCTGTTTGGCAGGTGGAAAAGGCCTGGTCTAGGTCAGTGGTCAGCAAACTCATTAGTCAACAGAGCCAAATATCAACAGTTCAACGATTGGAATTTCTTTTGAGAGCCAAATTTTTTAAACTTAAACTTCTTCTAATGCCACTTCTTCAAAATAGACTCAGCCAGGCCAGGGCATTTTGTGAAAGAGCCACACTCAAGGGGTCAAAGAGCAGTATGTGGCTCTTGAACCACAGTTTGCCGTCCACTAGTCTAGGCGATTGAATCGAGATTAGGTTTGCTAGTGATGAATAAGGAGATGTAAAAGAGGCTGCAAAACATACCTAGGTCATTCTGACTCTAAATGTTCCCAATTGATTGAGTACACTCTTCTTTTTTATTACTTTGGCTAGAGATTTTATTTTTTGAATAGTACATATGGAATTAAAATTTTATACTGGTGATCTGGATCCCAGATAAAGTGTACACCTTTGCTTTGTGTGATGGATCATAAATCCTTCTGAAAATTGGTTACAAAGACCAAGTATGAAATATTCAAATACCAAAGTGATGTAATAGCATAAATGACACTGGTGGACATTTTTAGAACTTATAGGTCATTTATTTGTGACTATATTATCTGTATTGCTAATAATGAATAGAATGGACTAATTATAATATTGTATCTGACTACCTTAGTCATGCTGCATGAGAAAAATTTTCAAATATTGCTAGTAGAATATCTATTATGTTGAGATGATTGTAAATACACTGATAGTGAAACATCTTTTCATTGAATTTGAAATAAGGACACATTCAACAGTTATTCCAGAGTAAGGCGAGCAATAATCAGAGGTGAATTTAACAACAAATAATGCCCATTACTAAAAATGCAGCAGGCAAATAAGTGGACTAATCATTTAACATTAAACATTAAGGAATAATAAAATAAATTCATTATTAAAAGTTATAGCAGTAATTCATGTATTATGAGACATCCAAGCAGTTGAATATAAATGATAAAAGGCCATCTGAGAGGGGAAAACCTGGATGTGAGAGAGATACATCGATTGGTTGGCTCTCTGGACCAGACCAGAGACCCTTCAGTCCCCAGGCATCATGATGCTCTAGCCACTGAACCCCAGCCTGGACCACCCCCCCTTTTTTCTGTTGTAATTAACTTTTTTACTCCTTCAGACTAAACTGTTTTTGGGAAAAATGCCATCTGCTGTTTTTCAAACACAAGGGAATAAAATAGAAACTTCTAGCTAGTCCAATAGAGCACAGAGATAAATAACCAAACACCAGATTAATTAGGAGAAAAGGGACGCAACCACAGATTCATAAAAAACTTATACATGCTGGGGATAGAACAGAAGAGAAGGCAGATGACAGTATTTGGATCTTTAAAACATTAGGTGTATTGGAGTGACTTTGGTTAATAAAATTATATAGGTTTCAGGTGTGCAATTTGGTAACACATCATCTATATATTTTGTGTTCACCACCCGAAGTGAGGTCTCCTTCCATCACCATTTACCCCCTTCCTTCTGGGAATCATTGTCACGTTGTCTGCCTATGAGTTTTTTGTTTGTGTTTTGGTTAATCCAATTCTTGACTCAAGCCCTTGGCTTTCCTTTTTATATATATATATATAGTTTATTGATTCTTTACAGAGAGGAATGGAGAGGGACAGAAAGCTAGAAACATCGATGAGAGAGAAACATCGATCAGCTGCCTCCTGCACACCTCCCCACTGGGGATGTGCCCACAACCAAGGCACATGCCCTTGACCGGAATCAAACCTGGGACCTTTCAGTCCACAGGCCAACGCTCTATCCACTGAGCCAAACCGGTTTCAGCAAGTCCTTGGCTTTCTTATAGTCACTTCAGAGGAAAGTGACTTCAGAGGAAATCACATTCCTAGAAGGCAAAAGCCAATGAGAGCAATCATCTGGGAATTTTTTTACTATGAAGATTTTTCTATAAATAAAGACTCTTAATAAAGGCAAAGTTCACATTCTCATTTACTGGTATACTTTTGTTTTGTTGAGCTTTGCCAGAAAGAAGCAGAACCATGTTCTAGGGACAAACCAAACCATGAAGCCACTGTTCACTTCACTCCTGTCCGTCCATTCAGGCCTGCTGAGAATATGATTTTTTTTTTTAAACTTAGAAACTCCTGACTTCTTTCTATTTCCTCTAAGTTTTCCTGAATATGGAACAGTTTCTTTTTAGCTTGTTTCTCTGATGGTTATTAGCTAGATACCTTCCAGTTACATAGAGCCCTTGGTACTGATCTTGGCCACAGGTACCATCGTTAGTGAGAACAGGTCAGGGTGGCAGAGGCACCTGGCCACAGGGGGGAAGCGAGTATAGACAGATGGACCGTGAAGCCAAAGCAATTTTCTTTTTTACTTTGCAAACACAGAAAAGGAAGAGCAAAAGCAATCATTTCACCGTTTAGCTTACCTAGAGTTTTTAGAGTCAGACATCTTAGGAAGCCTTGCCGTTCTTAACCCGAAAAAGCCTTTCTTGAGTGTTCTGCTTCAGTTCTGGCTTTAGGCTCCAGTTCCACTTCCTTAGACACAACCCACCCTAAGCCTGACTGGCATCTACCGCCGTTCTGTGGGTTTCTATCGTCTCCTGTCCGCCTCATCAGTTTTCATTTCAGCTTCCAAAACTGTGTCGACAGCTCCCGTGCAGAGGGAGTACAATTATACAACAGGTTTAAGCTGCTGGGTTTAACCAAAATGTGTGTGTTTGTGTTTTCTTCTAACGGTTTTGTTCACAAAAGATAGAAATGAGACGGAGAAAAACAAGAAGAGAGGAGGCATTTCCTAGCAAGTGACATGTCATAATTGTTGGAAGACACAGGTGAAATACCTTCTTGGAGATACAGATGTAATGAGGAAGCCTTTTGTAAACAGATTTAGACCTGGAGCAGCAGACCGGAAATAGAACCCAAGCCGACCACAGCTACCCCATCCAGGGCGGCTGAGGCAGGCTGGCCTGTGGGATGGGGCAAGGTAGGAACATAAGGATTCTTCTAGTTTCTGGGCGGGGGGCGGGAGGGGGGGGAAGTAGTACAAATTGAGTGGCTTCAAACAAGACAAATTTACTCTGTTGAAGTTTCATTATCATAAATATACCACCAAGGGGTTGGAAGGATGAATACCTTTTAGAAGCTTCAGGGAGAATTGTTTTCTTGCCTTTTCTAGCTTCTCCAGCCCATCTCATTCCTGGGTTTGGGAGTCCTTGCTTCACCTTCAAAGCCAGCCATGCAGAGTGGTTTTGCTGTTTAGTTGTTTCCTGATTTCCACCCTCCCTCCTATAAGAACCTTTCTGATGACCTTGGGCTCATCTAGAAATTCCAAGGTAATTTCCCAGTGTCACGATCCTATCTGTAAGCTCCTCTGTGAAGTCCCATTTGCCATGTAAGATAACATATTTTTGGCTTCTGGGAACTAGGGAATAGTTAAGACATTATCAGCCTCACACACTTTGTTTCTGGTATGTTATTTCCAAAATATTATTTGTCTCAGTGTGAATTAGTCTCAGTGAAAATACCCCAATATACAAGGGTGATACAAGGTTGGACAAATGCAATAGTCATTCTTATTTCAAAGTGGTAAGAATGAGAGCACATAGCAATAACCTGTTCACAGCAATTTTCTTTTTACTTTTCTTCATTTTTTCCATCACCATTTATCCTCTCTATGCCCTCTTCCACCTTCACCCAACACCTTCCTCCCTGAAATCACCACCCTGTTGTCCACACGTAGCAATTTTCAAATTCAGCCAGACACACGCCACCATTTCTTTGACTACATCTCATTACTGTTCCCTGGAAGTTCTTTTTCTTGACTCTTGACTGGTTCTTACCTTTTTCTAGGTTCTTAGTTCTACCACCTGGACCCTTGGCTCTACTTTCTCCATCCACCTTCCTTTTTTTACAAGACATTTTTAAATTTATAGCTTCCTCAGCTTGATTCCTACCTCTAAGTGGGTCAGGGCCCAAAGGAGCTGTTTCATTTGGAACCTTCTCTGTCTATTTTGGTGCAAGCTAACAGCTTTTTCTCAAATACTGTATTCTTAAACACCCTTGTGGTTTCCGTAGGAATATCACAGAATTCACTCGTTAGAGAAAAGCCAAGGCTACAGTTCTCTTTAAGACAGGGGTCTGTCCCAGCCACCGTGTGTGGGAGCGATGCTGCTAACATTCTTGGCAGTGGTTTTGACTACTTGAGAGGGTCCGCAAGATGGTCCTCCAATCTTTCTGAACTTTACCGAAGCTTTCTACTGCCACATCCCTGAGATGGTCTTTATCACAGGGATATTTCTAACTCAGTGAACCTTTTCCATCAAGAGAGCTGAGAATATGATGGGTTTTTTTTTAAAAAAAAATCTTAGAAACTCCTGACTTCTTTCTATTTCCTCTAAGTTTTCCTGAATATGGAACAGTTTCTTTTTAGCTTGTTTCTCTGATGGTTATTAGCTAGATAACTTCCAGTTACATAGAGCCATTGGTACCGATCTTGGCCATAGGTACCGATTTATTTAGAATGTTTTATGTTTTTTGTGTTATCCCAAGTAGCAGTTTTACTAAAATGTTCATCCTTATATAATAGAGGTAATCTTTCATCCAGCTTCCGAGAAAAATGTCCTTACTGTCCCTGCAGCTTCTATTAACAAACTTGATGCTTTCCTGGCCTTCATTAGCCACCCAATCCTAAAACTAATGTTCGAGAGTTTAAAGTGTTTCCAGTTGTATTACCACCTTATAGCTACCAATTTCTCTTCGGGTTTTTTTCAGCTCTGAAACAAGTCATCTGAAACCTTTGTAGCTAAGAACAAAAATTAAGAAAAACGTAAACTGTCAGGATTGCGTGGCTTGACTGGGCTCAGCTGAGTGTTTGGGTTCTCTTACGCAGGTGCCTTCAGATGGCAGTTGGGTACATTAACGGCTTAATTAAGCTGAACATCCAAGATGTATTGCTCATCCCTGACAACTGACGTTCTTAATATCCCTCAGCCTGGGGTGGGAGCTAACGTGACCCGGTATCGACGATAGACTATGTTGACGATAGACTGTGTTACCTGTAAGTGGTCTGGGTTTTGCATAGAGTTGTGGCTGGGATCTGAGAGGCCGCATCCCAGCAGTAAGTGTTCTGAGAGGCCCAGTCAGATACAGCAGGTCTTCTTGTGGCCAAGCTCTCCTATTGGTCAGAAGCAGGAACAGGGCCAGCACCAATTGCAGTCAAGAATACTGCACAAGGACATGGTCAACAGGAAGACCATAGTGGGAGTCAAGGTACCACATGAAAAAAGTGATCAGTGTCTTAGTATTGTTCCTTATGAACATGCTTTATTGAGTGACTTAAAATTGTCCAGATATAAATGTGTACACATTTGGATGTCATTTTATTGAGTGGTTTTATTTTTCCCAGAAATGAGAGCATACATCTTGTCATAATATTTATGTGAATATTGTTGATATTTTGTTTGTTCAGGAATTCATGTCAACTTTGTGTTTTTATTTTCAATGATGGCTTTAAAAATCATGTGTTGTTATTGGTTTTGGGATCTCCTTAAAATAATATTATCAGTTTTCTTCCTATTCTCTCAGATAATATTTATAGCTTACTAAATGAAAACCATGAAAATGAAATCACATACTATATAAAAACACGTGGCATGGTTAGGTACCTTTAGAACCAATACTTTTTAGCTTAAGAAAATTATCTTTTCCCATTTTATAACATTCACTATTACCTTGTAAGTATGTTGTAAAGATTAATAACTTAATTAACAGGCAAGTGGAGGGCATTTTAAAATTCTCAAAGAAATGTGATCAAAATGATAATGCTGTAATGATTATTTTCTCAAACAGAATTGACTTCTTTTGAAGTAACTGATTAATTGTGCCTAAACTTAGTCACTATACTTCCTTCTGAAAAGGTACTTCCATTCTTCATAGTATCAAGGTATATCTTATTCATGTATCCTTAGAAAATTTTAGCTTTACTATTTTCTTGATGAAATCTTGGTGATTTGCAAACCTTTCCTCTTGGAGGACCAAACGAATTGAGAAATTTGGTATGGAAGTAATGTGGATGGAAAACACATCTGCTTTATTAGGTCACCGTTTATTTCATTCTTCATGGATGGATTTAAATCCCCACCCACCTCTCATGCTTGTCCCCTGGCAGATGGAGGTCTCGCACTGTAAGCCCGCCCAGGAGAGGCAGTGGTGGACGCGGGTCCGAGCCTGAGTATGGACTCTCTCACAAAAGGGAAAAGGCTGAGCCATACACAGCCAGTGTTTCTCTCTAAACTCAGCAGCTAAGTCACTGATGTTTCTGAGATCACCAATGAAGGAGGAAGTGGAGAGAGGCTAGAAGCTATTTTCCTAGGACTTGCAGAAAGGCAAATTGCCCAGGTATGATAGACAAAGTAGGCATGTTGGGAGAAGAAATGATTTTTAATGGTATTCTAAGAAAATAAATTTAACAAGACTTTAATTATAGAGAAATTAGTAGTTTTATTAGATGGAGATTACGTTTCATACTAGAGGCCCGATGCACAAAATTCGTGCCAGGCCTTAGCCTCCACTCCACCGTGCCTGGGGGCCTCTGCCTGCTTCGGCTTTGTCTGGAAGGAAGGACATCTGGTCTAATTAACATATTATACTTTTATTATCATAGATTTCTATAGTATGGAAATGGAGGTTTTCTTTAATATGCAGTCAATTCATAATTTGAAAAACCAAAATTAAATAAAATACTCTCATACTTGAATTTCAAATAGTGACTGCATTTGAAGTAGCATTTGGGTTTTCTAAAATTTTTTTTCCTGCATAAATTGTTATATTACGTATCAGTATAACTTGCTCTTAATATAAGGATGTCAAAACAGGAAGCAAATGTATGTCAAATAAGTCTGCAGCCAATTAATTAAAAATGTTTTTATTTTAATTTCTTTGTTGATTACTGTGTAACATATATGTCCTTATTCCCCCATTACCCTTCCATCCTCCTCTCATGCCTTCACCCCCCTGTTGCCTGCATCCATGTTGTATGCTTATATGCATGCATACAAGTCCTTTGTTGGATCTCTCCCCCTTACTCCAACTCTCCCCTACCTTCCCTCTGAGGCTTAATGGTTTGATCGATGTTTCTCTGTCTCTGGATCTATTTTTGTTAATTAGTTTATGTTGTTTGTTATATTCTATAAATGAGTGACATCATGTGATGTTTATCGTTCTCTGCCTGGTTTATTTCACTGAGCATAATGTCCTCAAGTTCCATCCATGCTATTGCAAATGGTAAGAACGTCTTTTTCACTGCAGCATAGTATTCCATTGATGTACCACAGTTTTTAAAAACACTCATCTGCTGCTGATGGCCACTTAGGCTGTTTCCAAATCTTAGAATTGTGCTGCTCTGAACATAGAGTGCATATATCCTTTCTGATTGGTGTTTCTAATTTCTTGGGATATATTCCTAGAAGTGGGATCACTGGGTCAAATGGGAGTTCCATTTTTAGTGTTTTGAGGAAACTCCATACTGTTCTCCACAGTGGCTGCACCAGTCTGCATTCCCACCAGCAGTGTATGAGGGTTCCTTTTTCTCCACGTCCTTTCCAGCCCTTGTCATTTGTTGATGATAGTCATTCTGACAGGTGTGAGGTGATACCGCATTGTGGTTTTGATTTGCATCTCTTGAATGATTAGTGACTTTGAGCATGTTTTCATCTCTCATGAATCATGGATGTTCATAGTTTCCAAAAGATGAACGTTAGGTTTTCATTAAGAATCACAGCATATTCTTATTATTTGGACTTTGAAACTTAATGACACAGTTGCAAAAGAAAATCAGCTAAATTTCAGTTGAAATGTCTTTTTTCTAGTTTGACCTTCATCATAAATATATGGAGCTCATGATGCTCCAAGGATCTAGAAGCATGTGCCTATGAGGGCTGATTTCAGTGAAAAGGATTATGCCCCCAAATGCCAGTGCTGCCAGCAGCGAGCTGTGAGAAGCTGTTTCGGGACATTGTTCCTGAAATTATTGCTTTTAGCAGATGGCTTTTTTACAAGTGAGGATGATTCAATACTTAAAATGATGAAAAAGATGGGACTTTGCGAGGGTGAAAGACACTTACAATACCCAGCTGTTGAAAGCCTTATTGATATAAAATCTCAATAGTTAAGACACTAATGGGAACATAGTTCCTCTACTTTCTACAAAATGCCCCCGCCCCGAATACATATATATTAAGAATCATGGAGGGTATTTTGAATTATGATTGAAAGAGTTTTCTAATTTTTTTTACAAGTACTAGACTTTTTGTTCTCATATGGGCACACACTTATTACTTTCAGATTGTGATATAGTCCATGAAAATGCTTTTGAGATAATCGTGTGTTCTCTGATGAATTCTGGGCGCTTGTTGAGACAGTAGCATGCTAATTAAATGCACCGGGAAAGTGTCACTCTGGTCAGGACTTCAAAGATGGTTAAGACAAATTAATATTGTTGAGCCCAAGAGATATATTATAAATTACTCGTTATGCTTCCTTTATTTCTTTCAAGGACAGTTTCCCCCCTGTAGACATAACTGATCTTTTAAGTTTCTTATTGTCTTCACCTGAAAAGGACTTTTTAATTTACTGCTTAGAAACTTCAGATGTATTTTTGATGCATTTTAAATTTTGGAACCCCCAAAACATGGCATACCCTCAGTTTTAAAAATCATGTGGGGAATCAGAAATCAGGAAAAATGTAAAAGGAAATAAATTGTATTTTAGAAAAAATGTAGTAAGCAACGTAAAATCATGACTTTTGATCATTATAGTTACCAAATGACTTGAAAAGGTAATATTTTTAAATACAATTACTAGTGTTAGAAATACTCATTGGAAGAAATGGCTAACTATTGGAAGATGGCAATTTAAAGTGAAGTCTACTATTATTTGTTATTAGTATCCTTGAAATATTTTTCTATGCTAAAATAGTTATGAGAATGGTTATAAAATTGTGAATACTATTCTCTGGAAAAACATAGATGATGACAACTGTTTCTTACTCCAAGAACTTGCCAAGTGGAATAGCTCATGTTCCCAGATTTGGGTGGAAAGGGAAGAATATAAATGGGAGAGAAAAGATAGGAAGAATGGGGCTATCAAAGGATGTGCCTGTATTATTCATTGAAACAGGTGAGGCAGCGTTACCCAGTGATCATATGCTCAGCATCTGGTACCAGACTACCTTCTTTCTTACTCTTTCCCGTTGGTCAACTGTAGGCACAGGAGTTAATTTTCTTCAGCTCAGTTTCCCACTCATAAAATGGAGAATATGACAATAACTGACTTACAGGATTGTACAGGAAGGAAGTAAAGTAAGTGATATAAAGGACTTAATTCATTTCTTAATTGAAATGTGGTTGACACATAACATGGTAGTTTCAGGTATACAGCGTAATGATTCAGTGTACCTGTATATGTGATCACCACAGTAAGTCTAGGTAGCCTGCATTGCCACCCATAGCTACCCATGTTTTTCTTCCTGTGATGAGAACTCTTCAGAGCTGTCGTCTTAGTAACTTTCAGACACAGAACCCAGCATCGCTCGTTCCAGCCCCACGCTGTGCAGTGCACCTCCCGGGCTCGCTCATCGTGTGCCTGGAGGTTTGCGTCTCTGGGCTACTGCCTCCGTTCACTTCTCACACCCCTGACCCACGGAGGCGTTTTTGCCCTGTTGCCATCTCCCCCAATATCTTTTGCTTATAACTACAAGGAAAATCCACCAACAAAGGCTTTTCGGGATTGTATTCTGAGAAAACACTGACCAGACACTTTAGCCAAATCCGCTGTCAGTTGTACGTACATACGAGCTGAGAACGTGACATTTTCAATAAATGTGTCAAACTGATACTTTCTGATTTGGGCTCTGGAACATTTCCCAGATTTCATAGATTTTTAACAGTCCCTTGGTGAGACTATCCTAGTTTATATTATTTTAACTGGACCTGGAGTCCTCTGAGTTCTTCACTTTGTGTGGTTTAGACAGAAATGGCAGCAGTCCTATACAGTGCAAGGTCACAAGGGGTGCTTAATGCTAGTCTCTTTATTTATGTGAGTATCGACAAAGTGGCCCCTGGAGTTCCTGTCTATGCCTGTGTCCCCGAGTTGCTTTCTAAACCAGGTGTCTTTTGAGTTTTGTTCCCAGTGCTGTCTATTTAAGTTTTGTATAAATAAGTGTATTTCGTAGAGGTTATTTTTCATTGTTCAACAAGCAAACATGAGAGAATAAAGGGTGCATTTGCAGTAGCATTCTCTCAGTTATAGGTTTCAGAGGCACAGAATTATTTATCTTCTTAACCCTGAGGTAAGGCGTTTGGACTCCCCAGGGCTGTCCCTGCCAGACTTGAGCAGCCTTGATCAAATTCCCAAATCTACAACACAAATTTTAACATTTAATGAGATCATACCAACAGAACCCCCTAAACCCACAGGAAACAGCTTGGTATTATCCTTAATAATGTGCTTCTAATTTTGTTCTCTCATATTCTTATTCTCTCTCTCTCTCTCTCTCTCTCTCTCTCTCTCTCTCTCTCTCTCTCACACACACACACACACATACACACACACACACACACACACACACACATTCAATCATAGGTATATTGGGCATGACTCTTAATTTTAAGAACAGAAATCAACTATAGTTTATATGAGCAGAAGAGCAGTGTACAAAGAGGTTTTGAACACTTACATTAGTCTATAGTTGGGCAGAATCATGTAACACAAAGAGGGTTTAGCTATGGGCTGGGTACCTGACACTACAGTAAGCAAGACAGTATTTCAGTGGAAAACCAAGATTGAATGCCAAGCAGAACAAAGGCCTGAGGAAAATCCAGACACTCGCAAGAAAACGTATGGGTGATTCGGATGAGAGTTGTCCAAGGAGAGGGCAGTCTTGAGGAACTCTGTGCCGAAGGAATTTGGTCAGAGGTTCTCTTCACAGGCTTCCATCCTTCCTGCCTTTAGTAAAAAGCGTGTCCTAAAGGGCAGTGAGCTAACGTGAAATGCCACCCCCCTTCAGAAAAACCTCACGAGTAGGGTGGAGATAGATGCCTTCAGGTCTCACCAGTGGATGCTTTAAATATGCTTTCGTGTGTGGCATGGTGGACGCAGCGTTGTTTAAGGAACCAGAGGTAGCAGTCGCTTGAGTGGAAAGGAGGCCAGCACAGAGGATGAAGAGGACGAGCATCGTTTTTTGGAGGGTATCTGTCTTTGCCTTGTTCGCGTGTCATTGAAGTAGATCTGCTTGAGCATGGTCCCATAGTGCAAGGTGAAGTGTCCCTCTGTGTGCCTGCTCCAGTGGAGGTGATGTAGGAAGGTACAGGGCCCACAAGATGGAGCCCAACCCTTCAGGTGTGTAGTGCAAGTGGAGCAAGAGCTTTGATACAAACAAAGTCCTCGAAGATTCATTTCTTGCTATGAACAGGCTGCATTAGCAAATGCAGGTGGTCCAGTGCTTCAGCAGCCTCCATGAACTGATTGCACACCCATAGCCAGGTCTCATCAGCAGTCTCTGCTGTTCGCTTTGAGTATCTCCATTGGTTCTTAACTAGACTGCTTCTCTGCAAACTTGCCCATAAAACATCATTTCCCAGGGTGCTCCCCCATTCTACCTCTGACTTGAGGTTACATCATCTTCCCGAAAAAGTTTCTGACTGATGCCTAAAGAGTACAACTGTGAGAGTCCTCCAAAGGGCTGGACTTGTCTCCAGCATAGTGGAAACACCTTTCATCTTTCTGTAGACCACTGTCATTGCCAGACATCTGACCTCTTAAAATCTCTAAAGCTTGGGGGACAATTTGATGACTAGAAACTCCCTTTCTCCTCCAAACAAAGTTGGTCTTTAGCCTTCTGGAGAAAGCTCAGGGTTGGCAGCCTTTGGATATACGGTTATTTTAGGCTCCCTGCTCTGTACTCATTGCCGGGGGTGTTGGTTGTAATAGAAAGGGATGGAAGGGCGTTTTAAAATTTAAAGTTCCATTGCAATGTTAGTGAGGTGTCTTCTGTAATCAAAATAAAGCCACGTCTTTGCATGACCTGCTCTTTACCTACTGTGTTATTCTGAGAAATATCATGCCTGTGTCTAAAAGTCATTTTACTGGAGCAGGGGATGGGTGCAGGGTAGAAGGGGTCAGTGGGGGAAAAGGGGACATATGCAATACTTTCAACAATGAAGATTAAAAAACAGTAAGTGACAGAACCAATATTGGGGAAAAATAAAGGTAATTTTATAAATATTTCAATCTTAAATGTGGTCTCTTAAGGACATAACAAGAAGGGATTATTTTTGTAATGCAAAGGAAACATTTTTTTTAAAAAATCTACTTTTCTAACATTCCCTCAGAGTCTTATAGAAACTTCTCTGAACTCTTCCTTCTCTCTTGCAAGAACCCCAGAAAATTCTTCCTCTACACTAGCATCTACTTGAGTAAAACTTTCTCTTATCTCCTCTCCCAGTGTCCTCTCCACCAGTGGCTTTCTGTATTTTCCAAATTAACAAAAGAGAGTTGATTTGGTGCCCCTCCATTTTCCCCGTCACTCATCATCTTGACTCTATAACTGAAGAGACAGAGGTTGAGCTGGGAGTCCGAATTCTCCTTAGCAGAGAAAGAGCAGTGTGAAGACTTGGTTTTTCTTATCATATAAGCCAGCCCCCAAAAACCTAATGTCTTGAGCAAATGAATATATTTTATTTACTCATAAGTTGTTCCAGTCTCATTTGAATCATGGCTGCTGATACTGGATATTTCACTTTGTGAAAGTCAGATAATTTCATCTTCTTCTTGTGAAGTTATTAGTCGATAACGCAGGAATGTTGAGAGGATTACATGGGTAACAGGAAAAATTTCTGTTGTTAATGGCACATAGCTTTCAATAAAAGCTAGTTTCCTTAAATAGGGCTCAGCTTGTGAGAACAATTAGGATGATAATTCATTTCAATGCACACATTTGTTTAGGCATACAAGGTAAGTCAAAACATTTGTCCAAAGCGATTGGTTAGTTTTACATTTGATCTTGAATTCTATAATGCTTATGCTATGAATCATTTTAATGGGTTTAATATTTAAAAAATCATGGAGTGTATATTTTGTCATTTTTTTTTTTTTGTAAATTGATTACGTTGTTGGAAGCTGGATATTTTCATGAGATTTTTTTCTTGTTTCATTATAATTACTTATATGGACAAAATCTTTTTTTTTAAATATATGTTTTTATTGATTTCAGAGAGGAAGGAAGAGGGAGTGAGAAAGAGAAATGTCAGTGATGAGAAAGTTGCCTCTTGCATGCCCCACCCTGGGGATCAAGCCCACAACCTGAGCATGTGCCCTGAACAGGAATCGAACCTCTACCTCTGGTTCTTAGATCGATGCGCAGCCATTGAGCCATGCTGGCCGGATGACAAAAGTCTTTTGAACAGGATGCCAAAACCGGTTTGGCTCAGTGGATAGAGGATCAGCCTGTGGACTGAAAGGTCCCAGGTTCAATTCCGGTCAAGGGCATGTACCTTGGTTGCGGGCACATCCCTAATAGGGGGTGTGCAGGAGGCAGTTGATTGATGTTTCTCATCGATGTTTCTAACTTTCTATCCCTCTCCCTTCTCTCTGTGAAAAATTAATAAAATATATTTTTAAAAAAGTCTTTTGAATAGGATCAATGCTACACTCTCACTTTGAATAATATTTAAAATTCTTACCTTCTAAAATTAAGAATTACCTCAATCCCTATTGACTTTCATTTGCCTTTGCCTTTTTTTGTAGTTAAGCTTAAAAGAGTAGCTCTTAGAAATGCGACATTACCATTCAGGTTATTTCAAAACATTTTTTATTAGTGTTAAAAGGAAACAATCAACTAATTTTAGTGTTAGCCTAATCTTTAAGTAGAGTGGTTCTGGTGTACTTTGCATTGATTTGTTTATATCTGAAAATGAAATTGCCTGCTGAGGCAGTGGGAGGAGAAGGGATCTGACGCCTTTGGAGCTCTTTACTGAACAGCAGAATTTACTTTCCTTGGGAAAAAGTGTTTTACTATGTGGGGGAAAGGAGCCACATGCTGGCCTGACAAGCTCAGGGGACCCTACATGGCAGTTTTGCAACTCAGAGGCCTAAAATAGCCACAGAAGATGGTTTGACAATTAAATATCACTACAAGGGTATAGTGGGTAGTCATGTCCTAGGCCAGTATTTTCCCTGGCAAAGATCAACTTAGATCTTTGCTGAACCATTTGCCTTTTTGCCTCTAAGATAACACATCTGGGAGAAGTCTGGGTAACTTGTAACTTCCTTCTTTACCCAGGACCCCTGAGGGCACAACCGAGGCACTGGGACGTTCCCTCTTGTTATTGTTATCAAGTTAACTGTTAATTACATTAAAGTATCCTGTATCCATCTCTATATATTAAAAAAAGCACGTGTCCATAATTTAACTTTTACTCTATCCCATAAGTTTCCTCACCTTGCTTTATCCCACCTCCTTGATCTATCACCAATGCATTTCATGTAACTCACCTACGTCCCTTTCCTTTGATTGCAATGTATAAATATAGATGTAACCCTCCATCCTCTGGAGTATTATCTCAATTCATTGAGGTTCTGCTTCCCGGCATATGTCGACAGCTTTTGGCTCAAATAGACTCACAAAATTCTTTACAAGTTTCAATGTTTTTGTTTTTGTCTTTTTTTGTTATCAACTAGAACAACTCATGGCATATAAACCCCTATCTTTTCAAGGTAGGATCTTTGTACTAGGTGTACTGGTTAATAATGCGAATTTTGTGATCATAGAAAACATGATAATTTCAAAAGTGCTTTATTCAAAGTAATGGCCATCGCTAGCTATACATTTCCCCCATCTTTCAGATAGTTTGTGGATCATATCCCAATAGAACTTTTCTTGTTTTGAGTCAAATCATTCAGAGACCCTGTTTTCGACTTCTTTGTACGTTTTGAAGTGCTGCTCAGAAAGTGCGTGTGCCGTCGATGGGAACAAGTTGTCATCTGAAGGAGTAAGGTCTGGTGAACACAGCGGGTGGGTTCATACTTCCCAGGCAAGATCTTTTAATGTGTCTTTAACTGGCAATGAATAATAAGAAGCACTTTTATAACTCTTACTCTGCGTCGGGCACTGTTCTTAGCACCTTGTATACTAGTATATAGGGTGTCCCCCCCAAAATGTACAAACACTTTGAATAATTATTAACTCCCATGGTTTGCATCTGAAAAGAAAGAAATATCAACTGAGCTATCGGGAAAAATAAAGTGTGTATACTTTTTTTGGAACACCTTGCATTTACTTATTCATTTCCCATCAATAACCTATAAAGAAGTTCTCTCATTATCTGCATGTGATAGTTGAGGAAACCCACTGACCAAATGACATGCCCCAGGCCAGCAGCTAATGAGTGACAGCTCAGGAGTTTGTCACCCTGAAGACTGCATCTTGAGTAATTAGCTATCAGTGTTCGGTGGAGGGGGGTTGGGTAAATGAGCCTTTGTTTGCCAGATAAGCAGGATTCTAAGCTTATTTCCTCACCTCATGAAAGGGTTAAATTACCAGCACAGAGTTTCTACAAATGGTATTGATTCCAACCATTTCTGTGTTGGCAGCGAGTCAGTACTTGTTACCTGTGAATGTTTTCATTCCTTTAGTGATCCCAAAATTTATATTTCTCTAATACCAATTATTGAGTAAAATCCAATCTATAGCGGTAAATGAATTAGCTGGGTGTGTCTGTAAATGTTTCTGATGAAATTAGGTTTCATTTTCTGAGGAGTCTGGTGGAGCAAATTATGGCACTTAACTCAATGAATCATGAGGGCACTAGCTGAGCTTCATTGACATATTCACCATTTCTTTTACTGTTGACGTTGAGAATGTAGTTCTAACTATTATATTAGTATTCCCAGCAAAACACAAAGATTGAATTTGTACTGCTGGATGGTGGCACAAATTTGGGTTAGTTTCTTTTTAAATATAGTTATCTTTCATGTTTAAAATTGCTTATATGTAGCCCTTTTATTATTATTGACGTCATCAGATACATCTTATATTTTAAGTGAAAAGTTGGGACATCTGGCTGCCACACATTCCACCATCTTGCTTATACTATATTGGTCTATAGTATATAAGTTTTAACATTTTATGGAATTTGGCAAGAAAAAAAGGAACAGTGCTCAAGAGGTACCTTCTGTAATCTTAAATGATGGATTTATCAGTTTGTTAAAAAAATTATAAGCTTTCTCTTTTTTATAATTATTTTTTATTGTTTAAAGTATTAAAAATGGTAGTACATATGTCTCCTTTTCCCCCTCATTGACCTCCCCCAGCCTCAGTACATGCCCTCACCTGCCCCCCCCATATCTTGTATCCATTGGTTATGCTTATATACATGTGCACAAGTCCTTAGTAATACTTAAATATGGAATTTGATTCTTTAAAAAGTGGATTTTTCATGAAGATAGGCAATTTAGTAAAACAAATAGACCCATAAGTCAGCTGACATGAAGAAACAATTGTTTTTAGGCAAATATGGTAAAATGTGTTATCACCTTCATGCCTAAAACATATGATTATAGCTGCATAGCCAGGCTCGAAATAAAAAATGGAAAAAGACGCAAGTGAAGGTTGAAAAATCTACAATGTGAAAAGAAGCAGAAACACAAGGGAAGGTTTCTGAGTAGATGCTGAGCCAGGGTGCCACAGGGAAATTGGAGTCACATATGGGCTTTACACAGAGGTCATAGGCTCTCCACACCTACGTGGCTGATCATCCTGACTACTGGTTCCAGAAGGATAGGAAGCAGCAGTTGAGTTGTCAGGAGAAAGCTGGGAGCCACAAAGGCATATATTATGTAATGTGACCTAGAATAATGTCACCCAGCTGCCTCAGGGAAATAGCAAAGACAGTTTTTGTCTGCCATCTCTCTCCATTCTCCCCTCCAAATTTCATCCCGGTCAACTCCTAGGAGCTGGAAAGCTAAATAAACGAAGCACTCTTCTGCCTCAGAGCCTTCACACTTATTGCCTCCTCCTTGATCTTTGTTCTGGGCTTTGGATCTGCCCCCTCTCTCTTGTGCCAGGCCATTGCTCAAATACAGTTTTCTTAGAAAGGCCTTTGTCAAGCCCATGCACAAAATAGCAGCAGCCTTCCCCGGCCAAGACACTGTCTGCTTTCCACTCTTTAGATTTCCCCACAGAACTTTTCATCATCTAGCAGTTGCTACACTTGCCCTGGCTGGTTTGGCTTCGTGGATAGAGCATGCACCTGTGGACTGAGGGGTCCAGGGTTCTATTCCAGTCAAGGGCACATACCTCGGTTGCTGGTTTGATTCCCATTCCTGGTTGGGGTCGAATGCAGGAAGCAAACAATTCATTTGTCTCTCTCACATCGATGTTTCTCTGTCTCTCTCATTTTAAAAAAAATAAATGGAAAAATATCTTCAGGTGAGGAGTACCCCCCCAAAAAAATTAAAAGATGATAAATTCATGTGTTTACTATCAATCTTTCTTCACTAGAATTAAGCTCTGTTCAGATAGTGGCATGCCTAACCACTGAGTGTATACAATATCATCTGGCATTTAGAAGACACTCAATGGTTATTATTAAGAACGAGAGGAAGCAAGGAAGGAAGGGAGGGAAGGAAGGAAAAAGAGAGGAAGACAGACATGCTTGGAAAGCAGGTAAAAGTTTGCCTCTGTAAAGATAGACACAATATGCCAAAACCAGTTTGGCTCAGTGGATAGAGCGTCGGCCTGCGGACTGAAAGGTCCCAGGTTCAATTCCGGTCAAGGGCATGTACCTTGGTTGCGGGCACATCCTCGGTAGGGGGTGTGCAGGAGGCAGCTGATTGATGTTTCTCTCTCGTCCATGTTTGACTTTCTATCCTTCTCCCTTCCTCTCTGTAAAAAAAATCAATAAAATATATTTTTAAAAAAGACACAATAATTCTGCTTTTATTGTTTACTGATTTAACAAGCTCTTCTTATGAGAAAAAGTTGCCGCTATCGTGAGGTCATTAGTGCATGACATTGCATGAGGTAGCAGAGATGTGCACTCAGTATTGCCAAGAAGCAAGGCTGAATGTGCTAAAAATGTCAGCTTAGTAATTATTAGTGAATTACTTCTTAAAATTTGGACCTGATTTATAGAAGATCTTGCTCGCAAGTATGAGGAACCTTGTCCTGAAGACTGTGCTGTGACAAAGATATCAAAGCATTTGTATCCACATTTCTTCTTTTTTTAAAAAATATATTTTTATTGATTTTTCACAGAGAGGAAGGGAGAGGGATAGAGAGTCAGAAACATCAATGGGAGAGAAACATTGATCAGCTGCCTCTTGCACACCTCCAACTGGGGATGCGCCCGCAGCCAAGGTACATGCCCTTGACCGGAATCGAACCTGGGACCTTTCAGTCCGCAGGCCAACGCTCTATTCACTGAGCCAAACCGGTTCAGCTGTACCCACATTTCTTATCTACCTTCCTAATTCATATCCTCTTCATGTTTTCCGTACCCACACATCTCTCCTAACAGATACAGTGCATACAAATGTCTGTGAATCGGAAACATGTCTGGTGCCAAGTGGATTTTGCATAAGATCAGAGTAGACAAATATGACACAATGGCCCTGTCCAGTCAGCAGAGCTCCCCATGTCACGTGTGACATTATCAAGTGTAGGAACCTAGACTAGTGGCTGGAAATGTCTTCTCATGATATTGGTGAAACTTCTTCAATGTTCAGGTCAGAAATGCTCACTTCCTGTCTAATGCATGAATTCCTCCCAATATAGAATGTAAAGCTGCATCCAAGTCTTGAAAGATGTATAACCCTGTGTCTTATTAGATTCAATCCTGAGAGGAACTGTGGAGGGTGCCCCCAGGGAAGACACCTCGAGTATTCTTTAAATCATTGTCAGCTGAACTCAGGGCGACAGGCAGAGCCACGCCTTTTTCACCAAAAAGGCTGACATATTATCAGCTTGACTCCTTTTTTTTTTAATTGATTTTATTTTTACATGCCCTCACATGCTTCCCCCCACAATGTCTTGTATCCATTGGTTACTCTTAACTTTGCCCCACGTGTCGGGGAGAGGGCCTTGAAATGTAAATCCAGCCTAGCCCAGGGAATGGGGGAATGAGTAGGGTCTGGGCCCACAGAAACTCCTTTTGATCCTAATTTTGGTGAAACCCCTTTGTATTTTGAGGTATAAATAAATATGGTTTCCTGGGCTCAGAGATCCTGTCGATCAGAGAGAACAGAGATTCCACCCAAACCCAACTATCATTTCTGCATCTTATATTCTTTTATTTCTCAATCCCCAGCTCCCCTACTCAGAAACTGGACCCAGTCTCTCTCCATGCTGGACATGAAAAAGAGAGAGAAACCCCTACAGGACATAAGAATATCACATGTTTCATGGCATGTGACCACTTGAATTTTTTAGGCACTATCCACCAGAATTTACATTGGTTGTGAATATTTGAAATCTATAGGGCAACATAAATTACAGTGAAGAGAAAATAGGGTGATAGTAGGCGAAAATTTATCAGACTGACCGACTGAGAAAATACCTTTTAAAAGATGAAGACAGTTTCTATGGGAGACCTGAAAGTGAAATTTAGCACTCTTGGAGGCAACTTCGATCCCCATTCCTGTCTGGAATCCAGAAGACTAGCTTAGAGTATAGTAAGATTTCTTACATTCTATTATCAGCTTCATATGGTTTCAGTGATGCACCCTTTCAGGAAGCATTTATTGTTTGTTGCTAAATGCATAAGCATGTAAGTTATGGGGCCAGTGGGTCCCACGTGGTGGGTTAACTTGGCCTGCTGCTGCTGTGATTCACAGGCAGCCTGGACAGCGAAGGCCGTCATTAGTGTCACAGCTGAAGGAGCGGAGAGCAGAACAACAGCCAGAAAGCCAACTCCAGTTCTGCGTGGCCTTAGAACCACACTGAAGTCTCTTCCTAGATAATGTCTGAAGGTTAAATAACCACTGCTTCAAGAAAGAGAGGTTGAGCCTGGCCCGTGTGGTTCAGTGGTTGAGCGTCAACCTATGAACCAGGAGGCCACGTTCGATTCCAGGTCAGGGCACAGGCCCAGGTTGTGGGCTCCATCCCCAGTAGGGGCCTGCAGGAGGCAGCCAGTCAATGATTCTCTCCCATTGCTGTTTCTGCCTCTTTCTCCTTTTCTCTCTGAAATCAATGAAACACACATATCTATTTTTTTTAAAATGAAAAATGTTGAGATGATGCCTCTGGAACAGAAAAGATGGGAGGATCCCATTCTCTGATTGGCTAGCTACTGTGGGATGAGAAATATGTAGCCATAGAAAATAGTTGAGGTACAGAAAAAAATAAATTTCAGTTCCCCGGCTCACATTTTCCCCAGAATATACTCAAAGAACTTACTGGGAGGATTAACATACACTTCTGCTGACTAGAAAGATGGAGACACAGGGTCAGGGTAACAATTTCTTAATGTAAATCTGAGTTACTGGTCATTATCAAGGAAAACTATCACAGACAGCAAGTGCAGACCCCTGATCACAGCGATAAAACAAAAGGTCATTCTTTTCACGTAAAAGATTCTTGGATGCAGGCAGTCCATGGTGGGGACAATTCCTCCACAGTGTTACTAAGGGCCTCTCCTGCTTCCGGGTTTCATTTTCTTCATGCTTAGTGTGTATGGCGTTCATTTCCAAGGTGGTTTGTTTGCCCAAAATAGCTTCTAATGCTCCAACAATCGTACCTATGTTCTGAGCAACGGAAAGGGTGAGGATGGAAAGAGCAGGGGAGTCCTTTTTTGTTGAGGAGCCTTCTCTGATGTCAAACAAAGCATGTCCAGCTACATTGGTATGAAAGACGGCAATGTAAACACACCTAGTAGCTGAAAAATTGATCTTGGCTAGGAAATTACTGTCGTGAATAAAAAGTAGAGTTCTTTTCTCAGAAGAAAGAGGTAAGTAAAGACATAGTAGACAACTAGAAGCTCTGCCGCAGACATTCAGAGGGCAAACTATAGGGCTTGGGTGGCTCCAGAGTGTCGAGAGGTTCGACTAGTAACCAGGGACAGAGAGAGCCAGATTCTTTCATGCCATGAAGGAGGGGCTCTCTAGGAAACAGAGAAAATGTTCATAACATGGAGACAGTGGCATATCATCAAAATCCAATCGGGGTAAAGTAGACTTTCTTCCTACACTTGATGATTTTAATCTCCCTCCATAATAAAACTCTAGTTGCTGCCTGCTTGGAACCTGAAGACTTTTGGAAGACCCAGAAATTCAGCTCAGAGATTTCTTTTTTTAAAAAAATTGATTATTACTTTATTTGATTTGTCGTGGCACATTTACTTACTTAACAACAGATCTTTTCACATTATAAAGAGGAGTGGTTTAAATATGTCTCAGATTGCCTGAGGAATTTAATCTGGACTTAATACTGCTGATTCCTTAGCGCCCCCTGCAGATTCAGAGACAGTTTGCTGTGGTGGATCCAAGATGGTGGTGAGCAAGGCCTCTAGAAGGTCCCATCGCCAGCCGGGAGAGCTTCCTGGCTGGCTTAGCAGATTAGGAGAGAAGGGAACAGGCCGCTGTGGCACAGTGAGAAGCCACACTGGACAGTCTGTCACCACAGAGATAATTTGTTTTACTCAAAGAAGAATTTGTTTACCCAGTAATAGCCGAGCAGGCCTTAAACCACACACTTCAGTTACCATTTGTTACTCCATTGTCAGTTTTACTGCTCTGCTTTCTTTTTGCCCCTTTCCTCATTTATTCAAAAGTTTTCAGTTGTACGCATTCCCAAGTATTTAATGTTAATGACGTGGTAAAAACTGCAGGTTGTTTATTTCCACAAAAGTACTGGGGATTCGCACACCAGCAATGCCATGTTGGTGCAGACCTCAGCTCTGGCCCTGCCATGGTCACTGGTGGACTGCGGTTACTGACCTACCTGGCTTGGCCTCTGTGGACCTTAATTATTTGTGTGAAGAGGATGGAGCCTCAGGCATTTCTTCTATCTCTAATATCTAATAACTCATTTTATTATTTTTATTTTTTTATATATTTTATTGACTTTTCACAGAGAGGAAGGGAGAAGGATAGAAAGCCAGAAACATCGATCAGTTGCCTCCTGCACACCCCCTGCTGGGGATATGCCGGCAACCAAGGTACATGCCCTTGACCGGAATCGAACCTGAGACCTTTCAGTCTGCAGGCTGACACTCTATCCACTGAGCCACACCGGTTCCAGTGATGAGTCTCTCATTTTAATGCAGTAATAGAATTGCTCAACTTCTCTTTCTTATTATTTGGGTCTTTGCATCTTTTCTGCCTGTAGTTTTCTGATTTTATCTTTCCTTTCCTTTCTAGAGAAACTTCTGTGTCAAGAACCAATCCCAGCATGTAATAATTACAAGAGTTTCACCAAAAGGTTGGTGAAGCTTGGGGAGCTCAATAGGGTTGAGTCTCATGTAGTTTACCTGTTGGAAATGGCTAAAAGGCACTTCCCCCAAACCTGAATAGGACTGTTCACTGCCAGACAGCTCAGGGCATGTTTTTGCCTCCTGTTGGCCAAACACCTGAACAGCTGTAGACTATTCCCCAATCTGACAATGTTTCTGTATTCTACCCTTTGATGCCATACACCTTGAAGTATATATTTCCACCTTGCCTTGGGACAAATTGTACAAATAAAAAAGCAGGTTACTTGGTCAAGGTGAGAGCCTTCTAGGTCCTTCAGCTGGAAGCTCCTCTGACCCCCAATGCCTTTGAAAAATATCTTTGGTCCACAGACTCCTTCTTAATTATCTACACACAGCCTTTTCTCCAGAATGCTGAAGAAGGACCTATTAGTCCCTGTTTTTATATATTAATAATGTAACAGACAAGTCTTTTGCTTTCTTCCCCAATTATTGTCTAAAATGTTGGCATGACTTGAGTTTCCTGAAACAATGAACTTATTTTAGTCCTTGGCTGCTCACAGTCTTTTGGTGTCTTTGCTTGTCCTGTGTCATAAAGTCAGAATTACTGGCCATCCAAATCTGGTTCCCCGTCACCCATTTCATTACCCCTCTACAGGGCATGCATTAGTTATTCACATACTTATTTATTTTCTTTGAACCATGAGTCCCTTGATAATTGGGTCTCTGAAATAGCTCCTGAGCCCCAATTCCTAGACAAGTGTCCCACATCTAAAATATACCTCAATGGTGCTAATTAAGTAATTCATTCGGTACTTGGCACATTATGGTAATGCTCAACAAAATGTAAGGTTCATAACATTTTTGAATCTGGTGTATATGAAGAAGGTAAAACTGGAGGAAAAAATAAGGGACTTGTGAGTTTCTTTTTTCCTTAAGTAATTTTTAATTAAGAGATAAATTATCAAGTTTAATCAAAGTAAAAATAGGGTGAATTCCTGCCCACTGTTATATAGAGGAATACCTCTATCAAAGAATTATTGTGTAATTCTTTTTCTTTTATATATTTATGCTCTATCACCATTTCTCCTCCCTATATCCTTCTCTACCTCCAAATCACATAGTTTTCCTGGGCCTCAGTTTCTTAACTATAAAATGATTTTGTAGTATTAAATATTCTCTCCAGCATCATCTAGTTCTGGCTCTGCTATGTGACCAGGTGCGGTTTTGTGGTTTTATTTTAATGAAACACATTAACTTTTCAGTCCTCAAAGGAACACTTTTCTTAGCACTCAAACATCGCGTTCACCCTAGTGTCTGTCCTAGATCTAAGTATGTTTTGCCCTGGGGAAAATATGCTCACAGTGTGGTGATGGTAGAGAATATTTTCTCATTTGCATCAGTCTTATATAAAGGGGAAAAATGGTGTCATAACTCTAGTAGATTTATTTCCTGCTAACTCTACGAAATACTTGAAATGTGTCCCCAATGTCAATGGTTAGAACATCCTGTAGAGACAAACTTTCTCTAAATGACATTTGAAAGCTTGCTAAGGGCAAAGAACAGGGGCATTCGACTATCCAATGAGTCACTTTATAATTTCAAGCTGAAATTGACTACCTTCTATGATAAATTTTTATGGAACAAACAGGACAAGGTGAGTTGTTCCCAGCTATGAGCAAAGTACCTGTTACTAATTTAGAAAGGGGAGGGATAACAGTCTGGAAAATTATAGACTTATTTAAATAACTAACTGTGCAATAAAGAAATATGCCAAGATTTTGGCGACAATACTTGAAAGAGTTATGGATAAATGAATAAACAGGGACCAAGCTGGATTTATGAGGCACAAAATAATTACAGACAGTATGGAGAAGAGTTTTATGTGAATGCAAATTGATGTTGATACTCAGACTCTGGTGTTTGCAAATTCTGCTAATATCCAGGAAGAATGGAATAGAACAGAAACAGCTCAGCAAACATTGGATCATGTAAGTTCATGAGAAGTCTTATTTTTTTTAAGGTACTACTATTGCAGCAAAATAGTTTGTATATTTATGCTGGCAAACACCCAACATAAAAAATGCAGATAATCAATGGAATGCTACCTAATTGGAAAAACATGGATGGATGATTGAAATAATCGCCCCCCCCTCCATTTTTTCTTCTAGATTGGCTGCAAAATGAAAGTCATTATTAAGTTTATATTTATTTTTCTCTTTTTAAAAATTAGTTTTGTGATTAGAGAATGACTTAAGTCACCAATATGACACATTTTAAATAATATATCTCCAGTCACAGGGATCTAAACTAATTTAGGAGCTGCAAATTTAAAATGCTGATGGTGGTGTATTCTCACCAGGTCTAAAGGAAATGTGAGTGAGATGCGTGTAATCTTTTTGACTGAACTAATTAGCATTTGAAACTTCATAAAATTAAAAAACAGAAATCCTGTCTATTATCAGCAGCGAGATATATTACAATCAGAAAACCCCTCCTCCTACAGAACAACTAACTCTTGCACAAACACACATTGTTGTTTTTTAAAGAAATAAGAGGGAGCCTGGGCAGTGTGGCTCAGTGGTTGAGCCACAGTTTGATTCCTGGTCAGGGCACATGCTGGGATTGCAGGCTTGATCCCCAATGTGGGGCATGTAGGAGCAGTGATCAACGATTCTCTCTCATCATCAATGTGTCTATCTCCCCCTCTTCCTTCCTCTCTGAAGTCAACAAAAACATATTTAAAAAAGTAAATTCCAGTAAATACCTAGAACATTTCCTTCTGAAGCCAGGTCCAAATGAAGACCAGGAAGAATGAGAGACTCCTAGAAAAAAGTGAGCTCTGACTTCTCATTTCTCTCTCTCTCTTTTTTTTTAATTGTTTTTTTTTCCTGACAAAACCAGTTTGGCTCAGTGGATAGAGCGTCGGCCTGCAGACTGAAAGGTGCCAGGTTCGATTCCGGTCAAGGGCATATACCTTGGTTGCGGGCACATCCCCAGTAGGGGGTGTGAAGGAGGCAGCTGATCAGTGTTTCTAACTTTCTATCCCTTCCTCTGTAAAAAAAAAAAATCCATAAACTATATTTAAGAAAAATAAATTGTTTTTTCCTAAATTTGCTCACCTTTGATATTATGCCGAGGAGATGGTTTTGCAGAGCTTATGTTTCCTTATTTGTGGACGAACACATCAAGAGTGTATAACAGCATAATTGCCCAGGAAGTTCTCTTTCACCACGCTGGTTACATTGCTAAGATAACGCTGACTTTCTGATTCTAGCAGCAGTTATTCCGTAACGACTAGTGGCTTTGTGTTAGATTCATTGCCAAATAAATGGGACACCTCCCTGAAATTTTAAGTCACATGCTTTGTCCTTTGAACTGTTTATGGAATAGAATGGAAGTGAATGCATTTGGCATTTTACTATTTATGTAGATTTTTCTAATATATTGTTTGTAGTGTACTGTCGCACTAATCAAAGCATTAATTTTTGCTTGTGAAAACAAAATTTAGCATCATGTGTTTGTTTATATCAGGTGTGGGGAACTTCTGGCATGCATGCTATATAAGGCCCCTGAAATCATTTGATCTGGTGAGTTAATTAAGTGCTTGACCAAATAGAGCAGGCTAATTTTTCAGTTGCTAATTGTATATGGCCCACAAATGATATTTGTGGTGTCCAAATGGCCCTTGACAGAATAAAGGTTCCCTGCCCCTGATTTATATGAAATAGTAAATTTGAGTGCTTCTCTTAATTATTAAACTATTTTAAATGTCCATATATTTCAAGTGACATTTCGAAAGAAACAGAGTAGAGAACACTTGTACAGCCTGAAAACTATTGTGATTTTCTTTAAATGACTCACCCTCCTAGGAATTTACATTGGAAATATGACCCTCATAGCTAAGAAAATATAAAATTGCCACAAAATGGAAAATGAATTACAGCATAAAAGGTCATTTGTAAAATTTGTGACACCTCCGAACATTAGAAGGTCAAAAATCAAAGACACATTGTCCTGTGCTGAAAAGACCATGATTTAATCAAGCACTGTGTAGGTTTCTGTAATTCAGAATAATTCTACTGTCTCTGAAATCAGGCATTCAGATAGATAAGCCACAGTTTTAATAAGAAATGAGTCAAATATTAGAAAAATATTGCTTTTATTCCTTGTCTTCTTAGAAGCAAATGTAACTTTCCAACATAAAACATGTTCTTCCACTATGTACTGTTTGTTTATTCGCACAATTGATGTATATTCTCCACATCACTGAAATGCCTGTCAAAATGTATCTCAACATCTCAACATAGAAGCGTGGCAATTATAAATTCAAGGATAGTTTAACCTTGAAATTAATTGAATGCAAATGTCAAATGGTCTTTATGGTATATTGTTACCTTTAGTGCAACTACTTATTCTCCCCCAGTACTCTTACTTTAAGACTAGTGGCCCAGTGCACGAAATTCTTACACTTGGGGTGGGGGTTGTCCCTCAGCCCGGCCTGCACTCGCCAGCAGTCCGGGAGCCATCAGTCGGACATTCTTAGCACTGCCACAGAGGCAGGAAAGGCTCCCGCCACCATCACAGTCTTACTCAGCCTTGAGCCCGGCTTCTAGCTGAGTGACACTCCCCCTGTGGGAGCACATTGACCACCAAGAGGCAAGTCCTGCATGGGGCGTCTGCCCCCTGGTGGTCAGCGTGCATCATAGCAACTAGCCATTCCACTGTTCAGTTGATTTGCATATTACCCTGTGGTTAAGCAGGATAAGTAATTGCATTATTTATACAAAGCAAACGCATTTTAGAGTTTAGAAACATAATTGACTGGCCAATTTAACAATATTAAATATATCTTTCGCAAGGACGTACTGTATTGATTTTAGAGAGGAAGATGGAGGGGGAGAGAGAGAGAAATATCAATGACGAGAGGATCATTGGTCAGCTGTCTCCTGCACATCCCATGCCAGGGATCAAGCCTATAACTCGGTCATGTGTCTCGACTAGGAATTGAACTTTGATCTCCAGGTTCATAGGTTCTGTCCTCAACCACGGAGCCAAACTGGCCAGGCTTAATTACATCTCAGTAATGAAATATGAGTAATTTCACCAGAGGCCATGTCTATTATATAAAATGGCCCCCACACCCTCTCCAATTTGGGACCCCTTGGGGGATGTCCAACTGCCTCTCACAAGCCGGGATCACTGGTTCTTAATTGCTCACCTGCCTGCCTGCTTGATCACCCCTAACTGCTCCTCTACTGGCCTGATTGTCCCTAACGCCTCTGCCTCACCCCACACTCAGGACCCAGGATTCCCTCCTCCAGCCAGCCACAGGCACCTGGTTCTTGGGCTTCCCTCCCTCTGGTTGGCCACAGTCACCCAGGACTCAGGGTGGCTTTGCCCGGGCTGGCCGAAGCCACAGGGGACTGTGCGTGGGCGGCTTCGCCTGGGCCACAGTCGTAGACGCTTGGGATTATAGGGCAGTGGCTTGTCCCTCCCCTGGGCTGAAACCTGGCTGGTCCCCATTCCTCTCTCAAGCTCATTTGTGCCTGGCTGTTCCCTATTCCTCTCTCCCCATGTTGAGTGCCCAAGCCTTTATGGTGTGACAGGGAAGATGTGATGACAATTTACATATTAGCTCTTTATTAGATAGGATTAGGCAAATTAGATATTTTATTCTGAGAGCTAATTCATACAATCAATACATTATAACATAGCCAAGCAAAATCATCCAAAAGATACTATGACTCCAATTAGACATAGAGTTCAAAGGGGAAAAAAAAATAATTGAATAGTTAAAAAGCTTATTCAGAAAGCATGTTAGTGGCAAAAGCCACTTAGGAAATTCAGCTATCTACCATGCAACCCTGACTGGTCTCCATATTGATGGTTTCCATGACCTTTACATTCACTTTATATTTAATTACAATGTATTTCACTTTTTAACATCCCATGGAGCCCTGTTTTCTTCCTGAAATCTCCAGAAATGCTTGGGCTTCTGGACAGTCATCCGTTTGTCTGACCCTCAGTCTTCCTTCTGCTCAGTCTCCCTTTTGTTTCCTGCTGAGCTGCCCCTTTACCATCCTTCCTTATTCCTACCAGGTCTTGGCAAGTTTCCGCATCTTCGCATAGCACCACCCACATGGGGGCCAGTGCATCATGATTTGAAATTTGTGGCCAACGCCCCAAGGGTTATGTGTGGGTAGCGATTAGAGCACGGCACAGCACAGCATAGCATTCGGCCCAGTCCCCCAGCAGCCATATCTAATCGCCGCATCATTGCGCAATTCAGTTGTCCTAGAAAAGCCTTAGCTTTGCAGATGTCTTGTTCTTACTCATTTTGGTTTTCTTTCCCTTAAGCAAAAATCTCCTTGCTCTCTGTATGGAGAATAATTCACTGCCCTCCAACTTAGCCATGTGTCTTCTTTGCCTAGGAAAACCGAATAAGGTTGATCTATTCAACAGAAGGCCAGTGGGCAGCTCCAGAATTTCACATTTGCTGATTTCACATTTAAAATGTTAGTTTCCTAGGGCTACCTTAACAGAAACCATGGTGCTCAAACAATAGAGATGTATGTTTACGGTTCTGGAGGCCAGAAGTACAGCATGCAGGTGTAGAAAGGGTTGGTTCCTCCTGGAATTTCTGAGGGAGAATCAGTGTCATGCCTTAATCCCAGCAATTTATTGATGTTTCCTGGCTTATCGATCCATCGCTCCCATCTTTGCCTCTGTCTTCACAATGACCTCCTTCCCTGTGTGTCTGTGCACATTTATTTCCTTTTCTTCTACAAACAGCAGCCATTGGACTGGAGCCCACCCTTCTCCAGAATAAGCCCACTTTTCACTTGGTTATCTCTGCAAAGACCCAATTTCAAAAGGTCACCTTCATAGGTTTAGGAGTTTGGATTTCAACATAGCTTTTTTGAGGGACATGATTCAACCCATGACATGGAGCCAGTGGCTTGCACAGCAGTTTTGAGACTGGATTGTCTGTCTTCTGTTGTTGGCTAGCTCCTATTTTTGGCTGACCTGCCTCTCTCTGGTATGAACCCGCCCACCTTGTTGGGTCCTGAACATCTTTGAATTCTGTAGGGTGGCAGAATATGCCACGCCCAAATACGACATTTGAGAAGAAGCAGACGCAAGAAGAGCTATCTGTCTTATCCCATTTGCCCAAAAGTGGAGAGTTGTGTTTTCACAGTTCTGGAGGCTAGAAGTCCAAAATTCGGATGTAGTCTAGGGTTGATTCTTCCTGGAATTTCTAAATTTCTAAAGGTGCCCTCTTCCATCCTGTACCAGGAATGACACAAGTTAACAACTGGAGATAATTTTAAACCTCCATCTGCTTAGAGATTTCACTGGAGGAGTTTATGAGGTGTACCGGTTAGTAATGCGGATTTTTTTTTCAACTAGATGGAGTTACACATATGTTGATATATATGGAATTTGATATGTATGCTGTTTTGTTGTATTAATAGCAAGTTTCAAAACTTCATGTCAAATTTTCTGACGGTGTTAACAACAGGCAGTACGCTTAAAAATGTCAAATTTCATGCCAAAAAAAGAACATTTGCAGAAAGTTTTAATTCATTATTTTGAAGAAAAAGTTATCATATACTTTGGGAAGCTTATGGTGAACATGCTCCATCACAAGATCTTTGTGAACGCTGGTTTAAATGCTTTAAAAGTGATGATTTCGATGTGAAAGACAAAGAATGTCCAGGTCAACTGATAAAGTTTGAAGACCAACAATTGCAAGCATTATTGGATGAAGATGCATGTCAAACTCAGAAACAACTTACAGAAAGATGAAACATTGCTCAGCAAACAATTTCCATTCTTTTACAAGCAATGGGAAAGATTTTAAAGGAAGGAAAGTGGGTGCCACATGAACTGAACAAAAGATAAATGGAAAATTGAAAAGACATCAGTAAAATGTTTCGATGGCACGAAAGTCTTTTTTTTGCATCAAATTGTGACTGGCAATGAAAAGAGAATTTATCTTGAGAATCCCAAATGCACAAAATCATGGGTTGATCCAGGTCAGCCATCAACATTGACTGTAAGGCCAAATCGCTTCAGAAAGAAGACAATGCTCTGTGTTTGGTGGGATCAGGAAGGGGTGGTGCATTATGAGCTTTTGAAACCAGGTGAATCAGTTAATACTGATTGCTATGGAAAACAAATAATCAATTTGAACCACACTTTGATTGTGAAAGGACCAAAATGGGCCTGAAGACACAGCAAAGTAATTTTTCTTCATGATGACGCACCATCACACACTTCAAAACTTTCACACACTTTAAAAAGTGAAAGACACATTAAAAGATGTTGCTTAGGAAGTATTACCCCACCCGCTTTATTCACCAGACCTTGCTCCTTTAGATGACCACTTGTTCCAATTGATGGCACACACACTTTCTGAGCAGCACTTCAAAACATATGAAGAAGTGGAAAATTGGGTCTTTGAATGGTTTGCCTCAAAACAAGAAAAGTTCTATTGGGACAGTATCCACAAATTACCTGAAAAGTTGGAGAATGTGTAGCTAGCGATGGACGTTGCTTTGAATAAGGCATTTTTGATGCTTCTCTTGAAATTACCGTGTTTTCTTTGAGTACAAAATCCGCATTATTAACTGGTATAGCTGGTACGTAACAAATTTGACTAGCTGGGCCCTGCCTATCTGTCCTTCATCATATATTTGCCTTCACCCGCTCACAGTTTCCCAGGCCTAGAGACTCCAGGTCTTCTTGTTTTTTTGCTCCTTAGAAGGCCAGGTTCTGACAAAAATTTAGAGTTCCTCATCTGTGTACTCCCATGTGGTACATACAAGATGAATGTCCATAAACACGCTTGTTTTCCTTTTGTTAATCTGACTTTGGTACTAGCCATAGACAGCTTTTTAAAAATTAAATTAAAAATAATTAAACTTACATAGAATTAAATATTTAAATCCTCAGTTGCATTAGGGATATTTCAAGTGCTCAATAGCCTCCTGTGGCTAGAGGCTCCTGGACTGCACAGCACGGCTGTAGAATTCTTTCCAGAGTCCTGCCGACCAGCGTTGCCTGAAGGGCTGCACTCCTGCTCACTCTCTTGGCCAAGATTCATTTCCCTCTTCCCTTAGGGCCCTTTAACTGAAGCTTGGGGAATTCAGCATCCTAATTTTCAATGCTGCAGTTTCCTCATTTGCATATTGGTACCCTCTTTAGTACTTATCTCTTCAATTTAATAGCTCTACTTCTCTATATAGATTCTGTGGGATTTTCCTTAGAAATGCATTTAGGAATGTGATTATTTTTAATGTATTCAGCATCCATGAGTTTTCAGATGACAGTAGAATACTGTTACGTTGGAAGACAAAACAAGATGAACTTATTATTCACATATATTTTCTACTTCTGTAATCTGCCAATATATTGCCTTTTAGAAATTCTCTATTAAAATCCAGTATATTTGTATGATCTTGAAGGAAGTCTGAGGGAAACCATCAATTTATAACCAGATATCGAATGGTGATTTTTGATGTCCTTGTTTTTCCTTTGTATCTCTTTGATATTTGCTTTTGCCAAAAAGGCCACTTTATTCTAATTAATACACCTCTTTTTTTATGGTTTCTATGTTTAGTATGAAATTACTAAGGACTTCAGTCTGAAGCTATGCGTGCAGGCGAAAAGGGGTCAATGGGGAAAAAGGGGGACATCTGTAATATTTTCAACAATAAAGATAAATTTAAAAAATGAAGTTATGTGTTCTTATACTGTTGCAGTTCATTTATAACATTTAAATTTTGACCCATAAGGAATTTATACACACACACACACACACACACACACACACACACACACACACATATATGGCTAATATGCAAAGTGTCCCCTCGAGGGTTTGACCAGGAGGCCAGGAGTTCAATCTCTCACGATGGTTTGCACTGACCACCAGGGGGCAGCACAGAATGAAGGAAGGCCCTGGCTGGCAGCCGGCAGCCTCAAGCCCCCAATCAGCCCTAGGGACCCTCCTCGTGTACTGAGCCTCTAGTAGTGATATGAATTATGAAATAGCTTTATATATTCTCAGGATGTATGAATTTTTCCAGCACCATGCATTGAACAATACATCATTTTCACTGATAATAAAATTCATTGATGTTTAGTGCTAGAGGCAGCCTATACATGAGAGGGTCTGTTTTGAGACTGCTTCTTCCTCCCTTATGATTTGTCTGTCTAATCTTGTATCAGGACCAGACTGCTAAGATTTTCAGAAGTTTAATTTTTGTTTTCTTATTCTATCTTTTTATTTGTTACTAGAGGCCCAATACATGAAAGTTGTGCTATGGGCGGGGGGGGAGGGGGGGGGCTGTCCCTCAGCCCAGCCTTCACCCTCTTCAATCTGGGACCCCTTGGGGATGACCGACTGCTGGGTTAGGCCCCATCCCACAATCCAAGAATGCTGGCTCCCAACCGCTCACCTGGCTGCCAGCCTGATCAACCTTAACCACTCACTCCTCTGCTAGCCTGATTGATGCCTGACTGCTCCCCTGCTGGCCTGATTTCCCCCAACTGCCCTCCCTGCAGGCCTGGTTGTCCCCAACTGCCCTCCCCTGCTGGCCTGATTGCCCACAACTATCCTTTTCTGCTGGCCATCTTGTGGTGGCCATTTTTGACCACATGGGGGTGGTCATATTGTGTGAGATCGTGAGGGTCAATTTGCATATTACGTCTGTATTAGGTAGGATTATTAATGTCCATGTGTAGGAACTTTAAATTTTACTTCTTTAAAGAATGACATTGTCATTTTTAATGGTAACAGATTAGGTTTTAAATATTAATTTAGGAAATTTAACATGTTATATTGAGCCTTTGTAGAAACATCATATTGCCTTTTAATTGATTCAGGTTTTAATTTTATGTCCCACAAGAGAGTTTTAAATTTTATTTTATGAATCTTGCATATTAATTTTTAAATATATTACTTTATGCTTCATCCTTTCTTGTTGCTTTTATATGTGGAATCTTGTCAAGCTGGTTTCATTGATGACAGAAAGGTAATTTCAGTGTCCACCTCCAAGAAATGGCCCTTATTCCGAAAAATACTTTTCCGTTGATTGATGTTAATTTTCTAGGCACACAATATGGTTTTTGGTAAAAAATGATAGTTTCACTTATTTATTACCTCATTTCTCTCTTTTGTTAATTACATGAACTGCTATGTCCAAAATAAAGTTAAGCAAGAGTAGAAATAATGACTATCATGCAGTGTTCCTAAATTTCCCAAGAACAGTGGTTTGTGCCTTAGGACATAATAAGTATAATATTATGGCTATTTATTTGGCAGTAGAAAATAAAGATATAAGACTAAGTATGTTTGTACATAAATTTAGAGCTTAGAATATTATAATATTATAATTTTACTATATTATAATATATACTGTATTTATGCTATATCATTATAATACTACCAATATTATACTATACTTATACTACAGTATATATAAGTAGGTTTACACTTGTTTGCATGGAAATTAATACAATAATAATAACAATACAAAGAGAAGTTCGTATCATGTACTCACAACTGTAAACCTACTTATCCCCCTCCCTGTGTATTAATACTATATATAGTATTATAGTACTATAAGTTCTAGATTTATAAATATGTTTAATCTTTTCCTATATTTTCTAATATCAGATAAATATCTTCAATCTTAAACTTATGTCCTATTTAAATAAAATGTAGCAATTGTACTTATATCAAATACCTTTTAAAATGATTAACATTTAAATGATTACAAATATTTTATATTGACTCTAAATTATTCATATTATATTACTAGATTACTTCAATTTTGAATTACACATGAATCCATAAGACTCTAATTAATATTAGATTATCATTTTATGTTCTGCTCCTTATTCTGTTTGCTAATATTTAATTTAGGATTATTTTCAATAGTGAAATTTCTTTATGATTTTTCCTTGTTGTCTTTTACTTATGCTTAGATTCCTTACAGATGTTCTTGAACAGTTTAAATGTCTTTAGAATATGATGGGATGAAATTTGAAAGTTGGATGCTAATTAATACTAAGGAAATATCACTCCTAGTGATCTGTTAAACACAGGGTACGGGTTAGGGCATCTCTGATTTACAGGATGAACATTAGAAAATTTGAAATTATGAACCTAATTTCATTGGTAACTGAGAAATCCTCCGTTATTAATTGGTATTACTTACTGGAATGCACAGAAGACCTTACTTCATGATGATACTTATCTTATAATTCAGAACCTGAATGTCTAGCAAGCTTTCTGAAAATGCTTTAGCTTAAATGTGGTGACTATAAGTTCTGCAGGATCCAGTTTACACCTCCCTTTCCTGAAGAGAAAGAACTGAAAATCAAGTTCTTCTTGTTGGCGCCTCCCACTTAAAGAGAAAATCTAGACCTTCTAGACCTTCCCCATGGCAATCATGTTCACACTAAACTTCATGGTAATGCCCTTCATAAGATGTAACAGAACCTCGATTTGGTGACAGGTATGGCTAAAGGGCTACTTTCAGAGCACACCTCTCACCCATGCCAGAAGATAGAATCCCAAATAGGTCTGCATTACCCGAACAACCCAGCCATAGCAACAGAGACTGTAGCAAAAGAACTGCTTTAATGGTTTGGTCTCATTTTAGCCACTGAATCACTTGTCTCTTAAATTTCTATCGGCCGAGAATTAATGAACCCTACTTACTTGTGATTGGCAAAGCTTGCGTATGTCTGCGATTCCTTTTATTTTTGCACATAACGGAAAAGATGTAAAAACTCCACAGTCTGGAAACAGGAACTGTCCTCCTTTGAAAGCAGAAGCTTCTAGTGTCTACGGTGGGTTTGTCTTTTTTTTTTTTTTTTTTTTTTTTTTTTAGTCTACACCATGTTAGTGTCAGATACTCTCAGCGACAATGAGAAACACATAATGTAGCTGTCACACATATGTGCATAAAGTACTAGTAAGAATATATGGTCAGTGAAACTTGGCGATGGGGCGTAGCTTGAAGTTATGAGTATTTATGGAATACAGGCTTATTGTTTTTAAAACAGTTATTTTCTATTTAATTGTTTACGTATTTTGGAAGGAATCACTTATGTTCAATAGTTCCTCGTAAAAGGCACTGTTATTACTTTGAAATAAGTTACATATATTTCTATGGGGTTATGATACTGGATGTGGGCCACAGACAAGCTTCATACAGGTATGTCATGATGGATGTAAGCAAATGATTCAAAATAAGATGCGCTCTTTTACAGGGTGTAGGACTGAAATACAATGAAATGCTATTGGAAATGTAGTTCATAAAAATACCGTTAAGAGGCTTGGAGATGATCGTATGCCTGTTAATCGTTAAGCTTTCGATTTTCAAGAAAATGATGAATTTCTACTACTGTCTCACATTCCAGTATATTGTTGTTTTCCAAAGCACTGATAGGTCATATGTATTTGTTTTTTTATGATAGTCAGTGAGACGATATAAGATATATATTAGGATTTACTAATATTTATAGAGTTACTTTAATTTTTTCTTGTTTAAAAATGGCATGAGTCTCTTAAGATCCTTTAAATTTCAATCATTATGTGATTCTTTTAAGTGGATTGGGATATTTCTCTTTAATAAAATAATCCTATGAGGTGGGGAGAGGAAATCTAGTCAAAGTACCCTTTGTACTTTTTCTGTTAGAGAAATAATAAACATAGAAACTCGTGGGCGAGCTGCCATCAGAGTAGTAGTAGCTCGTTTACACGCAGGAGTAAAACAGGCCACGAATGGACAGGCACTGGCCTGCAGCATTCTCTTGCTTAAAAACTCGTCTTCCCAGCCCATTCCCTGTAATTCACATTTCAGAGGGGAAACCCATCAGCCACGCTTACTACCTCGGGCTCCTGCACGTTCTCCTGTGCAGTCTCTTAGCAGTGATGCTGGCTCCATTTCCTGAGTGTTTCTGGACCCACCCTTTCTCCCTGCCACAATGCTGCCTCCCCCTCTGCCAGCTCATCTCTCCGCTGGCACTCCATATATTTCCAGAGAAGGAGAAGGTGCTACTCTCCAGCTTAACCCACTTCCACTGGTTTGCTTCCCAGTGTAGTTCCCATCATGCTCACGTCACCCTGTGTTTCCAGCCCTCAGTGGCACCATGAATCTCAAGTTCAAGTCCATGTGAAATCCTAGGAGCCCGAAGGACTTCACCAATAATTACCTCCCCATCCTCCCCTTGCACTGTGCTCCTCTCTTTCCACCTTCTTACCACTCCCAGCTCTTCCTCGTTCTTTTCCATCCAGGACCCGTGTGTGTATTGTTCTCCGCGCCTGGACAGCTATTTGGTCCTTTGTCATCTCGGTGATGTCTGAAGGAGTAGGACAGTTTTCGGGTCTCACAGCAAATAGATTGTCTTGTTCTTGTCCTTGTCCTTTCCAGTATGTATCCTAACAGTGGTGTGTGTCACTTTGGGGCACCTGTTTGGTTAATACCTATCTCTGTCACTAGACTGTCCTTCAGTGAGGACAAGGTTGCAGGACGATAGTATTTCATTCCCTGTATTTAGTTTAGTGCTTGCCACCTCGCTGTTGACTGAGTGACTGAATAAATGAGTGAGAAAATGTCAGTTTGGCCTCAGCCACTGAAACACCGAAAAGGTGCTTTGGGGCTGGACACCTGGGGACGTAGGCCAACCTCAGCTGGTTCACATTCCCCTGCTGGCAGGTCCTACCAAATACTTGCATAGTCTCATAATAACAAAAAATGAATATGACTAATTGAATATTTACCACGTCTCGGGAACTGTGCTATGCATTTTACATAGTGCTTCAAAAGATTTGGGCCATGCTTTTAAAGCACCTACAGTAAGAGGTGATGTCAAGAGTTCTTGATTTCTGCTGAAACCGGTTTGGCTCAGTGGGTAGAGCGTCAGCCTGTGGACTGAAGGGTCCCAGGTTCAATTCCAGTCAAGGGCATGTACCTTGGTTGCGGGCACATCCCCTGTAAGGGGTGTGCAGGAGACAGCTGATTGATGTTTCTCTCTCATTGATGTTTCTAACTTTCTATCCCTCTCCTTTCTTCTCTGTAAAAAATCAATCATATATATATATAATATATATATTAATATATATATATTGATATATATTAATATATATATTTAAAAAGAGTTCCTGATTTCTGTGACACTGTGTCTCCAGCAGGCTAAAGGGACACCAGTTTGAATAATCCGGGGATAATATTTTGAGATGTAAACAGATGGAGGCTCCTTTTCTTGATATTTCCAGCCATTCCATATGGCAGAGGATTGGGATTTATTTTTTAACAGTCAGCGTCAGTTTTTCCTAGCCCCGAGGTTAAAATTTCTGTCAGGGATGAAAGAGAGGAGAGAATGAAAGGGAAGTCTAAAGATTAAATTAGCTAGTGGGTCTTCGAGGTCCCAGGAGAGAGGTGACAGGGCCCCTGTGGTAAGGAGATGAGGCGCGAACTCAGGTGCCATTGCCTGATGGAGCCACAGATGAGGCGCGGACTCAGGTGCCATTGCCTGATGGGGCCACAGAGGCGGCAGACCCCAGCTGCCTTTTCCCTGCATGATGGGAAGCAGAAGAAGTGTCTGCCTGTCATGTCATGTCAGCGAATCAGCAGACTCCCCTCCAGACCTTCTCATCACTGCCCTGTTGCCTGAATAGCTTATGAACTTGACCCCTTATTTTGTGCAAAAGAGGCCATATTTGCACTTCACTCCTCCTTGGAAATGAACAAATATTGTTTACCACTTGGTAGTTTTATAAACTCTGTTTTCTCGAGGAGGAAGGAAGGTAAGGGGACTCGGAGAATAGCATATGTTCATTGGTTTTAGCCAGAGGCTCCCCACAGAGTGGTGATCCCTCCCCAGTGTAGAGTGACCCACACTGCTTTCAGTGCATGTGAGTGAAGCGCCTGCGCAGATGCAGGTGGTGGATGGGAGTCCATTGCTCGGAAGGCAGAATGCATGTCAGGGGAACTGCACAGGCCCAGAGGGCAAGGGGTTTACAAAGAGCCGGTGCACGGCCTTCGGCACATCAGGAGCTGCCTGTGGAAGAGGAGGCACGGCCTGCCCTCTTGAATTTTGTGGATGTTCTCTCGGGCTTCAGGGAAGATTTTTAAAACATTATTTTATAAAATAGAAGGGGAAGATAATGCCTTTAGATGCACTTCCTCCTTTTTTGATAATATATATTCCATACCCCGCAAGGCATCTCTCAGGGTTGGAGGTTGGTCTGAAAGCCTTCGTGCTCATAAATCACATTACGGTCGTTATGCATATTTTTGTGGGTTTTTTGCTCCCAAATAGCTCATTTCATACCTGAAAAAACACTTTTCAAAATTTGTTTCACAAAAGAAGAGTGGGATATGCTTCCGAAATAAAAGTGTGCTTATTATTTGGTGGGTTTATTTTATTTTATTTTATTTTATCTTATTTTATTATTTTATTTTATTTTATTCCTACCTTCTCCACTGGTTTCCATGGAATAAAAATTTGATTGCAATTTCTAAAATTCCCAGATTATCCTAAATAAGCAGAGTCCACAATTTTTAAACATGATTTTGCTACTGTTTTGCTGAAGTCCATGAGAAGCACTTTTTAGCATACAACAGAGGTGTTCTGACCTAGGATGAAAGGTCTGAATTCCTCTGGGGTCGGTGGATGCTACATGTGGTTTCCTAAGAGATATTGATTACATGAAATTTGTTCCTCAGAGACCGGAACGCTGTTTGCAGCATGCCAGATATCTGCGCTGTAGCCGCGGTTGAACTGTGGATACACCCCAGTGGCAGAGAGAGTGCTGCTGTCCAGCAGGCAGAGCAGTGGACACCCCTGGAGAAGCACCGCCTGGGGGACTTGGACAGGTATTCCTGCTTTTCTCTATTCCAGGTGACCCTGGGTTGCACCTGAATGTTGTCTCCCATTAGTTCTGAGCCAAGGGAAAACCACTATTTCTTTCCTATCCAAGAACACATAAAATCCCTGTTCATCCCACCCCAAAGAGGGCGCAAACACTATATTCTGCTTTAATATACTCCAAGTTAGCAAGAATGAGAGATTCTTATTCTTATGTGTGCCACTGACTAATCTGCACAAGATTCAACCATAACCACTCATCGGTTTTATAACGGTTACTATGAAAGGCAGTGTGGCGTTGTTGAGGCAAGAATTAGATTTAATATCAGCCAAACCTCAGCAGATACTGTAGCTGTGTGGACTTGATCCAGTGTTTTACATTTCTGGGCCTCATCGGTAAGGTGAAGTTGGCAATATCTGCCCTCCAGTATTGGGATAATGCTTAAATAAAATAATCGTACATGTAATGCAGTCACACACAGAGTTCCATGGATGGTGATTTTCATTCAGGAAGTATCCTGAGACTTCACCGCCCTTGATGGCTGTGTGTCTCCATTCTTTTCTCAGATACCTACTACGTATTTTGTCCCCTTCGGACATTTGCTGAAGATGTGATGATTAGTCAGTCCTCACTTGAGGAAATCTTGATACAGAGATGGCCTACCCCACATGACCCTGCCATACTGGCCAGCATTTGCTTGGTGTCTAGCTAGGTGCCTGAGTAGAGAGCTGGTAGCTTTTGGTTTTAGTGAAAGAATTTACCAAGAGCACAGAAGAGGACTTTATTTGCCACATCTTTGGAGAGTTTTGAATGTGGCACTCAAATATATTTCATCTTTGCTATTACTCCATATATCCTCATAATAAATCCCTATTACTTGGGTTTATCTGAATATGTCTCTTTTCATTCAGTGCAAACAGAAAGATAAGACATAAAGCAGTTCTTTTATTTCGCCAACAATATGGTGCCTAAGTGATACCTTTCGTGGTGAATATTTTTTCTTAAAGAGTTAGGCATAAAAAACCACTGTTCACTTTGTCTCCAAGGAATAGAACTGCACCTTTGGGAATTCCCCGGAAGCACAGAATTAGCATATAAAGGCTAAAACTGTCCACTGGCCCAAGTCCCAGGTGAAATCACTGATATCTGATAACATATTGTTTAGTGTTAGAGTAAATGGTAATTTGGGAGAAAGTGATAGATTAGTTTAGTTGTGAAGTGTATATTTGCAAAATTTAGCACAATGACACTAAGTAGACATTTTTGTCATAATCACTTTGAAGAGATATAAAATTTTCAAATAGCCACTTCGGAAGATTACTTAATTCATGTTTATAAATTAGATTAAAGATGAAAAACATTTAAATGTGAGAGTATCATCTAACATGCCTCAAAGACTTTAATTTATGTGCAAAATGACAATTACCAGATTCTAATTAAATAACGGGGAGAATAATTCTTTGATGATAGTACAGTCCTTGATTATTAGAATCCAAGTTTAGTGATCTTAGGCAATCTCATTTTTTTCTGATCAGACTAAATTAAATTTTATTTTCATGAGAATTAAATAATTTAAGATCAGAATGTTTGGATTTGGTCTGACATAAATATCATTGTTAATGGATTTTGATAGAGATAATTGTCTTCTTTAACTCATATTATTCAAGAAGTTGTTAATCCTCTTCTTTAACTCTTAAGAGATGAAATGCTGTAGACATATATAAATGAAAAATATCTATTTTATCCTCATAGTAAAATTTCTATAATCATTTATCTGCTTATATATGCATATACATATACATATAAGCACATATATGACCATAAACATGATTTAAAAATATAAAAAGTTGTGTATATTATAACATTTTTGATAAAGATGTGCCTATAAAAATTTTTATAATTAATTTTTAAAATTTATTCACTGTTGAGAGAGAGAGAAAAAAAGTGAGAGAGAGAGAGAGAGAGAGGGAGAGAGAACAGAACATCAATTTGTTCTACTTATTTGTGTATTTATTGGTTGACTCTTCTATGTGTCCTGACCGGGGATCCAACCCCAAACCCAGATTTATCTGAATGACATTCTAACCAACTGAGCTAACTGACCAGGGCCTACAGTGAATTTAATGTTTTCATTTAACTATGCTATTAAGATATTACGTCATAAATATACCTCCGAATAATCATCTCTTATAGTGTTATTTGAGGCTCATTGTAGAGAGAAAGAGATCTGTGTTTAATCTGAAGACTTGCCACTTTCTTTTCCGCAGCTCATAGTTACTTATTCTCAGCTTCAGTATTCAGCTTGTCTTTGATATTCATTCACTCATTCATTCATTCATTCATTCACTCACTCGTTCTGCAAACTATTATTGAAATGCTCTTCTGCGTTCTGAATATTCTGCTAAGTCTACAGAATATAAAGAAAGGTAGGTAGATCTCATCTTCTCAAAAATATTTCCTCTGCCAGGCATGGGATCCGTAAGTAGGTAAAATGCACAGAATCATCATGCTGTAAAGATAATACACACGCTGCACTGTGTGGGGACGAGAGGGATCCCCTGACCACGTCTGGGGAACAGCAGCTCTTTAAAGAGCTCTTTAAAGAAGGAGCAGCTCTCCCCCAGGAGCCGTGAGGAGGGGACAGAGTGACCCCATGAGCAGCCTTAGCAGAGGGAAGAGGCACTGTGAATTGTGGGTGTGCCCTAAGGGTGTGCGTTAAACAGGGACAACTATCAGGCCTCTGGACTTAAAGTCAGTGTCCCTGTTTCCTAAGAGGAAGGCGGACCGGGATGGGCTCTGCGGTGCGATTCAGCAGTGTCCCCAGGACGCCACCCCAGTCACCTCACCATTTGTCTCTTCCTCGTGCCATTATGCGCCGCATTCTCATTTCCACGCATCACTCACGGGCCCGACAAGCCCACCGACGGCCAGTTCGCTGGAAGAAGCTGGAATGTGCCTGCTGACAACGGGACGTTTCTGTTGGTTAATTCGACATTACATGTGAGAGAACAAAGGCCTATTTTGAAACCTGAGGCAACTTTTCATTTCACTCCCTCCTGACTTTCCCCAAGGAGTCAGAAAACTGTGGCTAACTCTCAGAGTCATTTAGCTGAACAAGTCCGCAGGGGAAGAGGGGACTCCGGTATGTACAATCAGGACCCTGAGGACCGGGATGCCTGTACAGTAAGTAGAGGCCAGGGGCGTGCCAGAAGGACCTACAGGACAAGGAAGCTCATTTCCTGTTTTGTCTCCTACTCTGAGGTGGGCTTTTTGTCTTGTTCCACTCTGAATTGGAGGAGCCATTGTCTTCTGTATCCCACGAAAGTCCAATTAATCTTCTGGGGGGGGGGTGAGTAATGTACCTGTTAGTGACACTTAGGGGAGGATGATACATCCTAAGTGGCTACATTTGTCGGGAAATAAAAGCTAGACGCCTCATTTAGTGACCTTTTCATGTGGGCCGTGTTAAAATAGTCTCCAGGGGATCAATTCGTTTCTGTGCCTGGAAAATGGAGAGCACACACCCCACTGAATTTTGTGGCAAGAAACACCATTATGAGTGTGTGTGTGTGGGGGGGGCGAGGCGGGGGTCAGCTGCTCTTCCTGGTGTCTGCAGGGACCCCATTACCCTTCAGTTCCAGAAAGGCTCACCTCCCCTGTCTCAGGAGCTCTGTCAGGACGTGAGTGTGGACGCGAGCTGTATGAGGACCATCACAGGGGTGACAGGCCAGCGGCGGGGGCCGTCAGCGCTCTGCGCATCTGCGCCGTCACATCTTTGTCATCTCTGTGCACAGAAGCCCCAGTGTGGCTTCTCCTCCAACAGGCAGCGCTTGTGACTCTTGGTGCGGGAGGGGGTCCCCCCTTCTAAGAGGCACAGACTCCTGGGAGCCGCTGTGCCTGAGCACACAGAGAGGAAGCAGACCCTGGCACAGATCTCTGCTTAGCCGGTGCCTGGGGGTGCGAGACTTCCGCTCCAGCTCCCCTTGTCCCCCGACCCTCTCGGTGTGACCACACTCCTTCCTCTCCAGAGACCTCCTGGGGAAGGCTGCGAAATATGGCAAATAAAAACAGGACGCTTGGAAGGAGTAGTTTTCTGGACTAAGGATGCCCTGTGTAGTATTTGGGACATACATAACCCACACACAAAAGAGTAATTATTGCTGAAACCAGTTTGGCTCAGTGGCTAGAGCGTCGGCCTGCGGACTGAAAAGTCCCAGGTTCGATTCCAGTCAAGGGCATGCACCTTGGTTGCGGGTACATCCCCAGTGGGGGGTGTGCAGGAGGCAGCTGATCGATGTTTTTTCTCATTGATGTTTCTGACTCTCTATCCCTCTCTCTTCCTCTCTGTAAAATAAATCAATAAAATATACTTTTTTTGGGGAAAAAAAGAGAAGTTATTCCTTTATCTAAAACCCAGTGTAACCGACGCCTGGTTCTTTGTCTAATAACATCCTCCCTGGGAATTCTCTGGACGTAGGGGGCTTTTCTCGCTTGGCTTGCTCCCACCACCGTTCTGCTGCTTCTCCTCTCCCAGGTGCTCCTGGGAGTTCATCCCAAGGCCTCCCTTCCAGCCACCCCGGGTCTGCCTCCGGGAGCCTCCACCGAGACAGCTGCTGCTCTGCCTGTTGCTTTGCCGAGATGGTGAGCACCTGCTCCTCCAACAGGTTCTGCGAGTGAATGACAAACCGCGCGGCCACTCAGGCTGTTACAAACGTGTGACTTACTCAGGACGCTGTACTACATTGTCAGGGCGTGGAGCCTGCTGAGCTGTGCGGTGACCACGGGGGAAGGGGGGCGGGGGGGAGAGGGATTGGAAAGATTATGAGGGAAGAGAGGTTTTGCCACAAGTGGGCTTGATCGGGGTCTGAGGTTTTCAGAACAAGTGGAGGTGATGAGCCAGGCCCTCGGGCACCTGGAGAGTTTGATGCTGTCGCCTGTTCACTGGGACTAAAAGGCCTGAGGCTACACACCAGGGTTTCCGGCCCCATCCAAGTCCCCTTTGCTGGAATGTACTTAGAATGGGGGGACAGTCAGGCTCCGGGCCTGTGCAGGTTTGGACAGAGGTTCCTGTCCGCAGAGAGGACTGAACCTGGAGCCGTGCCCGGCTCTCATACTGCCCCCGGGCCCTGGGCTGTGTGTGGGTCAGCCCTAACAGTGATGAAGATTCGATGTCCCATGAACTGCAAGGGATGAATACGGTCATATTTAACTTCATTTAAAGAAAAGAAAGTAACCTTTGTGTGTGTGTGTGTGTGTGTGTGTACATCCAAGTTTAAGCTAATCATCAGTTACTACTTTTTAAGTTTTTAAAAAATATATTTTATTGATTTTTTTTACAGAGAAAAAGGGAGAGGGATAGAAAGTTAGAAACATCAATCAGCTGCCTCTTGCACACCCCCTACTGGGGATGTGCCCACAACCAAGGTACATGCCTTTGACCGGAACGGAACCTGGGACCTTTCAGTCCGCAGGACGACGCTCTATCCACTGAGCCACACCGGTTTGGGCTCTTTTCAAGTTTTAGTTAGAATCTTTTAAGTACTCAAAAGCCACCCAAGGAATTGTGTGTCTATGTGAAACTGGTGATAGGAATCTAATTTCTAGATTGATAATTAAATAACATACAGATTATTTAAATGTTACATTCCAGTGCTCACAAATTGTAGCTATGAAAGTGAGACAAATATCTCATGGGGAGAACTACAGGGACGGAGCCTGTGACTACATGTGTAGGATTTCAGATTAAATGTTTCCATCAGCTAGTCGTCGTTCTACCGTACATTCCTGCACTTAAAAATAGCATATAAATCTTGAGCCAAATATTCGATGTACCTTCCCTTGTGGGAAATATAAATTAAGCAATGTGTGCAGGATGATTTTAAATATATAAAACCAAAGAGTCTGTTTACTGTTGCTTTAAAAAATGAGCTGTGTTCATCAATTTCCTTGGCTGAATTAGTATAAGATGACCCCACCTTTTAAATGCACTCAATTCTCTATCAGGAATTTCTCCGTGAAGAGATCAAATTTAAAAATTAGGAGACATGATGAATAGCCTTTCATCGAAGGTCAGACATGAGGCACTCAAAGCTAATGGCAAGCATCCTGCGAAGCCAGAACCAATGAGCCCTGCCACCATAACAAACTGCTGATGCCAGCCTGCAGCCATCGCGAATGTCAGGGGATGTGCTCTTCATTTGCAGCGTTTGATTGTTCATATAAATATTTAATGAAAATATTATTAGACTGTTCAGCTGAGTGAAATCAACTGACGGCTTGAGTCGCTATAGAAGCTTACTTAACATTCACTAAATGAAGTGGCATAATAATTTATTTTGCATATTATATTAGCCTTCTGAGAGGTTTTGTACTTTTAGACTTCTTAGCACTTTTTAAAAGGCACCGTTGCTGCCCTAATTGTGAGCCTTTCATATATGTTTATGGTTATTGAAAGCGCCGCAGGCGTTTTATAGGGGGAAGGAACACCACCGCGCACATAATGTGTGATGGAAATGGGGCGACCTTGATGTGGAAGGTTGACTTACCTTTAATGTAGCTTCCCAGAGCCTTGCTACAGATGTTCCCTTTCTACTCCATAAAATCACACCGTGGGTTTCTCAAGAGTAGAACTTGTATGATTGAATGGATAAGGTGGAAAACTTTTTAAGTATCAAGTGAACTTTTCAGGAAGTTGGAAGTCCGCTGTTCTGAATCATGCTTGCTTTTAGTGAGGCTATGTGAAGAAAAATGTGGATTCCCAGGTCTTAGAGAACTGTTACAAGCCCATATGTAATTACGTGTAAACTTTCTCACATTGCCTTTCTAAATGCTACATATATTAGTTGTTTTGAAAAATATTATTAGAGTATTATATAGCTGTCTATAGGATACTAAAATGCATAGTCCAACAAAAATATATTCTAATAAGTTCTTTGGAAAGTAAGAAACTAGAATAGGGACTGACTTTTTTTTAAGGAAGTTAGTAGTGTGAGTGTGTGTGTGTGTGTGTGTGTGTGTGTTCATGTACTCATGTACTTCCATTATTGTGATATTTTCTCTTTGCTTTACCCCAAAATTATAAGAGAAATAAATCCATCACCTTATTTCTTAAGGGTGAGGCATAACCAGCATATCATCCACATCTATCCTTTCAAAGCATTTCTGCACTTTGGAGTAGATGTGGTTAAACCAAGGATAATGGAAGGGGGAGAAAATACGGCTAATAAGGGTCTGTTGCAAACTATATAGCACGAGGGGCCCAGTGTGTGAAATCACATGAGACTCAGGACCTAGAATCCTACAGCTCAGCAGGACCCAGCAAGAGTCCTACAGTTGCCGTTTTGGCCGCTGATGCAGGAGGTAGAACAGAGAGACCCACCCGCACCTCTGGTCAAGTCCTCCAGAGTCAGGTCCCCACTTACCCATGTGCACCTGCCATGCATGCAGCCTCCTGCTGATCGGTTGTTACGGCGTGATGGTGTGACAATCACAGGCTTCCTATCTAACAAAAGAGTAATATGCAAATTTGACCTTACCTTTGCCGCACTCACAAGGCACGCCCACAGCCACGCCCATCAGCCAGTCAGGAGCAGATTATGTACATAAACCCCAATCAAGATGGCTGCCGCCACTGAGAGCAAGAGGAAGGCTTGGGTTTCCCCCGCAACAGAGGAAGCCAAGCTTTCCACCTGCTGTTGCCTGTCTAGGCCTCCACTCAATGTTACAGTTTCAAGTTTAAAAGATACAGAAATGGCGGCAGCCACTGAGCTGGAGAGAACAGAGGCTTGGGTTTCCCTGGCAAGCGAGGAAGCCAAGCTTTCAGCCTGCCAGTTGCCAGCAGAGGAGGGCAGCTGGGAGGGACCAGGCCTGCAAGGGAGGACAGTTGGGGGTGATCAAGCCTGTAGGGGAGGGCAGTTATAGGGTGACCAGACTGACAGAGGAGGTTGGGAGCAAACAGGCTGTCAGGGAAGCAGTTAGACATCACTTAGGCTGGCAGGGTAGTGGTTAGGGGGTGATCATGCTGGCAGGCAGAAGCGGTTAGGGGCAACCAGGGAGGCAGGCAGGTGAGCAGTTTGGAGCCAGCAGTCCTGAAATTGTGAGAAGGATGTCCGACTGCCCGTTTAGGCCCAATCCTACATGGATCAGGCCTAAAAGGGCAGTCGGACATCCCTCGAGGGGCCCCAGATTGGAGAATGTGCAGGCTGGGCTAAGGGACATCCACTGCCCCTGTGCACGAATTTCGTGCACCGGGCCTCTAGTTTTATATAATAGACTAGTGGCCCCGGTATGTGAAATTCATGCATAGGGGTGGGGGAGGGTGTCCCTCAGCCCAGCCTGCATCCTCTCCAATCTTGGACCCCTCAGGGGATAACCAGCAATTGGACATCCCTCTCACAATCCAGAACTGCTGGCTCCTAACCACTTGACTGTCTGTCTGATTTCCCCTAACTGCTCCCCTGCTGGGTTGATTGCCCCTAACCATCTCTGCCTCACCTCCACACGCGGGACCCAGGATTCCCTCCTCCAGCCAACCACAGGCACCTGGGATCCGGACTTCCCTTCCTCTGGTCAGCTATAGGCACCCAGGCCGGCTGCAGCCACAGGAGATGGGGGGCAGGTAGCTTCGCGTGGGCTGCAGCCACAAGTGCTGGCACCCAGGACCGCGGGGTGGGTGGATTCTCCATCTCCCAGGCCGCACCCAGCCACACGTAATGGTGCCTGAGACTAAGGAGTGGGCGCCTTCTCCGTCTATAGCCAGTCACAAGTGCTGGGACCTGGACCGCAGGCAGGTGGCTTCTTGGCTTCGCTGGGATGCAGCGTGGGCGATTTCTCCAGCTGGCTGCATGGGGCAGGTGGCTTCTTCGACTCCTGGGCTGCACCCAGCCTTAGGTGCTGACACCCGACTTCTCTGACCCCCACAGGCCTTGAGCAGAGGCAGGGGGTGGGGCTGCTGCCATGGTTTCAGGTTAATTTGCATACTCAACTCTGATTGGCTGGTAGTGTAGCAGAGTGATGGCAATGCGCATGTTTCTCTTTTATTAGTGTAGATTATAGGTCTTTTGAAAGAGATCATCATTTGGAATGAGTTTTTATGCATGAGGCCTGCTCAAAGTCTTGATTTGCTTAGGGCATGTAAATTGTTTTTGTTAGACTGACGTTACTGAATCAAAAATGAAGCCTACAAACCATGATGTGGATGCAAGCACCAGTGATTGATTTGATTAAATGCACCTGAAAGATCTTGTCACAGACTCTGGTCATGAATCAGTTCAATTGAACGCTGTCCTTAAGTGTGATTTTCCCTCTAAAATAGAGGTGTTAGGATAAGCCTGGACCTCATCCAGGATCAGGTCTATGGCAATAACTTCAGGGAAGGTAAGTGGAGGCTTTCAAAAGGCTTTGCAGCCTTTTTCTCTCTAAGTCAAACTTTTTGCCTGGATATCACTTTATATAGCACTTCTCCATCATACTAACCAATGCATAGCCAAGTGTAAATCTCCTGGGGTAAGGAGTCTGTTTTCTCTTGCTACAGAACGAATTGAACCCAAAGTACTAAAGAAAATCAATATGCCGAAATCCAGGTAAATAACTCATAATTTGCTCTTCAGAATGCCGAAGCTAAATAAGGATACTGAAACTCTCCCCTTAAGCTTGAAAATCATAATCCTGTAATATAAAACAAGATCTATGTGGATAAGTGAAAAAAAATTATTCCTTAAAAGAGAAATCGGAGACTAAGCCTATGGTATAAATCTGATATTTGAACATTAATTTTGACATGAAAGGGAATTTTTGAGAGGGTTCTCTTGATTAGTTGTCACTCCATGGAGCTCACTGATAAAATCCTAAATGTACAATGTCGTGGTGTTCTCTCTTTTTACTGAGGATATAAATTTAACCTGCAGGGGCATAAATTCAATCACATATATTGAGGACTGTTTTGATAGCAAAGGACATTGAACTCAAAAACAGACTTACTGGAAGAGAATTCTCAGGTTCTGTAGCTGTACAGTCATTAGATAATAACCTTACCTGTCAAGCGTGACTTTTCTGTATTTCCTGCTGATGCCAACAAGATGAATCAGATGCACTTTCAAGGATCTGTGTTGTCATATAATTTTCCAAGATTGATGCAATGTATGTTAAGCATAATTCAAAGATCAGAAGGCAAAGGCATATGTAGCTTTGTGAATACAAGTCACTTCTTTCATATTTACAGACATGGATAGATGGGAGATACTGAGCTCTTTGCTTTCTTAATGTTTGTCAACTTCTGATGAAGAAGAATATAAGATTTCCAATGGATTAAGCCTTCTGCTGGATATATCTATCTGTCCTATCTGATAAAGCCAGAATATGGAAATTGACTGTAACTCTGCAACAGAGATGGCAGCATCCACAGCCAATAAGGAGGGAATATGCAAATTGATGTGACAAGGTGAGAAGTAGAAGGAGGCTCTGGCTGGCATGAAGGTGGAAGATGGCTCTGGCCAGAGTGAAGAGAGTGCCGGCAGCCAGGGGAAGGAAGGAAGGCCTATTCTTGCACAAATCTTCATGCATCAGGCCTCTAGTATATATATAAAGCCTTATGACCTAACTAGGAGCCCAGTGCACAAAATTCGTGCACTGGGAGTGGGTGGTCCTGCAACCCAACATGCCCCTTCTCACATACTGGGAGCCCTAAGGGGATGTCCAACTGTTGGCTCACCCCCAGCCTGCCCAAGGCCTTGGGGACCCAGCCATTGCCCTGCTCAGCTCAGCCCCGGCTGGGCGCTTGCTACCACTTCCACTCACAGAGCCCAGGGGTCCAGGCACTCCCTGCCACCGCCACCGCCGCTGCTGCTGCCACCGCTTCCCCTCACAGCACCAGGGGGCTGGGCACTCACTGCCACCACAGTTTCATCTCCACCCCCAGGGCCCTGCGCTCGTGGCACTTGGCCCCGCGTCTGCTCCTGATTGGCTGGTAGCATAGCCAATGAGGAGCAAAGGTACGGTCAAATTTGCATGTTTCTCTTTTATTATATAGGATGACTAGAACAGCTGGTTGTTATGACATCCACTGACAACCAGGGGGCAGACACTCAACACAAGAGCTGCCCCCTGGTGGTCAGTGTGCTCCCACAGTGGGAGTTCTGCTTAGCTGACCGACCCTCCAGAGGCCCACCAGTCTGCCACTCACTTCCTCTGTAGTCCTTCAGGTCCAGTCTCTAGAGAATGGGTCAGGCACCAGCACACCAGTGTCACCAGCAAGATCCTGCCTTCCCGGAAGTCAGCCTTGGGCACTGCAGCTGCTTCCTCTCCCTAGATGCTTCCTCTCCCTAGATGCTTCCTCTCCCTAGATGCTTCCTCTCCCTAGATGCTTCCTCTCCCTAGATGCTTCCTCTCCCTAGATGCTTCCTCTCCCTAGATGCTTCCTCTCCCTAGATGCTTCCTCTCCCTAGATGCTTCCTCTCCCTAGATGCTCCACAAGGAAGAAAGGATATAAAAGTAGTTGGCAGGTGGCTCCGAACAACCCCTGTGAACTTGAGCAGGATGGATCCATATCCCAGGCTGGCAAGGACATCCCAAGCCCCGCCTGGAGGGTCAGCTGCATCTCACATTCCCAACCCCTTTGGGACCCAACCCATGCACACCATCATGCACCAGGCCTTTAGTTTTATTAGATGAAGCAGAGATAATAATGAAACAATTTCTGATATGTATAATTTGAAATGAGCACATTTTTCTGGAACAAGAAATACTTCTTTTTAGACAGATATAAACATTTTCTACATGCTTGGGTACCATGCATTATTGGTACCTAAGAAATATTTGCTAAATTGGTTTGTGTAGATGGCTTCCATATCCGTAAGGTCTTATTAAAGAAATTTCATGAAAAATGAACCTTGTATAATCTTTGTGTGGTGAAGATTAAATGAGAGCATATCTTCTCTTAGGGTTGCCATTCTTACCCTAAACGCCACCACCACATAATAGTTGTGTGTGTGTGTGTGTGTGTGTGTGTGTGTGTGTGTGTGTGTGTTTTAATTCAATAAGAATTTATTTTTATTCTTTATTATTTAATTTTTTGCCCCATTGAGCTCTCCCAGGTCATTTCCACCACCTCTCCTTCTGCCCCCCAGCACATACCCTCATCCCCCTACTATCTGTGTCCATGGATTACGGTTATCTGCATGCATACAAGTCCTTTGTTTGATCTCTTACCTGCCCACCTCCCCTGCCTTCCCTCTGAAGTTGGATGGTCTGTTCCATGCTTCTAAGTTTCTGGATCTATTTTAGTTCTTCCCACTTCATGTTGTTCATTATATTCCATATAAATAAGTGAGATCATGTGATATTTATCTTTCTCTGACTGACTAATTTTGCTTAGCATAATGCTCTCCAGGTCCATCCATGCCATTGCAAATGGTAAAAAGTTCCTTCTTTCTTTAAAGCAGCGAAGTATTCCATTATGTAGATGTACAACAGTTTTTTAATCCACTCATCCACTGATGGCCACTTAGGCTGTTTCCAAATCTTAGCTATGGTGAATTGTGCTGCTATGAACATAGGGGTGCATATATCCTTTCTGATTGGTGTTTCTGATTTCTTGGGATAAATTCAAGAAGTGGGATCACTGGGTCAAATGGGAGTTCCATTTTTAACATTTTGAGGAAACTCCATACTGTTCTCACAGTGGCTGCACCAAGTCTGCACTCCCACCAGCAGTGCACAAGAGTTCCTTTTTCTCTGCATCTTCACCAGCACTTGTCATTTGTTGATTTGTTGATGATAGCCATTCTGACAGGTGTGAGATGACACCTCATTGTTGTTTTGATTTGCATCTCTTAGATAATTAGTGATGTTGAGCATGTTTTCATATGTCTCTTGTGCTTCCTTATGTCCTCTTTCAAAAGTATCCATTGCCCATTTTTTTATTGGGTTATTTATCTTCCTTCTGTTAAGTTGTATGAGTTCCCTATAAACGTTGGGGATTAAACCCTTATTGGAGATAACATTGGCAAATATGTTCTCCCACGCAGTGGGCTTTCTTGTTGTTTTGTTGGTGCTTTCTTTTGCTGTGCAGAAGCTTTTTATTTTGATATAGTCTCATTTGTTTATTTTCTCCTTAGTTTCCATTGTCCTAGCAGCTGATCTAGAGACTGTCTTGATTCCATTGTGTGCTCTTGCCTCCTTTGTCAAATATTATTCGAGTATAATGGCTTGGGTCAATTTCTGTGTTCTCTGTTCTGTACCATTGTCCTTGTGCCAGTACCAGGCAGTTTTGAGAACAGTGGTTTTATTTTATCACCAGTCCTTCTGGATCCAATTTGTTACCAAGACTGTGAAACGAATTATAAAGTCTCCATTTTGATGTGTTACATTACATTTCCCATGGTTTTCTGACGTCTTTTCCTTAAATTATACTTTTTAGGACACATGTCATTTCCTTTCTCTTTCCTTTGAGAAAACATCATGAAAAGAATGAGAATATGCAACATCAGAATATCAGTATTTAGAATAAAGCATGAACTTAAAAAGTGCTGATAATTTCTTATTCCATATGAATAAATGCAAACTTATCTATTTTTATTAATAAAAGTTTGAAACATCCTTTGTGTCAAAAATAGAGCATGTAGAAAAAGCAGGTGATGAGGTGTGGATTGCACCAACAAAATCACATTGAATGAAGAAACTCACACCAGCTGTTTGTATTCGTTTAGAAAAGAAAGTGGATTTAGCACACAGTGCTTATTTTTACCCTTTGCATCCACTAGAAATTTTATAAGAATGCCGCCTACATAGGGCTGGATTTTTTTAGCATCGTTTCTCCTCGTGTCTGTCTGTGATTTGAAGTAGCTCCCAGTAGATGGCAGTGTAGGTACCACAGCCAAATGGGCAGTCACACAGCAGGTATGCCCTCTGAGATCAGGGATATTGTGGAAGATCATGGGAAGTGGCATTAGTGTAGCGCATATTGAAGAATACTATTTGTTTTTAAATTTAAAAAATGTAACCCAACAATCAAGAGGAGGTTTCTATATAATGAAGAGAGGTTGACAAGTCAGGGTTTCTACAATGGTAAGATGCTATGAAACTGTTTCGATCCCAAGCACTGCTGTAAGTCTGAATATTCTCACTGGGATACACTAGCACAGGATGCATTATAGTTGAAACCTCTATTGCGTTATCTAATCTCATAGACTCCAGGCTTGCTTATTACTTGTATGTCCTGACTTCATTCCTTTGATCCAGCCTGACCTTGTGACACTTTCCCGGGTCTCAGCAGCAAAGAACCGTTAGGTCAGGACACTCCGGCCAAACCTGCAGGAGCTTCTGGGACAAGCTGGCTTCACACCCTGCCGTTCCCTTTTCCTGTCGCTGAGATACTGGCCAAGGCTGTGTCCGCCATTTTCTTACCTTGCCCCAGCCTTTGAGTTTGTACATTGTTTGGATTTTTGTAGGCTTAGTGTTAGCCTTCTCTGAGGATGCTGACTGAATCCCGTCCCTGCTTCTTGTCTGGGGGCAAGAGGGGTTGCCAGTTCCAGTTCATTCTCTTGATTTGTCATTGACCTCTGGCAGCACCTACTGCCCATCTCTAGGTGAAAACACTGTTCTCTGTTGTCAGCTGCCTAAAACCTGGTATAGCTAACAAGCGATGATGTTGTGAGTTCTTAAAAAGACAATGTAGCACCTCAGAAGGTGGATTATCACTCAGGGATGTGAGCACTCTCCAATGTACAAGTCTCTCTGCTATTCCAGAGGCCTGGGAAAGCCTGCCCATGCATGGCGATTACCACTTAGGCATTTCTGATTTTAAATTCTGGCAAGCACCTGCAGGCTACAAAGCTGAGAAGAGAGATAGCTTTGTTTCTCCCACAAAACATTTCATTTTCCAGCTTTAATTAAAACAGATGTCTCATGTGAAGGTTCTTTTATTTATATAGAGTACCCAGCTAAAGCATAGGCTTTTCACTTTCTGAAAAGCCTTTACCGACCAGAAAAATGAGGCCGTGCTAACCCAATTTCATTGAAGTCCTCTGACATTTCAAACATTTCAATTTCAACCGCTCTTCACGGTGCCTTTCATACCTGAGCGCCCGGCGCAGGTCGGCACAGAGCCACCTGGATCGCCAGGGGAAGGGTGAGAGTGACAATTGGCCAATCCTTGACTTCTCTTCTGGAATCTGTCAACTCTGCTCCCTGGGAAGTGGATGAATGGTCACAAAAGCCTCTCAATGTAAGTCTCCTAGGCTGCAGGGCTAACAGTGTGAATCCTCTAAGAAGGGCTGTGGCGTTCTGCTCAGAAAGCTCCTGAAGTTCTAAAGCTCCTGAAGTTCTATGTTCAAGGTTGAGGGCGTGTGAAGATTGACTGACTCATTTTGTGAAACTTATTTTAAGGTATTTTTCTCCCTCTGGTTATTTAATGGGTGTATTGGCTGGCTGGCTTGCTTATCTATCTGTCTGTCTATCTATCTATCTATCTATCTATCTATCTATCTATCTATCTATCTATCTTTCTAAGCAGCATCTCTCTACTTACATCCTAAGAAGATTATAAAGCAGGGCAGCCCTTTCTTCCACTTCCAGTGTTCTGTCTTTTAGCTGTCTCATCAGTTTCACTTTCTCTCACTGCTATGCTCTTTCTTTCCACTCATGTACCCAGGGGAAGCGTTATTTTTCTTCTTCCCTTTGGCTCCTGCTATACTAGGATGCCGCTGATTATATGCAGAAACTTTGAGAAGTAGGTTTCTCTTGCCTACTTCCTTTTGAATATGTAGTGCAGTATTTCACATAAAATGAGCACCAGTGATTTTTCCCCAAGATTGATTGATTGACTTACCTTTTCAGTACGAAGTGATGTAGCAGCCTCATGGAATGTTAGCGTTCATTTCCCATATTGCTTTTCTGACAGAACATGCATTATACAGGCTATTTCCTGCACTTTAATTGAAAACAGGTATTATAGATCATCCCCAGAAGACGGTAAGTGTGCATAAATTCATACATCGTGGGTGAGCATTCTTCTAGGCTGACTAAAGTTGAATAAAATGATTTCTATTCCCTTGGGGAACTGGGAAAATATAAACAAGAATTGCATGCAATATGGCAAATATACAATAGTAAACAGAAAGTAGGATTAACCTGTTTTGAATAAATATTTTCAATTATTTTGATGTGTTGAAATTTTACTTTGAGATTTTCCAAAATATTTTTCACTAAATTATATTTAAAAAGAAGACTTTCATTCACAAGCGTTCTAACTACATGAGCAAACGGCAAGCCAATGATTCCAAATATTGTTAACAATGATGCTAATCATCACTTCAAAATGAACAGGAAGGAAACTACATACCACCTGAAGCAAGACACACAATGAATTAGTGATCATCGTTACAAAGGAGATACATATCTATACTAATAAAAGGGTAATATGCTAATTAGACTGGGAGACCTTTCGGATGTCCTTCTGGACAAAGCCATGGAGGCAGGGCTGAAGCCGAGGCAGTTAGAGGCGATCAGGCTGGCAGGGGAGAGCAGTTGGGGGCGAGCAGACTGGAAGAGGGGTATTTGCCAGTGAGCAGGCTGGCAGGGGGACAGGGGGCAGTTGGGGGTAAATAGGCTGGCAGGGGGAGCAGTTGGGTTGATCAGTAGGGCAGGCAGAGTGGTTAGGGGTGATCAGACAGGCAGGCAGGTGAGTGGTTAGGAGCCAGTGGTCCCATATTATGAGAGGGATGTCTGACTGCCACAGGGATTGGGCCTAAACTCACAGTCAGACATCCCCCGAGGGGTCCCAGATTGGAGAGGGTGCACATCTGGCTGAGGGACACCCCCAATGTATGAATTTTGTGTATTGGGTCACTAGTCTATATATAAAGAAAGTGGATTATTCTATTTTCCTTGTGAAATCTGAATTGCAAATTTTAAGGTATCAGACTTGTCAAATTTTTGGAGGTATTTGCATAGAAGAATTGAAAATTATTTAAATTCAAATCTTCATTCAATTTAAATAGAAGTATAAAATGTTAATTGATATTAAACACTATAGATTTTAGATATTTCAGTAAAATATTGAGGTTTAACTTGAATAATAAACACATATTCAAGCTAACTAGAAATACGGTTTACAGGCCAACCTGTGAAAATCCTGTAAAAATATATTATGAAAAATATTTGTGACATTCTACTTTTTCAACAAACTCTACTGTATAGAATTAGCCTGTATCTTATTACCAAGCTTCTTCTTATAAAAACATAGCTAACACTAAGTCCTAATGTTGCATTTATTTAGAGTTTATTTGTACTCACTATCCCCCCAAATTATTTCTTTGTTTTCCAAGAATTCACTGGATTATTTTTTTAAATTCAGGATACTGAGGACAAGAAGCAATCCTTAGAAAAGATAGATGCTACAAGAAAGAGTCTAAAATTAGAATTATGATGAGTAAATTAGTCCACTGATTGAGTTAGACTGACCAAAATGGTTATGTTTCATTTCTCAGCTGGGGGATGGGTAAAAGAGGCAGATGTGCAAAAGTGTATAAGAGTTGGAACTCTGGTGTTTTGATTCCTGACCCCTATTAACTCTGAGACCTTGAACAAGCCATTCACCTGTGTACTTCATTCTCTTCATGAATCTGAGAACTCTTGAACACGTCCAAAGGTAAATTTCACTGCTTCTCTCTCCACTAAGGCGGGCAGAAAGGGAACCAGAAGACCTGCTGGGTGGTTATTGCAGGAGAAAGGGTAAGTGGTAACATGTCTACCCCTGCTGCTTTCCCTGGGCTCCTCATTGAATGGTCCCCTCCTCAGTCACGGATGGCAGACAGCAGACAGGTGCACTTCTCCCTGATCTTCCCCCCTGCCCCCAGCTCGATTCCGTCTGGCTCAAGGCTTATGTGTTTTCACTTGTGAAGCTTCCCCTTCCCAACTCGAGACCAAACTGTCATTGCCATCTCTCACTCAGCTGACTTCTTCCTGCACCTTGTCCCCCACAGGCAGTCTTTGCCAGACCATCCCCATGACAGCCTCCAGTGTCTTACAAACTTGTCAGCTCTCACCTTTGTGTAGAGGGTAAAATACACTATCTCCAAGATTCTTCACCACCTGGCTCGAATCCACCACTGTCCTGGTAATTATAGTCTAAGAGGGAGAAAAAATATGAATGAAAAGTGTCAGTAATTAAGATTTTGGAATCTAAATCTATTGTCCATTGGTTAGAACAATTTTTACTTTTGAACTAACAGAAGGAGACCAGTTCTGTATTGGTGGGGAAGGCGTGCTGAATGAACGATAAAATTCCTGATCAAGACTAGTAAAATTATACTGGAAGGCGGGGCTGTAAAAGCAGGAAGTCAGGGAAGCAATGAAAGGAAACCTTGAGCAGTGAGTAAGACTGACATGGGAACAGCAAGAGTCCTGTGTGTGGAAAGCACAGGGAGAGTTCCAGATAAGGTGGGTGTGTAGGCGTCCAGCAATGAATTAAAGTGAACCGTGTGACGGAGGAAGAAGGTGGAGGTAGAGCAGAGAGAGCTATTGAATATTGAAACTGAAAGTGAGGTAAGACCAGGGAGCATGGCTGCAACTCTGTTTTGAATGTAGAGGAATCTCTCCACTGCCCCACCCCCACTTTCTTCCCTATTCTGCCTTTCTTAGTATGATCCATTGAGAGGGAAATAGACTTTGAGAGCACACATGTTTTTTTTCCCTATATTGCTGCACAGTATACTCCTTGGTTATTTACTTTTGCACATGTCAGAATCGCCAGAGAAACTTCTAGAATTTCTGAATCAGTAGGTGTGGGTTAATGCCCAAGTAATTGCATTTTTAATGTGATCACAGGGCTGGTGAAGGAACCCCATCCTCAGCAGCACTGGGCTATCGTGTAGTCATGAAAAAGACAGGCAAATCATAGTGCCCCCAACTCCCTTTGGGGAGAATGTACTAAGTATTAGGAAGAAATACTTGTGTTTGGGGGTGGGAGTGAGACTCCAAAATTTAGGCTTAACAAATGCCTTCCAACTCTGGAGAGTCCTGCTCGTTGGAACACTCTTTGCTGAGCTGAGCTTGGCATGAGTTGGGATTATGTGTCTGAGGACAAAGGCTGGAGTTGCGTTTAATCTCTCAGCAGGAAAAGGAGACGTTAAAACAGCTCAGGAGTAAATGGAAAAAAGAGGGGCCACTGGGGCCTTGTGCACAGAGGGGAAGAAAAGTCTCTAGCGATGGTAAAATAAAAGCGAAACTTCGCAAAAGGAACAAGTATAAGTGATTTTTTAAGAACTTAGCTCCGGACATGTGAGACTGAAAGATCAGAAAGGCTTGGGGGCAAGAACACGCTTTGCAGGAGTGGAAAATACTGCTGTATAGCCCCAGAGACCCCAGGATGGGGGCAGCTACTGACTGGCTATGTCATCCCATAAAAATGATTAAAACGTTCATTTTGGAATTTATATTGTGCTCGAGCTGGAATTGGCATGATGACCCATCTCTGTTGCAGTTAAACATTTGCAATGCATGTGTCGCTTATCAAATGAAAGAAACTCTTCAAAGCTGTCAATTAATAGAAAGGCAGAACAATAGAAATCTCAAGAGCTTTAGGGACAAACACATCAGTAAAAATGAATATTCCTTCAAAGGAGAAAAATAAACCATTTTCCAGCTCGCTTCAGACTCCACATGCACAGAGACACATTGAAATCAAGGTCCCGATGTCTAAGACTGTTCCCTGCTCACAGCCATTGATTCCTAGACTTTTTCATCTTCTCTAAAACAACAAAGTCCTGACCTGTCTGCTTAATTGGGCAAGGAAGATGAGACATTCCGTCAAAGGAAAAACAGTAAATAATCCAGAACTCTTCATGTTTCTGTATAAAAACTTCACCTCTTCTCTAATGTTGAAATATATTTCTTTTCAGAAACAACACCGGAAATATAGAAATTACAAATTATAAAATCACTCTTAGGGTTCTACTAACAAGCAACCAGGAAAGAATTCCACAACACCAAGACAGCAGGAGAGCTCCAGGAGGCAAGAAGCAGAACAGATCCGTAGGAAAAAAAAAATAATGCGTATATTTTGGAAGACACCAACAGGGACTTTTTAAAATATATATATATATATATTTTTTTTATTTATTGATTGATTGATAGATTTTTTTACAGAGAGGAAGGGAGAAGAATAGAGAGTTAGAAACATCGATGAGAGAGAAACATGGATCAGCCACCTCCTGCACACCCCCCACTGGAGATGTGCCCGCAGCCAAGGTACATGCCCTTGACCGGAATCGAACCCGAGACCTTTCAGTCCAAAGGCCGATGCTCTATCCACTGAGCCACACTGGTTTCGGCAAGACAGGGACTTTTAAAGTTCAAAGCTGGTCAGAGTTTCTCCTTGCATTTCTCAGTAAGGCAGCTGAGTCCTTAAGGCATGAGTGTGCGAACAGGCTTGAAAACACTGTTACTCCGGGCGCAGGGAGGTGCCCACGCAGCTCCCATAACCAGCGGTGCCCCCGCTGTCGGGGTCTCAGCTCCAGGCCAAGTCTCCCAACGGACCGGCTATTTCTGCACTTTCTCACTCCAGACACTTCTGGGGGTGGCCCGGCAGGCCGTACAAAAGTCCCGGAGGGACGCGTAAAGTAACTGCAGGGAAAATGACATTTTTCCAATAGTGAGTTCTCTCTTGCAGAATATGTTCTCTCTCAGTTCGTTGCGGTCTGCTTTTATGACTTTCAAGAAAGCTTTAGACTTTTTCCTTTTCTTTCTTTTCTTCTTTTTTCTCTTTTGGTTATTTGTGAGCTCCACAGAGCCTTTTGTGTGTGCGCCACACCTTGTTATGTTTGCTATTCGGTAACATTTCTATTCGATAGAGATGGCACATAAGTAGGAAAATGATTATTGTTTGGTGAGCTTCATTTAATTTTGCCGCTTGATTCTTTTGTATGTCGGAATGTGGGAAATGGATTTTCTTGTATTTTCGCTGTGCGTAATTAACGTGTTTGAAAATAACTGCAATTTTGAATTGCGGATCCCAATATTCATATCGTAGTAATTGTTTCATAATTTCGTCTTTGTGGACGTAGTGACATTTCTCTCCACAGGCAACACATTAGAGGCCTCAGAGCCATAAATTCGCAGCATTTTTTATATGCCTTGTCAATCAAGGCCTTTCACACTCGTTTTTATTTAAGCATCTCTGATGGCTAATGGAGTGAGTCATATTTTAGATGGTAACTTACCAGGTTGGATTTCTCTTGTGATCATTGACTAGTTTATTTCTTTTACCCATTTTTCTTTTCTTTTTAAAATTTATTCGAGGAAATTATTTATACAAACAATTTATCCCTTTATTGTATAATCATGTTTTTAACATATCTTTAATTATAATTGATATCAGTCAGTATTATATTAGCACTTGACACAGCTGGTTTTTGCTGTCTGGTTTATTTCCAGTTCAACATTAATCATGTTTTGTAGCCCTTCAGGTTCCCAAGCCTCAGTTATTTAAAAGAACTCTTCCTCTCCAGCAGGTCCCAATTTCCATTTCCCCTTCCTCGTGCCCCTGGGACGACAGAGTTCTGCTCACATTGTCATGCTCTCAGCCCCAGCTTTTTAAATGCCCATGAACATGGTGGAAAAGCAGCAGTCAATGTCATTTTTACCTCTTCTGACTTCCATTTACTCCTATGGTAAATTACTTCCATTTACTCCTATGGTAAATATTGGCTCAAAAATTTCATGTTGCTTAAGCAACTCTTAGAGGGCTTCAGTGAGATGGTATTTAAATACTTGGTCCAGTCTTTCTAGTTGTGTCAGCAGAACATTTTGGGGTTATGACATGTCCCAGAATTCCTAGCATAAAAAAAGCATTTATTCCCCAGTTTCTCTGTATCTTCACTTATACATCTGAATTGACTTTTCTTATGCCAGAACCTGTTTGAAAACAAAATGGAGTCACTCATGCTAAGCCCCATGTCATCACATGGACACTTAAGTTACAAGTTTGGCTCTCCCAGAAATGGACTCTTAACCCAGTCAATCAGGGACCTCCTGGTCAGCACTAGTTAGGTGTCTGTGTAACTAGCCCTTCCTGTCCCCCAGGGAAGGGGAGCCGTGCAGTAACCATCCACCCTTTTGGCCTAGTGTAACTCTTATCCTTGCTCCCTCCTGGAACTCCTTTCTGTCTGCTACACGGGTCCTAATTCATGGATCACTGAATAAAGCCAGTGATATCTTCAGAGTTTATTCTGGTGAATTTGTTTTTTAGGAAACCATACTCTTACATGAAGTATATAGATCTTCGGGCTTCAGGATTTATGGCTGGGTGCATTTAGCCCGGGATTATATGCCTTAGGTCTGTCTCTTCCTAGGTTCATTTTCAAACCTCTTTCCTGAGACAGATGAAAAATGATGAGATCCAGTTCACCAGGTTTGGCAAATCCGTAACGGAGGTAAAGTGGGTTCATTGCTCTCCTTACCTCTTTAAGCTACAGTCTAAACAACACTTTCGGTCAAATAAACTCTAATTTACCATTTCTTCACTGTTTTGAAGATGCTTTTTTCTTATTCCTGTACCAATAGTCTTGTGATAAATGGGAACAAAAATACTTCTTAAATTCTGTCTTTTATTTTATACTAGGGGCCCGGTGCATGAAATTTGTGCACTGGGGGTGGGTGTTACCTCAGCCCAACCTGCCCCCTTTCACATACTGGGAGCCCTCAGGGGATGTCCTACTGATGGCTCACCCCCAGCATGCCCAAGGCCGAAAAACTCTGGCCAAAGCCTTCCGTCCTTGGGCAGGAGACCTCGGCCAGGGGACCCCAGCTAGCAATCAACCTGCGATGGGGCCGATTGTTGGCTGGCTCCACCCCAGCCTTGGCCTTAGGCAGCAGCCATCTTGGTTGGGTTACTTTGCATATTGCTCCTGATGGGCTGGTGGGCGTGGCTGGTGGGTGTAGCAAAGGTATGGTCAATTTGCATGTTACTCTTTTATTAAATAGGATTTTCTTTTTTGTCCTTATTATGGGAAATTCAAGTTAAGACTGTTCATTCACAGAATCTTTTTTTATCTTTAGTCTGTATTCTCTACTTCCATTTCAGTTAGAAGTTCTCTTCCCAGTTTCACTCATTTCCCCTTATTTAAATAATTCCTAATCAGGACTTCATGTTCATCCTGCACAGATACAGTTTCTTTCTGAATATTACTGAGAATAGAATTACAAGTATTCTCAAATTAATTTTGTCCTTTTTTTTCTATTTCATCAGAAGATAATTTTAGAGAGTTTACAATAGGTGCATTTCTATTTATTTGGAGTGTTTTATTATGCTTAATGAGGCCTTTAAAATTTGTTTTAAAGAGAGCTTTCTTCTTAAGTAGAGAATTGGCTTGGCATACTATCTGTCCAATTGCTTATATTCCTATCTTACTGGTAATATGTTCAACTATTCTAGTCCTAACAAAACAACATAGAAATGTTTGGCTTGGCCATAACTATATATTGCTAACTTAGAAATGCATACAGAAGCTCCTTGGGAATGAAAGGCAGGCCGATATTAACTTAGCTTCTGTGTCAATTAGTTTTCTATTTCACATTTAATGTGGTAGAGGGAAAAATCAGTGTTCCATTTATACCAAACATAAGCTTGTGTCCACTCTACCACAGAATCCAAATTTGGTGTGACTGCCTTTGTCCCCTGGGCTTCCCATAGGTGAGTGAGGGAGATGTTTCTGTTGCATGTGCTCTATGGGCTGTCTCTCTTTCCAGCTTTTATTAAGTGATAAGATTTCCTTCCATTTTATTCCCTGTGGTATGTTCCTGTGTGTAATCAGGGGGCAAGTAGAGTGTCTCTTTTCTTCCATCTGGTTAAGTCCATACTAATTTCAGGAGAAATTAATAAAAATTAATATTCTGGGGATATTCTTCTGAAATAATTAAAATCTAATTTTAATGCATTGTTTTGATATTTTTAAAGTAGGAGCAGTGAAATTAGATGTGTACTCAGGTGTTACCTTGCCTGAAAGCATACAATATTTTTTAAGCAACATTTCTATTTAAACTGAAGATTTAACCTATCATAGTAACTAAGATACTGCTTTTTAAAATATATTTTTTTTAAATTGATTTCAGAGAGGAAGGGGGAGAGAGAGAGAGAGAGAGAGAGAGAGAGAGAGAGAGAGAGAGAGAGACGCCTGTCTGCTGCCTCCTGCATGCTCCCTACTGGGGATTGAGCCCACAACCTGGGCATGTGCCCTGACCAGGAATCAAACTGTAACCTCCAGGTTCATGGGTCGATGCTCGACCCCTGAGCCACATCAGCTGGATGGATATTTCTTTTTGAAAAAAAAAATTAGATTTCATCAATTCCATCTTTATGAACTTATTCATTTTATTTTATACTTATTGAAAGGCCTCTTTGAAACATATCCAGGCACATAATCATATAGCATTATTTACATACATTAAAGTAAAAGTAAGCAAAACAAATTGATGTTATTTCTAAAATGTCTAAACAATTTGAGATTTACTGTTTTTAATGTATTTGCAACTCAGAAGCATAGTGTCTTGATTAAATAATTGATACTCTCGACCCACATCGACTGGAACAGTTATTGGCTTGGTTTTCTGCTCCTGGATTTGTCTAACCTTCATGGCTTGTGTCATTCAGATTCTAGTTGTCTCTGTACCATTTCCCCCAAACTCTGGGGTCTGTCTGGTGCAGTTGCCAAGGGAACTTGGAGAAATAGGTTCCAATTTGCCTTGCTTCTGTCTACTATTAATTGTGTGCCCCAAATTGTCTTACTGTATTCCTTTTCATGTTTCCCCATCAGCCAATAAAGAAGAGTATTAGTGAGGTATGTAGAACTCCTCCTAGAAAATCAATTTAGATGTTTGCAAACATTGCACATTTCAGAGTCTATACTGTATTTCTTGAGATAGAATATCTTGGGGGTTAGTTCAGAGACCTGAATATTTACCAAGCTCAGTGGATGATGGTTATGTATGCTGAAGTTTGAGATCCACTGCCACCATAATTCAGAGGAAGATTCAGAAGTACACAGATATGGGTTCTAATCCTACTATATATAGGATTATTAAAGTGAACATAACGTGTGTGGTTCATTTTACACATTGGCGTGTAGTACAGTATAGACTGTAGTATAGACTAGCTGTGAGGAGATAGTGAGTAATACCTGTAACCTCTTAGCACCATTCCTGGAACCTACTTAATTCATCAAATCTGAGATGCCATTGAGTTAAAGAAGTATGCTTATTTAACTTATAGTAGAAAGAAGAGGAAGTACAATATGACACAATCAAGTGACACAATCACTTGAACATTTTATTTTATATATATTTACTAATCATTTACTAAACATTTTATGTTTCTTCTGGCTTCTGTGTTACTTCTACTCGTAATTCTACAGAGCACGATCAGAGTTATTCAGATTGACTTTCAAAGCCCTGGGTAGTCTGGCTCCACATTGATTCATGCATGCTACTGCCTTATGCTCTCTTCTGGAAACCTCTGCTGCAGTCAGGCTGATCTCGTCACGGTCCTCTGAACACACCATGAGCATGCCTGCCTCCCTGCCTCCCCCCTTCCTCCTCAGGCATCTCCCCGGACAAAGTAAATGTTGTTCTCTTTTTCTCCTCCGGGGTTGCCTTCATTTTCACGTCCTCTCCTATTCTGTAACATTCTTGTATTTCCCTGCCATTGGTTCACTCAACAAATATTTCTCGGGTACCCATTATACCAGGCACTTGACTCAGACAAACAAAAGCCTTGGTCATCAGAGAACCATAAGGGGTGTAGGAAATAAAATAATAACCAGAACGGTAACAGATATTTTTAGATTCTGATGATCATGCTAAGATATATGAGAGTGATTGGAATAGTTTAATAGACTTTATTAATAACTGTCAGTTCCAATCATTGGTGCATTTAAATATTATGTCTCGGGTTGTAATTTTATTTGTATGTGTATAACTTGCCTGCATAATAAAAGCATAAAATCAGAGGCTGAATTAATTTGTATCTGCAAATACAACCAGCGGTGCATTAAGAAACAAAGCAATTCAAATGTTGTTCCTTTTGCCCATAAGATGACTTGTATGGCCAGGTCTGTAAACACTTTCAGCCTCATGATGAAACCAATACCTGTGACCTCGATTGGCTCTTGTGCCTCCCGACCCTGCTTTTCAACAGGGTGGTGTTCATCCTTTTTTTCTCGTGGAGGATGAGGAAGAGTAGGGATGACTTGGAGAAGAAGGTGAGGCTTGTCTCTTGCTAGAGAATTGACCAACACCTCAGTGCCAGCGAGTGGAAGGGCAGAGGGCCGATTCCTGTGTTCCCCTTGCCCTCCAGGGCCAAGGACTTCACTTACTGCAGTTTCTTAGCACTACAGCCACAGTGCAGAAGGCTCTAGGTGGCACCAGCTCTGCCCAGAATATTTAAGCCGAGGTTGACAAATACCACCAGCTGGTGACAAACTATGGTCAGGATCCAATAAATGATGGAACAGGGAGAAGGATGCTCACATATGAGCATTGTTGTAGAATTGCATTGAGTATTCAGAGTGTAGAGCCTTTTGCCCCTTATTGTTAAAGGCAAAGATGTTAACATTGTTCCATAGGTAATAGATATCTAATGTCCTGACCATGTGTACAGTATTCACCTACAATTCTGTAGATCCCATATTTTCAGCCTAATATTTGTAGAGTTTTGGGAAACTTACAACTTGCCATTCATGCTTATGGAAGTAATTAAAATTTACCCTTTACTCTTGAATTTTAAATGACATCTGTGAATAGCTTTTCATAAAATCGGTAGGAAAGTGTCTGGCCTTTTCCCCTTCTCTCCCAGCACCTGCAGAGCTCCCATCTCACTTTGGAAGTTGATAGTGGCTGTAGCTCCACAGGACATGCTCTCAGGCCTAGTGACCACACATGACAATCTCGATTCTTCTCTATGGTGGGTATTTTTTCCTCTCTCCCATGTCCAGCCTGGAGAGAGACGGGGTTCAGTTTCTGAGTAGAGCAGCTAGGGATGAAGAAAAACAAAATATAGAAGAGAAGACACAGAAGTAGGATTAAAAAGCTGGGGCCAGGTAGGCATCTGTTCTCCCTCTTATGGAGAAACAGCCACTCGCTGAGCCCAGGAAGCTGCATTTATTTATATTCCACAATACAAAGGGGTTTCTCCAACATTAGGCTCAAAGGAATTTCAGTGAGTCCAGGCCCTATTCATTCACCCATTCCCAGGGCAAGCCTGCATTTACATATCAAGGCCCTCTCCCTGACTCCTGAGGCCAAGCTGATAACATTGGGAAATATGTTTTTCCAAGACCTGGTTTTTCCAGGCACCTTGAATTCAGCCAGCACAAAGATTTAGAGAATGCTCAAAGTGTCTTGCCTGGGACCGCCCCCCTGTCCCCCCCCCCCCACACACACACACACACACACACACACACACACACACACACACTTCTCCTGTTCTTTGGAGCTTAATCAGAGATCCTTTCTGACAAATTCCTTTCCTTTTCCTCTTTTATCCCTGAGTTCACCATTTCTCCCCTTTTATTTTTCAAGAGGCATTCTATCTTAAACTCTACCACATGTATTTATCTTAAAATGCTTTATAGGGGTTATGCCTACCTGTGAAAACAGATATACAATCACTGAAACAAAAGTTTATAGCAAAACTCAATGCCTGTTTCATGGCACCGCTTACTAGTACCTGAGAAATAATCAAAGATGGTAGGTTTGGTCATCACTGAGAGTTGTTCATCAAACAGCCTCTTTTTTCCCTTCTTGTTCTCTTTTATTTTCTTCTTTTTCTATCAATTTAGATTCAGGGATTTGGGCCCTGGATGCCAGCCCATGTTTCCCATTGAAAGGTTTTCAGGCATTCTGTGGGTAAGAGAGCATCTGGCTGATGGCATTGATGAGTGTCTGCGCTCCCTCATACGCTAGTCATTGTGGGCTGACAGCCAGTGAGACCCTGGGCGGAAGTGCCGGCTTCAGTTCAGAAAGCAGGACCTTATCCCACAACCCTCGCCCACTGAAGTTCGAGCAGGTCCCGTGTAGGGTCCTGTGCTTGCAAAGATGCCAACTTAGGTGATGGCAATACTCATCAGACTGACAATAGACATTCGATAACCCCATGCAGCTCAGCGTGGTGCACAGGCAAAGTCCTCTGATGTTTGAATTGACTCATTCTGCCTGAGAGATGCATCAGCTTCCACTCCTGCTCGCTCACGACTGCTTTCCAATGCTAATGCATTCCTTCTGGATAAATATGACATACATCTACCTCCGTGTACTCATTCGGTGTAACAAACCAGTGCCTCTTACATTTCTACCACCTCATTTGTAAGTTAAACTCACTTATCACAGACGAGTTTTCCTTCCTGGGAAAAGTGAAGCTGAGCTGTTGGCCACAACCTCGTTCTTCTAGCCTTTGCCTGCATGGCTGGCCAGTGCTGACCCTGCCCTTGGTATTTGTATCATCTGAAAGGGATGTTGTGCTTCCCTCAAATCCTTGGTATCCAAGGCTGTCCCCCTGCACAGTGCAGAGATTTATCTGGCGCTATCGCTTCAAAAGGGACAGCTGTTTGCTGCAAATGAATAGAATAAGGACCATTGGACTTCAGTTAAAAATAATCTCTCAACATGGTTACATTCTGTTACACACAAACATGTGTCTTTGATATACACAGAGTATCATAATTCATACAAATGCTTTTTATCCTAATTCCCAACTTATCTTTATGTAGACTGTTTAGAAAGGATAGTTATTGGAGAAGGGAGGATGGTGCTGAAGATAATGCCTACAGTAGTAGAACTGAGAAGACTTGACTTATAAGGATTTTTATGACTTAATTCCTCCATCTGTAAAGTTTTACTTTTGGGGGTGTGCTTTGGAGGAGCTGGGAGACTGAGAAAGGTGCTGAGACAGAGGTTCGGAATACCTGTGTGCTGATCGGGACTCTGCCCTTATAACTGGGTGCACTTTCACAAGGAAACACCATCTCTGCCCAGTCTCCCTGGCGGGGTCCTCCTCAGAATCAAATATGTGGGAACGTGCCTTATGAATTATAAAGTACTAAGTCTAATCTATTAATACGTTATGGGTGGTTCCCTGATTCAAAAAGGCTTCACTTGTAGTTATTCTTAATTAAATATTTTACAATTGTAAAATGGTGGCCCGCAGGGCTGTGTTTGAGCGTTGAACTGTGAACCAGGAGGTCGGGGTTCAGTCCCCATTCGGAGCATCTGCTGGGGTTGTCGGCTCGATCGCCAGTGGGAGGCCTGCAGGAGCAGCCAGTCAATGACTCTCATTGATGTTTCCATCTCTTGCTCTCTCCCTCTCCCTTCCTCTCTGAAATCAACACAAATATATTTTTGAAATGAATACATACATACATACATGCATACATAAAATGCTGGTAAATAACTCTACTGAAATTTAATGACGAAATGAATCCACAATATTGAATATTGTTTTGTTACTATTATGTGTCATTATATTTTTTACAAGATATGCAGTCTTAAATAATATGAATTTATATTTAACGTCTTATAATATCCTTCTCTCTTTCCCCCTGCTCCCGTCAGAAGAAAACATAACATTTTCTTTTACCTAAATTCTATCTTACGTGATTTCTGTCAGTACTGAAGTTCCTTTAGAAGGTAAGTTTCATGAAATAACATACTCCTCTTCCTGAGTTTTGGGTTTCCATTAGTGAACACTTGCCATGATTTTCTCCCCCTACCCCTCTCTGATTTGGCATCTGGCTGAGTCTCCTGTCATGATGAGATTTCAAAGCTACTGCCTGGGAAAAGAAAACGTCTAATTTCTAGGCGTTACTGGCACACATCTGGGTTTAGGAGATCCATTCCAATTTCTAAACCCAACCAATTTAATATGCAAATATCAATGGCTTGACTATCAGAGAATGCAATCCCATTCGAGTCTCAAATTCATCTGAGTCCCTAGGACTCCCGATTGGCCTTGGCCCTCACCTGGCTGCTTTATTATTAGCACCCCCGGAGGGTTCCTGTCCTCTCTGAGGGCACATGGTTCAGGCTGGAGCTGCTGCCAGGGTCCTCGTCCATCAGAGAAACAGCACAGCCTCACCACTGTTACTTCCGAGTGTGAGCCTCAGTGATGGAACATCTAGATGGCTTTCGAGCACACATGCATCACACTAAAAGTGGTCTATCGGCAGGCTAATCAGAAGGGGGATTAATAGCTTCCTAGCCCAGCCGGTGTAGCTCAGAGGCTGAGCATCAACCTGTGAATCAGGGGGTCACAGTTGGATTCCCATATTTGTCCCTTAATTTGATGCTTTCTCTATAGCTGTTCTTCCTTGTGGTTACTTGCGATCGCGTCCAGTTATAAAATACCATTAGCGGTCATTGCGGATGTATCATGAGCCATGGGCATTTCCTGACTTAATTGGGATCCCTCAGCACGTGCTCTCTGTGCTGCCTCCGTGGTCCTGCACGTGGTTTCCACCTGGAGGTTCAGGTGAGTCAGTGACCTGGTGGATCTTACAGCCGCATTTCCTGTCACCTTCATTTACGGTGACATTTTGATCAGAGGTGGCCACACGTGAAATGCCAGCAGGCTGTCACACGCTATTTCAGAGTCCTCTCTGGGCTGGGGAGTTCGCTGATTATCGGGACCCATCGTGGGAATTAAAGCTCAGTGTGCCTGCACTCTGGCATGTTTCAACAAGAGTGAAATGAGCTTCCCACCCTGCTCCGTCACAGCTGTCTGCTGGAGACTGTTCCCCAAGTCCAGGAGGGTGGGGACCATCACCCAAGTGGAAATTGTTAATTGTATTTTATTTAAAAACCCGCCTGGAGCGAGCCCCAAGCGTGGAAGAAAATCAGCCTGTTTTCAAGTTCGGTGGCAAAGTCCTTTATATAATAAGAACTGGAAGCTGTTTCCTGCGCCGTGAAAAAAATCTCTCCCAGGGCATCTGCGGCAACTGTCACGTGTGAAAAATAAGACATTTTGAAAATCTGTCTGCAAAATCGCCAGCTTTATTTTTATGAAGAAAGGGAAAATGTCCTTTGTGGGCTTCAGCTCTATTGAAAAATACTGATTGATACTTTCTTCCAGCCTATTTGTCCTCTTCTCGGGACCAAGAAATGCCTAGCTATTCCTGGTGCTTTCATGGAGCTCAGAGGCTGGCAAAGGGTACAGCAGGGCCGGTGGCCGCCCCTTGTCAGAGAAAAGAGAGATGGGGACAGAAATCACTGCAGCGCGAACAGGATTAGGCCCAAACAAAGTGGTGGGCCCTGACACCAAATGCAGAAAGCTGAGGTTGGCAGAAATGACTCAGCGTTCCCGAGCACCAATACTCTGTGAAGGGGAGAGGCCTACTGCCTCATCTATGTATAGCAGCTTCCGATTGATAAGTGTCCTTTAAATTGAGTAGGCGCTACATCTACTCAACATGTTTGACATTGTCACCACTAACAAAAACAAGATGTATTTTTTAAAAAAAACCTTTGGTTCTCGGATAGCTTTTGTTTGTGTGTTTGTTATGTGTTAGTCCTCACCTGAGGATAATTCTCTATTGAATTTGAGAGAGCGGAAGGGAGGGAGAGAGACGCAGAGAGAGGAACATGGGTGTGAGAGAGACAGATCCACTGGTTGCCTCCTGCACTCACCACCGAGGGTCAAGCCTGCCACAGACGCACGTGCCCTTGACAGGAATAGAATCTGAGCCCCGTCAGTCCTTGGGCCGACAGTCTGTTCCCTGAGCCACACAGGGTAGGGCTGGTTCCTGAGGTTTGGTGTTTGCACCTGTGGGTGAGAAATGTGAAAATTGCGATATGGTGACAGCACACAGAATCATGGGAAAGCGAAGGAGGAGGGAAGGGCGCTTTGTGGAGGTGTCTCGGCAGCTACATGGGGGCAGGTGGAAGTGCGCAGAAGACCCATCTGAGCTTCTGTCTGAGTCCGTGGGAGCAGCCAAGCGCTCACACGTACCCAACACGGGGACTTGTTTCAGAGAGAGTCACATGCTCACAATATTTTATGAATGTTATTTGCTTTCCTCACTACATTAATACCATGAGAAGGCATTTCCACTTCTGTGGCGGGCGAGAGCTGGTGAATCCCATACAGTTCCCGCCAGATCTTTACCTTGCTTTGTTTTAATTCCTTTGGGCTTGGGATGTCAGGCATCTTTGTGGTTAGAAGAACACCCAGGCTTCTAAAGTCCTGCCTTTTGCTCCCTGGGTGGGTTTCTCTCTCCCCACCACCTGGCTGCCTGGAACTCTATCTCCTCACTCTATGAACCAACTCATTGTGTTAGTTAAATGTGAGAGCTCTCTCTGGTCTCACGTAAAAATGTACCCTCAGTTTGCCTTCCTGAGCACTTCTTTTAAATGCCTGGGTGGTGTGTGGTGTGTCGGGACACCCCTTCTCAGGTGAAGGATGAGTTCCATTTGGCCCTTCCTACAGCCACCACCACCACATTGTGGTCATTGGGGCCAACATATCCCTCCTTGGGTTTGAACGCTGGCTCATTCGCCAAGTGCCATGGAAAGGGCCCGTTCTGTGTGGGGCCCAGCACAGAAGGTGCTCCGCAGGTCCAGGTTGCTGAGCAGGCATTCACCTCGGGCCCTGTGACCCGCAGACAGGGCTGCTGGAAGTGTCAGTGTGGGGCATGGGGCCTAACGCTTGGTCAAGGTCAGTGTGGTCAGCAGAGGCAAACTTGTCAATTTGGTTGATAACATCAGAGAATCAGCTTTGGTTTCATTGATTTTTTCTTCATTGTTTTTCTGATTCTATTTAATTGATTTCTGTCCATTTTTAAAATTATCTTCTTCTTTATAATTTTGGCTTAATTTGTGTGTTTTTTCTAGTTTTTAATGTTAACATTAGATTATTTGTTGGAGACCCTTTTCTTTTCCTAAAAAGGCATTTAAAATGTTATAGTCCCGCCAAGGGCTGATTTATCCATACACATAAATTTTATACATTGTGCCTTTATTCAGTTAAAATATTCTTAAATATTTTTGGAATTTCTTTTTTTTATGTATATGTTACTGAGAAGTAGGATCTTTGATTACATAGGAATTTATCAACACTTTTATTATTAATTTCTACTTCAGTATTTTGAATAATTTCAATTCTTTAGAAATGTTGACTTCCTATTTATGGCCTAGCCTGAGATATATACTGAAGAATGCTTGTACATATGGAAAGAACGTGAATTCTTATCTGGCTGAATCATTCATAAATAATAGTTAGGTCAAGTTGACAGATAGTGTTGATCAAATCTTACACAATCTAACAATTTTCTGCCTCATTTTAAAAGAATATATTTTGATAGTGTGATATTGACATTTCTATCTGTGATGCTTATGTATGCTTTCAGTTCTCTTAGATTTTTCTTCCTGTCCATGTAGCTGTCAGGCTCACACACACTAATGGTTTCCTTTTATCATTTTACCTTTTATCAATCCTTTTACCATCATGGAATGTCCCTCTATAGCATCTTTGTTTTATAGTCTGATGTTAATATATACACTCTAGCTCTTCCTTGTTATTACTATATTTGCCTGATGCAATTTTTCCATTCTTTTACATTCATTATCTGTATTTATGAACTTATAGTGTACATCTGCAGAAAGACTATAATTGAATATTGGTCTTTAACCCAGTCTAATAATCTGTCTTTTGTGAAGAATTTTAATCTATCCAAACCTGATGTCATTATCAAATGGACTAACCTCTGCATTTTTGCTCTTTGTTTACTGTATGTATCATTTTTTTATTTCTCTCTTTTCTTTTTTATGAACTTGTTTTATAATTAAAATGGAAAATTTTTGCCCACCTAACATGGCTCAGTGGTTGAGCATAAGCTCCTGGTTTAATTCCTGACCATGTCACATGTCTGCGTTGTGGGCTTAATCCCCAGTGGGGAGCAAACATGAGACAGCCAGTCAATGATTCTCTCTCATCAGAGATGTTTCTCTCACTCTCTGCCTCTCCCTTCCTCTCTGGAATCAATAAAATACATGTTTTGTAAATTGGAAAATTTTGATTATATGATTTTAATTTCTCCTTTGATTTTTAGCACTTTTAAAAACTTATTTTCTTAGTGGTGGTTATAGAAATTACAATATAAATCTTCCCATAATCAACATTGAGTTAATACCCAATTAATTCTGGACATAGATAACAACTTTTCTCCAGGATAGTTTCATCTTTATTTCTGCTTTTGTACTATGATTTCCGTGTAAGTTTCATTTATGTGTGCAATAAAGTTAACAATGTTGTGGTACACTGATTCCCCTTTGCAATAATATTTTCTTTATTTAAGAGGAGGGAAAAATATATTTGAGGTCGTTTACACATATCCACATTTTTTACAGTTCTCTTTATTTTTCCTGTAGGTTTGAGTTACCATCTAATGTCATGTACTTTATGACAGAAAGACTCTCTTTAATATATTTTAGGACATATCTGCTAGTAATAAATTCGCATAGTCTTTGTTTATCTGTGAATGCCTCTAGTTTCCTCCATTTGTGATGGGAGTTTTATTGCATATACATTTTGGGATGACAGGTTTTGATTTTTCTCTTTCACCTCTTTGCAAAAGGCATTGCACTGCCTGTGGATTTTATTATTTCTGATGAGAAGTTAGTCATTAATCATACTGCTGTTTCCTTGTACTATGATCAGTCTTCTTGTCTTGCTGCTTTTCGGCTTTTATAAAGCAATATTTTAAAGCAATTTCACTTTGATGTGTCCAGATTTAGGTAACTCTTTGTTCCTCTTTTAAATTTTTTGAGCTTTTTGGCTCAATTTGGGAAATTTTAGGCCATTCTTGTTAAGATAGTTTTTCTTCTTTATCTCTGTGAATCCTATAATAGGTATGTTAATAGGTTTCATGTTACTCCATAGATTTTTGAGGTTCTATTCATTTTTTTAAACAGTTTTTTCTTCCTGTCTTCAGATAGGATAAATGAAATGGACTCATCATTGAGTTTGATGGTTCTTTCTTCCGCCATATATATGATGCTGTTGGGCCAGTCGATTGTAAGCCCTTTTCAATGTCAAAATGTCCATTTGGTCCCTTTGTAAATAGTTTCACTGTCCTTATTGGGGTTCCCTACATGTTGACTAATTGATCACACATATTTTTCTACTCTTTAAATGTGGTATCATTTAATTCTTGACCATATTTAAAATGTCTGCTTTCAAGTCATTATTCAACATCTCTTCCCGCTCAAGACCATTTGTTTTGACTGCTTAATTTCCCGAGTGTCTGTCACATTGTGTGTTTTCTTTGTGTGTTCCGCAGTCCTCTGTTGAAGGTGGACATGTTAGACAACATGTTGTACCTGCTCTGGCTTCTACAGTAGCTGACGTCCCTGGTCCGTTTTGTTGTTTTTTGTTTACTTGTGGTATTTTCGCCTGGCTTCGGGGTTGCTTCTGTGTCCACGTTCCTCCATCGTCACTCAGGGATTTGTTTCAGGTTGTGATTAAACATGCTGAACCCGCAAGACCCCCACCGTATGCAGAGAGGCCTGTGCTGAGCTCAGGAACACTGGAGAGCACAGACGCCTCCCCAGTCTCTTCTGGCATGTGCTTCCATGGCGTCCTTTGGGATCTCCCGCATGTGCACGCAGCCCTCGGTCAGCCAGGGGGAAATGAAGAGCCTGGCTCCCTCTACTCGGCTCTTGCATCGCTGTTGTTCCCCTGTAACTGATGGGGCAGAACCATGGACAACCCCAGTGGGCCTGCAATCTGAGGACTGCAGAACTGAAGGCTCTCTCCAATGCTGCTTTACTGACACTGCCATTCAGCTCGCTTTGCCTCTGTCATGGGTCAGGGCAGCCCATCCCATGCCATGAACCCCAACTCCCATGACCTGTACTACCCCAGCCGTGAGGGGGTAGGTGTGCAAACAGGCCCAGGAGAAAAAAGTACCATAGATCTTCTCCCGTGTTATGACAGCTTTTCATGAATAAAGGCTTTTCCATTCATTGTTTGCTGTTAGTGGTTTTCAGAGCTATTTTTGCCCAATTTTGTAGTTTTGTTTATTTTTTTGTTTTGGTGGGTGGAAGATGATTTGCCAACTTTTTACCTCTGTCATAATCATGTACATTTTTTCCTAAAACTGAATGAGTATTGAGTAGGAACTTGCTATCACAATTTATTTACAACTACTTCAAGTTAAGTGTAATTATGATAGTATAGAGCCGAAAGACATGTGATACACAGGTTATAAGTAGAAGTTAATAAAAGAATCTAAATATAATATTGAAAAAAATATGTGCTAAAGCGTTGCTTAAACTGAATGGGAAGGAGGTTTACTAAATGATGGGCATTTAATAAGAGATGGTAGTGTCATTGGCTATCCAACTGGAAAAATCAAAATAAGATATTGTCCACCAAATACGCTACACTGTAAAACAATACATTTTAATCAATTAGGAACTTAAATTTTAGCCCTGGGCACGTAATAACATTAGCATAAAATGATAGAATTTTTAGATCAGGTGAGACTGTTCTTGAGAAGACTACAAAACAGAAGCTCCAAAGGGAACAAGATGCTCGAGGGGAGAAAGGAAAACATCACGCAGAGAGTGAAAAGTGACATGATACTCCAGGAAAAGAAACTAATCAATAAGAAGTTACATTTTCCACTCTTCACAATGCACCCAAAGTCATTAAGTTGATGAGGAAAAAAATCAGAGACAAAAATAACGGTGAAAGAAATTGTGGTTAACACCGAGGCATTGCCACGTGGATCTGTTTTCACAAGAGAACCTTCCGCAGGAGATCACACAGCTCATGCCCCGAGTGCCCTCTAGGCGTCCCTCTGCCTCCAGAAACAGTGGCAGCACGTCCTCAGCAACACGTGTGCAGTTGGGCCCATGTCTCCTAGCACCCCATCTTCTTGTCCGATATGATCGATAAAGTTGCAAAGTCTCTTGATTCAGCTGCACGTGCACACATACTAGGTTTCGTTTGAGAAGTGAAACATGCTTTATGGGAATTATGCTTGGCAGCAAGATCTCAAAGAATTCATTCTGGAGAAACTCAAGTTGCTATTCATCAGGAAGGTTCTTTTCTTGGTTGAGATTAACTTTGTGTTTCCTTAGTGATGTGGTCGGCAAACTGTGGCTCCCGAGCCACATGGCTCTTTGGCCCCTTCAGTCCTCAAGCCGACGCTCTATCCACCGAGCCAAACCAGTTTCAGCTTTGAGTGTAGCTCTTCCACAAAATACCATTGCCTGGCTGAGTCTATTTTGAAGAAGCGGCATTAGAAGAAGTTTAAGTTTAAAAAATTTGGCTCTCCAAAGAAATTTCAATCGTTGTCCTGTTGATATTTGGCTCTGTGGACTAAGGAGTTTGCCGACCACTGCCTTAGTGGAAGCAATGGCAGAAAGCCGATGAAACTGCAAAGTAATCTTAAACCCTAATCATGTCAAAACCATGCCTAGGACCTGCATGTCCTTCACCCTTCTCAACAAGAAGTTGCTGAGCTGTGCTCTGCTGAAGTGGAAGCTATCACATGACAGTTTAATCAAGTCGTCCCTGTCCCTTGCCTGGCAGCCGTCTGGCAGTGGGTCCCTTTCATTGGAAATGTGTCCTCAATCCAATTTTCACCTGTTACCTCATAGTGAGAGCAGCCAGGCCAGTGGGGGACCGAATTTGAGCACGTTCTTCTCTGCAAGCACTCAAGGTGCATTTTCATTTCATTTCCAATGAGTCCATTTTCTGAAGGTTGTGGACGGAACGCTTGGCGATGATTTATTGCTGCTTTTGTATGTTTCTTTCCTGTTGCTTTTGTTTTGTCGTGAGCATTCAAAGGCAGACTTTGTAGTTCTGGCGTCCTGGTGTCCATTTCTTTCATCATGGTGTGTGAAGAAGTAAGTCAAGGGACTCAGTTTCACAGACATAATAAATCCACACCAAAAACACAACTACATGAAAAATAAAAGAGGGTTTGTCTTCATACAGACTTTCAAGAGAATAGCTAGGTTCTTTAGAAATATTTAAAAAAAAACACTAATATTTTGTGATGTCTTTTTCCTTCTGGGTGCTTTTTCCCCCAGCTTAATTGAGGTATAATTGATAAAGTGAAAGTATCCCAATATATAAAAACCCTGGGTCATAATGATCAGTAATGACCAGAGGCTGACCAACCAGAAGTAAGTGCTGGCCCCACCCCCAAGCAAGCAGTAAGGAGCAATTAGGCAGGCAGGAAGAGGGGTTAGGAGTGATCAGGTAGGCAGTCCAGCAGTTAGGGGTGGTCGGCCCCTTGCTGGCCCTACTCCCAAGCAAGCTGATAGGGGCAATCAGGCAGGCAGGCAGGCAGAGTGGTTAGGAGTGATCAGGTAGGCAGGCAAATTGTTAGGGGAGATCAGGTAGGCAGATGGCCCCTTGCAGGGTTAGCCCCACCCCCTCAGCAAAGAAAGAGGGAGGCCCAGGCCAGCCAAGCCATTGTACCCCCCCCCCAGCCTGTCACCTGCAGTGATGGGAGGGCACCAGTGGCAAGGGAGGGAGGGCAGTGCTGCACAGATGGCAAGCTGTGGCAGGGGCAGGGGTAGGGCCAGCGGCCTGCAGCCAGGGGAAGGAAAGTCCAGATAGGCCCTGACCTCAAGCCAGGCCTAGGGACCCTACCTGAGGGGTCCTGGATTTTGAGAGGGTACAGGCCGGGCTGAGGGACCTCTCAACCCCCATGTGCACAAATTTTCCTACACAGGGCCTCTAGTATATCTATCTCTCTCTATATGGTATACACATGATCTTTTACATATGTGTACATTGTAAAATAAAAATCAAGCAAGTTGACATATTAACTCCTCAAGTAGTTATCAGTGTGTGTGTGTGTGTGTGTGTGTGTGTGTGTGTGTGTGTGTGTGTGTTCATCCATAACTGAAACTCTATACCCTGTGAATAACATATTCCCTTGTCCCTACCTCCCAGCCCCTGGCATCTACCGATTGTATTCTGTGCTTTTTTAGTTCAACACTTTTCAGATTGCACATATAAGTGGGTTTATATAATATTTGTCTTTCTTGAACTGGCTTATTTCATTTAGCATATCCTCCAAGTTCATCTATATGGTTGAAAATGGCAGAGTTGTCTTCTCTTTTAATATTGAATAATATTTTGTTGTATATCTGTATGAATCACAGTGTTGTCTTCATATCTTGGCTTTTGTGAATAATGCTGCAATGAACATGGGAATACATACATCTTTTGAGATCTTAATTTCATTTCTTTTAGATACGTACCCAGAAGTGGGGTATATAGGATCATATACTTTCTGTCAATCCCACAAAGCCAGTCTGGGGTAAGGATTAAAAAAAAATAAAGGATGACTATCTCCTATCAAACTGGCACATATATAGAGACATTATGCATGCATTAGAGTTCAGCTAATTTCTTCCTCCCACCCGAACTCCAAATTGTGGTATATTAGATTTTAATACCATATTTTCCAGCATATAAGACGACTGGATCTGATGCAGACAGGAGGAAGATAACAAACAATAGAGAGAGAGCAAGTGCCGGGCAAGTCCCTGGCAAGTTAGCAATGCCCATCATAACTGCAAGCTATGGTATTTTTACACTCGGCATATAAGACGACCCCCGACTTTTGAGATTTTCCTGGGTGAAAAAGTCCTCTTACATGCCAGAAAATATGGTCAGTCCCATTGTCTTAGTTAATGGGACTTGGTCTTTGAGAGATTGATGCACTGTCCTCAGTGTCTTGAAAATTTTGATTACAGTCATCTAGATTGACCGTTAGGTCACAAGAAATTTACTGTGATAATAAAGAGCCCCTGTTTGGCCTCTCGGGAGTTAGCCTAGGCCTCACTTCCTAGAATGACACCCAATGTTGTCCATTGACTCAGAGAAAAAGATTTGTATATATTTGTATTTATTTTTTACAGAGAGGAAGGGAGAGGGATAGAGATTTAGAAACATCGATGAGAGAGAAACATGGATCAGCTGCCTCCTGCACACCCCCTACTGGGGATGTGCCCGCAGCCAAGATACATGCCCTTGCCCGGAATCAAACATGGGACCTTTCAGTCCGCAGGCCGACGCTCTATCCACTGAGCCAAACCGGTTTTGGCTCTGATGGCATATTGATGCCGCAGTTGATTTTATTAGACTCGATGATGTGCATTTTTCTGCATCAAGTCTAAAGCGATCTTGCATGTGATCATGTTAACATCGGCCTGCTTTAATTGTCTTAAGCGTCTACATTTCATCTGCAGTTGGACTGCTCCTCAGGCCCCTGCTCTTCCGCTCCGCCTGCGTTGAGATAAGAGAGAGCATTCACGAAAATGTCTTCTATGTGGAACAGCGGGAATTTTAAAAGAGGTTGATTTCATGATGACATTTGAAAACTCAAAATTATCATAATGTAAAAATCAAATTGATGCCATGTACTTTTAACTTGAATGATAATTCTGTTATCCCTGAATATATCACCCGATCTTTGGCTTCACAAGAAACAGCTTGGCGAGCTAGGGAAGGGATGAATTGGACTGAACAGTGTCGCCCATGCTGGCGCCTGGCCCTCTGATGCCCTTTATTGTTTCTGAAATAAGTAACAAAGTCTGATGGAACGAGGTTTAATAGTGAAGTTCTTCATATTGATGTTCTTCCAAACACTGTAGAAGTGGTGTTTTAATATAATGGAATTACAGTCCTATGAATGGGCTCAGATAGAAGAGCTCTCTTAGTAACAGCCAGCTGTGTGGTAAGAAATACTTCAGTTAAAAGTGGGCTTAAACATTAAACGTGTAATCCTCTGTTTTGGAGTCCTCAATAACATTAATTTTGCAAAGATGTTCTTTCATATTTTCTATAGAATACTTTCAAGAGCGATTCTTGAAAAACCAAGAAGTGTTTGAATGCTTTATCTTTGATGGGTTTGTAAAGGGAACATTGGCGATCTCTATGAAACCATTGTCTCCAATAGGTTAGGGTCCAAACATTCATTATTTAGTTAACAAACCACTTAAACAGTGAAAAATGGGTCTGATCTTCCTTCATTAATCTTATTTATTCTAATAATCATTTAATTTCCATGTATTAATCTTCATGTATGGAAATAAGATCCCTGATATCTTTGACCCAAATAAAATTAGGCACTTTCTATGACAACCCTCATTTTTATAATCCATTAATTTAATATAATTATATTGTAATGAGCTTAGCATTTAGCTAATTCATCATCAAAGCAATTGGCTCATGGCTCACATAGACCGCATGCGCCCACGGAGAGCAGCCTTTGTGCAGGTGTGATAGTGGTACAAACAGCCGCCACCCTTGCACCCACCCAGCCTCTTTGCCCTGTTTCGGTGACAGTCAGCTTAGAATGCCAATCTCAGCTCTGCCTCTGGACTCCCAACACCTGGCTTTGAAGTCTGGTGTCAGATGGACACTGAATTTTTTGCCCACCAGCAACGTATCTGTCTTCTTCAGCCTCAGTTTCTCTTTTGTGAAACCTGTGAAACCATCCTCCAGTCACATTGTAGCTGTGAGGATTTAATAAGAATTCCCGGGCAATGCATTTAGGAGAGTGCAGTGGGCACAGGCTTCTTACTAAATGCAGGGGATTATTCCCTACCATTTACTGTGGGCGTCTAACAGATTCGGGTGTGCGATAGACTAAGTAAAATGGATAAAAGCAACAAATGGGGATAACAATGAAATATTAAAAATAAGGGACATGTGTTAAAACATCTGAGAAAAACCTGTTACCATCACTGGGCAATGAATTTGATTTTATCTCTCTTGGTTACTAAAGCAATATTTTAATGGCTTAAAAATCGTGAATCCACTGTTGGTAGCAATTGTTGTCTAGCATAGCATGTATACAAAGTATTTCCTAACATCGTGTGGGGTTAGAAATAGATTGTAATCTGGACTGACTGCTAGGATGTGATCCCAGAACAGTACCAGACACTACAGACAGAATCAAGTTCATGGGCCATCAGCTGTGTCCCAGCGTGACTTTTGGAGACCATGTCTGTCCTAGGAGCTGGGTAATCAGTGTGTCCTCATTCCAGTTTTTCAAGGTGAAATGAAAGGTCATGTTTCTCAATAATTTATGCATCTTGTGATTGGCCTCGCTGTACCAATAGCAGTGACACCTGTGTCATAGAAGCAGAATACAGCATTGACATCAGCTGTTCTTTCACGTTTTTAATGGTGGAATCAGGCCAGTGACGGTGGCTTCGGGGGGAGTCACTCGCATGCTGGTGGTGGCGTCACCAGCTTCTGACTCTCCATTAATTTTATATCCAGTTTCCATTTTAATGGCTTCTAAAGTGCCTTTACTTTGGGGTATTTATTACTTAGGAAATGCTGGCACTTTCTGAAGCAGCCTCTTATTCAGCACAGCCAGTTGCGCTTGCTGCGCTAATGGTGAAGCATTTGCATGCCGCTGATTCCACTTGGCTCCTGTCTCCACACTTCACTGACTCCCAAGGGTTGGGTGAGTGTGTTGGAACAGTCTCCTCTCCTCCTGAAACTTACCTTCCAACTGGCTTTTTGGAATGAAGTTCTTTCTGTAGTGTTAGCTTTTTTACGTAATTGCGGCAGCTGAAAACAACTGATTGACTTTTATAAAGGCATATTGATTCTTGGTAAATGAATCTTTGCTCTTTCTTGAAATCCTCTCTTCCATTTGAAGGCACAGGTGGCTATTCTGTTTATCTTATGTCTCCATGTCTCAGGTAGTTATGGGCTGGGTACTCAAATCAAAATTTATTCAACATTCTATGAATGAGCAGGAGATGAAGTGATATTACTTGAAAATAGATATTGCAGTCTATTTTGTAGTTGTTTTCAGGGGTGACCTTACATCTTATAGAGATTCCTAGGATACCTGCAGATTTGAAGTCCTTCCCAGGGTTAATAGCCTTCTATCTACCCTCCCCACCTTGTCTTTTTTTCCAGGTGCTTCAGTTTCCCTGACCTCTCTCCCCCTCAGGCATGCTTCTCTTCACCACCGAGAAGGAAAAGATTAAAATCGTCTGCTGCTCGCTTTTCTGGAAGTTTGCCCAAGTTGTAGCATGACATCTGCTGTTTAAATCTCAGATTCTCAGAGGCCTCCCTTGACTACCTTCTGATGCACTGCTTTCTATCCTCCTTTCCCTTGCTTTCCTTACTTTTCTAACACCATCCTGACTTGAAATTTCATTGCCTATTTCCTTATCTGCTTGTTCTCCCTCTAGTCCAGTGGAGTAGAAGTGCAACGGTGTGAACATTACCTGTGAAAGGAAAGAAACCAACTTCATAGCTTTAGGGAAAGGTTAAGACACTCTTGGATTTCAGAAGACCTCTCCTAAATGAGTTTCTAGATATCTTATGGATATATATATATACACACACACACACACACACACACTAGTGCACTAGTGGCCCTGTGTACAAAATTCATGCACACTAAAAGGGAATTAATTAGAGGAAATATGTTAGTATTACTATTTGTCCTTTCTCTATAATAGAAGAGTCAGGCCAGCTCTACCTCCATTGGGGATCAACAAGCCCGGCCAACCCCACCCCCATCAGGCTCTGCAGGGCGGGGGATGCAGCCTCATGTCCTGGCATGGGGGGATGGGGGGAGGGTGCAATCTCAGGTCCCCTGGCCCTGTCCTGTACCGTGTAGCCTCACCCAGACTCGCTGTGCTGTGGGACCCATCAATGCATCTCCTGGTGATTGGTGGTTTGGTCATTACAAATGAAAATAAAGTCATGCATTTAAGCATGTACATTCATTTTCAATGCCTGACTTGTTTACCTTCTCTGAATTGCAAAATAAATAAGATCTTCAGCCAGGTAGCATCATAATGCCAAGTTCTTTATATAATGACACATACCATTCTCTCCACTCAGTTTGCTTCATTTAAATGGATTAAAAGTCTGTGACTCATATGGAAGGCACCTGCTGCTTGCTCTTAATAGAGGAAGCATTAGCTCATTACCTAACGCCATAAAGTGGCTTAAATGGCATATAGTGACTTGAAGATGGAAGGATAAATAACAACAACAACAAACAAAAAACAACATTCAGTGCTGTGGACGGCAGAATCCTCTCCCTTTCCCTTTGTTTTTTTTTTCTGCTTTTCCCATGAACTTATTAGCGCTCTGCCTTAAAATCAACCCAGAAGACAGAATCAGATGATGTAATCTGCATTTTATAGTGCCATTTGAGTACAAAGAGGAGTTTTTCAATCTTTACTTTTTTTTTTTTTAATCAATGCAGCTCAAACTTGCTCCCCACGTTCCAGGAGCCAGGCCAACATGGCTGTGCGGTCACACCTTTGCTGGGTGCAGGGCTGGGGCAGGGAGCCCACCAGGTGTGGGTGTGGCTGGAAAGGAATCAGCTCTCCTCTCTACACAGCAGGAGTCTTTTCATTGTAAAAAGCAAAGCAGCAGCGGTTCTCCATTACCTCTATCCCCAACCCCTTCCTACCCCTGGGGGGCTTAGGAAGGGACTGGGGCGATATTTACTCTCAGCTCTTTTTTTTTTTAATATATTTTATTGATTTTTTACAGAGCAGAAGGGAGAGGGATAGAAAGTCAGAAACATTGATGAGAGAGAGACATTGATCAGCTGCCTCTTGCACGCCCCCTACTGGAGATGTGCCCGCAGCCAAGGTACATGCCCTTGCTGGAATCGAACCTGGGACCCTTCAGTCTGCAGTCCGGTCTCGGCTACTCTCAGCTCTTTGATTTCCCTTATTTAATGGAGCCCAGTGAGAGCTGCTTCTCTGAGTGCATGCCAGCCGGCTCAAGGCTAGCCGCACCTGGAAGGCAAGAGGCAGAGCTGACCAGGGGCTTTGACCAAGCCCAAGCATGTGGGTCACAGCAACCTAGACAGACAGACTTCTCCAGAAGACTCTAGGCCCCTCCCAACTCTGCACCCCAGCTCCCTGCTCTCCCTCTTTCACCCACAGGCACCATCAGCTTGGTGTGCCCCAAGGCTTGGTGTGCAGATGCCAGGGTTGCAGGTTCAAGACCCTCTGCCTCCTCCTGGCACTTTGAGCCATAAGTGCCCACAGGGACCTTTCCATTCAGTCTTGGTCTTTGGTCACTGCTGGGGTTGTCTGGACTCTCTAGGCCAGGGACAGCCAGGACCTTTGTCACCGACCAACGCTGGGCCCGCAACCTGCCTGGGGGTACCCCTGGCCCCAGGAAAAGTGTGGGGGCATGGCCAGCCTGGGTGAGAGGCCATGGGGGGTGGGGAGGTTGGCTAGCAACCCCACCCTCAATTGGGGTGGGAGAAGCTGATCAGGGGTGAGGTTGGGGGAGGGGCTGGGCAGGACAGCCATCTTGTGACTGTTTACAGCTTGAGGGTCAATTTGCATATTACCTCTTTATTATATAGGACAGTGGTCAGCAAATGCATTAGTCAATAGAGCCAAATATCAACAGTACAATAATTGAAATTTCTTTTGAGAGCCAAATTTTTTCAACTTCAACTTCTTCTAATGCCACTTCTTCAAAATAGACTCACCCAGGCCATGGTATTTTGTGGAAGAGCCACACTCAAGGGGCCAAAGAGCCGCATATGGCTCTCGAGCCACAGTTTGCCTACCACTGATATAGGATATCCATTCTCGTTGTAAATTAGTTTACCCTCATTGTAAATTCAATCACTAGTCAACTTTTTCTCCCCAAAGCCACACCTGTTTAAATTCTTATCTCTGACTGTCTTTTTATTTTATTTTCAAGATCGTTTTATTCCTAGAGCCAATTTCTAAATAGTTGCAAATTCTATTTACAACTCCCATGCTCCTGTAAGATTAAGCACTTCCGGTTTTGACCACAGGTCTATGTGTCTGAATATACATGGCATTAAGAGTTAATAAAAAAAAACTGATGAATATCTTTTCTAGAGGCTAAAACATATTTAACGAGATGAATGCCTCGGAAGCTGCCCATGAATCAGATGGCAGCAAACTCTTAATATTGGCAAAAGTGAAAAGCAAAGTTAGGATTTTATGCTAATGTTATGTATTTGGTGGCTGCTCAAGGAAATAACTATTGTAAGATTAATCTGAAGAGACCAGCAGCCAGCCTCTTGCAGTGAGTGATTTTGAACACAAACTTCCTTCCATTTATTGGCAAACAGCAGAACCCTTCAACATCTGCACAGCAAACGTTTCTTCCGAAGTTTCATCTGAAACACAATGATGAGGGGCAGCCTAAAAAAAGTGAGAATTCGCCTGTTTTAGACAGTTTTTAATTTATCTCTATAACATACCATATAAATATAGTCTAGACAACTTAATGTTGTTCCGCAAATTAAAGGTATCAGAGCACAGATTTTGATCTTGGCCCAGTCTTAATACCACAGAACAGGAAATGGTGCGTGTTATTTATGTGCATTCTTGCTTTGGCTGGTGTGGCTCAGTGGTTGGAGTGTTGTCCTATGTACCGAAGGGTGGGGGTTCGATTCTTGGGGTCAGGGCACATATCCTGGTTGTAGGTTCAATCCCTGGTTGGGGCACATATGAGAGACAACTAATCAATGTTTCTCTTTCACATCTCTCTCTCTCTCTCTCTCTCTCTCTCTCTCTCTCTCTCTCCCTCCCTCCCTCCCTCCCTCTCTCCCTTCTCTATAAAATCAATAAAAACATATCTTCAGATGATGATTAAAATTAGTTATGTGCACCTGACAATACAAGCTCTTTGGAACAGCTGGAAATTGGAAAAAACTCTGAATACAAAATGTTGCATGAAGGAAATGGCTGTTGCACTGTAAGCAGAGTGACCATAAAACCCCCTTATCAACCTGGGATGTTAATCTGTTCCAGAAAACGTCTGATCCGGGAGTCTGGGGAGCCGCCCCACAGCCCAGGACATGCCCTGCCTGCTCCGTGAGAGCAGTCTGAAATCATTGGCCAAACCTGTCCCTGGAGAAAACCAATGATTCAGGTGAGTCACTCACAATCAGTTCTTTGCAGGTATTGTCCTCGTGGGTTTCCAGCTCTTTGTCTAACACCACCGAGAAAAGACCTAATCAAATGCTCAGCTAAGTGATCATTAAAAATAATTTTTGAACTTGGGCAGGCAGCTCAGAAGTTGTTTACAATAGGTATGTAGCAATGCTCTAAGAACACGTCTTCTGCTTTCAACTGCTTAGTCCATGAGCTGTGCTTCTAAGCCCTTGGTGCAGGAATGAAAACATTATACTAACTTTATTTATTTTTTAAATATATTTTATTGATTTATATATATATATTATTGATTTCAAGGGAGAGGGAAAAGAGATAGAAACATCAATGATGAGAGAGAATCATTAATTGGCTGCCTTCTGCACGCCTCCTACCGGAGAATCGAGCCCGCAACCCAGGCATGTGCCCTTGACCGGAATTGAACCTGAGACCTTTGAGTCCACAGGCCAACACTCTATCCACTGAGCCAAACCAGCTATGGCTGTACTAACTTTAGACGTGGAAATGTCACAGGTGATGAGACCCCCTACTCCGCCACAGGTTCATCTTAAAGGTACAGACAAAGAAAGTTGAATCTTGTTGGAGTCCAGCCTTCACTTCTCAAAAGACCTTGAAACCAGCTTTTCTAAGCCCAAGTTTGAACTTCCCTGGGGATCCCATAACTTTCCTTGGTGCAAAATAGATTTTCACTTAAGCATTCAACTTTCTTATCAAGCACTTACTTTTAGTTTTAAAACTATTAAGTCCATTTTCTAAAGCTGAGGAAATAGGGGTATGTGCAAGAACCCCAAATAACCTCTTATCTCTTTAACCACATGTAAATATTGCTAACATTCATATGTATATGTTGTTTCTTACGTTGTTTTGTTTATAACAATGTCAGTTTCAATTCTAAAATATGGAATTGTAGACCTTTCCTCGGCTTTTTCACTTAAGTTTAAATCATTAACATTTTGTGGATTACAAAATGTACTTTGAATGCATGAGTGCATTCAAATAATGGCTGAATAATATGCTATTAAAAAATAAACCAAAATGTATTTCAATATTCTGTGAGTAATAATGCTATCTCAGTCATCTTTTATAAAAATTGTTCCCTAAGTCTCTATTTTCTTGTCATTGATTAGAAATAGTGTCCCTGAGTTGGGACATTTGTATAGATTACTGCAGTGGCCGGGAGCACAGAACCAGCTTATCATTTGGTATATTTCAAGAGTTTTCATCCTCCTTACCATTTAGTATATTTCAAGAGTTTTCCATTATGATAGGAGAAATTCTATTCGGCCCTTCTTTTTTAGAGATTAAATGGTCTTTCTTTCTTTCTTTCTTTCTTTTTTTTTTTTTTTGCATACAAAATTGTTTCTTCCATGAATTGCTGAGGAATGTAATTGTGAAATGTATACTCTCATTCGTCCATTTTCCATGCTCTTCCCAAGTTGTCAAAATTATAAACTATTTCCTCATGACCATCTTCATAATGGGGTTCAAGGGCAGTCCTTTGAGGACAGGCATGGGGGACCTGCTCTCTCTCTCAGAGTGATTTGGGGCTGAGGAGACTTCCTTTCCCACCACGTGGGTGAGGAGGAGTGGTTGCCACTCCGGTGCATGGCGATCAAAGGGGCTGATGGGTCAGACCTGGGTTTTCATCTGGCCTGCAAAATAACGCATGTGCGTCTCACACCCCTCTTTCTGCCAAAGCTTCTTATGTGTTTCTCACTGTTCTGTTGCAAAAAAAAAAAAAAAGTGAATCAAGCCATTTATACAAAACCAGCAGGAAACACAATTTTGACTTCAAAATACAGAAAACATCCATCTATATAATAAAAGGCTAATAAGCCAATTGACCTAATGGTGGAATGACTGGTCGCTGTGACCCACACTGACCACCAGGAGCTGCCCCTTGGTGGTCAGTGCGCTCCCATAGGGGAAGCACCGCTCAGCCAGAAGCCGGGCTCATGGCTGGTGAGCGCGGTGAAGGTGGCGGGACCCCCTGCCATCTCCGTGGCAGTGCTCCAGGGCAGGGGCGGCGGCAGCAGGAACAGCAGCACCCAGGATGAATGGCAGCGGAGCTGCACCTGGCCAGCTGGGACTCCTCCCCTGCCACCTGCTGCTTTGGCACTGCTATGTTCCTCGGCGGGGAGGGGGAGAGGGTGCGGGGGCAGGGGGGTACTGGACTCATGGGTTTCACTGATCCCCACAGGCCAAAGGGGATCAGGCTGAAACCCAGCAGTCCGACATCCCCCAAGAGGTCCTGGACTGCAAGAGAGTGCAGGCCAGTCCGAGGAATGCCACCCATGCACAAATCTGTGCACTGGGCCTCTCGTTAAAAAGCTTCCCATTTTCCTAAGTGTGGAGGGCCTGCTGGTCCTGAAAGTACATCCTCCTAAACTACATGTGAAAAGTGTGCAAAGGCATTTGGAGTGGAAGCCAGATTTCCCCCACCCAGGTGCTGCTGATGTGGTGTTCCATGTGATGGGGTTATTTTTAGTTCTGCTAGCCGAGATCAAGCATTTTCATATCATTTGCATTTGCATTCCTCCTCTTTGTACATTAGCAATTCTGTTTCTCAGTCAGCAGTAGGGCCACCTTAATGGCATCCAATTACGTTCCAGCAAAGGTTAGGCTGTTATTCAAAGTGAACACTATTGTAAACTGTACTTAGCAAAAGGGTCTTTAAAAAGGCATTTTAGCAAAATCATAATGACAAATAGTTGAGGTCCTATAGGTTTAATTTGGCTGAAATATTGCCGTCATTCAGAAATTTGTATGACTTTGTTAAAGTGGTTAAGAGCTATTTTATAGACATGTTATGTTTTGCTTATACAGTGAAGAGTATGTGAATCTTAAACCAGTGTTTCAGGGAAATAACATCAGATTCTAGCAGGGAAAAACTTTTTGGTGTTGAGATTCTTCTGAGCCATTCTGGTCAATGAAGACAGTCGCCAGAGTTAAGTCCCTGTTTGGGAGCGCTGTATATGAGGCGACTTTCTGATTTGAAAGAGCCCATCCTTATATTCCACAAATGAGTGAGATCATGTGGTATTTGTCTTTCTCTGACTGGCTCATTTCGCTTAGCATAATGCTTTCCAGGTCCATCCATGCTGTTGCAAATGGTAAGAACTCCTCCTTTTTTACTGCAGTGTAGGGACAGATCCAGAGGCAGAGAAGCATCCACCAGACTGCCGGACCTCGGAGGGAAGATAGGGGAGGGTGGGGGGAAGGAGGAGAGGTCAACCAAAGGACTTGGATGCATGAATAGAAGCCTAACCAATGGACACAAACACCAGGGGGGCGGGGGCATGAGGTGGGGGATGGGGGCAGGGTCCATAGAGGAACAAAGACACACATGTAATACCTTAATCAATAAAGAAATAAAAAAGAAAAGAAAGAGATCATCCTTGGGGAAAGTACACTGTCCCCTGTCGCTGGTCAGAGCCCTACCACCTCTGAGGTAAAAAGGCATGACTCAAAAAAGAGCGGTTACAAATATTTGTGAAAAAGCACTTGAAGAGTTTTGAGAACTATAAACTCACTTTCTCTGCCAACACATACACATGTTCTCAGATAGGTTCTCAGGTGTGGAAATATGTGTGACTCTCTGGGGTCCAAGAGTGAACCAGACGCATACTGTGCTGGTGAGCGTTTTCCATCGGTCCCGTCACCGATTCCGTGAGCTCAGTGATGTGTAAATGGGAAAGCTGGCACCTCCATCTTTCCCGACTGTGCCAGTTGGTGAATAAACACTAGTTAAGGAACAGTGTCATCTCACATTTCTGCATGGCACGGGTCTCAGTGTTGCTTACAAAACGGATCATCTGGAGGACTTTTAGGCTTGGTGGGGTGCAAGCATTTCCCTGGAAACCAGAGCCGTTGGAGGGAACACAATAGCTAAGTACTCTTAAAGGCTTGCTTTCTATCTATGCCAGTCATTCTCAAATGGCAATTTTGCCCCCCTTCTCTCCCCCTTCCCCCCCGCCCCGTGACATTCAGCAATGTCTGGACACATTCTTGGTTCCTCTCACTGGGCGAGTGCTGCGGGTAAATTATATGCTGCTCAACATCCTACTTGGCACTGAACAGCGTCTTGGAGCAGAATGCTGATAGTCTGGATACCCTACTTCACCCCTAACACGTGCCTCCCTGTTTTAGATCAGCTTCGTCTTCCGTGCATTTGGCTGGCTCCTGACACCTGGCAGTGTCGCTTAGACCTCCTCCTTGCTAGAGAGGTGCTTCCCTCTGGGGGCAGCGAGGTCTCACCTGGGACTCGGGACCTTGGTGCCTTTTCTCCACTGGGGCTCCTCTGACTCTGCTGTCATCCTGGGTCTAAAACTCTGTTTTCAATGTCATAGCCCATTGCCCAGCCAGCATGGCTCAGTGACTGGGCTCAACCTGGGAACCAGAAGGTCATGGTTCGATTTAGGTCAGGGCGCATGCCTGGGTGGTGGTCTTGGTCCCCAGTGTGGGGCGTGCAGGAGGCAGCCGATGAATGATTCTCATCACTTATGTTTCTCTCTCTCTCCCTCAGCCTTCCTCTCTGAAATCAATAAAAATATTAAAAAATAAGATAAAATTTTATGTCAATGTAAAAAAAAATGTACCAAAGTTAAACAGTTAAGGAACACATTATTCAAGACTACTGTGATAGGAGAGAGACACCGACTGGATGCCACGGAGAGGGAAAAGGGGGGAGTCTCAGTGCTGGGTGCGCGAATGGAAGAGGCCTGGAAGGCACAGGGGAGGAGAGGCAGGTTGATGCTGGGATGTGGGGTGTGTACTGGTAGCAGACATTGAGGTACCCCTGCGTGTGCAGATGTTTTCTCTGAGGTGAGGCCGTCTGTGTCACTTCATCTTCGCCACTGAACTTACTGATAGGCTCCTGCCCTTCCACAGGGACTGGGGGGGGGGGGGGGGGGGGGAGAGGGGGAGGGCTCTCACTTTGATGATAACATTTCAAAGAGGAAGTGCAGAGGTCACTCAAAAAGACATTTCCTGAGTTGTAAAACTTGCCAAAGGCTAAGAGAAGATTGGCATCTATTACAGAGGGGCAGAGGGAAAATTCACAGTTGCAAGGTTTGTAAGTAAATACTCAGAGGAAATGGAGGTCATGGGCTGGAAACCTGTCTAAAATTCGGTCAAGCTGCAGGGGAACATTAGGCCAGCTTAGTCAATTTTTATAGAATTTGTTCACCGTTGCTTTATAAGGGTCAGCTCTTTCTTCCTGTTATGTGATGAGCTCCGTAAAGACTTTCCTTTCTTTTAAATCTAAGCTGAGTTGGTTGTATTTTGTGCTCACGGTGTATAGCGCAGCACACGGAGATGGAGTAGGTGCTGTTAAAGTCCATGATGGTTATGTCTACTTTGGCACTGGAGATTGAAATAGGCAGACATTCTCATGTCAAATATTTAACTATAATAAAACCTGAGTTTTTATTTTATTTTAAACTTTATGATAAAAAGAAAAGAGAGCATAACAGACTGCAAACTATGTCATACAAGCTATGAGCATATTGCACTCTGTAAGTTAATCAGAAATATAACCACTAAATTATAGTCTACTTTATCGATAAAACTGTAGGCTTGGAGTGAATCATAAACAGGGTTGAGTCCCAGAGTAATCACTTTCTAACCCATTAAACTCTGAAATTCAGTTTGCCAACTGCAAAATGAGTGTAATACACCCACCTGCCTCCTAAGTTACCTTAAAGATGAAGTGGAGTTGTGTGATCGCTTCTTATTTCATCTTCTCCTTGGGTGGTCCGACCTAGTCTCTGTGTCCAGTTCCATTTACATAACAATGGATTTCCCATCTCTAATGCAGAGTGTCTCCTGAGCTCAGGATGGTCCCCATACCAGCTATATAATGACTTCTCCTTTAGTATCCTCAGAAAACCTCACATATCTAAAGCATGAAACAGCACCATTGTCTCCAGCTCTACTCAAGACAGATCAAGGGAGGTTTGTCTTTTCTCTTTCTCTCCCTCGGGGACCTGTATCTAATCAATTCAGATATTTTCTCTCCTAGCCATTGTTTTCCAATTATTCATTTATTTCTAGTTCAACTGTTACCTCCTGCTCCATGCTGTATACCATTCATTCTGCTCTGAATGCCTTTATGTTTTTCCTGTCCTTTCTAGCCTTCGTTTTATTTGGATTCTACCAGATCTTTGAAGAACACAATTCTGAATTACTTCAGCTACCTGCTTGTTCCCAGAATTTAAGTTATAATAAGCACTCAAAATTGGTAGCTAATACTGTGATGACTGGTATTATTTTTGCTATAGATAAAATGCCGTGACTCTCTAATATAAGTGTGTAAACCTCCGTACCCCCGGATTAGTGAAAAATACTTGCCCAGATGGGGTTGTAGTAATACCTTTCTTCTGATTTGTTCTGCCATTCTCATTTAACTTTCTCTAAATTCTACCGATAACCTTTCTGTGTTTCTACTCTGTTCCCTTTTCCTAACTAGTCCGTGCGGGATGCTATGCTGATATATTCAAGTTTATATGACACATTACATAAAATTCTCAGTGTTTGTCATTGCTTAAATGTTAAATATTAAGCCTTCATGCAATTAGTTCTTATCATATCCAGCAAGACTTCCTCTGCTCCCTTTTTCTGTGGATGGGGGGGGGTAGGTGATCATTTCACTATTAACTATGTCAGAGATTAATTCTTTGTAGCAGCAGTTCTCTTTCATCAGCAGGGGCATCAGGGTAAGGCAGTTTAATGAGGCCAATGAATAGTCTTTAAACCCAACCACATTAGGACCACCCTTGTCCATTTTTGGGGAAATAGACTCCTGGACCCCGATTCAGACTAACTGACTGAAAACTTTCTGGAGGTTGGTCCAGAAACTAGCTAGTTAAATCCAGCTAGTTCTGCAGGATAGCGCTGGGTTGGCAACCTTGCTGTCAGCCCTGACTGATGGCTTTTAGGGCCAACACCTGCTATAGTGTGATACATGACAATTTACTTAACGTCCCTTTGACTACTTACCATAATCTTATCTCTACAATGGGTATAATAATATGAATTGTCCCGAACTCATAGGGCGAGTGTGAGAGTTACATGAACATGCAAAAGGCATACAATACTGTTTGGTCATGATCAACACTCAGACATAAAAGCACTAAAAATATGTCTCATTGTTGCAAAGAAACGTTTTATTATATAGATTGCTAAGAAAAGATTCCCAGCAACTCATGTCCATTTTAAGTTCTAGGAATTACTTTTTTTATTTCTATAATTTCTATAAAAGTTGCTGATCTCAGCAGAACAAGACCATTTGTGCCCCTTTCAGATGAAGCAACTGGTGCTCTGGGACCCAGAGTATTCTTAGTTGTATTTCTCTACTTGTCTTTGACTTAAAACAGTTGTAAGGTTAAAGGGGCAGTTTCTCAAGAAGAGCAAGGCCAAGATGTCTGGCAGTAATCTTACGTGTATTCAAAGTGCAGTCAGCAGATTATGGCTCTATTGGGACCATTTCCTAAGAAGAGACATCTGACCAGGCCAGCTAAGTTAGAAAGAATTGTTCTCAACTGATATAGCTATAGAGTAATTTACTAACTGAGCTGGACTGTATTAACTCTATTTTGAACAGAGATCAAGCTTTAAAACTCTTTGTATCTTCTGTAACTTTAAAAAAAAATTATATTGAATTTTTAAATTGTTTTCTTTATTAAGGTATCACATATGTGATCTTATCCCCCGATTGCCCTCCCATCCCCCCCCCCCATGCCCTCACCCCCCTGTTGTCTGTGTACATTGGTTAGGCTTATATGCATGCATACAAGTCCTTTGGTTGATCTCTCCTCCTTCCCCCACCCTCCCCTACCTTCCCTCTGAGGTTAGATGGTCTGATCAATGCTTTTCTGTCTCTGGATCTGTTTTTATTCATCAATTTATGTCGGGCATCATATTCCACAAATCAGTGAGACCATGTGATATTTATCTTTCTCTAACTGGCTTATTACATCTATGCTGTTGCAAAAGGTAAGAACTCCTTCTTTTTTACTACAGCGTAGTATTCTATCGTATAGATGTATCATAGTTTTTCAATCCACTCACCTGCTGATGGGCACTTAGGCTGTTTCCAAATCTTAGCTATGGTGAATTGTGTTGCTATGAACATAGGGGTGCATATATCCTTTCTGATTGGTGTTTCTAGTTTCTTGGGATATAGTCCTAGCAGTGGGATCACTGGGTCAAATGGGAGCTCCATTTTTAGTTTTTTGAGGAAACTCCATATTGTTCACCACAGTGGCTGCACCAGTCTGCATTCTCACCAGCAATGCACGAGGGTTCCTTTTTCTCTGCATCCTCACCAGCACTTGTCTTTTGTTGATTTGTTGATGATAGCTATCTGACAGGAGTGAGGTGGTACTTCATTGTCATTTTGATTTTCATCTCTTAGATGATTAGTGATGTTGAGCATGTTTTCATATGTCTCTTGTGCTTCCTTATGTCCTCTTTCAAAAGTATCCATATAGGTCCGTTGTCCAATTTTTATTGGGTTGTTTATCTTCCTTTTGTTAAGTTATATGAATTCCCTGTAAATGTTGGAGATTATACCCTTATTGGTGGTAACATTGGCAAATATGCTGAGTGGCCAGATTATTATGATCTCTGAATGCATAATAAATCTGGCCACTCAGTGTGTGCGTGTGTGTGTGTGTGCACGCGCACGCACGCGCGTGTTTGTGTGCATGTGTGTGTGCATGTGTGCGTGTGTGCGTGTGTGTGTATGTGTGTGTGTGTGTGTGTGTGTTGTATTTTACAGATCTGGTGCATGAATTGGTGCATGGGTGGAGTCCAGCCAGCCTGTCCAGGAGGAGGGGACATAGCTGGTTGGCCATCCTGCCTGTTGGTCAAACTTCTGGTCTAGGGGAAAGTTTGCATATTAGCCTTTTATTATATAGGATATACACTTAGTGGCCAAATTATTATGTGTTTCAGAGATTATAACAATCTGGCCACTCAGTGTATGTTTTCCCATGCAATGGGCTTTCTTATTGTTTTGTGGATGGTTTCTTTTGCTGTATAGAAGCTTTTTATTTTAATATAGAATTTATCAGGGTGACATCTATATATATAAAAGGCTGATATGCAAAGTGTCCCCTCGGGAGTTTGGCAAAGAGACCGGGAGTGACCACTAACTATGACATGTGCTGACCACTAGAGGGCAGCACGGAATGAAAGAAGGAAGGCCCCAGCTGGCAGTCGGCATCCAGGGTAGGAAGGCCCGGGGTTGGCAGCTGGTTGGCACCAATCAGCTCTGAATGCCTGCCAGGCGTAGGGACCCTACCTATGATGCACTGGGCCTCTAGTCGGTTAATAAAATTATAAAGATTTCATATGGACCATTCTGTAATATGTCATCTGTATATTATGTGGTGTGTTTACCACCCAATGTCAAGTCTCCTTTCATCACCATATATACTATACTCCCTCTGCCTCCTTCTGTCTCCCACCACCCTTCTTTTCATCTGCTCATCACCATGCTGTTGTCTGTGTCTGTGAGTTTTACTTGATTAATTAAAAAATAATTTCTTCTATAACTTGTAAAATGGTGCTAGGCATGTCAGAGAAAAGAAATAATTGATGATTGGCTATTATGCAAGAATCTGAAGTAATTAAAGCAGGTCCAGAGAGTACTCAACTAACATTATTTCAAAGCAAGTAGCTTATGCATGTGCTTGTTACATATTCACATCTGAAGCTTTTGGATACAGCCTTCCTCTGTGTGTCATACCCGTTGTCATGCACAGACGCTGTTCCAGCACATGTTTTGCCTTGTCATTATCCATTTATATGTCTCTGTGCTTTTTGTATGCACAGATAGTATCTGGTTCATATTTATCCCTTTCCTTGTCCTTCCAAGGAACTCAAATATATAAACTGAATTAATGAACTAATTAGTGTACTTTTTGTTTTGTTTTCAAAGCAGAATCGGTGCAGAGGTGAATAAATATATTTTCTTGGAGACTTTCTGGATGTTGAAAAATTTACTCCCCCCCCCCCCAAAAAAAGGGGGGGGGCAATGTATCATAAATCAGTACTAATCTATTAACTCTAATGTCCTAATGGCCGGATGCTTTGTTTATAGCAATATGCAGTTGCTTTGGGAGGTGGTGTGTTACTGAAACCAGCAGTTAGCCCCTCTTGGCATCCATATGACCCAAACAATCTCTTTGGATCAAATTCCTTCAGTATAATTTTTATGATTGCCATAATCTCATGATTGGGCTATTATTGGGGAGTTGCAATACTTGTGGCGTGAATCATCAATAACGAAGTGAAGAGGGGTGTCAGAGGAGGAAACCATGAACCCAGAAAGCAGACGGTTCTCACGGTGTAGAAGCCCACGGTGCTAGGAAAGTAGGCACAAGGGAGTGTGGGAGGGTTTGGGCTCAGTGACCCAGCACTTACAGACTCCTATTCACTCTCTGAGCAGTTCATCTTGTTCTAATACAGGCCAGAGAAAGAGATTGTTGGGAGTTAAACTGAATCGTGTATGCAAATTTCAACATGCCCTATAGGGAAGAACACAGATACCGATAGCAAGAAAGGACAAACTAAGCACTGGTTAAGTGAATACATAATTTAAGAAACTGAGGCTTGAAGAGATGATGAGATATGTCCAAGGCCATGGAGATTCATATTAATTCAAATGACATCTCTGAACACCTACTGTGAGCCAGTTATTGTGGTAGAGGCTCCTTTGCATTTTGTCATTTCCATATCAGTGTAACTCTCAGAAGAGGATCCTCAATATTAGATTTGGGCAGAGAAGTAACATCATATCAGAACTGCTCTTTTATATCTTGAATTGGTTCTAGAAAAGCTATTTCACATGAACAATACTTCTGGGATAAAGGAGAGGCTACTTCTCTTGTCCAACAGGACTAAGGCAATTTTCCATCTTGACTCTAGTTGAAGGAGAGGTGATGTACTGTTTAAAAGCACAGCTGGTCCAGGAGAGAACAGAGAGGCACGAGTACCCTGCTAATCTCTTGGGTTCCACTTCTTAACGTGCATTAGTGAGACATTATTCTTAGGCTGCTACAGTACTAGACAGGTCTAAAGTGTAAATTGCCAGGTTCTCTTTATGTATAATAGCATAACAACTGACAGGGCACTGCTGTATATCCTGACTTCAAAACCAAAATACTAATAGACCAATTCCTAAACCTATGTCTCCTCATCAACAGCAGATTGAACCAGAGGGGCTGGGATAAACCCAGCACCTGGTTTACAGTAGACGCAAGTGGCCAATGTAGTCAACTCTCAGCAAAAGCTGTGAGCTAACCTCTTAGTCTTAGATCCAGAGGTTATAGTAGTCCGTGTGCAAAGGAAGAAGAAAACAGTTAATCAGATAAGCAAGGGGAATGCTGCACGCCTGATAAGACAATCGGAAATCACAATGACCGGGTAGCTCCGTGCCAGTCTTGCCGTTCCTCAATTCCAATGCGTTTGCTCTAAGCCTGAATTTGTTTTTATCCGTTGGGTTTCATGAGTTTTTCTTTGCCTCTAAGAAAACACGCCACTACCCTTTTTTAATTAACTACTTTTTCCTTCAACCCCCCCAAAAAAATCCTGGCTAAAACAAACTCATTTATTAAACACTAGTGGCCCAGTGCATGGAATTTGTGCACATCAAAAAGGAATTAATTAGAGGAAATATTTTAATGTTGCTATTTGCCCTTTTTCTATAATGGAAGTATCAGAGATGAAAGAAATTTAGTAAAATGTATATGAAAATATTCTTCCTGTTAGAGTCTGGTGCCACAGGAACCAGAATCAAGTCCCCACCCACCCACGTGCACCTCAAAATTGCATAAGACCCAGACTAGGCTGGCCCCACCCCCATTGGGCTAGATCCAAACCCTGCCGGTCCCCCAGACCCTGTCAAGCCCGGCTGGGTGGGAGGCGTGGCCTTATGTCACCTGGCCTGGCGCCAGGGTGGGGGCGGGGCAGAGGGCACAGCCTATGGTCCCCTGTCAAGCCCCATGAGAGTCAAGTCACCACCCAGTGGGGGACACAGCTTCAGGTCCCCTGTCCCAGGCCAGCGCCATGCAGCCTCAGGTCCCTGCTGATTGCTCATTAAGGATCATTACAGGAACTCGGTCTCCGCTGTGGGCACAGCCATCTTATGTTACGGGATGCCTGTCTCCGTTGTGGGTACAGCAATCTTGTTATGGTGTGATGGTCAATTTGTATATTCCCTCTTTGTTAGATAAGATATTTCATTCTGTTATCAGTACTTTAACATATCAAGTTATCAAGTGTCTAACATTTCACAGCTTCAATAACAATAGGAACTTTTAAGTCCTTCATTTAATGTCTGAAACATATCTTGGTTCAATGGGACTGATCTATGTACTCCCTTGATAAGAATTCTTTCATTACTAAACTTTTTAGTTTTTGATTGCTAAATATTTCTCATAAGGGGAAATTTATTGATTCTTATTTTTCTTTGGGGAGCATTATTTATTTTATATTTTCTCTGAACATAAAGTTCAAAAGGTTGGTTGGTAATCATCCTATATAATCCTATATAATAAAAGAGGAACATGTAAATTGACCATATTTCTGCTATGCTCTCCAGCCAATCAGGAGTGAGCATGCAAATTAACCTGACAAAGATGGCAGGTTAATTTGCATGCACAGGCACTGGGTGGAGAGCAGTGCAGAAAAGCCATTGGAGAGTGCAGTGGCTTGGAGAACTTGGCTCCCCAAGCCACCAGATGAAGAGCAGAGAGGGAGAGCCGGTGGCTTGGAGGATTTGACAGAGTGGGAGGCTGTGGGACCGAGAGAGAGCAGGAAGGGAAAACCAAGAATGGGGGGAGGATAGGGGAGGCAGGAATTCTGGGAATAGTAGTTCTGGTGGCAGCCCCAGGACTAGAAGTGGAAGCCCAGAGCACCGGGAGCACCAAGAATGCTGGAAATCTTGTTCTGGTGACAAACAGATCTCCTGGACACTAGAGCAGTTGTTGGCAAACTCATTAGTCAACAGAGCAGCAAACTGCGGCTCGGGAGTTGCATGTGGTTCAAGAGCTGCAGTTTGCTGACCACTGCATTAGAGCAAAGTGAGCCTGGAGCAAGTTATTGTTGTGGTGGAGGAGGGAAGGAAAGCAAAGGTGAGAGACATAAGTAAAATCAGAGTGTCTAGGAAAAATTAAAGGAAGATATCCTAAAATTTCCAGGAAATCACCATTGAAGCAAAGCAAAGAAAAAATGCCTCTGTTCTTCTGTGAGCAACAAGCCAAACTGGGTTGGAATCTCAGACAATTCGCTCAGACACACAGACACACAGAAACTCCCAGATTGGAGAGGGCTCCCTGAGGGCTCCCAGATTGGAGAGGGTGCAGGTCAGGCTGAGGGACCCACCTCCATGCATGAATCTTTGTGCACTGGGCCCCTAGTACCATTATAATTAGAGGTCCAGTGCATGAAATTTGTGCACAAGTAGAGTCCCTATACCTGGCCAGCAATCGGCCAATCAGGGCCTTCCTTCTCCCAGCTGTTGGCTGATGGCCGGGACTTTCCTTCATTTTCTGCTGCCCCCTGGTGGTCAGTGCATGTCCTAGCAAGTGGACAAACTCCTGGTTGGTTGAACTCCTGAGGGGACAATTTGCATATTAGCCTTTTATTATATAGGATCAGCGTGGTTCACCTAGCGTTTGTGATTGTTTTAAGGACATTTTACCTAATTTATGTACTCAAGCATTCTACTGATTTTCCTAAGGAGTTTTCACTTATATTAGAAATATCAGAAACCGTGCACATGGATTTATCTGTCCTAACTTTTGAATAGGTTACTTCCTCTTGAAATCCTATTTTTGTGCCAGATATGTAACTTTGATTTTGTGTTTGAGGGTATTGTAACCCTGACAACCCACACATGAGTTCATATTTAGATTTTCTTGTAGAAGTCAATCAACTTTTCTGCTAAGTTGACATGAGTTATATCTTTGTGCATTACAGAAAGTTTCTCTTGATATTTCAGATAAAAAATTGCCCACTCACGGGTAAAGGAATGTTTCTGAGCCATTAAAAATGTCAGTGTAAGAGATGTCAAAACTGGAATTTCAGTGTAGGCTCCAAGAAGCAATAATTGCCACAGAAGGTACCAGGTCAATATTACCAAGGAAATGAAAAAAGGTTTAGATCTAAGGGTTTCAGGAATCCCTTAGGCAAGAGCATAAAAAAGGTATAAGAATTGGCTAAGGAAAAGATTTTGTAAGGGGTACTCTTTCTGTGTGTGTTTTTTTTTCTCTCTGTCTGTATAAAGGAGCTTCTAGCATACTTTGAATGAATGTTGAAATATTAATTCATATCTTACACTGAAAACTTCTGACCCCTAAGCTGGGACTCTGCTTTCTAAGTTGAGATAAATCTAGAACCGTCTATGATGTGAGATTCAGCAGGGAAGCTAGCTGCAGAGCCAGGCAAGTTTCATCCAGTGAGAGGAAAACAAGCTTCCCAATTGAATAGAACTTAAATATAATTATGTTTGTTTACATCCACAGAATGTAAACCCATTTTTATTTAGATAAAATAAGCAGGCGGAGCATTATCTCTGGTGTTTCACATATCAGGTGATCAGGAAAGGCCATTAAAAATAACATTTAAACAATTTAAAAAAAAAACTTTGTTACAGATGTTCCCTTTTTTTCTCCCATTGACCCCCTCCACCCTACTCCAGCCCCTTCCCCAAGCCTTCACCACACTATTGTCTGTCCATGGTTATGGATATATGCATGTAATTTCTTTGGTTAATTTCTCCCATTCTCTCTAAAATACTTTAGTCTGTTGCATGCTTCAATGTCTCTGGACCTATTTTGTGTATCAGTTTATTTCATGCATTAGATTCCACATACAGGTAAGAACATAAGGTATTTGCCTTTCTCCAACTAGCTTATTTTGCTTAGCATGATACTCTCCAGCCTTCCATCCTGTCTCAAAGGGTAAGAGATTCTTCTTTTATACAGCTGCATACAGCTCCGTGGTGTAAATATAAGCCCCCCCCCCAAAAAAAAATTTTAAAAGAATGATAGCATTGAGAGTTGGTTTTTCCCAGAAACCACACTTTATTAGGATATTCTATTGTGCTAATGAAGGAACTGGTAAGATGTAGTCATTAAGAAGTAATGATATTTTTAAGTAATCCTCTGTTTTAAATTCTGTGGCAGTCTGTGGCAGTTGGGTGGAGCAGAGTATTTTAGTGCAACATGTTGGACCCTTGAACCAAAGCTATGCTCTCTGTCTTCCAAACGGAAGTGAGGCAAAACAGGTTCAGGTGGGGTTGAGATGTTTTTAAAAACAGCAAAAGATATGAAAGAAAAGCCATTCTTTACATTTCAGTCCCATTGCGATCTAAGGACACAACATTTGCATTCACCCTCTAATCTTTTGCGATGACATTTGGGTGGAGTGAGCAGAACTGAAACCTTGCAAGAATGGAAGAAGAATGAGTTGGCTGGCACTTCTAAAGGAAACTGCAGCAATAAGCTCCGAGGAGAAAGGAGAGGGACTGAACTGTAGTCCACAGTGACTGAAGACAAAGAAAAACAGCACCCCTGTGTTTCTAACGTGTGTGAGAAGAGAAGGAGTGGCCTGGGGCCAGCAAGCACCGGGAAGCTGCCCGGACAACCGGGCAGAGTGGTCACCGCGAGAAAGCCCAGTGGGTCCGCAGAGTAAGGAACAGGAGGAGAGGGCAGCACCAGCAGGAGGAGGGAGAGTCCTCTTGCCAAGACAGTTAGCGAGACTCCCTTTCCATCCCGCTGAGCGCGTCACTCACTCGGAAAGCTTGGGAACAGCCCGGGGTGGGTTTGACATGGTTCAGAATCGATGCTCCTGAGTTGATGGAAGAAAGAGACAATAATAAAAGTAGTGTCCATTGATCTAGTGTGATAGCCTCCCAACATTTCCATGCAGGGCGGGGCCGTAATTGGAAACAGGGATTTGAGCAGCTGACGGTAAATAGAGAACCGCCTTAGTAATAAAATGTGAGCAATTGACATCCACATACCATTACCTTTTAGAATTGGTCTCATCATGTCAGGACACTTCATGCTTTGTAGTTAACATTTGGGTTTGCTAGCCCCACCACATGGCACTGGATTCATAGATCCTCCCTCTCCTCTCTGTCTCTGTTGACAGCTACTCGTCAGTCATTTCACCTCATGCCAATTGGGCCATCCCCGTGTAGAGGGATGGATGACAGAGGCTGTGGAACCTGGACCAGTTAGTATTTGCCATCACCCATGGCACTGTTTAGAATTTACCTGGAATAAAAATTGAATATACCACCTAAAGTTGCCTGAGGGTATTATTACCATTTTAAATATATTTTTATTAATTTCAGAGAGGAAGGCAGAGGGGAGAGAGAGAGAAACATCAGTGATGAGGGAGAATCAGAGATCGGCTGCCTTCTGCACACCCCTGACTGGGGATGAAGTCCACAACCCAGGCATGTGCCCTGACCAGGAATTGAACCATAACCTCCTGGTTCACAGAGCCATGCCGGCATGTTTTTTCTCCCATTTCCACCTGTGCTTGGGAAGTCGCCATTCAGGACAGGCAGGAAATGCCCGACATTCTTGTTCTTGGCAAACTATAGACACAAGATGCCTTCGCTGAGTCTCCACTCGTTTCCATCTGTAGTCTCATCCCCTTTTGAATGCACTCAGGAACACGTCCGTGTAAAGGCACCCAACTATTTCTGGACAATTAACATAATAACGAAGGAATTTGAGGTATCTGTCCTGGTGCCTAGCACATTTGCTTGTGCCCCAGGGGTCCAGAAAAAGGGAAAGTTACATGTTACCCAGACACTTCAAGGGTATGTTATCCTAGATGCAGAAAGACAGACAGGCTCAGTTGAGGTAAAGGTTGACAGTGAAGATACCGGCCCAGGACGTAACTGCCCACCATCACTGCTTTTAGTTAAATTTCAGACCATCCTTTGTGGTGACTTTCGGTCTCTGAGTTTGAAAGACCACCATGCAGGCCTCCGCTGAGCTTGTCAGGTCAGCCTGTGGCCCCTTTCTCCCACACATCCCCCTTTTGGTCATAAATCAATCCAAAGGAGGCATTGATGACCAACCCGCTGGTTGGATAATGGAGTCCCACGGTGCTAGGAAGGCTTATTCCTAGGATGTCTCAGTGTCAGCATGAATTGCTGAACAGGTAGACCACTGGGGATGGGGCAAGACCATAACCTTCAATGGCATTTACGATTGAATTATCATTATTCAACAAGGACAGGTAAATGGGAGGCAGTCAGATGCTCCATGTCCTTGTTAAAAAGTATTCTGGATCATTTCTAATTTTTGAGCCACCATGATCCAAGTCATTTTGCTGTTAAGTTTTTTTGTTTGTTTGTTTCTTTGCTTCTGTATCTAGTAAGACATTTGCGTATCAGGAACAAAAGGGACACAACTAACCCAATAAAACCAATTGGGAACAGAAGATGTCTAAGGAGAAGAAAAGTCTAAGGAGTACAAGCATCCCAGCCAACTGGAAAACCCTTTACAAGTATTATCATAACCTTTTATCAAGCTAATTATATGTTTTCTTCCTTCATCCACTGTCATTTTCACCTTATGATATGTTTGGCCATATGAATTAAGACTCTTTATTATTTCATTATGTAGAAGCTCTAATTTTTTTTTTCTGGCCAGTTAGTTTCCATAGAAATGACTTCATAGGTAGGATTGAATTCAATTTCCCAATACATTGGTTTTTCAGTTTCAATGTTATCATAGTTTTTATGAATCTCAGGTAAAGTTATTGTCTACAATTTCAGTATTACACCATATTCCAGTATTATTTAATGTAAACTTGTTGGTATTACAGTAAAGATCCCTTAGAATAACAGACACGTTTTTAACCCTTCCCAGTCAAATCGACCCTTTCCCATACACTATATATTGTTATTCGCTGGGGTAGTACCATAGGCCAGGACTGGGTGAGTTCAGTGTCTGATATGGACTGGGGGATTAACTGTTCACCTGCCTGACTTCTACATTCAGACAGTGAGATGGGTTTCCATTGTTTATTATGTTTAAATATGGCCCATCTACTTCCCATTGGGAGTATTATCGTGTTACTGAGATGGTCTCTATGCTGGCCAGTTGAACTACTGGGAATTTAAATTTAGGATTTAACCAAGGCAACTGGGCTTTTAAAACACAATGTTGTAGATCGCATTTCCCATCCAAACTTTTCCAAATTTGTGGGGAACCATATAATGGCTTCTGCAGCCATTATAGTTGGCCATGCTTTCATAGCCACTTCAGATTCCACTTGCATTAGCACAGACATCAGGCCGTGTTGAGTTAGGGTACAGGCATGTTCCCATGGTTGGGTTTGTGCATGAATTTTTATCGCCTGTCGAGTCCATTCTATCCATGAAACTAAGGCTTTATTCTCTTTTCATGCTGCTTCTTACCCTTTTCCTTCTTCCTGAAACAGCATTTCTTCTATATGACCTATTTGAGATAAAGAATCTTTTTCTAATAAATGACCTTCTTCATTAGCTGCAAGTTCAGCTTGGTCCAGGATACGAAGGCCAGCCCCCTACTCATCCAAGTATTCCCCCTTTGCTTCTTCTAGGAGGCCGATATTGTTGGATCCACCAGGAGTGTTGTTGCTGTTTTCTATGTTAATAATTTAACTGTAAGCACTTAAAATTAGAGCTTATAGATAAGGAAATAGTGAAGAGTCTCAATTCATATGGCCAACTTTAAATTTATTACTTAAGCTCACGATAGCTATCGGCTTATTTTATATTCATTAGATTGCCATTTTCTTGAGCTCCAGAATTGTGCAGTTTATCTGCACATCCTCAGTGACTAATAAAAATTCTGGTCCATGACAATATCAAACAGATTTCTCGAGTGAGTGAACAAACAGCCCTCTAGTTCTTAGCCAACCTATATTATGACTTCAGTTCAAGTGCTGAGATACTCCATATTGGCCCTCAGAACTCTTAAGTTAGCATTGTTGTGTTATTTTTTTTATAGCAGTTGGTTTAGAAAATAAATGCATAATTAAACACAGTTCTAGTTGTGTAGAAATGGTTAAATTGTAATGCCAAACTCCTCAGAGTATTTTATAGGCTAGCGTGGAAATTTAATTTGCTTTCAGAGGTGTAATCTTTAAATTTTTCTAAAGTCATCGACCAACTCACCAAGAAACAGTATTTATTTGGAATAAATAGTAGGAATAGTTGCTATTTATCCAGAAAGTGATCCCACTGAGCCACTGGGAAGAATTTTGAGGAGGCAAATCCCTTTTTGGGTTAATTTATAAAACATAATAAATTCTGCAGGGAATCAATACTCTGGAAGTTTTGACACATACTTTAATTGATGAGTTATTTTTGACATCAGTTTACAACTCAATCCTTAAACTGAAGTTATTTTGGCATTTAATTATAAGTTTACATACAGAGTTATTTTGAATAGCATATATTAAATGTGACTTTTTTAGGCATTTTGGAGGTATAAAATGTGCTTATAAAAAGTAATTGATTAAAAGAGTGATTGGAATTAAAGGTATAGGGATTGTAAGACATTTCACAATTGATATAGTGACTAGACATACACCAACATAATGCCTTGCAGACAGACAATCAGACCTCAGTGTCCTTTATTATTTTGCACAAATTACTTAGGCATCTAACACTGAGCTTTTTAATCTGTGAAACTCAGGAAGCATACTATCTTTCAAGTAGTTGTGCGAATGAGATTATGAATTTTAGAAATTTAAGATTTACCTACATCTAGTAAATATTGTGACTAGAGTTAGAGTTCAGATCCCTCACGGAAACCTCTGGGACAAAGGAAGAAATGGTATTCCCTCTTACACCTCGAATCTCCTCCGTGACCAGGCAGTAGAGGCCGGGGAGAAACAGTGGTCCCATCACAGGGCCCTGTTGCTCTTCCAGTCTCTTAAGAGTCCAGCTGTTACGGTCCTCGGGACCCTGATCTCTGGTGCCCAGGGCTCTGATAGTTAAGCCTTTATCTTCAGGTGTAGACATGAGTGAAAATGTCTCCTCTTTGCCCCCGCCCCCACTTCTTTAGAGGAAAGTGGAGAAATTATCAAAAAGTTTCAGAAGGGTTTTACTGAGGAAATAAAAGAAAGAGAAAAGAGCTAGTTCAGACATTATAAAACAAAACTTTATCCCACAACGCTTTGTAAATCTTAATGAGAAAAGGATTCGTACTATTCACAAATCCTAGTTCCATTCTTTCTCTTTCTACAGTCTGCCTCAGGGTCTTTGTCCAGAAAATATCATTTTCATGTGTGTGAATAATTATCCTGGTTCATCTCATTTTCACCCTGCGTGTTCTCCTGGAACAAGCCAATATCTGAGTTGATTAGACTGCTGTTTGGAAGATGTTATGGGCTATAGTGCATTTGTTACTCTTTAACTCATGGACAGAAGCTTTCATGGACTGTCTCAGACAGAAATTCCAGAACCTTTCACAGATGAGCATGTAAATTAATGCATAAATGATGTGTCGGTGACTATGTATGAAAATGCCACTATGAATGTTTAGGATGAACTATGGTTTGTACCCCAAATGTGAAAATTCACTACTATAGCATCTTATCCTTTCTACTGATTACAATTTCTATCATTTCTAAATCTATATCAGTCTGTACCTTAACAAAAGATGATTCATAGTTTACATTGAGAGTTTTATATAATAGCACATCTTCTTCCCCCATCCAATTTCAACAAGAGAGTAGAGTCATAATTACTCTGTTGTCATTTAATGAGCGTATGAGAAAGTATATGAAAAATGGCCTTTTTAAATATGCCATTCCTGGTGAAATTTTCTCTCAGGAAAAAAAATTATATTTGCAAAGCAGAGCTAGTGATATACAATTAATAACCCCAATAAATACAGTTAAGATAATGAATCAGGTGTAATAAACATGTTTTCCTAACCACACCTCAAGAAATGATTAGTAGAATAAATATCATATAATTTATTGTGCCTACTAACGTGGGAGAAAATTTAAAACTAATTTTAAGTGAAATGTTGGTGGTATTTTGAAGGAGATTAAAAAGAAAGGTATTCTATAATGAAAGCAAAAATATTTCCTTTATCATATTTGCATGAAATTTAAATATTCTGAAAAACAGAGTTGATATGCAATTACTTTGAAAATCTTCTATACCCGAGTGCTGATGGCTTTGCAAACTATGCTTTATTATTTTCATCATCATCTCTATTCTTCATTTAAACCTCCTTTAGAAACTAAGACCATGTTCTCTTCTGCCTCGTTACAAAATGCTCTCTCCTAAATCCCTCTGCTACACAGGGTAGTAGATATGGGTAACAGCCCCAGAATTCCTTGCTTAGAAGTCTCTGTTTATCTGCATTGACTCGCTCCCACCACTTTTTCTTAGGATGAGAGTGTAAATGCTTATTCCGAACCTATTTTAGTTTCGCTCGTGCGTTTGAGACAAAGCAGAGAGTCAGCCTGTGCCGGAGGAGCCAGGAAAGGAATGCAGTGCCTTAGAATGTAGGTAGTTATGCCAACACCACTCCCGTGGGGTGTTTCCAGGAGAAGGCACAGCTGCTGCAGGAGAGAAAGCAGGGAAAAAAGGTTTTGTATAAATCTTCAGAGGGGAGGAAGATGAGAGACGGTTCCCGGTACCCAAGGCAGATTGCTTCCAGTCATGGCTGGACAGTAGCCCCCGTTCAAGAGTAGGTTACGGAGAAACTCAATTATTTACTCAGAAGGTAATTTTTAAAGTGGACCAAATTATCTTTCAGAATAGTATTCAAATAGCAATAAGATGTTTTAAATTTAGTTTGGCAGTCAATATGAATTTACATGACATTGTATTAATTTTGACATTCTTTTTTTACAATATTAATGATCCTACTTAACTCTCCTAGAAAAGAGTTGTGTAAATCTATTATATATCTTAAAAATCATTGGTCTTGATGTAATGAATTCATTTATCCTTATTATTTGAAAATACTAACGCTACCTACAGTAAACACTGCATAATCAGCATTTTATTTTAAAAATATCAGATCCATTGATTCAATTATTACTTAAAGCCTATGAGCACCAAGCAAAAACAAATGATTGCTTTATTCTCTACTTCGATTCAGCATTCCGGTAAGCCTCACCAGTGTATTCTCTCTTTAATGAAATTGTTTCAGAAATGCACCAGAATGGATGGCTGTTCTGCTCATGGATTTCTCCTGTGCACTTATTGGTTTACTCCCTTGTTACAAAATATCGTACAGTAGCTTACCCAGAAACTGTATGTGTTAGATAGATTTTGGGGGTCTAACTATCTATCTATCATTTATCTATCTATTTAATTCTTTATTTTGGTATTCTATCCTCAGACATAATTGACAATATAAATAGTGCTTTTATGTCTGAGTGTAGACCATGAGCAAACACTAATATAAATACTTGTCCATTTAATCTTCACATTGAAGTATAATTGACATGTAGCATTGTATAATTTTAAGCTTTAAAACATAATATATATGCATGTGCATATATATACACACACATAGATATTTTATATGATCATCACAATAACTTCAGTTACCATCCATTGCCTGATATAATTGTAATTTTCCCCTAAATTGACTGCTTTCTCTGATTGACAATCTGAAGATGAATAGTTTACTTCAGATTAATTTAAAGTTCTTTTCTTAATCAGCCTCCAAGTACTCACAAATGCTATAAAAATCAGGTCAGGAAAAAAAGTTATTAACTCTGTCATCAACAAATGACATTAACAATTATTGCATTTGAGAATTTAATAAATATACTTATAAAAACACCTTGAAACTTTATCAAAAAGGATATTTATGGCCAGGTTTTAGAACTTAACTTGTTTACAAACATAGGCATTCCCAAGTCTATAGATTTCATCCTTGAAGAAAGATGAAGTAAGAATAGAATTCCTTGGATCCACAGCTTCCAAGACTTTTCTTCCATGTTTCCAATTGTTTATTTCATCTCCAGTGCTTCAATGTGTCAATAATAAATAATTCCAACCAAGGTAATACTGTATTATTGAGAATTATAATGTCACAAATAGTTGTAGAGGACAGATCTTTTTTTCAATTTCTTTATTGATTAAGGTGTTACATATGTGTCCTTATTCTTCCATTACCCTCCCCCCCCCCACTCATGCCCTCACTCCCCTGTTGTCTGTGTCCATTGTAGGCTTATATGCATTCATGCATACAAGTCCTTCGGTTCATCTCTCTCCCTTACAACAGCCCTCCCCTACCTTCCTCTGAGCTTTGCCAGTCTGATTGATGGAGGCCAGATCTGAATGACAGACTTGAGATGGAGATGACCTCTGGAAGATCGATCCATGCCTTAGGGATATGGCTTCCCTCCCAAAACAGCAAATACTCCAGATTTCCAGAGTAGGAAAGTTCACTGAGTGTGGGTGGACATTTCTTTAGTTTTCTTACTGGCCTTGCTATCCTGCTATAGAATTTAATTTAATCACTTATTAGTCAGAATATCTCTTGATGTCTAGCAGATTGTTGATTAATATCTTATGCATCGGGTACAATTTCACATTATTTTCCTGTGTTTCTTTGGGAAACTTGGTGAAAAATTGGACGATGGCACCTTGGACAACACTAGCTAGTGACCACCTTTCCTATGAAATTTGATGAAGATTTTTCAAACCGCAACATGTGGTTTTAACACATTGGAAGTGGTAGTGTATACACAAAAGAGTTGTAACAATTTGTCAGGTGCTAGATAAATTATAACAGCATGGCAATGACTGTCCAACAAAAAGGGGGTTGGTTGTCTTCAGCATACCTTTGTCTTCTTCACTTAATTTGTGCATCTCTTAAAGACTAGAACTAACCATTTTATTAGTAGTTTCCTTGATAGAAAGATTTTGGCTGCTTTAAATGTGAAGATGACTCTTATTGCTTTTTTAAAAATATATATTTTTATTGATTTTAGAGAGGAAGGGAAAGAGAGATAAAGAGAAAGAGAGAGAGAGAGAGAGAGAGAGAGAGAGAGAGAGAGAGAGAGAAACATTAATGATGAGAGAGAATCATTGATCAGCTGCCTCTTGAGCACCCCACACTGGGGATCTCACAACCTAGCATGTGTCCTGACCAAGAATCAAAACCACTGAGCCATACTAGCTTGCATCTTATTGCTTTTTTGGGTGCAAAAAAAATTACCAACCATAAATGTGCCAACTGACACACATTTAGTTCCTCTATGTAATACTCGTATACTTGCTTAACTCACACTTTCTACGCATGTCAATATATCCCTCGCCCCCCTTGCTCTCTCTCTGCACGGAGGGGAGATTCGGATGAGTCAGAAAGGTATTCTAATAGCCAGCGGCGCACAGGCCTCAGGTGGAAACAGACTCTTGGTGAAGGGAATAGATCTTTATTTTGTGAATAATTATTGACAACGTGCTAGTTTGAAGAGATCATCGCTTTTTTGCCAAAGTCTATACCATCTGCTCTACATTCTAATCACCAATAAAAGAAGGACCTAATTCACAATTGCACCATAAAAAGTTAGATGTGATTTTAATGCATTTGTTTGTGTTTTACTGAAAAGAAGTTTCCGTGACACATCTGTCATGTATCCTAGATTTTTCGATACTTTGACACAGGTCATAAAAAGATACTCAGATGATTCTATAGCCAACAAATAGGCAGTTTCCAAAGGGACATTTCCTATCGGTGTACTCTGTTACTAACCAGTCCGTTAGTGACTCGATAGAGGGAAATTATTATAGAATTAATAGGTATTTTAAAACAGCATTTACTTTTTTTTTTTTTAAATTCAAATTACCTAAGACAGTGGTCGGGCCCCTTGAGTGTGGCTCTTCCACAAAATACCGTGTGCGGGCGCGCATGTACAGGGCGATTGAAACTTCACGGCCCATGCGCAGAAGTCGGTTTTCTGCTCTCAAAAGTAATTTCAGTCATTATAGTGCTGATGTTTGGCTCTGTTGATTAATGAGTTTGCCAACCACTGATCTAAGAAACTATATCAGTAAATTGACAAAACTACTCTATTTCAAATGGCAATCAATCCATTTGTCTTAGGGGGCAGGGTCTTTGGGAGGCGATTAGGATGAGATGAGGTCAGAGAGCAAAGCACTCATGAATGGGATTCAAGTCCTTGTAAGAGACAGGAGAAAAGACTCCTCCTCTCTCTGATCTCCACCACATGGAGATACAAGGAGACGTGGGCCATTGGCAGCTGGAAGAGAACTCATCAGAGCTCAGAATGCTGGCTCCCAGATCTCTAATCCAGGCTCCAGAGCTGTGAAAACAAGTGTCCGTTGCTTATAAGCTATGCAGTTTACGGTACTCGGTTACAGCAGCGGAACTAGGAAGGACCCAGGGACCGTGTAGCCTCAGGACCTCTTGGAGCTGCCTTGAGGCTGTAGGAGGGAAGCCGAGAGATTCCTGGTGACGCTCGTGGACCAGGCTGTGCTGAGAACCAGATCCCGCTTGCCTTTGTCGATTATGTAGTCCAGTCATCTTATTAACTACGCAGGAGGAGTCCGTCCGTTAGCTGGCAAATGAATTAAGTCTTGTGAATCCTAGAGTAAGTGAGAGCTGATAGTTCACAAACCCAAGTATGCAAACTCTTTACACAAATAATTCATATAAAAATTTGTTAGATGTTGTTATGAATTTAGGAAGAAACGTGAAAAGATTTTTATATTCGTTTACTGCTCTTCATTATATCATTCATATGAGAATGATATTGGGAGCCATCATCTGATTATATCCTTGGTAATATATGGTGGGCTCTGAATACAGTGCTTTTTATATATCATTCGGTTTAATATCTTGCATACAATGTATTGGAGTGTACTTTTAGGACCTCTGCCTATGGAAGGACTTCTGAAATAGGATCTAGAAAACTCTTTCCAGAAGGATTAAGGTGGATACATCCCATTACTTTGAAATTAGGAACTTGTTTTCTTTAAGGGAATACCTAGAGGAATGGAAAGGAAAGCCAAGAAGTGGAAAAGTATATTCACCACGCATGCATTCATGATACATCAACTACTGCTATTCACTTCCACTAAGAAAAAATAAAACAGAAAGATGGGTTAAGAGACATAATGGCCACTTTACAAAACCAGGGTATCCAAGTAGTCAGTCGCCAAGCACATGAAAATCTGCTCCACTTTATTAGTGAGAAGGAAATTGAATCTTTACAATGAGCTGCCTCTGTAACACCCATCAGAATGGACGGAATAAACTCTGATGGATGTCAAATGTTGGTGAGGATGTGAGCACGGGGAGCCCAGTAAACCACTGGGATGTGAAAAAAGCTCGGCACTTTTTACTGTCGTTGAAACTGCACATGTTCTAAGCCCAAATCATGCATCACAATGTGTGGCCAACAGCCGTTCACACATGCATACACCAAAGTTCATTAATGAGCTTTCCAATTATAGCCACATGTGTAATCAGCCTAAATTAAATTGTCCATCAGCGATGTAATGGGATAATATTATTTTAGAATAATAATCAGCAACAAAACTCAACAAGTACGACTGCGTGCAACAACATAGTTAAATCTCATAGAATCAGTGTTGACCAGAAGAAGCCAGGCTAGGAATGGAAATCCTGTGGGACTCATTACCGTGTTCAGACACCTATTTGGTGTCTAAAGAACCGACTGGCTTTATGAAGAAAAGTCAGGAAGTACTTCCATACAAGCCAGGTAACAGTGGGGTAACCGGTTTAGACAGGGTGACATGAGGTGTGCTCATGAGGGGGTCCTTTGCCCTTCGTTCTAATATGAGTCACTATGACAAGACTTCCCTTTGTGATAAAGCTCTGAATAAATAAATATAAAACCTTCAGCCTTACTTCTTTTAGAAATACCCACTGGGCATCATGTGCTGGCAGTTGGTGGGTATTTCAGGTAAGAGTTCTCCTGACCTGATCCGACTTAGTGTTTTAGGAATTAGTGTTTTACTAGTGGTGTAGACACACACATGACTGCAGTGACAGTCTAAATGTTCCCCCTGTTTTCAGCTTGTCAGTGACCAGCTGAGCAGCAGCCTGGGGCAGTCTTCCCTTTACTAAGTCCTTCATCTCCAGAGGAAACTGTAAATGACCAGCAGGAAGTCGATTGCCCTCCTTTAAAAATGGAAATGCGTTAGCTTCATTTGACTAATAAGATTACTTTGGGCACTAAGCCACAAAATCAGAAACTGCTACAGTTACCACTGGGAACTTGAAGTGAAAAATATGTGTATGTTATGTCCTTTGATGCTTCTGGATTTGAAACAACTTAAGTGTTTCTAAATAATTACATTTCAAAAGGTTAGGCAGTCTTTTGTCATTGGCAACTAATAACTTTGAGAAATGTGGGAGCTCTAGTAAAAGAGTGTATAGCTTGCCCAACTGGTGTGGCTCGGTGGTTGAGCTTCGACCTATGAACCAGGGGGTCAGGGTTTGATTCCAGGTCAGAGCACAGGCCTGGGTTGTGGGCTTGATCTCCAGTTGGGGGGCATGCAGGAGGCAGCCGATCCATGATTCCCTCTCATTAATTGATGTTTCTCTCTCCTCTCCCTCTCCCTTCCTCTCGGACATCAATAAAAATATATTAGAAAAACAGTATAGAGCACTTTGAATTTATTTTGTTAAGCACATTTTAAAATCATAAAAACAAAATTTGATTCAGGAAAATATGCCTCAGTTCATTGGCATCTCTTCCTGAGGCAAAATATTGACATGAAATCCCATGTTTTCAAGTGCACACATTGCAGTTCTGTGCACCACCAATTGATGCAGTGCCTAGGATTCTTGAACATTCCTGCTTGCCTATCTGCCTCTGAGCCTAGTGATTTCTCCAACTGAAGAGACATCACCCTCCCTGTCATTGTTCTTTTTACCTGTTCATGGGTTAGCCCAGTGGTCGGCAAACTCATTAGACAACAGAGCCAAATATGAACAGGACAACAATTGAGATTTCTTTGGAGAGCCAAATTTTTTAAACTTAAACTTCTTCTAACGCCACTTCTTCAAAATAGACTTGCCCAGACCTTGGTATTTTGTGGAAGAGCCACACTCAAGGGGCCAAAGAGCCGCGTGTGGTGTGTGAGCCGCGGTTTGCCGACCACTGGGTTAGCCTAACTTTAACGCCATCTCTTCCCGGATCCCTCCCTGCTTTCTCTCAGTCTGAATGCGTAAGCCCATTCTCTACATAGAGAATGACAGCCAACTCTTGATTTACGCTGTGTGTTTCTATGGCACCAGCCTATGAAATTCTTTTCGGACAGGAAACTGTCTTCTCTCTCCTCATGTGTCTGTAGCACACCCACTGGGACCTTTGAAGCTTGGGGAGTATTTGCTGACTTGCACTAAATTTAAGGCATAAAAAGGATTGTAAGTTTCCCATGTTCTCCTCTCAAGATAAAACCACTTTCCTACATACCAGGAGGGAATGCATTCCTGCCTACACAGCTACCTAGCAACCCCAGTTTTCAGCGGTCCAGCTTGGGGTTATTATTGGACAATGTGAAGGCCCAATCAGTGCTTTAAGGAGCTGCATTATCACAGGTGCATGATTAAATCCAGACTTATTGTTTCTTAGGTGCCTCTGCCATTCAGTAGTTAGCATTTATTGAATGCTGTGTGGCTTTCGGTCAGATAAGCGCTTTAGCTGATTTATCTTTTTTCAGTCATCCCGCAGACCTGAGTTGTGCCATATTATCTCCACCTTCTAAGTAGGAGAACAGGAGCTCTGAGCCACTAATAACTGGCACCACTGGCATCTGGCCAGTAAGGGGCAAGATAAAACAATAGGAAAGGGCATGACCTAGAATTCGACAGCCTAAGAGAGAAACCCAGTCCGTCACCAACCCCCAGGTGATGTCATTCAACGCCAGTGCTTTAAAATGTTGAGATAAGCTCTTCTTGGCAAACTGCGTATTGTAAAATCTCCAAATGACTTTTGTTCAGACATCCAGATTTCCGAATTGTTTTTACCACAATAATATCATTGGTATAAGAGGTTTTAATTGAAAGACAGACCTGTGTATCTTACGTAGCTGAAAGTAAAGCAAAAAAATAAATAAAATGCTAAAGGCAAGATAGACATTGAGAGTTGAACAGGATACACAATCATGAATGAACTCTTAATTAAATATTATGATGGAATGCTTGAGTTCAAAGGACACTAGCTTTAGTGTGCTTTATTATAGATTTGGGAACAAGTTATTTGGCAAAAAATGCTGAAGCTGTGATATTTCAGGGTCTAATTAGAGGATATATGAATTAATATTTGAAAAAAGGCTTTAAAGAACTTTTGAGTTAAGGAAATATATGAAGTTATTATAATACTAGTGGCCCGGTGCACGAAATTTGTGCATGGGGGGGGGGGCTTCCCTCAGCCCAACTGCCCCCTCTTAAATACTGGGAGCCCTTAGGGGATGTCCAACTGATGGCTTACCCCCAGCCTGCCCAAGGCTTTAGGCCTTGGGCACTCAGCCATCTCCCTGCTCAGCTCAGCTCCAGCCGCCTGTGACCACCCAGCCCCAGGGCTGGGCACTCACCTCTGCTCCTGCGGCTGCTTGCCCCACCCCTGGCCGCCTCCCGCGCTCGCCACGCCCTGCCCCCCTGGCCGCCTCCAAGCTTGGGTGGCCAGGGTGCCACGAGGCTCCTATGCTCACCTGCCCCACACCGCGGCTGCCTCCAAGCTTGAGCAGCCAGGGCACTGTGGCACGGGCCACCACTACTGTTTCGTCTCCACTCCCAGGGCCCTGCCCCTCGGCCCCACCCCCTGCTCCTGATTGGCTGGTAGCATAGCCAATCAGGAGCCAAGGTATGGTCACATTTGCATGTTACTCTTTTATTATATAGGATGGTCCTCCTATTAAAGCAAGGTTTATGATGAAAAAATAATAATGTGTTGTTCATTTAGGAACAGCAGAGTCCTCTTAAAACATCAATTCAAGAGACAGCTGGCATAGTCCTTGCTGTCAGCTGACTTGTTCAAGTTTCTTTAGTCAGTAACTTAAATGGATGTGTGCATGGTTTCTGTTTTTGTTTTTTCTAATTAGAAGCATTTATCATTTCCCTCATTTGTAATATATGGAGCAAGTAAACAAGAAAAAATGCTAGAGATTAACAATAGTTCCTCTAGAGTCTAAGTTGATTTTGATATAATAGGAATAAAAATAATAGTAAGATGCCTAAAGCAGCTTACTAAACCTAATAGACAAATACATCCACAATGATAGATTCTTTTTTATGAAATCAGAAAATGCCACTGTGCTCTTAAAAGAATATTTACAGTTCCAAAAAAGAAAAATGAAAAACAGGACATTTACACTTCCATCTTCTAGAAATCTTCATTTCTCAAAATCTAGACCTGGGTAAAATAATGTACATCCTATTGAAAAAACATTGAGCTGAACATAGTAACAAATCTAATAAATGGACAATTATGACACTGTCATTACTTTAGTGGTAAAAAAAAAAAACTGAGCAAAAATACAGTTTTTCACTGTAATGAGAAAGACTAGGGAATATACTTTATGAGGAATAATGCTTTCATGTGTAAATCAAATTTGTATGGCTAGGTAATGTACACAAAATGATTATCCAGCTGAAGAAAAATTGTCTAATTGTAATGCCATATAGATCCATTTATGCAAAATTCACTTATTTTTTATTTATTTATTTATTTATTTATTAGTTTTCAATGATTCCTTCCCGTCTGTTGGCTCCCAATGGGCCACAGAGTATATTCCAATCCTTGTGTTGATGTAAAGGGCTCTTCTTCAGCTGATCTCCACCTGCTTGTCTAGCCTCCTGTCAATTCCCCCACCTGTCTCTGAAAGCCCATCATCTTCTAAGCCATTATGATGAGCACATTTAGAGTCCAAGTCCTTCCAGGGCCCAGGTTCTGCTGCTTCTGTCATGCTGTTTCCATTTTCAGAACCACTTTCTGAGTCTCTGTTTTGGGACTCAATTTAGAAGGTATATTGTGAGGGCCCACCCTTCCCTTAAAGAGGTGTTAAAGCATAATGGCTAAGAGTGAAGATGTTTATGTCACTGAAACTCTAGCACTCCGGGATCTCTTATCTGAAAACAAGGACATAACAACAGTGCTGACCTCCCAGGAATTTTGTGAGAGCCAGTGTACTCATGCATGTGAAATTGTCAAGAAGCACCACTAATGCTTTTAGATGTAAGGGGCATGGAAAGAATAATGGGAGATGACCCTGTAATGACAATAGGTGTGGGTCTTTCAGTGGAATCTGAGGAAGGGAATTAAGAGTCACTCTGTTGCTGGAACACCAGGCATGGACTCAGACCAGGTCTGAGAGGAGCCTCTTGAGGCTGGAATTTCTGCTGCTACTCATAGTTGTCTGCATACAGACCCAGATTTATGATCATACTAGTACTAGAGGCCCAGTGCATGAAATTCATGCACAGGTAGGGTCCCTAGTCCTGGCAAGCAATCAGGGCCAATTGGGGCCTTCTGGCTGCTATCTGAGTCCTTCCTTCTGGCTGCCAGCCAGGGCCTTTTTTCCCCAGCTCCAGCTGAGGTCTTCCTTCACTCCACGCTGCCCCCTGGTGGTCAGCTCATGTCATAGTGAATGATTGAACTCCCTGGTCTCCTGATTAAATTCTTGAGGGAACACTTTGCATATTAGCCTTTTATATATATAGATTTTCTCCAAAGGCATGTCTAGCCTCCTGTTTGTATTGCATCCGATTTAGCCTTATTTAACAAGGGAGCACAGGAAAGATTTCTATCCAGGAGGGAGAAATGAGTACGTTGGCAGCATTTTTCATACCTCATTGCTCAGAGACTTGGTCCTCTGTGATGTGCCTGGGGGTGGGGGGAGGATATTAATATGGGAAAATAAGTTTGAGAAATAGTGCATACTATCAAGTTATATTTCTGTCTTGGAATTCCACATTATATTAAACTGCTGAAAACTTGAGCCAATCTGGAGTGGAGTATCCTGATTAATGATTTTAAACTAAGTGTTTCCCAAGATTATTAACCACTGAAAATCATACTTACCTCTTAATGCTTTTTTGATTATCACTTAACACAAATTAGCATGTTATAAAGAGAAATATTGCAAAGTACATAATCTATCTAATAAAAGAATAATATGCAGATTGACTATCACTCCAACACACAAGAGGGCTGCCCCCATGTGGACACAAGATGGCCACCACAAGATGGCCAGCAGGAGAGGGCAGTTGAGAGAGACCAGGCCTGCAAGGGAGGGCAGTTGGGAGTGATCAAACCTGCAGGGGAGGGCAGTTAGAGGTGACCAGGACAGCAAGGGGGGAAGTTGGAAGGAAACAGGCTGGCAAGGAAGCAGTTAGACATTGATCAGGCTGTCATGGGAGTGGTTAGGGGGTGATCAGGCTGGCAGGCAGAAGCAGTTAGGGGCAATCAGGAAGGTAGGCAGGTGAGCTGTTGGGAGCCAGAATCCTGGATTGTGAGAGGGTTCCCAGATTGGAGAGAGTTCAGGCTGGGCTGAGGGGACCCCCCTCTCCCAGTGCATGAATTTCATGCACTGGGCCCCTAGTATATATATATATAAAAGGCTAAGTGACTGACCATCCATCTGACCGACTATTTGTCCAACTGACCAACTGACTGACAAGCTGGTACATATGATTCCCACTGGCAATTTAAAGATAAACATTGACTCACACATGTGTGATACATATAAAGCTCTTGCTGGCATCAATTACACATGACACCAGAATGTATCTGAAGACCAACTATTGGCACAATGTACCTCTGAATCTAAAAGAAAGTGATGTCATTGACAGAATATTGTTTATTTATTAACCAATTTATATATTATTTTCATCTACATTTTACTATTTTTTCTTTCATCTCTGACACTTCTATTATAAAAAGGGGTGAGTAGCGATATTAAAATACTTTGTATTTTAATTTTATAATACTATATTTCATATACAATTTTGACATGTAATTTTTTTTTGCAGTAATATAATTACCACACGAATCTTTCTTCTAATTTCCTTTCAGTGTGCATGAATCCATGTACCGGGCCCCTAGTCTTTAAGAAAGACCTAAAAAGATCTTCTATTGCAGATTATCATCTTCATCGCTATAAATGGTGGGCTGAGTCTTGACAGATGCCACACAGCAGTGCAGCTTAACTTGATCTCTTGAGTTATGAGACTGTTCTTAATGTCAGTAAAGCCCATGGGCCTTAACATGCATCCATGTCAGCACAGCAAGAATGTAATGCTTAAATGCACATTAAATACTGTTTTTAAAGTTTAATAAGTCTAGCCATAAATAGTATAATTGAAACATTACTTTTACATGTATTACTCAACTTTTAAACTTAGAGTTTACTCCCCCCTGTAAGATCAGTAGATCCATCTGGCTGTGTGGCCCAGGTGTTGAGCTTCTGCCCATGAAACGGGAGTTGACCAGTTATCCTGGTCAGGGCACATGCCTGGGTTGCTGGCTTGAACCCCATTAGGGGGTAGGCAGGGGGCAGGCAGGGGGCAGTCGATCAATGATTCTGTCTCGTCACTGATGTTTCTATCTCTCTTCCTTCCTCTCGCAAGTCAATAAAAACATATATTTTTAAAAAAGAGAGATCAATAAATCTATAACCAATTTACTTTCCACATAAAAAAGGCCATAATTCCATATTGGAGGCAGCCTAAGGTGATAGAACACTTTCTTTAGTACTTATCTGGCCATTATGTCTGCTAGAAACTTCTGGTTTCCACCACTCACCAGACTGTGGGCACCCTTCCTTCCCCCCCGACTTCCTCCATGGCTTCCATACTTCTCCTGTATTCGCCCTCATTGGTTCCAAACCTGCTTGGAACCAGCCCTAAAGTATATTTTTCTCATATGCTGTGTTCCTTATTTAAAGCTTTATCAAGGCAAGCTTGCAATTAGGAATGTATATGCAATTGGTGGTCACATCTGATCTCTTCCTGGTGAAAACTGTGTTCTTTAGAATACTTTGACATTTTGAGCATGCTGTATCACCAAAGGATGAAGAACGTGCTATTATAATTTGAATGCACAGCATCATGCTTGCAAAGAATAAGTTCTCAGCCTCAGCACACAGACCGTGATCCGAAGTGACACAGAGAAGGTTCCAGAAAAGAGAGGAAGACACAGGCTCCATGTCAGGTTAGTGTAATCCACACACAGCGGCCAGGATTCAGTGCAGGGAAATCCAGTCTTAGGTCTAGAGACAAGGTCTGTGGCTCAGCCCTGATTTAACACAAGTCAAGCAGAGATTATGAGATTATGGCAGATCGCATTCTCTCTGCCCCTCAGTTCCTTCCTCAGCACAATGGTCATGTGATTGGTTCAAGGGACAAAACATGCTTGGGCAGATATCTCATCAGCAAGACAATTGGTTCTCTGATTCTTCTCCTCTCTCCATTTCTATCAATCTTCACTTTCTATTCTCTCCATCAGATCTCCCTGTGACTTACCTCTTCAAAAGTTTTAAAGTATCCACAATTCTCTTGTTTTTTGAATCCACTGTTCCTGCTAAATGTCAACCCCCCAGCAGTGAAGTAATTCAGATATTACCTTTCTTTCTTCCTTAGCTGGAACTATGGAGTCCTGCAGGAGAAAAATTATATACCATCACACATTAGTGCTGCAATAAATCCATTTCCTCCAGCCTCAGCTGGACTCCAACACTGTCCAATAACCTCTTTATTTCCTGGGTAGGGACTTGTCCACAGTGCAGTGTCCAAACTATGTCCACTCTTTTCAAATACTCACCTCTCTCAGCCTTCATCTTGGGCTGTCCCTTAACAGAAAAGTAGGAACACTTAGGCAGGAAGAATCTTGTCTTTGTGAACATGGTGCCACTATAACACCACTTACCTGGTAGCTCACCTGTCCCACTCAGTCTTGTCTTTGTAAACATGGACAACTATAACACCACTTACCTGGTAGCTCACCTGTCCCACTCAGTCTTGTCTTTGTGAACATGGACAACTATAACACCACTTACCTGGTAGCTCACCTGTCCTACTCTTTTTACTAGTAACTGACAAGGTGGGGAAGATGACCTTACTCTTACCAAAAATCAATGAGCCTTGAATCCCGCAACACCTGCTTTTTACTAAGTGACCTGAGCCTGCACATTACCTCTTTTATTTTACATCTTCATCCTCTTTGTTTTTTAAATAGAATGAGTTTTTTAAAATATATTTCATTGATTTTTATAGAGAGGAAGGGAGAGGGATAGAAAGTTAGAAACTTTCTCGAGAGAGAAACATTGATCAGCTGCCTCCTGCATACCCCCTACTGGGGATGTACCTGCAACCAAGGTACATGCCCTTGACCAGAATCAAACCTGAGACCTTTCAGTCCGCAGGCCGACGCTCTATCCACTGAGCCAAACCGGTTTCCCCAGAATGCATTTTTAAAAGCAGTTTGGGTTCATAGCAAAATTGAGCAGAAGGAATAGCCATTTCCCATATACCTCAGGCCACCTCACCCCCATTACCAACATCCTGCCTCAGAGTAGTGTGTTTGTCACTGTTGGTGGACCTCCACTGACACGTCGTCACCCAGAGTCCATAGTTCACATTACATTCTTGGTGCTGCACATTTTATGGTTTCGGCAAATCTATAACGACATGTACCCACCAATACAGTAGCACACAGGACAGCTTTACTTTGTGTCCTCAAAACCTTCTATTCTTTTTGTCTCACCTCTGGCAAGCCAGCACTGACCTTTCCACTGTGTCCACAGTTGTGCCCTTTCCAGAATGTCATATAGCTGGGCTCCTGCAGGATCCAGCGTGTCCACATTGTTCCTCCTCACAGTTTCCTTCCATGTCTTTTCATGCCTCCACGGCTCGTAACCTCTTTATTGGCTCTGTCTCCTTCCTTTCTGGGGACGCAAATATTCCTTTATTTAAGTACTTTCCCATGTAATTAGTCTTTCAGACCAACAGACCAACAAACAAAATGTTCCTACACAACCTGTTGTCCTTCAGAGATCAACCTCTCTCCCACCTTTCTTGAAGCCCACCTCCTTGAATTACTATATTTTTCTTTCTTTTTAAAATATATTTTATGGATTATTTACAGAGAGGAAGGGAGAGGGATAGAAAGTCGGAAACATTGATGAGAGAGAAACATTGATCAGCTGCCTCTTGCACACTCCCTACTGGGGATGTGCCCACAGCCAAGGTACATGCCCTTGACCAGAATCAAACCCAGGACCTTTCAGTCCGCAGGCTGCCGCTCTATCCACTGAGCCAAACCGGGTTCGGCTCCTTGAATTATTTACTTTGCTTTCCTGCGAAGGCCTTTGCTGCGTGTGCTACTGCTTCATGGAACCTCAACTTTCCCGGTCCTCTTTCTCAATCCTCTTCACCCTGTAGATGTCTTCTAGTTCTAGGGGATTTTCCTTTTCTCAAGATTTAATTTTATACCTTTTCCATATGTGCCATACTGCACCATACAGTAATATAATATCTGTGTGTCTGTTTTCTTCTTTGCTCTATGAGGTTGATGGAATTGTGTGTGGAATTACCATCCCATAATTATTTTTAATAAATCAGTTAATAAATGCATCATATGAGATGCTGAGTGCAAAAATACTTTGAGAAGGATAAGTGGCTATAACTCTCTTGCTTATAATGAGTGTCAACAATAATAATTATATTTAATTTTATTTCACTTAAGAGACATTGCCTACTATTTATAAAAACACTCTATTATGTAGAGGTAATAAATAAAGATGAATAAGAAATCACTACTGCCCTCAAGGAACTTACATTAAAAATAATTATATCTAACAACCTAAAGTGGCTTTCTGAAATGAATGCATTTTAAAGTTATTTATGTGCCTTAAAAAATAAACGCCTAGAAATAATGTATGCAATGCCATTTATATTGTTTTATGTTTATCTTTTATGATTTTGAAATGTTGGGAGGCATGAAACAATGAGTATTTTAATGTGCTCCTCTAATGAGTATTTTATAGACTCCTCTAATAGTTAAGAGGCCTGGTCTGTTTGATTACTAAAATATTTTTTGTAACTTCTGGAGGATCAATGGACTAAAATGGACAGTATGCAAGACTCTATATATTTATTCTTTATCTTATTTAGTATATAAGCAAGTAATATAAAACTAGGATTGGGCAAAGGTAGATTTACAATAGTTTGTACGGAAAAAATACAATAATTAACAAATAATAATGCAAGATGAAACTCTATGTTTTGCATATTCACAACTGTAAACCAGCTCTTGTTCCAGTTTGTATTATGTAAAAATTAGTGGCCTGGTGCACTAATTCATGCACATCGAAAGGAAATTAATTAGAAGAAATATTTTAATATCGCTATTTGCCCTTTTTATATTATAGAAGTGTCAACCAAATTCACAATTGATAATGACAGATCAAAATGCATGTGTGCGCCAAAACCAGTTTTGCTCAGTGGATAGAGCATCCACCTGCGGACTGAAAGGTCTGAGGTTCGATTCTATTCAAGGACATGTACCTTGGCTGTGGGCACATCACCAGTAGTGGGTGTGCAAGAGGCAGCTGATTGATGTTTCTATCTCATCGTTGTTTCTGACTTTCTATCCCTCTCCCTTCCTCTCTTTAAAAAATCAATAAAATATATTTAAAACTAACAAAACAACAACAAAAAAAACACATGTGTGCGATTGGCGCCAGCAAGAGCTTTATATGTATCATGCATGCGTGAGTCAACTTAGCCTTTAATAGGTATAGAATAAACTTGCTTTATTAGACCTGCTTTCCGATGTAGCTAAACTTTTTACAGCCAAGTGAAGCACCCTAACTTCTCTTTCAGGTAATTTTCAGCAACACAGCGGTAAATATCAACATGAAACAGATTATTTTTGTAGATCACACAGGGAGAACAGAGAGTAAAATATGTAACTGCAGCAGTGTTTGACTATATCTGCACAGTGACAAAACCTGAAGTCATTTTCAAGGTCTATCATTTTTTCTTTTCAGTCAGGTCAAGTTTCTAAGTTTTCTAAATCTCCATTTTTCCAGTTAATGAAAAGAAAATAGGATTCCACCGAGTCTCCTATCTACCTACTCCAGGCCTTCTGTGAAGATCAAATGAGATGAGACATGGGAAAATGCTTCACAGACATTTGGTTATAGTGTAAAATGTTTCCACCTGGCTATAAAGCAAGTCGTGTTCCTAGACTGAAGAAACTGCAAGGAGGCTAGTTGCTAGAGAGAGGAAGCTGGGTGTTGCTTCCTTAGCATATTAGTCTTTTTAGATATATAGATCACTGTGCTGAGGCCTGGGCCTATAATGCACCATTAAACCAGAAAAGGAAGATTTCATGGTCATCAGGATAGGAACCTGTACCCCAATCCTCCTGGGATGCTGGAGGTGTGATGTAGGAGGGAGGGCAGGAAAGGGAGACATGCCATGAAAGTTCTTCCTAAGCCACCTTAGTGCAGGCTCCAGGTTATTTGTGGGCTAGACAGGCCACAGCCAGTGTGCACTCCATGGTGTGTTAACCCGGTAGGAATCAGTACTATAGCTGGAGAGGTTTCTTAGCATCTCCAACTTAATTCAGATCTGAGACACAGAATAGCTCTTCTCCTGATGATGACGGTCCATCACAACCTTGTAGGGCAGCAATCAGAACATCAAATCGTAATTGCTGTCTTGCAGTGGTTGGAAAATAAAATATTTGGATATGATAAACCAATAAAGTATGCAGATTTCAAGTGTCGTCAATCTTAGAATATTTTTTATCTAAAGTTCTTAAACAAGAACAATTTAACACTCAGTTTAAAAAACTCAGTAACTTTTGAACATTTTGCATCCGTTGAAACACAGATAAGCTCATCTGACTAGCATATTAACTAAAGTGATTCTGTTAAAGCAGAGTGAAATTTTCTTCTTCAAAAAGCCCTCGTTTTTCTTACTCAGGCCCATTATGAAAATGTTATATATGAAATGAAGGAATAAATCTAAAAGTTTGATAGATTAGAGAGCTGTTTTGTAGTGACTACTTAAACAGATGAGTGGAAGCCATTTCTTAATTGTCGTTAAAGGCATGCCTTTTCCCTTATGCCTGACTTAGCTGTATGTACTAAAACATTTGTATTTTGTTTTTTAACTTAGGCTATTAGCTTTATTTTTAAAACAGGTAGAGAGACCTATTGTAATGAATAATTGTTAGAGATTCTATGTAAAGTAACACATGCAAGGTGCACATAGTTGCATGGATGACAGTATTATTTTCATTGTCTGAAAACATGGTATTCCCTGGCCAGTGTTGCTCAATGGTTGAGCATCCACACATGCACCAAGACTTCATGGTTCTATTTCTGGTCAGGGCACATACCCAGGATTGCAGGTTCTAGCCCAGTAGGGGGCGTGAAAGAGGCTACCAATCAATGATTCTCATCATTGATGTTTCTATCTCTCCCTCTCCCTTCCTCTTTCTGAAATCAATACAACATATTTAAAAACAAGTAAACAAAACAAAACACGGTATTTATCTATGTGTAAAAAATAAGGCATTGTTTTTGTTATTTTATGATAGTAGCAGTGCTTATAGTAAAGTATGCAAATCTCAGCTATCAATCGTTGATCCTGACAGATGCACGTGCTCAAGTAACCAACATCCTAAGTAAGGATTAGATCACTTGATTAAGATATAGATCACTTGATCACCCTAGAAAGCCCCCTTATGCACTTTGCCTGTCAGTCTCCCTCACCTACCCTGCCATAGGCAAGCACTGTCCTGATTGATGGCTTCATGGATTAACTAAGCAGTGCCTTCATTAAAAATGTCTCACTGAGCCCAGCCAGCATGGCTCATGGTTGAGCATCAACCTGTGAACCAGGAGGTCATGGTTAGATTCTGTGGTCAGAGTACATGCCTGGATTGCAGGCTCAATCCCCAGTGTGGGGTGTGCACGAGGCAGCTGATCAGCGATTCTCTCTCATCCTTGATATTTCTGCCTCTCTTCCTCTTTGAAATCAATAAAAATATATTTTTAAAAAGTGTCTCACAGTGGAACAGAAATTATGGTGAACAGTGAATGCTTTTTTGCAAAATATATTCCTAACTCAGACCCTTCGAGTTATAAGGCAAAATTATTTCAGATCTGAGAAATATCCAAAGTTGAATTAGAAGAAAGAATAAACATTTTATTTTCTATTTGATTCTATTAAAAATAACTGCGACTGCCGGAACCAGTTTGGCTCAGTGGATAGAGCATGGGCCTGCGGACTGAAAGGTCCTGGGTTCGATTCCGGTCAAGGGCATGTACCTTGGCTGCGGGCACATCCCCAGTTGGGGGTGTGCAAGAGGCAGCTGATTGATGTTTCTCATTGATGTTTCTGGCTTTCTATCCCTCTCCCTTCCTCTCTGTAAAAAAATCAATAAAATATATTTTTAAAAAATACCTGGTACTGTATTTTCCGCTGTATAAGATGACTGGAACTGATGATGATAGGAGGAAGATAACAAACAACAGAGAGAGAGCAAGTGTCAGGCAAGTCCCTGGTGAGTTAGCAATGCCCATCACAACTGCAAGCTACGGTATTTTTACACCGGGCATATAAGACGACCCCCGACTTTTGAGAAGACTTTCCTGGGTTAAAAAGTCATCTTATATGCCAGAAAATATGGTCATTAAATATCAAAACAGTATTTTTTTTTTTCAAAAGTGCTCTCAGTAGTAATGGGCTTATAAAATAAGTACAAGGACCTGTAGCCCATAAGACTTCCAACAAGAAGCTCCTTTGCATGCAGACAAAGCTAGAACAAGACATTTTTTTGAATTGAATGTTAACTAGGAATATAAAGTATATTTAGATTTTGAACTCCAGAACCTCAGATAGTGACTCATTCAATTTTGCATGTCCTGCAGGCACAAGTCATAGAAAATAGCTGATCAACAAAAATTTGTGTTGTCTCAATATTTTTCTTACTCTTTGGTGTGAACTCTTTCTGATGCCCCCACAGCCTAAACCAGAAAAAGAAGGAGACCTTCTGTTGGAACTCTAAGCTAGGATGGATGGGCAAGAGTGATGCTGTGTGCTGGAATTAGAGCATCGGCATCGTCTGCATCAAGGGCTGTGTACCTAAATGTAATCACAGACCAGGCTAATAGTGTGGGAATGAAACAGGCTTTTGGGAGCCAGTGAGTACATGACATATAAATGGGGCTCTCTAATCAGCCTAGTCCAATGATCGGCAAACTCATTAGTCAACAGAGCCAAATATCAACAGGACAACGATTAAAATTTCTTTTGAAAGCCACATTTTTTAAACATAAACTTTTTCTAATGCCACTTCTTCAAAGTAGACTTGCCCAGGCCATGGTATTTTGTGGAAGAGCCACACCCAAGGGGCCAAAGAGCTGCATGTGGTTCATGAGCTGCAGTTTGCCAACCATTGGCGTAGTCAATGTTATCAAAAATTGTCACCATGAAGACCTACAGTACGGTCTTCTCAAGGGATCTGTAGTCTATTAGGAATATCTGAGCGACCACAGCAAGGAAGAACGTTAATTCCCCTCCCTTCCTGCCCTTTGGTGTCCTGGTGCTTCTCAGTCACCAAAACTCGAGGTAAACAAAAGAGTTGGGGGATTAGGTGATGGAGTCTGCAGGAGCCAGCTGCCCTGGAGCCAGAGCAGAGAGAGGAAGGTAGAGAGCAGAGCTCTGGGGCCAGATAGAATATTATTAGCATGAGGTCTGAGCATTTTCTTTGTGAAAGTGAGAGAAAAAGTAGACCTCACTGGTATAGCTGTGTATTTCTCTGCCTTGTTACATAATGCTGCTAGGCTTCGTTTTTGATGTGTATGTACTATGTGGAGCCATGTTGACACATTGAAGCAGGTATATGTGATACTCAAATATGAGATGCAGTATTTTCAGTTTACAAAGCGCATACATTTCAATGACTATGTACAAAGCCTGCTCTGGGACGCTTAGTTATTTTCTCTATAACCGAGGGCAGAATAAGGAATATGCTTAAAGTGAAAGATGAAGACTATATCATTACTGTTAGTAAGGACTGTGACATTGTGTGAAATATTTACCTGTCTGAGCTGACTTTAGATTGGCATAATCTGCAGACAGATCTGAGAAATCAGTTTTCTCCGCAACTAGGTGTCATCTTGCTAGAAAGGCTAAAATTTAGTTATACCTGCTCACAGGCCCCCCAAAGAATGATCTTCATCTTGCTAGAAAGGCTAGAATTTAGTAATTCCTGCTCACAGGCCCCCCCAAAATGTAATCTCATAATGTCAATGTTTGTGAACAAATGTCATAGAAGTAAGTAACCTTAGATTTTTCCCCTTAAACAGAAACAAATACATGGCAGTGTGCATCTCTGTTGTTTGCTTCTCCAAACTAGTGTAGAATCGCTCTGTGGATTTATTTATATGCATCAATGTCAAAACTACATCTAGCAATAGAGGCAGTTTCCAGAAAACAATGTTTAAATATTTTGCTTTTGTTTCTATATTTCGCCATATATGACTGCACTGCAAACAAGTTAGACTGATGTTTTTTTTTTCCACTTGTCATTTGAAACACACCCAACAAAGATGGCCCTGCACCCACAGGAAGAGTGTATTAGTTTCCTGGGCCTGCTGTAACAAAATCCCACCAGCCACGTGGCTGACAACTACAGACATTTCTACTCTCCCGAGTCTGAAGGTGAAAAGTCTGAAGTCAGGGAGTGGTCAGGGCCTTCCTCTCCCCAAAACCCACAGAGGACCCGTCTTTGCTTCTTCCTCGCTTCTGGTTGCCACCTCCCCCATGGCATTCTTTGGCTGCAGCTGCATGCCTCCAGTCTCTGTCTTCATCACCACACAGGTCTCCGTGTGTCTGTCTTTAATGACCATCTTTGTATTAGAACATCTGTCATATTGGAGTGATGTCTAGTCCATGATGACATCTTTGTTCTGAGGTTCAGAGAGTTAGGACTTCATACCTTTTTGGGGTGACAATCCATAGCAAAGAATAAGCACTGCAATTGTAAGCACCGATCTAAATGTGAACTAAGGTAGTTCTTGTAAAACTTTTCTGTTATCCTTCTACTTTTTCCAACCCAAACAAATTCCATTTCTGGTGCTTACATAAATACCTTTTTCTTGCGTTTAGTTAACTAAGATACAACCAGTTGCAATGCAAACAAATGAAATAGCAAGGATTTTTAAATGTGTTCAGTAATCAGAAGCTACTTGAATTGTCTACTGTATATCCCATTCTATTGACAAATTATCTTGGTATTAGAAATAATTTATTTGGATTAAAAAAAGTTCATTAGAGGACAAATTAGGATTGGATAATACTGGAGGAAGAAGGTTGGTTTTAGAGTAATGCCATAGTCCAGGCTAGAAATAATAGGGCCTAATTTTAACTTAAACAGAGAGAAATGGAAAGCAGGTAACACAGTATTATATGGGGCACTTCTGTGTTGGTGTATATTGATTCTATTAAGAGACATGCATTAGCGAGGGATCTTCTTTGAAATTATCAATTCCAGTCTTGATAGGAAAGCAAGGAATTTTATTACAAGACTAGTAGCCCAGAGCATGAATTTGTGCACATTGAAAGGAAATTAGAAGAAATATTTTAATATCACTCTTCACCCTTTCTCTATAATAGAAGTGTCAACCAGATTCACGATTGACGATGAGAGATGGAAACACACTTGCGATTGGCACCAGCGAGAGGTTTATATGTGTCGTGCATGTGCGAGTCAGCTTAGCCTTTTATAGATATAGAACAAACTTGCTTAATTAGACCTCTTTCTGATGTAGCTAAACTTTTTCCAGCCCAATGAAGCACCCCAACTTCTCTTTCAGATAATTGTCAACATGAATCAGATTATTGTTGTAGATCACACAGGGAGAACCGAGGGTAAAATATTTAACGGTAGCAGTGTTTGACTATATTCTGTGCAGTGAGAAAACCTGAAGTCATTTTCAAGGTCCACCATTTCTTACTTCTTTTCAGTCGCCTCAAGTTTCTAAGCTTTCTGAATCTACATTTTCCTGCTAATGAAAAGAAAATAGGATTCCATTGAGTCTCCTACCTAGTTCCTCCAGGACTTCTGTGAGGATCAAATGAGATGAGGCATAGGAAAACGCTTCAAAGACATTGGGTTACAGTGTAAAGTGTTTGCATCTGGGTATAAAGCATGTTGTGTTCCTGGGCTGAAGAAACTGCAAGGAGGCTGGTTGTTGCTAGGGAGAAAAAGGCAGGTGTTGCAACTTGACATCCTTCCCCAGATGGAGGGAAGGATACTTAGCCTTTTATATAGATAGATAGGTAACTGAAAGAATCTCCAAGAACAGGAGGTGGGAGGATCAGACTTGGAAACCGGAGGAGAACCTCTCCAGACATTGGGAATGTAAAAAGACCCTGGGTGAAAAGCATGCCTGGCAGGGGCAAGGAACAGCAAGGCGTGGGTGTGTTCGGAATGCAGTGAGCTAGACCGGCTGCTGCTGAGTGACGGTGGAGGGATGAATGGGGGCCATATCTTGTGGGCAGTCTTTTCTAGCAGAGGCAGATGCTGTTACTGCCAAGGTCAAAGGGGGGCGCTGCAGGGCAATTGGAAGTGGATGTTCCCTTCAGGACCATCCCGCTCTGCTTCTGGGGGCTCAGTTCCTCTGCCCATCTACCAGAGCCTGTTCTCCATGTCGGAGCTGTTAGTACTCTCTTCCCTTCCAACCCGAAGTGGTCTGTGAGGGCTGCGCTGGCTGAGTTCACGCCATGCGCTTTGGAAGGGTAAAGGTTTCTGGGTCTCCCAGAGCAGAAATTTCCCAACACCCAAAAGCTGTCAGAGCATGACAGGTGTTCAGTAGAGACTGAAGGGTGTGTGGAGGTCGAGAAAGAAGGAAACATCAGGTTAACCCACCTCCTTTATTAATAGCTATAGTCCACAGGAAGTAGCAATACTCTTTTAAAGACTACCTCAGAGTTACAAGTCAAGAATAATTAGAATATTTGAAACAAACATTTTTTATGATTTAGAAAGATCTTGGCCCTTACTAGTATGGAGACATTGATAGAAATTTACCTTTAACTAAATCTTCACAGATTCAGCCTAATGTGTATGGCGTCTTATATAAGTATTAATAATTCCTTTTTTTATATATATATATTGAGTTGTATCTACAACATGATGAATTAGTTTCTATTTCTGTACAGATAGTTAGTAGAGACCTGTAAGAGGCAGGTGAGCACTTAAAATTCTTTACCACTGATGTCAGTGGTTTCACATTTTTTCAGTATTCTTCATTAGAGGGCTATAGCTAGCATGGTGCTTTACTTTGTCTTTCCAACCAGGTTTGAATTAAAGAGCACAGGGTTTCTAATTTTCAGTTTTCATCTATATGTGTGTGTCAATACAAGACAACTTGTATTGCATTCACTACCATTCATTAGCATAGGCTTTCTAATTTTCAGTTTTCATCTATATATGTGCGTGTCAATACAAGGCAACTTGTATTGCATTCACTACCATTTTTATGCCCCTCAAGTTTTATTCCATAGAATTTGCTTAACCAATGTTCCAGTGATAACCAGTTGGGTATTTTCCCTTAATGTACCACATTGCAAAGGTGTCCCAGGAATAGCTCACTTATAGCACATGTACATTGTTAGCCAAAAAGTCCTCCAAAAATGCTGAGCTGATGTACTCTTCCTCCTATAGTGTTTGAATGCGCCTCTCTTCGCTTTGACACCTTTGTTGACATGTGGGACTCTTATGTCCCTGAAACAAAGCAGCATCCTAACGAGTGAAATCAGCTTCCTGTATACACCATTTTATAAACTTGCCTTCTCAGCCTGTGTGTGGGTGCAGCTTGTTGTTTGCTTAGTTATGTGAAATGCCCTTTTTGTACATGTGGTATGCCAAAAAATACCCCTCAGAGATAGATGTTCACATCCCAGTCTTTCAAATCTGTTAATGGGTTACCTCACTTGGAAACAGAGAGTTTCCATGCGTATACTTAAATTTGGGATTTGGGGGCCATTATCCTGGAGTATCTGGATGGACCCACAGTGATCACTGAGGTCCTTTACAGAATCACTGAGATTCTGGTGCCTGGTCAGTTTGTAAATATAAAGGAAGTTGAGAGTCAAAGGAGGAGATGGGGTGATGAAAGCAGAGGTCGGAGTGATGCCTTTGCTGGAACGGGGCAACAAGCCAAGGAACGCAGGCAGCCTCTAGCTGGAGAAAGCAATGACTATGTTAGATGCAACAAAGACCACAGGGTCAGTGTCATTTTTACTAAATGCTGTTCTTGCTGAATGTAAAACTGAAGCACGGTATTTGCAGGCAGGCTGTATACAGATATAAGCTTGACAGGAATCATACCTGATAAGGGTAGCCAACTACAAAGTAGAATCAGCATGTAACGGACCAAATAGTATCCACAAGCAGTGGCTAATCCTCCTTTTAGGGAGGCCGATGCAGGAGATGTGAACATATTCACAGAGGCCAGGTGGAGACAGCCTCCCCTGACCCTCAGCTTTTCTGTGAAGAAAAAGAGCAAAAGAACATAAATTAAGAACTAGAATTTGCCCCGCTATTTCCTATCTGAAATATCCAGAGTAGAGAATAATGGCTTTTGTGTCAAGATCCTAAGTGATTGATTGGGTTGCTTAATTCACTAGGTATCCTATCATTTGAGGCAACAAAGGTTAAACCAGACTAAGCGATTATTTGTGTCACTTCTCACTTGGTGGATTTCTGGGGAGGCCTGACAGCAGCCTGGGTGATGAATAGGGATCCCCAGCTCGGCCCCTAAGCATGGATTTTAGCACCTCGCCATCTCTAATACAGCCTTTCTACTCGGCGTTCATCTGCACATCTCCTAGAGAGGTACAAGGAGGCAGTCTCTGTGGTAAGCATTAAGAGGAAAACCAAGGAAACCAACATAAAGCAGACACCACTTGCTTTTTATTAAGTGGCTGAAAATAAAAGGGCCGGGTGAAAGCTTTATCGCCTCTTCATTAGGCTACAAGGAAGGGTATTAAGCTGTAGGCACCCTAGTGACTGGAATTACTGTTTAGTCCAATTTCAATAAAATTAAAGGAGAGAAATGCAAGATGTGAAAGTTCCAGTTTCTGCTTCTCAAAGTACTTATAGAAAATGGTCAGTGAAGAATCCTCCTCCTCATTGTCTAAAAGACAATGCAAGAGCTTTCCCTGGTGGTCAGTGTGCTCCCACATGGGAACTGCCACTCGGCCAGAAGCTGGGGTCACAGCTGGCAAGCACAGCAGAGGTGGCTGGAGCCTCTCCCATCTCTGCAGCAGCGCTAAGGAGCAGCAAGCAGGCAGGCAGTAAGGAGTGAGAGATCCCAGGTTGCAAGATCAGGCCTAAGCCAGCAGTCGGACATCCCCCAAGAGGTCCTGGACTGCAGGTCGGGCTAAGAGACCCCACCCCCCAGTGCACCAATGTCATATACCGGCCCCTAGTTGATTATTAACTGCTAATTACTAATTATGGACAGCAGGAATGTACTTGGGCAGCATGAATTGGAGAATTGCACATGAAACAACTAATTCAAGTTCCTGTCCTCCAATAAAGAGAGACTAGATTAGAAAAGAAAAAGTATAACCAAGGAAAAGATGCTTGTTTTTTTGTTTTGTTTTCTGTGTCAAACTGCAATCCAGTTGGGGAAAAAGCAGTGTCTCTTAAAAAAAATTATAGCCACAGGTCTGCCCTCACAATCAGTCGGGTGTCTAAGTTTATGCTCCTTCCATTAATATGGAAATCTCAAGTTGGAAATAATAATAAAAACGGGATCTCTGACAGTAGTTTTCCTGCGCTGGGGGAGTTGGAGGGGACGTCAGTGGTTGTTTTATAATTTCTTTACCTGGATGATGGTACTCAGGTAGCCAACATTCTGCTCTATATCTTTTTTTTTTTTTTTTTTTTGTAAACTACAACAGACAGAGCAATGCAATAATAGAAAAAAAGAAAACCATAGATCCTACAGTCCTAGGCGTTTTCTGGCGTGGATAAGCCTATTATCTGGCTTTCTTTGTATAATGAAAGAGTAAGATCATTTGAGTCATCCTGAGACTGATTTGGCAACAGCCATTTTTCCCTCACCCCAGCTGGCCGCTCCTTGTCTAATCTCTAACTCCCACGACCTATTGCCGTACTTTTGAAGACGTCACACTATTTATTTTCTACACATTCATCTAACCCAGTATTTTTTCTCAAGGTAATTAGAGTATTTTCCAGCCCACCCCATTATTCATCTGGGGGGGTTCATAAATCCTTTTGTAGCTTCAACTGCCTTTCCAGATTTGAGCTGCTCTGAAGCATCTTTATTCTCCCTCCATCACACCCTCGGGATGTGTAGCTGAAAGAGCGCGTGAATCTTCAGTTCTCTCACTGCACGCTCCCATATTACCTGCACAGCCACAGCAGTGTTTCTGATATATACATGTCAGTAATGTTCTTTGTTGAGTGAATATGTACTGTGACACAGATGTAGGCACATGTATACTATCACAGCCACGACTAAGGTTTGGTGCTGTTTTCATTTTATCATGATGGGCATTTATAGGCTGAGTTTGAGGTTCCAATGGTATATTTTCTTTCTAACCTTCCTGCCCCGGCTCATGCCCCTTTGTAGGTTTTTATTCAATAGCACGATGACTGGATGACTGATGAATATTGTTATACGTGTGTGTGTGTGTTCTTGTTCATCTTGGTGTTTCTGATATGAATTTGCTTCTCTTGTTAAGCCCCTGTGATGGCAGTTTGTCAGGCCTGTGGCCATATCCCTGGCTGCATATGCAGGCATGTGGTCCCTGATGGGAGAATGAAAGGACCTCCCCACCCCCCTGATTATTTCAGAGTCTTTGCTTCGACATAACAGTCAAGTATCAAAATAGACAAACTCTCCAACCCAAATAGTTAATCTGGTTAAGTCTGTGTGATAGAAGCATGGGATGGCTGACAGTCACCTGACCTGCAAAGACGAGAGAAACCGTCTAAGAAATGAAGAGAGACCGAGAGCAAGTCCCGGTGACCCCATTTAAACACCTGGACCCAGTAAGTGAGCAGAGATCAGTAAACCTGGGGAGGCAGAGCTTGGAACGTGCCATAGGCCCAGGCTTATTTAATCCCACCTGAGCCTCAGAACTCCTCAGCCTTGTGGGTAATTTTCCCCGTAAGCTATTTAAGACTGGGTTTCTGTCACTTGCTATCAAAGGTTCAGAATCATACTGGTAATAACTTTTTTGTTTGTTTTATTTCTGAACGGAATACTCCCAGCGTCTCCCTTACCTTCTATGCCCCATTTAGTCTCTGCCCTTTCTTAGCGTAATCATAATGTCATTTTTCATTTCTTTGACATTTTATTATGAAAGTTTTCAAACATACAGAATCCTTGGGAAGGTTTACAGTGGACTGACATGACCACCCCCTAGATTCTACAATTAACACTTTACTGTGGTTGCTTTATCACAGTCTAGCCATCTATTGATTTCTCTGTCAGTCTCTTAATCTAGCTCACTTTTTGGATGCATTCAAGGTATGCTGCTGACATTACCACGCTTCCTTGCAAATTCCTCAGCATGCAGAGCCTTTGCAGAGTCCATATATTTTTTAGGAAAAACTTGCATGAAATGAAGTGTAGAATCAATCCTAATCAATCCTTGAACTCCTTTGGAAGCAAGTATGTTTCCGTTGTTTGCGTGGTGGTTGAATGGGCTGTCTAAAATTAAACAAAATCTGCCAAAAGTTCTGCAAAAAAAACACAGAAGTAAAGGCAACGACTCCCCGAAGTAGCAATGATACAAGTTTATTGTGCACACACCAAAAAGACAGTTTGCAAACCGAGACCACCCAAACCCAACACGGACAGAGGCTCAGAGATGCACTGTTACAAAGCAGCTTGCACGGTGTGGAGGCAGGGACTCCACCCTTCTGTCATTGGTGACTTTGCTAGAACTTTCTTCAATGAAAGGGAATCGGTCACAGGTTACCTCACATCAGTTTAAGTTTCACTGATGTTTTCCAGAGGCAAAGTCACCCAGTTCAAGTTAGCCTGGCTCCTCTCGCCAGATCTGCTGAATTAAGCTTCGCTTGGCTAAACTGGTTTCCTCTGCCCACCTGCTTTCAGACCTGCTCTCCGTTTGTGTTTGCCTCCAACCAGTGAGAGAGGGTGATGTGTCTGCTGTGTGTTTAAGCCCTTAATGGTGCCATTTCATATAATGCTCACACTGTCTTTTCCCCTCGTTAAGTAATCTGGGGAAAAGTCAAGAATACTTACACGAAGCATTACCCAGTCATATTTAATTGCATTAGGTGTTAAGCTGACCTGAACCTTCCATTTATAGGTAATGATTCTCTACAGAAAAATCTCCCAGCCTCCTCAGAAATCAGTCTTCACTCTGTTGTATGGCACTATTTTCTGTTTATATCATTTCACTCCAAAGATGACCAGGAAAGCAATAGGTCTTTGGAGAAAGTAAAATGACAGTCTGCAGTCCTGTTTCATATTTGGAAAGGGGTCCGAAAAATCATTGTTCCATACAAAAGTTTGGTTTATTGGATGAATGATTAAATGCAAATTATTTACATGTTTATTTTCACCTATGCTTTTATTCTCAGTTAAACTTTCTAACAGGTGCAATCCTCCTATATAATAAAGAGGTAATATGCAAATTAGCCCTCACAACATGGCTGCCTACGACCAGGCTGGCAAGGGGGTTAGTGAGGGACAACCAAAGACTGAATAAGCAGGCTGCATGGGGTGACCAGGCAGGCAGGGGGTGCAGTTGGGGGCAACTAGGCCAACAGTGGGGTCAGTTGGGGGTGAGCAGGCCAGCAGCAGGGGGGGAAGGAGGGGGCAGATGGGGTGATCAGGCCGGCAGGGGGCGGGCAGTAAGAGGCCAGCAGGGGGCAGTTAGGGGAGACCAGGCTGGCATGGGGGGGCAGTTAGGAGTTTTCAGGCCAGCAGGAAGGGGGCAGTTGGGAGGGACCTGGCTGGTAGTAGGGTGCAGTTAAGGGCGGCCAGGCAAGCAGGCAGGTGAATAATTAGGAGCCAGCAGTCTAGGATTCTGAGAGGGATGTCCCAGATTGGAGAGGGTACAGGCTGAGCTGAGGTGACCCCCATTCCGTGCATGAATTTTGTGCACTGGGCCTCTAGTATAGTTACAACAAGAATGTTTTGAGAGCAGGATGAGTTGATACATGCAGTGGCTTTGTGAACCAGTTGATAACCTATGTCACTTTTGTCATCAGTAGGAAGTGTATCCCATTAACCTATACATTCACACCCCAGACTCTGATCCTATTCCTGGAAGAGATGTCACCAAAGGGGAGGGATCTCTGCTTTCATTCGCTCACATACCAGGCAAGATTCTCAGCGTGTGGAATCTGGACCACTTCCTCCTAGTGTTGTAGCACTGAGCATGCTGAATGGGATCTATTGCACCATCAAATCCAGGTTCTGGGACCCACCATGCCTTCCCAGCCTCTTCTCTGACCCTCTCTGCCTCCAACTAAGGTGGCTGCTGGCGTCTCCAATTTAGCCCCCCTCTGGGCCCAGGATGCTGGTTTCTGATGCGGAGTAGGGTTTCTGGTTTGTGCTTGTGTTCTTATTTTGCCTACTTACAGTCCTTCATGGTACTTAACCCTGCTTAATGGCACTGTGGTTAGGTGATAGGGACTAAAGTGAGATTTCGCCAACAAACATAAGAAGAAATACAATTTTCATGTGAGTGTTAAATGATAAAATTTACCATAATCAAAATGGTCAGAGAAATTCAGAGTTATGATGAAAAGATTTGATGATTGACATATTCTCCATGTAGAAAAAACAAAGCAATGAAAAAAAAAATAACCACAGATTATCTTAGGGACCTTACTGAGAAAACCACAGGCGGAAGCCAACCAGTGTTTTAATAATAGAGAGCTGTGGACAGGGAGTTTGGAGGGCTGGGCAACCTTGATTGCTCTGAGGGGTTGGAGCTGGTTACTGGGATGTTGGTGGTTGAAGCAGCTCCCACCTATGAGTCCTAAGATCTATTGATTGACTTTTAGTGTTTTTTCTGGCCTGAGGGATACAGCTGTATCTTATGATTTTAATCTTAATAAAAGGAATGGTGAAGCCAGAGTGAAGAGTCGTTCTTCCAATAGAATTGGACTACTGCCTGGCCCCCATTTCCCAAATTAATATTTTCTAAGTCTCTTTATTCATTTGTGTGCGGCCTTCTCCAGAAACCCGAACCCTGAACCGGGAACCCTGAATCACGCGGGATGTGAAAGAGGTTCCCACATTTTGGTGCCCTCCCAGGGACACCACATTAAATGGTGTCACTTGTGCTAAAAACCCATGACCCCAAACCTAGATTTAATACATGACCTCATTGCTGTTTTGACCTTCCTAAAATATAATTGTAATGAAGGAGTCTGGAATTTTCTGGTCCAGCGTCAGGAAGGCAGTTTGTCCTGTGGACCCTCTGCGCCCCGCAGGGAGGAAAGGGAACCTGTGTGATAAAACCTCGCTAGGCCCTCTGCCCCGAAGAAGAAATCCCGGTCTAAAAGCAATCCTTTCTTCTCTTTGGTTACAGGCTCCCTGGCCCAATCTCATTCCTACAGACCCTTCCTTTCAATAACCTCACTGAGCGCCCTTCCGGCTCCCGGAGGGGACGCCGCCAGGTTCAGGAGCTGCTTCCCAAAGCCAATTAGATGTCCACATTCACTCAGTGGGACTGTTTCACACAGTGACTTGCATCCCTCTGTTATTCAAAAACCAAGGTTATTGCCTGGCCAGCATGGCTCAGTGGTTGAGCATGAGCCTGTGAGCCACGAGGTAACAGTTCAATTCCCAGTCAGGCACGTGCCCAGGTTGGGGGCTTGATCCCCAGAGTGGGGTGTGCAGGAGGCAGCAGTCTCATGATTCTCTCTCATCGTTGGTGCTTCTATCTCTCTCTCCCTCTCCCTTTTTCTCTGAAATCATAAAAATATATGTGTTTAAAAAAAACACAACAACACACACGTTTATTGGGTACCAGGAAGTGTAAGCCTAAATTTCAGAATCCTACAACGCTGCCCACTTTCTGATGCCACACTTATTGCTCTTTAAATTCACAATTGGGATTTTTATGTAGCTTGGCGACAGGAATTTGGGGTTAGCCAAAGGACCTGAGTTGGCAGGAGCCATTTAGCCATTTAGATTTCCACTGCAACATGATTATTACATTCCAGTTTTATACATGGGTCACCTCAGCTTGAAGGTGTGAATTCCTTCCAGATGCATGGGGCCATTCGGATAGGCCAACAGCCCCCTGAGCTCCCTAAGCCTGAAGGATGGGGCTCCATAGACCCTCAGGGCTTCTCCTCACTCGCATGTGTGGGCGCGTTGCATTCCATGGGCCAGGTTCACCCAACGTCCACATGCACACGGAGGGTACCGCCTTGCACAGAAAGCCGGGATTTCTGTACCTCCCCTCATGGAAGCTTCGGGAATCATCCCACACCTGAATTATTCCTCAGGTGTTCGGCACAGCTCGCTTGCCCCACGAATGCCATTTAGCCTTGTTTGAATCAACAGTCATCCTCTCCCATCCCACAGCCGCCAGCGTTTAACTCCTGCGTTGCTCGGTTAACTCACCTCCCGCCAGAGTCTCCAGCACGCAGACCCGACACACTGTTCCCTCCTGGCAAATGGGTCATCTGACGCTTTCAAGTTGGATGTGATGGGACACCACATGACCTGGGAGGAAAGAAACAATCTCACAGCCGGATGCCGCTCACGGTGCTGTCCTGTCGATGTCTGGTGAGTGGCTGCCCACACGGAAGAGGGTTTGTTTCTGAAGGGGCCACTTTGCCCACCGTGAGGCGTGCTGCGCTGTGAGGGACTGAGAGTGCGTTCTGGAGTGAGGCCGGCCTGAAGGAGGCCCCCCCCGGCCCCGTCCTGTCCCTGTGCAGCCCCTTGGCCCGCGGCACTGCGGTTATTCTGAGGAACAGGCGTGGTGATGCTTGTCCAATACCTAAACAGCAAGGGCCTCAGCAAATAAATAAGAAATAATAGTCGAGTTGCTATCAAGGACACGTGCCATTGCCACTTTCAGCAATAACAGCTTGTGAACTCTTTTCCAGGGTAAGCACCATTTGGTATCTGGGGCAGATCTAGGTTTGTAGGGCCGGAAGCTCATGGAATTGTGGGTGTCATCTTGAAAAACAATTGGAAAAGCTACGTAAAGCGAAAATGGGTGCAGAGTCTTGAAAGAGGCCACACCAGCTAAGGAGACAGAAGCCTAAGCTCCATTTCCTTCCCAGGAGGGGCCTGCAAGGAAGGCGGACAAGGCTTTGAGATCTGGAAAACCAATGCCTGGCACTGATTACCATCCCCCCTCCGAGGTGGGGGCTGGTGTGCGGCTCAGCAATGCTCATGTCTCCAGGGATGTTGGAGCTCTGCGCATGCTTTATTTAAATTTAGAAAATGACATCAGATCAGAGCACATCTGTCTCCTAAAGTCCTCTGACTCGCAGGGAGCTCTGCCTACAGATACTCTCTAGGACTTCAGTGATAGGTAGTCACCAGATCCTGCCCTTAGTGACACGTGGAGTGTAGAGAGAGATCAAAGGGGGAAAATGAATGATAATTGGAAGCTTAGACTTGCGTTCAGACAAATGCAACCGTTTCAAGTGTCAGCTCAACTCGGTGTAACCAACATGGCCGACACTGAACCGAATGCGCCAGACGAGGAGATGTGAGAGGGCTCCACGGGGAAAGTGACTTGAGTTTGGCTCTAAAAGGTGATTTGCATCCACCACATTATTCACCTCTTTCTACCCCATCCCCCACATCAGGCTCCCCCTTCCTCTGGGGAGAATTGCTGGACCAGGCCCCCAAAATCTCTCCAGCGTATCATAATGGAGGACCCTTCTCTCTCCACAGTGCTCCCTCCAGCTCAAGACTGGGAAAGGTAGACGCATTGAAATGATGTGGCCCTGGCTGGTTTGGCTCAGTGGGTAGAGTGTTAGCCTGCAACTGAGGGTCCTGGGTTCAATTCTGCTCAAGGTTGCAGGTTCCCCAGCCCTGGTTCAGGGGGGTGTGCGGGGCCATCGATGTGTTTCTCTCACATTGATATTTCTCTCTGTCTCCCTCTCTCCCTCTCCCTCCCTCAAAAAAATCAATGGAAAACTATCCTTGGGTGGGTATTAACCCCCCCCCCCCAAAAAAAAGTGGTTGTGAAACAAAAGCATTTTTAAAAGAAGGAGCCTCTGGGACAACCTCAAGCATACCAACATTCAAATTACGGGGGTGCCAGAAGAAGAGAGAGAGCAAGATACTGAAAACCTATTTGAAGAAATAATGTAAGAAAACTTCCCCCACCTGGTGAAAGAAATAGACTTACAAGTCCCGGAAGCACACAGAACCCCAAACAAAAGGAATCCAAAGAGGACCACACCAAGACACATCATAATTAAAATGCCAAGAGCAGAAGAACAGCAATATTAAAAGCAACAAGAGAAAAACAATTACCTTCAAGGGAGCACCCATAGGATTGTCAGCTTATTTCTCAACAGAAACTATGCAGACCAGACGGGAGTGGCAAGAAATATTCAAAGTGATGAATAGCAAAAACCTACAACTAAGATTACTCTTTCCAGCAAAGCTATCATTCAGAATTGAAGGTCAGATAAAGTGCTTTACAGATAAGAAAAAGCTAAAGGCATTCATCACCACCAAACCAGTGTTATATGAAATGCTGAAAGGTATTCTTTAAGAAAAGGAAGAATAAGAAAAAGGTAAAGATAAAAATTATGAACAACAAATACATGTCTATCAGCAAGTGAATCTAAAAATCAAGTGAATGAAAAATCTGATGAAGAGAATAAACTCTTAAATATAATAGAATCAGGAGCATAGAAAGGGAGTGGACTGACAGTTGTTGGGGGGGAAGGGCTGTGGGGGGGTGCAGGAAGAGACTGGACAGAAATCGTACACCTATGGCTGAGGACAGTGATGGGGAGGTAAGGGCAGAGGGTGGGGTGGGAACTGGGTGGAGGGGAGCTATGGGGGGAAAGAGGAACAATTGTAATAATCTGAACAATAAAATTTATTAAATTTGAAAAAAGAAAGCATTTCTAAAAGACGAAGAGAGCCATGCCAGGAACGGGAAGGCTGTGTCACACACGGGGTTCGGTTCGGAAGTTGGGGGTCCGTGCCCAGGCTCCTTCAGCTTCCTGAGGGAGCAGAGACTGAAGGGAGGAAAGTGGAATAAACCCCGCCCTCCATCCCTGTGCTGCAGAGCGCTTACTTTTCCATTCTCCCCACAGTTCTTAAACCTTCTAATTACATCTCTGCTCCTCTCCCCCACTGAGCATAAATACTGTAATTTGTAGATGTTTATTGCACAGGTATTTAGAAAATTATAGTCTCCCTTCTGTTGAGCTATTTTGGAACTGCGCCTCTCACTCTTACACAAGGAACTGGCGTTATTTAAAGTCACATGGTGGGAATTAAGATCTGTACATTGAAATTGCTTACTTTCTCAAAGGAAGCATATTATTGGCGAACTTGTGGGCGCTACCCTTCTGAAATAAGCCAGGAAACTGCTTGATCCGTGTGATACACGTGATTACTAGTCACCACTCTCCAATTTATATGTGACTTTCGATGCATGTGGCCATCTTTTACTTTTTAAATAATTTCTGTTAGAGATTGAAACACTGACTTGTTGTTCCTCCTATTTATCCATTCATTGCTTGATTCTTTTTATAAGTTTAACAGTTTTATCATATATATCTTTTTAATTGATTTTAGAGAGGAAGGGGGAGAGGGAGAAACATCAATGATAAAAGAGAATCATTGATCAGCTGCTCCCTGCATGCCCCCCACTGGGGATTGAGCCTAGAACCCAGGCATGTGCCCTGGACTGAAACTGAACCTGGGATCCTTCACTCCACAGGCCGATGCGCTATCCACTGAGCTAAACCAGCAAGGGCCTTCACCAGGGATTGAACAACACCCTTAACATCTGAGATGATGCTCTAACCAATTCACCTATCAGGCAGAGCAACATGTGACATCTTAGTTGGAGATGTAGTTGACAAGACAATCTTTAAAGTTACAGTTAGGGCTGCAATTGAATGCAGACTTCCAGGAGAAAGTGAGCCAAACTTCTCTATCATATTGTACTTCCATTCAGGATACCAAGCCCTTCAGCAGTTTTTACTTTAATGATATTCTCCCCTCTTTTTCTTCCTTTCCTCCCAGTCAACTCTTTGGCTGCTATTTTAATGCTACCAAAGGGGAAAGAGCCTAACCTTTACTAGACTATGGCGGGGGGGGAGGGAGAGAGAACCCTCACTAAAAATAGGAGAGAACTTTGCTCCGAATAGGAAATAGGAAACCTGATGAAAAAGTGAGGCAGTGTGCAAATGAAGAGAAGAATCCGTGATCGCGGATATTTTATTAAATTCCAGGAGGAACTCGATGGCGAGTCCCAAATACGTCCAGTATCTACAAAGAAGAGACACTGTTGAAGGAGCCTGCGGTCTCTTTGAATGGGAAACGGTAGGGCACAAGTGGCGAAGAGGTGGGCAGAGCAGAGAGAAGCCGCCTACCACTGTCCCCAAGGATTTGCTTTGCTGTGGTCACTGTACTAATAGGGATGCGGCTGTAAACTGCCATTTCTTTTTCTCCACAAAACTGTAGAGAGAAAGAAAATAGGAAACGGGAGAGACGATGTGAGTAATGAGGCCACTACATTCTGCAGTGGCTTTGTCCGAGAAAATGTAAAATCCTCCCAGAAAAGGGTGCAGTGAACCCCAGGAGCTCACAGATGGGAGGGAAAGATTCTGGGCCTTTCTGAAAACTCACCCTTGGACATTGCAGCTCATGGATCTGGCCACTAGGGTGCACTGGCGGATGTGATGCAATGAAGACAGACAGGTTTTTGCAAGCATGGCTCACCCAGCAGAAGGCCCAAGCCTTGCCATGTTTATTAAATTCTCTGCTTTTTCTTCTGAGTCACAAATGCAATATGGGAGAGCTCATTAATTTATATTTCGATAACTTACATCATTTTATACTGTTGAAAGAGGCCCTGCAGTATTTCCTTTAGAGAATCTATAAAGATCATTTCTGTAAGCAAATTAGGAGGAAACAGCAGTTGCTAGGGGACTTTCTTAGAACACTTCGCAGATGGGACTTTTCAATCACTATCCAATGACTTGCAACCCCCCACTTCCTGGCAAAGGCCATCTTCTGTTCATTGCAAATCATTCCTGCATCCTCATTTTTGAAAATGTCTCCAAGGCATCCTTCCAAAGACTTGGTTATTCTAACGGATTATTTTTAATAATCCGATTGCTTTTTCCTCAAAGCTGCCACGACAAAGTTGTTGTGTTTCACCCTAATGAGCCACCACTTACGATTTTGCTTCTCAGTTGCTCCCTCCCAGCTGCCCGCTTCTAAGGCTGCCCGGGAGAGAGCTGCTTGTCTGGGCCCTTGAACTTGCCCATTTTCTCCTTCTCTCCTTCTTGTGTCCTGCACATCCCCATGGCCGGCTGGTGCCCTTAGCCCCACTGATGTCTGCTTGCAGATCATGAGGCAACATTCTGTGTCTCCATCCTCATGGAGGCCAATGACCCATTCCCTGGAGCTTCTCCTTCCTGCCGGTGAACAAGAATGAGGGCAAAGCCCAAGTGCCCCTGGGGTCTGAGCCGCTCCCTCACTAAAGCATGCAGAGGTTCAAAGTCCCCAACAGGCACATGCTTTCCGAGCTGCGGCGGTATTACTGGGACGCCTGAAAACCTTGGGTGTCGCTGTGCCTGGCCTGCGGTTAACAGAGGGGCGAGGAGGGGCGGGGGAGGCATTTAAGGGTCACTCTGACCCGCTCAGTCCATGGGTGTCCTGTGTCCTGTGTCCTGAAGCACCATCTCCCACTCCCGTGGTGGCACGCCCGCAGCCTTGGCAGGAGCAGAGCAGATGCATAGGCTGAACTTCAATTTTCTGGCGATTAATTTTCTTCTGTGCAATTTGAGTTGATATGGACTCTGTCCACTGTCCGAGAATCGCAGGCTGTTGAAATGGCCTCCTTTGTGTAGCTTTTATCGCAGCTCTTTTCCTGTTTAGGCAACCCGTGCGGTATATTTTTATTATCCCTGGTGACAGCATCACCCTGTGGAGACATGGGAACCGCAGCACCTCGGGCCTTGTAGCTGACAATGAGGTCACGCAGATAGCTGGACCGGAGGCTTATGCATGTAAATGACCATAATTTCTGATGTTGTTAAATTGTAAATAAATAATAGTATTATTAGTAAGAGGATTTAGAAACTTGTCTAAGAAGTCAATAAATGCTACAGCATTGGGTATCTACAAATGACTACTGTTCTCCAAACAAAATGATCCTCCTATTACAAATAGACATAATAGCCTGTACTAAGGTACCTTTCGAAGAGACTTCCTTAAAATCCCGAATGACCTTACTATGGATCAGGCATCCAACAAGGGAGAGGTTGTTCTGAATGCCCGGTTGCAAGGGAGTGGGGCATACTCTTAAAACTGTCACGTAACAGAGAAGAATGCGGCCTTTCTAGTTTCTTGAAAAATATAGGCAGTCAGCTTTATTTCCTTCATTGGAAATTAAGTTTATTTATATGCATTCAGTTCACACAGACAGACATCTTTCAAACAGAATATTGGGGACATATGGAAAAGTCAATGAAATACAGAAGCAAATGTATCTGGGGAATTTTCTTTGACCTTAAACTAGTAAATTGAGAAATGTGTGTTACACGCTACATCTGTATAATTATGTTTTGCAAGTTGTTTTGGTTTGGGCCATTGTTCAGGTTTTGAAGAGCCTTTGCTTTAAATGGGTTCAGAGCTCCATTTTCAAAATGGAATTCTCTCTTTGAAAGGAAGAGTTTCTTCATCCCCGGCGAGGGGGCTGGGTTGGTTGGGGCATCCTCCCACACATCAAAAGGTGGTGGTTCGATTCCCTGTCAGGGTGCGTAACTATGTTGCAGGTTCAGTTCTTGGTCAGGGCACAATATAGGTGTTTTTCTCTCTTTTCCACGTCCAGCGTGAGGGAGAAATTGAGTTCAGTTTCTGAGTAGAGGAGCTGGGGATTAAGAAATAAAGGAATAGATGAGAAGACGCAGAAATAGGACATAATAAGCTGGGGCCTGGTGGGACGTCTGTCCTCTCTGATGGAGAGACAGAGACTAGGAGCCCACGAAGCCGTGTTTATTTATATTCCACAATACAAAGAGGTTTCTCCAATATTAGGATCAAAGGAGTTTCGGTGAGCCCAGGCCCTATGCATTCCCCCATTCCTGGGGCAAGTCTGCATTTACATATCAAGACCCTCTCCCAGATACCTGAGACAAAGTTAAGGCCAAGCTGATAAACACATCAGCCTTGTTGGTGAAGCATGTTTTTCCAAGATTCGATTTTGCCAGGCACCTTGGATTCAGCCAGACAAAGATTTAAAGAATGCTCAAGGTGTCTTGCCTGGGGGCGCCCCCCACAGCAATCTATATTTCTCTTCTTCCTCCCTCCCTCCCTCCCTCCCTCCCTCCTCCCTTCCTTCCTCCTGCCTCCTTCCCTTCCTTTGTCTTTCTCCCTTTCTTCCTCTCTCTCTTTTCCTCTCTCTAAAACATATCCTCAGGTGAGGATTAAAAAGTAATAATAATAGAAGAGTTCTTTCAAAATGAGATACCAGAAAAAAAATGTAGACTTTTGGAACATAGGAAACCAACTCAGAAAGCCCCGTTTTATTTATAGAAAGCTCGACATGTTATTGTCAATGCCTCTTTCCTCTGAACAGAAGGAAATCATGCCCAACGCTCAGTGGGATGCTGTGTTCTCAGTGACCACGTGCCACCGGCAGTCCCTCTGCGGGGATCGAAAGTGCCCGGCAATTGTGCCTGCAGAGCCGGGGTGCGGTGCCTCACAAAGCAGAACGCTTGATCCTCCCAGCTGCGTGGTGCCCATGCGTCTCCATTGTGTCTGGACCACGAGTGAAGCGCAAGGCTGCTGGGGTGCCTTCCTCGTGCTCGACAGAGGCATTCAGGGAATAAAGCAGCTTGAAATTAATTAAGCGATGTGTCTGACTCACACAGTGCCACATAATGAGATGCTGTATACTTTTAAAATGTTCAGTGGAAATTGTTTTGATGATAGAAAAGCTAGGCTTAGTACAATGAAAGCAAAATTTTTTTTAAAAAGCATAAAGAAGTGCGGGAGGGGGGGGGAAGGATGGTACTACCAGATACACTATACAATTTGCTTTTCAAATACCACACATACATATTTTCCCTTTTCGACTCTTTGAGGATGTGCCACAGTCCCAACTGTTTTTATGGAGCAAAATTGCTACTCACGTGAGGTAATACAGCCTGCCTTGTTTTGTTGGCTTAGATAATTCTCTGTTTTCCAGGTTTTGAAGTTGGCAAGTCCACTAGGTAGGTAAAGCTAAGGCGCTGCGTTGCAGGGAAGAACTTGGAGCTATTGTACAAAGGCATGGAAAGTGGCAATCGCCTCACCGCATGGAAAGGAGGAAGGCCTTGTCAATAAGCTTCACACAGTGCGAATGCTCGAGAAAAGTTGGTCGTTGAGGTTTTCTGTGGTCAGTATATGAAATCTCTCCCATATAGAGCCATTGGACGGCAGGGCAAGCGCTGGTCAACACAATCACCAGTGGAACCTATTATCAGTACCACTGACTGTGCTTCAGAAATTGGCTTGACGGAAACTCTTCCATCATCTCATCAGAAGTTGTCATCGAGGCCTCATCTCTCCATCGTTTAGTGCAGAGTCACTGAGTTCATTCTAGTTCTCTGCAGCTCATCCCTTCCCTTCCTTTCTCTCAGTTTCCTTCTCTCACAGAGTAGAGACCTCCCGGCAGGCCCCAGGGGCGGAGAGGGAAACATTTGTCAAACGGTGGGATTGCCTTTGACATGAGCAATGTAGTAGAACTAAAACGTGGAGAACAATTCCGCTTTTAAATGCACATTGACATTCTAAAAACACACTGTATTCCAAAGCCATTAAAATCGCATTACGTGGTGTTCCAGGTGTTACTTTTTATTAGAATGTTAAGTTTTGTCTTAATTTCGGGCTAGACAACAAGGTGTAACAGGCAGGCTCACTAGGCGAGTGGACGTCCGTGTCATCATCGAATGAGCTTCACAAGTGTCCCCCCCTGCGAACCAGTGACACCTTCTCAGTTCTAAAACCCACGAGTATGGAACGCCATGACTCTGTTGAATTTATTATAAATTGTATTCCACATTGCGTTGGCCTCAGGCAACCTGGGTGATTTCAATTTCTGTCTTATCACCCTCTCCACTAATGTAAATAATGGTAGTTCATATGGTTATAGTGCGGTGCAGTTAAAATTTATGTAGAGTTTTATGGCCAAGCCTATAAGGTTATGCATGGGAGTCCTGCTTGTTTACATTGCTGATATGTTGTCCAAGGAGAATCAGAACATCATATTTCACAAAAGTGTCCGTGGTTTCAGAGAAAATTATTTGAATCTGAAGTTAGAGGTTCTGAAGTTGAGTCCTTTTAATCCATGGACACACCAGGCAAGTTTTGAAACTACCTGGACAGGATTTTCTTTGGTAAAGCTGGTGAAGTGGTAGTTGCTTTGCATGGTTTATTTAGGCAAGCATGGAAGTGTAGCTAAATTAAATATTTCGAGTGGCTGTTAAAGTGTTAAAACACTGGAGCCCTCCCAGAGGTGAGGTCTATGAAGGGCCCCCCAAGAGGATGGCGTGCTGAGTCACAGGGATGCGCGCAGACACACTTGGGGAATTCAGTCCATGATCAGTAATCGGAGGGAAGAAAATGGGAAGGGCTGAGCGTAGGCTGTTGTCAGAACCACAGATATGGCCTAGAATCTCACACCCCAGAGAGCAGTCCATGGATCGGCAGCATCAGCGATAACTGACAGCTTTTAGAAAGGAGGAATCTTGGGCCCAGACCCAGGCGTGAGTGCTGACTCTGAATCTACGTTTTCACAATGCCCAGGACATGAGTGAAAGTTTCAAAAGCACAGGCATATTTAGAGATATCAGAATGATCAGCCTTGACCTCGTGGTATAGCCTAAGAATGCCTGCTCTTGGGAGAACCCTTGACATGAGGAACAGCTGAACCCTTGTAGGAGGACTGGGCCAGTAAAGCCTATAGGGTTTGGGAACTTGATTCTCCCTTCTCCTTAGGTCCTCCTGTTCTCAGATCTCCCCCAGCACAGACCGGTCTACTGGCCTCCTTACCGGTGACCAGTCAATGTAGGTAACTAAGTCAATGTCGGGATTTTGGTTTCAAATAAGACTTCCATCTGGCCCTAGTTGCCAGTGTTTTATTTTGTTTTGTTTTGCTTTAAGTATTCATAAGCAGGTAGACTGCCCACCTTTGCCTCGCCGCTTCACAACTACTCAAAGAGGCAGTGAAGAGGGAGGCATGGGAGTTCCCTGCTAGACCAGGGCGTGTGTCAGAACAGAACAGACCTGTAACACACAGACTCCAGGGCCTCAGAGCCCCAGGGGCTACCTCTCCAGGGATCTGTTTTTTAACAATGGATTGACTGCACATTATTCTTTTATAGATGCGTCCATAGACTCCAGCTTTCTCCAACCCATAACGTTGCCTATCTAGGTAGCCACTAAATAGACTGGCCAACAAACACCCACTTTCATTCTTGGTTATCAGAAGTTCACCTCCCTGTGTACCTGCACAAAGGACTGATGTTTAAGGTGGTATTTTTCATTTAGGGCAGTGTTTCCCATGGACCACTTGCATCAGAAATCATACCTGGCATGCTTGTCAAACTTTCAGGTTCCTGGACCATCCCCAATAAACCAGAATCTCTACTGAGGTAGACTGGGCATCGTTTCCTTCTCCCCAGGAGTGTCTGATACACAAGCCTGGTATGGAAACCACTGCTGTAGGGCATTAGTTCTGTACTTGCAATGTACCCCTCCTGGGCACCAAACTCAGTGCTTCTGATCTACTCAATCAGAGGGGTGAAGATGGATAGCCATCAGTATTAAATGTCCTATTGTGATTCTAGCCAGTTTTCTAGCTGATATAACCTGCAATTGGTGATCACAAAATGCGTCACCTTTCATGAAAAATGTTCGGGTCAACATTGGCCTTTGTCTTCTTGAGTGGCAGTGCCTCCTCTACCTGAAATCCCTCCTGATGTCCACCTGTTACCTCCCACACTCTGCCCTCTGAAATGTCACAGCGATTCTGTCTAGACCAGCGAGGAAATGTCTCTCTCTCCGTCTGAGAGAGAACAATTCCCAGTGCAGTCTCACTCACCTTGCCTGGGACTCATTCGCCTCTGCCGCTGCTGCTTGCCTTCGCAGGATCGCTGCTGTTTGTCATTGTGGAGAAATGGAGCATCTGCCAAGTGGAAGAAATGGGGCATTCAGTATAATCTTCAGCAAAATGTCAGAGTGACTTCTGTTAATTGTGAAGCAGGTCATGGACAATAGCAGGAAGATACGAGATTCTTACTCTATTTCTCTCCAAGTCTGTAGAACAATCATCTTTTGTAGCTTCTTTGTCCAGAGAAAACAGGCGGAATTATCATGTTAATTACAACAGGTGTACACCATGGATAGCTATCACACCACAATGCTGCATCTAAATCACAAAGATAATAAACAAAGTAAGGGTTGACATTAAAAGCCACTCTGCCCTTTATCCTTCTGTACAGTGAAAAGGGAAATTGGCTCCTATTTTCAAATACAAGTTTTAGTATATTGTGTTAGTTTACAAAGAAAAAAATGTGTGTTTACGTAGCCTCGATAATTTTATAGGATACCAGGAGCCGGGTGCATGAATTCGTGCACCTTGAAAGGAACTGTGGGCCACGAGGCTGCAGTAGGCACAGAGGTGGGCCTTGGCCCACCTTCTGCACCCCTGCCGGGCCCCTCCTGCCATGAGCCCCATCCCTTGTCTGTTGGTATCCCTGTTCCAGCTGCTGTCACTCCCATATGCTGATGGTGCAGGCCCTCCTCACACCTGCTGAAGACACAGAGAGAGCAATTGGGGCTGGCACTATCAGTGGGCACAAGCTGCAGCTGCTGCCCTGATTGACCCTCAGGAGCAGGGGGAAGTGGAGAAGCCCTCAGAAGCATTCAGGGCCAACAGATGCTGCTTACACCACTGATGGTGCTAGGTGTGAGCGATGGCCCCCGGCACGGGCTACAGGTGTGAGCAGTGGCTCCAGTGCTGTCAGCAGGTGCAAACAGGGGCGATGCTGGCAGCAGGTGCGAGAGGTGGCTGCCAGCCCTGATCTCCCCTCAGAAGCAAGGGGAGGTGGAGAAACCCTGAGGGCTGATTGGGGCTGGCAATCACTGCTCACACCCACTAATGGTGCCCAGTGATCGGGGCTGGTGCCTGGTGCCAGCAGTGGGTGTGAGCAGTGGCTCCAGTGCTGGCAGGGGTTGGGGAGTGCTGGGCAGGGCCATAGCATGCAAGAGCAAAGAATTTTCTGTAACCACCAGAGGCTCACCCCAATGACAGCGACTGGTGCTTCGCCTTGATCTAGCGCCTCTGCTCCCATTCACCTGTTCTACCATCCTGCCACCGCTGACACCCACCATGTTCTGCACATGCCCCCTGGTGGTCAGCACGCGTCATAGCAACCGGTTGTCCGGCCATTCAGTCTATTTGTATATTAGCCTTTTATTATATAGGATGTATAAGACTGGAGTTGTGCAAGGATTTTGGCGGACACAGGGAGCAAGCAGGAGGAAAGTTTATTAGAAGAATGGGGGATGGAGTCACAACCTGGGACATTGAGGACTCAGCCTCCACTCTTCTGGGCGTTGAATTTTATGGGCAAAAACTGCAAGGGACAGAGGCTGGGGGATGAAGGTGTTCAACTCTGATCAGATGGAGTTTGCTGTCCTGCAGACGCATCAGTGCTGGCCATGGAAGCTATGGGCTGTGAGCAGCCATTGTTATCCTTGGTGCTATCTCGCTCTCGGTGTGGCTGCCTCCTGTTGTGCTAGATGGGTGACCACTGGCTGCTCTGGGAGATGACTCTGGGGCCACTTTCTCATTCAGAACTTTCTAGACCACCTGGGCCAGGTGTCCTCTGCTGGCCTGTTGATATTTTAGCTCAAAGAGATCTTAGAAGTAGCCTCTCATCATTTACTTGTGTATATCTGAGAAGGCACATATCAGGACAGAGGTCATGACCTTTGCACTGTAGTTCAAAATAAGACTTCACAGGTCTTGACTTCTAGTGATGTTCTTCCCACACCTGACTTCATCTTTTAAGGATAAATGGAATTAAGTATAGAAATTTGAATATTTACATGTATACCATGAAATTGCATGTTTTAAAGGTTTGATTGATTTTGAAGTGCAAAAGGTCACTAATGCATGAGCATTTAAATACTTAAATTGAAGATAATAATACATATATTGAAGGCTTAAAATGGCCTGTGCTTTTCATGTTAATTATTCCCAGACATGCACTAATAGGTGGGCCAATGAATGCAGGATGAATATTTAGTGCCATTCGTGAAATAATATAGACATTGAAGGTGGTCCATATCTTATTTTCCTCTTCATTCTGAGAAACTAAGTGTAGTTCGCATCTGGTGACGTCTTCTAGAGATGCGTTGCTTTCGTAGTCCAGTTTGTACATAAAGCAGGAGCTGGAGCTGGGCTGGAACATACAGATGAAAGGCTGTGCTCAAATGGAAGAGGCAAATGGGAAGAGAGGCTCGGCACTTCCAGCCGCTTTTACCCCCTGATGTGTAAAGTGTGGTTTATGGAAACCGCTTGCTTGGGTGTACTGACAGGATGTTACTAGGCACATCCTGAGAGCCCCCCAGAGCAGGCTATGTGCCAGAGGTTAGGTTCTTCCGACGTGTTCGGTATCCCCTTCCCTTGCGCAGCAGGCGGCGCTGTGGCCGGTGCTTAGTCCAGCTTGGGAGGGAAGCTCTGTTAGTTCATAGGAATCTAATTCCCAGACTCGCACAAGCAACTACAGAAGTTCCTAGAATGCTTTAGTTACATTACAAATGAGTGGAAGTCCCCCCTTTTTTGTTTTAAAATGAAGTGGGTCTCTATTTGACATCTGGTAACCTTTCTAATAATGACCCCTTTCTTCATGTTACTGCACATTTGATTGGACTGAATTAGATGCAACATGTTTTTTTAAATAAACTTAACCCGCGGCGACTTTTCTGGAGAATGAGCTCAGTTGAGATGAGGATGACAGAAGCACAAGAACAGAAAATGCACTTTTTGAATCCACGCTCATCCAAGTCCCTGCCTGACAGTAGCCACCCAGCTGGACAGCTGTGTTACCGGGTCATGTCTGGAAGATTCTGTGTATGATAACCGCTGCCAGAGGTCTCCAGCTCTCGAGGATTGCTGTTGGAATGGGAAACCTCTTTCTCTGTGTTACCATAAATGAACAACAGCCCAAAATAAGGGTTAGCTACTAATTCTTATTGAGAGAGAGAGAGAGAGAGAGAGAGAGAGAGAGAGAGAGAGAGAGAGAGAATGAATGAGTGAATGAATGAATAAGTAATGATTGATGATGAGTGAATGAATTTCTTGGCTATTGACCCTGTAATGAATCTTAGTTATGGCTGATTGTAGTGATCAGTGAAGAAATACCTGCTACCTGATATGCTAACCAGTTTGTGAATTCTGTATCAGCTCCTCTGCTCACTTACCATTCAGATGTTAGTTTTTTCTTCTCAAATTTTAAGAATTACTTGATTACATCTTATCTTTTATATTTGTTACAATAAAATGTTTATCCATTTTTTCTTTGTCTATTGCTGGTTTGAAGGTTTCTTCAATTACCAGAGGCCCGGTGCATGAGATTCATGCACTGGTGGTGGTGGTGGGGAGGTCCCTCAGCCTGGCCTGTGCCCTCTCGCAGTCCAGGACCCCTCACTAGCCATGACCCTGGCTTCTGGCTCAGCAGTGCTCCTCCCTGTAGGAGCACACTGACGACCAGGGGGCAGCTCCTGCATTGAGTGTCTGCCCCCTGGTGGTCAGTGTGGGTCATAGTGACCAGTAGTTCCAAAATTCATGTATTTGGGGTGGGGGTGTCCCTCAGCATGGCCCGTACCCAGTTGTAGCCTCGGAGCTCATGGAAATGTCTAACTGATGGCTTCGTGGGGAGTGGGCCTAAGCTGTTGATTGGACAGCCTTAGCATTGCCGCAGAGGCAGGAGTGTCTTCTGCCACCACCACTGCGCTCACCAGCCATGAGCCCAGCTTCTGGCTGAGCAGTGATCCCCTCATGGGAGCGCACTGACCACCAGGCGGCAGCTCCTGTGTTGAGCAACTGGTGGTTCTGCCATTCGGTTGATTTGCATATCAGCCTTTTATTATATAGGATGGCCTAGCCTTGCTTTCTGACTCACAGACATCAAGCATTAAATAATTAGTGTTAAAGTAACAATTTTAAATGCAGCAAAGAAATTGCCCATCTTTTTCTCTCTCCTGAATTCTGAATTTAATATTATTTTTAACTCTTGTTTTACAAATGATATACTTATTTATTCTGTTTTGAATAAAATAATTGTTTTCAGTTTCTAGATGCTTACCCAGAGCTCTCTCTGTCTCTGTTTTTATTGTCTAATTATGTGTTTACTTACTTACATTCTTGCTTGTTACTTATTAATTAATGATTAAATAATGAAGGCTCTTTGGCCAATTTGGTTGCATTCTTCTATTGGCTGTGGTTAGTGAAAGGGAAGGTAAAAATCTGAATCATACGGACCTCAGTTTTACCTCAATTCCCAATATAGATGTCATAGTAAAAAATGGAACATGTGTTTTTAATTGCATATTTTAATGTAGTTTTCAGAGTTAATGGCATATTATCAGGTTATAATGTTTATGAATGCTCAGCACATAAACACAATTTTTAAATGTCTTATCTCCTCCAGTCGTTTTTATAATATTTTATCATTTCAGCTAAGTGATATCTGCAGTTCTGCGGGACAGTGTGACAGACTTCTCTCAGAAGAATGTTCTGGAAGTTAAGGTAAACTGGTTGGGTTTTGTCCACTGGGTTCTGTCCCATTTCTACCCAATCAATTGTCCAGGTTGTGGAAGGTCAGAGTTACGGATGCTCTTTCTAGCCAGGCCATTCCAGAAATAGAAAAAACAAAACAAAACATAGAAACAAAGAAGGGAACCAAAGACAAAGTAGAAAGACCCCTAACCTCTTTTGGTAATTTTCTATAATTCTCTTAATTCTTGTTTTAGAAATGATACACTTATTTATTCTGTTTTGAACAAAATAATTGTTTGCAGTTTCTAGATGCTTACCCTTTGAGCAGCTAATTCCTTCTTAACTATTTCACAGTATACTGAAGGAAATTCTTCTAAATGTACCACCAACTCTTTGCCTTCTCGAATGGAAAAGCATCACGTTCCCTTTGTTGCTGAGTCTTTGTCGTCACCATGAACAGATTACTGCTCTGAGCGATGCCCTCAGCAGCTGCAGGAGGTGCAGGCTTGCTTGCCTTCCACACATGTGGCTCTCTGGTCTAAGGTCTATGTGGATGTGTGTGAGTTTTAATTAAAAGGTTATATATATTCACAAGATCTTTCTTAACACACATCCATCAAAATCCTCATTTCTGGTCTTTTGTCTAGTTGGGATCTGGGTCATTTATCCATAATGGGTATCCGCAATCTTTAAAAAAAAAAAAATGTTTTCATTCATCTTCATTGTATGGAGCAGTGGCCGGCAAACTATGGCTCATGAGCCACGTGTGGCTCGCAAGCCACGGCTTACCTCTCTGTTGACTAATGAGTTTGCCGACCACTAGTATAGATTATTGCAGATCTATCCTCTTTTTCCCCTACCTCCCCTTATACCCAGCCCCTATCCCACCCCAGATCTTTCCCACACTATTGTCTGCGACTGGGGCTGTGCATAAATGCATATAAATTCTTTGTTTAATCTCTTTCCTCCTCCCTTCCCTCTGAGATCCGTCCGTCTGTTCCATGCTTCCTTGCCTCCAGACCTATTTTGTTCATCAGCTTAATTTGGCCATTAGATTCCACATATTAACAAAATAAGAGTTTCTTAGCTAGGACTGCTTCGCTTAATCCGTATGGAGTCGGTGGTGGTCTCTATCTGGGTCTGAGCATGTCCCCACATCTCCAGACCCCGCAGGCCATTATTCTCCTGTGCCAGGCTCAATCAGATAACCAGAGCCCCGCTTCTCTGCGATGAAATATGACATCAGCTACCGGACAGGAACAGGGAACACCAGGCCCCTGCAGACGGTGCTGCCTCGTAACGCGATGGGCAAGCGCGTCTGCCAAGCCTGCGGGCACAGGGGCAGCGCTGCGGCCGATCCCGGAGCTGCTGAAGGGAGGACCTGGGGTGCTGCTCAGAGAAACCCAGTCTCTGATGATAACAGTGACCGGGGAATGTCCATTCCAGGAAGTCTTTTTTAAAAAATATATTTTATTGATTTCTTACAGAGAGGAAGGGAGAGGGATAGACAGAAACATCGATGAGAGAGAAACATTGACCAGCTGCCTCCTGCCCACCCCCCACTAGAGACGTACCCGCAACCAAGGCACATGCCCTTGACCAGAATCAAACCTGGGACCCTTCAGTCCACAGGCCGACGCTCTATCCACTGAGCCACACCGGTTTCGGCCATGCCAGGAACTCTTAAAGACATCTCCCCTGGCGGTGGCTGTGCAGGGAGAGCCCCTTCCTTTTCAGTGAAATCCAAGGCTGATTCTTTTTCACCCAACAAAGAGCTGATGTGATTTCTGTTCTTTTCAAAGCTCCGGGGGCAGTGATGGGAAGGTTGGAGCTTTTCACTGATAATGACACGCATTTGGCAAAACCAGTTCTCACTCAGCTCAGCGTCAGAAGGAGCGTGTTGCTCTGGGCACGTCCACTGCCCCTTCCTGCACAGACAAGCAGGCCTCCTCCTCTTCCACTTCTTCAGCAAGGTGTCAGCTTCTCCCCTTCGGGGCCGATGGTATGAAGACTCCATACCTATTCCGGGGGTGTTTGTGTGTTTCTTATTGTTGTTTTTAAAAGCTTTTCCCAAACGACTTCACAAAAAGCATTTAAGTTTTCCCTATGACATTACTTCCCTGCAAAGCATAGTGCCTTACCTTCTTTCTGTGCTAGACTTTTCTCCAGCAGCTTCTGTGGAGTCAGCATGCTAACTGGTGCGAGAAAGAGCATAGAAAATAGGAAAATCCATCCGATACGGTGCGATGAGTGCTGTGGTCACCCTGAGGAGGCGGCGTGGCCCCCAAGTTTGATTCCTGTGTGGAAGCTGGCGGTGCCACACATGCACCGAGAAAGTGTGGGAAAACCAGTTCCCCCATAGGCTTCTCTGGGGAGAGCCAGGCGGCCCCGCAGGTTCAGATATGACCTGAGAGGGGCCCAGAGGGGAGTGGCTTGGGGGTCCTGTGGGTAAGAGGGTGAGACTGGCAAAGGCTCATGTCAGGTTGGACCTTGGGTGGCTGGAGAGCCCACAGCTCTCTGGGCTCCACAGGAAGGATGAGGGGGAACGGGAGCATGGGGGCAGTGGGAGCTGCCATCAGTCAGACCTGGAAGCCCAGCAGCCTCTGTGGGGCCTCAGGAAGCATGCCTTCATCAGGCCTTGTCAGTGCCATGTGCACACGTGTGTGTGTGTGTGTGTGTCTGTGTGTGTGTGTGTGTGTGTGTGTGTGTGTGTGTGTGGACTGGATTCTGAAAAATGCCGTATTTTGTGGTCAAAAAGGTTTGAGATCTGGAAAAGCTAAAAGATATTGAACAGGTTACATTAAATTATAGATCGACTTAAAGAACATAGATTCACATATTTCCCCCCCAAGTTCATCACCAAATTAAGTGCAGAAATGACTTGTAATGGTCTATCCAGGCTTACTGTCTTTCTTTTCATTTATTCCTTAAATTTAAAGGGTGGGAAATTGGAAATCCATTTATTAACACTGTTACTGCCTGCCAAGCCACTGGGCTCATCTGGACTACATTACTGGAGTTATTTCATTTCACTTAACCTTGACATAGATTCTGTGTTCTAATCCCCGATTTCAGAGCAATCTGATGGTATAAATACTTGAATCTCTCAGTCATGGCATAAGTCTTCATTCTTGTCTGTTGTTCTGCACATTTGGGTAGATTTTTTTTTTTGAACTTTCATCATCTACAGAAGCAGAAATTCAAAATAATCTTCTTCATCTATTTTGCAGAGATTCTTACTGTTAACCAGCTTATTCCAGGTAGTGGTAAAATTTCCACAATATACTTTATTATTAAAAATGCATTAATACAAAAAGCTGTATTTTGGTTAGTCTACAAATATATTTAGAACGTGTTTGGCGCATGACTCCTTTTCAGACCCCTCTGCTCTCCCCTGTCTTTGAGGTTAGCCTCATATAATGCTCCTCGACATGAGCCTGTGTTGCTTTTATCTCATTACCTAATTCTTTCCCTTCCCCACGGCAATGCCTGTGACTTATGGTTACGTCACTAGGATTTACAGCTTCCTGACATAAATGAAAATTATTTCGATTAGTTACTTTTTATTCTTGAGCTAAGCCTACTTTTGAAACGCATATGATTTTAGCCCTGTCTTTTGATATTTAAGCATGGCGATAAAATGGCGCCAACCATACAATCTTGAACATGTGTGTATGCGTTATTATTCACTTCATCAAGAGTGCTGTTTCTGTCTTTAGTGCCTCCCACAGCCATGTCCCTTTGATGGACAGATGGAAACTGTTCATTAAAATGATACCACTTTTCAGTATTAATTGGACTGTGATTTCTCTCTAGAACAAGCTTTCATTTTCAGAAGCTCTACCATGTGAGGTGTTTTGGACACTGCATTTTAGATTAGGACCCAACCGAATATACAGTCTGTGGCCTTAAAAAGCACAATCACGACTCTCTCAGAGGACAACAGGAGTGTCTAGGTGGTGACTTGGTGGTGTCTCCTGAGCTTGTTCATCCAGATGCAGCGTCTCAGGTGTGTGAGTGGGGAGCCACGTGAACAGCAAGGGAGAGCAAAGGCATATTTCTGTGTTAGCCTTTTCCACCTTGGCTCTGTTAAAGATTTTTATCAATAAATTGACCATTTTCCTTTTCATATTTTTCTTTCTATGCTTTTTCTCTTGTCACTTCCACCTTTTAAAATTATTTTTCTATTACTCTTCTCTTACTCCCTTTTCCTGTCTCTTCTTATCTAGTCTCTTAAATGCTGTAACACCCAAAGATATAGAGGGCATGTAACACCCAAAGATATATAGAGGGCATGTGGAACAGTATTGGTTAGATAAGAGGAAATAAGGGTGGGCCTTTTTTTCCTCCACCTAAAAATATGCTCACTACAGAGTCCTGTTATCTCAGATTTCAGAAATGCCTAACATTTGTCTGAACTTATATTTGGAAAAGAGTCAGAGGAAATGCTTATTTTTGCTCACAGCAGAGCAATGAAGAAATTAAGTGGCCCTAGCGGTCTACATGCCATATGGTCTCCAGCTAACTAAAGGTTTTCTTTGGAAAAAAAAAAAACACACATGCCCAAACTGAAGTGGGGTGACGTGGGGGGCGGGGGTGGTAATCACTGCTGACTGTTGGGTTAGCCTGGACAGAACCTCTGTCACATGCCAACCCGATGCACCACAGGCCCTACATTCCAGAAGGATCACGTTTCATTAAAAAACCAGAGCTTTGGCTGGCGTGGCTCAGTGGTGGTGCTTTGACCTATGAACCAGGAGGTCAGGCTTCAATTCCCGGTCTGGGCAAAGGCCTGGATTGTGGGCTTGATCCCCAGATGGGGGCATGCAGGAAGCAGCTGATCAATGATTCTTTCTCAAAAATTGATGTCTCTATCTCTTTTTCTCTCTTTATTCCTCTCTGAAGTCAATAAAAAAATATAGATATATTAAAAAAAGGAGGGCTCATTTTTAAGGTCTTATTTTTATTAATCGTGATTTCTTTACAAGTCTGATATTCAGACTTGTGATTGTGTAATGGCACTGAAACTTGGATTTCCAGAATGCTTGAGAAATACAGGCTGTCTGGACTAATCAAATAATGTGTGCAAAATAATCAGTGAAGAGTTGCTTTTAAAGTTCAATTTTTTTTTCACATCATAAATTTGACAGGTCAAGGGTAAGACAGCCAGTGATAAAAAATAAAGTTTAATTTGTAGCTTAGTTATGAAGCAAGTTACACAGCCTATACAATAAAAGTGTAGTAGCATGCAAATTGTCCCCTCAACTGGAGTTCTTCCGAGAGTTCAACTAGGTAGTGAGGGTGGGGCCAGCAGCCACTAGGGAGCCTACCAGTGCACGGAATTTGTGCACTGGGCCTCTAGTTACGTAAAATGAAAATATAAGCTATAAAACATAAGCTATAAACACCAGCAATGCCCATGGACTGCAGTACAACACCAGTCAGTAAGTTTTCCTATTCCCCATTACTCTTTTCCTCTCTAAACTCACACCTGAAGGAGATCAAAATCCTTTTTATATAAATGGACACAGAAAAATGAACCAGAATCCCACCCCACCCCATCCCATTTCCTGGCCTCTTTCCTGCATAATGTCTTAACCAGGGAGGGGAAAACTTAATTACAAGGGTCTTATAATTTCTGAATTGAGATAGCAGTCCCTGACTTAAAGCAACCATGTTATTTTTGTTACCTACGAATAGTCAAAAAAAAAAAAGTCAGTGGAATTCATTTTTATGTACATGCAAGGAGCAATCTTGGCCACTGAATTGATTTTTAAAAACTTCTTATGGAAAATTTCATATATATACAAAAGTAGAGATCATGGTACCAGGGACTCCCATGTGCCATTCACTAATTGGAACAGACACCAGCTCATGACCAGTTTGGGTCGCCCATACTGCTACCTTTATTAAAGCAAATCTCGGATGCCCTATCACCCACTGAATTAATGCTGAAGAGACAGAGGAACCTAGGGAAGTTACTTTAAAATTATACTTCAGGAGCCCTGTAATTGTATTAGTTGTGGAGAAAAAGATATATGAGTTTTCTATGTGTCATTCCAGGGACAGAGCTGGCCTGGATTTGAAAGCATGCTTGTGAATGGCTGTATTTATCCAGATGTAGGAAAACTGAATTGATTTAAAGTGATCAGGGAAGGGTGTATCCTAACCACAGTTTGGGTTTCTGAGTAGTAATTCATTCTCTCATTGTGAATTGTGAAGCATTTTGTTCCCACATAGGAATGTTTTAGTACTTTTATCAGGCACAGATAATAATATAATTCAAGTAACTGACTTATACACAATGCATACTCCCCTCTGACTCTGGTTCCTCACCCCTCCTCTCTGTCATAACCATGACTCGTACCCACTGTTGTATTTATCATATAATTGTTCTTTGAAAGAATGTCTTCCCTGGTGTGTATCCGCAAACCATTGTTTCGTTTCGCATGGTTTTGAACTTTTTGTTAAAGTTCTTATTGATGCTGAAACCGGTGTGGCTCAGTGGATAGATCATCGGCCTGCGGATTGAAAGGTCCCAAGTTCGATTCCAGTTAGGGGCACGTACCTTGTTTGTGGGCACATCCCCAGTAGGGGGTGTGCAGGAGGCAGCTGGCCGATGTTTCTTTCTCATCGATGGTTCTGACTTCTATCCCTCTTCCTCTGTAAAAAAATCAATTATATATATATATATATATATATATATATATATATATATATATATATATGTATGTATGTATATCCTATATAATAAAGACCTAATATGCAAATGGTCATCATGCCCTCATGCCCTTGTGCTGGGGCCAGAGGATCTGAGGCTGGGCAGGGAAACCTGAAGCTGTGCCCACCACCAGTGCAGGGCCCCCATCCCAAAAGGACTTGACGGGGGACCTGAGGCTGTAGGTCGGGGTCTGGGTCTGGTTCTCACAGGATTTCAAGGCACATGCAGGTGGGTGGGAACTTGACTCTGGGTCTAGCAGTGCAACCTGACTCTGACAGGAGGGAGATTTTCATATATATATATATATTACTGATTTTCTTTCATCTCTGACACTTCTATTACAGAGAAAGGGCTAATAGAAATATTGAAATATTTCCTCTAATTAATTTCCTTTAATGTGCATGAATTTTATTCACTGGGCCACTAGTGTGTGTGTGTATATATATATATATATATATATATATATGTGTGTGTGTGTATAAAGTTCCTGTTGATGATGGGCACTCGTGTGTGTTCTTAGGGGTTATAAATACTGCCGCAATGAACGTTCTTTTTCTGTCACTCCTTGGGCATCTGGGCAGGAATCTCTGCCCGCTCCAGGCCTAGGAATAAACGTACTGGGCCATAAGGCTCGCAGCATTCACTTCACTGGTTGGATTTATATTTATCTGCAAAGTGATTTTCTGATTTACATTCCTACCAGCTCTGTATGAGGTTCCCATAGCTCCACATCCAGAAACATCCCTGAAACGGGCCACACGGTTAAGTTTTGGTCAACCTGTTCAGTGTGAAATGATAACTCCGTGTTGTCTGTATTTCCTGTAGTCAAGTAAAGTTGAGTCTGTTTTCATGTTTATATGTCATCCATGCCTCCCTCATCTAAAATGCATTGCCTTGATCTTTGCCCAGGTTTTAGGTGGCCTGGATTTTTTTCCCCACATTGGTAAGAGTCGTTGATATATTCTGTGTACAAACTCCTTGCCAGCTCTATAGGTTAAAACTCTGTGGATTTTAAATACCCTTTTAAAATGATGCTTTTGACGAAGAGGAGGCTGTCCATGTATGAATATTTTCCTTATGAATTGCACTGTTTATGTCTTTTTAAGTAAGTTCTCTCCTGCCTCAATGTCACGACCATCTCCTATGTTTACTTCTAAAAGCTTTAAAGTTGTGTTTTTCACATTTTTGGACTTTTGTTCCCCGGACATGATTTCTACAGACTAATCTTCTGCCCCGCAGATTCTCGCTTATCCAGCCTTCCTTCACCGAACAGCCCATGCTTGCCCAGTGGGTGTGCAGGCAGCTTGGGTTTTAATCAAGATGGGCGGTGCTGGGTGCCTGATTCTGGACTCCCAGGATTGTCCTACTGGCTACTTGCCCACCTATATAGCGGTGCTCCTCTTTAGCTATTATTCTAACTGTATAATGATTTTTGGAAAGGTACATGTATTGAAAAGTATTTTACTGAAACTTTACAGACTTTGGAATTACCTTATGTTGCATATTGATTGGAACAGAAATGCCTATATGAATTAACATTGGGGAAAATGGCCACTTCAGAGCATTGTGTCTGCTTTGTGAATATACTTAGGTGAACCGTATGAAATGGCTCACATGGGACCTGCCAAGCGAGTTTCAGATACTTCAACTTAGTAAGGTAGCTCTCAATTTATTTGTATCTCTCTCTTCAGTATCTTTCATTAAATTTTTATTATTTGCTTCAGCAATTCACATAAATCATTTGTTCAATTTAAACCTAGGCACATATTTTTATTTTAATGCATTATTGTAAAATAAATCCCTTTTGAAGATTACACTTCTGTTTTGTTAATATAAAAATGCCCAGATAATTCATTGAAACTCATCTTTTATTTACTCACTTTATTTTTTTCACTAAATCACTCAGTATATTTCTGTGAGCAGTGATTAGCAGTATCTTTGTATCATTTACCGGCTTGAGTTTAAAGGAAAGCTTTCCAACATTTCACTATAAAATTAGAATGTTGGCTGGATATTTTTGACCAATAACCTTAATAGGTTTAGGAATGGTTCTTTTTAATCCTAGTTTGTAAATAGGCTTTCTTTTATCATAAGTGAAAGTCAAATATTATCAACAGATATTTCTGCTTTTATTGATAGGGGTATGTAGATTTCTCTAGTGGTGTGTCAATAGGCTTTGGTCGAGAAGTATATATGTATTTTTTTTCCTCAGTATTTTTCCTGAGTTATATTTTAAAAAGTAGATAACATGTTTACCTAAAAGAGACCGTATATGTAGATATGGTGCAAAGTCATATTTACAAAATGACCTCCCATTTGCTTTATATGGCTCGAGAGATGGAAAACTGTCAACATCAGTTCAAAGGCGACTCAGAAATAAATACTAACCAAGAGTCTGTAGAACATCATTTATGTGTCTTAACTTCGGAACAGCAGGTTCTGCCCTCTGCCTCGGAGGAGGGCAGCGTCTCTCGCTCCCCAGCCTGTTTGCTGTGCAGACGTCCTTGACAATTCGGGACAGCAGCTGACACCAGGTGCGCGGCCACGGGGGGACTTGCAGAGAGCATGTCTCAGCCACTCTGGATCTGACGTGTATAGGGACTTGGGGGTTGGAGGTGTCTGTGCAGGGAGGCCTAGGGATGTCCTCTCTCAACCAAGGGAGCTCACCTGCTTGGAGACTAGGAAGGCCCACTGAACCTCTGAGCCGGAGAGCTCCACCATACCCCTCTTCTCCTCATCTTGGGTTTACTGGAGCGCATTCCCCGGAGCCCTTGTAGCCACCTGGGGTGGGTGACGGTTTTCCCCCAATGCACTGTGGGCGAGCTACAGAGACCATGACCTTGGGGAATGAAGGAGGCACATTCTGGGAGAGTCTGTGTTCCTGAAGGACGGAACAGAGCCCGGTCGCCCTCCCTCCCTTCGACTTTCACTAGACTCTAAAAGGGTTATCAACATTGTTTTCTCGTTAAACCTCCGGTTGACACAGAGATCCTGGTAGTTTATACCTACATTTTATTGGGCACCGACCATAGGACGGTACCCTAGATTATCAGATGTAACTCCCTCCCATGCTTCCTACCCAGGTTTAATCAGCCCCGCAGGGAGATTTATCTTCCTCTTCAGACTTGTCACATCGCTGTTAAGGGGGTTAGGACTCCCAACAAATTCTAACTGGGCCCACAATGTACCTGCTCTCTGTTGTGCCTGTGGTTAATTTAATTCTTGGCGTACCCTTTCCCCTGAATAAGTCCTCTCATTGGTCCTGGGTGAATCTATCCACCCAAGCTGGGAAAATCTCAAACTGTAGATCTCATTACTATCTGCTCAGTACAGTAAGGCTGCAGGTTCAATCCCCAGTCAGGACACATGTAAGAAGCAACAAATTAATTCATAAATAAGTAGAACAACAAGCCTCTCTCTCTCTCTCTCTCTCTCTCTCTCTCTCTCTCTCTCTCTCTCTCTCTCTCGCCAATCTATAAAATTTAAATATACATTTTTGTGAATACAAATAATACAGAGCCATGGTGTGACCTAATTTATTTTCATTAAACTACTTCCTTAGTATGTATTCTAAATCTGCAACTTCCTCCCCCTCTGCCTTGGTGCAGGGACCGGCCTTGAACCTGATTTCTGGTAGTAATGGATTTCATGTCCGTGCCATTCTGTGATACGTTGACACACAACCACCATGAGAAGAGGCTTAAGGAAACCCCAATCCCGAGCTCCAGGAGAACTTGGGGGCTACATACAGGACCCTCTGAAGTGCATCTTTAAGAGGGAATGTCATAAGGATGCCTGCTGTCTGACATTCTATTTACCATTCGATGAGGTTCGCGAAGGGCATGGCCTTCCGTCCTCTCTGTTCTGTTCTCACAAACAGAACATGGTGAAGCATTACCAAAGAATTATATAGATTTTTGTAATTTGAAGGAAAAATGTCTAAAACTATGTTTATTTTTATTTTTATTTTTATTTTTAACAATGTGTTAGTATAGGAGAGTGATGTTGTTTTGCTGTTGCCTAAATCCCCAATCCTCACAACCAGATGGGACTCCTCCTTTCATGTGACTATCCGAGTGCTTTTGCCACCTCAGAATAGGCAATCCTAATGGCATTCTCTTGAAGATCAATGTCTGTATCTATAGACTTTGGTTTTATCTACTCAGTAAACTTTTAATGAGTCCTGATTTTGCTTCCTCGAATACGTAGAGAAACTCACTAATTACCTTGGAACATTCAGCTGGGCAGGAAACCTGGTGAACCATTCTGTGGGCAGTATCATTTTTCAACACATTTCCAAGGATGTGGGAAGGGCTGGGATGTCATTTGCCTGTTTAATAGCTACCTGGCAGAAGCTGATACCGGCACTCATTCAGAGACATTCTTCTCTTCACCTTCAGCAAGATGTTAAATGCCTTTGAATAGTCCTTTTACTGTTTTATTGGTGTTCACTGAACGCTTGGGGCTGCCACTGGCCATCTTTACAGCCCTTCGCTGTGTCATCTCCGCAGGGGGCAGGGGTCGCTACCAGGAATGTCATTGATCATGGATTTAACCATCATCTTTCGATCATAAAATTGGTGATATCATTGAATGACAGATTCAAAAGCATTATAAAAAAGTCTCTGCAACAGATGGCAAATAGACCACTGTTTACATTTTTTAAGTGAATGCTACAGATGGTGAGAAATTATTCCACCATGTTTAATAGGAAAATTCCACCGCATTCCTACAAAGGCACTTTTCTTTTTACTGCAAAGAAATATATTCGGCAATTTAGCTACTAACCACTCTTTTGCCTTCCAAATTGTATAGTGGGAGCATATGGGAAAGATGCCTAAAGAACAAGAATTCATTTTTTTCTTTATGTGCCCTTAAACTCAGTGAGCAGTAAAAATAAATAGGAGTGAGAAAGGTGTATGAATGCATTCATTTTTTTAGGAAAAAAATAATTCTCAAAAGCATTTTTAGGTAATCTACTCATTCAATTACAGTATATTTATGATTTAAAAAATTTTGGCTGTAAACAAAAAATTTAAATGTAACGTGAACATTTTAAAGAATGTTTTGGTAAATGCATCTGTAGTCTGGATTATATACTAATTTTACGTTTATTTTTTGAAATGATATAACAATGTTTTCAGTCACAGGAATAATTCAACAAATTAAATAAGCATTTGAAAACAAGAATTTAAATTTTCTATTCTATTATTACAGTAGCAGAGTAGCTGAGGTCACTACACTTCTGCAAACAATTGCCAGCATCTTACACAAGCATGTCAAACTCAAAGGCTAACACATTCCAAATAAACAAGGTATGCGGCCCAGGGGCCGTGTGTTTGACATGCTTGCCTTATACTGTTTCATGCTATTCTCTCACTAGTGTACAGAATTCCCTGGATATAAATAAGTAAATCAACCATCCTTTATGTCACATGTTTTAAAAGAGAGAAAGACTTCATTCTAAAATGAGTTCCTTCATAAAACTTCAATATCATTCTCACCACCTTTGTTTTGGACAATTCCTATAACTGTCCTGCTTTTCAAATGTACACTTTACTTTAAAAAACGTAAATTTGAAAATACATATTCTCCCATTTCCCCTTCAGGTAGGCCTATGAGCTGTTCCCCAGGACTGTTGGGAGGTAATGCCCATTCTCCCATAGGAAACAGAACCTGTTCTATTACGGTTAAGAGGGGAGTAGAAGACTTTCTTGACTCCTGGTTGTTCCATTTCTTCTTTATATAAACATTTAATAAATATAAACAGCATTATTAAAATGCAAAGTCTGTAATCTTTTTTGCCACAACAATAGAGAAATTGAAACGAATGAGAAGAGAACTCAGAAATGAATATTTATAGGTCAACATTTGGTCACTGCCTAGTCCAATGGTGGCCCAATGGTGCCCAGTGGCCTCCAGAGACAGGACATGGATGCTGCCTCAGTGGACAACACCAAGGCCAGTCTTCATCTCTAGTCTCCAACCAGTGGTTCTCAAACGTGTATCAGAACTAGAGGTCCAGTGCATGAAATTTGTGCATGGGTGGGGTCCCTAGGCCTGGCCAGAGATCAGGGCCGATCTGTGGGGTGGTTGGGGGGCCCTCACTGGCACCCACCTTGGAGGCAACCAGCAGGGCGACCAGCTGGCCTGCTTACTGGATGGGCATGTGCCTTGCTGCTGCCCACTCGCCAGCAAGCACCACCCCCACCACCACTGCAGACACCTCCCTCTGCAGGGTGACTGGTGGGGTCACCCTGCAGAAGGAGATGGTCTAGGGCCTGCGGGCTGGGGGAAGTTCCTGTGTTAAGCATCTGCCCCCTGGTGGTCAATGTGCCTCATAGCGACTGGTTATTTTGCCATTTGGTCGATTTGCATATTAGACTTTTATCATATAGGATAATTTGTTTAAAAAACAAGATTTTAGGGTCACAAACACAGAGTTTTGGATCTAGCAAGTCTGAGAGGGGATCAGAAATGTGCATTTCTAAGACATTCCTAGCTGATTTCAAAGCTGCTGGTCTGCAGACCCACTTGGAGAAAGTCTTCTTTAGCATTGAGGCTAAGGCAAGAGGCAATGAACTGAAACACCGCATCTCATCTCAGTGTTGCCATTGGCTGTGTGACCTTAGAAATGGTATTTATATCCTGTGTTTACAGCATTATCTTTCTTCAGATAATTGGTCTAAGTCAGTGGCCGGCAAATTGTGACTCGCGAGCCATATGCGGTTCGCAAGCCGTGGTTTGCTGCTCTGTTGACTACTGAGTTTGCCGACCACTGACCTAGACTCTGGATTCCAATAATGACAGGCTGTCGTTCCTTGTGATTAAGCCCCTATCCCTGTGGTCAGCAAACTCATTAGTCAACTGAGCGGCAAACCACATGTGGCTTGTGCGCCAGACTTTGCCAACCACTAGTCTAGGTGATGGTCACTCATTTCCTGGTGTTCCACCCAAAAATCTATGAATGTAAATCAAGAGCCACCAAAGCACATGCAGTCTCTTGAACTGTGCTGGTCAAAGGTCTTAAAGGAGGCAGGGCTCTGCAGGGACCTCTTAGATGACACAGGGCTCGGCCAGTCACCTGCTTCCTCTGCACAGGGGGTTGGACTTGAGCCCAGAATGTCACTCAAAAACAGACCGAGCTGAGACCGTTCTCTCCTGGGTGTGTGATTCTAATTCAACGTAGTCTTCATCATACTGTGAAACTATCGCGAGGCCTCCGCCGCAGCGCCACCAGAGCTCTGTCCACGCCACCTGGCCCCGGGCTCAATGCTGTAGAACCCAGTTCCTTGGCACTCATCCTGACTTAATACCAATACTCAAGAGCCTCAACGGCCTCTCTTGCCAATCCGCCTCTGTGGCAGGTTGTTCAACAAATACTGTTTCCTGTTGGTTATAATGGTGGCTCTTCCCTGTATTTCAAACACTTAAGAGCCTCTGAGCGAGAATTGGGGAGAGTGACCAGGGCTTGCTAACCCATGTGACCTCCTCTTGGTTGGTCTGATGGGGTCCTATTAGGTTGGTCTTGAATTCCATCATTCCATCTCTCTTCCAGCTGAGACAGTTCCAGTCATTAACGAAAACAGACTGGAAAGATGATTGACTATTCAGATTCAGTAAAGAGCATGAGGGAGCAACAAGTGGTAGGAATGTGGTTTCCTGATGTGTACCCTTGACTGTCCCCAAAGTTTTCCCATGGGCCATTGCAGCATCTCGTACACATCAGAACCAGATAGCATGCTCTTACGTGTTGGTTGTAGTTCATTATGAAGTGACCAGCCTGGGAAGTTGTCTGCCCTGCAGGTTGTCTTTCCCGTCTGTGTTTGAACAGGGACCCTTACAGAAAGGCACAGGGGCTGGCTCCGGACTCCGCCAGTGCTGGGCCTGATGGGTAATCCTCTCCGGATGGCCAATCAAGGAACATTTTGACAATTATATCCCAAGTCACCCAGGGTCTTTTTCAAATGAATTTTACTTTATAAAAACGAATCATTGGAATTAAATAGTGTACTTTTGCTGTTTTAAATAAATGGAGTACTAGTAATAATTGTGATAAAAAAAGTCAGTGCAAGGAGTACAAAGATCCTGTGGCTACAGGACTTTAAATTTTAAAAATACCTATTTGTAAGCAAGTTAGATGAGACAGTCAAGAGAAGGTCTTTAAATATGAAGTCATATTACATCAGGATGAATTGGTGTTGCAGAATTGGAATGGGAATAAAAGTCCAAGGAGACATGATTAATGGTACAAAATTTCCTAGTTATAGATAACAGCTTGTTTTGTGTGGTTTTAAATGAATGGTGATGATATCAATTTATTACAGTATTTATGCTCCATTGGTGTCACTGTTTAGGTAATGTTATCATTTCAAATATTTGTACTTAGATAAAATTTATATGTCAGTTTAAAATTATTACTTCATTCTTTTTGAAGTAATATCTGGGTACCTGCGTTGCATTTTTTGAATAAAGTACAGTATAAATACTACCAATTACTAAGGATAACATTACTAACAATAATAGTAATGATTCATATAGTGACAGCCTGTTGAAAAAGCACTTCATAAACATTTTGAGTTGAAATCTTCAGGTAATGAGGTAGGCATCCTTACCTCCTATTTATAAACAAGGAAACATGAGCAAGGTGCTTCCTCAAAGTGAAAATAATGTGACAGGTACACGTAGGAGGAAACCTGATACAGTGATTCCATTGTTTGTTCTTTCTACCTAACTTCTACCCAAGTGGAAACAGTGGTCGAATGTAGACCATAATACGCTAATTTTATTTTGTTCGTCTATTCATCATCATTGAGAATGAAAAACTTGGCAGAAGATCATTGTGTTTTGTTCTTATTAAATAGTCACAATTTACAATTCTTTAAAATTTACTATATTGTTTGTGTGTTTTTTTTTTCCAAAAAAAAGTATCTATTTAGGTTCGTTGCCCATTTTTTGATTGGGTTGTTTATCTTTCTTTTGTTAAGTTGCATGAGTTCCCTGTAAATATTGGAAATTAAACCCTTATTGGAGACAACATTGGCAAATATGTTCTCTCATGCAATGGGCTTTCTAGTTGTTTTGTTGATGGTTTCTTTTGCTGTGAAAAAGCTTTTTATTTTGATGTAGTCCCATTTGTTTATTTTCTCTTTAGTTTCCATTGCCCTGGGAGCAGTTTCGGTGAAGAAATTGCTTCTGCATATGTCTGAGATTTTGCTGCCTGTGGATTCCTCTAGTATTTTTATGGTTTCCCATCTTATGTTTAAGTCCTTTATCCATTTTGAGTTTATTTTTGTGTATGGTATAAGTTGCTGGTGTAGTTTCATTTTTTGTCCATATATCTGTCCAATTTCCCCAACACTGTTTATTGAAGAGGCTGTCTTGACTCCATTGTATGTTCATGCCTCCTTTGTTGAATATTAATTGAGCATAGTGGTTTGGGTTGATTTCTAGGTTCTCTATTCTAGTCCATTGGTCTAGATGCCTGTTTTTGTGCCAGTAACAGGCTGTATTGCAAACAGTGGCTTTGTAATACCACTTGATATCTGGTATTGAGATCCCACCTTCTTTGTTCTTCTTTCTCAGGATTGCTGCAGCTATTCGTTTATTTTATTTTATTTTATTTTATTTTATTTTATTTTATTTTATTTTATTTTATTTTATTCCAGATGAATTTTTGGAGAGTTCTTTCTAGGTCTATGAAATATGCCGTTGGTATTTTGATGGAGAGTGCATTGAATCTATAGATTGCTTTGGGTAGTATGGACATTTTGATGATGTTGATTCTACCAATCCATGAACATGGAATGTTCTTCCAGATGATTATGCCTTCTCTCTTTTTTTTCAGTGTCCTATAGTTTTCAACATATATGTCTTTTACCTCCAATGCATCTTAATTTTTTGGAACGATGGTAAATGGAATTGCTTTTTTAGTCTCTCTTTCTGTATGTTCATTATTGGTGTATAGGAATGCCATAGATTTCTTGGCATTAAATTTGTATCCTGCTACATTGCTGAATTCATTTATTAAGGCTAATAATTCTTGATGGAGTCTTTAGGGTTTTATATGTATAGTATCATATCATCTGTGAGACAAGACAGAAGGAAGGCCAAGAGCCATATGAAAACATGCTGAAAGTCACTAATCATCCAAGAGATGCAAATCAAAATGATAATGTGGTACCATCTCACACCTGTCAGATGGTTATCATCAAAAATCAACAAATGACAAGTGCTGGCAAGGATTCAAAGAAAAAGGAGCCCTCGTGCACTGCTGGTGGGAATGCACACTGGTGCAGCCACTGTGGAGAACAGTATGGAGTTTCCTCAAAGAACTAAAAATGGAACTCCTGTGATCCCATTTCTAGGAATATATCCCAAGAAACTAGAAACACTAATCAGAAAGGCTATAATGCACCCCTATGTTCATAGTAGCACAATTCACCATAGCTAAGATTTTGAAACAGCCTAAGTGCCTATCAGTAGATAAGTGGATTAAAAAAAAAAAAAACATGGTACATCTACACAATGGAATACTATGCTGTGATAACAAAGGGATTCTTACCATTTGCAACAGCATAGCTGGAAATGGATAACATTATGCTAAGTGAAATAAGCCACTCAGAAAAAGATAAATATCACATGATCTCACTCATTTATGGAATATAATGAACAATATAAACTGATGAACAAAAACAGAAACAGAGACAAAGAAACATCGATCAGACCTTCAAACCTCAGAGGGAAGATGTGGGGGAGGAAGGTCGGTAAGGGGGAGAGATCAACCAAAGGACTTGTATGCATGCATATAGGCCTAACCAATGGACACGAGGGTGAGGGCATGAGTGGAGGGATGGGGGTGGGTAATGGGGGGATAAGGAGACATATGTAATAACTTACTAAAGAAATGAAAAACAACCTAAAAGTAAAATAAAATTGTGGCAATCTGAAAAAAATTACTGTATTGTACTATCCCATATTTCCTTCCTAGAACCCTAATATCTTTCTATTTTGAACTATTAGTCTTTCATAATTAGTTTAGGTGACTCAGCCTTTGTAAAAATATTAGGAAGTAACTATGGATTCAATGTCATTAAATCTAATGGAGTTAAATTATCACCTGGGACTGATAATTCTAGGTAGCAAATTATCTCTGAATTCATCACAAAAATTAACACTTACAATCACCTTTATTTAAAAATAAAGAACTTTAAATTGGTTCAAATAGAAGAAGTGATAAAATATTCTAATTTGAATAAAATTTTGCCATTGGCTATAATAAGATAATAAGTATCCGAACTGCCAAGCATATTTTTTACGTTGTAGTTTTAAGTATTTAATGTCTTGCTCTCATATTTCACTTTATTAGGTATTAGATTCAGCCTTCAAAGATAACTAGGTATTCTCAACTTTGGCAACCAACACTTTGTCAATCATTCTGTCCTGAAAAAGGAAACTTGAACATTGCAAGTGCCAGCCATCACCCCACACTGGGCCTGTGGAGAGCTATTAGAGAGTGGAGTCAGCTATAAATCTAGCATTTGTTGGGAAGATAAATAATCTACCCTCACTGAGTTCCAGCACATGAACTCACTGATTTGATGAAATCCAATACGTTAGTTTCCATTCCTCAAATATATTCCCTCCTGAGTATCTCCAACTGTCTCTAGCTCACAAGATAGTTATTCTTCGGCTCTTAAGGGTGAAAAGATTTTTTCAATTTACCTCTCAGTCCATTTCCAATATTTACATATTTGGCACAAGATGTAAACTTCTCTTATAACTGAAAGTTGTCTCAGAAAGCTTTATTCTCTCTCCCCATACAAGAAAGACAGGCTTAAAATGTATTATGAATCTGTTGGTCACAGAATAGACTTTTAAATACTCCAATCTCTAATTTCCCCAATTCCAGATAATGTTACTGTAATGAGCAGCCTCGACTCACATCTAAAGAACAGCATCACAGTGAGGCTTAACGTGTAAACGATGCATCATCTACAGTTCATTTATGGCTCATTAGTGATGGGACCTTGCATTGTTGAAGGTTGCAGTTATTAGTCGCCTCCTTTTTTAAATAGGGAGCACTGGATTGGATTTTAGAAACTGAACCACACATTTTAACACATCCGTTATTAAGCCAGTTACATGTTATCCCTAAAAGGCAAATTTGGACAATGGTAACGAGGCCACATGTTTATAAAAAAGAAATGTATATGAATTAAGGGGAGAATACTTCCACGAAAGCTTGCCCTTGCTGAGTGAACCTGGTGAATTACACAACTATGGGAGACGGAAGGTATTCTCCTGATGGGTATGGGGGATGTTTCCCTAGTTATTAATCAGAGTAATTTTTATAACACTACCAAGACTTAGAGGAAGAGGGATTCATAATAGATCCAATCACACCTTCACACAATTATGTAGTCAGATGGTGTCAAAATGAAGGCATTTTCAAAGGTTCAGATTAAAGTAAAATTCACTTTCTAAATATTAGATAACAGAACATCAAAATAGTCCTGTTCAAGTTATCAAAATGAAAGCATTTCTTGGACAAACTTGACTCGGTGGAATGTATGTAGAAGAAGGAAGTTTATGGGTTTTTTACAAATGCAATTCATCTGAAGCTCATTGCATTGCTAGCAAAGTCAGTTTTTCCTCGGTCACACGTTATTTGGCAGGAAGTCTATTGTGGCTGCAACATTTAGGTTTTACAAGCAGGCCTGCTTTATGGGAAGTGGTGGCAGTATTTTTAAAGAGAGGCTATATAATGCATTTTAGTCCCTGAATGTGAAGATATATTGTATTTAATGGTGCCAAGAAGAGATAGCATGGCTGGCAATATACAAACATGTCCGCGCTCATGATACAGTAGTCTAGAAATGACACACAAAAATGTCTCCCATTTCTGCCCTTGACATCTCAATGGGGATGGGCAGTTCAGCCTTGTACTAACTCATCCAAACACGAGGCAGAGTTCTAAAATATGAACCTTATGTGCACAAAGAAAACCTCTATTTACTAACATATGGGTTTTTTCCATAGAAATTGCCTAATTGTGTATGTCTAACTATGTGAGTGGGATTTTCATAATGAATTCAATTCCCATCTTCGAATTCATGTTATCTAAATGAACTTTGATGGGTGCATTGGAAAACTTTGAGCTTTAATGAGTAACTAACCTCTTTTGTCATAGGTAAGTTGGTCAGAGGGAAAAACATGGCCAGTCTCCTCACAGAAATATTCATATTTGCCATAAATACCCACTCAAGAATCGCTGAGAGCAGTTTTAAGCAGTTAGTAAGTCATTTGTTGGCCTTGTGACCCAGTAGAGCAACTTTAGTAGTGATCCAACAGAAAGACTGACTGCTTCTTATTGCCTTTACTTAGAGAATTTAATGTACTTGTGATTCTAATAAAGTTTTTAGTTTAGGAGAGAAGTATGTCACTTCCATCCCACTGGACTGAAAAGTCACACGAGCATGGAGACACTATGTTTTGCACTTGAGCATAACTGGTATTATAAATTACTTGTCATACTAATGATCCCATTAATCAAAGGACATGGAGTACAATTATGGAAGAATACCACATGAGTATTTAACAGACTCAAAAGCAGACGACCCTATGGAAACTGAAATATGTATTCCAGGATATCGCCCATTATCCTGCCTGAATGGACATGCTCCTTGTACACAGGGAGACACAATGAATGAATGAGTTAAGAAACAGGCTAGCAAGCAGATGAGCTTACAACTTGCCTGAACTACAACACTTGGAACCTTTGCTGCTTTACAGCTTTCATGTCTACTTTGCCTCAGACACTGAGTGGTTCCCAGCAGAGATTCAGATTACCTTCACCCGCCACGTGGCTGCTTTACATAGTGAACACTGGTCCAATTTTGTACAAACATTTGCCTACAATCAGCGAACGTTCGAATTCACAGTGTGCTGACACATTAGGCAATTGAGGTCCAATTTTTAACACAACTTTTATTGATTAAGCTACCACAGGACCAGTTTATGTAGGTCTCAAAGTGAAATGATATTAACTAAAACACAATAACAGGTGAAGTAATGTATTAGATTTTAGATTAGATTTTACTGTTTCCATGGAACAAAAGTAATTGACTATATTATTAATCCTAGAAGTCTGTCCCTAGAAATCTGTCACTTTGAATTTCTTATTTTTCTTCTTTAATCTAGTGATGTGTAGCCTCTTAATAAAAATCTAGGAGGGACACAACCCATCCATGATGATTTCCTTTATTGCCAATAAAGGAGCATACGTAATTCAGTATCACATTATGTCATATTTGGTTAGTCAGAATAATGTGATATGCAGGGCATGTGACTGCCTAAAAGTATGCCAGATGTACTTGCCAGTTCTGAGGACTTTTAGGAAAGTGTAGCATTGTATCTAGATGAACCATATGAAAGGAAATGACATGCTTTGGAAGGATTATTTTTTAATGAGGTCATGCATATAAGCACTAAAGTTCTACATCAGAAAAGAAAAAATTATTAGCAGATTAAATTTAAAATTTTTAAATACATTTTATTGATTTTTTACAAAGAGGAAAGAAGAGGGATAGAGAATCAGAAACATTGATGAGAGAGAAACATCGATTAACTGCCTCCTGCACATTCCCTACTGGGTATGTGCCCACAACCAAGGTACATGCCCTTGACTGGAATTGAACCTGGGACCCTTCAGTCCACAGGCCATCGCTCTATTCACTGAGCCAAACCAGTCAGGGCTTAACATTTTAATATTTATAGAAGCCTGATTATTTTTCATATTAACCAAATAAAAACTGATAGCTTAAAAGAGATGAAGACTTTTTCTTTAAAAATTTCAGAGTAAAGGTAATGACCAATGTTTTACATAATGAGCTAAATGACTGTAGGAAATTCTTGAAAGAAAATATGGTAACAGAGATTTTTGACAAACTATTTAGAGGCTACTAACACCATGAGCATAGGGAAAATAGTACAGAAGTATTCTTACGGCATCATATTAAAAACAAGAAGAAGAAATAAACGCAGGTTGCAAATTACTGGGAATTAAGAATCAATTCAGAGGGAGAAAGCCAATAAGAACATATATGGAGGAGAAGTCCCTTGGTAATGAAAGTGAGGTATAGTGATGGTAAAAAGGGAAAGAGGAGGCTGGTTTCAGATAGAACCCAACCAATAGGTCTTCAGGAGCCCTATTTGTACATGGTCTCAGAAACCAGTGGAAGCCCTAGCCCTCAACTTGGCACTAGTTGGCGATAGGGCCTTTAAGGGAATAGTTAAGGTTAAATGAGGTTAGAAGGGTGGGGCCCTTACCTGGTAAGATTGGAGTGCTGAATGATAAGAAGAGGAAGAGACCCCAGGAAGTGTTCTGTCTCTTCACCTGTGCACAGATCCAAGGTCACGTGAGGACTCCTGGGCGGAGCCTCTGTCAGTTTGCTCAGCATGTTACGCTCCCATGAATAAAGGGTAAATGTATGCAAAGGCAGATAGGCTTAACTGCCTAGCGTGGGGTCAGTAGTGGAGCACATGCAACTCATTCACATACACGGATGGGAGGTTTCCACACCGCTGTGACCAGGGTTTCTGAAGGACTTGGTTTTATAGATTGTATTTCATGCACTGCTGGGGGATGAGCAAATTGGTATCCACGTTGGGAGATGGTTTGGCGCTGGTGAATCTCTGATTTGTTTGCAGCAAGATGGCTCCAGGAGCCCCACCTAGATGAGCCATTGCATGTGCATCAGAAGACCGCCAGGAGCTACACAAACAGCCCAGATCTTGATCAGCAGAACAAATAGTCAATGGTGGTCTACACAAGCAGTAGAATATTATGAAGCATTGGAAATGAATGCCTACAGCCTCATGAGATAAAAAGAATGCCTTTCGAAAACATTAAGCAAAAAGAAAAACCTCAGAAGAACACGCACAGTATTCTAACATTTATAGGAATTAGGTACAGGCAGCACTACATCTTATATTTATGTCTTTATGTCTTTATATGTATGTAGCAAGTCGGCTTGCTGTCTTGGGGAAGACAGGAGGTGTGATGGGGCGGAGGGAGAATACAGTGGCCTGTGTTTGGGGGGTGTGATATCTAAATGAAGTGTAAGTTCTTTTCTTTAGCCTGCAGGAGAACAGCAGTGTTCACATTCCCATTTTCCTTTAAATATCACATATAACCTTCATGTGCTTTTCATGGAAGGCATCTTTAGTGTTAAACAGTTGCAGAAGAAGAAACATCTGTGCAATTAATATAATACTTTTGAAAATACTTGTTTGGTAATGCAAAGACTATGTAACTGCACAAAATATAGACCCAGAAAGGGGGAGAGAGAGAAAGATAGAAAGGTAGAAAGAGTGAGAGAGACAGAGACAGAGACAGAGAGAGAGAGGCCCGTTTGTTATCCTACTTACTTCTGCATTCGTTATTGATATTTATATGTGCCCTGATGGGGGATTGAACCCAAATCGGCATATTAGAACAACACTCTCACCACGTGCTCTACCAGGCCGGGCCCCGATCGGATCTTTAAAAAACAAACTGTGACTACCAATTGAGATACTTGCTATGGATTGAATGATGTCCCCTCAAATTTCACAGGTCAAAGTCCTAACCCCCAAAGTGGCCATGGTTGGTGATAGGGCCTTTAAAGGGCAACTACAGTCAAATGAGGTATAAGAGTAGGGCCCTCACCTGGTCAGATTGGGGTCCCTACAAGGAGAGGATGAGACACCAGGGAGCGAGTCTCTCTTCACGTATGCACAGAGGAAAGGTCAGGTGAGGGCTTCTGGGGGGAGCATCTGCCAATCATCCCTGACCACATTAACTAGAGGAAGCACCTGCCTGCCCCTCTTATCAGGGGGCTCATACTTATTCATGAACTAGAAGCCTGATGCATGAAGATTCATGCGAGCATAGGCCTCCCTTGCCCTGGCTGCTGGCACATGGCGGGCTTGCTCTGGCAGCCTGTGAAGCAGCAGAGGCAAGCCCTGCACACTCCAGCGCCACTTACTCCTTGCCCTCCTTCTCTGGAGAGTTCCTCTGTGGAGTACTGGTGCTCCTGATGAGGTATGGAGAGGAAGAGGTGGTGGGGAGCTAGGCAGGTGAGGAAGACTGGAGAGATTGGGTGCGTTAGTGTGTTTCACTTTCCCATTGTGAACGTGGGATGCAACTGGCCCCTTCATCTTTTTCTCCTCTGCCTCCTGCCCCGCCCTCCCTCCATGCCTATCACTCCTCCCCTCTGGATTTAGCGAGATAGGAAGAAAGGAGATCTGATAATTTGGGTTACTGTGTAGGTGGCCACTTTCATCTATTCAAAACAAAGCAGAGCTTCCTGCCACTGCCACCATGGCCACGGCCATCGCCCCTTGGCTGGCCCAGGGCTCCCGGGGCACGCTAACTGTGCACCCAGTGAGCTCCTGTGCGTGTCCATGCCTGCGGGGCTGTTTCAGCACTAAGATTTTGTTTACCAGAGCAACAGGGCAGAGGTGGGATAGAGGGAGACACCAGATACCAGGATCTATAAACTCAGGCACTGGAGAGTGATAAGGGCTAGGCCACAGGGAGACTGCAAGGATGGTGTGGAGTGCAACAGGGAGGCTCTGAGGAGGCATGCTGCCCAAAAGCCCAGAGTGGCCAGGATAGGGAAGGACAGGGTCACTGCTATCTTTGTTGGGTTAATTTGCATAGTCACTCTTGATTGGCTGTGGGTGTCACAAAGTTACAGTCAGTTTACATATCCCCCTTTTATTAGTAAGATAAGAAAAGATTGGGTGTCAGAAAGGCATCTATGTCAGCCCTCCTTCCAACCTGGAGCCAAAGCCAGAGATGGAGGCCCATTGTTCCCAGCGTAGCTGCTCAGGTGAGAGCTGTCTCTCCCAGCACCAGGTTGGGGCACCCACTCTGGGTAGGGGTCACCTGCTCTCCACCAACATCTGAATTCCCAGTTACGCTGAACAAGTCAAGCTCTCCCGTACAAAGCAGGCTGTCTTCTGTGGTGAGGTACCCTCTGAATTGGATGCCCTTTCTACATGCCACCGAGCTCTCCAGTGAACACAAGTGAGAAGGAAGAGCAGAACACACAGAACAAAGCGAGGAGGTTTCACACCTCATTTGATCAAGTTTCCTACTTGGGAAGAATTTTGGAAAACAATGACTTACCTGGATTTTTAGCCAGGAACGTGAATGATCCTATTTACAGCATAGACGATGCATACAGGATCTATGAAGACATCATTCATACAGACACCATTTTTATATTACCTCAGACGGTATGAAACTGGCTTTATTTTTTTAGGTTAAAAACTAGTTGGATAGCAACAATTTCCTCTGGTGCATCCTCCACACAGTGTGTGGTTTTCTCTTTCTGTTGTCTAGTCAGTCTCAGTTTTACGTGTAGGTGCCTATTTTTCACTAAAAGGAGGTTTTCTTTCTGTAACGATGGGTAAGATATTAAAGTGATCACCCTCATTGTTTCAGGGAAGCGTGCTGTCGAGGTCTGAGTCAGTTTTGGTGGCTGGAGTTTTCTATTCTTGACTCAGATGCCTATTTCTTGCCATTCTCTCCTGTGGCCTGAGAGTTCCTGACCACCGAGGAGGCGGATGACCCGCAAAATGAGGGGTCTCCCCAGGAGTCCACGTGCAGGAAGAGATTCTGTTTCTTCCCCATGTGAAGGAAGGTCCCTCACCTCTGACCCTGTGTGGGAGAGCTGACACTCACCTTCATGTCCATCTTGACTTCTTTGAAGTCAGCGGTACCAGGAGGGGACAGGAGACAGAACAGGACTGGGTACCCGATGACTTGGGACAGACACATAAGCAGCCTGGGCACTTGATGTCAGGGGTGGCCCTGACAGAACACACCTTTGATCTCTCCTCCTGCACAGATGAAGGGCTCCCCAGGGGCTGGATCTGGGATGGCTATCCCTCTGACAGATATTTTAAAAGAAAACCTTGCTTTTGTTTGCAACTCTACTTTTTTTTTTTTCCTTTTCTACTATCGGTTTAAATGATTTACCTTTGTTTGTCCTCAATACTCTCCCGCGAAAGGACACAGGGAATAACCTATTGAAAGTGACTTATTGAAATGTCTGCCGATACAGACGTCTGCTTCGTGCGATGAGGCCTGTCCGGATGAGACACTGACGGCACAGGCTCCCTCTGTCGCCCGAGCTCTCCGTCTGATGGGTCCCCGCTGAACCCCAGTGAGTGACTGATGGTGACAGGAACCGGTGCCTGGTGTCCCGGTGGCGGGCCGCCCGCACCTGGGCTGGGAGAGAGAGCCTGCTGGTGCGAATCTTGATGCGGGTCGGCACGCCCCAGCCTGCGCTCGCCTCTCCTGGATACGGTTTTCAAACTCTTGATTTATCGCTGTGATGTGTGACAGAGCAAAAGGAGAAAAATAAAAAGGAAAATGCGGTGACAGCGCACAGCAGCCTCTTCCCTCAGGCTCTGCGGCGTCGCCCGAGGATGCTTGATTGTTAATTAGAGCTGCTGTGTGAACACGACAAAGTCAAATCAGGTGTAATCTGGTTCCTGTCATCTCACAGTGGCCAGGGCAGGGCAGAGTCGTCCGTTCCTGGCAGTTAGTGAGGAACGGCCTCAAGGACTGTGGAGGTGATGAGCCTCCCCGAGAAGCTCCCAGTGTTTTCTCAATCCAGACTTGTAAATAGCAGCCTGCAGAGTATTAGTACCTGTAAACAAACGTGCAGACACACAGCCCTCGGCCTGTCTTTGTGGCCTCCCTAACGACCACTGGTGTAGACAGAATGCCGTTGCCATTGAAAGTCGAGGGTGAAAACTGTGATCAGTGTTCAGTTTGCTGGTATCAGATCAAGACTTGAGTTTTGAGGATAAGTTAATTTGCAGAATCTGATGTCCTTTCTTGAAGTTGTCCTGGGTCTTCAGTCGGAGAATAGGTCATGATGGAGACAGCGTTCCTGTCTAAATCCAATTGGAAACACAGAGGCCCCTCATGGCGGGGGGGGGGGGGGGGGGGGGAGGGCCGCATGAGAAACCACAAAAGCCTGCTGGCGCTGGTGATGTGTGAGAAGACCGATGAAATGGCGGCGGGTCATATTGCAGAGACTCCGTACGCCCCTGGCGTTCTTCAGGGATAATCTCATGGGAGGGAGATGCCATTGTTGTCAGCACCTCAGGGGATATCAAAATCCAGAGACGCTGAGGGCCCTGTGACATGGTGCAGAGCAGGGCAGTCAGCCATCCTCCACAGCCCTGGACTCAGCTGCCCGTGGAAAGCAGGGCAGGTGCTCACTGACAGAGAAAACACGGAGAGGGAGACCCGTGCCGTCAGACCCGTGCTGCTCACAGCTCAACAGCACACGTGGTCTCGCCTTGGCATGAAGTCTTCATAGGATTCCTGAAACTGTGTCTGATTGGGTGTGGCTAAGGGAACTAGTTCTGCTTTGGAGTGTGGGCCATGTTCCCAGTAGAATTCCACGTGAGAAAGGAGGAGCACACGGATGAGGGCGGAGAGGGCGCGTCCTTTGGGAAATGCACTGTGAGAGGACATACTTCACCCATCAGATCGAAGGTCTTACCCAGCGGCAAGTTCAAATCCAAAGTGGAAAAGAATGAGCAAAACGTGCCTGTCTGCATGTCTTCCTTGATAAAGACAGAGAATTCAATTAAAAAACAAATAAAACTTTATCAGGGTCCTTCCCTCCCCCACCTGGCATAGTGACCTCAGAGTGTCCCTGCCTGGCCTCCCCAAGCTGCTCCCGATAGGGGGTGGGCTCTGGGAGCAGGAAGGGGCACTTGTACCCACCAGTTCCCACGGGGTCCAAGTGAGTTCTCGGTCTCACTGAGACCAGTTTACCAAAGAAATGCATAATGGCAAAATGGCAATGTCAGGTATTGCTAATAATATACTTACGGTGCACAAAGAAAGCTAGGCGTTGCACAGGAATCTGCTGTCCTGAAAAACAAGCATGCTATGGCATGAATAGCCACGTCTCCTTTTACTTACGTGCTCATACCTGTACACATGCCTTTGTTTACATTGTCTTACTTTAGTCGCAAAAGAAAACAAACTCCGTTCCCATTGAATCTGAACAAAGATCCCTTTAAGTTGGCTTTATTGATATCCAAATTAATGATCACAATTAGCTATAAAGAAAACAAAGATAGCCGAAACCGGTTTGGCTCAGAGGATAGAGCATCGGCCTGTGGACTGAGGGGGTCCCGGGTTCTATTCCGGTCAGGGGCGTGTACCTTGGTTGCAGGGCACATCCCCAGCAGGAGGTGTGCAGGAGGCAACTGATGGATGTTTCTCTCTCATCGATATTTCTAACTCTCTATCCCTCTCCCTTCCTCTCTGTAAAAGAAAAAAAATTAATAAAATATATTTTTAAAAAGAAAAGAAAACAAAGATAGGCATGTTAGTACAGTTGAAACACAGTAAAAATCTGTAAGGAGGTAATCTTATTGTGGAATTTAAGCTTTCTTGTTAGACTGAATTCTTGAAATGAACCCTAGCAGAAAGGAAGGCCAAGTGGCTTTTTGGCTGCATTTCACACCTTTACTTCCCGGCTAGTCATTGAACATCTTTATGTCCTAGCAGCAGAAGCCCAGGCAGGAGCCTGCGACACAGTCCTGCCTGTTATCCATCATCTCGGCGGCTCCATTGGGAGGGGACGGCATTTTAGTTTGCTTGGGACTGAAGCCACTGCAGCAGTAATTTTTCCACACCTGTACCCTGCCACCGATAACGAGGATCCTCAGATTCATATTCTTTCCCTTTTCATGCCCAGTCGGTTCTAGACTCGCACTTCTTTTCTCCTACACAGAGAAATAATTTTCTCCACATATGCCTAGAGAAATGAGGGAAAGGCACTTAGGAAAGCAAGGGTCCTGATCTGTTCTTACGGAATTGATTTCGGAAGACCTGTCATTGTGTGTCCGTGTCACTGTGGGAATGATCCTATCTAATAAAAGAGTAACATGCAGATTCACCAGCACTCTAACACAGAAGAGGGCTGCCCCCATGTGCTCAAAGATCCTGCCACTATGTGGACATAAGATGGCCACCACAAGATGGCCAGCAGGAGAGGACAGTGGGAGGTTCCAGGCCTGCAAGGGAGGGCAGTTGTAGGTGATCAGGCCAGCAGGGGAGGGCAGTTGGGAGGGACCAGGCCTGCAAGGGAAGGCAGTTGGGGGCTATCAAGCCTGCAGGGGAGGGCAGATAGGGGTGACCAGGCTGACAGAGGAGGGAAGTTGGGGGCAAACAGGCCTGCAGGGGAGCAGTTAGATATCAATTATGCTGGCGGGGTAGTGATTAGTGGGTGATCAGGCTGGCAGGCAGAAGTGGTTAGGGGCAATCAGGGAGGCAGGCAGGTGAGCAGTTTGGAGCCAGCAGTCCTGGATTCTGAGAAGAATGTCTGACTGCCTGTTTAGGCCTGATCCCAGTAGGATATCCCTCGAGGGGTCCCAGATTAGAGAGGGTGCAGGCTGAGCTGGCGGTCAGCTGTCGGCCAGGGCTCCTCTCAGTTCTTGGCCACATGAGCCTCTTCAGCAAGGCAGCTTGTGTCTGCAAAGTGGGAAAGGATCAGGAGGCAGAAGAGAGAGTTTGCTGGAGAGAGAGCTGGAAAGCTGGGCGGCACAGTCTCTGTCACCTCTCATTTTGGCCCAGATTAGAGAGGGTGCAGGCTGAGGGTGCAGGGAGCCAGCAGTCCTGGATTCTGAGAAAAATGTCTGACTGCCCATTTAGGCCTGATCCCAGTTGGACATCCCTTGAGGGATCCCAGATTAGAGAGGGTGCAGGCTGAGCTGAGGGACATCCCCTGGCTCCCATGCATGAATTTCATGCACTGGGCCTCTAGTCATGTTATAATCACGGGGTGTTGGGATCGTTTTAGCACAAGTGAGCGCACCTTCCCCTCAGCATCTCCGGAGCTGGGGTTGGGGATCGGCAGGTTGTAGCACCTCGAGGTTGATGTGAAAGACCCTTGTCAAGCCCACTGGGTGGATGAGGGCAGATTGGGTCCCCGGGGGCTGTTGAGTTGATTGCCAGCTGTCGACCAGGGCCCCCTCTCAGTTCTTGGCCACGTGAGCCTCTTCAGCGAGGCAGCTTGTGTCTGCAAAGTGGGAAAGGATCAAAAGGCAGAAGAGAGAGTTCGCTGGAGAGAGAGCTGGAAAGCTGGGCGGTCCAGTCTCTGTCACCTCTCACTGTGGCCTTCATTCTCCTGGTTACGAGCCAGGGCAGCCCAGGAGGAGCTGGCACAGGGCATGCATCCAGCAGTGGGCAGGGAGTACTCTCTAGGTTCTGAATTCTTCCTGAACCCGGGGCAGGGACCTGCAGAGGGTGCCTGGGTCATTGTGTGGATGCCCACATGTCACCCGTGCCCTTTCATTCTGATTTTACTCCTCAGTGAACATAGGCCCAAATAAATTCTGGGGAGTTCGTTATTTGACATAAAGAATTAAAGCACCTATTTGCACATAAATGCCACCGAAATATCAGCAAAAGGAAGAAGTACTTGTAACGGTGTTATCCTTGGAATTCTTTATAGAACATAAAGCTGTTAAAATTCCATCCTAACAAACCATGCAGTTTAGAGACTTGACAATCTTTGCTGCCACTTTTTTTTTTTTAATATTCTGAAATGCTGCCTCAGTCATTTGCTCCGGTGATGGATCTGGCTGGCGACGGAAGGTATTTTGTGCGGGTTTCTGTGCAGAGCCCTGTGTCCACCCGCTGGCTCCGAAATGAAGCCGCGCGACACCGGATATGAATGATTCATTGAGCCTTATCTCCCTCGTGCTGGCTGCCTGGCTCTCAATTTGCTAATATAACGGTTTCTAAATGCCGAGTGCAGATGCCGCCCTGGGATAAGGAGGGCAGAGAGAATACAGGTGTGCGCAAAGGCAAAGTTGACTTTATTGTGAATTTTTCTAATTTAAAATTATCATTGTGATGGCTTATAGTCAGACTGTGCTAAAGACTTTAATATAGTGCTGTAAACAGCCCTTTTCCCTTGCATGAAATTATACACATATAAAACATATATATCCTATCTAATAGAAGAGTAATATGCAAAATGACCATGCCTCTGCTACATCCACAAGCCACACCCACAAAACAATCAGGAATGAGTATGCAAATAAACCCCAACCACAATGGCTACAGCCACTGAGAGCAGGAGGGAGGCTGGGGTTTCCCCTGCAAGGGAGGACGCCAAGCTTTCCACCTGCCCTTGCTGGCCTAGAACTCCACTCAATGGTACAAAGTTTCAATTATAGAAGATACATAAATCCCAATAGAAATAGGAGCAGCCACAGAACTGAAGAGAGCACAGGCTAGGGTTGCCCCCGGCGATGGAGGCAGCCAAGCTTCTGTAGCTCTGGCCAGCCTAGGCTTCACTTCAGGCTACACAATTTCAATTATAAAAGGTAAATAATTTCCAATAGAAATGGCTACCGCCACAGAGCGAGCAGAAGGCTTGGCTCCACTCCAGGCTAAAAAGTTTTAATTGTAGAAGGTAAATAAATCCCAGATACCAGGGCTTCCACTTGGGTCACTGGGGGGCAAGGCTAGCCTGCAAATCACCACAGCCCCCTTGCCCAGACCTCCCCATGCCCCAAGGAAACCCCCACCCTGATCCAGGGCACCCTTCAGGGCAAACCAGCTGGCCCCCATCCATGCACCAGGCCTCTCTCCTATCTAATAAAAGAGTAATATGCAGATTGACCATACCTCCAACACACAAGACAGTTGCCCCCATGTGGTCAAAAATCCTGTCCCGATGTGGACATAAGATGGCCACCACAAGATAGCCAGCAGGGGAGGGCAGTTGGGAGGGACCAGGCCTGCAAAGGAAGGAAGTTGGGGGCAATCAAACCTGCAGGGGAGGGCAGTTAGGGGTGACAGGTCAGGAGAGGAGGGAAGTTGGGGGCAAACAGGCTGGCAGGGGAGCAGTTAGACATCAATCAGGCTGACAGGGCAGTGATTAGGGGGTGATCAGGCTGGCAGGCAGAAGCAGTTAGGGGCAATAAGGAAGGCAGGCAGGCAAGCAGTTGGGAACCAGCAGTCCTGTATTGTGTGAGGGATGTCCCACTACCCATTTAGGCTCAATTCCTTGAGATGTCCCAGATTGGAAAGGGTGAAAGGGTGCGGGCTGGGCTGAAGGACACCCCCCTTGCACGAATTTTGTGCACCAGGCCTCTAATATATATATATGTGTGTATATATATATATATATATATATGTATATATAATGTGTATATAGTGTGTGGGTGTGTGTGTGTGTGTGTGTGTGTATATATATATATATATATATATATATATATATATATATATATAATGTGTGCTTCTGTGTTATGTATGATAAGGTAGGAAAGAAGGAAATAAAGTCGGGTGCTGCCAAGACTGTCATGATTTTGAAGTTGGCCTCACACCCGTCTAGGATTGGGCAGTGTCTGATGGGTCACTTAATGAGAACACCAAAAAGCATCAAATATAAAGCAGGGCCTGTGCCACATCAGGTGGCCTTCTGTGCTCCCTGCGTCTGGAATGAGTTGCACCTGCCGACAGGACCAGGGACCTTGCTTTAGTATCAAGCATCCACTAACGATACTTACCTCTTTGACTTCCAGACATTTTTATTCAATGTGTAATTTATTTTAAGTTAAATTACTGTAGTGAATAATCATTAATTTAAAAAAAATGTATGTGTATTTAGAAACAAATAGACACATACTAGCCACAAAAAAGCCTGGCTTTGTGCCAGAATCCTTAAGAAGCCCTAAAATCCGGGCACCATCTCCAGACAGCCACTCGGGGGAACAAACCACAGAGCCCGCCCCTCGGTCAGCACACACATGAGATGCTGTAAGTCCTTCCCTCTGGTGAGGCACACCTTCTGTTTCAACAGTCACACAGTTTCTACAGTGGTTCCGTCGAACAGATGCAGATGATTGTGTGTGAAGGCCACACCGAGTCTGGATTCTGGAGGCACTGGGTAAGAGACAGCTCTTGTCCGGGTGGTAAGCCCAGCGCTGGCTCACTGCCCTTTGTGTGCTCTGAAGGGGTAAGCAGATCTCTGTCTCCAGGGCTCAACTCTCCCCGGGGAGGCCATGCGTTTGCTGGGCAAACACCACTAACACCTTCACATCACTAACACCCTCCTGGGGGGGTGGGTGTGGGCATGGAGGTTGGGTATTTGGGACACGAAGGACCTGGGTAAGCAGACCAACAACGCCTTCAGAAGACCTGGCCTAATTTTCAAAATCTAATCAGTTCCGATGGAGGAAAATATCTCCTGTCATTTTTTAAAAATGTGTTTTTATTGGTTTCATAGAGGAAGGGAGAGGGAGAGAGATGGAAATACCAGTGATGAGAGAGGCTCATTTGATGGCTGCCTCCGACAGGATGGAGCCCCCAAACCCAGGCATGCGCCCCGACAGGGAACGGAACTGGTGACCTCCTGGTTCGTGGGGCCTTGCCCAACCACTGCGCCGCGCATTGTCTTAAAGATAGGATCAACCCAGTGTTTAAAACAGGCGAAAATCTGAAAACACTGTCACCCAGCATTTCACACAAAGAAACGCGTTTTCATTTATAAGTACATCTGTGTATAAGTACACACACTGCTTCCTTTTCACAGAGAAAATCACCCTGTATATATTGTTAGTAAACTGCTTTTTTAAATGCCCCCCCTCACACACACACACACACACACACACACAACACCAAAATAGGGTTTTTAAGTCAGGTTGTGTATGTTTTTACCTCACATTTGGTAAAGAATAGATGAGATCCCATTTCCCCACAAAATGTTCCCAGACACACTTCCCATTTAATATTGGATATTATTGTTTTTAAAATCTTTGCTCATCTAAATCTGTACCAGGCATATGGCGGCATAAAGTGGCAAATTACGAATTGTCTACAACACAACAAAACCATGCATGAAATCAGCAATCTGTAAAAGTGAGCTATGATTGTTGAGGAAACATCCATGTCCTTTAAGTCCCCATCTTTAAATTCTACAGTTTGGATCCCAATAACACCGAACAAGATTTAGATCCTACTAAAACTCTGGATGACTTACTCGGCCTCACTTTTATCTCTCGAAATAGTTTTTCACATGTCATGTCTCTGGACTCTGAGTGCAATTAGGTAAATTGTTGGTCAGGGAGCAGAGAGAACTTCATAAGTCATTTAAGCACTTCTCAATTTGCTGGGTCAAATATTTGCAAGTGCCTCCCGGGCTAAAATGCTTAGCAGAATAAAGAAAATTCATTTTCTTCACGAATTAACTTTGCAATTTGCAGCCACAGGCCTCTCTATGGCCACATATTGGCCTCATCATCAGTTTGGCAAATGCCAAACTGCATGACCCTCTCCCCTCACTTGAATGGTACTTAAGACCCCACCACAATCAATGAACTAAAGGGCCATGTTTATCTACACATGCAACGAAGCTGCCAAAATCATCTTGCTTCTTCTTATTTACTCCTTGTTTCCTAGAAACCAACCACACAACCCAACCCTCATTTCAGGGCTTTAAGAGGCTCGATTGTTTAGAATTCATCTGATCAATCCGCCTACTTGGAGTAGGAACTATGAGCATTGCTAGCATGCCTAATGAAACAACGAGGGTGGTAGATGACTGATGAATATCTACTTGTTTAAGTGATAGTGCATTGCATGTGGTAGGCTTGGTTGGCCAAAGGGATAAATGGGATCAATGACTTCTCTCAAGGTAAAAACTACGGAAGCCTTTATCTCAAACCTCCAACTTCTCATGCCAATGACAGGGTGGATTTCAGTCTGTTCCAGCTTCTTTTAAGTAAAAACCCTTATAACTCTGTTTCCCCCCAACATAGCTTTTCTCCTTTCGAGTGGGGAATCTCTTCCATGTTCTGGATGCTTCTTGTCTCGAACGCTTCAGTGGCTCCACGCCCTCACCATGTGGGGTGGTCAGTGGTCTGGATCTTGTGTGTTCTAATAGGTGGGTCGTGGTAGCTCGTTTTTGTTTTAATTTGCATTTTTTCTGATGGCATGCGATATAAAACATCTTTTTCCATGCTTCATTTTTAATTGCCAAATTAATGTGAAACACTTTGAGGGAAACGCTTAGTGCTTTTATTTCTGTGCAATATTAAAAAAAACCTAAAATAGACAATTTAAATACAAATGTCTCCATTTTACAGCATGTAATTATATATAAAATAACAAAGCGGGAGAAGATAGACTGTAAAAAGATATAAAACCTAACTGAAACTTGTGACAGTTGTCATTCGCTTGTAAGCAGTGTGATGCACTTCCTCATTGAGACAGGAAGTAGTGCGTTTTGCTCCTCTATCCCACCCTCATTAATCCATTTGCTGGTTGAGTACAGTTTCTTTGGTACAGTTTTAAAATGTCGTGCTTGATTTGTGACTTGAAGGACAGGGTGATAGTTAAATGCTGAATTCTGCCATGAAAGTGTTCATTTTGGACGCTGCTTCCCGTTCGGGTATAGCTCTCACTTATTCATGTGACTCTGCGGGAACTGCCATTATTTTAATGGTCTGTAGAATGTGTCAGTTTACTCCGTGATACATGTCTTATTACCATTCTCGCTAAGGGACATGACTGTCATTTAATGGAAGGAAGGCAGAGGACACCTGGGGTTTCACAGTGAAAAGCCACTTAAAGAGTAGATACTGCCTACTGTGGTGAAACATTGAAAACCGTATCTTTAAAGATGGAGCAAGGAGAATACCAAAAGTGAAGAACAATTGAAAATGAATGGCACTAGATTGCTAATGTACGCTCTCATTATATCCTTTTCCATTCCTACCTGGACTTAAGAATCCTTGTAACTTCTCTTTTGATTTGTGTTTCATATGGACTAGGATCTTCCATTTTAAAACTCCTTTAAATAGCTAGGCCACATTTAGACAATACAGGTGATCCTCAGAGAATTAAAAATATATAACATAGCCCTGGCTGCTGTCGCTCAGTGGTTGGAGTGCGGGTCCATTCACTGAGAGGTCATGAGTTTGACTTCTGGTCCTGGGCATATGCCTGGGGTGCAGGTTGATCCCTGGTCTGGTGCCTGCAGGAGCAACTGATCAGTGTGTCTCTGTCATAGATGTTTCTCACTCTCCCCCCCTCTCCCGCCCTTCCACTCGCTCTAAAAATCAATGGAAATAATACTCTTCTCCAACTCCTTTTTTAAAAGAGTTTGAGAAAGATCAGTGGCAGTTCTTCTTTAGATATTTGGTATGTTTCGCTGAGAGAGCCACCTGGTCCCAGACTTTTTTTGTTGTCGGTCGGTTTTTGGTGGCTGACTCCATTTCTTTACCTGTTATAAGTCTGTTGAGATGTTCTTTTTTTTTCTTCTTCTTCATTCATGTAATTTTGTGTTTATAAATTTTTTTTCCATTTCATGTAGATTACTAATTTGCTGGCTAACAATTATTCATAGGATTCTCTTTTAATCCTTTTTATATGTATAAGTTTAGTAGTAATGTTCCCATGTTCATTGTGCCACTAATGGACCTGCCCACAGGCAATGCGACAGAGAGCCCTGTCTGCTGAGAAGGGAGGAGATAGGGGAACTCTTATTAATTATGGAGAGTGTTTTATTACAGGAGTTAATATATACCTTAATTTCCTCACAATATTTTATTTTATTTTTAAATATATTTTATTTTTTACAGAGAGAGGAGGGGAGAGGGACAGAAAGCTAGAAACATTGATGAGAGAGAAACATCGATCAGCTGCCTCCTGCACACCCCCTACTGGGGATGTGCCCGCAACCAAGGCACGTGCCCTTGACCAGAATCGAACCTGAGACCCTCCAGTCCATAGGCCGATGCTCTATCCACTGAGCCAAACCGGTTTCGGCCCCTCAGAATATTTTAAATGTTTATTGAGTAATGATGTTCTTTAAAAAGTATCTTTGTTATGATGATGGCTCTTATTAGAATGATATTCTTTTTTTTTAAGCCATAATGTATTACAAATTTGTCATGACTTAGAAAGTAAAAGCAACTTAGAGAGTGACACTCTCGGTGTTAGCAAGGTGCATATGCTCTAATGTGGGACTCTGCCCTCCATGCTATAAATCAAAATAGGGGTTTAACTAAGGAGTTCTATTAACTCTAAAAATCATATAGCTCTATAATCTACAAAACCTTGTTAAATTAACTCCTTTTCACACCTAAATAATTCCTCAGAGTGACAAGTTGTAATTATGGCACGAAGCAGGGCTTCTTCTATTTGGCCTAAAACAAAAGTCTCCACTCAGGCAGTTGCAACTGGTTTGAAAACAGCTGATGTTAAGTTATGGGAGTCCCCAGACCCGTTTCCCCAGTGAGGAAAGACTCTGTATCGTTCGGTATTGTTGGGGAAAGTAGATAAGACAACAGGTATTAAAGCGCTTTGTGTGCTTTATGTGTGTAAGCCTGAACATCACGCTCACAGGAGATGCTGAAAGTTGGTGAGCACGTCCGGCTCTTGGTGACTTTGTAGATCTAACTCAGAGTCCTCTCGCCCAAAGCTCGATTTTGTAGATGCCCTTTCCGAAACCTCAGCGAGACCAGCATCTATTAGCTCTCACTCTCCGCTGAGTACATCTCGCTGCCTATAACGCAGTTCTTCCCTGTACTTCCTTCTGACCTCTCTGTCGCTCACTCCGTGCCTCTAACATTGTTCAGCCGGAATTTCCCTCTGGCTGAGCATTGTGCATGGGCCTGGGAAGGGATCCGAGCTGGCATGCCCCATGTTATGAAAAAATAAACAGCCCATCTCGCCCTGTCCCTCGTGAGAGCAATGGACACAGCTGCCCGCAGTATTGGAAGCGTGATTGTCCATGACAAGAAAGAGATTCTCTTTCTAAATGTCTTACCCAGTCTCCTTCCCGTGGGCTTTTTCATATTATTGTGTCGATTTCATTTTTTTTTCTTCTTTCTAAAGCACATTGAACACATCTCTGGTCAGATAAATTAGCTTTCCTGTCTTAATGTATAGCCTAGTGAAGTCAGTAAGTCAATTCCCTCAGATGGGAATGTGGGGAACGGAAGCATCAGGAGTGGATAACTACTGGGCGAAGAGGAAAGCACACCTATGTGTTTAGGGCATGACTACAGGCTGTACCATCACAGCCCCCTACCCAGCCTGCCCAGGACCATTCTATTTGCCACCCAGCCTTCCGTAATCCCCAGGGGTCCAGAGACTCCGTCCCCTCCCTTCCCTGTTGTCACCACACATGCATGTTGTCCTCTTAGGGATATAGTGAAGCTATTAATGGTGTACAGGTCAGACCACCGATTTGACATGCCTGCGTTTGTAACCCTGTAGCCTCCCCCAGCAGTCTGGGGTTCCATGATTATGCACTGAAGGAGGTTTATATGTAAAATACTAATTCATCTCTTGACAAACGTGGACATGAGCATTTGAATAGTGATCTGACCAGAGATGGTCTAAGTCCCACCTGGAAATCCACATTAGTGGTGAGTTACTTTCTGGTGCTTTCTCGTGATCACTAAGAATGTATGAAACACTGACAAGAACTCTCCCCACGTGGCAGTCCTTGAATGTCTTTTGAAGAAGAGCTGACTCACCGTGTGTGGCTCACCCCTCACTCTCTCTAGCTTCTCTTTTCGAGTCAGTGGGTCTGAGTGTGGACACAGGGAGATCAATGCATGTTAAATCTCATCTCCATACCTGCGACTCAATCAATAAAAACATGTTTACCCCAAAAAGGAGCTATCCAACAATTTTATTGTCTCAACAACTACATTTGCTCAAAAGAGTTGTTTACAATTCTCAGCAGTTTTTAAAAACGAAAGAAGCCTGTGGACTCCCGTTTCTCCTGCTCCCGCCATGATTTTCCATTTGTTGTCTTTGACACCAGATTGCTGCAGCCATTCTTTTTTTTTTATTTTTCCAAATGCAGCTGACTCATTTTTCAAAGGAAAAGGCGGTGCCATGAAATCAATGAGGAGCTCTAAATCCAAAGAGCAGTTAGACAGTGCAGTTTGAGATTGGAAACATCAAAGGCACCATTTGGAATGGAAGTAATTCAGGTCATGCCATTCTCTTCCCTTATTGCCAGAAAGAGGCCACTGACTCCGGAATCTCTGCAAACAGTGCCCTCATTCCCTTTCCCCTTAGAGAGCACACTCAGCATTTAGCTGCCAGTAGTTATGACATGAAGAACACTCACATTTCATAGAAATCAACTGAAAAGTTGCCAGACACATGCTCTGGAATGAAATAGAAGGAGATAAGGAAGCATCTTCATGTTATTAGCCAATGTGAATGTGTCAGAGAAGCGAACTCTGACCTTTTTACTTTGCCTGGCATTTTTGTCGAGTCCCTCCTACCTGCCTCCCCAGCAGGTGGCAGTGCGGGAGCACTCATCCGCACCTGCTTCTGGAAAGCCTGGGGAAGGTCATTGCTGGTCCTCACTCAGCACAGGTAGCGGTGGCTTTTAGAAAGGTCAGCGCTGTTCTCGCCCAGTGTTAAAATAGCCTCGCCTGCTCTTCCCAGATCGCCCTTTTGCTGTGAGCACAGGGCTCACCTCCCTAATTCTCTAAACCGGAAACTCTGACTGTAGGTGCCCTAACAGTTCTTTGTTGCGATCATTTTTAAATACGAACCTTTTCCCCATTAAGGCAGGAAGTGAATTGTGTGCGTTTAAACCAGTGTTTTCCAACAATTGGATTAAGGCGGGGTTTCCCAGGGCCTCCGCAGAAGCCGATGCCCGCGGACTAGAACCCTCTGTGACAAGAACTGTGACCTTTCATTCTCCTTATCGGGACTGCTCCAGCTGCCATCCCGCCATGGGAGACAAGCTTTCAGCCGACGGGACGATGCCACTCTATCGCACCCTTTGTGTTTGCACAATGTCCATTCAGCAGTTTAACCTCGGCAAAGGAGCCCATTTCAACATTTGGTTTCAGATACCCAGGATGTAGTATGTGTTTCAAGCACGTCTGGCTTCTTCTCTTTAGCAGATAGAAATGCAGAGATCCGCATAGTGTCACCTGATCCAATGTTCACCGGTGGGTGCGGGGCCAAACCCGAAACGTGAAACATCTAGGTTTTCTCTCTATCTGAACGGAGTGGTATGTCATCCCCTATATACAGTGTCCCCCCCCAAATGCATACACACGCTTGGCGTAATTATAAAGGCAGTGTTTGTCAAAATACATTTCAGAACTGAACTGTGAGCTGTGAAAGTGTGTGTACATTTTGGGGGGGGGGCACCCTGCACTCCTGATGGGCTGGGGAGGTGTCGGGGAATATTTTCAATACGATCCACAAACCCTGAAATACTTCTCCTGGGCCCTTTGAGAGAGCACGTGCCATATGTCTTGAGTTCAGCCTGACCGTAGTTTATATCCTTACCTGCCTGTGAGCTCTGAGATCAGACTTGTCTGTCTTCTTGAAATATTAATCTCCACCCATGTGTACATGTCCAGCATGTGGCAAGGTTTCAAGAAATACCTCCTGAATCTTGATTGAGCAATGTTTAAAAAAATACTTAGATTTTCAGAGGGTTGGTCAAATACCATGTCATTTGAAATATTGGCTGCTTCCTGCTAAAAGGGGAGGACGATGCCTACTGCATTAGAACCCTGCTTGACCTTGCCCGACCTGGGGACTTGCGGTACACTCTTCTGGGGGAAGGTTGGAACCCCTCTTTACGGCGACCACTTTTGAATTCAGCATGATTATTTGACTAGCTCTGGCCAATGAAAGGTGGGTAGAAATACTAAATGTCAACTTTTGGAGCAGAAACTACAAGATGCAGCTCTTGGTTCACCAGCTCACTCTTTTCCCTTTACCGTGTGGCCCACAGGGTTCAGAATGGGCACTGCCTAGCTGTCTGGAGGTCTCCAGGTAAAGCGAAGCCTGCCTGACAGACTCATTTTGGAAATGTCCTTAGAAGGAGAAATAGCCCCTGTCGCTGCAGATCTCGGGGATGCGGGGTTGCATGTTATTACATCCAGTTTAGTCCAGAGTAATGGATACAAAGACCACGTAGGGGATGTTGTAGGTCAGCACTGAATGGTGTTGCCTGGCAGGTCCTCTCAGTGGCAGAGTGTCAGACCATGAACCAAGAGGTCCCCATTTTGGTTCCTGGTCAGGATACTTGCCTGGGTTGCAGGCTTATCCCCGGTAGGGAGGGGCAGCCGATCAATGATGTTTCTATCTCATTGATGTTTCTATTTCTCTATCCCTCTTCCTTTCTCTCTCTCTAAAAAACAATGAAAAAACATTTTAAAAACAAAGAATGGCTTTTAAGTCAATGAAATAATTGGTTTCAAATTATACAGATGTCCTCCCTTGTCACAGCCCGGGTTCCTCAGTGTATCTTTGCTGAGTGGTGTCTGCCATCTCCTGTGACTGCGGACAGATGGCTGCGGTGATTTTCAGATGATGTTCTAATGATCTGGGAAACATGGAGCAATCTCGAATCATCTTGAAATCCTTAACAAGTACTTTGTTATTTGTTGGGAGAACACTGAACTGCAAGGTGTTTTTTCTTCAATAAGAACTTAGCATAGAAAGTACTTGTGTTTAAGACAAACTATCCAGGGAGACAGAGTACAATTCAAGAATTCCAACTAAATTTCAATTGCCTTTTCTTTCTTATCAGTATTTAAATACCTGTGTTGTGAAAAACTATAAAATTCTGAATATGAAGCAGTTACTGAATAAAAAAAATAGAAATCAAAACAATGGAATATTACAGCATATATATATGTGTGTGTATATATATAATTTTATATATACATATATATAATTTATATATACATATATATAATTTTATATATGCATATATGGTTGAAATTATAAATTTAGGTAAAAATATTTGGTAAAAGTGATTAAAGCTTGACTTACTAATATCTTCATTGTTATTTTGATGCACATTTAGTACTGTAAAAAACATAAGGTGATCTTTTTATTTAATGCATTTTTTTCACAAACTATAAATTGATAAAAATGATATGTGAACTTTACCACTGAGAAGTTATTAATCACCTTTAATATCTGGGTCTAGTGTGATATTCTCTATAATCTCTATGGCTATATCTTTCTAGGGTTTATACCATTTACACCACACATTGGAGTTAAGTTTCTTCTGGATAAGTTAGGTCTTGAGGATAAGCTTTTGTATACCAAGCAAAGAAGAAGTTGGAGGCATTCCACTAGAAGGGAAACCACATACCAGAAAGTGAACAAGTCATGGCATCAACTCAGGTGCTGTAGCAGTGGTGCCAAGTTCAGTGCCACCGAGGAACCGAGTGACAAAATGGCCACCTAACGGTCACGCACTTAGACTCTGTTCGCGTCGTTTCTGAGTTCCAGATTCAGCCTGTGTCTCCAAAAGAAGCGCCACTCTGTTGATTCGGTCTACACAATTACTTCATTAACATCTTTTCTGAGAACATACTGTCTGAGAACACCAATCCATTTGTCAAATCACAGGATGGAATTTTGTTTGCAGGTAGCAACATTTTCTAGATGTCTACCTGCTAAAGGCTCTTTTTTCTTGGATGTCGAGGTTCCATGGCGATGCCTTAGACATGGGTGTATACGGAAAGGCGAGTCGGTTCCCAGTGCCAAGCCTTCCTTCCATCCCGTCTGTGTAGAGTGAGCTTCATAGTCCACCAAAGACTTGACCTGAGACAAATGCGCATGACAAAAGACAGCATATCATTGGCTAGAGCCTTTTTGGTCCTCAGGAGACATGGGGGCATATTGGCGACTGCTGTCACCACCGTGGACTGATGCTGCTAGCTGAGTAAACAATGCCAAGTTCCTGTCCATGGTGAAGTGCCCGCAGTCCTCCTGGGACATTGGTGTGAGTAGGGGGAGGAGACAGGCCACCTCGGGACACAAGCCAGTCTTCTGAGCAGCTCTTCACTTTCTTCAATGACTTTGTGAGTCCTTTAGGAGCCTCCATTGGGTTTGGGGACAGTGTGAGGCAGCAGCTGCTGGCTGCAGCTGAGTGATTATCCCTTCAGATGGAGCAGATTCTAGGGACGGTGTAATGGGAGGCTTCCCCCAACAGTGACTCTGCAGGCCGGACTCCGGAGCCAAGTGCAGCCAGAAGGAGAGAATCAAGCAGCAAGGTTTTCTGATACTGCTTAGTTTTCTGAAATCCTTGTCAGTAGATAGATGGGGGGAAAGAAAGGTAGCAATGAAAAGACACTGAAAAAAAACAAAAATCAAAACAACGAAAAAAAAAAAACCCTCCAACATCTAGAAATAATGTAAAGATGATAAAAGCTTCATTTCTCCCCCTGAGCCTTGGTTTGCTCTCCGATGTAACGTTTGTGCTGATGGATGAACTGTGTTATTCTGTAAATGAGATAAGGAGCGAGTGAGTAGGGGAGCACGCCATTCATCACAGGGGCCTGATCTATAGAGAACACGCGCGTGGGCGGTGTGTGATTTTTCCAAGGACCCTTTTAAGAAATGATTTCATGAAAATGAATGGCCGCACAGCGGTTGCATAGAGCGGCATTTAGAAAGATTCGCCCCCCCCCCCCCCCCCACTCCCACCTCTGCCTGACCGGCAATTAAATTTAATGAGGGCAAATGCCACTTTCTCCCTGCTGGGCACAGTCACACGAACCCCTTCCACTCGAATAGCCATACAGGTCTGTGTTCCTATTCCCTGGTTCAGATTTTACCATCGTGGCAAACAGTAAACATACCTTTGAAATAGCCTAACTTATAAATAATATATGTGTCTTAAAATATGTATTACTATCCCTTATATGTAATTCTTTCAGCTGACAAACGATATTTTCAATTTTTTTTCACAAAGAAAGTACTCCACTAATCAGATACTCTTGGAGAATGCTAGATTAAATATTTAAATTGGTTTCTACTACATAAGGGTTTTCGAGCCTTTCATTCTGAATCTCTGAGAACAGTAAATAGTAGGGAATTCCCTCTCTGCTGATTCTGTTACAGAATTGTGTGTGTGTGTGTGTGTGTGTGTGTGTGTGTGATAGATGGTATGTGTAGGCTAAGTAGAATATCTTGAGAAACATGTGTTCCAAAGAACATGATTTGGAAAAATAGTGTAGAGTTTTGTGTGGGCACTTGAGCTTGCAAGCAATACTCTGAATGTGGACACCCTACAAAATGGCATTGCTTTCATCCAATAGCCGGCATGCCCCCTTGTCTTCATGCACGGTGAGCACACACATAACGGTCATTTCTCAGGCCCTACTGACCCTGCACTGTCCAGGTGAGAGGGTCCTGAAGTTTAAAGCCATTGGCCATTCTCCCAGAAGCATGCCTGTAAAATCCAGGGCTTTCAGACCCCTTGCATCTTCTCAGAGCACAGGGATAGAAAGGGGCTACTTTCCTAACAATCCTTTGAAGAAAAAAAATCTACGTGTTATAAAATGAGAACCTGAATAAATTGAAAACCAGGAGTTGGACTTGGGACTCTTTCCCTGCAGCCAGAAGAAATGTGAAAAGAACATCCTAGCTGGTTAGGCTCAGTGGATAGAGTGTTGGCCTATGGACAGAAGGGTCCCAGATTCGATTTTGGTCAACTGCACATGTCTGGATTGTGGGCTCAAACCCCAGCGTGAGGCTTGCAGGAGGCAGCCGATCAACGATTCTCTCTCATCATTGATGTTTCTCTCTCTCCCTTTCCCTTCCTCTCTGAAATCAATAAAAATAAATGAAAAGGAAGAAGAGCAAGCGATGGGGGAGATGAGAACAGGGATGATGATCGCATATTAATGGATAATGAGAAGCCTGGTCTTGAATACTCATCATATGAACACCCTCTTCATAATGTCAAGCTGTGAAGCCCTGGGCATGTGAAGGGAGTCGAAGCCCTCAGTGGCACCCAGGGCAGAATGATTGGCGGAAGAGTAGGAGCATGGTGGTTAGAGCACAGACGCGGGGGGCAGACTGTGGGGCTCAGCTTCCAGCACCACAGGCTTAACTGCGTGGACTTAGCAAGTCACAGGGCCTTGCTGCATCCCTGCTTCCTCACCCGAGAAACGCAGGTTATGGAGGACATCAGCTCATCTTGCTGTTGGCATGTTCCAGTGAGTTAAATCACTTATAATCGGGCCTGGTATATATTAGGTGTACAGACAGACAGACAAATGACATATACATCACTTACTGTTTGCTCTTCTTTAGCCTTTACCTGGTTTTATGTCTAATTAGATGGTTTTGCTAAGTGGAGAAGACCCTTACTACATTGCTGCTGGTGCCAGTACCGTGTACCTCCTGTCAGTCTGTCCGATGACCCTGGCCTTTCCACTGAAGGGCAGCGTGTCCTCCGCATGAGAGGCCACCAAGGACAGTATGTGGGCCAGGCTTGAGAACACGCACCACTGATCACATCATTTCCATGAGGAGAGGGACTCCTGCTGTAAACTGCGATTCACCTGTGCCTGCAGTGAGGGCCCCTCGCAATGCCTGTGCTCACAGGGAGACTCTTTGGGGTTCTTCGAGTATCCCTTTGTTCTACTGAAAAGGATAGAAGGAAAAACAGGACATGTGGGGACAGGGGGAGGGCTTTGAGGGGGGCAGGGTTAAAAAGCCTCCCCACAGCTGGAACACTTCTGGCTTAAGACTCTTTTCAATCATAGTCTATTCTGTTTACTTATTTTTAGTGTTTAAAGTATCACACACAGTAGTACATGTGTCCCCTTTTCTTTTTGCACTTGACCTTCCTCCAGCCTTCCCACCCCCTCCCACAACCTGCTTCAATGCCCTCACCATAGTCTGTTCTTCTGCCCATTGTCTTTCAAATGATTAGTCGGTTAACTTGCAGCTTCAGAGCAGGCGGGTGGGAAGTCACACCTGACTGGTGGGCCGTGTCCCCTGACACTGAGTGGGACTCTGAAGGACACAACCCAAAGAGAGGCTTTTCCGAAAGAAGTTCATTCAACACAGACAGACAAGCACATAAACTCATTTCCTTTCCAAGGAGGTAGTGGGTGTGGCCAGCAATGATTATTGTTGTACAAAAGAAACAAATGAGACTTTTCTTTTCCCTGGTCCACTTGTTCATTTGAATTTCATCTTCCAATTACAGTTTACATTCAACATTCTTTTTTAAAAATATATTTTATTGATTTTTTTCTTTTTTTTACAGAGAGGAAGGGAGAGGGATAGAAAGTCAGAAATATCGATGAGAGAGAAACATCGATCAGCCACCTCTTGCACATCCCCTACTGGGGTTGTGCCTGCAACCAAGGTACATGCCCTTGACTGGAATCGAACCTGGGACCTTTCAGTCCGAAGGCCAATGCTCTATCCACTGAGCCAAACTGGTTTCAGCACATTCAACATTCTTGTGTATTACGAACCATATTACCAGTGCTGGCAACACGGACTGACGGGGTCCTGTCCTTGTGTTATGTTTACCCTCTGTTTACCGTCATTCACCTTGTCCAATCCCCCAGCGTTTGGGGTTGCTTGACCAATGTCACAGAGACAACAATGGTTTCTCACTACGGAGCTATTGTGCGTGTGCAGTGAGAACGCACATTTCCAGCTGTTGGGGGGTAGCCAGGAAAACAAGAGGTGCAGAATTAATTTTGACTACATAGGGAACTACCAGATGGCGTGTCAGCGGGGCCCATGGTGTTTGCTGTTCTCTGTGGGGTTTCTTTCCCCTCGCTGATGCGCTCAGCCCGGTTTTCCGTAGGCAGAGTCCTTGTGGCCGTGTGAAGACATTTAACGGGGGTATTTCCCATGGCAAGACTGGCGAGCGGTCGGCGCAGCATCTGAGGATCGCTGGTCTCACCTGCACGAACAGAAGCCATTGCTCCCCGGTTTGCAGTCGTCATGTGCAGCTGGGTTGAAAGAGGTGTTCAGATTCAGTAAATCATGGATGTCACATACACACATGACCACGGTGCCGGCTGCCTCTAGGAACATCCCTCCACGTGTCTATTAGAGTCCCATACACTGGGATGAAAGCCCTTTGCATGATTGGATTTGAACGTAGTCCTTGTAGAGGCTCCCCAGAGGCAAGTCTGATGGTGGCCCACTCTGGGGGGAAATCTGTAATGTGACCAGAGAACCATTAGATTCCAACATCGCGAGATCATCCAACAACCCAACCTGTGTGCACAATCCAGCTCAGTGACTTGGGAGCAGGGAGGAGCAACACCTGACCCCAGAGTAGCTCCCGCAAGTGTCAGCCAGATTGAGGCAGCAGCTGGCCTAAACAGGACCAGTTCTTGTCCAGGATGCTCCCAGCAGAGCCTGCCTGAGTATGTCACCCTCTAGCAATTGTCCAAAGGCATCAGCACCCGAAGGTTATAGTTGCCCTCAGTTTTGATAAGGGTCTTCTATAAAAGTAACAGACCCTCACACGGAGGGTTAGTGAGTTAAGCAGCGGCAGACATCTTCACTCCTGGCTGACTGCCAGGGTTGGGAGACAGGTTCCTGTGGGGATCCTGCTGCCCCTGAAAATCAGGGAATTTGTCAGTCCATTGGAGGACACCTCCATCACACCCAGAGTCGAGGACGAGGTAGTATGGCTGTGTAGCTCCATCACACCCAGAGTCAAGGACGGGATGGTATGGCTGTGTACCTCCATCACACCCAGAGTCAAGGACGGGATGGTATGGCTGTGTACCTCCATCACACCCAGAGTCAAGGACGGGGTATTATAGCTGTGTACCTCCATCATACTCAGAGTCAAGGACGGGGTGGTATGGCTGTGTACCTGCATCACACCCAGAGTTGAGGATGGGGTGATATGGCTGTGTACCTCCATCAGACCTAGAGTCGAGGATGAGGTGTTATGGCTGTGTGGACTGAGGGAGCACTGAGCTTGGCTAACAAGGACCTTCTTTATTTTGGGAACACCAATTAGGAATGATAGTTACCACTTCTCTTCTCCAACCTCATGTCAGAACGATGATACTCCCCAGATAGAGATTCAGAATTTTAGGGGAGATGGACTTTGAAAGAAAAGGAGTTAGCATTCAGTGTTCTCATGTAACTGAGGAAACTGGTCCCAAAGGGGAAGCTATTTGCCTAAGAAAGAACAGTTATTTGGTGGAACAGACCAGACTTGATGTCAGGTATCCTGTTTCCCAGGCCAAGCAAGAAAACTTTGTGGCTCCTTCCATATCCCTCATTTATTTTTCTTCCTTTCTTATTATTCAAAGCTGCATTTGCTGGGCATCAGCGTCTATAAGAAACTGCCCACTAGGGATTTTTTATACTCTGTATCCTGGAGCCCAACATTTGAGACCATTCTTGTCCCTGCCATCAGATGTTCAATAGAAAGTTCCCTGGGGTGGGCGGATCAGAAGCTCGGCCTGGCAGGACTGACTGCCCTGAGTGGCCCGTCTTTGCCCCCTTCTCTCTGCCCTTTACTGGTATCATGAGGATGGCTCTGACTTCTGCAGTGGAAGCTGTGCCACTATAATCATAGGTAACACCTAGAAACCATCCCTGTGCTTAGAGTCATTTATCATCACGCTGAACAAGATCTAAGCAGGATTGTCTGTTTTCCTTCTGAAATGTATGTGCTAATTTCTTCTTTTTACATGGTATATATTAAATTTATTTCAAAGGTGAAGGAAGAGGGAGAAAGAAACATCTTGAAAGGGAATCACTGATCAGCTGCTTCCTGCACATCCCACACTGGGGATTGAGTCCGTAACCCAGGCATGTGCTCTGACTGGAAATAGAACTGTGACCTCCAGTTCATAGGTGGATGCTCAACCACTGAGCCGCACTTGCATGTTTCCAGGTTGTGTCATTGGGGTCAGTTTCTAATTCAGCTTGCGTCTCTAAGAATTTCCACCCAGCCCCATCCATATTTTTCTACTGCTTTTATCCTAAACCATCTGACTTACTCCTGGAGTTTTATCTCTTCTCATTCCGCTATGGCAGTGGTGGGCAAACTCATTAGTCAACAGAGCCAAATATCAACAGCACAATGATTGAAATTTCTTTGGAGAGCCAAATTTTTTAAAAGTGAAACTTCTTCTAACAGCACTTCTTCAAAATAGACTCGCCCAGGCCGTGGTATTTTGTGGAAGAGCCGCACTCAAGGGGCCAAAGAGCCACATGTGGCTCGTGAACTGCTGTTTACCGGCCTCTGTACTGGTACATCTAAGTGTATCAACATTTACTTTGACATGTTTGGTTTTTAACTTTTATTTTTTTATTTTTTTAAAAATATATTTTATTGATTTTTTACAGAGCGGAAGGGAGAGGGATAGAAAGTCAGAAACATCGATGAGAGAGAGACATCGATCAGCTGCCTCTTGCATGCCCCCTACTGGGGATGTGCCCGCAGCCAAGGTACATGCCCTTGCCAGAATCGAACCCGGGACCCCGCAGTCCACAGTCCGACGCTCTATCCACTGAGCCAAACCGGTCTCGGCATGGTTTTTAACTTTTAAAGATAACTTTTAAAACACTGCATTGTGGTTCCATTGGCCCCATCTTTTCCCCTCTATAAACAGAAAAAAATCTGACTGTCATTTTGAATATATTCTATACATGCATTTATATTATTAGTATATGTATATATATTTTAAATAAAATATATATTCTATGCATGTTTAAACTTTGAAACACTGTATCATTTTATACTGTTGTACTTATTAAATACTAGGGGCCCAGTGCACAAATTCATGCGCCTTGAACGGAACTGTGGGCCATGAGGCTAGGGTGAGCACAGGGGTGGGTCTCGACCATCCTCCATGCCCCTTCCCAGCCCCTCCCACTGTGGCCCCCAGCCCCTGTCTGCCAGCAGCCCTGCTTCCACTGCCACTCCTCCCACAGCAGCAGTGGGTGGGAACATCATGCATGTGGAAGCAAAGAATTTTCATTAACTAGTGCCCCACCTTGGTTTGATACGCCTGCTCACCTGCTCCACCATCCCACTGCGGCTGACACCCGCCATGTTCCTCACTCTGCCACCTGCTGCCAACACCTACCATATTCCGTACGTGTCCCCTGGTGGTCAGTGCACGTCATAGCGACTGGTTGTTTGGTTTGTTCCACTGTTCAGTCTGTTTGCATATTAGAGTTTATATATGTAGTAGCTTGTTCTGTAGTTCATCAATGTCAATAGATGAAACTAGAGATTACTAGCTACTATGAATACAGCATTTATTACATAAACTATCAATATTTTTTTTACTCATTATGCTGAGGGGGGCTATAATTTACTCCTATTAAAATATTGTAATAACAATTATTAAGTAATTAAGTAAAGGAAAAAGAACCCTATACACAGAAAACACCATGGTGATTATCAGAGGAAATGGGGTAGGGGAAGTAGACGAGGGTAAACGGGGGATAAATGGTGATTGAAGGAGACTTGTCTTGGGGTGATGAACACAAAATACAATATTGATTATATATTATAGAATTGTACACCCAAAGCCTATGTAATTATATTAATTAATATAACCCCAATAAATTAAATTAAAATATTTAATCGATATTTTGTTCAGGTCTCATGAGCACTTGCATGATATTTTCCTTTTTTAAAAAAATATATTTTATTGATTTTTTTTTTTTACAGAGAGGAAGGGAGATAGAGAGTTAGAAACATCGATGAGAGAGAAAGATTGATCAACTGCCTCTTGCACACCTCCTACTGGGGATGTGCCCTCAACCAAGGTACATGCCCTGTTCGGAATCGAACCCAGGACCTTTCAGTCTGCAGGCCGACGCTCTATCCACTGAGCCAAATCGGTTTTGGCGCATGATATTTTCTTGAAGGAACACACCAGAGAGGGAGCACCCTCATGAAGAAATGTCTCCTTCTCCCAACCAGATCTTGTCAGATTGTTCTTCAAAATGGTTGCAATCATTTACTCACCAGCCACCAAGAAATGACTACTTTTTTTGCTAGACACTCTCAGCAACATTTGTTATTTGCAACTTTTTTTTTTTTTACCAATCTGATGGATATAAAATACTGTTTTATTGTTTGAATTTGCATTTTACGAGTTGCTGTTAAAATGAACATCTGCTCACATGTTTGTTAGCCATTTGGGTTCCCCTTCTGTGGTATGTTTGCTTATGTCCTATATCGTTTTCCATTGAAATGTTTGCCTTTTTCTTATTGCTTTTTAGTGGTTCTTTATATGTTCTGTATACTTGTTCTGTGTTTATGATAGACATGGAAAAGATCTCTTCTGAGTCTATGGTTTACATTTTCATTTGTTAATGGTATAGATTGATGGCCTCTGAGTATTTTGATTGTTTATGTATAGACAAGTGGACCAATATTTCCTCCCTTTGATTTGTACAAATTTGTTTTATTTACAAAGATTAACAGTTATAAAATTACAAGGTTTCAGGTACAGAATTCTATAATACATCACCTGCAAATTGTATTGTGTGTTCACTACCCCAAGTCAAGTCTTCTTCTATCACCATTTATGCCTCCCCCCCCCCTCCGCCCTTATCCTTCTCTGATCCAATGTGTGGAAATTATCTATAGTGGCATTTTTAAAAATCATAACATATTGCCTTTCTCATTTAGATATTTAATCCATATAGAATTTATGTATTTATATTGTGGAGCAAGGTTCTTACTTAATTGTGTGAATGAATTATTGCTTCTGCATCATTTATTAAATATTTAATTGCTAATTTATACTTTCCCCTTATCATTTAGCAATTATCCACATATGTATTGTGCATCTGGGCTTCATTCTTATTCCATGTTCATATGTCCAGACTTGAAAAATACAACCCTCTTTTCATTAACTTCCTTCCATGTCCCCAAGTGGGATGCAGTCTCTATGGAGTCAGATCTTCCTCCATCAGCTTTAGTCACTGAGTTATTATAAGCTCTTTGCATAACGTCTGGCCCAGGCATTGTCTTTAGTCAGCATTTGTGGGATGACTGAGTTTAGCTGTGTGTATAATTCCCCTTTCTACCATGTTCTTCAAGATCTGCCAAACCGCACTAGGTCTTTGTTTCTTCATGTACACCTTTGTTTAACAATTGAAATTCTATGAAAGTCATTCTGGGTAATTTCATGGGAAACACATCGGATGTACAGAAAATTTGGAAATGTCTTTCATTTTCATGTTGCTGACTATCCCCACCCATGAACAAGGACTCTTTCTCTATTGTGGTCTCTTTATCCTGATTCATTAAATATTTATACTTTTTCTCCAGAAATATTTTTCACATTTTTGTTCCATATGTATTTTGCTAACTAGTTAAATGCTATTTTAGGAATGGATTTTTTTTCTTTTTTTATGGGGTCCATTTAATTATCTATATGATTTATGTAGCAAACCTATTACAGTGTTTGTCTCAAACAACTAACACCGATTAGTATCAAATGTGTGAAGATTTTCCTGGACTTTCTATGTAGACAATCATATGGTATGTCAAAATGATGTGTGTGCTTGTCTTTCAAACGTTTTTTTCTCATTTTACTGTTTGTATTAACACATGCAGCATGGTGAAAAATAGACCCTAAAAGGAATGGTTATAATGTCAACATTATGACTTAATGTTTGCTGTATACCTTCTATCTAAATTCTTTTTTATACGTAAGTTGATTTTTAAGTTAAATTTATTGGGTTGCATCTATAACAATGAAAACATAATATGCTAATTAGACTGGGCATCCTTCCGGATGACCTTCCAGGCGACCTTCCAGACCAAGCCCGGGTCCCAGGTGCCAGAAGAAAGCAGGTGCCGGCAGCCTGGGAAAGGAAGGCCTTCTCTTGCAGGAATTCCAGGCATCAGGCCGGTAGTTGGTTAATAAGATCATACAGGTATCAAGTGTAGGTTTCTATGACACATGATCTGTACATTGCATTGTGAGCCCACCACCCAGAGTCAAATCTTCTTTGTCACCATAACTTCTTAACCCTGACACTTTTGATAGCTGCACATTTCCTTCTAAGCACAGCTTGTATTTCATACGTTTTTACACGTTATGTTTTCATCCGTAGTACTTAACTGTTTCTAATTACTTTGTGCATTTTGGATTTTTTTAACTACAAGTTACCTAGAATCTTGTCATTGTTGTATTTTTCAGTAGATGGTCTTTTTCTTGAACTTTGGGTAAAAGTGATAAAAAGTTACACCTCAAAATGCATGAATGGAACATGTGGGGACATGGCATTGAAATATATGCAGCCGTGCTGAGTCTTCGACTTCTTCCCCTCGGGTGGCAGTGGGCACATGTCCCTCCCGAGTACAGCCCTTCACATCGTGTGTCTGCCTTTAAGAGTCCTAGTGAATTCCTCTGTGTGAACTCTCCATGAGTCAAATCCAAAATCTCTTCACTCATGCTTGTGTGGATCTTGTCTGAAAGACCTAGATGACCTCAGAAAGAAATGATAAAGATAGAATGCCACCCACTGCAGCCTCAGTGTCAACCCCGGGGCAGGTTGCTGGGGTTCTTTGTTCTCTCTTCACTGCTGGCTCCTGGAGACACACCTCCTAGCTGTGCCTTTGAGACAGCGTGCATTGCATGCTCATTTCCCTTTGGATGTGTCTGTTGTAAATGGGTTTCAGGTTCTTCCTATAACTGCATCGTTGGGGTCCAGTGTCCACTGCTCTGGTTTTCTTCTCAAGTGCCTTGCTATGTGTGGTAGAGCTTCCAAACCCCAGCCCTGCCTGCTTTCCATAGGCCGCAGTGTTTTGCTGGCTCCGGACCTGTAAAATAAAGAAAGAAATACTAAGTGGAGGGAGGGAAGTATCATAAAGACCTTGTGGAAGAAAGGAGCCACATGCTGACCTGGCCAGCTCAGGAGAGGCCTGCGTGGTGGTTTTGCAAACTCAGAGACCTAAAGTCACCACAAAAGATGGTCTGAAAATTAAATAACTACAAACAGTATGATGGGTAGTCATGTCCTGGGCCTGTATTTTCCCTGACAGAGTTCAACGTAGATCTCTAACTGAGCCATTTGCCTTTCTGCCTCTAAGATAACATATCTATGAGATTGTCTGGGAAACTTGTAGCTTCCCCCCCTTTTTTTTTGGACCCCCTGAGGCACAGCCAGGTGTGGTGGGTGCCAGGATGGATGCCAGGAATTCCTTCATTATCATGTTAATTGTTCCTGCATTCACAGAAGTAGGCCTCCATCATTTTACTTTTTATCCAATCCCAGGTGGGATTGCTTATCCCTCCTCCTAAATCCATCACCAATGAATTTCATGTAACCCACCTATGTCCCTCTTTTGATTTTGATGTATAAATACAGTTGTAACCCGCCATTCTGTGGAGCATTATCTCAATTCGTTGAGTTTCTGCTTCCCAGCATATGTCGCCAGTTTTGGCTCAAAATAAACTCGATAAAATTCTTTACAAGTTCTGATGGTTTTTTTCGTTATCAACCTGAATCTGAACAGAGCTACCTGGGGTCAAGCAGAGCCTTCAATGCCCCATTGCTTCTATGCTGAGACTCTGATTTAGCATCTTAAAATGTACAAATGCTTGGGGATGGGTCTTGGGTAATCTAAGCAAGGTGACTTATTCTCCAGAGTCATAATTATAAATCTCAGTTTGAGAACAAATACTTGAAAGATTTTTTTTAAAAAAAATCAGATGACATTATCTTAGGATGGCTATTTAACGCATTTGTTGTTAGCTCTAGGAAACTAACTTCAGGGGAAAGACCCTAAAAATAGCCAAGATATTGAAAGCTAGATAGAGAAGAAAGCAGACTTGATTGCTCTGTATGGAACTAAAAATAAATAAATAAATAAAAAGGACGTTATCAGCAATTAACTACAAAGCTAGATTCTAAAGAAAAGGGGGAATCAGAGAGGACACGTTTTTGAGGAGATGAAGATACTACTGGGAGCTCCACGGGGTATGGGACTTCTCAGGGGCCAGAATCAATTCCTATTTTCTGGTTTCTAGGCAATATTTGGCTCTCAGTGATTTTACGAAGATGTGGAGGCTACACTGCTGAGAGGAAATTTAAAAATTGGAATAAGACAGAATGAGCCTGGGAGTTTTCATCCCTCCTGCTCCCCCGCCCCCCCTTCCCTCATTGTGCATTGCAAATAAGTTATCACCACAAGCCAAAAACAGAGCTGCACCTTCCCCATGCAAGGCTTCATTAAAAATCCAACAGGATCCCATTGCTGGCGGTAATCATGACAAGACTTATGATTAACTGCGAAGTCACTCAAAAGAGGGAGGGCCTGAGAGAAACAAATGTGCCAGCTGATAATCTCAGGGAAGAAAACACCAAGCAAATAAACAAGCCGAGTCTTGTTAGAGATGATGCCACAAAATCATGCTCGGGTTAGAAAGAAATCATTTTTCTAATAAAACCAGAGGACGTCTGCTGTTTACCAGGATTTCCCTGAGGTCTCCTGGTGCCTTTCCGCATAAGCTCGGAGTCAGGGGGGCCGGCTCTTCCAACACCTGCCCCATCACCTCCTGGGGCCACATGTGCATCAGGGAAAACCAGAGGGAACTGGGGTCAGGCTCTCCTTAGGGTGGGCTGAGTGTCCTCCAGGCGTCGTGGGTGCTGGTGGGAGCTGAGGCACAGGTCTGCCATCACACTTGCAGGCTAGTTTATTATGACGCAGGAGTAATCGTCTTGGGATTTCTCTCACGTTCCGGGGCCTGCTCAGATCTTTCAGTGTCTGTCAGTGTGGACAGACTTAAAGCATAATTGCAAATTCTGATGAAGAGATCCAGAAACATGGGGAAATGTAGCAGCACATGCCACAAATCACAGGTGTGCTTGTTTCTTTCATTCCATGTTATTTTTATCCCAAATGTCAGAATGGTAACGGAAAATCACAAGCTTAACAGTCAGAAATGGCAAAGGACAAGTGTTTTTGAACGCATCCTTTTCTACTCTCCCCTTCTTCTCTGGCTTATAATCCAGAAATGAGGCACATCTTAGTGCATACACCCTGCAGGTATGACCATGTGCACTCCCTCTCCATTCTGGGGAATGAACGTTACAGTGTTCTGTCTCTCAACGAAATTGTGAGGACTTGCGGACTGAAAGGTTTCAGGTTCGAATCTGGTCAAGGGCATGTACCTTGGCTGCGGGCACATCCCCAGTGGGGGGTGTGCAGGAGGCAGCTGATCAATGTTTCTCTCTCATCGATGTTTCTGACTTTCTATCCCTCTCCCTTCCTCATATATATATATATGAGTCTTACTTAAATATATATATATATATATTTAAATCGTGAGGACTTTTTTCAGAATGCCAGCTGTGGTCCCTCCTGGCAAAGGGGACTGTGGCAAGTGCCCCAGCTGTCCTGCAGGATGGCTTTGATGTTGCAGAGGGGGAAATCAGGCCCCGCCTTTCCACTGTGATTCCCTCAGCCATGGCGTGTGCAGCGCCCAGCGGACTGACCAGTGGCAGAAAGGAATGCTGACTTGTTGGACTTGATCAGTTGGGGATGGGAGTGAGGACTCGGTGGTCTGATTCCCATCAGGAATCTGTTTCCTGTCATCCCCCACACCTGGCATTTTGCTCGCCTGTCCTGTTTAAGAACAGGAGGCACGTGAATGAAAAGCATCTAGTTTTCAGTCACTTACGGTGAACTAGTAACTTGGGAAACCCTCTTCTGTTTATTTGGTTTCCCTTTAGTAAGAAACGGAAGACGCATTCTGAAAGACTGCAGTCTACCACAGGAATGGCTTTTCTCTCCTTCAATGATGGAAGATAAAGAGATGGGCGGGGGTAAAGGGATGCAGAAAAAAGAAAACTGATGACAACAGGGACCACTACAGAATAGACCATCCTCTGCTGGCTGAGCTTCGTTTAAGATGCAATGGATTTGACTTTGGGCGGTGGGCACATGGGGACATACACAGATCTTGTAACGTAGAAACCCACCCCTGAAACCTCCATGATCATGTTGGCCATTGTCACCCCAATACATTTAATAAAGTAAGATCCAATAGCAAGGATTGTTGATGAGTGAAAAGATAGTTCTGTCTTCCTTTCTCTTATTTTTCTTAATTCAAAGTAGGCAATATTTTTTCTGATTTTTCTTCCTTCTCCTCCACACCCACCCCAGTCTTCCATCTGCAGCATTTAAATATCTAGATCATACCAAAGAATGCCAACCATTATCTATCCCAAACACTTCCGCCCGAATCCCGCCCCAGGTTCATAAAGAAGGTGCTGGAAAGGGAACCCCAGTCCACAACCTGACTGTCCGGTTGGTCCCTGCTTCATACTAATCTTGGCATTCCCTGAAAACACGTGTGATGGTAGTTTTAAGTGCACACCCCAGAGATCAGACATTGTGTGACTTACTAAGTGATCATTCCAGTAACTCTTGTACCCCCCTGACAATTTTATGAGAGCTCCTTTATACCCCGTTTTCCCCAAAATAAGACAGTGTCTTATATTAATTTTTGCTCCCAAAGATGCACTAGATCTTATTTTCAGGGGGGTGCCTTATATTACAGTGAGCAGGTCTTATTTTGGGGGGAAGTCTTACTTTGGGGAAAACAGGGTAGGTAACCAGCTGCTTTTCTCAGGCTGCTTTTAAGACTGTCTCCATCTTTAAACTGTTGCCTTTTAATTATGATGTGACTTGGTAGGGGCCTCTTTGGGTTCCTCTTGTTTGGGGCTCTCTGCACTTCCTGGACTTGTGTCCCCTCCAGAAATAAGCAACAAATTATTCTGACCTTTAGAAGGGATATCTTCATGTGCCCAAGCCACAAGACTTCTAGAAGCTCCACTAAAGTGAGGGTACCTGAATTGCTGAGAATTTATTCCCAAGCCTTGGATGGACTCAGTTGTCTCACCAATAGGTCTGGACTAGTTGCTCCTTCTGGCTTACTCAGTCCACTCTATTTACTTGAGGGCTGATGCTCATAGCATTTTCTCTGCGCGCAGCTTCTGTTGTCTTCCGTTTGTTCTATGATAAAGTGTTTTCATTGGCATGGTGTTCAATCACTCTGTAGTTCTAATTTCTACTCTTCTGTTACATTGCATGATTGGATTTTTTTAAAAAAAATTCTCAATAGAACTCTCTGCGTTTTGATTTTGTTATTAATTTCAAGTTTTATTGCCTTGCAATCTTTTGCAAAGCTGTTATTGAATGTGGGCCCTCTAATATGTCTTTTTGTTGCCTTTGTGATTGTTCCCCGAGCACCGAAGAAGACATTATATCCTCCATGTTCAAGCAACAATGTGCAAGCGTTTGGCTGTCTGTGTCTGTTCTATATCTTCCGTAGCCTTCTTTCTGTCTGTCTGCGTGATATATTAACGCATTGATAAAAATGCATTAACGTTTCCTACTATGTTTCCCGATTGATTTCTCCTTTTATCTCTTAGAATTCCTGCTTTCTGAATGTTGCTATTATGGCTCTACATGCACAGACATTCAAAGCTATTACAAATATATGGTGAATAGAAATATTTTAGAATGTTCTTTGTTATTCAGGACTTTCTGGCCTGCATATCAATATTCACAGTGGAGAGTGCTCTGTTTTGGTTTATACTTGTTATATTTCTGTATACTCATTCTTTTTAGAACTTCACTTTTTTTTAGAGCAATTTTAGGTTTATAACAAAATCGATAGGGAAGTAGAGAGCTCTCCTATATATTTCCTGCCCCCCACACTGATCAATTTAGCAAGTAGTTTTGATCTTAATTGTGTCACACTATTTCTTGTTTTCTAATTTAAAAGAAAAGGGACAAGAATTTTCATTGTGGTCTGATTTTCTCGCTATGGAGCGTGTGTGTGTGTGTGTGTGTGTAGATAGAAAAGAGAGGCAGAGAGTGCACACGAAAACAAGGTGACAGATTTTATTGCACACTTTTTTACTTAACACTCTATTTTGCATGTACTTGGGTATATTAAATGCATTTCAGTTATTTTTGAAAGTATGACATTATTTTCTTCATGATATACCAATATATGAGTTATGATAATCTATTTATTTGGGAGGAAAGGTGATTTCCAAATGTTTGCTGTTATGAACAATACTCATATTTAAATGTGGGCTCATATTCTAAGTAGGACCTTAAGGCCAATTCTGAAATGTAGAATCAGCACATTACAGAGTCTGGACATCTTTAAGACTCAATATATGTATCGGCATGTTCGTTTCTGGGCATTCTGAAATAATTTCTATTTTTCAGTGTTAAATACAGCTGCCCATCTTCTAGCAACGCTGTGTTTTTGTGAGTGTGTGTTTGTTTAATCTCTCATGAGTCATCAGTAGAAAAATTGTTCTTATCTTTTAGTTTGTGATGGCTGCCATACAAATTAAATAAGTTTAGTGGCAGGAAAATAATATTTTTGTGATCACAGAGTTCTTGCAGGCCCCAAATCCAGGCAGCCTGTGGCTCAACTGGCCCTCTGTTCCAGGTTTCACAGGCTGAGCCCCAGGTGCCGTGGGGCTTGGTTTCTCTCTGGAGGCTCTGGAAAGGAACCCACTTCCAAACTCCTTTGGGATGTTGGGAAAATCCAGTTCCATGGGGTTGCAAGACTGAAGCCCTGGAGAACTAACTTGCTGACCGTCAGCTCTCAGCTTTCAGAGATGGCTCACTCTTAGTCTGTGCCCTCTTTCTCCATCTTCGGAGCTACCAGAGGCCACCTGCGTTCTTCTCTTGCCTCTGAGCTCGCTCAGCCCTCCTGGGGTGTTATCTCTGTGCCTCTTCTTCCGTTCCATCTCTGCTGCTTCTGCTGCTTTTCAAGACCAACACTGGATAATATTTCCTTATTTTAGTTCTCAATTATTTGGACAGAAGAGAAATATTTTTGTAGTTTTATTGATTCTCTATATAATTTCTATTTTTGGTGAATAGGAAGTGTTTTGTTTTGTTTTTTTTAATATTCATTAGGGTTATAAAATTTTTATTTTACTTTTATATGATAAAATACATTGTTTTAAATAAAATTTGTGTGTGTGTGTATGTGTGTGTGTGTGTTATAGTGTGTTATATAAATTTTAATTTAATGTTTCCTGGTTTTATTTTCATGTTTGTTGTGAGATAAACATCAAATATGATGGTTCAAATAATGAATTTTCCTGAAATCTTCCATAGACTCACTGATACCTGTTTGATATTAGCCTTTTAGCATACAATAGATGCCTGGTGCATGAAATTTGTAGACAGGGGTGTGTGTCCCTCAGCCCAGCCTGCACCCTCTCCAGTCTGGGACCCCTTGAGGGATGTCCAACTGCTCATGTAGGCCTGATCCCTGCTGGCTCCCAACTGTTCGCCTGCCTGCCTTTCTGCCTGCCCCTAACTGCTTCTTCCTGCCAGCCTGATCACCCCCTAACCACAACCCTGCCAGCCTCATTGATGCCTAACTGCTCCCCTGCAGGCTTGATTGGCCCCAACTGCCCTTCCCTACTGGCCATCCTGTGGTGGCCATCTCGTGTACACATGGGGGCAACCATCTTTGACCACATCAGGGTAGCCATCTTGTGTGTTGGAGTGATGGTCAATCTGCAAATTACTCTTTTATTAGATAGGATAGAGGCCTGGTGCATGGGTGGGAGCCAGCTGGTTTGCCCTGAAAGGTATCCCGGATAAGGGTGAGGGTCTTTTTGGGGCCTGTGGTGGTTTTCAGGCTGGCCATGTCCCCCAGTGACCCAAGCAGAAGCTCTGGTATCAGGGATTTATTTATCTTCTATAATTGAAACTTTATGGTCTTGAGCAGAGCCAAGACTCCTCCTTGCTCCATGGCCACAGTCATTTTTGTTGGGATTTATTTATCTTCTACAATTGAAACTTTGTAGCATTGAGTGGAGGCCTGAAATGGCCAAGGTGTATGGAAAGCTTGGCTTCCTCCATCGCAGGTGGGCAACCCAAGCCTCCTGTTCACAGCCATCTTGGTTGGGGTTAATTGGCATACTTGCTCCTGATTGGCTGGTGGGCATGGCTTGTGAGTGTAGCAGAGTGATGGTTAATTTGCATATTACTCTTCTATTAGATAGGATTTTAATATTCTCTTTCAGAGCTTTCTACCTTGGTTCATTGATGACCTTTTTATTTCTGTTTGCAATAGCACCATTATATGTGGGATGTTTTAGTGATATTTGCAATAAAAAGCTGAGGTGTGGTTGCATGTTTGATCACAGGTCAGGGCAAGTATGGAAGGCAACAGATCAATGTTTCTCCTCTGTGTGTGTGTGTGTGTGTGTGTGTGTGTGTGTGTGTGTGTGTGTGTGAGGATTAAAAAAGAAGTCAATGTGTTTGGTCAACACTTTTGTTTCAAAATTCATAAGGATATTTTTCTTTGATTTTAATTCCAGAATTATTTTCTTCTAAATAAATTAATTAGAATTTTAATGGAGGCTTCAATTAATCTAAGTTAACTTAAGACAATCTTTCCTCCTTATAGTGTGTCTTTTAAAAATGGTCCTTTTATCATGGTGAGCCTGGGTGAGATTTTTCTCCACTCTCTCTTCTGATATGGAGTTCCCACACAGGATGGTTATTCTGAGGAACTTTGTTCACACTGTTGTCTTTGGAATTTCTTGTTTGTTATAAGCCAGTATGTGTATTTTATTATGGCCTGCCACTTTTAAAATATTTAAATTTCAGCATCATTCTACTGATTTTTTAATATCCTATGTATAGATTTATATTCCTGTAGAAAGCATTATTACTTTGATTATTTGACTCTTGCTTGCTAGTGATTGCATTTGATCTCATAGATTCTTGCTTTCTGATCATTATACCTTTCATTTATTTTTCTTTCTTGCTTGCTTATTGCAGGAATATTACCTTTCAGTATAGTAAAAAATTAATTTTTGCAACCTTATTAATTATATTATGAAATTATCTTCCATAATTTACTTTGTCTACTTATTGTCAGAAAGTGAATAAATTAATGTTAATTTAATATACAATTATGTTTCTATCCTTGTCTTCTTACATTTTTAATAATATTTGCTTTACTTTTTAATACTCTTGTTACTTAAACTGCAGTGCTTCATCAATATTCCATTTTCTTTGTACACTGTGCTTTTAATGAATATATAATTACCTTCTTTCTCATTTAGTGCTGTTTGATATATATGTTTTTTGCATAAAATTAGAAATTATACTTATTTTTATTTTATTTGAATGAAATATTTAAACGCATTTCCATAAAAATAAAGTTGATGACTTTCAGATGAGTAACAAAATATAAATATTTCATATGTAACTTTAACTCTTTTAAATGCTTCCCACCTATTCAGATACACTAAAAATTTTCTTCTCTTGTGTTCCTATTTTGATTAAACTATTACTTTTAAGAAATATGCATGGTCAGTCATGCCTGTGTCCTTGAGGCTTTTGAGACTGTTTTACTCTTTCCTTGAAATATCAAAATCAGTTATGCTATTATAGAATTTTTGGGTCATCAGACTCTTGTTTCTCTATAGAAACTATTAGCTCATCATATTTTGCAGAAAATGGGAAACCGAAAACAGTTCGATTTTGTTCTTTTGTAGGCAATTTGAGTGAGTGTAGAATTATTTTCATTAACTGTTATGGAAGGTTAAGAGGATTTTTTTTTTTTTGGTCTCCATTAATTTGGTCTAAAGTTTAATGAGCTCTTTTAGTCTACATATTCATGATTTTTTTAAGCCTCGGGAGAGATTCTTTAAATTATTTTATCTCGGATTATTGATTCTGTTCCAGGTTTTGTTCTTTCATACTCAGAAATATCTTTGTTAGCTTGAATTCTGTTATCTGTAATTCATCATTTTGTAGATAACATTTTTTTTCTTCTGGTCCATATAGTAAATAATTTTTAGAAACCCACAATTAATTTTTTAAAACCTTTAGTATAGTGATATATTGCTCTTGTTCTCTATGGAACCTATCTTTCTTTTTTTCTTTAGTTCGTATATAATTCATTAAGGTTGCATTTGCATAGATCTGTGCTGTGCGATACCGAAGCCAATAGTCCCATGTGGCCATTCATATTTAAATTAAGTTAATTTGAAAGTTAAGTTTCTCATGTTGGTGGTTACATGAATCAGCCCATGTGTTAAAATTATAAAAATTTTGTCACAGTCAGATATTCTCCCGTAAAAAGATAAAAGTTGTACTCCTATCTCAGACTGTATACAAACATTATATATCATTTATACACATACATCATGTATATGCACACCTACACACATATACACACACACTTCGTGATTTGCATTTTGCAGGTGGTCGGTCATAGAGACTTTAAAATCTTTAAAGAACCAGCACCAATAGACAATGAAACCTCAGAAGACTGAGTAGATCTTGCTAAAATAAGGCCGTGCTTGGTACCCAAAGTGGATTTGCAGAGGGATAACTGACTACTGTTCATTTGACCTTTATTCGCATTGAAATGTCAATGTAGAAGCATAAGCAGACTATACTAATGTGTGGATTCTTGTCCATGTGGTTGGTCTGGGGCCTGGGTGGCCATGTGTGAGGTCAGTACCATAGACTGGCTTCATTCTGCTGCTTAGAGTTGAGAGAGCTATGTGCGGCAAATAAAATAAATGGGTTAGTCCTAGCTTATATTGGTCATCTAACCCAGGGGCAAACAGACTGTCAGACTTATGGGAAAATTCCTCAGGAGCCGTGGAGTGTGAAAATGAGGGATGGATGTTATTGAAAGACAGTTCTCCACGGGTCTCTTGCATGTTTGTGTGCCCAGCCATAGAGGCACTGACTTCCTCTGTCCCAGTCAGTTTTAAGTAGGACTTTGCAAAAAGGCTGCTTCTGTATCTTTTGGCTAATTACTAGCAGAGCAAAATACCAAACACTGGGTGGCTGAAAAATGACAGAAATTTAAATTATACATTATCTTTTCATGGCTAATTCTATCTTAATTTTATACGATTTCTCATAAAGTCCATGATAAATAACTCATGAGCTACACATTCATATTAGGCGATTCTCATCTTGGTTTGTGTCCATCATCTCATTTAGAACCTCCTTTCACATGAGGTATGTCTGGAGTTTGGAACTCACAGATATTTAGAACATAAAATTGATCAAACTCAGGATCTTGTCCTTTGTATTGCTCTCCATGTGCTAGGTTAGCGACCATTATAATTCAATCTAAACAATGTCCCCCAAATACATCAGATATTGAGTGTGATATGGATTAAATTAGGTTTCCAGTATTCTGGCCTGGGCATAGTTATCTCTGTCTCTAGTTCCTATTTGAGAGGACGATGTGACAGACCATTTTTAAAGTTCACCTTGCACTCAAATGGATTCTCAGTTCAGGCTGCTATTACTAAGAAAAAGCATGATGGTTTCAATGCATTCTTAAGTGCTGCTTTCCCCCAAGGTTTTTAGAACTTAACATTTATTTTTCATATTTGGGAACGGATGGTTAGTCCCTGAACTTTCTTTCCCGTTAAAAAAGAGAAGACATTTTGGAATGCTAAGACTGCAATAACTGAGCAGTGCAACTCTGCTAAAACAAAGGCAAAAATATCTGGCCACTCTATAGGAATCGCAGGAAAGAAAGGAGATAAAACCTTTAAATATTTTACCTTGTTTCTTAATTAAAAAATGATAAAATAAAATGAGTTATTAAAAAATACAAGGCAAACTATTTAAGATAAAAATCCCACGATTTCATCACAGTTGAGGTCAAATTGGATGTAGGGAATTCATTGGGCCAAACAACTAAAGATTGATAACCTTATCTTTGTGTAACTAATCTCTTTTTCTGAATCCTTGCTCTTGACATTGAATAATAAGAAGAAGAACTTAGGGTGCAGTGGTTTTCAAACACCTGCTTGGTTAGAATGAATTAAAGTGGTTTTGTTGTTGTTGTTGTTTTTTTTTAATGATGACTCCTGTACTCTACTTCATGGAACTATGATTTAAAAGATTTTCTCTTAACTCTTGTTTTATTGTTGGAGTTGGTTTTCCACAAGTTCTGTTTTTTCTTGCTTTGAGTCCCTCGTGAGATCCAAACACTCTCTGTGAAGTAGCTGGATAAGATGGTTACAAATCAATTTAAAGATTTCAAGTATGGATTATTATGATTTTGGAGAACATATGGTGTGGCCATTACGATAAACTTGAATGGGCCTCACACTCATCATGAATCTGCACCCACCTGAATGGGCCTCACACTGACAATGAATCTGCACCCACCTGAATGGGCCTCACACTCGTAATGAATCTGCACCCACCCCCCAGCTTTTTCCTGTGGGATTTCAAGGTTTACATCAGGGGAGTGCATTGAAGCCTGAGCATAAAAGAGAAGAGCTGAGAGAGCTCCGTAAGGCAGAGGGAGCTCTGCCCAAGTCCAAGGCAATGATCTACTGAAGAAATGGTCAAAATAGGAGAACTGAGAAAATGACTCCATGCAACTCGGCACCATCATCAACAGCAAGATAAAAGCTGCCAACCTTGGGAATCAGTTCTGAGAGCTGAGAAATCCCTCCCTAGGTCTCCTGGCATTCCCTGTCTCCTTACCTGGCCCTGCACTGGCCTAGGAAAGTCTGGAGATGACTGAGTGGAATCTCTGAGTCTTTGGACCAACATAACGATGTTTCCCAACAGCCGATGTCTGAGTAGCGGAGAACAGGAGTCACCTCAAGGGCAGAAAACGATAGTAGAACTGGGAACAAAGAGACCCTCCCAAATTGGCAGAACTCTCCCGGGGTTGGAGAGTAGCAGCCCAGCTCTACAGAGACAGACACATTCTGTCTGATACTCAGCTCTCAAGCCCTGCTCTGGGGGGGGGGGGGGGGGGGGGGAGGAGGCATGCTCACGCTCAGGAAGCTTTGCAGATGGTGGTAAAGTGAATGCAGGAAACACTGCAATGACACTCAGACCCACATCAGCCTCAGACTAGATTCACGCAGCCTCGTGCATTAACCGTCTAACAGGAGAATGGGTAAATATTGAGTGGTAAATGGCATTTTGTTATCTATTATTCTTCTGAAAACCACATCTAATGTGCAGTAAACAATTATAACGAGTGGGGAAATGTAAGCATCTTTCTTTGCTCCTTATTTAGCATTGAGTATATGATCATGTGAAATGTAAATGAGATCTTTTATGTGAGTGTAATATTTCCGAATCAGTGCGTTCTTAGCAAGGAAGATTTTTAAAGAGTTGAGAAAATCAGTTTAGCACCATAAGAAGGCTGGGCAGAAGATATTGATTTATAATTAAGGAAGAAATGAAAGATAATTTTGGATGATTCGGAGGAAATTCAGCCGTGTGTTGCAGGTGGAACCTAATTTGGCTCACACAATCAAGGTAGTTGTCTCTGTTTCCCATGTAATATGATCTAGTGTGTCTTTCTAGAGAGCCCTGTTATGCCATGGGAGAACTGCCTCATCGGTGGGTTTTCCCCCTTGAAACATACAAGCACATTGATCCAAATGATTCCTGAAATGTATTCAAATCTGGTCATTTCAGTAAATAAATACACATCAGAAAATTGTATATCACCAGAGAGGGTAATTCAGTTGGCTTAAAGTTGACATCTGATAAATCTTCATACCCTGTTTCCCCCAAAATAAGACATCCCCTGAGAATAGAACCTACTCGCTGTAAGGTTCTAGGCACCCCCCTCCCCCAAAAAAATAAGATCTAGTGTATCTTTGGGAGCAAAAATTAATATAAGACACTGTCTTATTTTTGGGGAAACAGGGTACATTCCAAATCATTGCAGTTCATGAGATAGGTTTGATTACATCTGTCTCTATTCAAATGCTCATGAAGCCATTGAGGATTTTCTAAGCCAGAAACAAAGGAATCTGAAACATAGCACAGGTTAGTGCTTTCAAAATTACAGTCCATGGGTTACTCGCCTCAGGAAAGAGTTAAGAGAAACGAAAATAGCTCATTGTCAAGTAACTTTAGAAGATGCATTCATACACTAAAAGTCTTTATTTATTTCTAGGAATAGATAACTGTTTAACTTTAATTCATTATGTTCCAAACTTCTTTTACCTTGAGAAGCTTTTACTTAAATAACGGCATTAACTAAAGTTTCATGGAAACGTGCTTTAGAATCATTAGCAGAGAGCGATTCCTGGAACATAAAATGTGTTTGGGGAGACAGAGTGATACGGAGGACAGAAGTACAGATTTTGTTGCCAATAGACTAGCCCTGAACCCGGGGCTTCACAGCATGCCGCCTCAGCAAAGGATTTACACGTTTAAAGGCCCACAGTTTCGTGTTGGTTAGAGAGAGAGTAAAGAAATGCATGCCATTATTTTTTTCTTCTTTTAAAAAATATATATTTTATTGCTTTTTTACAGAGAGGAAGAGAGAGGGATAGTGAGAAACATCGATGAGAGAGAAACATCAATCAGCTGCCTCCTGCACACCCCCTACTGGGGATGTGCCCACAGCCAAGGTACATGCCCTTGACCGGAATGGAACCTGAGAGCCTTCAGTCCCCAGGCCAACGCTCTATCCACTGAGCCAAACTGGTTAGGGCAAGGCATGCCATTATTATGGAAGTGGGTTATGACACATCTTTGTTTTATGCCACTGGAAATGGTTACCTTGTCCACAAGTGAGCATTTCTATAGATTCTGACCTCAGCGTGGTAAGCTATAGGCTCAGTTTGGGCAAGAAATCAGGGGACTATTTATCTTATAGTATTTCCAGTCCAACTGGAAATAGTTAAATTCAAACCTCTCTAAGAGCACATTCAATATTAAGACAGAAACTTTTAATTTTGACAGATCGGAACATTAGCAAATTGATTACTGAGGTTCTTAAATATCATATTGGTGGTAAAAACAGTAATAACTGCAATGTTAATTTTATAAAAAGAGCACATTTTAAGAAGATTGTTTCTTATAAGGTCTTCACTGTATCTCAGAAAGTGATGTCACCAAACTCAGTCCTTTTCTCTATAAAAGACAAGCTGTTCTTTTTACTATATAATTTAATTTCCATTCTGAATAAATGAAATTCTTAACCAGGAAATATTGCAATCATTAATCTAGCATAATTAAAAAATGATTTCCTTTAAAAGCTACAGTGTGAAATTAATTTTAAAAAGAGAATAACAGATCTACCAAATCATAGTGTGTTTAATATGGATGGAAAATTGATAATAATATGTTAGAGGTGCATTTATTTGCAATCCCCAAAGCATATTACAGGTCATTGTTACCAGGGAGAACATTTTAGCTTTACTCAGTCCTTGAAAGAAGTGAAGAAACAGACTGGGCTATCTCTTTCTATCTTATTCCTTTGAGCATCTCCAAATAAACAGGAGTCAGAGGCGCTGTTATTAAATTTAGAATCTGACATTCTTGCCAATAAAGGAAAGAACATACTTTGTATTAGCAGAAAGTAAATAAGAGTCTCACATAATGAATAACTGCTGAAGAGAGACCAATGTGAAAAGGAAATCGGGGCTGTATCTCCTCAGGATGTTACAAGGCTCACCGATTTCATATTTTGTAGTTACATTTGATGTGGCCATCCAGATTGTTTTATTAATTGAGGCACCTGATTCAGTTGCACTTCAGTTGTGTTTGTTTGGATATTGCTGATGTACTCATCTGGCCCTATGCTGGATAGAAACACCACTCTATTTAAGTGAGGACTATTTGCTAAAGTTTCTTAAAGAAAACCTGGCATGATGTCAGTTACCTTTTCTTCTTTGTTTTTATACTATTTTTATTGATTTGAGAGGGAGAAAGGAAGAGAGAGAGTACCAATTTGTCGTTCCACTTATTCATGCCTTCACTGGTTGATTCTTATCTGTGCCCTGACCTGGGATCGAACCCACAACCTTGGCACATTGGTACAACACTCCCAGCAGCTAAGCCTAATTCAATAGGCATCATCGATCTTCCTCTGATGAGAAGAAAGACATAGAAACACTCCGGCCCTCTAGAAGAAACAGTCTCATTCTGTAGACATGAGCAAAACCCTAAGACACCATCATTAACCACCTTGTGTCAATACTTAAAGAAGCGCCCAAACAAATTCTACCCGAGTGGTAGCCGACACACTTCTGAAAGGCAGGGATCAATGAAGGATGGGGCAATCACAGAAAGCTTAATGAAGGAGGTGAGACTGGGTGTTGAGTTATGGTTGGCGTTTGGCTATAGGAGAGAGCAAGAGGTTTTAGGAAAGACAAAGCTTTGCGATCAGGACTGTCTGAAAGTGCACATGGAGGGGCCGTGCCCAGCTGGTGCAGAGAGTGTGTGCTGAGAGAGAAACAAGGAGACACTCTGAGAGACACGCAGAAGCCAGATGCGGGGAGGGAGGAGGTGGCTCAGCCATGAGATGGAAAGTTGGGCAAAGGAGAAACGGTGATAAGGAAAATAATGTGGTTCTGGTTAACTCCACGGTCACTTCCCCTACTCACTCTTCTAAAATTAATTCTCCATCTGAATTTTCTAGGAGACATTGGGAAATCTGGGGGTTACGGAGGGTGAGCAAGCCTGATGTGACTCTGAACTGACAATCCAGGGTCATTCACATTTCACCGTTCTCTATGTGAGGGATGATAAAAAGAGTGAGCTCCCCTGTTCCATATTAGCAATGCTACTGAATCAGCATCCTGATTTTTTATTCATTCAAGAAATGTTCCCTTTAGAAACATTTGAGGAGAGCGGTCCTTATGAACATGTGATTCCTGATGAGCAAGAAGGCCTTGAATTATCCCCCTTTCCGTCGCTAACATTTAGACAGGTCTCTCCCTGGCTCTAGACCCCTGACCTCCCTATCCTCAGAACATTTACTTGAGAAAACTTAACAGTATAAATCCTCCCTCTGCCCCTTAAAATATAAATCTTTCTACCACCTCTTGCCGATGTTACAGCCCAGGAATGTCTTTCTCAAGGACCAGGGTCCCAGCTATTTGGAATGCAATCATCCAGAGAAAAAACACTCAGAGCAGTTGGTTGGGAGCCTGATTCTGCAGGGGCTCTGGCTTCACGTTACTAAAGCACCTCCTGGCATGAAGATAGATGGGGTCAACTTTGCTTTTCCCTTGGATAAATTCAGTTAGCACTCACAGACAGGCTCTGATCTTCCTTTCACCCCAGCCCCTTAAGACCCTGCGGACTGTTTCAGCGGAGAGAAGTTCAGATGGAGGTCTACCTCACTCCCCTCTTGCAATTGCCTTAAAGACGGTCTCCCTTGCCCGCTTAACATCATTCACCGCAAGTTTTGTTCTAACACTGAAGTTCCCATTCTGCCTTGCGTTATACACCCTGACTCATCAGTTTCTGCTGGTCAGGAACCCCAGGTGAGAGACGTCATGCAATCTACTAAGTATCTGGGTTATTGCTATGACTGTTTAGAGGGGAAAAAAAAGTTTTACTTGCTGTTATCTTTATTTCTGCTTTTTCATATAACCCTAATTTGTCTTAAAATATACTTTCAGGAGATTGCACACTATACACACAATGGTTCACAGCAACCATCATTGGCTGTATATTCTTAGACATCTGTTTGCTGATGAACTGAACATCAGTACTACAGTTTATCGATTGCTTTCCTCCAAATGCTATAGAAATGATGGTTGTAAAAAAATTTCCCTTTGGCCCTCACAGCGAACATTTATTGCACAGACTGTAGCCCATCATAATTCAGCCAGAACATAAAAGATGAAAATATGTGGTTTGACTCCTGCCCTTTGAATGTACTGTTCTCTGTTTTCTAAAGGAACCCGTTTTCTATAGTTTTTGCTTATTTTTTTTGGGGGGGGGGTGACATCTAAATATTCATTTGCACTGTTCATTTTCCAGCCTGTTTGCTCCTTTTCTGTAAGGCAGAGATTCCATACCCATAGTGAGAGAAAACATTTTAATTTGTAGATGTGTGTTACATTCCATAGTGAGTCAATTACTGGCAAGCATAGGTTTTCTTTATCTGTTACTATATCACTTTAACAAACATACTGTATTAATTTATGAAGAAATGCACAAATCACCAAAACACCCTACAAAGATGTTATGATAAGCTTCGGAGATGCTGTTTATGCATTTTATTGCTTTATTCATATGAAGCAGCAGTGAGATTTGCAAGCCAGCTGCCGTGATAACAGGTGTGCATGCCCCCTGGTTATCCGGGGGATCTATTCCCGCTAAGTGGGAGTCTAATCACCCCGGCTCCATGCAAGACTAAATTTAAATCAGATGTTAATTGCCTCCAGAGTTCAGCTGATCTTTGCATTCAATTATCTCAGGGAGAGCCAAGTGGAAAAAGAATACTTTGACTCAGGAAATTTTATATGAAATTCACATCGGCTATAAGAAAAAATAGGTATACAAACTATGTCCATTTAACAAAAAGAAAAAAAAAAACTCTTACTTGTTTTCAAATCTAATAGTGACCCCACTATCCTTTCTGTATTGTCTTCATCAATGATTTCTATAAAGAGATTATCTCTAGAAAACTGTAGTGTACATAACTCTATCTGACATTACAAGCATCTTTACATAAGGAACTGGTTATTTTGTCTGTCTAGAGGGCATTGCAAAACAGAACCTGCTGTCTACAATAGATGGTCACACACCTACGCCCGTCCACCTTTGAACATGACAGTGGGCCTGCACTTGAGCAAGTTATTTGTTTTCTCCCCTCCCCTCTTTTTTCCATTAACTTCCATTCGGACTTTTTCAGCCTCTCTTCCCACTCCCTCCCCTTTAATGTATACATTTGGTGATGGACAAGTTCTTGGGACTGCTCTGCCCTGTCTTTCATCCTTCAGCTCCTGGAGCCAGCTTAGCTAATGTCACCTCTGTGCATGTGACTTCCAACTCTGTCTTTAGTCATGACCACTCCCAGGTCTTAGCCTCAACTACAGGTTGGCTGACTGGATAGTCTTCTTGGCCATCTAATTCCATCCACACCTCCCTTCCCAACTAGGTGTCTGCTTCCTTTCTTTTCCTATGTATCTTGTCTTTCACTATTACCTTAATGGATATTTGAGTTCAACCTGTCAGAGTAAGTTTGAGCTTTTCACTCATTTCCTGTCATCCTTAACCCCCAAGTGTTCAACCTTTATTTAATGTATTTCAGCTTTCTAATTTATTTTTCTAATCCTCTTGAGTTTTGTACAGTGGTTACTCTGTGAGGAATTATTATTATACTAGAGGCCCAATACATGGCAAGATTAGGCCACTCTTCCCATGGGTGCTGGCCCTGCCTTCACTCCAGCCAGAGCCGCCTTTCTGCCTTAGCCCCGGCCCAGAGCCACCTTCCACCTCTTGCATATTCCCTCTTTATTGGCTGCGGGCGTCACGATCTTTTGTCACAGAGTCACAGTCAATTTGCATATTCTGTCTTTATTATATAGGATGCTGAACTTAATTCTCAAACATTTTAGTGGGTATCTCAGCGCTGGTAAGCAAAAATCAGTGACATGTCTATACTACTCTATTGATTTTTTTATAGAGAGGAAGGGAGAGGAACAGAAAGTCAGAAACATCGATGAGAGAGAAACATTGATCAGCTGCCTCTTGCACACTCCCTACTGAGGATGTGCCCACAACCAAGGTACATGCCCTTGACCAGAATCGAACCTGGGACTTTTCAGTCTGCGGGCCGATGCTCTATCCACTGAGCCAAACTGGTTTCAGCTCAAAAGAGCTCTTCAATTGTCCTAATTTATACTTTTTATTAAAAATGAAGGGAGCCGAAACTGGTTTGGCTCAGTGGATAGAGCGTCATACTGCGGACTGAAAGGTCCCGGGTTCGATTCTGGTCAAGGGTATGTACCTTGGTTGCGAGCACATCCCCAGTAGGGGGCGTGCAAGAGGCAGCTGATCGATGTTTCTCTCTCATCGACGTTTCTGACTTTCTATCCCTCTCCCTTCCGCTCTGTAAAAAAATCAATAAAATATATTTTTTAAAAAATGAAGGGAGAAAATTTGCTTGTGTAAGTTCAGAGCTATTGGCATTCATTATTTACAAAGAACACTGGATACAAAGTGTTAAATTTCTGGGCAAAACAAAACAAAATCTATGCTATTACAAATGTCTATCCTATTGCTAAGCCAAATCAAAAGCCAGGAGTTGCAAATATAACAAAAAAAGTAAGAAAGATCAATCAACCTACTTGTGGAGATGAAATCGATGGATGGAGAGCAGCAATGGCACTAAAAGTTCTGTACCGCACAGTGAGCTCTCATTTGCGCATAACCCACAGTCTTCGTGGAAGAGGAAAATACCATTAGTTGAAAACCCATCCAATTACCAGAAACCTATCTTGTATGCTTGGTTTCTATCATGCAATGCATGTCTATAAACCTATCATTTTATTTTATTATTATTATAACGTTTTAAATGCAGGCAGGCACTGAGTAAATGAAGCTCAGATATAACTGAAGACGAGAAATACCATGTTTTCCCTTTAAACTCACATCACATAAAACAGGCAAGCCAATTTAAACTAGATTGAGAAAATAAAAAGTGGCTCTCTCCCTAGTTTAATCCCAGCGAATTTGATATCAGAACAGTAAATCCCTAAAAACACAGGCTTCCAATGGAACCTTGTTAAATACTTAATCAGAGGCTCGAGGCCTGTAACCACAAGCCATCCTCCTCATGCTTATTTATTTCAACGGTAACTCTTATTCTTTTGATGGGAGAGATCAAACGGTGAAGAGCAATCACTCATGTGAGCATGTGTGTGCTTGCCGATACCCTCGCCGCGCTGTTGCTGCACGTACACTTGCTCTGCAGGAACGAAATGATACTGATGACCGCTCCGAAACAGGGAGACAAGGCAGCCCCTCCCCTCTGCGTCTGCTGCTTGTGTGAGATTAGGATAAATGTATAATGCCTTTTGGGATGCATTCGATTTATATTAAACAATAAAAATGCTATTTTGAGCAATCAAAAGGCATCAGTTTAATGCCTATATATATATATATATATATATATATATACACACACACACACACATATATAGCACCAACATAGGAATACTGCCCACATTCAAGTTAATTTTTACTCATTCTTCAGAGCTTGGCTTAAATATCACTTCCCTAAGAAAGCCTTCATTGATGCCCCACCCCCTCTCCCCAAAAGGTCCATTTTTCTGGTCTCTGTTCCTGGGAGACGTGTATTTTTCTTTCGTGGCCTGCCTCTCGACCATGAGCGCTGCCTGATGAGAGTCCACCCTCCAGCATGGCGGGAACCATGCCTGCCTGTTTCATCCGCAGCCCCATGGCCATGCTGCCTCCACACATTGCACACTCAGGAAACAGAGGTTCTGGGAGGGCATCAGCAGGTATGAACTTGATACTTCCAGTGAATTATCAGCAATTAAATAGCTGAAGAGCCAAAGGAAAGATAAACCTCACATTGCTATGGATGAGGAGAGGCCGAGACAACTCCCTCGATGCAGACATTGGGCATTTGTTATGGAGAGGAAAGATGCTTTGGCAACGAAATGTCCAGTGGACAGACTAGCAGTGGAGAGGCAGGTAGTAGGACTGGATCCCAGTCAAGGACCTGGTGGGCAGAACTCGGTCCAATTTTAGAATTCTTAATGAGTGACAGCTGTGTGCCTCCCACCACCACTCTTTTTAAGTAGACATGTCAGATATGCTATCCTAGGCCTGGCGACTATCGCATGCTAGGTGATTGTGGGATAGGTGACTGATCTCTTCGGGCCATAGTCTTCAGATCCAGAAGCGTCTGACCAGGGACCACATCCAAGGCACAGCTGGGCTTCCTTAGGGAAGATGGATCTGAACCTTGAGCCTGGCCCTCTGATGCGCTGACATTTGTACAGAGGTCTGTGTCAGGGAGAGTGTATTTTGCCTACCGGAAGAAGATTAATAGTTTATGGCCAAAAGTCAATCTTTGGAAATGTTAAAACTTAACTGTACATTTTTTAGTAGTCTTCCCGTTGAGAGGGAAGAGGGAAGGCTTCATCCTCTCAAGGTTGTGGCTCCTTAAACAACAGAATATGGTGAAAATCGCCCTGTGTCATGGCAGAGGCTAAATCCTAAAAGGCCGTGCGGCGCTGCCTTGCTTGCTGTGACCTTGACAAGGTCAGCATTTAAGATGTCCAGCGGCTCTGAAGCTGCCACACTGAAGGGAAACCCGTACATGGAGAAGCCAGCTCAAGACGTGCCCGTCAGTTATCTCAGCTGAGCCCGACTTGACATCACATCGTCCAGCTTCATAATCAAGAAGAGGGGGGACTCACAACGTTCATCCCATCAACCTCTGAGAAACATTGAGATCCTTTCAAGGGGTCCGTGAGGTCAGAGGTCATTTCCGAATAACAGCAACACCTCGCTTGCCTTTTGTGCTGTGTTGATGTTCAGAGTGGGTCTATAAATTCTTCACCATTGCACACGCGCAGAAAAAACAGTCATTTTCACTAGGGCTATCCTTAATGGTGCAGAAAAAAATATTAACTTCAACCAATCAAAATCACTACTCACCTTTTTAATATTCTGTGTGACAAGATACACATAAATATGCATTAAGCTCTCTGCTGCATACCAAGTGTGGTGCTTGTCTCCGGGAAAAGCAACAGGGGGCGGCGGGGGGGTGGGGGGTGGGAAGGGGTGAGCTGGGTGCTTCTTTCATTGAACACCATTTTTACATGAAAGAATGGCTCAAAAACTTGGTCATTCAGCACTGAATATGTGGAAAATATTTCCCTAAAGAGAAAGAAGCATTTCAAAGAAAACCAGGACTAAGGACTGGCAGTGACACGTCTTTGGATGGGTGACAATTCTGACGTCACTTTTTGATTTATAACAGAATATATCCACAATTGTAAGATCTGCTTAGCTCGATGAAACCGAACTTTCCTAATGGCCTGTGCACATTATACAAATCACTCACGAGTAACGGATCCATCCTGAGAGAAGGGTGTACCGATGGATTTTAATGGAACAGTGCGTCAGAACGTATACCATACACTGTACTCAGAGCCCACTTAGAGATGGAGTTACAGTCCATGTTTGTGTTTTGAAAATCCTATTACCTATCCCAGTGACAACAATTTTTTTTTTTGGGGGGGGGATGAATAAAGGAACTGCTTTTCATGCTATAGACTTTTCCACAAGGATTTGGAAATAATTTAAATAATTTAGCCATCTGTAGTGAAAATGCTGTACTAAACAACTACTGGGAGTTAAATTGTTAGAAATTTTCTTTTAAAAAGTCAATAAAGCCAAAACCGGTTTAGCTCGGTGGATAGAGCATTGGCCCGTGGACCCGAGGGAGTCCCAGGTTCAATTCTGGTCAAGGGCATGTACCTTGGCTGAAGGCACATCCCCAGTAGGGAGTGTGTAGGAGGCAGCTGATCAATGTTTCTCTCTCATTGATGTTTCTAACTCTCTCTCTCTCCCCCTTTCTCTCTGTAAAAAGTCAATAAAATATAAAAAAAAGAAAATAAAAAGTTAATAACCAGAAAGACACAGGTCATTCACAGTCAGGTTAAAGGCTATTAACAAGAAAGTAGCCCAGTCTGCCCATTTCTTAATCTTCTGTATGCTCTGTCTGCATTCCAGATCTGAGGATTGTTTTCCTGCTTTCACAGCTGTAAAGGCACCTAGTAACAGTTAGCAACTCAACTCTGTGCCCAAGTATGCTTTTCAGTGCAACATTCGTGCTTCAGATATTTATACAGTACTTCAGTTTGGCAGAGAGCAATTATTCTTTGAAAATCATCAACTGAAAACAGATCAGCTCCTTAGCCAACTCGGTTCCAGGGTTCCAGCCTGTGAGTGGAAAGGCAGTGTGTGGAGTAGGGGATAGGGCAGTTTTTGACCGGAGATGTGGCATGACCTGGCTCAGGATTTCAGATGATCGTTCTGGCTACCGCTTTGAGAATAGCCCATAAAGGAAGTGCACTGAACGTCTTCCATTGGCACCTCCATGTGTAGTCTCCATCCTTCTCCGCCCTCCTGTGTCCGGGAGGTCACCTCATGGGGAGGGCATCAGGGGACGTCCTCTCTTCCAGCGCCTGGGGACCCGGCCAGCGGAGGCACATCGGATGCCTGTTGATCCAGCCGCAGGTCCTCCTTGGCGGCAGCAGCTGAGCCCGCACAGGCATTGCCTCACTGACCTTTGCTGCCCCTGGACTGGTCCACAAACGACAGCGCAGGGACCAGACGAGTGAATGCTTCTCCTTGACAGGCCTGGTCAGTGCATCCAAAAGCCATTCTGATGTTCCTGAGATGTCCCAAGAGGGATCACACCCAGCACCTCTGGAGGGAATCCACGCCAGGAAACCACTCTGGCCCTGGCTTTTCCTCTTATTTCATTCCTTCCTGCTCCAGCCTTCCACTCCAGGGCTACCTGCTAAGCCATCTCCCTGCCTCTGAGTGCAGACTCGGTTCTGGTCTTTGCTGCTGGGAAACCCAACCTGAGACCCTGGCTGGGGGCGCTCTCAGGAGGCCCAGAGTCACAGGGGCATGAGGGCAAGCACCTACCTATTTCTCTGCCTCCTCTGCCAAGTCACTGAGTTTACTCCAGCCTGCTTCTTAAGGGCAAATGCAAAGAAAAAAAAATTTAGAGGTTTGATCTCCCTGCTGAAAATAAGAGGTTTTCCCTCTCCTTCCTTTTCTCAGGGTGTATTTACTTTAGAAATGTGGAAGTAACCGATAGTGGGGAAAAGGAACTGACTAGTAAGAGCTCAACAGTATTTTTCTAATGGTCTGTGGGAAGAGGGATGGAGCTGCTTATTACTAATGACCGAATTAAAGAAGGCGTGTTGTGTCAGTCCAGAGACAGATGACATACTACCAAACATGCCTCCTGGTGGGTCTGGGACCCTGAGCAGAGTCTGTCTCCTCATACGCAACGGAATATGATTGCAGCTACCTCAGTGGGTCCTTGTGAAGATTAATGGAGATGATTTTAAATTGTTTATTACAGTACCTGTCACACTGTAAATATGCAATAAATATTCATTAATCACACTGACTTACAAGCATTCATCTCATAAAGCTATTTATTGCAGCCAATTTGAGTTAAATCACATCTCTAGATACGATTCAAATATTAAATATTTCAATGTTTAAGATGTTGAAGTCCTCAACCACTTTTTGATAGTTCCAATTTAATATTAAGTAAATTTAGTATATATTTACCATGTACACATGATGATATTTTAAAACGTGTCTTCATATTTTTCATAACATGTATCAAAAAAAAGAAAACATTTAGCTGAAGGAAGGGTGACAATTCTAACTGTGCTTATACTGGAGGTTTATTTAAAAAGTAATTTTTCTCCCATACTTATTATGAAGAGATTATATTAAAGGAGAATAAAGGCATTGGAACCTATTGGAATTAGAGTGAAATAATAGTCTTCGGTTTCATACTGCATAAACCCTCAATTTTGTGGATCTGGATTTAACAGACTAAATTTCCGGTCAGTATATCATATGTGAAAATTAACACCCTGTTAATTTAAAAATTATTTTAACCGAGATTTGCTTACAATTAAATTAGCATGTTATTTTTGTTAAGAATTCACTATTATGAATAATGCTGCAATGAACATGGAATAGAGATTTTACTTCAAGATCCAGATTTCAGTTCCTTTGGACCTGTAAGCAGAGGTGGGATTGCCAGATTATACAGTAGTTCTATTTTTTAATAATTTCAATAGCATATGTACTGTTTTCCGTAGTGGCCGCACCAATTTATGTTCCCGCCAACAGTGCACCGGGATTCCCTTTTCTCCACATCCTCTTCAACACTCGTACCTGTGTTTTTTAAATAATAATGGTCATCCTAATGGTGTGAGGTGAGTTCTCAATGTGGTTTTGATTTGCATTTCTCTAATGATTAATGATGTTGAGCATCATTTCATAGGCCTGTTGTCCATTTGTCTTCTTGGGGAAAATATCCATTCAGTTCCTTTGCCCATTAAAAAAAAAATAGTGCCATATTTTTTTACTTTTGCTATTTATCCGTTCAGTTCCTTCGCCCATTAAAAAAATTGTGCCATATTTTTTACTTTTGCTATTTAATTGAAGGAGATTCCTTTATAGTTTGGATATTAACTCTTTCTTAGCTCTAAAGTTTGCAAGTGCTTTCTCCTGTTTCGTAGGTGGACTTATTTTGTCGACTGTTTCCTTTGCCTCGCAGAAACTTTTTAGTTTGATATTATCACACTCGTCTACTTTTACCTTTGTCGTCTGTGCTTTCCATGTTGTAACCAAAAAAATCATTGCCAAGTCCAACGTCAAGAAGCTTTTCCCCCGTCTTTTCTTCTAGATGTTCTATGGTTTCAGGTCACTCTTCGGCACACAAAATCCCATGATTGCACTTTTCACTCAGAGTAAAAAGCAAGGATCCTACGAGCCTCCCAGGATAGGTTGTGATATGGCTTCCCATTTTCCCTCTGGCCTCTTCACCTACACCTTCCAATGGCTCACTCTGGGCCAGCTTCACCTGCCCCAGCGTCACTGACTGAGCGACACCTACACTGACCACATTGTTTTAAGTTCCTTCCACCCCCATCTTCAGAACTCCTTGGTTATTTTTATTTTTCATATAGTTGTCTTTTTCTAATGTACAATTTCATGAGTAATGGTTGTTGTGTTCCTACTAGAATATCGCCTTGCTGGGGGCAGAAGCTTTTTGTCTTCTCTGCTCATTGGTGCTTCCTAGTACAAAGAACATGGCTTGGCATCGAGGAGGTGTTCCACGAGGCTGTGTTGATCCAATGAGTTAGGGGTTTGAAGATTGAGCATTTCTGTGGTAAAATGTTCTCTTAATAATTTGTAAAGTAGCTGTGGCCCTTAACACAAGTCAATGAGAACAGTCCCCCCTTGGGCAGGCCGAAGACTCTGAGTAACAATTTATGAATGTGCAATTCAATGGCCATTTCAACTACAAGCATAATGAACAGTTACCATAGTATCCATCTCTCCTCCGCATCACAAAGAGCTCCTGAGACATGCCTAGCAGGGCTTACCTTCCTGGGCACACCCCACCACATCTTCCCGCAGTTTGGACATCATGCTTGCCTTCTTGAAAGCATCTTTCAAGAGCAGGTGCAACAGTTCCTGTAAGAACCTGGCTAATGGTCAAAGCAGAATGCCTGGCTTTTGGAGCCTGTCACAATGGCCACCACACATTGTAAGGCCACGACCTTTATGTTCAGGGACCTCCTTTCCAGAGACAGTGGCTACAGTGCTTTCGCTTTCCCAGGCCCTGTGAAACACGACGCTCTTCACCGACATGTCCTTGTGCTCATATGTCTGTGCTCCAGACCCATCACTCTGTTCCCCTCTCCATTATCTGGGACCTTTTTCTTATTTTTCATATAGTTGTCTTTTTCTGATGTACAATTTCATGGATGATGGCTGTTAATTTTTGGCCTAATAATTATTTTAAGTAGCACAGAAAATAATTGTTACTTAAAATCTCTACCTATTTGTGCATGAGTATGTTGATCAGGTTGAAGGAGAAACGACCTTGGAGTGTTGCTCAAGCGTTGAAGTCTGCATAGCAAGGAAGTACATCTCAGTGGGTTAGCGGATGGACTAGGAAGCCGGACTTATTATGTTCACATCCCAACGCCACCATTTAGCAGATGTGTGTCATTTTACACAGTTGATTTAACTCCCTGTGCCTCATTTTCTCATTATGGAAGTATTAGCAACTATAGGAACCAACTTCATAAAAGTGTTGAAATAAAATGAATTAATTAGTGTAAAGAGATCTGTATAGTGCATGACACATGGGCAGTACTGTGTGAGCTATGAAATAATTATATTACTTTGTTGTGGTAGTAGTGTCAACATATCCCCAAAATCAGTTTTTGTAGTTAAGATCTGTGACAGCTGTCAGAGGAGAGGGGCTGGGTGAAATAGGGGAAGGGAGTAAGCAAGGAAACAAAACAAAACAAACTCATAGACTCAGACAACAGCAAGGTGATGGCCAGCGGGAAGTGGGTGGGACAGGCGGAAGAGGGTAAAGGGTGGCATCACTGATGCTGATGGAGATTTGGCTCTGGGTGGTGAGCACAAAATACAATACACAGATGATGTATGGCGGCATTGAATTGTACACCTCAACGCTACATAACTTTCATTCGCCAATGCAGTCCCAATAAATTCCATGAAAGATCAAAAATATTACTAAATATTGACGGCTTATTGTACTAACATTGCAGTAAAACACGAGAGCCCATGTGAGCTGGGCAAAGCTTGGTTGTCTGCATTCTCTTTGGTTCCTTGCCTGCTTTTTCAGATTTAATTCTCTCTCTGCAATACATCTTTATCCTGTGTGTGTGGCGACTATGAGATACAACAGCTGATTGCCGATGTGTGTTCCAATGAGCCATCAGGAGAGATCTCTCCTGTCTCTTACACCGCTGGCTCTGCGCGCCCTGCCTAACGAACACCCAGAAACAAATCAGTGTCGGCTTTTATTAACATGCAGCGGCGTTCAGATTATACTTATCACAGCCCGAAAAACATACTTGTCGGTGAAAGTGAAGATTGAGAAATGATGAATTTCTGAGAATTGTATGTCAGCCAGCGATGTGTTGGGGGTGGTAGAGCCAGGTCCAGGCCGCAGACTAGAGTCTGAATACCAGGCCCTTCCCAGCCCTGCTTATGCCAACCCCCGATCCAATGGTTAAGCGTCTTCCACCCCCTGAACCTCAGGTTCTCTAGCTATAAAATATAAGTGTTTTCTCACTATAGCCAGGACAATCAGGGCAATCAGAAACTCCATTTTCAAACCAGGAAGAAGCAACATCATTTGCTGGGCATGGAAATGAGGGTGTTACTTTGCCAGGTACTTGGGGTTGGTGAAGTGGGTATAGAAGAAGGGATGCCTGGCTCCATTTCATAGAGAAGTGGGCCTGGGCCTCTGGGTTGTCTGAGTGTGTACTGGTGGCATCCTGGCTGCTGGGTGCTGCGCTCCCCACACGTGTCTCGTGCTGGCCTGCTCTTTTGCCCAGTGCTGTGCTATGCTCTTCGGAACCAAGGTCTTCCATTTTCACTGAGTTTGGTTCCCTCCTCACTTGGAGACATCTGAGGATCAGCATGTCCTCTGTCGGGTCCGGCTAACACTGTCCATCTTCCACGTCGGCAGCACCTTCTCTTAGCTCAACCACTTTTTGATAGTTCCAAGTTAATATTAAGTAAGTTTAGTATATATTTACCATATACACATTATAATATTTTGATTTTATTTTTTAAAATATATTTTATTGATTTATTACAGAGAGGAAGGGAGAGGGGTAGAAAGTCAGAAACATCGATGAGAGAGAAACATCGATCAGCTGCCTCCTGCACACCCTCCACTGGGGATGTGCCCGCAGCCAAGGTACATGCCTTGACCGGAATCGAACCTGGGACCCTTCAGTCCGCAGGCTGATGTTCTATCCACTGAGCCAAACCGGTTTCAGCACATGATAATATTTTGAAACATGTATGCATGTTTCCGATAATATGAGAGACTCAGAAGCTCCCAGCACAGTCTCCACGGAACTGGTGGGAAAGTGGGTGCGGCATCAGGGCCTGAGCAGGGCGCTCTTGGGGAGTACTCGTGACCTCATTTTGTGGTGGGGCCTCTGCTCAGGCTCTCCCCTGTGTCCCGAAAGAGCTGAGGGTTTCCTGCTTTCTCTACTCCTGTCATTTTACGAAACACCCATGCAGAGGCCCCAGGGACTGTGCTCCCAGGACTCAGGGCTGGTCCCTGGTCAGGGACAGAGGGACGGCACAGGGCTCTGGACTCTAGGCCAGAAGAAGGATGGCAACTTGCGCTCCAGCCTTTTGGGGTTCTTTATCAGGAGCGAGCAGGCCGCCCTGGGAGTCCCCTGAAGAGTTCTGAGAAAGCCCACGCCAGCTGTGCCCGGCGGCCATGAGGAAAGCCATGCCCACCGGGTTCAGTGCTGCCAGACACCCTGGACCAGGCCAGACGCGTGGGGGAGAGTCTTCAGTCAATTGCATCCTCGGGAACCACCAGGCTGAGGGCCCCGGTCCTACAGCCCAGGGGGGGTCATTGTCGGCACTCACGTGGTAAGCCATGTGCTTGTGGGTGGTATGCTCGGCAGCAATCGGTGAACAGTGTCTATTTTTGTTAAAAAGCCAAAGAGGGGAAACTGGGGCACGCATCTGCTCCTCTCACACTTCTGTCTCTTCTCTCCTCTCCCCATCTCTGCGGGCAATAAATACATGCACACAGCTGTGGTCCTGGTGCTGCTGATGACTGACAATCATCAATGCTAGGGGAATCTTGTCCATGGGTTTGGCATTACTTTGTTTAACTATTCTTCCTGTCCCATCTAAGCCATCTTAATCCATTGATTTCTCTCCTCTACGCCAATAGTCTGTTTTGATCTAACACTCATGCAAACAAAAGTCATGTTGAGAAGTCACTTGCAGATGATTTAGGAGAATGCACCCAAGGGGAGAAATGATTACAGACTAGAGGACGCGGCCAGGCAGCAATGCCATTCCAGACCTTGGAGAATATAGCTCATGTGAGATCCTGCAGGGAAACCCCGAGTGTAAAGGATAGAACTTGGAGGTCTGAGTGCCAGCAGGCAAATCAGCGAAAGCCGCAGCTGTCTGAGGAGGGCCATCGGGGTGCAGCATTGGACGGACACCTAGAAGCTGGGCCATCTGGACACCAAGGAAGGAGCCCTCCTCGGGGGTTTCGGCGGCTCTGGCAGGATCTCTACATTCCCCCAGTATGTGCTACAGGACTACACTTCACACGTGAAGTCTAAGGTTTGTTACTGACACTTAGGAAAGTCATTGAGCTCAGGAAAACTGCTTCTGGGGGGCAAAGGAGAGAGAAAGTAAAAAAAGCAAATTCTCATCCCCATTTTTAAGAGAGTCCATTTTCCACCAACTTCTTATAGATGTCAATAGATGCCACTTCTTTACTTCATAATATGACCAAGTGTATATTCATACAAGAAATAGACATATCTATGTTGTCAATTTCTTGTCTGTTTTACGTTTACATGTACCTGTATTGCAAGCATTACCTTCAATGCATGGCCTCATTCCATACATTGTGTAAGCAACTTATCCATTTTGTGAGGATTATATTTGGTGGATGACAGGTAATAATTTGTATATCCACTTATCAGGTGCATATCACTGCAATATGTCACGATATGCTGAAATAAGCCAACTACTGAGGACATAATCGCTTATTGTTGAGCCCCCATAAGATGCTTGCAGTAGCTCATAAAACACAGGTGACTTCTGATCCTCTAACATAAAAGACAAATCTAAGGAATCCTTTAAAATCTTTATTTTTAGTAAATGTTAATTTAAAATATTAAATTTAAATTATAGATAATTTAACCCGTATAAAATTATCTTTGTAACTTCCAGGGAATGGAAGTTTGGCTAGACCACATGGCTAGGGCAAGGATTTTATCAGAACCCACATCCCAGAGGAACTCTGTGAGCTCAGGCCTCAGGTCAAGGCGCTTGATATTCTAAACAGATCAAATAATTTAGCAAATCCCCTCTCTCCACAACGTTTGCTTTCAAGGTATTTTTTGGCTGAAAAATCTCATAAATATTTTCATCCTCACTTGCATTTACTTAAATACCCCTTAAGCTGAAGAGCTTGAGATAAAACATCACTTCAGAAGTGCGTTTTGAGCTTTCCTGCGAAATGGAATTGCCGAGAGAGTTTTAAAGATCCTGACACTGGGCTACACCCGGGAGACCCTGGAGTCACAGGTTCGAGGTACATCCTGCACGTCAGGATTTGGTCTAAGCCCCTGGTCGGCAAACTGCAGCTCTCGAGCCACATGCGGCTCTTTGGCCCCTTGAGTGTGGCTCTTCCACAAAATACCACGGCCTGGGCGAGTCTATTTTGAAGAAGTGGCATTAGAAGAAGTTTACGTTTAAAAAATGTGGCTCTCAAAGGACATTTCAATCTTTGTCCTGTTAACATTTGGCCCTGTTGACTATTGAGTTTGCCGACCACTGGTCTAAGCTCTCCGGGCGATTCTGCAGCCAGGGTGCAGAGCCACCGATTTAGAGGGCAGTGAAAAGGCAGAAGCTTAACATCACAGAAAATAGCATCCCTGCTACGTTCGTTATGTCCACAAAACACAACCCATGCTGAAGAGGTCATTTATCGCTGCAGGTGACTTTTCCTCCCCCAGATATCCAGTGTGTGGCACATGGGGCCTGGTCTCGTCACATTTCCAAAACTTGGATTCAAAGTGGAGTTCCCCCAACTACCTCCCTTGTGAGAAAGCAAGTAGTGCTTTCTGCCCTTCCTGCTCTCACTCCCTTCAGCCTCTCCAACCTAAAGAGGATTGTGATGATCCCATCCTGTCGCAGACAGAGTACCTCCCAGGCCTCACAGCTCAGCATCTTCGCGGACCGGGCTTATGGGGGACAGAGTTTTAGTGTGTGTGTATGTGTGTGATAAAATTTGCCCTTTTAAAAATTTTATACTTCAACCCTAACTCGTGGCTCAGTGGAGAGAGTGTAGGCCTGTGGACTGAAGGGTCCCAGGTTTGATTTTAATCAAGGGTATGTACCATATTTTCCGGCGTATAAGACGACTGGAACTGATGATGATAGGAGGAAGATAACAAACAATAGAGAGAGAGAGCAAGTGCCGGGCAACACCCATCATAACTGCAAGCTATGGTATGTTTACATCAGGCGTATAAGACGACCCCCAACTTTTGAGAAGAATTTCCTGGGTTAAAAAGTGGTCTTATACGCTGGAAAATATGGTACCTTGGTTCTGGGCGCATCCCCAGTAGGGAGTGTGCAGGACACAGCTGATTGATGTTTCTCTCTCATCAGTGTTTTTAACTCTCCCTCTCCCTTCCTCTCTGTAAAAAAATCAATAAAATCTATTTAAAAAAGAAAAATGTATACTTCAGTAGTAGCATTGATGACAGTTTTGTTCAACCATTACCATGGCCTATTCCCATGAATTTTTCGTAACACCGAAGAAAAACCCGGCAACCATTGAACAAAAACCACACCTCACTCCCTTTCTCTAGCTGGGGATAATCTTTGATCCTGGTGAATTTGCCTGTTCCAGATATTACATGGAAGTGGACTCAGAGGAGACCTGTTGTTTTGTGTGAGCGTGTATTAGCTCTCCCCCCGCTGGAAGTCTTGTTTATCTGGGGTATTCCTTTTTGCTTGCCTTCCTATCCCAAGCCCTATCAACCTCTTGCTCTTGCTCTCTACCAATGTTCTTCTTCTATGTAATTGTGAATCCAACACTTCACAGTATTATGCAAAGTATTATATACATAGGCATGCATGGATAAGCAGAATTCTTCCACAATTTATTTGAAAGTATTGCTGTATTATATTGTCCATTAGGAAGTGAATTAACTGAGAGAAAAAAAGTGTCTTGCTCACAATATTAATTAATGAAATGGCACATTATGCTTATTTGCATATCATACTGGTGGCTGAAACATGCCAATTGAGCGATTATCTTAATGAATAGTTGTTCACTGAGCCACATGGCTGCAGTTCATAAAGAATTAAGATGGACCACTGACTGATTCATTCTCTTTAGTTTTGACACAAGTTACAAATCATACTGAACCACATTAAAGTAATTACAAAGTTGTTTACCACAAACATACATGCATATAAATCTGTTTATCTAAAACAAAAATATGGAGTATATCTCAGGCTTTAAATGAGCCTCAGAGAATAATAGCAACAAAAATAATAGAGTAATTCAGTTTATATTTTTAGTAGCAAACAAAAAATTGTATTTTTTTCTTTTCTAGCTGAAAATTTAGCCCATCAATGTATTTGTCTCCTCTAGAAAATACTAAGAAACATCTTTGCTAAATGAAAGTATTGCCTATTTTGCTTAAAATTTTGACTATAAACTAGAAAATCAAAACAAGGCTTGGTATTCAGAATACAACCCCCCCCAAAACAAACAAACAAAAATTATGTTCCCTAAAGATATGTCTTCGTATCTTCATACTAAAGAATATATTTAGCATATGTTCATATACTAACCAGATAAAATAACCCTTTTACTGACAGTAAACTTACTAATCTTCTGTGGCTTCTTTTTTTTTCTACTAAGTAGCCATCAAAGAAACAGAAACACAAAATTCCTTGAGTGGTGTGAGTGTGGTGGTTGTGGGCCGTCAGAAAATTGACTCCTGCGTCTGTAAATATTCCTTTTGATATATATCAAAGATACATATATATATCTGAGAAAATTGATAATAGACTGAGCTGTTTCAAAATGGAGTCAGAGCTGCCACCCCAAGGAAAGGCCATGAACATCTTGTTCTTGAACCTGTGGAATGTGTGGGCCTTTTGGACTGGGCCAACCCAGCATTGTCTTATAGACAACTGTCAGTAAAGCTGACCGGAAGCACACCACCTGACCGTAAGGACTGATAATGATGGACATCCTTTAGAATCCGTGAACAGCCGTGTATAGCTAAAGAGTAACTTAGCTTATTAGAAAAAAAGAGGAAGGGGAATAATTGCATAAATAGAAGAAAGGAACTAATAGGAATTACTTTCTTCTATTTATGTAATTATTTCCCTTCCTTTCTTCATAAAAACCCCATACCTTCATACCATAATCGGGACATAATTGGGTTCTTGCCTGAGTCTATACCCCAATTGAAAGTCTCCTATTCTCTCGAAGAAATGCTTGTTGTACCTCATTTTATTAGCATCTTCTTATTAATGTGCTCACCAATCTTAGTTCCGTCTGCCAAGTTCTGATCATTCATTGAACAGGTTGATGGATGAACTCTAGTTTGTTGGTTTGTTTTATTAGCACCTCTCTAAAGCTGTCCTAAGTTTGTTTGTTTTGTCCTCTCTCAAGTTGCCCTGCTCATAAATGTCAGACTCAGAGCAAACCCTATCTCCCTTCTCCCAGCAATGACTCATAATACACTCTAGCAGCAGTCAGCTAGGAAGACCTTGGGGAGGTGATTATGGTGATGAGGGGGAAGACACTGCCCAGAATATAACTAAGAGACCCCAAGCAATCCAATACTGTGTGTGTTTAGAAGGAAGACTTTAAAAAAATATTTTATTGAATTATTGGTGTGACAACTATACTAATAAAAGGGTAATATGCTAATTAGACCGGGAGACCTTCCAGGAGACCTTCTGGACATCCTTCTGGACAAAGAAAGCCATGGTGGTGGGCCAAGGCAGAGGTGGTTAGGGGCAAACAGGCCAGTGGAGGAGGGGCAGTTGGTGGTAAGCAGGCTGGCAGAGGGGTGGCAGTTGGGAGCAAGCAGGCTGGTGGAGGGGGGTAGTTGGGGGCGAGCAGACCTGAAGGGGGGGCCGTTGTGAGAGATCAGGCCATCAGGCATAGTGGTTAGGGCTGATCAGGCAGGCAGGCAGGTGAGCGGTTAGGAGATAGTGGTCCTGGATTGTGAAAGGGATGTCTGACTGCCGATTTAGACCCAATCCCACAGGGGATCCCAGATTGGAGAGGGTTCAGGCTAAGCTAAGGGATACCACTCCCCACACTGGGCCACTAGTTGTTTAATAAAATTATATAGATATCAAGTGTACATTTATATAATGAATCAACTGTTTATTGTATTGTGTGAATACCACCCAAGTCAAGTCTCCTGTCACCATTTACCCCTTTTTCTTTTACCTCTCCCCCTTCTCTCTATTAATCACCATACTGTTCGTTATCTGTGTCTATGAGGTGGTTGTTTTTTCTTAATCCCTTCACCTTTTTCACTCAGCCCCCCTCTCACCTATATGGAAGGAATACTTTTAGAAGCTGCTTGGGTCTTAGGGTAGAGGGTAAGGGGCAGGGACAAAACACTCCTTTAAGAAGCACACCCTTTTCTTAATTTTTAAGAGGAAGCCAAAGGTGGTCCCTTTGTAATGGCCTAAAATAGCCCCTAGTTGTTCAGAGCAGCATAGAAATCTCCATCCAAATTATGCTGGTGCCAAACTCAAATTCTTACAACCCAGTGGCTTCAAATATAGTCTGAATAAACAAACTCTAGCACTTCCTTAAAAAAAAACAACCAACTATGACCTTTTATTTTATTTTATTATAAATACATTTTATTGATTTTTTTTACAGAGAGGAAGGGAGAGGGATAGAAAGTCAGAAACATCGATGAGAGAGAAACATTGATCAGCTGCCTCTTGAACACCTCCTACTGGGGATGTGCCCGCAACCAAGGTACATGCTCTTGACCAGAATTGAACCTGGGACCTTTCAGTCAGCAGGCCGACGCTCTATCCACTGAGCCAAACCGGTTTCGGCAAACTCTAGCTCTGCTGAACCGACCTACTTTACATCCCCCTGAATCTGAACCCCCATCTGGTAGTGATAAATTAGACAAACACAACTGTGAAACATCCCAAACTGCTCTTGCCCTTTGGAGTTCTCTGACCAGAGACTGCCCACCTTGCTGCTGAGTGACATCACCTGCACACATTCACCTCCTCCCTGAGGCCCTGTCTTCCCTAAGAGACTCGCCCTATTCCCCTTCCTGGCGGTGGCCTTGCGGTTGTGTCTCTGAAAGATCTCTTGCTAGGATAGACTCCCACTGTCTTATAATCCTGTCCAAATGCTGCCAGGAAAGCTCATGTGTTACCATCTTGTACGGTCCCATCTCCTGCTTGATCAGCTTTGAAATCCTTAAATTTACCAGAGATCACTCCTGGCGCCTCTGGTGCTCTTGTGTTGTCTAGTGGAAATAAAAATAAAGAATCCAAAGGGATCAGATCTCTATTCCTTGGGTCTGTAACAGAAAAGGAACAAACTCACCGAATAAAGTTGTCCTTCCCCTACCTCTCCTCCATGTGTCCCTCCATCAAATAAACACCAAACAGAGATTTACAATATATCGCTTCGAGGCCATAGCCAAAGCTTAATGATTTACCAGCGTGGAGTCCTATTGCTGATCCAGGACGCACAGAAATCTTCCTGGAGAATGAACAGGAACCATGAGGGCAATGGGTACTCTGGGGTATTGACAAGGGATGGTAGAGATACTGACACACAGCTACCCGGTGGTATTGGTTCACAGGCTAAACTCAGCAGGACTTTAGTGTGTTTGTTTTATGCCTTATATTCTTTGAGATGATCATAGTATGTCTATTTTTAATGTGTTCCTTCTGCGTGGTATTGATTATATCTGCTGTAGCAAGTATTGTTGTGAAAATTCCAGAGTGCATACCTGGAACTGTCTCCTTGTAGATGACCTATGTGCTGATATTTGCAACAAGATAAAAGAGCAGGTAGGCTGTTCCCTCTGACATGAGTGGAGCCTTTCTTTCTGAACTCCCTTGAACCCAGATTTAAGAACCACCTTCTCAAAGGGTGAGGCCTATTTATTTTTGGATTAAAGTTTTCGGGTTAAAAGGGGAAAGCGTAGTTTCATGTAGAATAAAGCAGAAGACCTCATGTGATAAAGAACATGATGTGAGGGAAGACACTTAGGAGAACTTCTCAGAAAGTTTGGCAGGAAATTAAATGCTTCATCTAAGCTCATTTATCATGCATTCACCTTTAGCTTATGACACATTCCCAGGAACGGTGACATTTGCAAACTAATTTAATTGCATATTCTTTTTTTTTTAAGAGTGATATTACAGGGCTTAATTTTTTTAAATTTATATTTATTGTTGAAAGTATTACAGATGTGCCCTCTCTTTCCCCCATTGACTCTCTGCCCTGCCCCTTCATGTACCCACCGGTCCCCCAAGACTTCACCACCCTATTTTCTGTGTCCGTGGGCTATGTCTACATGCAAACAAATTCTTTGGTTGATCACTTCCTGGCCACCCATCCTCACCCTTGCCTTCCCTCTGAGGATCCTCATTCTGTTCCATGCTTCTATGCCTCTGGATCTATTTTGTTCATCAGTTTATTTTGTTTATTAGGTTTCGTATATGAGTGAAATCATGTGATACTAGTCTTTCTCTGACTGGATTATTTCACTTAGCATAAAAAAGGGCTTAATCTATACTAATAAAAAGGGTAATATGCTAATTAGACCGGGAGATCTTTCAGACATCCTTCCAGACAAAGCCATGGTGGTAGGGCTGAGGCAGAGACGATTAGGGGTGATCAGGCTGTTAGGGAAGGGCAGTTAGGGATGAACAGGCCGACAGGGGCTGGGAGGGGAAGCTGGGGTTAATCAGGATGGCAGGCAGAGTGGTTAGGGGGTGATCAGGCAGGCAGGCAGGTGAGTGGTTAGGAGCCAGTGGTCCCAGATTGGGAAAGGGATGTCTGACTGACAGTGTAGGCCCGATCCCTGTAAACCTGGCAGTAGGACATCCTTTGAGGGGTCCCAGATTGGAGAGGTTGCAGGTGGGGCTGAGGGACGCTCCCTCTACCATGTACAAATTTTGTGCACCAGGCCACTAATTTCTAAATAATTATAAAAGCATATCAATCATTAATTTTAGTTATTTTTATCCAGTTTTTAAAATATATAATTACTAGTGGCTCAGTGCACAAAATTTGTACGGGGGCGGGGGGTGGAGCCTGCACTCTCTTCAATCTGGGACCCCTCAAAGGATATACTACTGCCGGTTTACAGGAATCGGGCCTAAACCGGCAGTGGAACATTCCTCTCACAATCCAGGACTGCTGGCTCCTAACCACTTCCTGCCTGCCTACCTGATTGCCCCTAACCACACTGCCTGCTGGCCTGCTCACCCCCAACTGCCCCTGCCGCCATCCTGCTTGGCCCCAAATGCCCCCCCTGCCAACCTGATCACCCCACCTGCCCCCCATGCCAGTGTGCTTGCCACCAAGACCCTCCTTGCTGGCCTGTTTGGCCCTACCTTCCCTCCCCACTGGCCTGCTCATCCCCAACTGCCCCCCTTCTGATCTGATTACTCCAAACTGACCCCCCCCACTGTCCTGATCATCCCCAACTGACCCCTACTGACAGCCTGCTCATCTCCACTAGCCCCCCTGCTGGTCTGCTCACCCCCAGCTGATCCCCCACAACTGCCGTCCCATCCTGGCCTCATCACCCTCAACTGCCTTCCCCTCTTGGCCTTTAACTGCCTCTACCTCAGCCCTGCCACCATGGCTTTGTCCAGAAGAACATCTAGAATGTCTCCTGGAAAGTTTCCCAGTCTAATTAGCATATTACCCTTTTATTAGTATAGACATAGGCCTGGTGCACAGGTGGGGGCCAGCTGGTTTGCCCTGAAGGATGTCCTGGATCAGGGTGGGAGTTCCCTTGAGGTGTGTGGTGGCCTAGGCAAGGGGCCTGTGGTAGTTTGCTGGCCAGCCATCCCCCCATGGGTTGAGGATCCCCATCAAGGGGGCATGGCCAGCCTGGGTGAAGGGCTGAGGGCTGTTTTTAAGCTGGCCACACCCCTTTCAGAGTGGGGTTTCTGCTGGCGTCCCTGGACAGCCTGGGTGGGGAGCTGATGGCTGTGTGCAGGCTGGTCATGCCCCGCAGTGGGGCCTCTCACCCATGGGGTCATGGCCAGCCTGAGTGAGGGGATGGGGGACATTTTCAGGCTGGCTATACCCCCTGGTGACCCAGGCTCCCATCCTTTCCTTGAGTGGAAGCCAGGGATCCTAGCTTCTTCTTTTTTTTTTTTTCAGCCACTCCTTGAGCAGAGGCCAGGCTAGGCTGGAAGCCTGGTTCACCAGGCTTCCTCCTTCGCTGGGGGAAATCCAAGCCTCTGGCTCATTCCAGCTCTGTGGCCACCGCCATGTTTGTTTGGGTTAATTTGCATACTTGCTCCTAATTGGCTGATGGGCATAGCAGAGGGATGGTCAATTTGCATCTTTCTCTTTTATTAGTATGGATGGGAGATAATAGATGAAAACTAATTGGTTGACCATCATTTAAAAGTTACTTTTTTTTTTAATCCTCGCCTGAGGATATTTTTCATGGAGGGAGGGATGGAGAAAGAAGGGAAAGAGAGAGAGAGAGAGATGTGCTCCACAAGCTCACTGACTAGTATGTCCCAATATAACCTGTCCAGGAAATCCTGGGCCTATTAAAATCTAAAGAGACAAGCTTCAAATAAGATCTAGAAGTTAATGAGCATGTAATAGTAGGATCTCATAGAGCCGTGGTCAGCAAACTGTGGCTCACAAGCCACATGTGGTTCTTTGGCCCCTTAAGTGTGGCTCTTCCACAAAATATTATGGCCTGGGTGAGTCTATTTTAAAGAAGTGGCATTAGAAGTTTAAATTTTAAAAAGTTGCCTCTCAAAAGAAATTTCAATAGTTGTACTGTTGATATTTGACTCTGTTGACTAATGAGTTTGCTGGTCACTGTCCTAGAGGATGCTTTGAATGGGACCAAGAGCAGGAAATAGCTTGGCAGTAGTTCTAGTGTGTGGAACCTACAGGTAGAGCATGTACAGTTTTGAATTTGTGGTAATCTCTCATCAAAGATTCACAGCAAAGACTCTCACAGGGTCAGGATGTAGGGTCTCCCGTAGTGTGGAAGGACAAGCCTTCTGAAAAACAGCTGCTTGTGAGATACAAGGCCTGCAAAATGGAGCGCAACCGTGGGATATTAGGGGACCTTGAAGCCAACATTGTTCATCAACAGCTGTATTCTGTCATACACACCAAGTCATAAGTTCAAATGGAAATGATAAATCACCATGAACAGGGTCGGTCACCAGAAAGAACAAGCACAGAAAGTGCGGGGATCAAGGGGTCCCCTCTTCAAATAGTGCCTCCCCTCCGCTCACATCATGGTGTTATGGAGGGTCCCGTATAGCCAGCTGGCATAGAGAGTGAAAGCCAAAATTTAGTTGAGGAATAAAATTTGGTTCTGATAAATCTTCTTACCTGGAAAACCTTGAGGTGATTTTCCTAATAATCCATGTTTTTATAGAAAGAGAAGTAGCCTGTGGTAGAATTTTTATGTGTCCTAGAGCCCTGGTCGACAAACTGCTGCTCGCAAGCTACATGCAGCTCTTTGACACCTTGAGTTTTTAGCAAAGGCTAGCTTAGGAGTACCCTGATTAAGTTAATAACAATGTACCTATCTATATAGTTTAAGTTTTAAAAGTGTGGCTCTCAAAATAAAATTTCAATTGTTGTACTATTGATATTTGGGCTCTGTTGACTCATGAGTTTGTCGATCCCTGTCCTAGAGGATTGGAGAATGACCTAGTTGTTCAGTCAAGTGGAAGGCGAAATCTTGCTAGACCAGAGATAAGAAGGCCTGAGGAAGAAGCAGGTGGACAAATCCATGAGTGGGTGTGGCAAACTTCAGACCAGCCAGCTAGTTGACGTGAGCCAGCCTCTGACAGTGGGCATGAATGGAACACTGGATAGACAGACAGAGCAGCATGGGGACAGGGATGAACATTCTGTGAGGATCTAGCCGTCTAGGGTCCACTGAGATGTATACAAGCTGCCGCTCTTACCAAATGCTTAGCTTTAAGGCCACAGAGACTTACACTCAGCTCTGCATCCGGGAACTTTTTTTTTGAGGAGCCAACAGGCAGTGTGGTGGCAGTTTGATTCCACTGAGCCCCTTCCACCTCTGGGGGGCAGTGACTCATCTTAATTGGAATGTATGCACGCATATTGAAGGAAACGTTTGCCTGTAGGACCTCAGCCAGTATCACTTTAAAAGGATTTACAACTTATTTGATCCACTGACACAGGTGCCCATAAATTATTGCATCAAGAGCACTTGATAGCAAAGCACATGTGCTGGTAGCCCCTCAACACGGAATTCGCTGCTTCCGCACATCGGCACCAGCCAGAAATGCTGGCCTGGTAAAAGAGGAGAACATTCCATGGAAGGTCCAGAGGAAGCACAGCCTTAGAGATGATACCCGCAGAGGATAGAGGACATTGTTCTAGAACGTGTAAACACACCGAGTCAATGACCTGCAACCTATTGTGTCCCTTTAAGGTAAAACGCAAGGAAACAGAGGGATAGAGATGCAATGGCTGACTCACCAGCGCTTCCAGGATCCACCTGAGTTAGTTTTGCTCATCCTCCCTGAAACTGAGCTCTGTGGGTTCCTTAGAGGTCAGGTCCCCAGGTGGTGACCACTTTCAGGAGAGCACACTTTGAGTTTCCCGTTCTATGTTAAGCTCTGGCCTGTTTTTCTCAAGATCCTGAGTCACCATTTTGAGAGCAGTCATTGGTATTCACCATCAAGAGGAGCCAGTATAAAGAAGCAGGGCAAAGGAGAATATGTTTGGCATCTAAGTGATCCCTTGTGATGATGCGTGCCCAATTTTGACAATAAATAGGCAAATGGAGTAGCCATAGCCTACGTAGCTCATAATGACCAGACAGCAAATCAGATCCCATAGATATAAACCTGGCCATCCTGCCAGGGAAGGTGTCTAGATCAGCGGAGCTGACAGAAAGAGTCAGGGGAGTTTAGAATGGAGGAACAACATAAAAAAAAATGTCATTTGTAGCTTCAGAGCTAGCTGCTGTGGGTAGGGATGGAAGGTCTGTAGTTTATCCACCAACCTTTCCTTTTGTGTGTTTTTCCAGGAGAAGTGGTACAACAGAATGCTGAAGGGACGCGCCAAGAACTTATCTGTCCCACATAGAGCTGCACAGCACAAGGTAAGGATTACAGTGGAAGCTTTGGTGATCTCTGCGGTTACTTGTCCACCCCCAGGACTGAAACACACATTCTCCTACCTTTTGAAAGTGTTGGAAGCTGACAGCTCTCACTGAGTGTAGCCTTGGCTAAAGAGAATGTTTCATCCAGGGGCAAGTTCTCATCCTGGGGGCAGTCTGAATCCAAAAGAAGGTAGCCTCTTTTTCTTTTCTTTCTTTTTTCTTAATTGATTTCTGAGAGAAAGAGTGAAGGAAAGAGAGATAGAAACATCAGTGCTGAGAGAGAACCATTGATCAGATGCCTCCTGCATGCCCCCTCCTGAGGATGGAACCTACAACTGGGTCACATGACCTGACTAGGAATCAAACCATGACCTCCTGGTTCCTAGGTCGATTCTCAACCACCGAGTCACACTGGCCTGGCTCCTTTTCTTGATTTCAGTAATTCTGAAGGGATGTCTCAGCAAAGGAGCTCCCAACCCTGTCAGCTGAGCAGTGAGGCACATTCAACCCACGTGCAGTCATGCTTTTTGAACCCTTTATCTGTACGTGAACTTCCTGTAAATCTCTGCCTCAGGTGCTTTTTCCTGAGAAAGCTAACCATGAGCCACCCCCCAATACTCAATCCCCCTGTTACAAGTCTGGAAAATGAAGCCAGTGATGGGAGAACCATTCTGCAGATCTGCCAGCTGCCCCAGCATCCTCCAACCAGCGGGAGCTACAGCTGATCCCACATAAAAATCCCAGACACTTGTGTAGCTACACTAAATCACCAGGCATGTAAATTCCTTTCCTCATCATTGGTTTAATAAGATAAATAATATGGGAGTGGAGGAAAGCTCCATTTATGTGCCATGTAAATTAAACTGAATAAAGAATTCCACTCACTCCTTTATGAGACGTCACATTAAAAGGCTGATAGGAGTGTAAATGGACTGGAACAGGATGAAGAGCACCAAAGCCCACATTATTTTTGTGATTGCTGGTCACATAAACATTATAGGGATTAACAGAATTAGGCTTTATTTTAACAAGCCAATCAAAAAGAAGCGGGGATAAATGAACAAGAATGACATTCCCATTTAAAATCAGATACAAAGAAAATATTTCAGGAAGATGGGGCAGTACCGGTGATCATAGTGCAGGAGCCAATGACCATTCTCTGGGGTTTCCTCCCTGGGCCCCCTCGATTGCTCACATGACCCTGCACTGGAGTTCCTCCCCAGGAAGAACCTCTGGCTTTGTTACCGGTGAATGTTCTCCTTGGAGTAGCATCTCCAGAGGCACAGTTCTAATTGCATTATCAGGGCAGTTTAAGCATGTCCAGCGTACCGTATTTTCTGATGTATAAGACAACTTTTTAACCCAGGAACATCTTCTCAAAATTACCATATTGACATCAAGTCTGATGTTTGTTTGTTTTTAAATTTTTATTCGGTGTGCATTGGAAGAGGAGTAGACTTATAGAGCGAGTATATCCCAAACTCTGTATTTTAACTGGAAAAAAATGGGGGTAGTCTTATATGCCCAGTCATTTTATATGCTGGAAAATATGGTAAATCAATCCAACCATAATTCTAATCACCCAAATAGTTACTTTTGCTGGATTTTACTATAGGGTCATTTGTGATCCAATGTTTTGACCTCTAACTAGGAAAGCCTTCTCTCTTTAAGATGCAAATCTGAAAAAAAAAAACAAATTTAATACCATATCAGTAAGATTTTGCCATCTCTTGGGCTTACAGAGGAAGTTGGCTGGCATGTAAGGCCCTTGGACTTACATTGGAAAAATTCAGGAGGGGAACCTATTGTCTATTTTCATGGCAAATTCCAATACTTTAATAAGCAAAGTCACTCTGAAATCAAGCCACATAAAATACTTCACGACTATGCGGAATATGCCCAGGGTTTTGCTTTTTTTTTTCTAGCTCTACCTTAGTAAGTTCCTCCCACAATCCTAGTCTCCTCTGTCATAAAATGCCACCATAGTACCCTGGGTCCTCTTTGAAGTCTTAACTACCTGACATATATTAGTGGATATGAATGAAAACCTTTGAGCACTAAATTCAGGTTCTCATCAGAAACAAAAACAAGCAAAATAAAATAAAATAAAATCAAACCCGAGCTGTGTTGACAGCTCTCAGTGCAATGGAAGGAGCCCATAAATACTCAAACTCATGAGTGTCAGAATGGCAGGATTGCTCAATGGGATCCCAGGCTCGCCCGGCTCTCCCCTGAGCTCAGGTTGTAAGAGGCAGGCCAGGGTTCCCCAGGCCCTTGTTTGCCTGCCCCTCACCCCAGGAAATCAAGCCTCAGAATCCGCTGGGGCCCTCCGTCTTCTGAAAGAGCTTTAGCGCAGTGACTGGTGATACAAAGGGTTTTGGTGACAGAAATGCTTTCTTAAAATATCTATTGAAATTGGGGAGCTTGTTTTCGCGTTTTGCTTACCACTCGGCAGTTGCGTTTTGTTTTCCCCGTTGGCGTAGGGCCATTTCTTTATTTAATAGCCTCACTGGGTCGCTGCAGTGGTGTGTATTTTCAATCCGGCCCAACCAGGGGGAAAATTGCAGGCAGTGGTCCATAGATCATTGCATCCCCACGCGTGGCCATGGAGCATTCGCGAGGATAGACGCCGCCAGGGCAGCCTTCAGTTGCAGGCCTCCAGCCAGAATCCTTCGTGCCCCATTATCCGGGGAGTATTGCCTAAGCGTCTGTTCGCTCCTCTTTCTTTTATTTAATGCTCCTTTAAACAATAGGCTTCCAGGTAATATTTTTTAAATACAGCAGCTTAGGAAAGCAGCAAAATCCACTAAGCCATCTTTTGAACATCCTTAGCATCCCCATTCACACAGCGTGCTCTTACCTCTCGCTGCCCCGCACCAGGCTGAGCTTTGATGAGACCTTAGAGCACGGAGTCGTGACCCGCCCACCGCAGCCACGGCTGGTGAGGTTCCATCCAGAACATCGGAATTAAGGGACTGTCTTCAGCTCGAATGGGAGACCCTCTTACCTGGTAGCGTGGCCGCGCAGCAGCTTCATTTCTTTCCTTTGACCTTCCCTCCTTCCTTTCCTTTAGAAAAGAACCGGGCTCATCCGGCACCTGACTCAGCCAGGAGATCCTCCACCGAGCAGGCCAAGTGAGACGTCCAGAAGTGTCCTGGGCCGAGCGCAGGCGAGGTGGGAGCAGATGAGGTAGGACTGCCCGCCGGCCCATGAGCTGCATGAGGACATGAGGTTGGAGAGGTCTTTTCTCCCTGCTGCTCTCCCTGGTGGCTTCTGAGTGCTGGACAGAGCAGGTGCTCCACAATGTCTGCATTGAGCGAATCGTAAGCAGAACGGAATCCCAGGTCCTGTGCTGGGCCGCTGCAGAGCGCTGGGTGTGCTCCCTTGACTGAGACTCAGGCCAGTGACCCTGTGTGCATGGGCGGGCACAACATGGGCCCTGGCACTGAGCATGGCAGCCAGCACTTCCACCACATATTACCCATCATCATTTCTGCCCAGTGACAACTTTAATCTTAACTGCTTCTCTTTCTCCCTCTCCCTTATTTTTTTAAAAGGTATGGGTTTTGATTCCAGCTCACAGAAAAGAGTGTAGCTGAATAGAACTCTCTTAATTGGGGACTTTTCCTTACCGAAGGCTATTTTCTCAGTATGCCAACAACTGATGCTTTAAGTAAAGCCATTTCTCTGTTTTCATGATCGATTTATGGATTAGTAAAATCCAGGGAGAAATTGCATTCGGATTGTGAGAACAAAATAGGCTTTGGAGCAGGGGGAGCGTCTTTGGGGGGCGCTAGTTTTCTGAGTTGCCATAGGTTCCCAAGGACTCTCGGAAGTCCCGGGACTCTGCATGGCACAGCGAGTTCAGGGAAGAGCCGCGGTGAGCGGCTGCCGCTGTGAGCGGGCATAGCGGACATGGCCGGGGCAGTAAACATAGTTATCAGCAGCAGGGGCGGTCACGGGTAGGCAACCTTTTCATTCAACTCTCCCGTTTCTTACCTTTTATTTTATTTTATTTTATTATTAAAACATATTTTATTGATTTTTCACAGAGAGGAAGGGAGAGGGATAGAAAGGCAGAAACATCAATGAGAGAGAAACATCGATCAGCTGCCTCCTGCACACCCCCCACCAGGGTTATGCCTGCAATCAAGGCACATGCCCTTGACCGGAATCGAACCTGGGACCCTTCAGTCTGCAGGCTGATGCTCTATATATGGAGCCAAACCCGTTTCGGCCATTTCTTACCTTTTAAAATTCATGCAAACAAAGGAGAGGAATTTCAGTAATAGATTACAGGTGTATTTTCTTAATATACTTCCCAGGCTTTTTGTTCATTCTAGAAGAAAAAGTTTAAATCTGTGTGCCTTGGCGATTAATGATTAGAAGTAGTAAGCAGTTTCTTTTAAGATGCTTAATTGCAAATCACTCTTCATCATGAAAAAATACACGAAGTATTTTTTTCTATCATGGTATTCTTGTTCAAGTGATGTGTGTGTGTGTGTGTGTGTGTGTGTGTGTGTGTGTAAGAGAAGGATTAGAGAGAAAGAGATAAGGATTCAAAACAGTTTGGAAAGATATTGGAATCTGATAAGACTCCTTTAAATGAGATAGTACCGTGCCACATTCCAGGGAAGTGTTTCAGCCGGTGCTTCCGGGCACCTGTGCTGTCAGCGAGAGGAGAGGAGAGGGGTCGTCCTCAAAGACGGACAGATGTGCGCTGTCAGATCAGCACAGGCACCCACCCAGAGGGAAGCTGCCAGAAGAAGGGGATGAAGCAGGCAGGTGGGACTGCCATCATCCCCTTGTCACCTCAGCCATCAAAGGCCCCTTCTCTCGGGGTGTGACGGCGCCTGGACCACAGCGGGCTGGTCCCCCTCTGCTGTCTGCCAGCGTGGACAGCGGGGGAGGGAGGCTCTCTGCCCAGCTTCACCTTGGCCCTACGCACAGCCTCGACCGACTCAGTAGACACAGGTTAGGCCTTAGGGCTTGCGGGCATTCCACTTGTGAGCCCGCGGCCGGGAAGGCTGTTGAGAACAGAACTGCGTGTTGCCGTTTTAACTTCCCTGTAAATAGAATCAGGGCAACGTCTCCATTTTCACATATCCAGTCGCTTCTTCTGTAACATGGCACGGTTATTTGTGAGACACAAGACGGGAGCTGCCTAAAATAGTCCCCGCGTGACACACATGTTAACTAGGATCTGATCAAGAGTTCCTTCACCAAGGCGGCTGTCGCCTTAAGATCGGCCTGTCTGCCGTCCTCTGAGCACTGCTAGGCTGCTCCCGTGAAGGCGCGTGGCACAGCCTAAAGCAGTGGTCGGCAAACTCCTTAGCCCGCAGAGCCGAATGTCAACAGGACAACGATTGAAATTTCTTTGGAGAGCCACATTTTTTTAAACTTAAAACTTCTTCTAACGCCACTTCTTCAACATAGACTCGCCCAGGCCGTGGTTGATTGTGAAAGAGCCACACTCAAGGGGCCAGAGAGCGCGCGCGTGGCTCTCGAGCCATAGTTTGCCGACCACTGGCCTAAAGAAGCCTGTCTCAGGGAAGCCGCAGGCAGTACTTACAGCGACTGGACCACCTCTGTCCTGTTGCAACATAACGTGGCCAGGGAATGCAGCTGAGCCTAAAAGTAGCATTTGCTTCTGTCTTCATATTTTTTTAAAAATATATTTTATTGATTTTTTTACAGAGTGGAAGGGAGAGGGGTAGAAAGTCAGAAACATCGATGAGAGAGAAACATCGATCAGCTGCCTCTTGCACGTCCCCTACTGGGGATGTGCCCGCAGCCAAGGTACATGCCCTTGATCAGAATCGAACCAGTCTGCAGTCCGACGCTCTATCCACTGAGCCAAACCGGTCTTGGCATGCTTCTGTCTTCATATTAAGTCCTCGGGAAGGTTGGCTCTTTCCTCTGCCTGCAGATGAGATTCGTTGGCCCACCACTGATTTCGTTCAGATACGGGAGGCTTTCTCCTCATTTCCAGAGGTGGGACGGCAGTGTGATTACAGTGCGGCGGCACTTTGGTGCTGTGGAGCAATGTAGATAATACTCGAGTTAATACCTGAGGAAATAATTAGCTCCTCCAGGAAAGAGGTTTCCCGGTCATTTCCAAAGGCAGGGCCCATTTTTCTGGAAGCCTCGCCTTTCCGTTTTTCTGGCAGCCACCGTGTGAGTGGAAGAACTGATTAAAAAAAGAATACTCAGACATGTACTGAGCTTTCTGTCTTGTATCCTGCGTGCTACTGGACATTTGTTTTTTAAATAAAGGAGAAATATGAGATAAGTATGTGGCTATGCAAGACAAAAGCTGTTATCACAAACTATTTTTTAATAAATCTTTATTGTTTAATAAATCTTTTCCCCCCCATAGCCTCCCTCCACCTGATCCCTCATCCACCCCCCCCCTACCATGTCCTTACCCCCAACCACTGTCTTCATCCATAGGTATAAGATTTCTGTCCAATCTCTTCCCGCACCCCTCACACCCTCTTCCCCCCTGAGAATTGTCAGTCCACCCCCTTTCTATGTCCCTGGCTCTATTATATTCATCAGTCCATTCTGTTCATCAGATTTTCATTCACTTGATTTTTAGATTCACTTGCTGGTAGGTATGTATTTGTTGCCATTTTGCTGTTCATAGTTTTTATCTTTACCTTTTTCTTCTTCCTCTTCTTAAAGACTACCCTTCAGCATTTCATATAATCCTGGTTTGGTGGTGATGAACTCCTTTAGCTTTTTCTTGTCTGTGAAGCTCTTTATCACAAATTATACTATCTAATAAAGAGGGAATATACTAATTGACCATCACTTTGTCACAAAGATGGCTGCACCCACAGCTGAGACCAACTTCCCATAAGAAGCCTTAACGAGCAATCAGCAGGGATCTGAGGCTACACCCCCCTGACCCCGTGGGGCTTGACAGGGGACCTCAGGCTACACCCCTGGCATCAGGCTGAGGGACCTCAGGTCTCAGCCCCCATCCTGGCACTGGGCCAGGGGACCTGAGGCTACACCCCTGGCATCAGGCTGAGGGACCTCAGGCCTCAGCCCCCATCCTGGCACTGGGCCAGGGGACCTGAAGCTATGCCCCCTGCCCAGTGGGGCTTGACAAGAGTGGGAGTGGCTGGGTCTGGCTCTGGCCCAATGGGGGGAGGGGGACGACCCAGTCTGGGTCTCATGTGATTTTGAGGTGCATGTGGGTGGGTGGGTGGGGACTTGACTCTGGATCCTGTGATGTGCCCTAGACTCTGACAAGAGAAAGTTTTTCATATATATTTTACTAATTTTCTTTCATCTGTGACACTTCTATTATACAGAAAGGGCAAAGAGCACTATTAAATTATGTCTTCTAATTAATCCCTTTTTATTGATTATATATATTATTGATTTTTTACAGAGCAGAAGGGAGAGGGATAGAAACTCAGAAACATCGATGAGAAAGAGACATCGATCAGCTGCCTCTTGCACACCCCCTACTGGGGATGTGCCCGCAACCAAGGTACATGACCTTGCCGGAATCGAACCCGGGATCCTTCAGTCTGCAGTCCGATGCTCTATCCACTGAGCCAAACCAGTCTCGGCTAATTAATCCCTTTTTAATGTGCACAAATTGTGTGCATAGGGTCACTAGTTTTTAATAAAGTGATAGCTACTGAATTATCTTATACATGCATTTTACTTTTATTTTCTTTAATTGGTGGATATCTTTAAGTGCAAATTTAGTGTAAAAATGCATCCCATATTGGCATAACATTGTCACAGTGATTCATGAAAAAAAATTGAAGCATATTATGTATTACCCTTTACTCTTATTATTTTCTAAATCCCCCTAAAACTTAGCAGCTTGAAACAAATCCTGTGGGTCAGGAACTCAGGGCTTAAAGGAGCAGATATGATTTTGCTTCACGGTAGCTGATAGTTCAGCCAGAAAGACATCGGCGGTGACTAACTGGGTGGCAGGGGTAGAGCCCCTTGAAGTGCACGCACTGTGTTGGCACAGGTGGGACACAGAGACACTGGGACCACGGTTCAGAAGACCCGCAGGCAGAGTTTTCATGAGGCTTCGTTGGGTCCCAGCATGGCAGCCTCAGAGCAGGAAGAATTCCCATGTCCTCGCATCCTGGCTCAGGGCTCCCGCTGTGAGTAGCACTGAGATCAGTGCCGAAGATGCAACTGTGACCATGCAAATGGATAATAAACAGCCCAGCCGAAACTGGTTTGGCTCAGTAGATAGAGCGTCGGCCTGTGGACTGGAAGGTCCCAGGTTCGATTCTGGTCAAGGGCATGTACCTTGGCTGCAGGCACATCCCCAGTAGGAGGCAGGCAAGAGGCAGCTGATCGATGTTTCTCTCTCATCAATGTTTCCGACTTTCTATCCCTCTCCCTTCCTCTCTGTAAAAATTCATTAAAATATATTTTAAAAAGAAGGAAAATAAACAGCCCAGCACCTTCAGCCATTTACCAGTGTCATACACTTAATGCCACATACACCTGCTATTTGCTTACTCTAACAGTCTGTACAATTTTTATCTTGGTTTGATTCCCCCCGACCCTATGGAAGTGGCTCTTACTAAAACACATGTGTCAAGGTGAATTAATAATCTCGGTGAATTCATAAGCTAGTATTCTCATTACAATCAGTGTCCCAATTCCTTTCAGTGTGCAGGCTTCTTGTGGTAAGCAAAGGCTTGGAGCCTGGGATCTGAGCTGATACCAGCAACCTAACATCTTGCCTGAGGCACTGAGTTCTCTTGCTTTTTCATCTCCATCCATCAATACTGTAACTGCTGTTACAAATCAGAACCGAGTTTTGGGGAGATATATGGCCAATCTTTGGAAATGTTTTTGTTTTTTTGTTTTTTTACTTTGGCACTTCCTCATGTGTTTTTACACACCAGCACCTGTCTTTTTAGTAACCTCCAGGCCTTCTCATCACCCACAGAAGAAAATCAGGCTGTGTTCTCACAGCCTAAAAAAGCCATCTCTGTGTTTTTGTTTTGCTTTATTTGTTGATAGTTGGATGTATTTTTACCATTTGTCTCCCTCAATTGACTCTAATCTCCAGGAAAACGGGGACATTGCAGAGCTGTAGGGAAACAACTAGTCCTAAATCAGGGCTTGTTTTGGAGAGAATTCATGCATACCAGTGGAGCGAGGTGCTTCTACTACTGCTCAATATAGGACCTGAGTCCTTGTTTAATTTCTTTTCCATTTCTTTAGCTACACATGAATAGATGTTTTGAATGCAGTTGACCAGTAGAAAAAATAAAATAAAAACCCAGAGCCCTCCATTGGAGCTTTCAGTTCCCCTGGATTTGAACAGACTCTGTTCGTGGACTGCTGCTTGACCACTTGCATGTTCTAGAACAGCGCTCTCAATTTTCTCGATCTTCCCAATCTCCTCCATGCAGGTTACAAGGAAGGTTCAAGCAAAGCTTGCTTTCATTTTTATTGGGGAAATACTGACTCTTCAAATGATCACTAAATTCTTTTCAAGATACTGGCAAACTGTCAAAACCTGAGTTTGGAGAAAACCAAGATAATCTCTAAAAAATCATATTTATTGATATAGGCTGCACATTTTCATAGCATTTTTGCTGTAAGGTATAAAATTATAGATTAATTTTCTATTTTTTTAAAAGTACCTAAAAATCACAAATCTAGGGTGAACTCTCCTTCCAACAGTGCTTGCTGAGCTATCTGATACCAAAGAATATGCTCATTTTCTCATTTAGGAGAAATAAGCAAAGTTTAAATTTAAACTATCTCCACATATTGACTTTTATCTAGTACCTATCTCAAAGTCAAAACAAAATTATGTCAAGAATTAAAGTTCAAGAACTAATACCTGAGCATTAGTTACCTCCACTGCAAAGTCATGTGAATCCAAGCATTTTGTCATTCTTTTCTAGTAACTTTAGAATTTTTAAGTTTTAAAATAGGAAATGTAAACTTACTTTCTTTAAGCTTTAATTAAGTATGGAATATTCAGAGGTGTCTAACACCTGCTTTAAAATAAGGAGAGTATTATTTCAAATGCCAGGTGGAACAATTAAAATACTCTTTCAGACGATGTAGGTAATCTCTTCAAATCCAAATTTAAACCTGCACTATAAGAATGTAAACTTGTCTAAGAACATGTTAGTGAGATGCCTTCCATTTTACCCCAGAAAGCATGCAAAGGACTAGGCCCCCTTTTCCTTCCCAGCGTGTCCTCCTCAGTCTCGGCCTCCAACTCCACTGTTTCTACATCCGCTCCTGTCTCCCCTGACTATTGCTGCTCGAAGCAGCTCATATTTTATCTAGAAATGAGTCCTGCAGGACAAAGGAAGAATTATAGGCTTTTAACCCACAAGTAACTGAAAATTAAAACTGGTAAAAGATAAAGCCATAGAGGAAAATGGATGTGAATTCATACCTTAAAATACAGACTGTACCCTCCGATGGCTCCGACACTTAAACTGCTGATGCAGTTTACTCAGTTCCCACAGGAGGCACCCCATCGTGGCTTCTACCCGGACCATCCACTCAGCACGTTTCCACCACCCTCAGGACACAGTTCCATGAAGAGTTCAGAAGAAGTCCTATCTTTAGTCCCTAACATCTTTCTTACACCCCATGGTAAACAGCTGATTTTGTATAAGGTGACATAGGAGGTCTTGATAAAGGATTTAGAATAATCATATTGTAATCCCAATGATAGAAATATGCTTCTGTCATTGATAAAGAAATAGTGTTTGTCTTGAGAAGTAAGAACATTTGCAAGACAAAAGTTGAATTTGTGGTCATAATGGATTATTCAAAAGGACGTGATTATGAACAAAGATGTTATAGAACTGGAGATCAGAATCATAGATATTTGTTGGTAATGACGCCTGAATAAAAGGAGGGTACTGCCGGTTGGTGTGGCTCAGTGGTTGAGCATCAACCTATGAAATAGGAGGTCACTTTTCAATTCCCAGTCAGGGCACATGCCTGGATTGCAGGCTTGATCCGCATTGTGGGAAGTGCAGGAGGCAGCCAATCAACGATTCTCTCTCATCATTGATGTTTCCATCTCCCTCTCCCTTCCTAATGGGAAATCACTTGTGACTATCAATATTGCAGGTGCCACGGTGAGTGACAGACAAAGCAGATTTGGGGCAACTGGAAAAAGGAAACGCAATGTAGATAAATTCTGTTTAAACAACAACACTGAAGGGAAGGAACACTAGAAAATATGAGTAAGAGATATTTTTTCATACGCGCAAGGTCTTATAATACATGGAATACAGATGCTCTGATGAATAAACATTTGCAATTTCAGACTGGATGAAAGCTACCTGAAATCCGGGGTTTAAGAATAGTGAAATATCAGGAAAAATAACTCATCAGGATTGAAACTCTTCAAACATGGTCACATCCAAAAGTGTACGTGTGTGTGCATATCTATAGGTATTTACGCGTATGCTGTCTCCTCAGTACTTCCTGAGCTTTTAGGAGAGTTGTGAAGAGCTACCGAAAAATTGACCTAAATCAAATGAGTCTAAGAAGGAAAGCAGTGTGAGATCAGAATTTTAAAAAGAGGATCCTGGGGTGGGGTTGGGACTCTTTGGACCTCAGAAGCTCCATTGGACAAGGTAGCCCTGGGCATCCCAGGTAACCCTACCAGCCCATGCGCTCCCCTGTGGCGAAAGGTGGTCCCTGGGATCTCAGCAGAGGAGCAGGTCTCGGATGTAACGTCATATTCCACCAAAGTAGAAGACTGGAAGGAAAAATAAGCAATTCGAGAGTCTGGACTACAGTTCACTCAACTCAGGGGTCCACTGTAGACCTAAAACCTTGTAGGATCTCAGTTAATAACTTTTAAAATATATATATTATTGACTTCAGAGAAGAAGGGAGAGGGAGAGAGAGAGAAACATCAATGATGAGAGAGAATCACTGACCAGCTGCCCCCTGCATTCCCCCCTCCTGGGGATGGAGCCCACAACCCGGGCATGTGCCTGACTGGGAATCGAACCAGGACCTCCCGGTTCATAGGTTGAGGCTCAAATACCAAGCCACGCCGGCTGGGCTCCGTTAATCACTTTTAAACAGAATGAAAGAACCGAGCCCTAAGCCAATCATACTTTAGCACTGCAGTGTCTTTACCGAAGTGCCATCAATCTGATCCTTTTCTAAAACGGATGAAAACTTTAAAATTCTCTTTGTACATTTTTTTTAAGGTGATGTGGCTACACCAAAGGGAACGTCTTGGGAATTTAATGACATCAAGTTAATTTCCATTGATGTGATTCCGACTTAAGATTCAAGGACATCCGAACAGTAGGTTTGTAGAAAGGTGTTACAGGCCCTCTGGCTGTCTCTTTCCTCAACTTTGTTTTTCTCTTGGACTGCCGTTCCTCACCCCTGGCAGCGTGCCGCCACACGGCCAGGAGTCTGAAAAACAGACGGTCGTGGCTGTCAGTGCTCTGCCTGCTCCCTCAGCACCCTTTATGAACGTGGGGGCTGCAGAAGGCCGGATGGGGCTCCGTGTAAAGTAATCCCTGCAGCCGCAACTCTCACACTTAGCCTGGTGGCCCCGTCCTGGCTCTCCCATTGATTTAAAGCATAGCATTTTTTAGAATTAAAATGTATTTCTATTGAGTTTCACTTTTATTGCAGACAGCTGAGAACTGTTCCCCCATCTGCATGTCAACAAACTAATAAGCGCATCCCTCTGTAAGAGCCGCACCCTCTCCCTTCACTGCACATGCGCTTCCAGAGCAGTCCTCCTGCTTCCAGGCCCTCTTCTCACGTCCTGCCCTGGCTGTGGGTTCTTTTTCCCGTGAACCTACCTAAACTTTTCCTCAAGCGCAGGATCCAGCCCAAATTTAAAAATGGTTCCTTGCTGAAACAGGTGTGACTCAGCGGATAGAGCTTCAGTCTGCAGACTGAAAGGTCCCAGGTTCATTCCTGGTCAAGGGCATGTACCTTGGTTGGAGGCACATCCCCCGTGGGGGGTGTGCAGGAGGCAGCCGATCGATGTTTCTTTCTCATCGATGTTTCTGACTTTCTATTCCTCTCCCTTCCTCTCTGTAAAATATCAGTAAAATATATTTTGAAATAATAAAAAATAAAAATATTTCCTTGCTTAGAAATTCAGGCTTTCCAAAGTTGCTGTGACCACCCAAGGGGCTTTGTCCTGGCAAACTGTGCATATTATGTAATTAAAATGTTTTTTTCCAACTTTCATATACTTAATCTCCAACTGCTGTTAATGCTGGTGACCTTTAACCATGTATGCTAATTGTTTTAAATGTAGAAATTACCAATCATTTTATCCTGTTTATTTTCTTTGTGTTACCTTGAATTCTTCTGAAGAACATGAAACCTAGCTTTATTATTAATTACCTGGTTTCTCTTTGGAAAGAACTTTTTTCATATCCTTATATAATAAAAGGCTAATATGCAAATTATCCCCTCAACCTGGAGTTCAACCAGGGGGTGGGGTCAGCTAGCAAGGAGAACAACCAGTCCTGATGTTTTCAAATGTGTTTCCATAGAGCAGTGGTCGGCAAACTGTGGCTCAAGAATCACATGCGGCTCTTTGGCCCCTTGAGTGTGGCTCTTCCACAAAATGCCACAGCCTGGGTGAGTCTATTTTGAAGAAGTGGCATTAGAAGAAGTTTAAGTTTAAAAAATTTGGCTCTCACAAAAAATTTTAGTCGTTGTATTGTTGATATTTGGCTCTGTTGACTAATGAGTTTGCCGAGCACTGCCCTAGAGTAACTCCAGTATGCACCCATAGTTACTTCATTTTCCCATACATATCTGTAGTTCTTTTTTCTTTCCTGCTACTGTCTACTTTTGTTCTATTGTGTGTGTGTCTGTGTGTGTGTGTGTTTTTCCTTTCCTTATTTGGGTTTGAAAGAGGTTTGTATGTTTCATTGCGCTTTCCAAAATAACAACTTTTGCCGAAACCGGTTTGGCTCAGTGAATAGAGCTGCCTGCAGACTGAAGGGTCCCAGGTTCGATTCCGGTCAAGGGCATGTATCTTGGTTGCGGGCACATCTCCAGTGGGGTGTGTGCAGGAGGCAGCTGATCGATGTTTCTCTCTCATCGATGTTTCTAACTTTCTATCCCTCTCCCTCTCTGTAAGAAATCAATAAAATATATATTTAAAAAATAAAATAACAACTTTTACTCTTTTTGTTGTTTTCATTCGATTTGTTTTGGCTTTTCTTTTAATCTATTTGTTTGTTTTGCTGTTCTTTGAACATAAACTTCACTGCGTTTTCCTCTTGCTCTTTGTAATAAAGGCACTCATGGCGATAAAGTTTCTGCCTGGAGTAGCTCTCACTGGATCTCACGAGTTTCGAAGTAACGTCCTTTCATTGTTTCCTGAAAATTATGATTTATATTTTATTGCTTTTTTGATCCAAAGTTTGTTTCTTTATTTCCAAGAAATCTTTGTTTCAAATCAAAGACTCAAATCACTTTCTTATTCCATATACCTGTTTTCTTTTTATTATGATAAACAATATACCCTGGAAAATCTCTACTTTTAAAAATTAAGGTTGCCATATATTTTATCAATTTTTACAGTTCTTGCATGTAATCCAAATAGCACCTCATTTCTGTCAGTAATAGGAAGTTGTAAATGTATCCAACAAGTCAACTATTTTCATTGTGATTCAATTCCTCTAGCCCTTTACTGACTTTTTTTTATCTGTATTTGTCATGTCCACATTTAAAAGACATATATTGAAGCCTCTAATTGTAATTGTATGTTTCTCAAGTTCTCCTTGCATTTCTAATAGGTTTTGTCATGATATTTTTCTGCTAAATTGTTTGGGGCTTACAGGATTCAAGCAGTTGTGCCTTCGTATCTTTTATGATAATCTAATGCTTCCTCTTATCCTGTTTAGTTCCATTAACCTTGAAAACCACCTTGTCTGGTATTAATGCTTCAACTTCTGCCTTCTCTCTGATTGTGCCTAGAAACTCTTTGTTAACTGCTTTATCTTCAATCCAGAGCACTTTGGTTTTAATATCGCTCATGTAAACAGCTTAGAGCTATGTTTAAAACATAAGAATGTTACTACAAATGCTTCTATCATTTTATTTCCTGTTTAGTTTTTTCCAGAGTATCCTGTATGCTACTTTCTTAAGGCACAAATGCAATGAAAACATGTATTTTATAAAAATAGTAAGAGTGTCTGTTTAAACAACATTAAATTTCCATAGCTAGAAGGAAATATTAAAAGTATTTCATTCAAAAGCCCTATTTTAAGATCAAACACATCCTAATTTTAAATACTGCCTCAAGTAAGCTTAAATATTTCATTCAAATTTTTTAAGTTCATAGATTAAAACATGCATTTAAAAATAATTAAGGTGTTCACATCATTTGAAATAACAATAAAGTTTGTACTAAGAATTAGATTTGCTTCTAAAAACATAACCAGTGACAAAATATCACATAATTTGGGTGTATTAAATAAGCTGCCATTTAATAGAGTATTATCTTATTATACCACATGATAAATTGAAAGAATTACTGAAACTTCTTAAAGAAAGTAAATTACTCTCAAGTGTATATTATAAGCGAGGAATGTAGGTTTAATATTAAACATGATTTATTATCCTTCTCATCTTCCCTCCATGATGACAGCAGCCTCAAGGAGGTAAAGTTGAAATGTCGAAATTATTTAGCCCTTTCCCATGAAAATATTTTTCAGCTTCTTACTACATGTATATTTTTATTGTCATATTTTCCCTGTAAGTTATATCAAATGAGATGACTTGATGTTCATATTTAGTTAGCAAGACTTTTCTCAGTGTGTAATTTCAGAGGTTATGATAAAATAAGGCACCAAACATATGCGTATCAGTCACCTTGGCAGATTCTGCTCCTAGGCCTGTGCCCAGGTGTAACTCAAACAGAGTTGATGTGGGCATCATGCTGGTGGCACAGTGCTACAATGTGGTGGCACATTAGCGATCCTGTGAAAACACCTAGCAGATGCAAGGCGAGATAAAAAAACATGTCATCTGAGGATGATTTAAATTATGAAAAGAACGAAGTTATTTTACAGCAGAATTCTTTTGCCCAGTATTTATTGAACAACTACTGTGTGCCCAGCAGAATTCTGTGTGCTCATCAATCAAAACTGAAGCCTTACTGCTTCTATTCTCAACAGAGCTCACTGTCTGGTGATTGAGTACCAACTGTTTTTTTCCTTTCTTGAATTAGGAATTGGATGACCAACTCATCCTGGTTGTAAAAGTGACCTTCAAACTAACAGAGCCCAGAATGGCCAGAGGAAGACCATCAATTCTACAGGTGATTGTCTAGGGTCTAGTTCTTGATTCTCAGACCTGTGCATTCATTCTAGTGATGGGGAAAACAGCACCAAGTAGTGGCTGCTAGTGACAACCACGTGTGGCATCCTTAAGGAGCATAGCCTGGGTTTTATAGAGAATAAGTGTTACAGAGCGAGACGTAAGAGGATTTGTTTAATTACCACAGTGCCCTACAATTGACTTGATGTGTTGCCAAAACTAATTATTTTAAAGAGATGTGCATGAGGCCCTTAAACGAAGCAGTTGCCTTGGCTCACTACACACAGTTCCACCACCTCAGGATTATTCCTGTGTTCAGTACAGTGCAAAGAAGAATCTGCACCAACCCCTCCTCAGCCCTTGTCCAGTGAAGGGTTAGACACATGGTCTTAGAATCCAAAGAGGAACCCATGATCTCGGGGAACATTCCCGTTGATAAGAAATGTACCTGTGATTTGTCTGTTTTCACCTTTTCTGTCCTCATCCTCGGCTGCTGAAACTCCTCTCCATCGCCTCAGTCCTTAAAACATTTTTCTCTGTGTCCTCTCATCAGTGGCTTCTTTTTTTAGGCCCATCAGTAGCAGTCCACACATCTGGGCTTTGAGGGTCTTTGAAAAAAGGTTCCGTAATGAAGAAACTGTTCAGTTTTATATTGATGATCATAAACTTTCCATATATATTCAAGTGCTTTTTTTTAGCCTTTTCCCTCAGTTTCACAGATACCAGAAAATCTTTGGTGAAATGATGTTACCTTGGAACATGGTTATATGTTTGCTGTTAACTTTAATGTTACATTGCCCTAACTGTCCTCCCCTGCAGGCCTGATCATCCCCAACTGTCCTCCCCTGCAGGCCTGGTCCCCCCTCAACTGCCCTCCCCTGCAGGCCTGGTCATTAGTCAGGTGGTCCATCAGAGTGCCTAAAGTATGTCTACACAAGTCTGTATTGAAAAGATTCATTTCCATCATCATCTGTGCTAATGCATCATCATGCCATAAAAGCCTACAGGCGAATTGTGGGTTCCTCTATCACATTCTAAAGCTTTGGTTTTAATGTTTCTTCACCACTGTCATTAATTTATAAGACAGTCTCTACGAATTGCTATTTGTGTAGAATGTATGTTTCTTTTAAGTATTTTTTTCACATACCAAAAATGTAAATCAAAATCATAGTTTGGAAAAATCCTATATACAAGAGCACAGGCAGGTTATTTTAATATTCCTCATCTTCAATTTCATTGTTGGTTAAAAGGGAAACAATTATAATAGCTCAGGAACAACCAGAGAAAGTAGATTTCCATACTGCGCATCACCACCAAAGCAAGTATGTGAGGGGCCTTCTCTCCCACCCCTTCTCTGTGCATCGGAGCGCTGTGCTGGCTTGGGAGATGTAGGAGGCATCTCTGGGTAGCTCAGACTGGAGCACAGCACTATCCTGAAAGACAAACATGATCCATGGCTGTATCTGGAAGGTCTTGGCTGGAGAAGGCAAGCTGATAAGACTCAAAGAGCAAAGGTTAATGTCTCGGCAGATAACTAGACTATCCAGCACTTTCTGGTGGCTTCTTGTAAGTAATCCCATCTTTTCCACTTATCAATACCCCAAGGTCTCCCAGGTCCACTTCCTAAAGCACTGTTTGTTTCTCTAAAGTTATCCACTTCCTCTTTCCATCTCTGCTGAGCAGAAGGAGCATAAAGGAACCCTTTGTAGGCATGCTGAGTAAATGTAAAATAGGATGTATTCCAAAAACATATCCAAGCAGAAGAGCAGCCGCATGCTGGCCATCACTCCATTGTTTAATGTTCTAACAAAGGTGTGTCTCTGTGAGATTTACATGGAATGGAGATACCAAGAAAGGGCTTTTTAAGGCAAGCCTATTTCAGTTCCACGCACTTGTGGGAACAGGTGTCACGGAACACCTGCGAGACTATAAGTGTTCCTGCCGGAGGAACTAGCTTTGTTTGAAAGGTGGAGCTTTTGAGCTCAGCAACTGGAATCTGCCAGAACTTCTGAAACAGGATACGTGGCAAAAAAGCTGCAATGCATGAAAGTTACAGGAATGGACAAGAAGATGGTTCCTCGGCCTACGTGGCTCAGTGGTTGAGTGCCGCCTCTTAAACCAAGAGGGCCCATGCTCAGGTTTCAGGCTCCATCCTCAGTGTGGGGTGTGCAGAAGGCAGCCAACCGATGACTCTCACCATTGATGTTTTTATCTCTCTCTTCCTCCCCCTTCTCTTCTGAAATCAATAAAAATATGTCACAAAAATAAACAGGATCTTTCTGGGAAAAAAAAAAAAAGAGGAAGAGGAAGAAAAAAACACCCACCTCCCACCGAATGTGTAGCCCAAACCAGCTCAATACAACGTGGTGACTAAATCACCTCAGGTAACCCCCTGCCTCCTTATGTGCTCAGTGTCATACATCAGCATGTTGAAAACACACCAGGATCTGCTCTGATGTGATCAGAAATGGAAAGCCCATTAAGGACACACACAAAAAAAAAGGCTTAAGGAGCTCTTTGGAAGAAAGCCCACCCCTTCCTGAGAAGGTCCTCCCCTACATCGAATGTCCTGCCCCTGATTCCATCAACCTCCATAAAGGAAGCAAGGCCCCTGAGGGAGGCGGGGGTGCACTGTCTGTGGAGTAGCCTGTCTCTTTCTCGCTGCTTCACTAATACACTCACTTTCATTTTGCACCCCAAGCTGCCTTGTGTTTGAATTCTTTCCTGGAAGCCACGAACCCACAGTGGGGCCTAAGCCTAGGGCTGCAGAACTCAAAAGCCTGCAGCACTTTCTTGAGTCCACTCCCAGCTGCCTGAAAAGACTTTCACTCCGATTCTGAAAGAGAGGAAGTGAGCCTCCAAGTGTATCCAGATGAGGGCGCCGTTCCAGCTGATCGCCCTCTCTTTCTGTCCATTGGGGGGAGGGGGTGAGGGGAGGGAGGAGTGTCATCAGAACAGTCTTCCTGGGACCTGATTTTCCATCTTCTCTACCCACTTCCTTTGTGGCCGACCCTTTTGAGTCTCAAGAGCTTAATTAGATGTTGTTTTTTAAGCACATCAATAACAATAGTTTCTTTTTTAATTGCATTCCTCTCAAGATGGGGCTCCTGAAAGAAGAAAAGCATGAAGATAAATATGTCAAGGTCTTATCTTGCTACTTCTCTTTCACACAGTTTTTCTTGAGAATTAAAAGAGATAAAGTATATGAGGCATTTATCCTAATGCCTGTTAAGCACAAAGTAAGGGATTGATTTATTGAGCTTCACTTAGGTAGCTATTAGGTTAGCCATCAAGTTTGTCAGGAAATGCCCTTTATCCGCGTTAAAAATGAATAGCACCTTTCAGAGGCATTTCAATATAGCCACTTGGTAATGTCCACTTCTTTAAATTCAATTACGATGAATTGTTGATGTAGGTGCATCTGCTAATTACCAAATAAAACTAGCTTTGTCATTCAGCCTCCAACACTATTATTTGTTGTCATTGAAATGTATGGGATATATGGGATGCAATACCGAAAAATTAATAAACTGCTTAAAACTGAATTAACAATAAGTGAGATTGATAAGCAAATAAAAATTTAAGTAATAATTCTTCTAATAAAGATTTATTGTTTTTTAAGCATTATAGTAAGATATAGTTAATGGCCTTAAAAAGATCCTAAATAATCGGTATATTTAGCCTCACTTCTTGGGAAAGGAAAACAAGGGTAGGATACAATAAATAAATGACCCAAATGCGGTATCCATCCTCAATGAGGGGAGCAAAACACAAGTCTAGGTCTACCCCATTCTCTCTCACCATTAAACCAACCCCCCGAATCACCCCTCTCCCTCTAGGTTTCCCAGGACTGGCAGCTTGGAGCCCGTTGCCCTGGCTGCCTGCACAGTGCACTCGTTCTCTGAGAGTTACTGTGAAATGTCTTATCCTTGTTGCTTTCTGGTGGAAACAATAACCTGGGATGAAAATGGCAGGAGAATACTAAGGGACATTTATCTTAATTATTTCTCAGCTCCTGGAGCTATAAATAAGAACGGTCTGAAATAAGTATTAAGCACCCGGTTAACATCAACAAACAATAAAATGATGCCCAAACCTTAAGTAAAATAAATGAAGCTCCCTAATTATCTAACCTATTACTCGGTTGCTGCGAGGTATGACAAAATCCAAGTCAAATTTAAGCTGCCCTCCACTGATTGCTCAAACAACATTCTTGGTTATTTTCCTTTGAACGCTATCAAACCAGATATGTTAGATGGCCTAGAATTTTCATGCTGAATGAATCTTACATTCCCAAACTTAGTTTTTAGCTTAATAAGTAAGCCACAGAGCACCTGTGAGTTTCCTAATAATAGCAGAGAGGCCATTCTACTAGCTCCTCACCGAATACAACATAACACTGTCCCTTTAGGTATTGAGGAGATGGAAACAAATACCAGAGAACAGGATCTATGTGCTTCAGTATTGGGGAGGAAGACCCTTTATTTCAACCAAAGAGGCACCTGTCACACAGGCATTATACTACCTCATTGTCTCCGCCACATTAAATTCCTACCCTGAGGGGCAGGGGCTGTGGGAGATCAACAGAAGGACTTGTACTCATGCATATAAGCATAACCAATGGATACAAGACAATGGAGGTTGAGGGCATGTGCTGGGGGGTAGGGAAGGCCAGGGGAGGTTAATGGGAGGAAAAAGAGGAAACATATGTACTACTATTTGTAATACTTTAAAAAATAAAGTAAAAGAAAACATAAATAAATTCCCACCCTGAGCTCTTCAGTCTAAGCTTCAGAGACAGTCTTCTGGCCCAGTACAATACATAGCTAGACTGTCTCATAATCAGTGGAAAATAATAGCATTAAGGACCCTGACAAGGGAAGCAAGATGGAAATTATCTTCTCAATGTAAAATAATAGGCTAAGAGAAAAGGGATGCTAATTTCAAAACTGTGCTAAAGAAGCAAATATCACTTCTCTGTATTTCATACATTCATTGACTTCTGCCTTCCTCTAGCAAGTACTTACATAGCACCTCTGCACCTGGAGCTATACTTCAGTGATAGAGCAGGCTGGTGAAAACTCAGATATCACCCTAGCTAGTTTGGCTCAGTGGATAGAGAATCAGCCTGTGGATTGGAGGGTCCTGGGTTTGATTCTGGTCAAGGGCACCTGCCCAGGTGTGGGCTCATCCCTGATAGGAGATGTGCAGGAGGCAGCCAATCAATGATTCTCTCATCGTTGATGTTTCTCTCTCTGTCTATCTATCTCTATATCTCTCTCTTTCTTCCTCTCTCCCCTTATTCTGTCTCTCTTTCTCTCTCTCCCTCTCTCCCCTTATTCTTTGAAATCAATACAAATATATTTGAAAAAGGAAAAGAAAACTCAGATACGGCTGCTAGTCCTGTCTGAGATAGGGGAGGTGTCAGCATAGGAACAATGATCCCTGTAAGCACCCCTATCTGAGAGAAAGTCATCCCAATGCCAGACAATCTAGTTCCTCCCATATGTCCCTGGATCCCCCAAGCCACTGCCCCAGAGTTGGATGGAGCTCAGAGGGAGTGGGAGCTTATAAGTTTATGCCTAGGCCTTTAAGAGGAATTGCCTAGGTCTCCAGCAACCTCCATGTTGCTCAGCCACAATCCCTGCTGGTTTGTACAGCCAGAAGTTACGGGAACTTCTCTTCCGAGCTCTGGAACCCTAGGGTCTGTTGTAAGGCTGGGGCCCCTTGCTCCTCATGAGAGGCCTCTACACGGGAAATATCCCTCCCAATTAAAAAAAGATGCTACACGTGGGTGTTGGAGCAGCCCATTCCATTCCGCCCCTCCTACCAGTCTTAATGACCTTTCTTCTTCTCTAGTTGTAGACTTCCATTTAGCCAAATTTCAGGCAGTTCTGCATGGTGGTGATTCTTTATTTTAGTTGCAATTTTGATGTGGTTGTGGGAGGTGGTGTTTACCTACACCACCATCTTGATTTCTCCTCAAAGGGTCAACATTTTAAAGCCAGAATTATTCAAATCTCATCTCTTTATATAGCTTCTAGATTACAAAATTAAGTGACTTCCTAAATGTCAGCCTCATACTTATATTTCACGTTACCCTTTTTCCTCAGTCTGGAATCCTATTCTAATTCCTCCTCCACCCTAGTCCCCTGCCATGTGGTAAAAATCTGCATTAAGGCCCAAATGGAACATGGAACTCAAAAAGCACCTCTCGCTGTCTGCTCCTACAATCATACCACACTGCCAGAATTCTTTCTTTTATCCATCTATTTTTGAGTAGTAATAAAAATTTTCATCCTCATTTTAATGTCAAGTCCACAATGAAAGATCTGACTAGGAAAACATTAACCTTCCTTAATATATGTTAAAATAACGTGTGAAAATCTGTTTCTTGAGATGGGAGCATTCCGAATTCAAAATGCTATATAGAGCGTAAACTAGAATCTTTGACTCCAAGAATGAAAAATGACTAATGGCTCAAAAGAGAAATTGATGGAGAGTGACTTGAAGTAACAGCTATGTAACTAAACATCTTAGGGCATGTTTGGGGAGCAGTATTTTTTTTTAACATAATGTTGTTTTGAAATAACAAAGAAATGAGACTTGGATGCAAATTCTTGTCAACTATGGCTCTGAGATGCACAGTCCTTGGAAAGTGGAAAGGTTACATTTTAGGAATAGATGAGAAAAACATGAATTAGCAGATCTGATCTAGTTCAACTGAGACGTTAACACAGAGAGGTTAGACACCCATCATTCACCCTTCAAAGGGATAAGGAGCAAAGCCCTCTGACAGAGGTGTCTTTGGGAAATGAATTGCACGCCGCACAAGTAGACACCTGAAGGATAAGTATGAGCTTGGAGCAGTTTAATTGACCATCCTGCTATCACCATGACAAACGGGGCAATGGCTTTCATTAAATGTATAAAAGCACACAAAGGTTTAAAACAATGCAGCCTTTCACGTGCCTCCATTACCTGCTTTCCTCGTCGTCTTCTCTGCTTCTTTTGCATTTTCAACCATCATCATTTCGCATTCAGCCAAAAGAAACATGGGGGCTCGTGTGCCTGCCACTGGTGATTTATGAAGCGCATTTTCTATTCATTTGTTTATAGATCCAACACAGAAGGACAGGCTCAACAATATTGAACATATTTAATAAAAGGCCCGCACACCAAGTATTTAAACTTGGCATTGTGCTGGGTTAGACATTTTTGGAAGAAAGACAATAATTACGCGTAGGCAATTGCTTTGATGCAGCCTCTGAAATCAATACAGCTACTTAGTACGAGGTAGGCACGCACGCACAGTTAGCGTTGGCATGCTTTCCGGAGTATGACATCTCAGGTGACTGTGCTTCCTCGCAGACAGGGGACAACAGATAAATGAACTTCTTATTGGCAGCCTCTTTCTCACTTGCTAGGCTTTATAAATGGGGCGTCATTAATCTCCCATTCGCTACAACAGCAGTCTCCAAATTGGTTGACTGTGCGTCCCATTAGCTGAAAGTTTTTGTTTTGGCTGCTCTGCTTTATTATTTGTAAATAATAGAGTGCGCTTGCCCATGTAGCGCACAACATGTCCACACGTGGAGATTTTAAATGAATGGGATGAACACTAGCAAATGGAAGCTCCAGCATTTTCTTCATGTGCTTTGCGGATCACCTTGCTCACTCCCCGAGGTCTGCACACATCATTTTAGAGATTGGCATTTTGGAAAATCTATGGGTCCTCATGCTACACAGCAAATAATTGATAGAATAAGTATCTACAGAGTGTAGGAAACTACAAGTGCTTTTCTGAGAGTTTCCCACAGAGTCTGAAGGTTTTCATCACGTAACTTTTGTGTTTAATGGACATTATGAATATTTAATATCATGTCCACATTAGACAGTGTTTATTTACCAGTTTTGAAAGCAAATGTCTCACCCATACCTGGTATCCAGAGTGAGAAGACTGACCTAAGATCAAACATAATGATGATGAGACAGTCTACTCAGTTTAGCTTATTTTTTATTTTCCCGATTTTTAAAATAAAATGATTGATTTTTCCATTCTAAAAATGAGCATAGTCTATATTATCAAGCTGGTATGGTTCTGGTATGCTTACCATTCACGTGTGGGGCATGAGTTTCTAGTTTTGCCATTTATGTGATGTTATTGTTGGTCTCAGTTGTCACGGATTGTTCAATATGAAAAGGTATTATGGGTAGCAGTGGTCAGCTGTAACTATGGCCCCTTAGTAATGAAAACAATGCCATACAGTGGGGTTATTGTAGAAGTACATCTGCTGAGAATCAAACTCTAAATAGAAGAGATAAGGGACTTGAGGGGGTAGCTGCCTGTGTACTAAAGTCTCCTGTAACTTTTCATTCCTAACAAACAGTGGGGTGAGGAACCTGTGTGTCCTTTAGAGTATTCTCTTGTTTTAAGTGTCCTGTGTCAGGATTTCTCCTTAATGTTGCTTTTTCATGATAAAAGAAGCTAAATGCTTCAGTACAGACCATGTGTCCTCTTACAGATCCATGATCTATCTAGTGAGTGAAAGGCTGTTACAAGGTCTACATGATTAGTGAAATATTCAGTTTAACCAGACAAAGTAAAGTATTTAGGCCAGAGAGAAATATTGATTTAAAACTGCATTTCGACACGTAGCAAGAACAAGGAGAGAGTGCATTATATGCAATGTATAATGCACTCCCAATCACAAAAATGCAGTCATGCCCATGCATGGGTGTTCCTGTCATGCAAGGTTTTAGGTGCCCACACAGGGAAGTTCTGCGTTGCAAGAACACAAGTAACTGTGAAAATAAATTTTAAGCCTCTGGGATGATAAGAAAATCAAAGACAGGATTTTAGAATGCAAACAAGATGGTATTGTGGTATTATCATGTGGCCTATTATTTTTTTAGGAAACATCTAGAATCCTAGAAACGTAGACTTTAAAGGTCAGTGGATGCATCGATTTAATTCAATGTTCTTCTGTTTTTATAGATGGGGAGTCTGCCGGCAGAGAACGAATATGTCTGAATCAAACTGACAAGGTGAGATAGCAAAAAAGCAAGGCAAACCCTGACATCCTATTCCTATTCTACAATATTCTTTCGTTATCTCAACTATTGCACATCTTCCAGACTATTAAATGGTATTATTTTATAACTTAACAGTAAATTTTATCTCTATTAACAATAAAAAGCTACTTTAAATTCACCTTGGGAAACAGGTTAATGCTTACCAAAAAAAAAAAAAAAAAGTGTTCTAACTATAAAATAATGAAAATAATTTTTTTTCTCATTATCCTTTTTAGAGAGCAGATCCAAAATGTTTGGATTAATGGAATATCTTTATATATTTTAACAATACATATAAAATTAAAATAAACTACAAAAAATAAAACACAAAATAAAAATATAAATATAAATAAATGTATGTAGTTTAAAACAAACATTATATAACTATGTATAATACATTTATATATATATATATATATATATATATATATATACCTTTGTACATATGTACAAAAATGTACACATAAATACTCATAAATAAACATTGATTTTGTTAATGTAAAAACCATTGAAACCTCTAAAGAATTTTTGAGAGTTTATTTGAGCCAAACTATCAACATATGCCTGGAAGCAGAACCTTAACAAATTGCGATAATGCTCTGGAGAATGGTGCTTACATTGTATTTATACATCGCAGTCAAAGGAGGCACACAGGTGGGTCACAGGAAATCTATTGGTGAAAGACTAGAGAGGCGGGAGAAAGAAAAGAGGGAGAATCCCTGAGATTGGGTAAAAAGTAAAATGATGGACACATACTTAGGTTGATGCTGGTACAATTAACATGATAAAGAAGGAATTTGTGGTCTCTGTCCTGGGGCCCAGCACATTAGGTTGTGCCACGGGATCCAGAAAAAGGAAATTACAAGTTACCTAGACCAATGGTCCGCAAACTGCGGCTCGGGAGCCACAGGCGGCTCTTTGGCCCCTTGACTGTGGCTCTTCCACAAAATGCCACGGCTTGGGCGAGTCTATGTTGAAGAAGTGGCGTTAGAAGAAGTTTAAGTTTAAAAAATTTGGCTCTCCAAAGAAATTTCAATCATTGTCCTGTTGATATTTGGCTCTGTTGACTGATGAGTTTGCTGACCACTGACCTAGACATTTCAAAGGATATGTTGTCATAGATGCAAAAAGTCAGATAGGCTCAGGTGAGGTAAAGGTTCACCTTGTCAAGTGACTATACCAGCCTGGGATGTAACTGCCCACCCACTATAACTGCTTTGAGTTCAAATTTAATTTCAGACCATCTTTTGTGGTGACTTAGGTCTCTGAGTTTGCAAGACCGCCATGCAGGCCTCCCCTGAGCTTGTCAGGTCAGCCTGTGGCCCCTTTCCTCCTCAATTTGAATTATTATATCTGCATGCTTTCAGGAAGCGGGGTTCATTGTTTTATAATCATTCTCTGTGAAAAAAGAAACGATGAATCTGTGTCACATTGAAACACAGAAGTAGGACAAGGCAAGTGATGTGATTATTTACAAAGGAGACCTGACCTGAGAGAAAGGCAGGAAAACCGGTCAAATAGTAGATTCTTCCGATTAACAAGAATCTCAGACTTTTTCAATGAAGCAGTTGGAGGAGGTCTTGATTATTCTACAAATTATACTTCTAGTTTTGGGCCTGCACTTGTAGGAGCCTTCTTGCCCCAAATGAGGCAAAACAAGGCATCGTTAGCAACCTGGCAAGTCTCTTACACGCACAGCAATTCTGAGGACACATGAATGAACAGTCCTGTAGAGTTCGTTTCACTGTGACGTTTAGTTTGACATCGTTTTATTGCAATGTCTGCTTGGCTTCCTACCTTGCCTTCCGGTGGGAAAGTCGCAGGTTTTGTTCTTGTCTGTCCTGCTTGTGGACGTTAAAGGAAAATATACTGCTTCAACCCGAAGCTATCACCAGAAAGGAGTATGAAAAGGAAATACTCCATCCCTGTATTATGTGTCACAGGGATTCCATGAGAAAGAAATACATTATTTTGCAAAGACATCCAGGTAGTTGAAGGGTCCCGGGTTCGATTCCGGTCAAGGGCATGTACCTTGGTTGCGGGCACATCCCCAGTGGGGGGTGTGCAGGAGGCAGCTGATCGATGTTTCTCTCTCATCAATGTTTCTAACACTCTGTCCCTCTCCTTTTCTCTCTGTAAAAAACAAATCAATAAAATATATATATTTTTTAAAAAAGACACCCAGGTATTTCAGAAGACAAACACCACTACTGTAACCTAAAGACAACATTCCCAGCAGATGAATGATCATAAATTAAGCTTTACGGCTTTGGCCTTCTCAAGTTAAAAAAAGGATACACAATAGTTTGGTAACGTTATCAGACAATAACCTGCCCTCCTATGACAGATGCACGTACAGGGATGTGCTATGGAGAGTGAGGAACTGGGAGATCCCGCCAGGACTCCACTGTGGATGGTCTCCTCAGTCCATTTCCCACGGACTCCCAGCCTTTCATGTGCAGAACATTCCATTTGCCGGCCTGGTGCTTTCAGTTATGTCCCTTTGCCTGGCCCGATATTCAACGTGCCACAGGGCAACAGCCGGAGCGAATTGGGAAAGCCTCTTGTGGTCCCTCTTTCTTTCCCTCACCTTCATGCCTCATGCCCAGCCCCTTGTCCACTCTATTGTTACGCCAGGAAGGTTTTATGGTGTATTGCCCTGGATTTCCTTAAAAATGGCTCAGTCCCTAGATTGTTCTCCATTCAAGGGATATATATTAGAGGCCTGATACATGGATTCATGCACTGGTGGCGTCCCTCAGCCTGGCCTACAGGGATCAGGCCAAAACCAGCTCTCTGACATCCACTGCGGGGGGGTCCCGGTTTTCAAGAGGGCACAGGCTAGGCTGAGGGGCCCCACTGGTGCATGAATCAATGCACCAGACCTCTAGTATGCATATAAGATCTTTAGTTAATGTCTTCCTGCCCTCTCCTTGCTTCCTCCATTCCTCTGAGATTCATCAGTCTGTTCCATGTTTCTATGCCTGTGGTTTCCACTCTTGCATTAAGCATATGACCCCTGGTGGTCAGTCCATATCATAGCTTTTGGCTGGTTAGCCAGCTGCTTAGGCTTTTATAGAGAGAGATAATTTCCCCTAAGTTACTAACAGGTCAAAAGACCTAGTATGATCAGTACTAGGAAAGTGGTATATTGCCAGATGATTCTAGCCACTAACTACCACATCAACATTCAGGATGTGAGGGCGATCTGGCTATGACATCTGTCACCCCATTAATCGCCAGGGTTGTTTTGGCTGATCTGGCTGGCTAGGCAGGTGGTCCCCTCCTCCCTCACTGATTTAAAAAAAAAAAAAAAAACACAAAAAAACATCCAAAGCAATAGAGGACCCAGATTTTCAAGAATTGATTAAATGAGTTATACATGCCAGTTAGTCATACTGTTGATTGATTTTAATTAGTAAAAACTTAATAGGTACTTTTAACATTTGACCTTTTAATCAATGGGCATATAACTTCTGGTCATGAATTATTTTCCCTTGGGATCAGAAAAACTATATATTTAAAAATTATTACCATCAATAATAATATAGGAATTATCATTGTGACACCAATGTTATCAGTTATTTGTGCATTTAGTTTTATGTGAGACATTAAACATCGCTCTTCACATAGTCCATATTAACTAGAAAAATCAGGAGATTTAATGGAGATGTATCACACCTTCAGTCCTGGCCCTAAATATCAACACATGGGAGGATTTTAATTGTCTGCTCTGCAAAGCTTTGCCTTTTCTTTGAATATAGCAATACCACCCAGTGTGGCTTTGGAACTAGGACTCTCAAGGTATTTTCTTGCTTAAAAATGATTCGAATTCAATCTTAAGGCATGATATGTGTTTTTATTTCTCTGAGGGTTCTGCAAAGATCCCATCTAATGAATTAAAACTCATTACATTAGAAATTAGAGGACAATGCTTCTTTTTTAAACAAGTCCATAGAAGGCCCAGACTGGCTGTGGGAGTCGTTAACATGCATAGGCAGACTCTATTGCAAACCATGGCTAGGATTTTGAGGTTACAGAATATTCTTGCTTTACAACTCACCTCTCACTTTAATGGCCCTCTGAGTAATCTTGAATCTTTCTTTCTTTTTTAAATCAAAAAGTCTTCTTGACCTTCAGTGGAATGTGGGAGTCCTTATAATCAACACATGATTTGGGAAGTCCTGACTGGCCTTTGGAGTAGTGGAGAAAGGTAGGCGTTAAAACACTCCAGGTGTTTTTAAAAACATTTCTTCTTCATTGAAATACATAATTGACTTGTTAACTTTCTAATTTATTTTGATTGACAAACACACTATAATATATATTTCCTAGGATTCACTTTTAGTCTCTGTGAAGTTCAACTTTAGACTAATTCCAAGAATATAAACAATTGCCATTGTTTTGCATAACTCTAATTTAAGATGATGTTAATGAAAATTTTGCTACCAGAACATTCTGTAGCAATCTATAATAATAAAAGCATAATATGCAAACTGACCAGCCGGACGGCCCAATGACTGTCTGGACAACCTTCCAGAGGAGGGTCTACTCTTGCACAATTTTTGTGCATTGGACCTCTAGTTTATTCATAATTTTGAAAAACTGGGATAATTTGAAACAATGTATGAAGAATAATTTAATTAAACACAAACATATTGGAAATTTAAATTCTATAACTATCAATTAAAATCGTTTCGTGACAGCATTTCACTTAACACACTCATAAAAATTAAATAAAAGCTTAGCTTACAATGTGAAATTGACAGGAATTCTTATACATTGCTAGAACTCAAGAAACCACACTGCCAATATAGTGACTATCTTAGAGGTAAAATTATGGAACTTTTTACTTTTTTTTACCTTAATCTTTCTGCCTTCCTAACTTTCAAAACATGAATTGACACATTTATTAGATTTTACTTTAAGTATAATAAAGCTGTTATCTAGGTAATTCCTTGATTATAGAATGTCATAGGAATAACCACACTTCTGAAAATCATCCTAGCCAACGGAGGTATTGCTCCTACTCTTCTGGTCCTGATACCCTATCTGCTCCCAGAAGCCCCCTTTTCTCACAGTGAGGGTAAACTGGACATGTCAGTAACTGAGTATTTTTCTCTATAAATTAGTTCCAATCTCATCCAGGTATTAGGCCTTAAATCAATAAAGACTTTCACTTTCAATTCTTTAATTTCTCATTGTGAAATAAAAAAAAAACCACAACAACTATCCATCAAAGAGCTTTGGTAATGAGCTCTGCTATAAAACACTTGCATATGATAGTATTCCTACTTAGAGAAATCCATGCTCTACCTAGAAAATAACAGTAGTCCAGAAATTACAAAATAGTGTGAAAAATACCCAAACTTAGAAGTTCTGAGTACAACAAAGCAAACTGTTTCCTAGAGGAGTCCACATAAGAAGAAGGCGTTTGGGGAAAAGGCAGTGTGAGGGGGAGTGAAAAAAGGGATCCAGGGCGGAGGGAACACAGACACAGGCACGGAGGCTGAGAAGCATGGGCCATACCTCAGGAAGAACAAGGGTTGCAGTGCTGAGACTGGTGGGAGCAGAAGCGGACCTCTACTTTGAGGTTAGTTAGCTTCTGATGAATTCCAAGGGCATGCTCAGAGGCTGACTTTTGTGCTATAGATAGAAAAGCAAAGATACATCGTGGAGGTAACGATGGCATTAGGCCCCTTGAAACTTCAATATTCATTAGGAAATGGGGTTTGCCTATTGAGTGGAAGTCTTCTAGGGTTCCAAAGAGCTCTATGGAAGGATATGGGGATGCGTTCAGAGAGGTGGTGGGAGAGGAGGCTGGATTAGGGGCTGTACACCTCAGTGTGGAGATGAAGGTCACATGATGATGACTAATGATGGCTCAGTGGTTGATCATTGACTGATGAACCAGGAGGTCATGGTTCAATTCCTGGTTGGGGCACATGCTCAGGTTGCGGGCTCCATCCCCAGTGAGGGGTGTGCAGGAGGCAACTGGTCAATGATTCTCTTTCATCATTGATGATTCTATCTCTTACTCCCTTTCCCTTCCTCAATAAAAATATATTTAAAAAAAATAATGAAAGGCTTCTGATAATCGTTTAAAGGAACCTGGAGAGTAAGAATGGTATGCCTGCAAGAAAACTATTAAAGGAAATAAGAATCAATTAAAATACAGATGTTTTCATTGGAGGAGATGGACCGTTGTTTATTCCCATAGTTCAAAGTGATTAAGTAGATCTAGAGATGGTGAACTCTCTGAAGAGGCTGCCCAAGCAGTATGTGAACTTGGGACTGAGGCCTGGGATACCAGATACCTCCCACAGCTGGAGGCATGAAGCAACTGGAGTTATCAGCCATCAGTCTTGTCATGGTGACTCAGCACTAAGAGATTTGAAAACTTAAAAGAGGCTAAGAATTCCAATGTCATTGACAATTGGTCCAACATATGCCATTGGTAACCATTGCTCTAAAACACCGTATATTTGTATTATTCATGAAGTACATTTGTATTATTCATTTGTATTATTCATTTGTATTATCCAGAAAGATGTATTTCTGAATATTACCTGATAGCTATTCCAATCTATGGAACATATATAGACTTATCTTTCCATAATCACTCAGCATGTCTGCTTTAAGAATGTGCTGTTTCTTAAAGAACTTGGTGAATTTATGAAAGGATGCAGAACGATGTAAACATCCAAAATCATATTTTTGCTTTGCCAATTCTTTGAATTATGGATAGGTTGTTTGGCAAGTATTTTCTTACATCATAAAAAATATTTTTTAATTGGAAGCTAAAAGCTCTCAGTCGATCTTGGCCACTGTTAGGATGCCATATAACTCACCACTCAGTTAAACCAACCACTTTGAAATATTTATAATAACCGTGCCAAGGTCCTGACAGAATCATTTTGCTCAAAACTTTCCGCCTTTATTGGTGTTTTGTCTCATACAAGATTTCTACCGCAGATGGAGTTTTAAAATCATTATTATTGATTTCCCAATCTTCCTTAATATTTATGTGTAACAAATATTATTTCTGGCCAAGGAAAACTGAAAGCTTAATAAGTTATAAGAGTAGACAAATCCATTCACATCCCTAACTTAGATACCTCTCATCGTCTGAACCTCACTTATGCCTTGTCTTTTATAACTTAAAATATTTAGCTTTATGATGCTAGTGACAGAACACATTAAACAGTTTAATTTCATTAAAAAAAATACCACCACCATTGGCCAGGGTTGTCCAAGGGTCAGAGCTTTGGTCTGAGAACTGAAGGGTCTCGGGTTAAAGTCCCAGGCAAGTGCATGTACCTGGATTTCAGGTTTGATATCTGGCCCCGGTTGGGGCAGGTACAAGAAGCAACCAATCAATCTCTTTCTCTCACTGTCTTTTTCTCTCTCTTCCTTCCACTCTATCTCTAAAAATCAAGGGAAAAATATTCTGGGGTGAGGATTAACAACAAAATACCACAAAGTTATTGAATTAATTGCATGGTATCCTATCTAATAAAAGAGTAATATGCAAATTGAATGTACCTCTGATCAAGCCATACTAACACCCATGCCCATCAACCAATCTGAAGCAAATTATGCAAATAAACCCCAAGCAAGATGGCTGCGGCCACTGAGAGCAGGAGGGAGGCTTGGGAACCCCCACCCTGATCTGGGACACCCTTCAGGGCAAACCAGCTGGCCCCAACCCATGCACCAGGCCTCTATCCTATCTAATAAAAGAGTAATTTGCAGGTTAACCATCACTCCAAGACACAAGAAGGCTGCCCCCATGTGGTCAAAGATCCTGCCCCCATGTGGACACAAGATGGCCACCACAAGATGGCCAGCAAGGGAGGGCAGTTAGGAGGTTGCAGGCCTGCAGGGGAAGGCAGTTGTGGGTGATCAGGCCAGCAGGGGAGGGCAGTTGGGAGGGACCAGGCTTGCAAGGGAGGGCAGTTGAGGGTGATCAAACCTGCAGGGGAGGGCAGTTAGGGGTGTCCATGCCGGCAGAGGAGGGAAGTTGGAGGCAAACAGGCTGGCAGGGGAGCAGTTAGACATCAATTAGGCAGGTGGAGAACTAAAAATGCAAAATTTATTTGAAGTTTTATATTTTACATCACTATTGAGGGATACACTATTAATATTTGAGGGTCCCCAGATTCTTTCCTCTCCATTGTGATTATCACCTCTCCTGCTCTATGAGGAATAAAACATCAGAACCTAAGAAGAGTATTTGACTTGAAAAGCAATCAGAACAGAAGAAATATCACACCGTACACTCAGTAGGGGAGTCTCACAGTGAAGAGTAAGAATACTGTAGGAAGCATATTATGCATAACGTTGCATGACATGAAGGAGAGAGTCCATAGAAGTTTAGATTGTGGGCACACTCTGGCATGGTCCAGGAGGTTCTTTGAATTTGCAATTCCCTGGAATGTTAGGATGCTAAACGATAGGAAGGGAGCATAGCTATTAAGAGCAGTAATGTATCAGTGCTACAATGTTGCATTAAGAGTTGTGATATTTGAAACGTGTGAAGACACCAGGAGAAGTTAGCCACCGACACACCAAAGAGCGAGGCCTTAGGAAACATCAACCCTGCTGACATCCTGACCTCAGACTTGTGATAACATAAATTCCGGTTGTCTAAGCCTCCCAACCTGTGGTACTTTGTTATGACAGCACTTGAAAATATTAACTCAGGCTGTGAGGGAGAGGAACCAAGATGGCGGCATAGGCAAAACACCTATCTTACCGGTCATACACAGCAATTTTAAAACTACAACTTAACAAAAGAACAAACACCTTCCAGAACGACCAGAAAGCTGGCCGAGTGAAAATTCCACAAATAAAAGTGAAGATAAGACACTGTGACTCGAAGGAGCAGCGGCGGACAGCGTTGAAAGATTTGCGCGGAGAGAGGTTGGGAGCGCGCGACAGCGGATAGGGCGGGCGGCTGAAAACCGGCCAGTTTTCTTGAACGGGGAGACAAAGACGTCCCACTGGACTGATTCTCCAGCTCTGGGTGAAATCCAGGGAACCCACTATCACACGGGGTGAAAACTGGACAGTGGGAGGGCACACCGAAGCTTGGGTGCTGCAGGGGTCTGCCGGCTTGTGGAGAAGACAAGCTTGCGTGTGACCTTGGGAACAGTACAGCTGCGTTACCATGTAGAGAGCGCTCTGCGACTTGCTCTTTCATTCGGAAAACCGTGAGACTGCTTTGTTTTACGACCCTGGGTGAGACGTTGGGTGTGCAGACGCATTTGGGGAGAGTCTGAATTCCCCGGCAGCCGGTGGAGCTTGGCAGCGGCTCTCTCTCAGAGGTGCTGGCAGTCATTGCCCCCAGCACAGAGTTCCTGGGGCCACATAGGGCGGAGCTAACGCTGTCTGCTTGGCCCGGAGACTCTGCCCATCCAACCTGAGCACAGCTGAACTTCACAGACAATTGGCCTGGAGGTCAATCCCTCCAAGTGCTAACAACGATTAACCTGAGCTTAACTTCAGCAAGACTGTGCAGCCCATATCCACCTCAGGTAACTGGGGAGGCTGACCCACTGTCCCTTGTAGGAAGTCTACCACACAAAGCTAATTGACCAACTCAGGGAAGCAGCCACCATGCAGAGACATGGAAAGAAATCAGATGTGAAAGAAATGGAGGAAAAAAAACGACTGGACATGGAATTCAAAACCATGGTTATAGGGCTTCTCAAGAGGCTTCAACAAAAGGTCGAGGCCTATAAGGAAATAAGCAAGACTGACAAGGAAATGAATGAGTCCTACAAGGAAATGAATGAGACCCTCAAGGATATGAATGAGACCTGCAAGGAAATGATCAAGACCAATGTGGAAATGATCAAGACCAACGTGGAAATGAATGAGTCCTACAAGGAAATGAAGGAGACCCTCAAGGATATGAAGGAGACTCTCAAGGATATGAAAAAGGACCAACCAGAAATTAAGCATACACTGACTGAAATAAAAAATATTATACAAAGACCTAAAAGTGCTCTGGAGCACCCCAAGAACCAAGTTAAAGATTTGAAATACAAAGAGGTAAAATCCACTCAGCTGGAAAAGCAAGAAACCAAAAGAATCCAAAAAATTGAAGAGAGTGTAAGGGGCCTCTGGGACAACCTCAAGCACACCAACATCTGAATTATAGGGGTGCCAGAAAGACAGAGAGACCAAGACAATGAAAACCTATTTGAAGAAATAGTGACCAAAAACTTCCCACACCTGGTGAAAGAAAATGACTTAAAAACCCAAGAAGTACACAGAACCCCAATATATAGGAACCCTAAGAGGACCACACCAAGGCACATCATAATTAAAATGCCAAGAGCAAAAGACAAGGAGAGAATATTAAAAGCGGCAAGAGAGAAACAGTTAGTTACCTATAAGGGAGCACCCATATGATTATCAGTGGATTTCTCAACAGAAACGATGCAGGCCAGACGGGAGTGGCAAGAAATATTCAAAGTGATGAATAGCAAGAATCTACAACCAAGATTACTCTTTCCAGCAAAGCTATCATGCAGAATTGAGGGTCAGATAAAGTGCTTCGCAGATAAGAAAAAGCTAAAGGAGTTCATCACCATCAAACCAATATTATATGAAATGCTGAAAGATATTCTTAAAGAAGAGGAAGAATAAAAAAATAAAAGTGTAAATTATGAACACCAAATACACATCTATCAACAAATGAATCTAAAAATCAAGTGAATTAATAAGCTGATGAACAGGATAAACTGGTGAATGTAACAGAATCACGGACATAAAGAGGGAATGGACTGACAACTCTTGGGGAGAAAGAGGGTGTGGGAAGTGCAGCAAGAAACTGGACAAAAATCTGCAACTATGGGAGAGGACAGTGGAGGCGGGTGAGGGAGGAGGGTGGGATGGGTACCAGGTGGAGGGGTACTATAGGGGGGAAAAAAGGGAACCATGTAATTAATAAACTGAACAATAAAGATGAAAAAAAAAAGAAAAAGAAAATATTAACTCAGGACCCAAACTCATTGTGAGTGGCAGCACAGTTCTTCCTGACCCATATCAAATTATCAGCAAGAGGCATAAATGATTGATTAGGTCCATTAGTAAATTAGTAGTAGATTCGTAGATGAATAGATATGCATTAGTAAATTAGTAGACTCTGGGGCTCTTAAAATCTGACACTTACTTGAGAGACAAGATGTTTGAAAGCATATGGTTTTGAGATCAAAACAAGTAACACTTCAGAACTGTTCAGATGACCTCCATGTGCACCCGCCCGCAGTGCCTCTCCCGTCAAAACAAGGTCTACCAGTTGGCCTGAGAAGGAGTCCGGCAAGGCTCCTGAGAGAATGAGAAAGAGAGACCTGACCCTTGGGGTCTGCTATTTAAGGGATGGCTATTTATCAGTTCTGAGACAGTAAACATTGGAATCACTTTTTGACAGCCCTTCTAACATCAAAATAGATTTTATTTTCCCAGATCACGAATCCTACTGAGGTTTATAAAATGCTTTGAAGTATTTAAGAGTCTCAGATGGAACACATAAGTTGATTATTTGCTGAGTGCGCCCCCAATTTGCTCAGGACGATCACTGAATGAAATCAGGATCTGAAAGGCTCGGCCTAGCAGAGGAGCCCTTACCTGTGGACTGCTGACAGCACAGTGTGTGCGACTCCCAGCTTTCAGCAAGTGTTGCGTGAGCTCTGCAGTTATAAAAGGGAGATGGCTAATGCCTGAAAGAGCTCCCTGTTATGGAACTGATGTCCAGCATGCATTATGTAGGACCTCAAATGTTAAGCCCAGGCCAGAGCAATTCTAATGCCCAGAAATGGACTCGGGGAACTGGGTTAGCATTCCAGGCACCTCCCTGCACAGAGAGGTGCCTCTCACACCATCTGCAGCTTTCAAACCTTAGGAAATATTGATATTTGGGGAGATCTCTTTTGTTGTGAGTCTCATCTGACCCTATGATCATCTGTGTTGTGAAATAGGCCAAGAAGAGCTGAGCTACCCTGTTCACATATCATTCATTCAACTAAGACGAGAACGGCCATGCCTTGGCTAGAAGGGTCATGCCCTAGAGCAGTGGTCGGCAAACTCATTAGGCAAGAGAGCCAGATATCAACAGGACAACAACTGAAATTTTTTTTGAGCCAAATTTTTTAAACGTAAACTTCTTCTAATGCCACTTCTTCAACATAGACTCACCCAGGCTGTGGTATTTTGGGGAAGAGCCACACTCAAGGGGCCCAAGAGCCGCATGTGGCTCGCGAGCCGCAGTTTGCCAGCCATGGCCCTAGAGTAAAGACGGCTGAGACCCATTCTTCAAAAAAGCTTACAAAACGTGGGTTAAAAGACACTTTCTGTTGTTGTAAGAATGTAAAAGAATCTTGTGATTACAAAATCAGGTCTTTATAAGAGTGTTTTCAAGCCCCATATTTTGCATCTTGTTGAGATGTTATGGCTAAACGACAGTTTAAAAAAAAATTCATTTCCCTTGTGTGTGCTTTATTTCTAGTCATTTAATAAAATAGTATATTCAAGTAATGACACCACTATTATTTTACCTGAAATTCTGTTAAAGGTATTTTATAGCAGCTTTCTTTCTTCCCTACTTGCTTGGCATTAAGCAATATATTTTTAAGCACCTTAAGGCTTTCAACAGCTCCACATCCTTTCAGAGTAAGCCAGTGGCACATTTAGCCTAATGCTACTGATGCGCTTAAAGCCAAGAGAGCAGTGAATCTTCACTTAGTGATGCCGTGGCATATGCCCCTGCCTTATATTGCCACCCTTCTGAAGACATAATCCCTCCAACCCCCCTGGCTCCCTGACAAAAGGCTCTGCAAACATGCTGGTGGACCTAGCAGCTGTTCTACCCTGAGCTGTGGACACTGGAGTTTACACCAGCTGCCATGCTTCTTCCCACCACATAACAGATGCCACTCAAGTGCAGCCAGTGCTCTGGGATCAAGGGGACTCAGCTGTGTAGACACGAAGGGATAGCCGCTGGGTTGAAAGGGACAACTCATGACCTCCCACCACCAGATTACCACTTGCCTACTGTGTGTTAATTGAAAAATGACAGTCCTCACCTCTTTGGTGTTGTTGTTAATCCTTGCCTGAGGATGTCGTTGCCATTAATTTTTTTAGAGAGAATGGAAGGCTGGGGGAGAGCCAGAGAGAAACAATCATGTGAGAGAGAGACACGGGTTGGTTGCCTCCCGCATGCACCCTGAAGGGGCCAAGAATTGAGCCTGCAACCGAGGTACATGCCCTTGAACAGAACTGAACCCCTCTGAGGGCCAATACTCGCTCCACTAAGCCAGACTGGCTAGGGCCACGCTTCTGTTATTATCAGTCCCTGTGTCCTATCACTAGAAACATGTCCTTTTATGTTGTGAGGGAATATTCTTGGTTCTAAGTGGCTTAGTCTTGGTTTGAACATTTGTCAAGGTCCTTTGACATAAGGTAAAAAAAAAAATAAGAAAACATCATAGCGACAGTTACACCGGGTCTGGTAAGCTATAGAGAACAAGGGTGACCCACTTTATCCCTCTGGTATCCTTATACCACCGCCCTTTTTTCCAGAAATTCACTCAATTAGAAATCAGGCCTTAGTCACAACTTCAGTTTAGTGCGTCTTATGTCACAGACACGCGTTCCTGCTCTTCCTCACCCCATTTGGCTAACAAGCAATTCATTAAAAGACTAAGTCTCTGAATTACAGGTGACTTTTCCCCTCCTGTATACCTATGTCACCAAAAACCTTAGCTGAGGACTTTTCAATCTGGTTTGGTCAGCTTTAATTTTGCACACATTGTAGACTCTCAGTCTTCCTCAGATGTTCAGAGCTTTTCATATGAATGGGTGGGTTTCCCTAGAAGTATGTTACCATTTTCTCTATTTATAAATATCTGTATCTGAATCAGCCAAATCACCGTGGTTAATCACCTTGGACCCAAGTGTAATTCTTTGTGTACAAATTGTGTGTGTGTGTGTGTGTGTGTGTGTGTGTGTGTGTGTGTGTGATTAGACATTGGTGTATTGATCATTGAACAAATATATTTTCAGCAGGTTGACCTAGAGCAAGACATTGGATGTTATTATCAAGGGCATAGACTAGTATTAGATTAGTAGAGCACATTGTCAAAGAGCTATAGATAAGGACAGAAAGAATAGCCCATATATATGCATATATGTAGCTATTTTTGAAAGACAAAAGCTTTCATAACTTAAAATAAATTTACTCTGATCATAGCACACATCCCGTAGAATTCAGCATTTGAAAGTGTACAATTCAGTGTCTTTCAGTAAATTCACAAAATGAAACACCATCACCACCTAATCCCTGAACATGTTCATCACTCTAGAAAGCTCCCCGTACCCACTACTAGCTCCTTCCCCGTCCTGCTCTGCTGACCTCCGACACCCACGGGTCCACTATATCTGTGTGGCTTTCTATCTGCTCCTTTTGTGGAAATAGAGTCACATATGTGGCTTTTTAGGACTGGCTTCTTTCACTCAGCGTAGGCTTATAAGGTTCATTCATGTCTTTGCCATTTTCACTGATGCCACAACCTATAAGATTTTATTCATTAAAATAATGTATACATTTGATGTCAATTATTCATCTCTCAGAGACTAACCCGAAGGACATCAAAGGCTTTGTGAGTGTGGAGTAGGCACGGCTAGCAATTAATGTTTTAGACCTTTCCAGAATAAATTTAAAAATCTAAAGATTTCTATTAGAATTGTCACCTGAAAAGACCAACTATATTCTGACTGAGTTTGGATGATATAGTCAGAGACTCTTGGTGATATTCTACATGTTTATTAAATAATAAGTATTTCATCAAAGCCAGGTATGGACTTTCTAAAAAGAGGTGCGGTGGAGTTGCGTGATTTCCGTAGGGGACTCAGACTCATCGAGGGGTAATTCTGTCTGACATTTTCTCTCTCAAGTTATTGCGTATGCCAGATGACTGAAATATTTCACATCCATATGGCCCTCTGAGCATTTTCAAGTTCTGAGTTATTACGTGCTGAGTAAATTATCTTCTGTGGTAAAGCCAATCCTATAAAGAGTAGAAAAATGGTATGCAGAACCAATAGGTTTTCATACTTAACACTGACATAGTAAAATATGCATTGGGGGTCTTGTAGCAAATCCAGTTCCACATCGTTGTCTCCTCTATACGTAGGCACCAGGCTCTGTGCTGAGTGGGTACAGATGAGCCACCCAGTTGGTACTTCTGAGAGCTTCTAGACGGGAAGTCATTTAAAATAGCTAATGTTTATAGGCCTTCACTAACCCCTAGCTGATCCCAGAGGAACGGGGAGGCAGCGTGACATCAGGAAAGACACCACAGGAAGAAGATCTTTAAGCTGAAATTTGCAAAGTGACTAGAAATATGTCACCTAAAACGAAGTCAAGTGCATTCCAGAAACACGGAACCGTACACACATATAAAGTATTGTTGTTTTCTTATGCTGCATCCATTGATCTCTTTTCCTCCTTAAAAACCTGATTTTTCTCAGTTGTGAACCCACTTCCACACTGTCATGTGGGAATCTGAACTCACATGCATCTCAAGAAGTGGGCTGAATTGATCTAAGTTTAATGAAGTGAAAATGCGCCCCGATTCTGACCAATGGCGAGTGAAAGAAAGCTTATTGAGGGGTTTTCTAAAAAGTTTTGCCATTCCTGAGTGAAAATAAAGAAATGATGAGCTCACCTCTCTGAAGATGGTCATGTCTGAATCCAATGTCTGAAATGTATGCAGCACCTTCCCATGCGCCTAAAATGGAAGCCGACTCTGAAACTGACCAAATGGAAAATGGAAAAATACTAGATCCTTAATAATATACTGGAGGTGTGAACCCATCAACCCAGCAGCCCTGCCTCTGGGCCTCTGTGAATATATCTATAGCTTCGTATCCTCCACACTCATCCATGATCTGAAATGACAACATGTTTACATATAGAATACATATACACACATAGGCTATATCAAGTTAGTTTATATACTAGCATGTATCACTAAGAATATGTGTCATTTATACGCCTAATGAAACAAAAGTTAATTATAATTGTTTCACCAAGATTATGTGTTTTCTCACTGAGCAGAAGTTGAAATCAATTCTGATATGCAACAGAAACCCACTTTCTCTTTTATAAGCAGTATTGGAAGAACTCGGCTGAAGTACAGCCAGCCCCTCTGTCCCCTGCCCCCAGTACCACACTATGACATGTTAGAAAATTGAAGATTTCTACCATCACACAAAGGACCAAAAGCAGAAAGTGCACTATCTGGGTTCTGCTTGAGTAATTGTTTGATTTTAAAAAACAAAAAGACAAAGAGATATAACACCCTTTGACTTGTGCCTCCAAGTATCCAAAAAGTTCTGTCTCACAATTTAGAAAGCCAGACACAGACTGTCCTGGAGAGTAAAAGGCACCCTGAAGGTTCCATCACAGCATGCTTTACCCTCAGAGTCAGTGTGACAGAATGCATTCAGACAATTTCAAAAGCCACTGATGCTCATCAGCCTAATTAACCTGATATTTTCTTTGCTTCTGTCACACATGTGGCTTTTTTTTTTTTTTTTGAGGCATTGGTAGTTGAATTTTGAATAAGACAGTAAATTTCCCATCCTAGGGATTTTCAGATCTTATCATGAAGTAGGGAATCACTCTATTTATTCAGTGATGATAGTCACAAGAAGAGCAAAGGCATGGTAGCAGGTATCTGAGAGCGTGCTGTGGTCATGTGCTTGAAGGGTCCCTGAATGGCAGAGGGGCAGAAGGAAGAGAGGTTTTCCGCTCCGCGGTCCTTAGAAGGACAGAGCATGAAACCTGGCATCCAGAGCCACAGCATCTCCCGCACACGGGGAGACTTCTCCCAACCTGTTCTTAGTATTTTGCTAGTCACAAGTTGCTTCTGAAGGAATAGATGGAAATATTTCCTTTAATAAGACTAATGAAATATCATTAGCCTTATTAAAATTAGCATTTGTAAAAGTGAGAAGTGATTTATTTTCTGCTTGGAAATAAGTAGCAAAAAATTACTATCTGGCATCCTTCCAGTTTGCCAACAAAGCAGTAAACTTAAATAAAATGAGTCTCTCGGTTGGTAATTTTAAATAAATCACTGCCCATTGCAGTCCAGCTGTAAGTGTACATTTATAAGACAGCTCAGTTTTTTAAAAGGTGATCAAGATTTACAAAGAATCAAATGATAAACCAAAAGGTTGTTTCATCTATTTTGACTTAATGAAGACTTTTTGAAGAAAACTTATATTAAAATATTTATTGGGTCTTTTTGAATTCAGACCAATAATCTGAATGAAATGAGCTTCTGCGCTCTCTCTCTCTCTCTCTCTCTCTCTCTCTCTCTCTCTCTCTCTCTCAGTATTAACTCTTTTTAAAAAAATATATTTTATTGATTTTTTAAAGAGCGGAAGGGAGAGGGATAGAAAATCAGAAACATCAATGAGAGAGAGACATCGATCAGCTGCCTCTTGCATGCCCCCTACAAGGGATGTGCCCGTAGCCAAGGTACATGCCCTTGCCAGAACTGAACCCAGGACCCTTCAGTCCACAGTCCAATGCTCTATCCACTGAGCCAAACCAGTCTTGGTTCATAGTGTTAACTCTTATGTGCCCTAAGAGTTAATGAACATATTGTAGCGTTTAGTGTTATTATCGAGTTAATGTCAAGCACAGCTCAGAGATAAATGAAGGCAAGCTGAGACTGCAGGATCTCCCAGTAAACTACTCCATCTTGTTTCACAAGCTTCTACCACATGTCTCTTGGTTCTTCAGTGAGCCTACCAAACTTCTGAGGGCAAAATGTGTTGCATTTCCCAGGGTTCTCATGCCTCTTCCAACGAAACAGGGTAACACATGCTGAGCCACTTCAAATGGGCTTATGGTAGAGCCATGGACGCCTTCTCTACACGTCTGCCTTTTCCTCCACGTTGCTCCCTGCCTCGGACCACTACCTGTGGGGGTTAGACAGCTTTCCTGTAGAGCTGTGTGCTTGTCCCACCAGGTCTGTCTAACTAGTAATGAGAATACCAAATCCTAGGAACTTTCATAAGATATCTTTAACCCTCCAAAGCACCCTAGAAAACAAATATCTATGTAGATAACAAATCCAAGTATTCAAAAAGTGGAAGAGCTTGCTCACGGCAGCAGAGTGGAGAGCAGAGGAGCGAGCCATGTTTCAGACCCAGATCTCCCTCGGCCAGCTCTCCAAACCTGGAAAGAGGTCACGGGGTCAGACCCAGGTAGTTATTTCTCTTCTAATTATCTAGTCAATTAGGTTGATCAATATAAGGAAAATTTCTCTCTCTCTCTTTTTTTAACAAAAGCACATATATCTCAAACTCCACAATCCCATTCTATATAATAAAAGAGAAACATGCAAATTTGACCATACCTTCACTCCTGATTGGCTATGCTACCAGCCAATCAGGAGCAGGGGAGGGGCCAAGTACCATGAGCACCAGGCCCTGGGGGTGGAGATGAATCGACAGTGGCGGTGAGCGCCCAGCCCCCAGGGCCGGGTAGTCACAGGCAGTCGAGGCTGAGCTGAGCAGGGCGAAGGCTGGAGGTGAGCCATCAGTTGGACATCCCCTGAGGGCTCCCAGTATGTGAGAGGGGGCAGGTTAGGTTGAGGGACCACCCACCCCCAGTGCACGAATTTTGTGTACCAGGCCCCTAGTTTTCTTATATAAGGAAACCTCTAAAATCTATCAGAAGTGATGCCCAAGAAAGAATATACACTATAATTTTTTAAAATTATAATAGAGAATGTAATATATGGGAGAAAAGGGAAGCTAAATGGTGGAGAAGAATGTTTTATTTGTTTAATGTGATTTAAAATGAGGATAGTGGCACTTTTGAATGGGATTGGGAGTGCTGGAGGGAACATGCTAGTAATTGGATAAAATTAGGACTAGATATTTAAAAAATGGAGAAAATGAAAAGGCATTTTTCAATAATTAGAAACATGGAACAGTTATCTCTTTGATAGAGGGAAAAGGGTGGCAATAATTAGAAACATGGGACAGTTACCTCTTTGATAGAGGAAAAGGGTAGCAATAATTAGAAACATGGGACAGTTACCTCTTTGATAGAGAAACAGGGTGGCAATTAATTGATGTGGTCAGAAACAAACAGGACAGAACAAGAGAGCGCCACCACAAGGCGAGCCTGGGGGGGGGGTCAGTGACAACCCAACAGCAGCCACGTTTGGTGAAATAGCCAAGTGCAGCCCCAGCCACTCCTGAAATGAGAGCAGAAAACGGGGGCAGAAGCTTGTAGCCAAACAGAACGTTTAAGTCTGAAGATTGATCACTGTCCAGGCAGGACCTGTAAATCCACTACTAATTCTCTGGGTCCCATGGAAACGAGTTCTAAAACAAGCATAAATTGCAGCTAAATGGTCTTCTTAAAATTCATAATGAACCTCTAGACACCTTGACAAAGGGCTGTGATGGCAAACAACAATGCACAGGGCTGCCGGATACACCGGGAAACAGCAACACGCCTGTTCTGGAAGCTTCCATCCATCTGGGTTTAGACAGCTCTGCAAGGCCATTCCCAAAGCAAGGTGGCCCTGACCCCTCCAATTAAAGCGCTTGTCATTTAGCAGCAATTATCTAATGGATTTCCCTCCCGTGGATGTATTCCAAGTCTCTCATTTCCAAATGAGGAGCGGGCAGCACCCTGTCTCCTGGGGAGATGGTGTGAGGGGGGTCCCCGTGGCTTTGCTTCTCCCAGCAGAGCTGGGATGACACAGAGAGAGGGCTGGGGGTATACGTGACTATCACTTGTCGCCTGAGCTGGGCTTCCTGTGTTATCTGTGCTGACTGACATATGAATGGGATAGAAGGCACACACAGTTCTTAAGAAGGGGCCTCGCTCCATACACGGACTGGCAGCAGGTCAAAACAGATTAGCGGCCTACAATTTGAAATATGTATTAATGTGACATGCAAACCATATGTTCAATTCCTAAGGGATGTTTCTCTGCTAATATTGGAAGCCTTCTAAGCTGACTACAGAACTTGGTCTTCTGTTTTCAAGAGAATTGCTAAGTAGAAAAATCATAAACCCTTAGCCTGATCTCTTGGTAAGAAAAAGATGGAGTTGGAGCCATGGCCAGTGTATCTCAGTGGACTGGGGGTTGTCCAATGCACCGAAAGGTTGCTGGTTTGGCTCTTGGTCAGGGCCCATGTTTGGGTTGTGGGCTCGATCCCTGGCATGTAGGAAAGAGGCAGCCGATTGATGTTTCTCTCCCTTTCTCTCTAAAAATCAATGCCATTCTTTTTAAAGAGGAAGTTGTAAACGTAAGACTTGTCTTTTAGTTTGGGTTCCCAGGAAAACAGAGCTGGAAGGGAGAACGGGTGGGCTGGTGGTTTATTCGGAAAGGGTAATCCCAGGACAGCAAGCGTGTGGAAAAGGGAGGGAGGGAGGGAGGGGAGGAGACAGTGCCAGGTGCAGTTGTGAGCTACCGTGCTGGCTACTGCTCTGCAGTGAGTCATGCGGAGGGGACAGCGGGTCGCCCAGTGGAGATACCCACTGGGCCTCACTGCCAGCCCCGGCAGGAGAAGAGAAGAGCCTGGCCCCCTCCTGACTCTCCTGTTCTCTCCTTTCCTGTGGGTGGGCCTTTGCGCCACTGGAAGGAATTTCCTTACATTTCCGTATGGCATCATTGGGCCCTGTCCTCTGTGAGTTTATATGTCGGATCCCACACTCTACATGGGATGCTTCATTCAAATCTAGAAGAAGTGAAAGGTGACAGGTGGCTGGCCATTGTGGCTGCAAGGCAGGGGTCTGAGCAGAACAGCCGAACATTCCCCTGGAAGTGATTGGCCACCCCCAGATGGTGGAAACTTTGGGCCAAAGGAGTTGGGGAGGCACCTGAAGCAGAGGAAGTAGCCAAGCAATCCCAGAAAGTCCCCGAAGTCTGAGTCAGACCAGTAAGGGACAGACACACTGCATTCATTGGTGATAATGAAGGCAGACTTGCTTTGGGGGGATGAGAAGTAAGATATAACTCAGCATCGCTGCCGCCTCAGGAGGTGCCAGATAAATGATCAGAGCGAGCAAGCCCAGGGGACACGCTTTCTGAATCAGCAATAAAAACAGTGATTTGCTCACTCTTGTTTTGATTTGTAGGGGTGACTGGATGGGGATATTATATTTGTTTTATCACTGGGAGCACAGGGCTTTGATTGAAATGTTTAGCGGAAGGAATCATGAGAGAGGATGGAGGGTTAAGTGTCACCTCATGGGAAATGATAGTTATAAGTAATTCAACTCCAGCACACTGTGAAAATCAAAAGGGATAGTCCCCAGAGAAAGCCTCTGTTATAAAAATTCTTTCATTTTCATCATTCAACAAAAATGTGTTGAAATATAAAGCTGCCAGGTTAAATACCTCACAGGATCCTTTTTTAGTTTTAGCACTGTGTTGGGATTTCACTTACACATATAAAGTTAGTTTTGTTTTCTCTAGTTGTATATTTTCTCAGAGATAAAGTCAGAAAGAGGAAAGTGTATGAAATCCCTCATTTGACAGGCTCCTGGATTGAGCCAAAATAATAAGCACTTTCAATGCATATATTTATAACTTTATTAGAATACTTTGAAGGGAAGGAAAAGAACTTTCAGAAAGTACACAATATATCATTAGAGGTTCTAGTACAGTAAAGCCACGTTATTAACTGATTGCATATTTGTGAATTCATCTACATATAAAATTCTATATAATAAAAGAGAAACATGCAAATTTGACTGTACCTTCACTCCTGATTGGCTATACTAGCAGCATAATGGGGGCGGGGCCAAGTGGCATGAGCGCCAGGCCCTGTGGGTGGAGATGAAAGGGCAGTGACGGTGAGCGCCCAGCCCTTGGGTGCTGTGAGGGGAAGTTGCGGCAGCAGCAGCAGCAGCGGTGGTGGTGGTGGTGGCAGGGAGTGCCCAGCCACTGTGAGCGGAAGTGGCAGTGAGCGCCCAGCCCCTGGGGCCGGGTGGTCGCAGGCAGCCGGACTGAGCTGAGCAGGGCATTGGCTGGGAAGTCAGCACAAACATCTGAGAGATGTGTGCATGCTCAAATATGTACAGGCACGATCAGGCAGGCTGGGGGTGAGCTATCAGTTGAACATCTCCTGAGGACTCCCAGTATGTGAGAGGGGGCAGGTTGGGTTGAGGGACCACCCACCCCAGTGCATGAATTTCACGCACCGGGCCCCAAGTTTATTTATAACCAAAAGTCAATACACAGGCACACCCATGGGTCTCTGGGACATACAGACGGATGGACAATCATCGAAGTACACATTCCAGCTAGGAGCAAGGCAGCACCCTGCTTCCCTGTTTCTGCTCTCATTCTGTCAACAATGTCCCTGTCACAGCCTCCTTCTAGCCACGTTTTTCATACTCGTTGTGCATTTTGTTGGTGACTTCACTGTTTCAGCTGGCCTATGGCTGCCGGGCCACTTGGTGCTGCCAAGCACAAAAGCGCTGTGATGTTAAATAAGATCATGTTCATCAGTTTACCAACACCTTGCCACCGGAGGCTCATAGACACCTAACTATGAATTCTCGCAAGGAGAATTCTGAATTTGATAATTCAGTGTTCCTGATGATTTTATAAAACAAAATTCCCGTAAATAATGAAAATCGTCTGTGCTTGGGAAAGAGAAGCATCTGAAAATTAAGATGATTCCAAACTCTGAAAACTTGGCCTGGGATGAGATCTGACACTGACAGATTGCAGAGTAATAAAGGAGCTCAATTTTCTATCTCTTTCTTCCTTTGCTCCCTTCCTAACAGAGCGTTTATAGGCTACTGAACAGAAAATATATAGGATAATGATGGAACAAAGAAGGTCCAAGAAAGGCATTCTCCTTCGGAAGTTCAAAACTGATTGAGAAGTCAGCACAAGCATCCGAGAGATGTGTGCACGCTCAGATATGTGCACGCACGATCAGTCACACCGTCAGAAAGCAGTAGCATTCCTTCTGACTGACGTGCCTTCCTTTCGTGGACTGTATAAATGGACTGCCGTGCTGCTTTTGCTCAAGGAAAATTATTAAGTCAAACCAGAAATTGGCAGAGATGCAGATACAACAGTCAATCCGGAGACAATCTATGAGAAGGCTGAGCAGACAAAGGTTGAGTCCCGAGAGAATGGGAGCAAGATGAATTGCCGTGCTCTGCAGAATGCCTTAGGATGTGTCAGCCTTCCGCAGATGCTTTCAAAACGAGAGGCTTGTTCACAGGGAAGTTATCTTTGCGATACGAAAAGGATGCCAAGTAACACCAGCCTGTCCTGAAACTGAGGCGTTACTTTTATCTCCAGGGTGGGAACAGTTGGCTTCCTGGAAGACTGGTGGTTTTATCAAAAACATTGTTTGAAAATTAAGGGGGAGAACGAACAGTACGACATATTAATGCTCACCATATGACAAACCATATGCCATTACATTCTTCAAACCCCGTTTCCAAGGGACATTGGGAGAAGAATTAATGTAGAATCCTGCAGCTCACTTTATTAAAAAAAAATACAAAAAACTCACAGGACCAAATTTTTGGTTTGTCACTATGGTTAGGCTAGTGCAACAATGCAAAGAAATTTGTCTGGTAATAATCTACCACATTAAGCACCTATTTAAAACTAATTTTCACCGAAACCGGTGTGGCTCAGTGGATAGAGTGTTGGCCTGCAGACTGAAGGGTCCCAAATTCTATTCCAGTCAAGGGCATGTACCTTGGTTGTGGGCACATCCCCAGTTGGGGGTGTGCAAGAGGCAGGTGATCGATGTTTCTCTGACATTGATATTTCTGACTTTCTATCCCTCTCCTTTCCTCTCTGTAAAAATTCAATAAAATATATTTTTAAAATAAATAAATAAAACTCTACTTTTTCTCATGAATTTTAACTATAAAAGTTTTTAAGTTAAAGGCTTAAAATTAAAGGAAAAGACCACCAGGCATCAAGTGATCTGCTTCAAGTCCTCATTTATTTCGAATTCTCACTGAAGGCACTAAAGAAAAAATAACAGGGAAAGTCTTCATTGCCATTCTAAGCTCAGCAGGAGGACTGTCCACTTTTTGTTGCTGTTGGTAATCCTCACCTGAGGAAATTTTTTCCATTGAGTTTTAGAGAGAGTGGGAGGGAGGGGAAGGGAGAGAGAAAGAAAGGAGAGAGAAACATCCTTATGAGAGAGACACATGGATTAGTTGCCTTCCACATCAGGGCAGATGATTGAACCTGTAACCTAGGTGCATGCCCTTGACTGGGAACTCAACCTGCATCCCTTCAGTGTATGGACCAATGCTCTAACCACTGAGCAATGCAGGCCTGGGCAAGGACCATCCACTTTTCAAATTCTTAGAGTATTGTACAGTTGATTCTTTAAATATATATATATATATATATATATATATATATACACATATATATCTTAATATATATCTTAATATATATAATTGATTTTTTACAGAGAGGAAGGGAAAGGGATAGAAAGTCAGAAACATCACACCCCCTACTGGGGATGTACCCACAACCAAGGTACATGCCTTGACTGGAATAGAACCTGGGACCTTTCAGTCCACAGGTCAATGTTCTATATACTGAGCCAAACCGGTTTCATCTGTACAGTTGACTCTTGAACAATGTGAGATTAGGGGCACCAACATGATACAGTTGAACAATCTCAGTATAACTTTTGACTCCCCCAAAATTTAACTACTAATAGCCTGCTATTGACCAGAAGCCTTATCAATAAATAACATAAGCAATGAATTAACACATATTTTGTATGTAATATGTATTATATACTATATTCTTACAATAAAGTAAGCTAGAGGAAAGAAAGAGCTATTAAAAAGCATAAGAGAATTAAATTTACAGGACTGTACTGTATTTATTGATACCATAAGTTTATGTTGTCTGTTTACAAGATGAATTGTCTGTCAGCACCTATATCTACATTGTCTTATATGATACAAAACACTAAGATGTTATATGTATTATAATACTAGACATCAAAAATGAAAAGAGAATGTGCAAAAGAAATTCATATTTATTTATATGTCTAATGATTCATTGATAATGAAGAAGCAGCAATATGATTTCTTTAATGCAGGCCTCATGGAACCAATATGATTGCTTTACAGGAGTAAGGGAATCTCCAAAAAAAGTTTCTAATAACTTCATTGAAATAAAATCTGCACATATAAGTGGACCCGTTCAAACCTGTGTTTTTCAAGGTCAACTGTACTCATTTTCTACTGCTGTGTAGCAGCTCACCACCAGAGTAGTGGCTTGAAAGAACACCCACGTGCCATTCCATAGTCCAGGTCTGGCTTAACGGGATTCTCTGCTTTAAGTCCCACTGGGCTGAAACGAAGGGGCCAGCCTGTCTTCATTTCCTCCTGAAGCCTCGTCTATTTCCCAAGCTCACTGGTGTTGCCGCTCTCCTCTCCTGGACTCTAGAACTTCGCCACGGGAGGTTTACAAAAATCCACGCCACGTCTGCCCCCTTTTCTTCTAGGTCAGCAGGAGCATGTCTCTCAGGTGCCCCACCTTCTTTAAAGGGCTCGTCTCACCCAAGTTCGTCTCATCTTGTTTAGCTCAGAGTCAACTGAGTAGTAACGTTGTCATGGGAGTGACCTCCCATCCTATGTAATACAGCCCTTGCCCACTCTACAGGGGAGACAGCCAGACAGGGTGTGTCCATCATTGGTGGGCGGATCCTGGAGGCCATCCGAGAGATCGGCCAACCACAGTGTTACTCCTGAGGGGTGTAGGCCAGGTGAGACCTCATCTAGGTGCGGGTTAGTCTTAGCATCATTGCGCTTGAGATAAGTAGAAAGAATAAGTAATGGTACCTATTATAAAATGTAGTTGGCTATGTAAGGGACCACGTATAAGAATATTTTCAGGGTCCACTAAAATGTAAAGTTTGCTAGAGTTTAAGAACATACATACACACACACACACACACACACACACACACACACACACACACACACAGGATTTCCCAGCAAAATGCTTTGATTTCCTGGACCCTGGCCTCCATTGGGATGGGTGGGTGAAGCTGGATTGCTTTAACATGTTTCTTTCTTTGCTTAAGAACTCTCCACTGTCACCCCTCCCATGACAGTCCAGAGAACCCCCTATTTCCGTCTTAACTTTGTCGTTAGTTTTCTTGCTTTAACTTGTGCAATTACTCTGGCAAAGAAATGGATAAAAGTGATGTCCCAGCTTTGATCTTTGTAGTCACTGGTACATTAGGCTAAGATCGAACCGGTGAGGGCAAATAATTATTTATTGGGGATAACCCTAAAATACCCTTATGTCATATGCCTCTGAAAATGTTTTATGGACTTAAATTTACACAGATTCATTTTCATACAAAGCTTTCAAAATTTACTTGGCCCTTGAACAAGCCAAGATCCAATCAGTTCTTTTATCTAAATGAATAAATAGAACATTATATGCCAATACAGAAATATATTAGTAAGGCTTCACTTAAGAGAGGACTAAGATTTATAATAAATCTTGTTTAAATGAAAGCCCTTCAATCATTTCTTTGAAGAGTAAAAAAGAACTATTTTATCTATCATCTTATGAATCCCCTTTTAGTAAACAACTACAGTATTTGAATTATTAATCACCTCCTATTTGCTTACAAATACTCTGTACAAAAAAATTAGAATAATAGATGGATAATACAGTAATCCTGTTGTTTATATCATCACATTACAGAAGCAGAATGACAGTTTAGGATTATTAAAAATAATCTACTTCAAATATCTAATTTGCTAAAAGAAAATTTAATATTTGAATAATAGTAAATGAAGACACCAAGACAAAATCAGAGCACGGATATAAAAATTATCCATCGGCAATGTCTAAAGAAAGTCATTTTAATATATAATAAATTATTTAAAAATAATTAAAATATCTCAAAAATAGTGATTCCACCTCATTCTACAGGAATTGTGATTTCCTGGCACCGTGTGGTTTTGTCTGGGGAAGCCTGGTGCAGGGAAGGGGCAGCCCAGTGGAGGGAAACTCAGCTTTTCACAGGGCTCCCCCAGTTTGGTCTTAGAATTCAGCAGCTCTCCTGAGCAAGAAGAAAATAAGAATTAAGTCAAAGCCTTCTAAATCAGCTCAATAATTGACTCCTAACAGTGTGTGAGTGTATATTTTGAGTCAATAAGCAACATTTTGCCCAAGTTCCCCAATCCTCTGGCCACAGAGCGAATCCTGTTAATGCCAGGGGAAGGAGAGAAGGATTGGTGGGTCCTCAGACAGCCTGGGCCTGGCCAGAGGAGGTGGGCAGCCAGAGGAGGTGGGCAGCCAGAGGTCCTCTCCCGGCGTCATTCCTCCTTCCCTAATTGGGTCACGCTTGTGCTCTGCGCGGTGACAGTTCTGTAAGACAGAGATAGGGTCCCGGCCACAGTCCTCTCCTCCCCCAGCGCCTGTGATGTCCTCAGAGAGGCCACGGAAGATCATCAGCAGCAGCCACGATGGAAGGCTTCTTCTTGACTTAAAGGAAGGATCGATTTCATTTTTATTTCCCCTTTTAAATAGGAATCCATAGCACTTAGACAAAGTCCACTCTCTGAAAGGTTAAGAGTGTGTGTGTGTGTGTGTGTGTGTGTGTGTTGTGTGTGTGTGTTGTGTGTGTGTCATGTGTGTCATGTGTGTTGTGTGTGTGTGGTATGTGTGTGTGTTTTTTGTGTGTGTGCATTGTGTGTGTATATGGGGTGTGTGTGCGTGCGTCGTGTATGGTGTGTGTGTGTAGTATGTGTGTGTTGTGTGTGTGTTGTGTGTGTGCGTGCGTTGTGTGTGTGTTGTGTGTATGGGGTGTGTGATGTGTGTGTGTTGTGTGTGTGTCACGTGTGTTGCGTGTGCGCATGTGTGTGTGGTATATGTGTGTGTGTTTTGTGTGTGTGCATTGTGTGTGTATATGGTGTGTGTGTGTGTGCATTGTGTACGGGGGTGTGTCTTGTATGTGTGTGTTGTGTGTGTGTTGTGTGTGTTGTGTGTGTGTTGTGTGTCCATTGTGTGTGTATGGGGTGTGTGTTGTGTGTGTGTTGTGTGTGTGTTGTGTTATGTGAGTGTGTTGTGTGTGTGTATGGGGTATGTGTGTGTGTGTATGGTATGTGTGTGTGTGTGTGTGTGAGTGTGTATGGTGTGTGTGTGTGTGTATGGTGTATGTGTGTGTGTGTGTGTGTGTATGGTGTGTGTGTGTGTGTGTATGGTATGTGTGTGTGTGTGTGTGAGTGTGTATGGTGTGTGTGTGTGTATGGTGTATGTGTGTGTGTGTGTGTGTATGGTGTGTGTGTGTGTGTGTGAGTGTGTGTGAGTGTGTGTATGGTGTGTGTGTGTATGTATGGTGTGTGTGTGTGTGTGTATGGTGTATGTGTGTGTGTGTGTGTGTATGGTGTGTGTGTGTGTGTGTGTGAGTGTGTGTGAGTGTGTGTATGGTGTGTGTGTGTATGTATGGTGTGTGTGTGTGTGTGTGTATGGTGTATGTGTGTGTGAGTGTGTGTGTGTATGGTGTGTGTGTGTGTGTGTGTGTGTATGGTGTGTGTGTGTGTGTCTGTGTGGCTCTTTATTGAATTCCTGCTCACAGGCTGTTTGGTTCGCAGCCAGTTGGGCAGCGTTGTGTTTGCACCGGTGATTGATCGGTTGCCATGTGCCCTTCAGATAAATCTCAGAGCGGTTCCCAGCGCGGCCGAGCCTGATTTTCACAGAAATAATTGCAAAGGCACCGGGGGCTCCTGGAGAGCGCCGTCTCCGGAACCCGGTCAGAGCGGCGTGAGAAACAGGGTGCCGGCAGGACCGTTTTTCAGGAGGACAAGTGGATTCCCGGGGAGATGCAGAGCGCGCTCTGCCACCCTCCGAGGGGGGCAGATGGAGAAATGCCCTCCCGGCCTACATGTCGAGAGACGTAAACTCTCTTTTCAGGGCTCCCTCCATGTGCTCCCCATTCCAGTTACCGCAGGAAAGTGGCGAACGCCCTGCTCACGGGCATCCCCAGTTTTATCATGCAGTGACATCATCTACCCTGACCCATCTCTGGGCATCGGTGCTGCCCGGGGCCCTGGGCGCCCACAGGGGGAGAGAGAACTGAGCCGCCAACAGCATCGCTGTTGCTCCAAGGTGTGTGTGTGTGTGTGTGTGCTTCTCAGGACCCGTTGGCTCAGCCCCTCAAGCAGGTGAGCTGCAGGGAACAACTGCAGGATTTGAATCACGAACACACGAGGAGCATGAGTTTGTCGGAACGGACATGTGATGTTCTGTGACAAACACAGCCAGAGAAGGGGTTCGTTCCCACATAGTCCGTGACGATGGGGAGGAAAACATGGGCTTGAGACAACTGGCAATGGGGACGGGTCTGAGCCGTGCAGGGGGATCGTAATTCTAAACCTTCAGCGTGGCCCTAGGTTCAGTGGATAGAGTGTCCACCTGTAGACTAAAAAGCCCCAGGTTCGATTCCGGTCAAGGGCATGGACCTTGGTTACGGGCACATCCCCAGTAGGGGGTGAGCAGGAGGCAGCTGATGGATGTTTCTCTCTCATCCATGTTTCTAACTTTCTCCCTTCCTGTCTGTAAAAATTCAATAAAATATATTTAAAAATAAAGAAAGAAACCTGCAGCGTGAACAGGAAGTACATTTACCAGCTCCGGCGCCTAGAATCTGTAGCTTTGATCTGCTAGAGTCAGGCCTTGTCCCCCTCATCCTGTGGCTCTGGTTCCCTCATTAATCCTGTCATTTCTTTTTTGCTGCCTGGTTCACTGTCAATTCATTACTGGGAGAGAAGATTACCAAATGAAACGTGGTTTCGCTGAGAGTGAAAATAGGGTTTGTTTGTGGTGTTTTTTTTTTCCTTCCTTGGGCTGAATTGTGACTTCCAAGTGGCCCAATTAAAGTACAAAATAAAAAATAAAAAAATTAGAAATACCTTGTCCTCATTTTCTAAGAAAATTGCTTTGGAACTTTTTCTGAAAACAATCATTAGTAGCAGAACTTATTAAAACATTGCGACGGGTCACGAGAATGCACATGTTTTCATATAACTTTTATTATAAAATATCACACTTTCTAAAAGTATTACCTTGTAAGAACATGTAATAAACAACTTCAAATGCAATGGGTATTTAATTTTAAGGCGTGCCTTTAATATGTACATAAATGGCTCCTCAGATCTCTTCAGTGTGGGCTCTTACCATCTCCTTCCCGAGACAGCCATCTCTGTCCCATAAATAGGTGGGAGTGGCCAGGGAGAGGTCAATGGTGGGAAAAGGAGACATATGCTGATGTGCCTGTCTCTCTGATGACATGGTGAGTTCCTTCACAGCAAACACTGTGTCACTTGCCCCATGTGCTCAGACCTAGCAGACAACAGGAAAGAAATTGTACTCATTCCATAGAAACTTATCCGGCCACTGGGTAAAGCTAGCAGTGACTCCACTGGTCCTCAGTGCGCCAAGAAAGACATCGCAACCCCGAGTCCAGTCTCTTAGAGATCCATTGGAAATGGCTTTTCCATCCGAATTTTTCCACATTAAACAGTTAATTATACGATTCCTCTCCTTCGTTCATCTCTGTTTTGGCACAAACGACCTCCAGAAGATGGTCCACCGAGGACATCTGGTTCTGCCAGGGCCATGGGGCTCAGACAGGGAGAGGAACAAATGGCGCGACTTCGGTAGTAGAGTCTAGAGGAGACAGGAGTGGTCATTATCCTCAAGTAGAAACAAGTTCAGGGATGGAAAGTTGATAGTAGGAAGTGGCCATGATTAGAACCTCTTGATGTTGCTGAACATCGTCTTCAGAGGTTTGTTCTTCCTGTAAAGGCTCCAGGGAAACGTGTCTTTTCACTAGTACGGCAGAGGGAGGGTCGGGTTCCTTGCTGAATAAATTTTGCAATGAGGTGCAGAGAAGGACAACAGAGAGATGAGGATTCCCTGGCTCCTCCCTGTCCAGTTGGGTCTTATTTGAATCCCTGAGCGGAAGTGGAACACTGAGCAGTGGCCAAGGGGGAGATGCAACTCATGTCTGTGAGATCTGAGCATAGCAATCCCAGAACTCACTGCTCAGACCTTCCTGATTTTCTGCTTGTGGCCAGGCTCTGCCTGGGTTGCCTTTGCTATGAGGCATGGCCATTATTTCCTCCGAGGCATTAACATTTACTCCAGTTCCTGGTGGTGGCTGGTGCAGTGAATAATATACACTATTCTTTTCACTGCCTAGACCCGTGGTTGGCAAACTGCGGCTCGTGAGCCACAGGCGGCGTTTTGGCCCCTTGAGTGTGGCTCTTCCACAAAATACCACAGCCTTGCGAATCTATTTGGAAGAAGTGGCGTTAGAAGAAATTTAAGTTTAAAAAATTTGTCTCTCCAAAGAAATTTCAATCATTGTCCTGTTGCTATTTGGCTCTGTTGACTAATGAGTTTGCCGACCACTGGCCTAGACTATACCTCCTCTGTATATGGGACATTCTCTTCCTTTTGAATCCCATGAGAGGCAGAGCCCTTAACTTCTGGAGAAGGTGGCAGTCCCAGCTTCTTGCTCTCCCAACATTCCAATGAGTTGCCTGTTTTCTCTCAGATCTGTGTTCTCCCCTTCTCTGTTCAGCTCTGTTTCACAGGAAGTAAGGGCAGACTTCTGGGGAGGCTGGGCCATGAAAGTAGTGATGGATGTTTAGAACAAGAGAGGATGAAGATGTCAAGCAAGGGAGTTGTCTCTCTGTTCAGGGGACATCTCTGTTGCATCTCCTCTAGGATTCTGTCTCCTGGATGTTTTTTTTCCCTCTCATGTTTCCAGCATTCTCTAGGTATTTCTCAATTTAAACCCCCTTCCCCTCTTCTGGGTTCTGAAAGCACCCATTTCCCCCTAGCCCCAAGGGGACTGGAGCTTCCTCTGGTTGTTAATCTCTGGACAGTTCACCTATCCTCTGTTGGCTCCTCCATCGCCTGAATTACCAGTCCTCTGTGTTTACGAGACCAAGTGCGTTCTTGGTCTTACAGACTAGACTAGACCCTGACTACCCCTCGCAGCCTCTTTTGCAGCTGGGGAGCAGGGTGAGTCTCAGGACCCGTCAATCATATGCACTTACTCGAGATGTTGGAAAGGTTGCTGTCACCATGATACAGAGGGACCTGGGCAGGAGGGTGGGAGGGAACCCTCTCCCCGTCTGTGGCAGTAATGTGGGTCTCAGTGTGGGCTGCAGTCCTAGGCACGGTGTCCCCTGCCCCATCTCATTATTGTCGGGGGCAAAGCTGCAGTGGCAGGTGCTTACTGTTAGCAGCAGCAGTTTACCAGTGTGGGTTGGAGCACTGTGACCTCCTGCTTGAGTTTCTCAGCCTTCTAGAAAATTCCGTACTCAATGCTTTTAATAAATTATTTGCCAAAAACAAGAGAATTAGTTTCTCTTGTTTGCCATTAAGAATGCTAATGAATATATATTGAATGCTAGAAGTCACAGTCTTGAGACCAATAAAAATATGAGAGAGAGAGAGAGAGAGAGAGAGAGAGAGAGAGAGAGAGAGAGAATATGAATGAGCCTGATACTGGCCAGCTCAGTCAGTTTTAATGCAGTTCTGCATGACAATATGCTTGAGTTCCAGCTCTTGTCTTTAGTTTGCAATACTGTTGCCCAGATGTGTGTCTACGCTTCAGGGCTACTTCCATGGACTCTTAGGGGATAGCATCCCAGTCCCCAGTCCCCAGTGTCTGTAAGTCGTGCTGCCACTGTTTGCTGATGTGCCCGTCTCTCCGACAGCACAGTGAGCTCCTCAACAACAAACACTGTGTCATTTGTCTCATGTGTTGAGACCTAGCAGACAACAGGAAAGAAATTCAGCAAATATTTACTGAACAAATGAATGGATTCTGGGGAACCAGACTCAAAACTGAAACTTTGCTGTTTTGTTGCTGCAAATGCAGTCAGGGAGTTGAAACATCGTGTTTGGAGAGAGTACACAATGTTATCTAGTGCAGCTAATTTCCAGCCTCCTCCAGACTTCCCTCCTCCTGTCTGTTGACAGATGTCTCCCGTGATCAGTTACTGAAATGTCATCTCCAGGACGACTTCCTTGTAAAGGGTCTGTGATACCTCCTCTCTGGCCCAATGTCGCTGTGCACTCACATTGATTCTCAGAATGATGTTATGACACTGCAGTCCTCTGTGTAATTGTGTGTGTCCTCTGTTATACTTGAGATGTTTCAACAACGAGAACCATGGTGCAGAACCTGTCCCAATCCTTTGCAAGATCTCAGACACGTGTTAGGATTAATGTTCTTCAACAGTTACTTAGAAGGATTTCGATGATACTCATTTTTTTAAAAAATATATTTTATTGATATTTTTACAGAGCAGAAGGGAGAGGGATAGAAAGTCAGAAACATCGATGAGAGAGAGACATCGATCAGCTGCCTCTTGCACGCCCCCTACTGGGGATGTGCCCGCAACCAAGGTACATGCCCTTGACCGGAATCGAACCCCGGACCCTTCAGTCCGCAGTCCGACGCTCTATCCACTGAGCCAAACTGGTCTCGGCCGATGATACTCATCTTTAATGCAGACCAAAGTGCATGACACACACACTCTTTTGAAGGAGAGGTCCACTGTTGTTTGAAAATGTTTATTTAATTTAATTTGATCAAACTACATATAAAACACACTTTTGTTTTACTGTATTTTAATTTTTTGGTAATGCATGACAATAACATCAATTCTGATTTAGTGTTATTTCCATGGATACACTTTCTGTAATGAAACATAAAACGTTAGGACAGGGAAGAGAAGGAAACACAAAAAGGAAAAAAATCTGCTCTGTGGGGGATGTTCTTCTCCTCTAGGCAAGGGGTTTCTCTACACTTGTGCCATGATGTTACCTGCTAAATGTACCAGCTATTACTGAGGGTTTTGTAATTGAAGAAAACATGATAATTTCAAGAGAAACATCAGCCTGAGGACTAAAGGGTTCTAGATTCGATTCCAGCCAAGGACACATGCCTGGGCTGCAGGATTGATCTCCCCCCCCCCCCAGTAGGGAGCATGCAGGAGGCAGCCAATCAATCTCATCATTGATATTTCTATCTATCACTCTCCCTTCCTCTCTGAAATCAATAAAAAATGAATAGAGTGCTTTATTCTAAGTAAAGTCTATCGCTAGCTACACCATTCCCGCATTTTTCAGGTAATTTGTGGATTCCGTTCCAATAGAACTTTTCTTGTTTGGGGGGAAAACCATTCAAAGACCCAATTTTCCACTTCTTCATACTTTTTTTTTCTTTTCGATTATTTATTTATTTATTTATTTATTATTTTTGCAGCATAACTTATATTTAATAGTAGTACATGTTTTCCTTTCCCCCTTCCCATTATCCTCCCCCCAGCCTCCCCTACCTCCCAGCACATGTGCCCATCCACCCCCCTCCCCGCCCCAGTGTCTTTCATTCATTGGTTATGCTCATATGCATGCATACAAGTCCTTCGGTTGATCTCCCCCAGCATCCACCTCCCATCCACCCAAGCCTTCCCCCTGTAGCTTGACAGCCTGTTCAATGCCTCCCTGCCTCTATATCAATCACTCTCCCCTGTTCCTTTTCTTCAAAAATATCTTGCCTCTGCATACGAGAAATAAATGTATAAGAAAGTGCGTGCTCAGAAAGTGTGTGCGCCATCGATTGGAACAAATGGTCATCTGAAGGACGTAGGTCGTGTGTACACAGTGGGTGGGTTAAGACTTCCCAGGCAAGATCTTCTAACGTGTCTTTAACTGGTTTTGAAGCATGTGATAGTGCATCCTCATGAAGCAAATTACTTTGCCATGTCTTCTGGCACATTCTGGTTGTTTCATAGTCAAAGTGTGGTTTAAATTATTGTTGTCGGTAGCAATCAGTATTAATGGTTTCACCTCGTTTTAGAAGCTCATGATACACCACACCTTCCAGATCCCACCAAACACAGAGCACTGTCTTCTTTCCGAAGCGATTTGGCCTTGCAGTCGATGTTGATGGTTGACTTGGATCTACCCCGATTTTGTGTGTTTGGGATTCTTAAAATAAATCCACTTTTCATCGCCAGTCACAATTTGATGCAAAAAAGACATTCATGTAGTTGAAGCAACATTTTTTTATGACTTTTTGGTTTAGCATTTCTTTCGTTCAGTTGATGCGGCACCCCATTTTCCTTCCTTTAAAATCTTTCCCATTGCTTGTAAATGATTGGAAAGTGTTTGCTAAGCAATGGTGAAACTTTCTGCAAGTTGTTTCTGAGTTTGACACACATCTTCATCCAGTAATGTTTGTCATTGTTGGTCTTCACATTTTTTTCGGTTGACCTGGACATTCTTTGTCTTCTCCATCGAAATCATCACTTTTAAAGTATTTAAGCCAGTGTTCAGAAGTATCTTGAGATGGAGCATGTTCACCATAACCTTCCCAAAATATTTAGCAGAATTTTTCTTTAAAATAAAGTAGTGAATTAAAACTTCCTGCAAATACTCTTTTTTTGGCACAAAATTTGACATTTTTAAGCGTAAAAATATCTATGAGGTTAACACCTTCAGAAATTTTGATATATCCAGTTTTTAAGCTTGTTGTCAATACAATAAAATAACATACATATAAAAGTGCATATATATCAACATACGTGTAACTCCATCTATTGAAAAAAAATGCGCTTTATTAACCGGTATACCTGGTATTATAAAATGAGAAGGAAACAGGCATAAAGGTCCTGAAATAGTAGTTCTGTCTGGATTGCATTGAGGCATTAAGTTCACTTCAGTTAAATACTCAATTTAAAAGCATATTACTGATTTTTCTCACCAGATTTTGTTCGGTCCACAATCCTTTATTTATTTGAACTTCTTGGGGTCAGTTGGGTTTTCAAATATGAGCATTTTCTACATATTAAAAAAGTAATACAATAAAGTACCGCCTATTAAGCAGCACCCTAGCAACATGTGGGGCAGCACACTGAAACCCAACACACTCTAGCATGGTACTGATGTGAGAAGTCGCGTGGGTGGTCAAAGCGAGAGGGACAAATAAAGACTCTACATAAACGTCTTTCTAGTCAGATTTTGAAGCCACGTAGTTCCCTTAAGTCATTTTGCTGCATCCCTACCCCTGCACTTCCACCAAACCCTCAATTTTCCGAGTTGTTTGGATCTTGCGATTACAGACTCGTGTTCAGCTTTCCCTAGAGGGCTCTGTATTATAAATTTTGCCATTGAATTCTTTGTCTTAAACTCATCATGGAGTTTATGGAAGGGGTCGCTGCCAGATGGACAGTGGGGGAAAGCAGTGAGCACAGGAAGTCTGGAGAAAAGAAGCCCAGCAGATTAAAACATTTCCAAAGTAAAACTAATTTAGAGTCTTCGTGTTTGTGTGTGTGTGTGTGTATGTCACATATATACACTCAAATGCATGCGTACACACACCAAATCAGTGACAGCAAAAAGGACACTAAATGCCACACCATCCCGACCAAAAGGAGTACTTTGGATGCATATACAGGGGCAACAAAAGGTTTACGTTCGTCCATATAGAAAGTAACACAATAACTAATGAGTAATAATGTGTCAACTCTCAGTTTCGTGTACTCATGACTGTACACCTACTTTTGTCCCCATTTAAATGTGTGTGTGGTTGAATGAGAAAGTTTGGGGGGTAGATGGGATACGGAGCAATGAGATTGTCAAGGTCTCTGCCCTCATGATGCCTAAGCCTTCCCTAAGGAAACCGGAGATACACTCAGAAAGCAGCTAAGAAATTCAATGAACCGAACGTGCTGAATACCGTGGTGTTCCGAAAACAGCTCCGTGGGGCCCTCCTGGTTAAACGGACTTTGGAGAAAGCGAAGGTGCAGGTTTGTGGGCCAGACATCCAGTGAAAGCCCTCCTTTCGCTTGTTTTTCACAGGAGGGTCTGCTCTGAAATAGATCCTTTTAAAAATATTATTGGGACAAATTTCCTTGAGAAAGTAGGAGCTAGGCAACCGAAGCATCCTATTAAAAAGTAATTTCAGCGAAACCAGTTTGGCTCAGTGGATAGAGCATCGGCCTGTGGACTGAAAGGTCCCAGGTTCAATTCTGGTCAAGGGCATGTACCTTGGTTGTGGGCACATACCAAGTGTGTGTGTGGGGGGGGTGTGCAGGAGGCAGCTAATAGATGTTTCTCTCTCATCGATGTTTCTGACTTTCTATCCATCTCCCTTCCTCTAAGTAAAAAATCAATAAAAAATATTTTTTAAAAAAGTAAATTCAGATGACTAGAAACAAAATATACTAAGAAGAAAATGTGAAAAATAAGAGAGCATTCTTTCATAGCCATGGTAAACATTTTCTGTCAGAGGCTTTTCTTTTATTAATAGTTCTTCCAACAATAAGAGCCTTCTCCAGAGCATATGAAAGCACAGGGACCCGGGTCACTCAGTAAGGCGTTTCATCATGAAGACAATGTGGGTCATCTGTCAGTTCTGTTCCATTACAAAACCTGCTCCAAGTTTAGTAAAGTCATTCTTGGTAACAATTTTTTTTAATAAAGCATTCCAAAATTATAAATTTTACATATGATTCCTGCGATAATGGTCTCATTTGCCTGAAATCAAGTTAACAGCTAGTGCATTGGTCCTAACCAAATTCTACTTTGTCTTAGCGTGGTAAAATAAACCACTGGGATGCTGGAGACCGGATGTTCCACCAATAAAGAAATACAATCTTCCCCCAAATAGCCCCTCTGGTCCTCAGAAATCCCAGGGTATCCTTTCATCATGAATTGCTAAGAGAAACCCTCTGGGGAAGCAGCAGTACCTGTCAGACCCGGGAGCAGACTGGCAGATGGCGATGTACAGCCCTCAGGGAACATAACTGTCATTGATGATGCCGGGCCTTCCACAACCCTCGCCCCCCCCCCACCCCGCCATCCCTCCGGGGATAATTCTTCCCTTCTTCAACTTCTTTTCCTGTTTGCTCCAGTTTCTCTAGAATGTTTGCTTTCTCAATTCCCTGACTTTCCATGTCTCCTTAATTTCATACCTCTCATTCTTCTGCCTCCCCTAGAATCCAATCTAGACACAGTGCATTCAAAAGAACATGCAACTACAAAGGTGTTAGAAAATAAAGAAATAAGTGAACCTAACCTTGCTGAAACCAGTTTGGCTCAGTGGATAGAGCATCAGCCTATGGACCAAAAGGTCCCAGGTTCAATTCCGGTCAAGGGTGTGTACCTTGGTTGCGGGCACATCCCCAATGGGGAGTGTGAGGGAGTTGGCTGATTGATGTTTCTGACTTTCTACCTCTTTCCCTTCCTCCCTGTAAAAAAATCAATAAAATATATATTTAAAAAAATGAATCTAACCTCTTTATGTAACAGGATTCTTTTTAAAAATGTATTTTTGTTGATTTCGGAGAGAAAGGGAGAGAGAGACAGAAACATCAATGGTGAGAGAGGATCATTGATGCCTCCTACTGGCGTTTGAGCCCACAATCCGGGACGGTGGCCTTGACCAGAATCAAGCCCCGGACCCTTTAGTCCACAGGCCAATGCTTTATCCACTGAGCAGAACCAGCTAGAGCTATACCAGGATTCTTGATTTAGAATCATCCTAAAGTAATACATAGCTTAATAGTGATTTTAGTTATCTTGCTTATGTACATTGGTACATGTGTGGAAAACTTGATTGAACTAGCGTTCCCCACAAGCAAATATTACAAGCACTTATTAATCAGGTTACCTCTACTGTTTTGGTTAACAGTTCAGCTCAGTCCTGTACTATTGATCCAGCTGAAAACATTAGCTTTTTAAAAAGAGCTTCATTACATATTTTCAAACTTGAAATGAAAATTAATACAAAAGCGAAAACTAAAAGGAGACTCTAGGAAGAGAAAGAAATGTGGATGGCATTTATAAAGAAAGCAGTATCATTGACATTGTTATGTATTTGATCATTTTGAAATTATAGAAAATGCCAGTGGCTCTACCCCCAAAAGTGTTTCATAAAGCTTTTTTTTTTTTTTTTAATTTGGGAAAATTTCAAGTTTACAACAAATGTTTGTTACTAGGTTGCTGATTCCTTTAAGGGCTAAGTTATGCTATTTGGATCAGGCCCTGGAATGAATTACAATTTACAATGTCATTGCCAATGAATATCTTATTGATCTTTATAATCCTCCTTTTTGCCCAGTACAGCTCCCCCCTCCACAGCAGTTACTTCTACATACTTTAAAATTAAAACCTATGTATGAAGGAAGAGAAGTTCATGTATTATACATGGTCAGAGATGAGGAGCGTAAAGATAGTCTGTGCATCTATGTGACTGGGAAACAGAATCAGCTGAAAAAATTGAAGAAAAAAGATTCCTGGTGGATAGATAGTTACTGAATGCCCCTCCCATAGCCTCTGTCCTGTGGCTCCGGATGAGAATCTGCTCATTTTATTTCCCAGACTCTCTGAAAATACAAACTCCTGGAAGGCATGCGACTTTCTCCCCATGGCTAACGATGGCTCCACACAACTGTTTACATTTCATCCTGCTTACAAACATTTTAGAGACATAAACTAAATGTTTTGCCTATTTGTAAACTTGATATAAATTCAAAATAAGTTAATAAAGGTGGGCGGGGGCAAAGGAACATAGCACAGGTGGAAACATTTTTTAAAATTGGGCCATGGCAAATTTAAATTTAAAAAATAGCAATTTTCCTATGAAACATAAAAATCTACATATTCTAAGTAAAATGCAAACAGGTTAATAAGAATTTACAAAACAATTAACAAACAACGGTTTTCATGATGCACACAGAATACTGGGGTTTGAAATTTGAGGGGAAAAGAAAAAGATGTAGAAACTGACTAAATGAATAGGTATGTTAATATTGGTGAGAAAGACTAAAAATGTATTAAGGGAGATTTTTAAAATAACTTTTATGACTTTCTGGTGTTCTATTCCTCTCAAAAGTGAAGATCTATTTTTAGCAATTACCTTTATTAGGCTCAAACTTGAAATAGATAACAACCCAGTTCTCCAGATGAAAAACAACTTGAACCTTTCAGCCAGAGGCCTGCATGCACTATTTATAGATCAGGCAGAGACAGGTAGTGGTTGTTCAGCAGAACAGGATTCTCCTCTGTGGTCCGCTCTTGTCCGAAGACTCTTCATCTCTCTGGTAAACACAGCTTCAGCCTCTGTCCTTAGGCTGTGAACACGTCCTCCTGCCCACTGGGTAATCCAGAAAACCAAAACTCGCCTACCTTTCCTCGAGTTTCACCTTCTCTCCAATATCCACCTGCCTTTGTTTCTTCTAGAGCCCTGGGGGTTAGGGTGGCGAAGGAGGAATACCTGAGACCGAAAGTGGTAAAGAATTATCGATGTATGAGGTCATCTGGAAACCCAGACGGGCTGAGCCCCCAAAAGTGCCAGCACCCAGGGATGGGGAATCAGAGGTTTGAAAGGACTCTAGGAGGGCGTTTTCTGGGTGGAGAGTTCTCAGGGCGGGTCCTAAAGGGGAAAATAATGGTCTTAGCAAGTGGAATGTGGTCTCAGTGTCCCAATTTCTTTTTTAGGGACGTAAGCATAGGTGACCAAAGGTGCCTTAGTCATTCCCTAAACAGACACTGACACGTATGACTCAAGGTATTTATTTAATATTGAGTATAAATTACATAGGAGACAGACATGTAATGCATGAATCACATATGGTTTATTTACCAGAATCCTGGTAGTTTCCAGACCTTGACAGTCCACCTGGAGACCTGCATTGACAGATATATACATACTAGAGGCCCAATGCATGAAATTTGTGTACGGAGGGCATGGGGAGGTCTCTTAGCCCAGCCTGCACCCTCTCCAATCTGGGACCCCTCGAGGGATGTCTGGCTGCCTGTTTAGGCCCGATCCTGGTAGGGTCGGGCCTAAAAGGGGCCTAAAAGGGCAATCAGACATCTTTCTCACAATCCAGGACTGCTGGCTCCAAACTGCTCACCTGCCTGCCTCCCTGATTCCCCCTAATCGCTTCTGCCTGCCAGCCTGATCACCCCCTAACCACTCCCCTGCCAGCCTAATTGATGTCTAACTGTTCCCCTGCCAGCCTGTTGGCCCCCAACTTCCCTCCTCTGCCAGCCTGATCACCCCTAACTGCCCTCCCTTGCAGGCCTGGTCCCTCCCAACTGCTCTCTCCTGCTGGCCTGATCACCCACAACTGCCCTCCATTGCAGGGCCTGGAATATCCCAACAGACCTCCCCTGCTGGCCATCTTGTGGTGGCCATCTTGTGTCCACATTGGGGCAGGATCTTTGACCACATGGGGCAGCCCTCTTGTGTGTTGGAGTGATGGTCAATCTGCAAATTACTCTTTTATTAGATAGGATAGAGGCCTGGTGCATGGATGGGGGCCAGATGATTTGCTCTGAAGAGTGTCCCAGATCAGGGTGGGGGTTCCCTTGGGGCGAGGGGTGGCCTGGGTGAGGGGCTTGTGGAGGTTTGCAGGCCGGCCATGTCCCCCAGCGACCCAAGCAGAGGCCCTGGGATCTGTTATTAATCTATGTCTACAATTGAAACTTTGTAGCCTGGAGTGGAGTCAAGCCTTCTGCTCGCTCCAGGTGGCAGCCATTTCTGTTTGAAACTTTGTAACCTAGATTGGAGGCCTAGGCCAGCAGCGGCAGACTGAAGGCTTGGCTTCCTCTGTTGCCAGGGAAACCCAAGCCTTCCTCCTGCTCTCAGTGGCCACAGCCATCTTGGTTGGGATTTATTTGCATAATCTGATTGGCTGGTGGGCATGGCTGGTGGGTGTGGTGAAGGTACTGTCAAATTTGCATATTACTCTTTTATTATATAGGATTCTGGACTTTGAGCATTGCAGCTGCAGCTTGACGTCTTGTTTGAGGCCTCAGTTTCATGGTTCATAGTTCACAGCAGAGCTTAGGCAGATGCAGGCAGGGTGCGTGGAGAGTAATCGTCTGTGGAGGAGCAGGCAAGTCTCTCTGACCTCCTCTATTTCCTTCCCCTTTTTACGTACTCATATGGGGGTCTTCAATATATCTTATCAGCAGGTCCCAGGAGCCTTGCTATCTGGTCTTACATATGGGATACAGGCCACTCAAAGGTTCTTATCAATTTGTTGGCATTACATTCCACACTAAATTTGTTTACATTATAATTCATACTTTAGTTCCACACTTTAATACTTATTCTATATTGTATTTTATCCTTATTACTATTACTATAACACTTAGCAAAAGGAATGTGGTCTGAGCAGAAGGGAGTGTCCCTTGTGAAGTGGTCTAAGGTCAGGTCCAGGGAGGGGTGTGGATTCAGTTATTTGATCAGACCTAACAGGTAGATGGTTTGTTTGTTTGTTTGCATTAGCCCAGAGTTTATTCACATTATATTTGGGATGACCACAATCACATCACCTAGTGAGTCTCTTCATTTGTCTACCTGATCTCTTCCCTCCACCCATTCTGCCTATTGAATGAGTTGGCTTTTGCAAGAATATAGCTCTGACCCTGTTACACCATCCTGCTCAGGAGCTTTCTCCTATTTTCCCCAGAGTAGAAAAACCGACTGGCATCAGGGAATTCTGTAATCTGATTTGTTACAGAGGGCAGATGAAATCTTATGCTAACCAACAAAATGACCTTTTGATTAAATAACACATAATGAGCAATGCTTCCCCCAAATCAAGAAGTGGGATGTATGCCAAGCAAAGGCCTGGTTGTTGTGGTTGCCATAAACCACTAACAGTATTTTTGAGACTCTATAATAATAAAAAGATAATATGCTAATTAGACTGGATGTCATTCCAGATGTCCTTCCTGACGAAGCCGGGGCTGGAGGGAAGCTAGCCTGGGTCCCAGGTCCCGGGTGCCTGCAGGAGTAAAGCTGATGCTGGCAGCCGGGGGAAGGAAAGCCTACTCTTGCATGAATCTTCATGCATCAGGCTTCTGGTCTCTTGTAACTTTCTTTAGTATTAGCAGCTCTTCCAAAGATAGCTTCCAGTGCCCCGAATCTAAGGTGATATTTCTGTGAACTCATCTTCACTGTCCTATCTCATTGCCTTTGTTTCTTGCAAAATTTGAAAGATAAAGTCTTATTGGCAGCTGGCCAACCAACAGTAGGACTCTAGGTAGGTGCTATGTCCAGAGAAGGAGTCTTAAACTAGGCCAGCAATCAAAAATGTAAAGTCAAGAAGAAAAGTACTTTCTGTCTCTGAGCTATTTTTTAAAATATATATATTATGACTTCTATTGCGATCCTATGTGCTTTCCCCAGCACCCCCACCCCTATTTTTCTAAATTTCCAGAATTAGTCATCTTTCAAGACCCTATATACATGCTAATCTCCCCCTCCTGTGAACCCCACAGCTCTCTGTCCGCCTCCCTGTAGTGTCCTGTTTTCTCCACCTTCAGCTGAAAGCAGACACTTGGCGTATCCTCTGTAATGCTTAGGTCAGTACAAGGAACACAACAACCCTTGATAAATGTTTGCTGAATGGCAAGTAGGATTCTAAAGGATAATTAAAAGCAGGAAGTACTTCTAAACTTAAAATGGAATTCTCTTTTTCAGAAAGTATGTCATGTATTGTCACAAATATTCCTACCGGAGAGGAAAAATTTATGGGCATTAGAACATAGCTCAACCAATTCATGCTCAGTTTAAAGAAATGAGTCAGCATTGGTGTCCAAAATGATAGATTTACTTTTAAGAATAAGAACAAAAGAACAAATAAGCAAATAGAAAACCCCCCAACCATTCAATAGAATTCACTGTAGACTGAAAGGGCTCCGGTTCTGTGCTAAAGCCTTATTCATGGTGACAATATTCTTTGTTTCTCATCAAGAACGCTACCCTTAGTGAACTATCTATTACCTTCCCCTAAGAGAGCAGTCGTTGAACTTGTTTGGGGAATTGTTATTCAGTATATTACCTTCTGCAGAGAGGAGGTAAGGCAAACACAAGCCACAAGATGTGCACGGAGTGGCCAGATTAATATGATCTCTGAACGCATAATAATGTGGCCACTCCATGTATATCAAATATAGTAAAAGGCTAATCTGCAAATTGTCCCCTCGACCAGGAGTTCGACCAGCAGGCAGGCCGGCCAACCACCCATGTCCCCTCCCTCTGGCCAGGAAGGCCGGACACCACCCATGTATGAATTCATGCACTGGGCCTCTAAAATATCCTATCTAATAAAAGAGTAATATGCAAATTGACCATCACTTCAACACCAAAGATGGCTGCCCCCATGTGGTCAAAGATGCCTTCCCCCATGTGGACACAAGATGGCCACCACAAGATAGCCAATAGGGGAGGGCAGTTGGGAAGGAGCAGGCCTACAAGGGAGGGCAGTTGTGGGTGATCAAGCCTGCAGGGGAGGACAATTAGGGGTGACCAGGCCTGAAGGGGGGGGACAGTTAGGGGCAATCAGGCTGGCAGGGGAGCAGTTAGACATCAATCAGGCTGGCAGGGGAGTGGTAGGGGGTGATCAGGCTGGCAGGCAGAAGTGGTTAGGGGCAATCAGAAAGGCAGGCAGGTGAGCAATTTGGAGCCAGCAGCCCTGGATTGTGAGAGGGATGCCTGACTGCCCGTTTAGGCCCAATCCCGGTAGGATTGAACGTAAACGGGCAGTCAGACATCCCTCAAAGGGTCCCAGATTGGAGAGGGTGCAGGTTGGACTGAGGGACACACTCCCCTGTGCATGAATTTTGTGCACCGGGCCCCTAGTGTGTGTGTGTATAATATAATATAATATAATATAATATAATATAATATAATATAATTTTAATATGCTGAGTGGCCAGATTATTATGTGTTCAGAGATCATAGTAATCTGGCCACTCAGTGTATATTGCAATTCCTGAGTCTCTGCTCGCCTTTTAATTGTTAACCTGTATACACTTAGCATTCATATACCAAAGGGGAGGGATCTTGGCCTGGATAGGGACTGCAGTCCATCGTGAAGCAAGGGCCCTCAGTTATTAAGGCATCGCTGCACCAAAATGACAGCACTAAAGTGTTGCGGTTATTAAACATGGGAACGGGGCTGAAGACTCCTGCCCACCTCAAGGCAGTTGCTCAGTTCCTCTCTAGCGCACAGCTGACACGTGCTGACACGTGTGCTAGAGTTTGGTGGAGCCTTCTGCTAGCTTTTAGGATTAATAGTTCAACACGACTTGATCATTCCACTCACTCTGGTATTTCTCCTCAGTATTTCATCTCTTTATCCAGGTCCGTCTCTGGTTTATAAGAGCTGCTGGTCTTTCTCACACACTTTAAAGAGTACTTTTGAGCTGTACACAGTGAAATGTATTTATGGTCTCTGTGTGGAAGGGTTTTGAGGGTGAGCTATCTTCTGTATGATTCTTTGATAAAGAAAGCTAGTAGCCTTTCATTGATGTATAGGAGCCCCTCTGCTCCTAGGAATTCCTAATAAATTGATATTGTCGTCTCTTCTTGCAAAAAGTTTCCTGCACACCTGTGTTTCCCCATCTAGACTAGAGTCTTTCGCAAAATTATTTTATAAATGTTTGAGCTTTGCCTAGCCAACATTTCATCTTGGGCCTCTTTTGTGTTGGTCGTAGGCTTGTTATAGAATTTACCAGGCGACAGGAACACACACAGGAGTGCTCAGAGACACAGGAAAAACCCGTTTATTTCCATATGTACTAGTACCTGGACTCAGGGAGCCTGTTTCCAAATCCCGAGCAAGCCAATATGGAGGAAGCTTTCTCAAAGAAACCCTTTGGTTTCTTTGTCCCCCAAACATGGGTCAGACTTCTGGACCTTTTGTGGGCTTTGAAAAAAGCGCCCCCACCCCCATGTGTTGGGATGGAAGCCATGAGACCACACCTAAAGACCTGGCCTGGCACCAGCGCTATGGTAATAACCCCTCCAGGGGTGGTTGTGTATAGTTCAAGGTTTATGGTTTCTGTACAATGGCAGTATTTAGGTAAACAGGTCTTGCAAGACCAGATAATTAAGGAAGGGGCAGTGACTAGACTATAGGCTAACAGGAATGGGCATTAAGGATACTGATTAACTAGGTACAGAGTCAGGCCGCTGGTTTTCCACATTCGTTCACAAACGGAGTCACTGACTAGCCAGAGTGTGCATTGGGAGGCAGCTTACTGGTACAGATTCAGGTTGCCAGCCCCCCAAAATGTCTTATGTTCCCCATCAGGCTTGTCAAATAAATCCCAATGTATTTTTTCTTTGATTTTTTTTTTCCTTAAGTAAATGTTCTGATTATAGTCAATGATATCAGCAAGGGATGACTTTAACCCTGTAAACCCCCATTCAACCTCTCCAAAGTTCCCTCTTCCAAAATCAGCATGGAACGTACATATAAATGACTGTTTTTTGCTATTCAAATGCAGCTTCTAGAAACAATCCATGGGGTGCTACCGTTCCCACTAGATTTTGTCCTTGTCCCCTCATACACATGCATCTTTTTCTACTACGGCTTTCGGTGCATGCCTTCCTTTGAAGACTATAAAGAGACAGCACCATATCAAAGTTCATGCTGATCTTTTCGCATCTGTTACTGACAAGCACAAGTACCGGATACTTAATAGTCATATGTTGAACAAAATTATTTTTGGAGAGGCTCCTGTCTCCCTTTGGGCTGAAAATTTTTTAATTTGAGACGGTCTTTGTGTATGTTGTCAATCTGACCACTAGATCATACAAAGTGATGCAAATATAATTTGATTCAATTATATTTATATGTGATTGAACATAAAAATATTTAAACATTTTCTTTAAAATAATCCTAAAATAGATTTTTTTCCCCGTAAGAACTGCATAGGTCTTGGCCAGATGTAGCATCTTTTTCAGTATTTATATGTAAAGGCACCAGTGAATCTTAAAGAGATGGAAAAACTTAGGTCGTGCTCCAGAATTAAGTGTATTGCATTGCTGCTAGCAACTTGGTGTTACTAGTCCTTTAATTTTTCAGGTTGTCATGCTATAAACCTATATGGATGCTAAGTAGAGCCTTGGGATTCTGAAAATTCACCTCAAAAATAAGAATTCCAATGTTATTGATTGACCTATTTGTTTCAAGTATAATACCCTGTTTGGAGCGGTGTGGGAGGAGGGGAATTTCAGCCTCTAATCCACCCCCCTGCTTGCTTTTCCTTGGAGAAGTAATTTAACCATCCCATTTTTATACTTTTGAGACCCTGTTAATGATCACCTACTCCAAGGAGCCTGTCTTAATTCTTTTTTTAAATATATTTTTATTGATTTCAGAGAGGAAGAGAGAGAGGAACATCAGCGATGAGAGGGAATCATCAGTTGGTGCCTCCTGCACACCTCTGTTGGGGATTGAGCCCACAGTCTGGGCATGTGCCTTTGGCTGGAATTGACCTGCAACCTCCTGGGTCATAGGTCGCTTGATCAACCACTGAGCGACACAGGCTGGCCAGTCTTAATTCTTCATTTTCATCTTTCCTTGTCTCACCCTAACCAAACTGTAATAGCACATACATATGTTTTATAAAAGCTGTTCTAGATATTTGGCTCATTAAAGCATAAGCTTATTGTGATTAGTGTTTTAGTCTAAGTGATTTAGTCTAATTTTCTCTGTATTCCTAAGTCCTCAACTAGTGCCTGGACAAGAAAATTAACTGTATTTATTTATCTATCTATGCATACCACTTTATAGGTGTGAATATTTTAAAAGGTTGAGGTAATACTATGTCTGTATTTAAAACATATGCATCCATTATAACAGCCATCTTAAATGTCATTTTAGAAGTATCCTGACAATACTAGTACGTGTCAATGGTGGATTGCTAGTTCAGGAATTATTTCTGACTTTAAAATAAAACAATTTATCCTTGTCATTGCAAGGTCCTTATTGTAAATTTCATTTGCATAATCTTGGCTTAATTTCTTTTCATTCTTTAATCTTGTAATACTCTAAAAAGTTGACCTTTAGAAGCTATTAACATATATCCTATCTAATAAAAGAGTAATGTGCAAATTTGACCATACCTTCGCCACACCCACCAGCCAATCAGGAGCAGATTATGCAAATAAACCCCAACCAAGATGACTGCCACCACTGAGAGCAGGAGGAAGGCTTGGGTTTCCCTGGAAACAGAGGAAGCCAAACTTTCCACCTGCCATTGTGGGCCTAGGCCTCAATGTTACAATGTTTCAATTATAAAAGATACAGAAATGGCGGCAGCCACTGAGCTGGAAAGAACAGAGGCTTGGGTTTCCCTGGCAATGGAAGAAGCCAAGTTTTCAGCCTGCCGTTGCTGGCCTAGGCCTCCACTCTAGGTTACAAAGTTTCAAACAGAAATGGCTGCCATCCCGAGCAAGCAGAAGGCTTGGCTCTGCTCCAGGCTACAAAGTTTTAATTGCAGACATAGATTAATCCCAGATACCAGTGCCTCCTCTTGGGTCGCTGGGGGGCATGGCCGGCCTGCAAACTTCCACAGGCCCCTTGCTCAGGCTGTCCCTCACCCCAAGGGAACCCCCACCATGATCTGGGACACTCTTCAGGGCAAACCAGCTGGCCCCCACCCATGCACCAGGCCTCTATCCTATCTAATAAAAGAGTAATTTGCAGATTGACCATCACTCCAACACACAAGAGGACTGCCCCCATGTGGTCAAAGATCCTGCCCCCATGTGGACACAAGATGGCCACCACAAGATGGCCAGCAGGGGAGGGCTGTTGGTAGGTTTCAGGCCCTGCAATGGAGGGCAGTTGTGGGCGATAAGGCCAGTAGGGGAGGGCAGTTGGAAGGGATCAGGCCTGCAAGGGAAGGCAGTTGGGGGCAATCAAGCCTGCAGAGAAGGGAAGTGGGGGGCAAACAAGCTGGCAGGGTAGTGGTTAGTGGGTAATCAGGCTGGCAGGCAGATGCGGTTAGGGGCACTCATGGAGGCAGGCAGGAGAGCAGTTTGGAGCCAGCAGTTGTGGATTGTGAGAAGGATGTCCGATTGCCCATTTAGACCCGATCCTATGGGCAATCGGACATCCCTCGAGGGGTCCCAGATTGGAGAGGGTGCAGGCTGGGTTAAGGGACATCCCCCGCCATGCACCGGGCCTCTAGTGTTTAGAATAACAGAATAATGGCTTGTTGATTAGTGAAGTGTTTGAACAAATAAAGAAGAGTTTAACCCGGGAAGAATGCTTCTCAAACTAGAAAATGGAGGTGGGGGAGGGCAATGCTAGTCTCTGTCATCTTTTTAAAGCGCAAGTAATGATTTTATTGAACTAGGAAAGGCACTAAGCTTTTGGTTAAAAAATGACATTTAACATTTAGCCTTCAGTATAGCATTGCTTTATCATCTTTTGTTTCCTTATATTTTCCCCTTTGCCTTCTTCCTTGATTTCCATACCATTTCTTTCTGAAAATAGACATTTTTATCTTAGGCTCAGCCTGTGCTTTATCAATTTCTTTTGCTAAAATTCTTGTTCCCATAGGTTCTTCAGTCCCTCCTCCGTCCTTTCCTTCTTTCTCATTTCTTCTTGGTCTAGTTCTTCTAAACTTCTTCCTCATTTTTACTTCCTATGATTTTTTTTTCATTTTTCTGACTTCTTCCACATCACTTGTCACAGATTTTTCTTCTTCCTCCGCATTATATCACACCCCTCATGGTAACTTGGAGTTCTTTCCCCCATGTTGTATCCCTTTCTGATTTATCAGAGTCTATTGATCCTCATACTCAAAACTTGACTTCTTTTTGAGTATGGCCCTAATTCAGTTTCTGCTTCCAGAGGCCACCTCTCATTTACTGTAGTTGTCATCAGAAGAGATTGCTTAGTACAGGAATCCTTCACACATTTTACAGGCTGGAACTTTCTCTCCGTTTCTGATGGACAATCAATAAACTTAAGAAGATTAATCTGGAAGTTATTGTATATAGCCTATGTTAGGTAACTCCCCATCCTATCTCATTTATTTTAATGCTTAGGGTATAACAACCCTAATTAAGAAGTTGATTTTCTACCTAAAATTCCATAAAAAGACAATACTTATTTACACTAGCCAATTTAAAATATGCTGAGCCCTTTTGATTCACAGCTTAGTCACTTTTATAAAAATTAAAATACCAGGATTAGAAATACACGTAATCAGGTGTCCTCTTTAATGTTCAGTCTGACACACTTAATTCTTCTCAGTGGGCTACACAATGGCAGCAGTGATTTTTAAAAAATTAGCTCTACTTTAACAGAACATTGCTTTTTGCCAGTTGCTCTGCTAAAAGCTTTAAACGTATTCACTGAGTCAGTCTTCAGTACAACCTTATAAGATAAATATTAATTTTATCCTATTTCATACAGAGGAGAAAACTGAGGCACAGAGCCTGAGTCGCTTCTGTGGAGTCACTCAACCCAAGAGGCACAGTCACCAACCCAGGGGCATCGCGGACCCAGGCAACTTGCTTTCCGAGGCTGCATACATGAGAAGCTCAAAAACATGGAGTCTATAGAGGCAGACAGGTGCTCGTCATTCAGTGAGTGGGTAGATGAAGCAAGTGACCAGTTAAGAATGTAGGTGACCATTGCCCAAACCGGTTTGGCTCAGTGGATAGAGCGTTGGCCTGTGGACTGAGAGGTCCCAGGTTCGATTCCAGTCAAGAGCATATACCTTGGTTGTGGACACATCCCCAGTAGGGGGTGTGCAGGAGGCAGCTGATCAAAGTTTCTCTCTCATCAATGTTTCTAACTCTCTAACCCTCTTCCTTCCTCTCTGTAAAAAAAATCAATAAGATATATTTTTTAAAAAAAGAATGTAGGTGACCTTAAAGAGGCAGGATTAGTTGACTTAGCCTGTCTTACCGTGATTCAAGGTGGCTAATTACGGCCCGTTGTTGAGGCTCTCTCTGCAGACCAGGGACCAGAACATTTGCTTTGTGTGAACTGGTTGACACCAACCATGTGAGAATCACATGTCAGTTGATCATCCAAGATAACCAATGCACATCTCAGTCTGAGTCATATACTAATTCCATGAAAGTGTCATCAATACAATTACCATCTTGCATTGATTGTAACGGGGAATGTTTGATCACATAGATATTTATACACAAGGAATTTTTCTGCATTAACAGTTGCTTGAATAAAGTTCTTTTAAAAAAATAAATCAATGGTAAATGTTTCTAATTTTAATTATGTGTTTTTAATTATTTTGGACTTTAGGTAATCCATTGGATAGCCAATTAAAAATTAAATATATTGTTCCTCATTGATGAAATATAAGCTGAAGAGACCCAATTTAGTAGGCTATGTTTACCACAGCATATTTATAAAATTAGTATATTTAAGTGTTTGTTTATACAAGTATACAGCTTTTTAAACTGTTACAGCTTAATAATGTAATACCTACAATTAATATTTATGGAGTATTTATTGGATACTAAACATTATGCTAGTTCCTTGCATGTATTATGTAATTTTATTCCCAGAACAAACCTTTGAGAGAGGTTTCATTATTATTATTATTACTAGGAGAAATATTTTGATATTAAATAATAGCTAGAGCAGGAACACAGACCATTTAGAATGCAAGCCAGATATGCTGAGGCTGGGTTCTGCAGGCTTCTGTGGGGGCTTCCTGTATCAGAGAGATGTGGGAAGGGATTCTGGAGGAGGACGAGGTGGCCAGGGTGATGGAAGGGGACTTAGAGGACTTAAGGCATTAATTATTTGCCAACTGGTATCCGTCAGCAAAAGATTTTATGCGTTCGTAAAAAAAAAAAAAAACCTTGCCATTAGTAGCAAAGCTGTTAAATAATAAAATATATGTATCTCCATTAATTTTAATGAGATAAAATTATGATGCATTTCATCCCAACCCAAGGCAATCAAACAGTTTTCAAAGACAGAAAGATGTGAGCAATGTCAATAACCCGCAGTGGCACAGAAGCCCATTGCAGGAGTCAGAGGGGGAAAGGATGCGTCAGTGGCTCAGTAGCAGGTGGGGTAGGTGGGAAAGGGGACAAAGGAATCACACTGAGCAAGGAAATAAAAACTAAAGACCCAAGTTGATTGACTTTCAGACCAGGAAACCTTTCGGGAGGAATATGGTTATTTTGCACTTAATTGTACTTAAAAATTGTTATAGCAGAGAGAAAAAAAACTTAAAGCACAAAATAAGTGCAAATCTTGAGACACAGCAACATAAATGAAACTAGTGCGGGCTCACAACAGATTGGAGTGCTGTAGACACGTCTACCTCTCTGTTTAAGTACATAGGGAACATGCTAACACAGTGATGGGAAGTTGTCTTGTACGAAGCAAACATGCTAACACAGTGATTAGCAGTTGTAGGATATCCCTTAATTAAAGCTGATTTTTTGAAAAATTCAGTAAACATGTCTTTGCTAGGAAATAAAGTATTAATATAGAGTGTTTATTTTGTAAGTTGTGGAATGGAAAAGTAAGCATTATACTGAAATAAGGGAGTCATCTGAAAAGTGGCGATAGGTGGACATTCAACCATTGGCCACACTGGGCAGACAAGCAGTATTACTCTCAAATAATTGAAAAGTTAACCATCAACACTACATAGGGTGTAGAGCTGAGTATTAGCGCTAATCCTCCTACTTTCCACTGAGGCAGATGAGATTATGAGGTTAATCAAACATTGGTCAAAAGTTAGTAAGACTTAGAGTCAGCATGTCACCTGATTCTGTCTCATATCAAGTCCTCTGTTCTAAATAATTGTGTATGTCTGAAGAACTTCCTTGTTTATGTCTATCTCCAACATTTGAATGGGGAAAAAAAGAATTATACAATTTTCTATCAAAAAAGTGGGATAAGAAAACAATGAGATTTGCAAGAGTCTGTTTTATGGACCGGTGAACTTGTCTAAGGACCACATCCATATGACGAAGACCTTTCCTAAAATATTTCCATAGCCGATACGCTCCTGCTAATGCTAACATTCTACCACTCGACAGTCTTCCAATTGGGTCTAGAAACTCATCCCATACAGTGTGTTCTTGGATGAAAACCAAAGGCAGCTTTTATCACACATGAACCTGTAGGAGAGGTAACTAGCCAATGGCCTTTGCAAAGGGATGCTAAGGAAAGGATGCTGATGTGTGAGTCGCAAGACCTGTGTCATATCCCTTAGCTAAAAGCTGATGTTTTGAAAAATGTAGTAAACATGTCTTTGCCTGCAACTAAAGTAAACTGTGTTTTAGTTCTACCTTAGCCACTTACTGACTGATCAGCATTGGTGTGACACTTGACCTTTCTGAGCCCAGCTTTTCTAAGTGTTGGGGGTGACAATGCCTTTCTAACTACCTTGCAGCATTGCTCTAGAAAATTCCAAGTAACAAAGCAAGTTCATGTATTCTTAAAGCTCCTTGCCTCATCAACCTGTAAGCTCTTAGATTTTTCTTGGTTGGAAAGGGGATAGATTCTTATTCCACACACAATAGCTTCATTGAAATAAGGAAAGAGAGGAAAGGGTGCACAGAAATTGAGAGAGGTGTTAAAAAGCAGGGAGAAGAAAAGCGAACTTAATGACTTATAGTTTTGTTTCTAGATGTCCATGAGATTTAATCTATAGTAAAATAACTAACTAAATAAAAATAAGATGCAAGTTCTTTTTTATATGTTTTCTAAAACTATTTTGTTCTACTTACTCTGGAAATGTGGGTTCCTTTAAAATGGAAATAATGGCCGAGACCAGTTTAGCTCAGTGAATAGAGCATTGGCCTGCGGACTGAAAGGTCCTGGGTTCGATTCCGGTCAAGGGCATGTACCTGGGCTGCAGGCAGATCTCCAGTAGGGGGTGTGCAAGAGGCAGCTGATGGATGTTTCTGACTTTCTATCCCTCTCCCTTCCTCTCTGTAAAAAATCAATAAAATATATTTTTAAAAAATAAATAAACAAAATGGAAATAATGTTTGCATCTGTTTATAAGTATGAATCAATTCTAAGATAAAGGCTAGGTTGGTTCTAGGAAGAGAGACTGGGGAGGGAGGGAGGAAGGAAAGGCAGAGAGGAGGGAGGGAGAAAGGAGGAAAGGAGAGAGGTAAGAAAGGTAGGAGGAAAAAGGAAGAGAGGGAAGGAAGAAATTTAAGTGTGAATGCTGTGAAATAGACAATTTCTTCTTTAGTATCCCTGCTGTGGACTTTGGCTTTGAACTTCTGCCTCACATCATTTCTCTTGGGTTTATAGGTTTTTTCTTGCCAACACTCATCCTGAATGCTGAGCCATTTAGAAATCATGCATTCAGAGTTTGGAGACCAAATAATGTCAGAACATTTTTAGAGTACAGATAAATTATGACTACCATCTTATTCTCCACAGTCATCTCAGCTGGACTGCTGGATGAATTTAAATTAAACTCTGTCGCTTTTAACCGATAAAAGATAGGACTCAGGCTTGTCTTCAATAAAAAATCAGTTGCAGAAAAATCACTGTGTTTCATTAGTACACAGTCATAACTTAAGAACTATCTAGCTACTAATTAATAACAGTGACTTACCCTACGTTACTCAGACATAAAATATTGGAGTTTTTTTCTTCTAGTTTTATTTTAACATATAACTAACATTCATTTAATTTTAGGGAGACTATATAATTTAACATTTTATCACTGTGTTATATTTACTGTAGCAGATACTTTTATTTTTAATATCAAAAATATCGCTAACCTTGAGAAATAATGGCATTTTAAAAATGAGGAGATGTTCAAATACCGTTTATAAACTCATGATTCTAGTGAGAAACAAGAGAATATTTTATTCATTGTTCTACTGGCCACAGGTTGTTATTGCACAATGATTTATTGATCAACCAAAAGTTTAAATGTCTCCAAATATTTACACCTATGAACTCTCCCGCTGCCATTTCTCCCTTTATTTCAGTGTAAAAGCTTCCTGATCTGCACATAATCTTTAATCTTTCTTCCAATTAGGGCCACATGAGTGGTGTTCAGGGAAACTGAGAGAACTCCCGATACCACATAAGAAATCAATGTGGCCCTAATTGGTTTGGCTCAGTGGATAGAGCGTCGGCCTGCGGACTGAAGGATCCCGGGTTCAATTCCGGTCAAGGGCATGTACCTTGGTTGTGGGCACATCCCCAGTAGGGGGTGTGCAGGAGGCAGCTGATGGATGTTTCTCTCTCATCGTTGTTTCTACCTCTCTCTCCCTTCCCCCTCCTGTCTTTAAAAAAAATCAATAAAATATATGTTTTTAAAAAGAAAGAAATCAATGTGGAAAATTGATAATTCCCTAAGTAGCTTTTGCTCCTTTAACAGGAAGAAAATGTATATGAGGGAAAAAGAGAGTTATTTTGTTGTCCAAAGATGCCAGTTAGGTATTAGATCAGTGATGAATACATAAAACCATACTTGGTTAAAAAGGCCAGGGGGCTGTCTGTCCTCCAAAAGCACCTTTACATGACCCCCAAGTCTAGGGAATGGTCCCAGGTCTGGATCCCAGGGTCTCCACTGTGTTCAGAGGTGACCTTTCTTGTCTCACCAGCCAGTACACCCACCAGAGCCAGCAGCAATGGCTGTGCTCCTGCTCCTGCTCTCAGACTCCGCCGGCCCATCTGCACCGCTGTGTCTCCAGCAGGGAGAGAGGAGAGCTCACTGGTGGCACAGGAACCAAATCAGAACCTCTTTTGAAATAAATACGGGTTCTTTCCAGAACTTAACATGAAATCTTACTTTTTTCACTGAACATATTTCTGAAATTGTAACTGACTTCAGAGAACACAGTTGAGTCTACAAATACAGAATTCATGTTGACTTGCCTTTCACTAAATGTGTGTGTACATATGTGATACACAACACATACAGTATAAAGATGTGTCATTTTTAATGTTTTTTTTCTGTCTACAGAGAGTTCAAACTAACAGACTTGATTGGATAACATTTACAAATGCTATCCCAAGCTATAATCAAGTACTTAGTGATTTTAATAGTTCCCAAAACAAATCAAAAACAATCGAAATGAACAGCTTTACAAGTGTGTTTGTTGGGTGTCAAGCTTCTTTATTATGTATTTTTCTGCTAAAATTTGGGCAATGCATCTGTTATTATTTTTCAATATTACAAATGTCCTTATACTAAATGATATTTGGTGTACTTCATTTTCCAGAGAGCACCATGCTTTAGCCTGTTAAAATACATGCATAGGTTCTAGGGACGATCTGAGGAGAACATGCCAGCCCCTGGGGCCACATCAGCTCGGGGAGATGTGTCTGATGTTTTGACATAGGGGCCTTTCAATGCTCTCCACTCACACCCAACTAGTGTCTTCTTAAGGCACCCTGGCTACATTCCTCAGAAGGGATATTTCACTATCCACGCTTTTTGGCTGTGAATATTTAATTAAAATAATGAGTAGCAGAGAGGGCACAAAATATCTGTTAGTAGTTAACCATAATACAAGTATGATCCGATGTCTGACAAAAGCAGGTTAAAATCAAGAACAAATCATCAATTAAATGTTTCAGAGGGTAATTTTGAAATGCCCAGAGGAATTAAAATAAATGCCAAAAGGCCTGCCTCTGCTGTGGGATTTAAAAGGAAAGCACAGAAACACTGAGCGGATGATCTTGGCTGTGTGGACGGGGCTCTGGGGTGCAGGTAGGGAGACTGGAGCTCTCTGCAGAAGCTGGAACATAATTAACATGGACATGACCCTTTGACACTTGCCAGCCAGGGGCAGTTATTTTTAAATAGCTTCACTGAGGTATAATTGACAAAAAAAATTGGCATATACTTAAAATGTGTCACTTGGTAAGTTTTAATGTATGTATATATCACCATAATCAAGATAATGAACATATTTATCTCCCCACCAAATGATACCTCTGGTTCTAATTCATCCCACCCTCCCCTACCCCTCTACCTCTGTTCCCAAGCAACCAATAATCTGCTTTCCTTCACTATAGATTGCATTCTCTCTCTTTCTCTCTCCATCCCCCTGCCTCTCTCACACACACATACACATCCTGATGGAAAACCTCTTGGTCCCATTAAAGGTACATTAGAACTAATTTTTAAAAGACCTTCCTATCTAATAAAAGAGTAATATGCAAATTAACCATCACTCTGCTACACTCACCAGCCAATCAAAAGTAAGTATGCAAATTAACCCAACCAAGATGGCTGTAGCCACGGAGAGAGCAGGAGGGAGGCTTGGGTTTCCTCAGCGTTGGAGAAAGCCAAGCTATTCGCACACCCTGGCCAGCCCAGGCCTCCATTTAAGGCTACAAAGTTTCAATTATGGAAGATAAATAAATCTCAACAAAAATGGTGACAGCCACAGAGCTGGAGAGAGCAGAAGGTTAGAGTGGCCCCTGGTGATGGAAGAAGCCAAGCTTCTGCAGCCCTGGCCTGTTTTGGCCTCCACTTAAGGTAACAAAGTTTCAAGTGTAAAAGATAAATAAATCCCAACAGAAATGGCTGCTGCCATGGAGCAAGCAGAAGATTTGGCTCCATTCTGGGCTACAAAGTTTCAATTGTAGAAGATAAATAAACCTCAGATACCAGGGCCTCCGTTTAAGTCACTGGGGAGTGTGGCCAGCCTGCAAACCACCACAGGCCCTTTGCCCAGGCTGCCCCACACCCCAAGGGAACTCCCATCCTGATCCAGGAACTCTTCAGGGCAAACCAGCTGGCCCCCACCCATGCACCAGGACTCAATACTATCTAATAAAAGAGTAATACACAGATTGACCATCACTCCAACACACAAGAGGGCTGCCCCATGTGTCAAAGATCCTGCCCCCATGTGCACATAAGATGGCCACCACAAGATGGCCAGTGGGGGAGGGCAGTTGGGAGGTTCTAGGCCCTGCAAGGTGGGGCAGTTGTAGGCGATCAGGCCAGCAGGGGAGAGCAGTTGGGAAGGACCAGGCCTTCAAGGGAAGGCAGTTGTGGGCAATCAAGCCTGCAGGGAGGGCAATTAGGGTTGACCAGGCTGGCAGGGGTGGGAAGTTGGAGGCAAACAGGCTGGCAGGGGAGTGGTTAGGGGCAATCAGGAAGGCAGGCAAGTGAGCAGTTGGGAGCCAGCAGTCCTGGATTGTCATCAGGGTCTCAGATTGGAGAGGGTGCCGGCTGGGCTAAGAGACACCCCGCACCCCCTTGTGCATGAATTTCTTGCACCAAGCATCCAGTTTTATAATAATTGATCAAATAACTGATTTCAATATAGAGGGGTTAAAATTACTTTACTTTTGTCTAGTGCTTTCATAGCCTTTCAAATTTCTCCCTGTCCATCACTCATTTGATCCTCACAAACTATTAAATTTATTTACATATAATACATATTAATGATCCTCTAACAAAGACCAGTACAAATCCTTCAAACATTTCACAGTACATTCTAATTAATGCAACACAGACCTGTCTTTGTTGCTTTGCCATAATCTATTTCATCCTCCTTTATCATGTAATGATTTAACCTTTTTCGTATGTTCTATAGAATTCACTGCATATTCACAAGATATATATATATATATTTGCCACTGGAAAGAGCCAGAAGCTTGAAAACATTAGTTCTGCATTCCTTACCATTTTCCTTCCTTAAAATCAAATAAACTTTTCCATAACTGTAATTTAAATATTTTCTCCACGAGCTTGAATAGTTGCCTTTAAAAGCCTTTAAAAGCCTCTTGAAGTAGCACCTTGGACACTAAATGCCATGTTGTCATCTCTCTGTCCCCTTCACGAGAGCAGAGGCTGTCCTCTCAACCCCAAACCTCCGCCCCTCACTTTGCTGCTCGGAGCCTGAGGCAGCTCACGTGACAGCGTTGACTTAATGTGATGCATTTAGAAGCACCTGCCTAGAAGCAATGTTGTGATGACAAAGCAACAAGCACATCTGAAAATACTTATGTCAGGATACAAGCTCAGTGGCACTGAGGAGGGGCAGCGGGAGAGACCCCTTTGGACTCTCCCCTTGAAGGTTCAACAGTTGGAACAGCGAGGATTCCCTGCTCAACATGCAAGCACACTGGAGAGAGCCAGGCACTGAAACACAAACAGGTGGGCGCCCCAGCCGGTTTGGCTCAGTGGATAGAGCATTGGCCTGTGAACTAAAGGGCCCCGAGTTTGGTTCTGGTCAAGGGCACATGCCCGGGTTGTGGGTTCCATCCCCAGGAGGGAGCATGCAGGAAGCAGCTGATCAATGATTCTCTCTCATCATTGTTTCTATCTCTCTCTTCCTCTCCTTTCCTCTCTGAAATCAATGAAAACATTTTTTAAAAAAGAAACATGTACAGGTGGGCAAGTGGGAGTGAACCAGGGAGGAGAAAGGGGAGAAGTGCTGAGTGGAGCCATGGACGCAGCCCTGCAGCTGGGAGCTCAGGAGGGCTGAGTCTGGAGAAGGGCGGAGCCTGGCTGTCCCTCACCCTCCAGGAGCTCACCTCCCTTCCCCCCTTCCTGTTGGGTTGCAGAGCCCATTATCTGCAAACCCAAGGGCTGGGACCACAGAGTCACTTTTCCCTGAGTGACAGGTGCACTCCATGACCAACCCAGATTTGGGTAGAGTCACAGGCCAAGGAGATTCACTGGCATCATCCAGGATGGCAAAGCAAGAAGAGAGGGTACTGAGTCCCCCCAGCCTCTCCGTCCCAGCCATGCCCATTCACCTGCATATTATCTGTGGCTGCTTATGTTACACACACACACACACACACACACACACGGGGCCACACGGGGAAAGCATCTGGCTGGGGAGGGAGGATAGCAATGGGAGTTCACAGATTTGGAGCCTCTTTGTCAGACTGTCCAGGTCTTCACAGGACTTGATTAATCGCTGCCTCATTAAATCCCCTCCTCCGTCTTGTAAAAAGAAAACTATATATTCTTATTTTTGTGTTTTCAAGAGCTTCATAAGGAACTAAATTTTCCAAATTGCCATCCTCCCTCAGCTATTTTCCTCTCAAGTTTTGCCCGTCCTGTTTCAGTCACACAAACTCAGATGTGAGTCTGAGCTTTTATTTGTCCTATTTTCTCTACCTCTCTAATCCTTTCCCCTGTCTCCCTAGAAAGATATTTTTAAGGTCAATTTGTTTCTTTCCAAGTTTTCCACTTTTGTTTCCCCGGGATGTTTTTCATCCATTACTTCTGAGGCTGTGACCATCTACTTTTTCATCACACATTTTGGGGTTTCTTCTTCCCTTAAGACCTCATGGCATAATTTGTCCTGCTGTGCTGGGCTCCTGAGAAGTAAGCAAAGAGAAACACGTGTTTTGCTTTCATGTATTCAAGTATAATCCATTTTATTTATATTTATTGCATTATAAAAATGCCACCTGTAAGATTTCTTACTTTTGAAAATTTGTCATGATTTACTTTGTAACCAAGGACATGATATATATTTTCATAAAATTTCCGTGGACATACATAAAGCTTTATATTCTTTCAATAAGATGTACCTCTTTCTATCGATATAGACATAGATGATAAGAGATATAGATTTAGGTACATATATCTTTTCCCACTTTCCCTACGGTATTAATATATAGATTCCCTGTATACTCTTCCAAACTGCATGCCATTCTCAGGAGTTTGAAACATACAGAATGCCTTGTGTCTAGAAATCAGAGGGGAAGCAAACATGTCTCTTAGACTCATATTAATACTAGAGGCCCAGTGCACGAAATTCATGCATGGGTGAGGGGGAGGGGAATTCTGTACCCTCTCCAATCTGCATCCTTGAGGGATGTCCAACCACCCGTTTAGGCCTGATCCCAAGCGGGATATTCCTCTGACAATCCAGGACTGCTTACTCCCAACCGATCACCGGTCTGCCTTCCTGATTGCTCCTGACTGCTTCTGCCTGTCAGCCTGATCACCCTCTAACCACACCCCTGCCAGCATGATTGATGCCAAACTGCTCCCCGGCTGCCCCAATTGCCCTTAACTGCCCTCCCCTACCATCCTGGTAACCCCTAACTGTCCTCTCCTACAGGCCTGGTCCCCCCAAACTGCCCTCACCTGCTGACCTGGTCTCCCCCAACTGCCCTCCCCTACCATCTTGGTCATCCCTAACTGTACTCCCCTGCAGGCCTCGTCACTGTGAACTGCCCTCCCCTGCAGGCCTGATCCTCCCCAACTGTCCTCCCTTGCAAGCCTGCCCCCTCCCAACTGTCCTCCCATGCAATCCTGGTCCCCCCCCCAACTGCCCTCCCCTACTGACCTGGTCTCCCCCAACTACCCTCCTCTGCTGTCCCAGTCACCTCTAGCTGCGCTGCTAGCCTGGTCTCCCCAACTGCCCTCCTTTGCTGACCTGGTCACCCCAATTGCCCTCCTCTGCTGGCCTGGTCATCCTTAACTGCCCATAACTGCTCTCCCCTGCAGGCCATCTTGTGGTGGCCATTTTGTGTCCACATGGGTGTGGCCATCTTGTGTTTTGGAGTGACGGTCAACTTGCATATTACTCTTTTATTAGATAAAACTCGAGGCCCGTTGCATGAAGATTCATGCACTAGGCTTTCCTTCCCCCAGCTGCCAGGACCAGTTTTCCTCTGGAACCTGGGACCCAGACCTTCCCTCTGGCTGTTGCCTTCCGTTTTTCCTTTGGCTGGCTGGAGGCTTCACTCCAGCTAGAGCCTTCAGCCTTCTCTGCTCTGGCCGGAGTGCCACCTCGCCGCCGCCTCGTCTCTGCCCCCGGGGACAGGCACTCACTCTGCTCGGCCCTGTCCCTCGCTCCTGATTGGCTAGTAGCATAGCGAAGGTACAGTCAAATTTGCATGTTTCTCTTTTATTATATAGGATAAGCAATATTCAAGTGTTCACCCTACCTGCCTTTCCTAAGAAGGCAGCCTGCATAGAGGAAGGAAGTCGGCATATAAAGGAAACCTCAGTATGGCTGCTCTGGTCTCTGTCTCTAAGAGAGCTCACACTGTCTAGCAGGAGGCTTTCCTGTGGCTGATCACTAGCATACAAGCCCTGCAGGAGGCTGACTTGAGTGTTAGAAAGCAGTCCTCATGCTTAAAAGTATCAGAGAGGTCATCTACATGCACACCCATTCTAGCCCCTCCTCTAGACTAAAATCATGTGATTTTTCTCAAGGTGACTATTCCAAAGTTTCCCAAGACTGCCCATATGTTTTTACCGTATGCCCCCATGAAAATGTCATTTTCCCTAAATACAATTTGGTTGTCTGTTATACTTGCTAAATAACATATGCAGCATATGTGTTTTAACATACAAAGGAATCCATCAAAATTAGGTCCTGGCAAAAATAAGTACAATACATAAGGGAGGCAAATCTGTGCTCTGAGGAAAAATGTTTTATAGGAGGGTTGTGGGCATGTTTACAGTGTAGAGGAAAGGTAGATGAAATGGAGGCCCTAAAATGAGCCATCGGAAATCTGCGTCTACTCACTTGAATTGCTAACATGCATTATCTTGGGGGGTGTACAGTAGAATGAGATTGATATTTCTAACAATCAGAATATAATGATGTGGGAAAGCTACATTAAACCCTACAATCTTTCTTCTTTGGCTTTGCCCCAAAAAGTAAGTCCATGTTGTTCTAAATAATGGAAATACATGTCAGACCACAGTGAAATCGTAAAGAGAAAACATCTTCTCTTCAGCAAGGTACATATATTAAACTGGGATGCACGAGAGAAGCGTCCCCTGAGGTAGGAGGACACAGCAGGTTCTCTCAGAAACAGGACGATGGCTACAGATCTCTGTGCGTGTGACTGGCACCTGACACCGGCCATCACCTCATACCCATGTTATCAGTGAGCAAGAAGCCTCGTGATTTCAAATGAGATTGACCACATCTAGTCCCAGTGTTCTGTTTCAAAGAACTCTGATAGAGTATGCTTGTTATATTATAAATCACCTCTTCAATACCTCAAAATTGGAGTCCATACCAGGAGGCCCAAAATGCAAAAATGCTTTGCAAGCCAAAATTAAGTACGTGGTGGTAACTTGAAAGTGGCGTTTCCACTGAAGTCTGTATCACAGTGGGCCTGCCCTGTGCTTATTTATATTCCCACCAGAGGCCCGATGCACGGAATTTGGGCCAGGGGCTCAGCCCTCACAGCCCCGGCGGCTTGCCTTGGCCCAGCAGCCCCGGCTTCGTCTGGAAGGTCATTCGGCTGTCCGGTCTAATTAGCATGTTATGCTTTTATTAGTATAGATGTTCTGGCCACATCATTTAAATAAACCAACCCAGCAACTGCAGAATTCCCACACTCAGTCTCTATGTCATGCAGTCAATGTTGTTAGGATGGAAAGGACCCATGGAACCCCCTAGAACATCTGTCCCTACTAGAACTGTAAGCCATGGCTGCCCCACGTCCCTGGGGAGACTGGAGAGACAGAGCCACCACCAGCAGGAGACGCAGCTCAGCGAGTTCTTAGCACTGCCATCAACGGAGTCAGGCAGCCACATCAATCACAACCGCTAATCTTCAAACAGCACCTCCGGTCCCTGATGAATTATCAGCCTCTGGTCCCCGATGCAGGGGTGTGGGATAGTTTCTCTGCATTTCCTTCCCAGATCAGGAAGGTGGGAATGTGAGAAGCCATTGGGGGCAGTAGAACAAGTGACAGGAGCAGGGAGGTGCACCTGTGTGTGTGCTGAGACCCAGGGACCTTGTCCAGCCTCCCTCTGGGGCCTGGGCTCCTGGCAGGCAGGTGTGTGTGTGTGGGGGAGGGGGGAAGGGGGCACCCACTAGGCTTTCACCCACCAGGATGGCACCAGGGAACAGGGTGGAGTGTGCCCGTGGCCATCTTGCTTTTCCTTCTCGCAGATGAATCACAATGGTATGGTGACCTACAGTGGGTTTCTGCTAGAAGCAGATAGACTGGGTTTGGGGAGCGGGGGACGGTCGGCCAGGCTGCGGGCTTCAATCAGGGAGCCAGGAGGATGGAGAGGGGGGGCTGATGGGGATCATGCTGTGTTCACCTAGCCGGGCCTGTGTCAGAACCACCAAGGGCCTTTCCCCAGTGAGTCTCCTCTGCCTTCAGGAAGTGCAGCCTATGGAAATGTGTCCTGTAGGGAGTGACAGCTCACCCTGTCCTCAACTAGCTGGTCTCCGAGAAGCCTCTACTGGCCCCTGAACCTGTCCCTGCAGCAGGCCACGTGCGCTTGTGTGCAGATGCAGATGTGTGGACCAGGCAGCTCCAGGTGCCTCTGCAGGTGCCCCCACAGGTCCCTGGGAGGAGGAAGGCGCACGCACTGAGCTGGGCAGTGCCATGGGGTCTCCAGGCTGTGCAGGGGGGGCGTGACTCCCCCACAGGGCATGAGGCCATCAGAGCAGGACACTAACTAGACAGACTGGGCCCTGAAGCCCTGACTTGAGCAGAGTGACCCCTTGCACCCCAGTGTGCCTGCTACTCATGCCCCCAGGCCAGGCCCCACCAGGAGGAGTGGAGCGAGACTTTGCTAAGTCGGGGTAGGGGGCGGAGGGGATCTCCAGGCAGCCCTGGGGGACAGGGCCTGTGTCCTCCCTCCTCCGCCCCCTCGGGAGGAAGCAAGGGTGCAAAAGGCTTCACCCACCAGGGTGGAGAGTTGCTGGGAACCAAGTTCAGGCTCCAGGTTCCCACCAGACGCCCCTCTGCCCGGGCCTGGGCCACAGGGAAACGCTGCAGAACCAGCTTCCTCACTGCATGGATGACCATGGAAATGGACCTGCTGCTGGGGAAACGGGAATTAATTACCCAACGATTTAACAAGAGACAAATGGGCCAGAAGGCGGGGAGAGCAACTGTGAGAATTCAGAGCTTATCGTCCCCTGAGGCTCCTGGGACCTAGCTGGCCGGGAGCCAGCCTCTGAGCGGAGAGAAATGACTCGTTTCCACGTTTCCACTCAGACTTCATAGATGTTTCTGCACCGGAAACCCCAATCCACAGGAAGGTCCTGGAGAAACATGCGGAAGAGAATTTCTTCTGTGGGAACCCCTTTCATGTCCCGCGTGATTCAGGGTCCAGGTTCAGGGTTCAGGTTCTGGAGAAGGCTGCACACAAATGAATAAAGAGACTTAGAAAAATATTAATTTGGGAAATGGGAGCCAGGCGGTAGACCAGCTCTAGTGGAAGAACTACTACCCCCTCTGGCTTCACCATCCCTTTTATTCAGATTAAAATCATAAGATACAACCCTATCCCCCAGGCAGGAAACACCAGTAAAAGCCAATCAGTGAATCTTCTTAGGATTAACAGGTGCGGGCTGCTTCAACTACCAACATCCCAGTAACCAGCTCCAACCCCTCAGAGCAATCAAGGTTGACCAGCCCTCCAAACTCCCGTCCACAGCTCTCTATTATTAAAACAATGATTGGCTTCCGGCATTCTCCCAAAGGAGGAATTGTGACCCTTACCTTTGGTTTTCCAGTGTGTCTGGACCCAGAGGCGGACAATGGATGGCTCTGTTCAGACGCGTGGGGTGTGACTGATGGTGTGACTGGATGATGGGGAACATGGCCTATTCCAGAACAGAGGGGAGTGGAGGGACGCTCAGTGTGGAGGAACGTTCATTGTGCACACAGATGAAGACCTTGCTCTCCATGCTCACCCCCACTAAAGAGCATCCGCTGTAGATGCAGGCTTCAGATCTCAGGGGGAAAGGATAGCTGTTGTATTCTTTCCTCAGCCACCCGGTACTTGCCCAGGGACCTCCCTCAGGAGTGTCCATGGGGCTGCCCCACCCCAGCCAACCAATGAACTCCCCCTCCTCTGATCCTGTTGTCACTGCTATTGGAAACTTAATCTGCCAACATCAGAGACAACACTGACCAGCAGCATCCTGGGGGTGTCTGGAAGACGGGCCAGATGTCCTTTGACAAGTTGTGTCCTTTGGATTCTGCTACGTGATGCTGAGGCTAAGATTTCCACCAGCAGGGGAACCAGCAGGAGGCTGTCAGGTAAGGGGATGGAAAAGGGACCTGCTCCATCCTGGTTGCACCCTACTTGTCAGGATCATCCTGGCTATGGTCTTCGGTTCTAGAAGCATCAGTCAGCTCCCAGTCCCTGATTTCTCTGGGCTTCTCAGGACCAGCCTGATCCCAAACACCAGATGTACCAGCAGCAGCCAGAGTGTCGCCTTCTCACGGGTCTGAACCCCAGCTTTGCAGGGATCCTCCTCTGAGATCTGCCAAGAACAGCCAGGCAACAGACGTATCTGGCAAGCCTACTTCTCACCCTCTAGGCCCCTACGTCATGCTTCTTCTACCTTAGGACATTCTCAGCTTCTTCCCATTGTTCGCCAATCCCAGAGGCGCTGGGTTCCTGCAGTTGTCAGCTCTGGGGGATGTCAGTGTTTCTGGCTTTACAGTCCCCTCAATACCTTTCCAACCAATTCTCTGTATTAAAATTCTTTATAGATTAAACAACTAGTCTATTTCTCTTTTCCTACCCAGAACCTGACAATGCAATGACAAGGTACATAACTGTAACCTTACTCAGCATCATAAAGTTGAAAATTTGAAGTATCTCCTTGACTATAAACATGAAAAAGACTTTGAAAATAACATAGTTTTTATTTCACCTTAGGGAGTTCAGATCATGGGAAAACTCGGTGAGGGTGATGAATGTGGAAACTCTTTTACCTAAGTCAGCGCCTCCCCCTCTCCCCCACTGGTTGTCAGAGGACGTAAAAATACAGAGGAAAGAAGCCAGGAGCATGGAATGAAAGGTGAAAATCTTCCATTTGAAATCCCATCTCAGTAAAAAATAGCAAGCATGCACTAGCATGAAACTCTGTGATATAACATGCATGTAACTGCCAACTCTCAGTCCTCAATTTCCATTACAAACATACAAATAGTATGTGATAGGGCCTTTCACATCAGTCACGTTAAAAAAGGTGAACTCACAACCGGGAAGAAATGTGATATACATGCTCAGTGTGGGAATGCTTTCAGCCCGAAGTTCCACCTCATCGTTTCTCAGAACACTCACACCAGAAGCGTCCTTAGACCTAGGAGGCTGGTCCTTCTCTGCAGGAAACCAGTCATTGCCTCACCAATAGAGATGTAAATAGAACAAACAGGAAACCTGGTCAACCGTAATGGCCCTGTAATTCTGAACTATTCATTTACTGCTTAGGTGAGACATTGGTAGCTGAAGCAGCTGCCACTTTTAGTCTTATGTTAAGTCTGAACTATTCACATATTGTTTAGGTGACACATTGGTAGTTGAAGCACCTACCACTTCTAGTCTTATGTTAATTCTTGCTAGTTGACTCATTGTTGGAACTTAGAAGGGGATAGCAAAGCCAGAGCTGGTGGTGTCCTCCCCCTAGAGGTGGACTCCCACCTGGCCCCCATGATACCCAAAATTGACACTTTTCCAGTCTCTCTTCATTTGTGTGCAGCCTTCTCCAGATCCTGAACCCTGACATGGGAACCCTGGACACATAGGATGTGGAAAGGATTCCCACACTTCTCTCTCAGGGGACACAACAGTGAAGACCCATGTGGGCCCTCTTCAGCCATGTCTCCTCATGGGCACTGCATCCAGAGAAACAAAAGAAGGGCCCACCCATAGCCCATGGCACCCCTTCTAAAGAACACTCCTTGTACCTGAGACCTCACAGCTTCCTGGCCACGTAGCCTTGGGGCCGGGTCCAGAGCCTGCATGATCTTGAGCCTCGGTGTGCCCTGTGGTGATCAGACAGCGCCAGCAGTGTGTGCCCCTGAGGTGATGGGGGGAGAGAGCTTGGGAGGATGTCACGTGCTCTCACTGAATGCCCCACCCAGGGTGGCATGATGCTGGGTATGGGAATAGGCCAGTGAGAGCCTGGTCCAGAGGAATGCAGCCATCGCAAGAACAACGCCAGGGGATGTGAGAGCCGAAATGCAAGCACTCGTGAGCAAAAGAGAATTAAAATAGGAGCAAAACACTGAACATTTGAAAGTGTGAGTGTGTTCAACAATAAATCAAAACACATACCCAGGAATTCATATTGAGGGGAAAAGTTAATAAATATGACACGGTGGAGAAATAGAGCTTTTTTTCTTTTAGATATAATCTGAGGTTGTAAATCATGTTTCAGATGTGATACCTACTGTTTTGGGGAAATAATACAGAATTTTTTAAAATAAGTTTTGTCACTAGAATATGAAGCAATTCCAAAGCAATTGAATAATTTTACTGTGGAATGTGAAGCAATTCCAAAGCAATGGAATGATTTTAATAATCAGACAGTGTACATTAGCATACGTACAAACTTTCCCTGCGATAGAAAGGGATTATCACTGAAACAGGTTTGGCTCAGTGGCTAGAGCGTTGGCCTGTAGACCAGAAGTCCCAGGTTTGATTCGGTCAAGGGCATGTAACTTGGTTGTAGCACATCCCCAGTAGGGGGTGTGCAGGAGGCAGCTGATCAATGTTTTTCTCTCATCGATGTTTCTGACTTTCTATCCTTCTCCCTTCCTCTCCATAAAAAAAAAATCAATAAAATATATTTTTTTAAAAAAAAGAAAAGAAAGGGATTATCTAACTAAAAATTTAAGAGATATTGGTCTTTTTGTTAATCTGACTTAACCATGGCCACAAAATTAATGTAATAAATAATATCTTAACTAGCATACATTTATTAAGATTTTGTACATTAATATCACCAGCATGGTATAATACACATTGGAAATAAAACAAGACTTCAGCAGTTTTAGCTGTCATTCCCCAAACTTTTTCTTCTATTATTTCTGGGAAGATATAAAAGTAGCTCTGACATTTGTAACTAAATTGTCCTTTCAGTTAAAAAATTATTATTTCCAGTAAATTACCCCCCAAATGGACTTAATATGAAAAATACTCAGAACATAGCAGCAGATAGAAAAGCTTCAGGACTAAAATTAGGTTAAGGAGTTAGTCAGGAAGTGAACATTTTCACGTGAAAGTTTTGGACACACATCTGACGGAAACCTGGGCGAAGGAAGGGACTTGGACGTGGAGAGATAGTGAATAAAGGATGACTGAAGGAGGGGCGGGAGAGGGACCAGAGAGGAGGGATGTCTCCCAAGGAAGGTCTGAGAGCCGGCCACGGGGATGCCGCCGGGCTGCCAACCGAGAGCTCCCCCATCATCCCCCAGGCCTCCGGCTGCTCATCCCCCTCCCAAAGCAGCAGCAGCTTCCAGCCCAATTCCTCGAAGGGCTCCTAAGCCAGTGTTCTGCAAACTGCGGCTCTCGAGCCACATGCGGCTCTTTGACCCCTTGAGGGTGGCTCTTCCACAAAAGCCCTCGGCCTGGGCGAGTCTATGTTGAAGAAGTGGCGTTAGAAGAAGTTCAGGTTTAAAAAAATGTGGCTCTCAAAAGAAATTTCAGTCGTTGTACTGTTGGTATCTGGCTCTGTTGACTAAGGAGTTTGCCGACCACGGACCTAAGCTAATCACTGTCGTCCTCAGCACACCCACAATGTGTCTGTGCCGATCGGCAAACAAAAGCAGGAGTGATTTTGATTCATGCGCACCAGCTGGCTGCTGTGCTGGCGGCTTTCATCTTTTCATTGACCATCTAAGGGAATGGCGGTCAGTGCCTGGCTCAGGGGGGGTGCCGTGTTTGACAAGCCCAGCGGCACCCGGGCTGGAAATCACTGTTTAGAAGGCAAGAGCCAAGCTCCTGCCCCTCTTTCCCAGGCAAACCTGTCATAGCAGGGAGCAAAGGCTGCCCTCCCTCTCCCCGGAGAGGAGGGACCGTGGTCCTCCTCTGCGAACCCTCGGCGTCCTATGCTTGGTGGTCCTCACACAGAGGAAAGCAGGTGCTTGGAAGGTGACCTCTGTCTGCCTTTCATCCTCGGGGGGAAACTGAGGCAAACCAACCAGCCGCTCCTGCTGTAAGTAACAATGACTTCCTTGCCTCAGAAACCTTGTGCTGTGTTTGGAATAACTTAACCAATAAAAATGTAGCCCTGGCCAGGTGGCTCAGTTGGTTAGAGCAGTGGTCGACAAACAGTGGCTCGCAAAAGCCACATGCCATGCGGCTCTTTGGCCCCTTGAGCGTGGCTCTTCCACAAAATACCACGGCCTGGGAGAGTCTATTTTGAAAAAGTGGCTTTAGAAGAAGTTTAAGTTAAAAAAAATGTGGCTCTCCAAAGAAATTTTAATCGTTGTACTTTGTGGTGTATTTGGCTCTGTGGACGAATGAGTTTGCCAACCCCTGGGTTAGAGCATCATCCCAGGCACCACAAGGTTTTGAATTTGATCCCCAGTTGGGTTGTGTGTGGGAGGCAACCAATCAATGTATTTCTCGCTTATGTCAGCGTTGCTCTCTCCCACCATTAGTTCCTCCCTGCCTTCCTCCCTTCCTCTCTCTTTAAAATCAGTGAACATATCCTGGAGTGAGGAAAAGAAAAAAAAAAAACTTCCTGGGTATGACCCTGCTACTTCCTGTTCCCAATAGGCTTACCTTACATACCTTCTAATCGACAGAGAAAGACCTTTAAGGCCAACGCCTGGGAAGAATTGTAGGGGAGGCTGGGGCACATGGGAATGGGAGTAAGCTGGAAGACAGGAAGCCTTTTTAGATTATGAGAGAGTTAGACTGCCAAAAAAAAATCTTAAATTTTGCCTTAAAACTTAGCCTGTGATCTTTCAACATTTAAAATCCTTTGGTCCCAGCCCTAATCGGTTTGGCTCAGTGGATAGAGCGTCGGCCTGTGGACTGAAAGGTCCTGGGTTCGATTCCAGTCAAGGGCATGTACTGTGGTTGCGGGCACATTCTCAGTAGCGGGTGTACAAGAAGCAGCTGATTGATGTTTCTCTCTCATCGATGTTTCTGACTTTCTATCTCTCTTCCTCTCTGTGAAAAATTAATAAAATATATATTTAAAAATAAATAAATAAATAAAATAAAATCCTTGGTCCCTGCTGAAACCAGTTTAGCTCAGAGGATGGAGCGTCGGCCTACAGACTGAAGGGTCACAGGTTTGATTCCGGTCAAGGGCATGTACATTGGTTTTGGGCGCATCCCCCGTAAGGAGTGTGCAGGAGGCAGCTGATCAATGTTTCTAACTCTCTATCCTCTCCCTTCCTCTCGGTAAAAAAAAAATCAATAAAATATATATTTTTTAAAAATCCTTGGTCCCACAGTTCTCCAAGGGGAGGAATCAGGCTGACAAAGCTATGCAGCCACCGAAGACAGTACACCGCTAACACCCACATCAAACACGCCCCACATGGAAAGAAAGACCTTATGAGGAGTGGATTCTGGGAGCTTCAAGTTCAAGAGCAACTCCAGGAGCCTGGTCACAGGACCCCCCACACTCCTCCCAGGAGAACTGCAGGATCCCACTACACCGGGGGCATTTGGCACCCAGAAGTGCCCCCGAGACATTATTGGTCTCCAAACACCCGCATGTCCCCTTACATCCTCTCGTCACCCAAAGGGAGGCGTGCTTTGGGTTGTAGCCAATGGGAGAGAGCAGAGCAGATGGATGGGAGTCACTGGGCAGAAGCCAAGGATCTGACTCCCTGTTTCTTTCCAGGGTCACCTAAAGGCCAGATGGTGCTGCAGCCCACGACCTGGATCCACAGTTGCAGGAAGCCACCCTGAGGACCTTGGACTCGAGCAGATTTTGAGTAAGTGCATGTGGTAACTGACATGCAGAGGGTTTTGTCATCACAGCCTTACCTGCCCCAGTTCTGAGGGATAGAGGAGTGGGTTGTCCCACTGGAGATATTTTCCCCATGTTGGGGGCATTGTGGATTGTGAAAGTGGGAAGGGGGTGCACTGGCCTCCAGTGGGCTGAGGCCAGGGATGCCTCCAAACGTCCCCCAGTGCCCAGGGCGGCCCCGCATCCCAACAGAGAATGTTTTGGCCTCAAATGCGAAAAGTGCCTCTGTTGGGAGACCTTGGCCCAGCCTGGCTGACCCATTTAACACTGGAGCTGTCCATGCTCTCCATTCAGCGGACAACTGCATTTACCCCACCCCTTCGTGCAGCATTTTAAGGGTGCGTGGCCGTGTGAGTCTCTCCCGAGTCCACACACCCCTGGAGTGTGTGCTTGCTCCCCACAGTAGCCAGTGATCCTTTCAAAAACATGGAGCGAGTCACATCGCCTCCTTGCTCAAACCCTCGAGGGCTCCAGCCACACTCCCCATGGTCTGTGTCTTGGAAAGGCAGTACCCGCCCTCCTGCTCACCCAGGGTCATTGCTATCCCTCTGATCTATCCTCACAGTTCTCGTACTGTTCTGATCTGCACAAACATCCTGCCTGGGACACGGGTCTGGTCCTTGGCTGTTTGTCCTCTAGTCTCATGACGGCTTTTCCTTCAGTGTAGAGCCCTGCTCCCATCTCCTCTACAGAGAGGCATCTCTGATCTCCTCCTGGGATACACCCCCCTCCGTCAGCCCCGATCCCCTCATCTGCTGGATTTTCTCTCTCAGAACTTATGCTAACCTGAATGTTTACCACGTGTTTATTGGTTTGTAATTTCCCTCCCAAAATTTCCCACAAAGTAAGAGGTTTTCTGTTTTCCCACAATGCCTCTGGGTCTGAAATAATGACTAGATCATGGTAAGTTGTTGGGTTTTTCCTCTCTTCTCCACAACCAGCGTGGAGAGAGAAGTAGGGTCCAGTTACTGAGTAGAGGGGCTGGGGATTGAGAAAATAATAGGGAAGAATAGATGACACAAAAGTAGAAAATAAAGCTGGGACTGGGTGGAATCTTTGCTCTCTGATGGAGAGACAGAGAATTCCAACCCAAACACAGCCTGTTTGTTTATACTAAAACAAAAAAGTGGTTTCATATGAAAAGACTTAAAATAAAAGGAGCTTAAATGGGCCCAGGCCCCACTCAATCCCTCATTCCTGGGGCTCTGCTGAATCTACACTTCAAGGGCTCTTCCCCTGCCACCTAAAGCAAGTTAAAGTCAGTACTGAGTAACGCATCCAGCCCTTTGGGTGGATGCGTTTTCAGGACGTGGCTTTGCCTGGCGCCTTGGATTCAGCTGAAGCTGATTTTAAAAAATGTTCAGGTGCCTTCCCTGGGGGCTGGCCCTCTACAGTTAAGTACACAAGAAATACTTGCTGGATACATGTCTAGATGAATGGACGTAAATGCATTGAGAGACACCTGCAACTAGGCCTGAATATTAGTCAGTCCCCCTTGGGTCATACAGTTTCAAGGGATTTTCACTTTTGTGCTGACAGTTGTGTATGTTGCTTCATTTCCTGCCTACATTACCTTTAAAAACCAATTTTTATTTTACTCTTCAAAGGAAAAATACAAACTTTAAAGTCACATGCAAGTGGATTGAATTTTGGAGGCCGTTTCCCCACTAGATCCATAAATAGAGAAATTATGCAGCAAATCTCCAGGTTGGCCTGCCTGTTACACTCCCTTAGGATCAAATGGAACAGATTCCTCTAGTTTTGTATTTTACAAGGATTTTGCTGTTGTTGTTTTTGATAGTAAGTCCATCTGTGGAAATACAGAAGTAGCAGGAATTTCTCCTAATTCTTTGAAGGGTTTCTACACAAAGTACCAGGAGCAAGTTGAAAGAAAGCCCCACAAATACCAGTGGTTATGAAATAATGATTCCTACCCCTTCTGAACAGCTCTTGTAAACCAAAAACAGTCCTGTATTCATCACGGACTCTCTGATGAAGTGCAAAACAGTGATAAAGAAAGTGCGAATCGGTCCTCCTGGGAAGCTCTGGGCACAAGCCACAGTTGAGATCATTAAGAAATAATAGGCACTGAGTGTTGAGAAAGGATGCTAATCTTCACTAACGAATTAGGCTGCATTCTGATGTTATAATTAAAATGTTTGTTGTTTCTTTTTGAAATGACAAGCATAAACAAAATAAGGGAGCTTTGAGAGGGGTTCATGACAGTCTAATCTGTGTGTCTCTCTGAAGAAAAATCTGTAGTGGAGATGCGTAGTGAATAAAACAGAACACGCTTTCCCTTCTGTGTACCGCCATGAGAAAGTTTCAGGGGGAAAAGCCAACAATACTACAACAAAAGCATTGATATCATCAGGTTGTAAAACTATTTTACCCCCTGAAAGTTTTACTGAAAATAATATTCTGGGTAAAGAATATACAAAGGGAAAAACTTCCAACTAGAGTCCTTCTTAATCAGGGAGTTCCTTTTTTTAACCATGGGCAGTCGGAGAGGAAAATACAAATGAACAACTAGGAAGTATTTCAAACTTCAAAACTGGATACAAATGGGAAAACGAATACAGAACTTGGAATAAATAATACTTGTTTTCGCGTAACTATTTGGTTTGTATCTTAAAGAACATCGTCGACCAAAATACTGAATCATTTATAAAACCCACAGCTTCCTTAAAATGCCTGTTCATATAAATGATTGTTCAATCAAAATAGAACAAAAAATATTGAGATTGTATATCCACTGGAGAGTGGGTAATGAAATCAAGAGCAATAAGCTAGCAATGTGACAAAGTTATTGTTAACAGATTTTCTTTTACTTAACAACATTACCCAATTAAAGGATGTGACTGTGAACAGGATACAATAGATGTTTTCTATTAAGGTTTCATTAATGATTTTTGACATGATGCTCCCTGATATTTAACTTCCAAAATTAACACAAATTGGTGTGTATATGAACACAATCCTGTAGCTAGGAAACTGATGTTTAGATTAAACGAGAGTTCACCACAAATTAATATTAATGAAGCCCATCGGATCTGTCTCTGATGAGCTCACGTGGCAGTGAACTTATGCATTGGAAAGCATTGGGTTTAATGGTAAGCAAGGTATTTGATGAGTCTTTACGAATGAGTGGACCATGAGCTTTCATTACATTTGCTGAATATAGTTATGTATTTATTTTTTTTAATGTTTGCTTTATTTTTATTGTTGACACTTCTGTGGGGGAGGAGGGGGTTCTCTTCTCTCCACGTCCAGCGTGCAAAGAAGAGTGGGTCCAGTCACAGAGTAGAGGAGCTGGGGATTGAGACATAATAATAGAAAGAATAGAGGACACAGAAATAGAAATAAAAGCTGGGGCTGGGTGGAATCTCTGCTCTCTGATGGAGAGATAGGAATCCCAAACCAAACGCAGCATGTTTATTGATACTAAAATAAAAAGGGGTTTCACATGAAAAAACTTAAAATCAAAGGAGCTTAAAGGGGCCCAGGCCCTACTCATTCCCTCATGCCTGGAGCTCGGCTAAATCTACATTTCAAGGGCCCTCCCCACAACACCTGAAGCAAGTTAAGAGTCAGTACCAATAACGCATCCAGCCTTTTTGGTGGATGTGTTTTCAAATTGTGGCTCTGCCTGGCTCCTCGGATTCAGCTGACACTGATTTAAAAGTGCTTCAGGTGTCTTCCCTGGGGGCCCTCTACGATGCTATCAGGAATTTCTGCACACCCCCCTCTTTTGCCCACTCCACCCAGCCCCTGCCCGCCTTCTCTCTGGCCCTCACCACACTGGTGTCTGTGTCTGTGCGTTATGCGTATATGTTCTCTGGCCAATCTCTTCGTGTTTGCTGAGTATACTTGAATGGAAGTGCAGTGAACAGTGACAGGAGCAGTCTGCTGGGCTGGGGCAGGAACAAAGTTCTAGGTGGGGGAGCAGATCTAGGCAAGTCTTGCTTGGGATTCCGTCTCAGTGAGTTGCTGTTTGGGTTTTGCGTCTATTTGTATGTTTTTCTCCTAATGCAGTCACTTTCTTTGTCTGAGGTAAGCAGCAGCTACAAAAGAGTTGGCAGATTTGGCGACCTGTGGTTGCTTTTGATTCTCTATTTTATAAAGACACAAAAATAATCTTAGACTGGAAGTTGATTGACAGACTTTGGGTACTTGAGAATGGTCAAAATGGATGACTGTGGGAAATATGAAAATATTGATAATCAATTCTTTTCTACACATGTTTCTAATCTGTGCAAGCATTGCTCTGGGAGTTTGCAGCGTTTGTGAACTAAAGAGATTAATATTTGCCCCTGTGAAATTTACATTGTAGTAAATTACTTCCTCCTGGGTTCCTTCTCTTCCCCCAGTGACACTGTACAAAGCTTGACAGCAAGTAGAATAGACACTGCCCGTGCTATATCATACCAGAGAGTGAGAGAAAGGAGCTAGCATTAATGCAGTAGCTATTGGTGTTCTGGGTTGCGTTTGGGGACATACAGAGATAAAAAAAAAAAAAAAAAAACACCTAGAGCAGTGGTCGGCAAACTCAGGAGTCAACAGAGCCAAATATCAACAGTATAACGATTGGAATTTCTTTTGAGAGCCACATTTTTTAAACTTAAACTTTCTCAAACGCCACTTCTTCAAAATAGACTTGCCCAAGCCATGGTATTTTGTGGAAGAGCCACACTCAAGGGGCCAAAGAGCCGCATGTGGCTCGTGAGCCACAATTTGCCGACCATTGGCCTAGAGCTACTGGAAAAATAGTTTGGTGCAGAAAAAAAAAAAAGATTAAGTGGGTTGCCTGAGCCTTGATGAAATTTGTTAGACAGAGAGGTGAGGGAAGAGAGACCTAGCAGGTGGGACCAGCATGTGAAAAGGAGCTGAGGCAGGAGAAAGCATGGTATGTTCTGTGAACGTGAAGAATAAGAGGGGGTGAAGGTACGCGAAGACCAGGTCACAGTGAGCCTTTGAATATCACACAGATAACTTCAGGACGCTGTCATGGTGAAGGGAACTGGCTAAGGGGTTCCTCGCAGAGAAAGGCGGCCATGTTTGTACAAGGCTGATGCCGGCGAAGGGGAAGGTGGGCCTCGGTGCAGGGACGATGCTGAACCTGTGACAGTAGCCCTGGGGACAGGTAGACATCTGTGCCAGTTAACAGGAGAGCTACTAGTCCCACGCACCATATAAATGCAGGCTGGAAATCGCTCCAATGAGATAACAGTGAAAAGCCAGCTCTTTCATCACACGGAGTGTGTTTCAGATGCTGCTCAGAGCAAATGCAGAACATCTCTGTCCCCCACAACCAGCTGCGACACCTCGGCTCCCAAAGGTGGGCAGGACTGGCCTCCTCGGGGTGGGAAGGGGGCTAGACTGACAGAGGGGACAGGCATTCTAAGGGGAGAGCGCTGTCGAATTCACCAAATGTACATGCTTTACTCTTTCACAACAAAACAGTACTCAGGCACCACTGGTGAGAATTGAAAAAAAAAAAATCAGAGCCTAAACGAGGTAGAGATTACGGGGATGAAGAGGAAGGAACAGGCAGAGAGGCAAGTGGAATCTCTCCGTACATTTTGATGCCTATTTAAAAATGTACATTTTTATTGATGTCAGAGAGGAAAGGAGAGCAAGAGAGATAGGAACATCAATGATGAGAGAGAATCATGAGTCAGCTGCCTCCTGCACGGCCCCTCCTGGGGATCAAGCCTGCAACCCAGGCCTCTGCCCTGACTGGGAATCAAACCTGGGACCCTTCAGTCTGAAGGCCATTGCTCTACTCACTGGGCCAAGCCAGCTAGGGCTTACTGCCTATTTTTAGTGCTCTCTAGTATAGACTCTGAATTTATCAAAAAATTACTAATGTGCCATAGAAATGTTTACATTTAATAAGAAAACTCTTTGATGCTACATGGCACTGAGCTAGAGGGTTGGGGGGCGGGGGATGAACACCCGAGAGCATGCACTTATCTGACCCTGAGTCATACATGAGGACTGGACAGAAGACGGGAAGTCTCCCCAGTCAGGCGGCCTGGTGTGGGCAGCCCCAGCCCTCAGCAGGTACCAGGGTGCGCTCATGCAGCCCTCTGCCAGGAACAGCATCCCTCAGGGCCCTGTGCCCAGGCTGCCCGGGAGGAGCATGCACAGCCGCCTGCCAGGAAGCATGGCCCGGCATCTAGTCAGACCCGCATGGATGCTGCCGCTTCAGCTGGACCCACGCGTCACAGTTGAGGGTGGGCCGGAGCACTGTGGACACTGGAGCAGCAGCACCTGTAGCTCTGTTACAACAGGCTGCGGGGGGCTTCCCAGGCCACACCCACTCAGCTGTGGCAGTCGGATTTTGAAAGAAATTATTTTTTCACCCATGAAACAAAATGATGAGCTACCCCTAGAAGCAAATTCATAACAGACAAGCTATTATTTATCAATAAGCTGAGAAGCTTAAACATGCTGCAGAGTTGCTAGGAATCAGGTCACTTTATAGGGAGGGTTCTAATTTATGTTTTTGCTACAGAAACAAGACCAAGAGTATATTACACAGTTATCCCAGATGAGATATTCTTTTTTTTTAATGCTGGTTTAAACGCTTTATTTTTTTTATAATTCATTTTTTATTGTTTAAAGAATTACACATAGTAGTACCTATGTCTCCTTTTTTCCCCCCATTGACCTCCCCCAGAAGATGTGATATTCTGTTATGTGTTTTGTTATTGTTGTTTCAGAAGTGTTGAAAGTCATTTATAGCTGCCTACATCCTTTGTCATACATGTAACATATTGTTTATAATTATGCATAATAGAAATCATGTAGTGTATATTATATAACATGATTAATATATACTAGTATTACACTGAGTGGCCAGATTATTATGATTTCTGAGCACATAATAATCTGGCCACTCAATGTGTATATATGTGTGTGTATTAGAGGCCCAGTGCATGAATTCGTGCATGGGTGAAGTCCGGCCAGCAGGGCGGTTGACCGGCCTGCCTGCTGGCCAAACACCTGGTTGAGGGGATAATTTGTATATTAGCCTTTTATTATATAGGATGTATACTGAGTGGCCAGGTTATTATGCGTTCAGAGATCATAATAATCTGGCCACTCAGTGTACATGTGCTATGTGTGTTGCATTATATTCTCCACCTGCCTATTTTTGCCTAAGAAAAAGGAAGCAGCATCTAACCGGGTTAGAATTTCATGTCATCCCAGCACAGCATAGCCTTTACTTCCTGCTTACTAATTCTTTGGAACAAAGTAAATATTGCCACTGGACTTCTTTAATTACAGAAAGGGAAAGAGAACACGTGGTCTAACGGAAAAGCGAAGCCCCTGGTGAGGAGGGAGAGAACCCAGGTCGGGTGGTTTCTATTTGAGAGGAAATCTTTGTGGAAAGCCCTTAAAAGTACAACTGAAGGCCACCCACCATTCTTTCCATCACTCCCCTGCGATGAGCAGAGAGCTCTCCTCCGGCTGCCACTACGGAGGCCTCTGCTGCTTTGCCAGGAAGTGTGGCTGCCTTCTCTGTCAGGGTCAGGGGCGTGTCTGCCCCTCAGGGTCCATCTCTCAGCTCCTGAGGGGCTGCCTCCCAGGCACCCTGCCCGGCTGGGCCATCGCCCATTGCAGCAGCGACCCTGGCCCCTGGCCTTGCAGCTGGGCGGGGCGCCCTCCCCTGCAGGTCTGCACACACAGCCAAAGGTGGAGGCTGAGTATAATGGCTGTGAATTAAAAGATGTTTCAGATAAAAGACAAAATCTACTTTTTCACACTGATGTGAAGAAAGTATGTGTGGAGGTACATATATGGCACACACACATATATACAGGGTGTCCCAGAATTGTATACACACGTTAATAGAGGATAGCTCACTTTTAAAAAGGAAACGTATTTAACAAACACTGTCTTGCAATTATTCAATGTGTGTGTGTGTGTGTGTGTGTGTGTGTGTGTGCGTGTGTGTGTGTGTATGTGTGTGTGTGCGCGCGCGCGAATTTTGGGGATCCCTACAGTAGATGCAGTTCCATAGATTTATGTCACACTCCTGTGTGTGTGTGCATTGGATTCATCTATATTCATAACTGGAAGCTGGGACTTTTATGAGCTTATAATGTCACTAGCAGGCCAGCTATCTTAGGGCAAAACGTTGTCTGATGTCATTTTATTTTGTTTCTAAAATGGGTTCTAGCTCTAGCCAAGCCTAAGGGGGGTGGGGGTGGGGGGAGGAGTGGACGTGGGCGGGGCAGGGAAGCCTGATGCAACCAATCAAAGTAATGGATGGAATTTTCTGTGTAGAGCTTCTATCATTTGTGGAAACATGTAAATAGTAAACTTCTGATTTCCCCCAAAGTCATTCATAGATATGAACAGCTTTTCTTATTTTACGTACAAACCAAAGCTTTGGAGGTTTGAGCTGCTTGTTATCTCTGCATTTAGATGCGTACGTCACTTGTTGGGACATCTGTCAGGGAAGTAATGGAGAAATGCTTGGGAAGCATTCATTATTCTCCAGGGACTCACCAAGCAAGAATGTCTCCGCAGCAGAAAGGAGTGATTTTCCATTGTGTGGTTTCCAAATTACTTATCAAAAAGGAAAACAAATAAAAATAACTGAAATAATGCCAGAAATAACAAATATGCCATCAAATACACTAATAACCATAGGCGATGGGCACTGAAATAAAATGTAGGGTTTAAATGATAGGACATAGTACCATGTGTTCGGTTCCAATGACTCAGCAGTACCGTGTGCTCCCTCCCCTCTCCAGCTCTCTCTCTCTCTCTCTCTCTCAGCCCCCTGGCCTGGCCTTGCTCAGACTCCCAAACCAGGGATTGTCTCTGGCTCACCTTGTCCATGCCACACTGAAGAGCGGGTACAAAAAAAGCCTTCCAAAGACTCTTCAGTGTGACCTATTTCCTCTCCATGGCAGGCCACCGCACCCCACCAACTCCCCCCCTCCCCCGAAAGCCCCTCCCCTTTTGTGCCCCAATCTTTGGTGGCAGAGTCTTCGCCCTCAAGCACTCCTGAATCCCATCCTTCCCCAGAACACCCTCCTCCTAGCGATTTCACTCCCCTTGTCATCACACTCTCTTGATCAGAGGCACTGTGGTCCCTCTCAGTCCTTCTTCTGGCCACTCGTCATAAGAAGCCTTGACACCGGCCCCCCACCTACTTCCTGACTCCACCTCCGCACCTGCTTTCACATGCTAGCAGCCTTCTCTGTTCAATGACACCAAGCACAGGTTCTTCATGTGCACCGACCTGGACAGGCCACATTCCTAATCGCGAGCGTAACTCTGGCATTTGTGTCATCGTGTGTGCCAGTACCCAGGGCATCGAGGCATTTCAGAGCGAGTGAGGCACGCAGAGATGACTGGGCAGGCCCGGTAATAGCTTCCGTCTCTCAAATGAGGCTCATTAGCGAATGGCCTCAAGTGTCTTTCTGAGAGTCACACAGGTCGTGACAGATCTGGTTCCGAAATTGTGGCTTCCTCCGATTCCAGTCTTCCTGCCCGAGGGGGCATGTCAGGGGCGTCTGCGGAGACTTCCAGATACCCACTGCCCATTGTGGCTTCCTTCTCTGCCCACTGCTCCCGCCTCCTGCAGCCCTCATGCCTGTGGGTTTCTCCTTCAACTCATGTCCTCTGTTTGCTGTCCCACGTCTGGAGTCGTTCAGTTCTCGGACATGTTTATTTCCTTTAAATTCCTGTAGTCTTTCATTTATATTCATCCTGTTGAATTCACCACAATTTACCATCCGCCCAGTTGTTTATGTTCTTGTTGTATTTTGCTATTAGAGAGAAAGTGAACGGCAGAGAGCTCACCGTGTCTTACAGAGCTTTGTGGCCCTGTGTTCTTGAGAATCAGGGTCCAACTGAGTACAATTCCACCCATCACAAGATAGTGCTGGATGAGAGGCAAATTGGTTTGCACTCAGCATTTAATCTAACTGATTTGCCCTGGTTTAAGATATTCTTTTTTTTTTTTTTTTAGTTCGGCATTTCTTATTCTTTTTATTATTGCCAGGACCGCCATAATCAACTAGAAATAGAGCAGACAGAAACTGAACTTCTTCAGTCACATTCAATTCAATCAAGTCGCAGGTCATCCGTTCATAGCCATCGAGTCTCTCTGATTTCTGCTAGTTCCCATCACCGATGACAGGTCCCCCCTCAGAAAAGGCTCCTGTTCGTGTTGATGTTGATGCTAATGTGAATGTGGGGAGAGGAAGTGATGGGTGGACATCGGAGCCCTAGAGGAGCAGAAAGAATCAGAGTGTCGGTGCTCAGAATTCTAATTACGATGTGAAAGTTTAACTGTGCTTGTCGCCATTGGCAGAAAAAATAGAAACGATCGGATTCTGTGGTTTTCATTGGGTTGTTTTAATATTAGACGGTTGCCCAGGAGACACGGAGAGTGACCAGTTTTAGAATGTGCACAGCGGGGGCTGGTACAGAGTTCATTCTCCATCACAGCGAAGGGAATGGGTCCTTGGCTCATTTCTGGTGTCATTTTTTTAAAATATATTTTATTGATTTTTTTTTTCAGAGAGGAAAGGAGAGGGATAGAAAGTTAGAAACATCGATGAAAGAGAAACATCCGTCAGCTGCCTCCTGCACACCCCCTACTGGGAATGTGCCCACAACCAAGGTACATGCCCTTGACTGGAATCGAACCTGGGACCCTTCTGTCTGCAGGCCGATGCTCTATCCACCGAGCCAAACTGGTTTTGGCTCGGTATCATCTTTGATATGTATTTTCCCTGTGAGAAGTGGGCATTTTGAAACTGACATTCCATTTGTTTTGTAGCAAATAGGAGTAATGTGAGTGATTTTCCTCAAGCACAGTAGCTTTTCTTTTAGGTCATCCTACATCTGAAATAGTTTCTCTCCCTGAACAACATGCCCTGACTGTCACCTTGAAGTTAGATTTCCCATTGAGCTGAAGAGTGTGAACACAGAGGCTGCTTCAGGATAGACGACGCATGCCCACACTTTCTCACTTACACATAGCAGGGCCGAGTGCTCACTGAGCAGGAGTGACCCACGGCAGAAAAAAAATGCTCTATAATCCTCATAAACCAGAACACTATTTATCTTCAGAGCCAGAATTTCGGGGGCGGGGCGGGGACACAACCAAGAGGTATTGTGTTATCAAGAGTTCACGCATCTCAGACAATGAGGGGAAATATGAAATACGCTCAGACTGGTTTTGATGACCTATTGGTGAAGGGCAATGGTTGTCAAACCGCAGCTCGAGAGCCACCTGCGGCTCTTTGGCCCCTTGAGGGTGGCTCTTCCACAGAAAAGTCACGGCCTGGGCGAGTCTATGTTGAAGAAGTGGCATTAGAAGAAGTTGAAGTTGAAAAAATTTGGCTCTCCAAAGGGATTTCTATTGTTGTCCTGTTGATATTTGGCTCTGTGGACTGATGAGTTTTCAGACCACTGGTGTAGGGCATGCATGTTAGTATAGTATATACAAATATAGTCGGAGTTGCTACCTGATCCTGTGCTCATCCCTACCTGTGGGTCTACCTACACCTTCTGTTCATTGTGTTAGTGGCTGTTTCTGCACTAGGAGTTCTCTTACTTTGTGCAAAGTAAATTGGAGTGTGACTTGGAAGATAAGAGCCCCATAAGCACTCGTCAATGAAACACAACTTCAGTGCTTGTCGCCTGGTGTCCCACTAACAGCCTTGTTGGCAAAAGGCATTACATGTAATCGCCAAAGAAACTCAGTGCACTGGCCGATGGCAAATCTTGATACAAGCCATTCTACACCTTGACAGCTCCATTCCATTCCGCTCCACCTTTATACATAGTAAACACTAATCTCAGCAACTATTCAAGACACTAAATGCAAGATAGATACAAAATGAGATACATACTAAATGCAAGACCTGCATTAAAACAGAGAGACTAAAAATACCTGGACATCATATATTTAAATTACTTCAGCAAAGCAAAACCCTTCTTTGAGATAAACTTTATCTTATTATAGAAATCCATTCAAATGTTACTTAGGAGAGATTATTAAACCAAGACTATTATATTTTTACACTCATGAATCTGGATAAATATATATATATATATATATATATATATATATATATATATACACACACACACACATTTTTATATATATATGTGTGTGTATATATATATATATATATATATATATATATATATCCTATATAATAAAAGAGGAACATGCAAATTTGACTGCACCTTCGTTCCTGATTGGCTATGCTACCAGCCAATCAGGAACAGGGGCGGGGCCAAGTGGCATGTTCTCCGGGCCTGGGTGTGGAGATGAAACGGCAGTGGCGGTGAGTACCCAGCCCCCCCGGGCGCTGTGAGCAGAAATGGCGGTGAGCGCCCAGCCCCCAGGGCTGGCTGGTTGCAGGCGGCCTGGCCTTAACTGAGCAGAGCAATGGCTGGGTGCCTAATGTCTAAAGCCTCGCCAGAGGCTTTAGGCCTTGAGCAGGCTGGGGTGAGCCATCAGTTGGACATCCCCTGAGGGCTCCCAGTATGTGACAGGGGGCAGGTTGGGTTGAGGGACCACCCACCACCAGTGCACGAATTTTGTGCACCAGGCCCTTAGTTTGTGTGTGTGTGTGTGTGTGTGTGTGTGTGTGTGTGTATACCCCTCACACACACACTAGGGGCTCGGTGCACGAAATTCGTGCATGGACAGGGTGGGGGATGTCCCTTAGCCCAGCCTGCACTCTCTCCAATCTTGGACCCCTCGAGGGATGTCCGACTGCCCAGTACGATTGGGCCTAAATGGGCAATCGGACATCCTTCTCACAATCCAGGACTGCTGGCTCCAAACTGCCCACCTGCCTGCCTCCCTGATTGCCCCTCACTGCTTCTGCCTACAAGCCTGATCACCCCTTAACCACTACCCTGCCAGCCTAATTGATGTCTAACTGCTCCCCTACCAGCCTGTTTGCCCCCAACTTCCCTCCTCTGCCAGCCTGGTCACCCCTAACTGCCCTCCCCTGCTGGCCATCTTGTGTCCATATGGGGGCAGGATCTTTGACTACTTGGGGACAGCCCTCTTGTGTGTTGGAGTGATGGTCAATCTGCAAATTACTCTTTTATTAGATAGGATAGAGGCCTGGTGCATGGGTAGGGGACAGCTGGTTTGCTCGGAAGAGTGTTCCAGATCAGGGTGGGGGTTCCCTTGGGGTGAGGGGCAGTCTGGGCGAGGGGCCTGTTGAGCTTTGCAGGCTGGCCACGCCCCCCAGCAATCCAAGCAGAGGTCCTGGGATTTGGGATTAATTTATGTTCTATAATTGAAACTTTGTAGCCTGGAGTGGAGCCAAGCCTTCTGCTAGCTCCATGGCTGTAGCCATTTCTGTTTGAAACTTTGTAGCCTAGAGTGGAGGCCTAGGCTGGCAACAGCAGGTGGAAAGCTTGGCTTTCTCCATTGCCAGGGAAACCTAAACCTCTGTTCTCTCCAGCTCAGTGGCTGCCACCATTTCTGTTTCTTTTATAATTGAAACTTTGTAGCATTGAGTGGAAGCCTAGGCCGGCAATGGCAGGCAGAAAGCTTGGCTTCTTCTGATGCTGGGGAAACCCATGCCTTCCTCCTGCTTTCAGTGGTGGCAGCCATCTTGGTTGGAGTTTTTTGCATAACCTGCTCCTGATTGTCTGGTGGGCATGGCTGTGGGTGCAGCTTGTGGGTGTAGTAAAGGTATGGTCAAATTTGCATATTACTCTTTTATTAGATAGGATTATATATATATATATATATATATATATATATATATATATATATCTCCTATCTTATAAAGAGGGAATATGCTAATTGACCTCATGCTATTGCAAAGTTGGTGGCGCCCACAACCAATAAGGAGGGAATATGCTAATTGATGCCCCCCTCAAAGATGGTGGTACCCAAAGCCAATAAAGAGGGATTATGCTAATTGACTGTCACGCCCTCAAATATGGTGGTGCCCATTCTCCTCAGCCCCACCCAGTTGGCCGGCACATGCTTGCCTCTGGAGTCCCCCATCTCCTTAGTCCTCCAGCCACTCAGAGCCAGCCCGAGGCACAGGCAAGCCTCAGATGGTGGCTGCCCAGCAGCCCAGGACAGCCTGAGGTTCAGGTAACCAGGATAGCTGAGGCTCGCACTGCCAGCAGTGGCAGCAGCAGAGGTGTGATGGGGCATCACCTTCTCCTGATTGCCAGGTAACCTCCTGCCCATGAGGGCTGGGCTCCAGGACTCTGAGATGGTACAGGCTGGAATGAGGGACCACACCCCCTCCAATGCATGACTTTTCATGCACCAGGCCTCTAGTATATATATATATATATATATATATATATATATATATATATATATATAGTTATAAGGGAAGGAAGTACCCAATAATAAGTGGTGCATGAAAAGTATTTATTCTTCTTTGGATTTTGTAATGTCTTTTTTCAAAAATCATTTTCACAATTTACTACTCTTCACACACACACACAGCCATAGAACTGATAAATAATTCTACTGAGTAGTCAGTGGATTTTCATAATTCAAGGCTTAGAAAAGGCTGAATGATAATTCATCCTAAACATCTTCCCTCGGGGTTAATTATAGGGCAATAATACCTACATCCAAAGAATCTGTGGAGATGCAAGACTGAGTTTGATTATGTCTGGAATAACCCTTTAAATTGCTTAGTGAATAAACCTATAATAATTTGCAGCAATATTGTTATCATCTATTGCCATGAGATTGTTAACTTGTGTTTATATAATGTCTTTCTTAGATTAATTGGAAATGCTCCATTTGGAATTAGAACAGTCTCTAGAGAATGCTGCTAAAATGCTTTACCCATTGAAAATAATTCAAAGCCAGTTAACTGGCCAATGGAAATGTAATGTGTAAGGAAGTCCCTCTCAAAACACGTAGGTTAGGCCACGGGGCACGTCTATAATTGGCTTTTGAATTAAACTTCCATGGAGCATGTGCCATGTTAGACACCCCAGCAAGGAGTGGACTCTGTGTGATGTGAGGGATTGTCCCAATGATTGAAATGACCATCAGTCCTTTTCAGTATGTGCGCATAGAAACAACCTGTTGGAAATGGGCCTCAAAAGGAAGCATCCACCTTATATTTAAATAGCATATTTTATAGCACTTAATAAGTGTTAAATAATGTGTATGTAATCGCCTGGGCTCCTCAGAAAAATGTTCTGGATCCTCATTCTTCTTCATCATCATCATTATCACCATCATCATCATCATCATGGCTACTGTTTATTCACAACTGCAATGTGTAAAGCATATACTAGGCATACGCATAGGCCCACATTTACTTATTTATTTATCTATTTTTATATATTTTATTGATTTTTACAGTTAGAAACATCAGTGAAAGAGAAACATCGATCAGCTGCCTCCTGCACACCCCCCAACGGGAATGTGCCCGCAACCAAGGTACATGCCCTTGACTGGAATCAAACCCAGGACCCCTCAGTCTGCAGGCCAACGCTTTATCCACTGAGCCAAACCGGCTAGAGCACGGCCCACGTTTTTAAGATAATTGCAATGTGCCACCCAGAACCGTCTCTCAGGAACAAGGCATTTACCGGTGACCAGAAGGGTTAGCTTTTAAGCCACCTGCTAGGAATTTCCTTTGGCTAAAATAATTGTCACCTTCAAAGTGCCCTTTACCCAGGGCAGCCTGCACCCAAGTGACTTGTTGTAAGGAGATACAGAGGCCTGAAGCCCCACAGGCCGCTTCATTCAGGGACACCCTCTGACACTGGCTCAGGCCCTGAGCTCTAGAAGCTAGGCTTCTCAGGGAGCCTCACTTGCTCACAGATGCCACTCCTGAGAGCGCCTCCCCAACCAGTAACCTCTGCCACCTCCATGTCTGTTTCCTGTGGAACCCGACAGGAGATGTGAGCCTCAGCACTGTGGGGTGAGGAAACAGGATCGGATTGAAAACAGAAACACGTCTTACGGTGCCATGTAGTCTGGCTAAGAAGACCAGGTCCAAATTTGAAGAGGTCCTGTTTCAACTATAGGAGTGGGCGGACTTCTGTCTAGACCAGTGATTCCCTACCTTTTTTTTGGCCATGCCCCACCTAAGGGTCTCTAAAAGCCTGATTTCCCCACCCCCTGTGACATATAATTCTTATTATTCAAAAAGTGAACTCCTGTTCACGTGGAGGAAGCCTAAAAGGCCATTAACTTGGCCTAAACAAGCTTCCAAAGAACATGGCATCTGTGAAAGAGAAAAGTAAAAGAACGAAAGGCAGCTGAGGTACTGAGGAAGAAATCATCAGGAAATTGTTAAAGAACATAATATGAAATGATATGAAAAAATAGCAAATAATGTTTCAAAACATAGATTAGAGAACTGAAATGCATAAATATGTCACTATATATTTATATACTTTTTATAAGGACCTAGGACCCTAAGAAATGCAAAAAATTCACTGTTAATAGCTCATTCTCAGATCGCCCAACCCCACCCCCGTGGGGTGTGCATGCCACATTGGGCACCATATGAACCATAGAGACCTAGTAAAATAAATTCGCTAAGAATATTTACAAAGAAGGACATCTTACTTTTTGTGACAGCATGAATAGACCTAGAGAGTTATTATGCTCAGTAAAATACACCAGTCAGAGAAAGACAAATACCATATGATCACATGATCAAATGAACAAAAGAAGAAAACAGACAAAACAGAAACAGACTCATAGCTACAGAGAACAGACTGAGAGCTGCCGGGGGGTGGGCCACCGGGTGAAAAAGGGTGAAGTGATTAAGAAAAAACAGCCCTCAGACACCGCCAAAAATATGGTGATTGCCAGAGAGAAAAAAAGGGTGGGAGGAGGTAGAAGAAGGCAAAAGGGGAATAAATGACTAGACTTGGGGTGCTGAACACAAGTACAATATACAGATGATATCTTATAGATTTGTACACCTGAGATATTTATAATTTTATTAACCAATGTCACCCCAGTGAATCCAATAATTTTTTTAAAAAGAAAACTTAGGAAAAGGGAAGGCTGTTAAAGAGCTATCTGTCCACATCATCTTTTTAAAGTAATCATTGCCTCTTACTCAATTTGTTTATGAAGGTAGCAAGTTTTAACTCAATTCATACACCGCCCCATTAATTTAAATGTTAAAGGTCTAATAGAAGTAGAAAGTGAGGAAATAATAAAAATCTGTGCTATTTTGGAATGCATGAAGAAAACAACATCCAATGAACGAGCAAATTCCATCTGAAAGATCTGTAGCCGTTAGCTGACAGTATTATGAGACTTGTGTGCAAATGACAGAACTGTGGTCGCTACGTTTTCTGCTTTGCTGTCTGTGTTCGTGTTGATTCAGAGAGAGCATTTGTTATTCTGTTGATAGAAGCATTTATTAGTAGAATAAACTAAAAATATTCTTTTCCTCTAAGATTTACACTCACGAAGCAAGAAACTAAAATACACGTAGCGTCTTACTTTGCAAAAAAGGTCGTGGTCCTCCACAAAGCAGGGCTGAAAGCTCTACCTGGTGTCAGGGCCAATGGGATTTTTTGAATTCTAAAATTAGAGCAGTAAAGATCTCCCATAGCAATGAGATACTGCAACATACAGATCATGTGCATAATACTTTTGGAAACAAATTCCATTATACATTTTCAAGAAAAGGCAATCGCTTTCCCAGGTCCTTATCAAAACACTGATGCTGAGCAGCACTTCTGATTTCTGTTCCTTCCAGAGCCTTCTGTAACTGCCGAAGCCCAGGTTTGCGTGAAAGAAAAGCCTCCCCGATCCAGACCAAATCATCGTGTTCATTCTTTCTGATGCTGTAGATGTTAGACCCCCGAGCCCAACTTCCCTGGAATTAAAAATTAGGAAAAATTATAACCGCAATTTATTTATTTATTTTTAATTTTTTAAAAAATATATTTTATTGATTTTTCACAGAGAGGAAGGGAAAGGGATAGAAAGTCAGAAACATCAATGAGAGACATCGATCAGCTGCCTCTTGCACGCCCCCTACTGGGGATGTGCCTGCAGCCAAGGTACATGCCCTTGCCGGAATCGAACCCGGGACCCTTCAGTCCCCAGTCCGACGCTCTATCTACCGAGCCAAACCGGTCTCGGCCGCAATGCAATTTAGATAATTTGGCGAAAAGCTGTTTTATTCCTTTCCTATACTTTTCTGCATTAAATTACAAAACGGTGATATATGTCAGAAAGTAGAATTAGACAAGGAAAAGTCAAGTATACTATAAATTCTGACAAAAAGGCACACATTTTGAAAGATGAATTTTGCCAAACCAGCTAATCACTTAACCAATCTCAACCACATATGGAAATCATGGATTGAAAATATTCTAAATCAACCAACTTGTCCTTTCAATCACATTATTGCCCAGACCACGTATTGTAACCTAAACCAAGCCCCACGATGATAATGCAGGAAGAATGCGTTAGCTCTAGGCATAGGGGCTATTTATTGTCTGAATCTGGGCGAATGAGACCCCTGACATATCCATTATTTTTCTCACCAGTCAATGGTCAAACCACAGAGCTGCTTGGAAGAAATTCACTTACTTTCCCCTGATGCCACAAGTTCTGGAGACAGACTCAAACCCGGTGGTAAAAACTACTCCGGCTGACGAATGTAGACGCTAATGAGTGGTCAGTGGCCATCAGGGTGTCATTAGCCATAGCTCGCAGAGGCAGCCAACAGTTTGGACATAATGACCTGTGCTAAACTTGATTGAGGAGTTTCTACTCCAGGAAGCTTGAGGGCTCTAGGGAGATATGAATGCCGGCACCTGCCATAGAAACAGGTGCAGGGCCCAGGGAGCCACGGTGGTCCTACTGCTTTGTCCTTTCCATGGAATCATTCGAACCCCAACTCCTCCCCACTCTCCTACCCCCGGCCCCACAATCACAGCAAGATGGCCCTATTCATGGTTGTGACTTTCTCCCAGGCCTGAACTCTGTGTTGCCAGCGATGCCCAGAAGGTAATCTCCGGTTATATGAAAATAACGAGCACGGTGATTTAAACAAGAACACAGTGTCTATTGCTACCTATTAAAACCCTACTGTATTTGGTTTCCCATTAGCACCGCCAGGAAGACAAATTTTCTAATTAGGGCTGTAGGAACTGTTGCTGGCAGGAGGTAGCTTGTAGGTCACACACGTGGAAGACAGAGCTAACGAAGCTCTGAATTCTTATAAGCAAAGCTGGGGTATTGGTACGAGCAAGGAGGCCGGAAATACCACCATCTTCCTGGAAACGGAAGAGCATTTTAGGTTCATTTGCATACAACTGGCACGTATAAGATTTCACTTACTCTAGCTTCACTCGAGTTAAATTAACAAGGGGTCCCTACAAGTCTCCTTCCTGTGTGTTTTGTGTCTTTAAGCATGACATAGATTGTATAAAAAGGGCAGGGTACTGCGTTACCCCTGCCTGGGACACATTCCCTCACCCCCTTCTGTCAGTTCCCGCACCCAGAAATCTCAAGGCCTTTTTCTGTATTTCACAGTCGCTGGAGAACAGGGCAGAAGCTACATTGCCCTGTAGTATTGGCTTGTTTTCTATCAGGCTACTTACGGGAATATTCTTCCCAGTGGGCACATTTTCTGGGCCAGAAAATTACCTACATTCGTTTCAGAGAGAAAAAGAGAGAAAGAAACACAATTACGGAGCCAGGTAGCCAGTGTCCCGAGGGAATTCCTGTTACTTGTCAACGTCCCAGTTGTTCATGTCTGCAGGGGAAGCTGTGAGACTCCGTCCACTGCTGGTGTGGGAAGCTGAGCCCCAGCAGTGACTCATTACCGATGTTCATACATACTTGATGTCATCTTTTTGTCTCTCCCTTCAAAGCTCTATCAGGTGGCTACAAATCTAAGAAGAGAGCTGGAGGAAGGGCGAGCAATGAAAGGGCAGTAGAGCTGCAAGGACTTGACAGTATTCCCCCCATTCCCTGCCGCTAGACAGGTAGGGACCCCATGTCAAAAGAGTTCTGGAAAAATCGGTAATCCTGGGTCTACTTCTATGCAAGCTCCTTGAAAGAAGACAAGATGTCCTCAGTGGGTTTTCAAACAGGCAGTGGATAACATAAGTAGGAATAAAAATGACCAATATGGCCAAAACTGGTTTGGCTCAGTGGATAGAGCATCAGCCTGTGGACTGAAAGGTCCCAGGTTCGACTCCAGGCAAGGGTATGTACCTTGGTTGTGGGCACATCCCCAGTGGGGAGTGTGCAGGAGGCAGCTGATCAATGTTTCTCTCTCATCGATGTTTCTGACTTTCTATCCCTCTCCCTTCCTCTCTGTGAAAAATCAATAAAATACACTTTTTAAAAAAATGACCACTATGATATAATATATAGACTTACATATATGCATATATGCCATAAGTCCATATCAGAAAGGGTTTGAGAGGAGCTGAGGTTTAGGAAAAACTGTGTGGGATCTGGCTTTGGCAAACCTTCCAGTACTGAAATTGGGAGTGTGGGCTCGATGGGAAATGGGGAGGGAAGGAATAGAGGAGAGAAGAAGCAGAATGGTTTGGAGGAAAGAGTCATGACGCGAAAACCTCAGAGTGGTACGTGCAGTGAAACATTAAATGAAAAAGAAAACTGTAAGCAGGGTCTGAGTGCAAAAGGAGGAGCTGGTGCGAAGCGCGGTGGCAGTCACTCGGGTGGAAACTGCGGTTTGGGTTCTGTACTCATCTGTTTGCGAAAGCAATAGAAAGTGATTTTGATTTTCTGAACTTTTGTGTGCTGTCCCGATACTCCATTGGTGATGGTTCGACTGTCCCATTGATTGTGACCTCACTGGTCATGCAAGCACATTCCTCTGGGAACCAGGACAGCTTAGTTATCCTCAAATTGTCTCAGTAGCTACAGATAACGAGTTTCAGGTGACTCAGTGATCCCAGAATCTGGACAGCACCATTATTCTAAATGGCCCCAATGGTCCCAGATACTGTGTTTCTGTGGATTCAGTGATTCGTAGATCCTTCGGATAACTGACTTGCTCCATTTTGCTTCTGTAACTGAGCCAGATTCCTCATTCCAGACCCAAAGATGTAATCCATACCTTTGTGATATTCTGCCCATATGAGCCAGATGTGGCAAGCTGCTCGGGGCTGTGAGATTTGGAGTGCTGAATAGCTCCCTCGTATGCCACCGGCTTTTAATAAATGACTCCATAATTCGACTTCTTGAGGCGTCCTTTGTAAGATGGGGGTACGCTACAACAATGCCTAGTAGAGCCATGGGGGATGGCTGATGAGTTTCCTCAGAGGAGCGAGGGGACTGATGCTGTACCCGGAGGTGTGAACTAATGGCTATGTGGCCATGGATCCTGGAGCAGAGAGAGAGAAGACCAGGACTCAGTGGAGACCGGATGGGCCAGCCAGGAGGGAGGCAGACTCCGGAAGAGGGAATGCAGGATGCATCGGCCACGTGTGCACAACTTTGGGAACTGGCTGGGATGTGGAAAGCCAAGGAGGGTGTGGGGACCCAGGTGGTGCCTGGGTTCTGAGCTGGTTTCCTGAGCATGCCGGCGGCGAGAGGAAGAGGAAGCCGGGGAGGAGACCACACATCCAGTTTGGGATGCGCTGATATTGAGGAGCTTCAAAGCAAACTGTTGGGAAGGTCAAGAACGCAACCTGAAACTGAAGCAAGAGGTCGGGATCAGCCAGTCTTATGGTTTCAAGAATTATCGCATGTATGTCTTAGGGAGAAGGTGCAGTAATGAGTGAAGTTCCCATGAGATGGGAGGGCAGCCGTGGAATCTGGGCCAGGCGTGTGTCCCTGAGGAGGAAGGGAAGAGAAGGAAACACAGACATGAAAGGTGCAGTGTCCTGGGGAGAGGAAACAATGAGGAGAAGAGACTCCATGTTCGCACGGGCCTGGGACTCAATATTGAGTACTGATTGGCAGCATTCCAACCTCCAGAAATGACAATAAATAATGGTAAAGTAATAAAAATATTTTAAAAATCCTAATCAAGGCAAGAGTTGCTAAACAGCACTCCCATACACAGAAAAGTGGCATATGCTTATTTTCCAAAGTGTAGCATATAAATTTGGATTTTGACCACTTTTATTTTTGAGCCATATTAGGACAGATTTTTATGAAATAGTTGCTCCTCCTTTTTATTGCTCTTTAGCTCCCGGGCTCACGGCTGCCAGGGAGACAGGGCTTGGAGCCGCACTGTGCTCGCTTTATTTGTGTGCCTTTAGGAGAAGGTAGTGCATAGCAAACTGATGTTCAACATTAGAAAATAACAATAAGGAAAAAGTCAATCAGTGCATTAGCTCGGATATGCGCTAGGAGGACAACCAATTGCTGTGAGTTTATTTTATTATTATTATTTTTTTAATTTTCTCCTGAAAACTGTGAAGCTGCAGCTCCAGGGGAGAGGCTCTGAGGGGAGGTTCCCAGCTTTGCCCTCACATGAGTGGCGGATCCTCAGTGAGACATCGGAGTGTCTTGGCCACCAGAGACTCGTATTCAAAAGCTCTGGACACAGGAACGTTTCCAGAAGATGCCAACATTCCATGGACCAATTACCTGTCCTTCCCTGCAGCACCAGCCAACGTCTGAGAGAAGTTTTCTGACAGCGTTGCAAATATCAGCAGTCTTTTGATTTTGCTAAGAGCGTCAGCCTTGTCATTAGCATTAACAGTGGTTTGGAAACACTCTCCTGCAATGTGTTACCCTGCTCCAGCAGGCACCATGGTGATGGCGTTGTCTCCAAAGTGTGATTTCAAGCTCCCGGAGAATTGCACAGGGCGTGCCGACCTGCTCATCACTCACAGCACACAAAGAGCCGCACGTGCAGCCCCCCGCAAGCACGCATCGGACACAGCGGAGCAGCGCATTAGGATGAAAACCTGTCATTTCAGAGTCCGAAAGGGGTAATAAATAGTCCATTAGAGAAAGGGGCAGACACGCTTTCAAAAGAACCCAAACTACACAAAAACGATCCTATTCATGAGAAACCAGCTGGAATAATCATATCATTTTAAAGCGAATCTGATAATCTGCTCAAAGCTTAGACTCTCTCTGTGTGGTGCCTGGTTGAGAGGGGAAGTAAAATTTTACGTTGTCCCTTTCTCTCTGTCTTCTGGTTGCAGGCGAGAACGCCTGTGTGGACGAGGCCTGTGAATGCGGATTGCTTGTGGGTGCCTATTGGTTATGATCCTCTCTGACCCGGCGACAGCTGTTCCTTCTCACTCTGTGTCCTGAGAACGTGGCTTGGCAACCATCTGGCAGGGGCTCCAGAATTATGGGCAGACAGGCATGTGGACTGTACCCCATTTGTGGTTAGGGCCTGGTCACAGCTCGGAGTTGGATGGGGGTGATAAAGCTCTCCCAACCTTAAACAAACAAACAAACAAACAAACAAACCTCCCCAAGGCCAGCCGCTGTGGCTGCCTCTGTGCAGAGCTGCCACCTGGACCTTCAGGTGAAGGGGTGGCTCCTAGTTGTGAGCAGATGAGGAAACCGCTCTGACAGTGGTTTGCTGGTCAATATTGACAATGCGCTTCCCGGGGTTGCATTGTTTCGCTGCCACATAACCGCCCCAAGCTTGGCAGATGTCCTGCGCCCGTGTGACTCAGCTGAGGGGGGGCTGGGAGGGCACGGGTCACCTTTGGAAGCAGCGCAGAGACCCCCTCAGCTCACTGCTGCCTTCCGCTGCTCAGCCATCTCATTGGCCATAGAAGCTGTAGCCTTCTGGGCTCTGGGTGGGATGAAATGGAAAGAAAAGTGGACTCAGGGTTTTGGACAGGTTAGCGACACTAGCAGTTTTCACCTTTTCAATCTCACGGTGCACGGAAACTAAGCACTGAAATTCTGTGGCGCACCAAAAACTATATTTTTGGCTGATGTGATGAAAAATAGGTGCCTCGTCTAAGAACCTCCCCTATGACGGCCCTAACTACATGCATCTTTGTTTTCTTTCTATGCAGCAGCATACTTTTTCCTTCCTGGCATAATGGACTCAATCTTGGGTAAGGAAAACTTGAACCTTCACCAAGCAGATAAAGGAAGGTGAAGGAGAGGAGGACAGAATCCCTTCCTAGCTTGTGTATTCGACACACACTCCTGGGTCTTTCCTGACACTCAAACCTTTTTTCCCCTGCTCTCATAAAGAAGCAAGTAGAAGCTGGTACCTGTGTATAATTTTTTCTCTATTTGGGTAGAGCAGTGGTCGGCAAACTCCTTAGTCAACAGAGCGGCAAACCGCAGTGGCTCGCGAGCCGCAGTTTGTCGACCACTGGCGTAGAGAATGAAGAAAGATCTGGCTCTGTGGATGTGTAAAATGTACAACTGGCACAAAAATAATCCACCCACTGAGGAGGAAGACTTATTGAATGAATTGGCGTTGGTTATATAAGCTTAATGAGTAATTTTATAGAGATCAAAATAAATGGTTTGACTCAGAAATGTAAAATGAAGAAAAATCTACCAATTATGAAATATACTACCTATCAATCTTGATTCCCACCTTGTACTACACCTATATCCACCTTCCGGGACTGCTGACAGCTGAAGCTTTGCCAGAGTTCACTTCCTCCGCATAGCCCTGACCCCTGCACTGGGGCATCCTTGTCTCAGACGGACACCTCGCACAGTCTCTCCTGGCCACAGTATCGATCGAACAGACACTACAATATCACCAGTGGAAGCACTGCTTGGAGTCCCTCTGAAGAAAGTGTGCCAGCCTGTGCATTCTCTTCCTCAGGTTACAAATGAACACAGAGCCATGTGCAACCATGAACACATCCCCCGAGTCCCATGAGGCCAAGAACTGTTTTGTGGCTTTATTTTTTTTATCACATCTACAATGACGAAGGACCTTAGAATAGTTAACAATATTGGATCATGTGAAGAATACTGAATCTTCCATACAGTCTTTATATGGGGGGAGAGAGACTAAAGTGTTATTAAGTACTCTTTCCTTGAAAAAAATGTATTTTTCCTGGGATGAGATAAGCGTACAATTTGCATTCGTCACGTTTCCTACGTTGATCTGAGCATAGGAGTCACCTAGGGGACATTATTCTGTTAGAAGACATAGTTTCCGTCCTGCTGGTTCAGCATTGACAGAGGTTGACCTCAGGGGCCCGAGTGCAGCCAGAGCCCCAGCGATTACTGTGAGCTGGTGAGGTTAGGAAATGTCCCTCGGTCACACTGTCTTATGCAACCAAGCCAAGCCGAGAACAGGGAAGGAGAGAGGAGACACTTGAACCCAGAGGGTCTGTTCAACCAGGATGGAGATAGGGAGAGGGGGTGAGGGGTGGAGGGGAGGCGGGACCCTGTTGCCACTTGACAGCAGAGCAGAAATCCACAGCCAGAGAAGGACCATTGGCCCACGAGGAGCAGTGATGCAATTATCGGCCAAACTGCCGGGGGCCAACTTGCTTTTTCTAGAACACATTGTGATGGGTGAAGGTGGGTGTACTTTTTCCCAATCCCACAAATCCCAGCATGTGCCCCCGTCATCTGTGGTGCTTAATAGGTTGCTTGTTACAGTCCAAATGCTCATGAATCATCAACTAACCACTTGGCCAGTGATCAAAACTTCTGAAGTGTCTATAAATCTCAGAATAAACACCACCTCAGAGCACAGCATGACTCCTGGAGAATAACTATGCCCTTCTGTCCTGGAAGCTCTATCTGTTTCAGCTTACTGGGCAGCTCGGTTCCAGGTGTGAGAGTTTTGTCCAATTTCCTAAAGGTGGTCATATGCATGCAGACAGGATCATACCATGTTTATCTCAGTAAAGGAGGGTTGCTCCTCACTGAAACCGGTTTGGCTCAGTGGATAGAGCATCAAACTGCAGATTGAAGGGTCCCAGGTTCAATTCCAGTCAAGGGCATGTACCTTGGTTGCGGGCACAACCCCAGTAGGGGGTGTTCAGGAGGCAGCTGATGGATGTTTCTCTCTCATCGATGTTTCTAACTCTCTATCCCTCTCCCTTCCTCTCTGTAAAAAATCAATAAAATATATCTTAAAAAGGTTTGCTCTTTTAATTACAATTTAAAAGCAAGATATCCTTGGAACAACTCCCCAATTTAGATAGAGTGTATGCATTACCATTTTGCAATTGTTTGAAAAGTTTTCCAGAAAACTAAGAACTGTACAGCCCGGCCAGTGTGGCTCAGTGGTGGGACGTCGGTTAATGAACCAGGAGGTCAAGGTTCAATTCCAGGCCAGGGCACAGGCCCCGGCTGCGGGCTTGGTGTAGGGTGTGCAAGAGGCAGCCCATCAAGGTTTCTCTCTCATCACTGATGTTTCTATCTCTCTTTCTCTCTTCCTCTGTGAAACCAATAAAAATATATATTTTTTTTAAAAAGCAAGACAGATTTGCTTAGAACTCTGTGAAGTGTGGCCCACTTGTACCTGCCCCTGCTGGCTTTAGGTATGGAAGTCTTTAGGAGGATTCTGCAAGAACAAGAGAAGCCCAGCTATTGCTCTAATGAGTAAGGGCCACTGCTCAACGAGCCTCGATCGGCATCCATCACTGCTCCAGACCTGTCGTTGGTAGGACGGCGTTTCAGCATCTGAAGCCCGGCTTCCTGAGAGAGGGAGCAGCTGGCCATGCAGAAGGCAGCCCTCCAGGACGGGTCTCAGGAAAAGGTCTCTGATCCAGGAGGGAAGGCGTTTGGAGCAGGATCTCATTTTGCCGTGCTGAGTTTCCTGAGTGGTTTTCTAGCTTATTTTCCCTCATGTTAATAGGGTCACGTTCCTCCCATTTGTCAGAATCACAGGAAATGGCATGAGAAGATTTTTACCTGTTTATTTGTTGATTGGTTCTATCAACGTCTCTTACTAATAGGCTATCGGCAAGGACAGCTGGCTGCATTTGATAATATAATCAGCAGCGGTTCCTGCTTGCAAATTGAAGAATGAGGCAGGTGACTCGCTCGGCTCCCTTGTCTGGCAGGGGAACGTTGACAAATGTTAGGCTGGTTTGTTTGAATTTCAAAAACAAGGGAGGAAAATGATGGTTCTTTGTTTTGGGTTTTGTTTTTAAAGAATTACTTAGGAGAAGTGTAAATTATGCTATTCTGGGGTAAACTAAAGTGGTATTAAATAGTGATGATTGTCTAAGGAAAATGAAAAAAATTGGGAAAAATTCACAAGCGTTCTTTTATTTTACCTGGTGATAAACAGATAACTTACAAGCTAATATTTAGTCATAAGCCAACACCAATATTAAAACTAGCTCAACAGATCATGATCTTTATTTTTGAATCACATCAAACTGTTCATAGCTTCTTAAGAAAGATTTACTTAAATTCACCAGGTGGAAAAAGCATTGGGACTATCTGAGAGGAACCACAGGAAAAATGAAAGACATAGCTGACTCAATGCAAAAATTTTGAAGAATCTTTAGAAATCAAAGCTTGCATAGAGAGATGATTTTAGCGCATCACTATCAAGCTTCATCATCTCTAGGCTGAGAGAGAGGGCAGAGAGCCAACCAAACACCTCCGATGACTCATTGATGGTCTTTGTGAGCAAGGGAGCAGTCCCACTGAGGCAGCTAAATTCTAACCAGGCAGGTTGTTTGGAAAAAGAGTGAGCACATCTCAATTCCAAAACACTATTCCCATAGTGCAGGGGCATCACACTGCAAACGTGATCTTAGGGATGTGTATGGGAGGCTCTCTGTAAGAAGCTAGGAAAAGTGCAGGGATGTTTTAAGCAGGTACCATTCTTTGGTAAATTGGGGTCTCACTTAAAATTTAGATGCAAGGATATGGTGCCCTAGCCGGTTTTGCTCAGTAGATAGAGCGTCGGCCTGCAGACTGAAGGCTCCTGGGTGCCAGTCAAAGGCACATACCAGGGTTGTGGGCTCGATCCCCAGTGTGGGGCATGCAGGAGTCAGCCAATCAATGATTCTCTCTCATTGATGTTTCTATCTCTTTCTCCCTTTCTCTTCCTCTCTGAAGTCAATAAAAAAATAATATTTAAAAAAATTTAGATGCAAAGAGAAGATAACATAAAAGGTATCCAAATTAAAAAGGAGGAAGTAAAACTCTCATGTGCAAATACATGATATTGTACATAGAAAACTCTAAAGACTCCACCAAAAAACGACTATATTTAATAAATTTGGCAATGTAGCAGGATATAAAATTAACACCCAGAAACAGATGGAATTTTTATTCACAATAATGAATTATCAGAGAGACTAAACAAAGAATCCCATTTACCATGGCAACAAAAAAATTAAGATACTTAGGATAAAGTTAACCAAGGAGGTAAAAGAATTGTACTTGGAAAACTACAGGACACTGACAAAGGAGATAAAGGAAGATATAAAGAAGTGCAACAATTTACTATGTTCACGGATTGGTAGAACTAACATCATTAAAATGTCTACATTTTAACTATTACACAAAACAATCTATAAATTCAACACAATCCCTACTGAAATACCAACAGCATATTTCACAGCTCTAGAACAAATACTCCAAAAATGTATGTGGAACCAAAAAGACACCAAATAGCTATAGCAATCTCAAAAAAAGAAGAACAAAGTTGGAAGAATCACAATACTAAATATCAAATTATACTACAAAGCCACCGCAATCAAAACAGCCTGGTACTGGCACAAGAACTGGCATAGAGGCTCCAGAAATCAACCCAAGACATTATACTCAGTAAATATTTGACAAAAGGAGTTAAGAGCACACAATGGAATAAATACTCTTCAATAAATGGTGCTAGAAAAGTTGGACAGATATGTGCAAAAAATGAAACTAGACCATTAACTTATACCATATACAAGAATAAACTTAAATTGGATAAAATACTTTAAGTCAAAACCGTAAAAATCCTAGAAGGAGCCATAGGCAGCAAAATCTCAGATATCTCTGGTTTGCAGATACAGCTACAGCAAGGGAGACAAAGGAGAATATAAACAAATGGAACTGCATCAAAATTGAAAGCTTCTGCCCAGCAAAGGAAACCACCAACAAAATGAAAAGGAAGTTCACTGTATGGGGGAACATATTTGGCAACGATACATCTGATAAAGGGTTACTATCCAAAATATATTAGGAACTCACACAACTTAACAAAAGGCAGGCAAATAATCCAATCAAAAATGGGCAAAGGACCTACACAGACACTTCTCCAAAGTGGACATACAGGTGGCCAAGAGACATATGAAAAATGCTCAAAGTCACTCATCAGCAAAGAGACGCAAATCAAAATGACAATGAGGTGTCACCTCACACCTGTCAATGGCTACCATCAACAAATAACAAGTGCTGGTGAGGATGTGGAGAAAAGGGGACCCTCGTGCACTGCTGGTGGGAACGCAGGCTGGTGCAGCCATTATGGGGAAAAAGTGTGGAGTTTCCTCAAAAAATTAAATATGGACCTGCCATTGGACCCACTGATCCCAATTCTAGGAATATATGCTAAAAAACCTGAAATGCCGGTCTTAACATATGCACCCCTGCGTTCATAGCAGCACAACTTACAATAGCTAAGATCTGGAAACAGCCCCGTTACCCATCAGTAGACAACTGGATAAAAAAGCTGTGGCACATTTACACCGTGCAGTACTACGCAGCTGTGAAAGAGAAGGATCTCTTACCCTTTGAGACAGCATGAAGTCGAACTGGAGAGTATTGTGCTAAGCGCAATAAGCCAGTCAGAGAAAGACAAGTATCACATGATTTCACTCATATGTGGAATCTAATGAACAATATAAACTGATAGATTTTTGAGCCTCCATTTTATTTTTCTTCTATTTTCACCTCCTTTGTTTTTATTAAATGTGTTTATATTTTCAAATAGAAAATCTTAAAGGATAAACAAAATATATTCAAAATTGTTACATACTGTCAGGATGGGAATAAGGATTATTACAAGACAACATATATCATTGTCATGTCATGTATGTATCCTTCTAATCCTTTGACGTGAATACTACAAAAGTTGTAGTTAAAAATAACAAATATATTTCAGCATAACATACAATAAAGAACAGTTCCTGCTACACAAGAAATACTGTATAAATGTCACCTATGACTTTACCACTCAGATATCAATCAGAAAAACAGAGGTCTCACTTGATATTTTAAGTAGAAACACATTTAATTTAAGGACCTGTGCTCCTAAAATTAGGGACTATGAAACAGATCAGATAAAGCCACCCCTAGCTCTCAGGAAATAGGGAAGATACGGGGATCTCAGAAAATCATGATTGATGTCTGCAGCACCAAAACAATTTTCACAAGAGGATGCTTGACAGCCACTAGTGAAAATGCACACACACCTGCTGCCTGTTCAAATCACACGCTCTTCCCTCTCCTCCAGTCGCCATAGCACCGTGGTTATCCTGCTTCCTCGATCTCATCAGCAGAGTGCCCCTTGTTGGCTTTGGGCCTGCTGGCCAAGCTTTGGAAGGATGAGGCTCCCAGTTCCCAGCTCCTGTCTTGCAGGAGGAGGCGTGATGGGGAAGGTGTCACCCAAAGGCAACCTGACCCTTATGATTATGGCTGTGTTCCAATGTTCACATGTTCCCTCGGAAATGTGCCTGTGTTCTTTGCTCTCTGTGTATAGGTATTTTTGTGTGTGTGTTGCTATTGGTGTTTGTGTCCTCAAGTGCCCGATAACACTTTCTCGGTGAAGCACTGGAAGCTTCCAGAAGCTCTGTGTGTGGATGGGGGCTTGTTTCCAGGTGGATGGAGATGATTTCCAGGTGGCCTTTCAGGGTGGGCCTGTGGGCAGCCGGATAGATTTCATGCCACATGCCAGTCTCTGCCTCTATGTTATTTTGGTTTCTCGGTAGGTGGGTCCTCCAGGTTTCTCAATAAGCGAATGCCCAAAGGCAGGAAGGTGGGCTTTAAGGAGGATGAGCTTGGTCCTGCACCCGGGAGTGTGTAGATATTAATGTGGTTTCATTTCTGGCGCCACACCTCACTCCCGCCCTGCTCTCTGCTTGCTTTCCTGAGCTCGCCCCAGAGCCAGCGATAGGGGTGCACACCTGTAGAGTTACACAGGTGTCTAGAAGGGCCCTGTGCCTTTTTCATTCGCTCCTGGCCATCTTGAAATTCTTAAATTTGAGCCAGGGTCTGACATCTTCATTTCTCACTGAGCTCCAAGAGTCAGGGAGATGTCGGTTCTGTCCTGATGTCTGCAGAGTGTGCCCGCCGACTTCCACGGGGCTGCCCCCTTGCTCTACAGATGGGGCACAGGGGGAATGGAGAGCAGGGTTCTTACCGGGTCACCCTGGCTTTCACAAACACAGACACAGATCCCCGGGCCTGGCGAGAGCCCCGGTGCGAGTCTCTCTGGGACTTCACGGGGAACCCCGCCAGAGACACTGAGGCAGACTTTCCGTTCACCGAGCCCCACTCTCGCTCCACGGGCTCTCCCGTCCTGTGGTTAGGAATACTGATGTTTCCAAGTGTTGTAGAAGATCATCTCTGTATTTATTTCCTTTTTGACTTTTTAAATGTTATTTTGGGAGTCACTTTGGGAACAGATGGGAACAGAAATCTCTTACCTGCCACCGTGACCAGGTGCCCACGTACTGTTTTCACAGTGGCTTCTGGAAACAGACCGTTTAAGAGGCCACCTCACACGGATTGTAAGTTTGAAACATATGGTTTTGAAACATGTAGCCAAAGGGGAGGTCAGCTATCTTTGGGGTTTTTATTATTTCTTTTTATTTATTTTTTCTTTCAGTTCAATGTGCTGTGTGTTGTGAATACCATTTTCTAGACGTTTACTTTTTGGAGTTAAATGGCTAACACACTGTTGGCAAAGAGAGGCCTCTCCCCCCCTCCGCATTCCAAGAGGTTCTGCTAGCCCATGCATCTCAGTATTTCCCTGTTTCCTAAGAGCCTCAGCCATTGCTGGCATGTGCATTTTATTTTGTTCCTCATAGTCTACTTCATTAAGAACAGAATTTAAAATACTTATGAAACCCAAGAACAGTAAAGTAATTCCACAAGCTGTGAAATTATGCTCATGAAAGGACTGTGGGAAATTAAAGAACTAGGACCAGGGTCGGCAAACTGCGGCTCTTTGGCCCCTTGAGTGTGGCTCTTCCACAAAATGCCACTGCCTGGGCGAGTCTATGTTGAAGAAGTGGTGTTAGAAGTTTAAGTTTAAAGAATCTGGCTCTCAAAAGAAATGTCAATCGTTGTCCTGTTGATATTTGGCTCTGTGGACGAATGAGTTTGCCGACCACTGGGCTAGGAGAACCTAAGGCCTCCAGTGGCGGGTCAGCACATTCAGCTCTGCGTGTCCTGAGAACCAAGGCAGAGGGAGCCAGGGAGTCACCAGGTTCTCATTCGCCCCTGCTGCTGGAGGCGGGCTTCTTTCACAGCCAATGCCATGTTGGTGCCTCTCAGTCGATGCCACTGGAGCCCCCAGGGGCAAGGACTCTGTGTCTCCCTCAATATAAAATCGTGGAAGGACCTGGTCCGTGAACCGCCTGCCATTGCTCAGTCTCTGCGTCCGGGTGTGAGCTGTAGGTGTTCAGCATCCTTCAGTCTGAACTGTGCGGCTGTTCTTTTCTTTTGCGCGTGTCTGTAAGAATGAGCACCCCTGTAATCTTCGCAGGTTGTTTACACATCATCCACACACAGCTTCCGTCTATTCAGTTCCTTAGTTATCTGCAATGCTGTCACAGGCACTGTATCCAAGTAGAGCCTGCACCCTTAAGGATAACTGTCATCTGACCTTAGTGTTCACAGAACTCGTCTTGCTGTCTCCCCTATAACCTGAGCTCTGCACCATCATTCCCTGCCTTCTTTAACTTGTTACTTACATGTTCTTGCCCCTAAAAAGAGATAGGTGTGTGTGTGTGTGTGTGTGTGTGTGTGTGTGTCTGTATTAGTTGTTTTAATTTTGTGGAAAGTTATGCTATATTTCAATTTAAGCTACTTACAATTTATCCTTAATATTATATTTCCAAGATTCTTTCATGTGGTATGTCTTATTAAGAGAGGGAATTCCATTTAAAGAGATGGCATATACAGTCACTATTTTCTAATGAGAAAATGTAGTGCACCAATACGTCTTTATAACACAATCTCCACTCTAGGTGACTAGGAATAAGGTACATATTAAATAAAAAGTTTTAGAGTTACTTTCCACACCAGTATGTATTAATTTAAGTAACCGTCTCTCTCAGCCCAAGGGAGAGAGATGGTTAAGCTCTAAGGAGATAAAACTGATGTAAGAATATGGCAATGTATACATTTAAGTTTACACGTTCTTCTAAAATACTGTTAACATTTTGGATGATGAAAGGCGTTGCAAGATTAAAACAGAAGAGTTACATATTCATGTTTTGTTTGTGATACAATATTTTGTTAGTATAAAACAGTCAAATGATCAGTATTCAGAATTTATAAAGGACTCGTGAAATAAATAAACAAAGAAAAACAATCCATTGGAAAAAATTGAAAATTATAAGAACAGGCCATTTACATAAAGAGAATTCAAAAAGATCAAATTTAAACTTTTTGAGGAATTTAAGATGTGCAGTTAAATATATCTACACTAATAAAAGAGAAAGATGCAAATTGGCCGTACATCCGCGACACCCACCAGCCAATCAGGAGGGGATATGCAAATTAGGAGGACAAAGATAGTGGTGGCCCTGCCACCTAGCTGCTTCTTGTGCAGAGCAGCTGGGCAGGGTAGGACCCCTGCTATGAGAGGGAGGGTGAGGGTTGAAGGGATCTACAGGAGCAGCACTCTGGCCACAGCAAAGACGAAGATGGCAAACTGAAGCTGGAGTCTGCAGTGAAGACAGCAAACTCTAGCTGGAATGAGCAGCGAAGACACAGACTCCTGATGGAGTTAAGGCAGAAGGCAGCAGCCAGAGTGAAGGCTTGGGTGCCAGGTGCCAGAGGAAAATCAGTGCTGGAAGCCAGGAAAAGGCCTATTGCACAAATCTTCATGCAACGGTTCTCTAGTGTGTGTATATGTATATGTATATGTATATGTGTGCATGTGTGTGTGTGTACACATAGGTATACATACACATGCACACGCACACACACACACATATATACACCATTTCCCAGGCCACAGATTAGCAAAACTAAGTGAGACAAAGCCAAGTTCTGGAGACGTGTCTGGGAATTGGTGCTTCTATGCTGCTTCTGTGTTACAAATTGGCAAAAAACAGACTCTTGTGTGTTCTGATGGCAACAAGCAAAGTCTGTGTGCATTGCTGCACTGACCCTTTGGTCCAGCAATCCTGGGCATCAGATGCAGTAGCTCTTGCACATCTGAGCAAGGAAATCTATCACGAGGATTTTCATTGTCATGTTATTTCGTCCTAACAAGATAATGTCTTCAAAAATCCCTTAAGAGAAGAATGGACAACTTATGATGTAGTAATACTGAATGCAGCAATTAAAATAAGATCACATGAATGGCTAGGGATGAATCTCAAAAACATAACGCTGGAGTTGAAAAGCATATTGCCTAGCAATGGATTCAGTAAATCTGCGAAGCAAAGTCATATGACAGCCTGTGGATACATTTGAATTCAGTACGAATTGTTGACCTAAAACGTGGCCAGAATGGCAACTGTCACATCGATGGAAGCAGCCACTTGGGAGGAAGGAAACGGGGTCAAAGAGGTGCACACACAGGCACTGGACCTGAGCACTGTCTCTAATGCTTTCGGCTACATGAAAATTCTGCAGCAAATCACTCAAAATATTAAGATCTGCTAAAGCATCGGCAGGCAAAATGAACTGGGGTCGACAGGCCGTGGACGTGGAAAGTTGTGCAGAGAGACAGGATCAAGATATGTGTGTGAGCCCAGCCAGCACGGCTCCGTGGTTGAGTGTTGACCTATGAACCAGAAGGTCAGGGTTCGATTCCCTGCCAGGGCACATGCCAGGGGTTGCAGGCTCGATTCCCAGTGTGGGGCGTGCAGGAGGCAGCCGATCAATGCTTCTCTCTCCTCTCCCTTTCTGAAATAATTGCAGATATATATTTAAAAAGATATGCATTTGAATATGAAATTCAGAAAACATGCAGCAATGTCTGATGCAAATGGGAAGTGAAGCTGGGAGAACTTCCCAGGAGAGTGAGAAACGCACCAGTGGCTCTGTGCGTGGGTTACTCACGACATCTGTGAAGCGAAGCTTCCCTTCGCCATCACATCTCCAGGGATGAGGGAACAGAGACGTGGCAGTAAGCCCTGCAATCTCTTTGTCATTTCACCAACGTTTTCAGAGTTTCAAGATCAGGGCATATTATGGCACCTGCAAATCCTGGGAAATGCTGGTCTCAGACACTTATGATGGCTGCTGCATGCATTCCACAGCTTCTGTGAAAAATGGGAAAACATCTCCCATATCGCCACGAGGAAATTGGGAGGAATAAACCGTGGCTTACTCTATCACAACAACTGGTAAGTAGGGAGGGCGGTTACCCATGAGTCACTAAAATTGTCCAGCGCTGCCTCGGAGGATTTGAATTTAGACAGAAAGACAAGGCGTTTGGCAAATTTGTAATTCACCAAGCTCATCCCGTAGACTCCTCACAGCCAGAAGACATTGCACGCGGCCAACTGTCTTCGTGACTGCTCGCCTCCTCGGGGACCAGCTTGAGGCCAGAGTTAATTGTGTAGTGTGGACAGGCCCAGGATGTATTAGATCCTGGAACCCTCTGTTCTTTCTTTTCCAAATAATCTCTCCCTACAATGCATTGGGCGAAAGCCTCTCCTCAGAGATGAAAGAGGTTGGGGATGAGCTCAGCCACTTGTTTCCATGCCATCATGAAAGGGTTCAGGATGGCTGCTTTCCCCAAGCAGCCAATTGATCACAGGGCCACTACACCGCCCTCGCCTCCCTCAGCCTGTCTGAATTGATTCCTGACGCAGGAAGCCTCATGAGGAGTCTGGGAAGAGGCTGCCTGAAATCCATTTGGTCTGATGATACCTTCCTTAACCGATTTCCTGTGTGCCCAAGCCACAGATTCCGCAGATAGCCTGAGATATGAACCCCATGGATAACCTGAGATATGGACTCTGTGGATAAACTGAGATATGAACTCCATGGATAACTTGAGATATGAATTCTGTGGATAACCTGAGATATGGACTCTGTGGATAACCTGAGATATGGATTCTGTGGATAAACTGAGATATGGATTCTGCAGATAACCTGAGATATGGATTCTGTGGATAACCTTAGATATGGATTCTGTGGATAACCTGAGATATGGATTCTGTGGATAACCTGAGATATGGATTCTGGGGATAAACTGAGATATGGACTCTGTGGATAACCTTAGATATGGATTCTGTGGATAAACTGAGATATGGACTCTGTGGATAACCTGAGATATGGACTCTGTGGATAACCTGAGATATGAACTCCATGGATAACCTTAGATATGGATTCTGTGGATAAACTGAAATATGGACTCTGTGGATAACCTGAGATATGGATTCTGTGGATAAACTGAGATATGGATTCTGCAGATAACCTGAGATATGGATTCTGTGGATAAACTGAGATATGGATTCTGTGGATAAACTGAGATATGGATTCTGCAGATAACCTGAGATATGGATTCTGTGGATAACCTGAGATACGGACTCTTCGGATAACCTGAGATATGGATTCCATGGATAATCTGAGATATGGACTCCATTGATAACCTGAAATACATAGGACATGCTGGCATTCATGGAGCAGCAGTCCACTCTGCCCCCTCAGCGCCTGACCTCATGCTGCAGGCATGCACTGAGATGGGGGCCAAGACCAGGTTAAGTGGAGGTCACCGACAGCCTCACAGCACCGCCCCCAGTTCCAAGTTCAGACATCTCTAACTCCGCCTCCCTAGGTGTCATTTAAATGGCTTTTCCAGAGACCTCTCCTGGGAAGCGACAGGAACTTTGACATTTCTCCGCGTATTTTCTCCACCCCTCAATAGGCAGCTCAGCCACCGCAGGCTCCCGTTCCTAAGGGTCAGATGTTTTGACGTCTGAGCCTTTCTTCCAGATGAAACGTCTCTTAGGTTTCTTCCTCCTCACAGAGCCGCTCTCACTGTCAGGCTGGGAAGCCCAGCTGCTCCCCGAAAAGCCTTTGCAACTGCTCCTGAAACAAAGTCTGTGCTGCGGCCGCTCAATTGCTTACTTGACGGTCTCTTACGCTTCAGTTTCACAGCTCTGAGAAATAGCACATTGTGGTTGTTTTTCTCATGCAGAGGCTAAAAAAAATCACATTTGGAATGAGAAAATCCCAACCATCTTCTGAGTATGCATGCTCACCCACCATATATCCCCATCACCCACTTGGGAGAATGAAATACTCCAAAGGTACTCAGTATGACAGTCATCAGGGAAATGCAAATCGAAACCACAAATGAGATACCACTTCACACCTGTTAGAATAGCTGTCCTCAGAAAGACAAGAGATAGCCAGTGTTGAAGAGGATGTGAAGAAAGGGAACCTCTGCATTGTTGGTGGGAATGTAAATTGGTATAGCCACTTTGGAAAACAATAGGGAGGATCCTCAAAGTACTTAAAACAGAATTACCAGATGATACTACAATGATACCTCAGTTTCACTCCTGGGTCTTTATCTGAAGAAAATAAAAAATAAAACTTATTCATAAAGGTGTCTGCACCCCCATGTTCCTTGCAGCATTATTTACAAAAGCCAAGTATATAAACAAACTAATTCCATCTATAAGATAAAGAAAATGTGACATATATACACACAGTAGAATAGCATTCAGCCACACATAAGAGGGAAATCTTACTATTTGTTATAATATGGATGGCACTCGAGGGCATTATCCTGAGTGAAATAAGTCAAAGAGAGACAAATACCAGGTGATCTCACTTATATGTGGAATCTAAAAATAAAACAAAACAGAAAACCTAATAGATACTGAAAACAAATGGGTGGTCTCCAGAAGTAGAGGTTAGGGATGAATGAATTGGATCAAAAATGAGGTTCAAGGGGACAAATTTCCAGTTGTAAAATAAATAGGTAATGGCAATATAATGTAGAGCATGATGACTAGCTATAATAATAAAAGTGTAATATGCTAATTAGGCCACATGTCCTTCCGGATGAAACTGGGAAGGGTCCCAGTTGCAGTAGGGAAGCCAGAGTTGGTAGCCAGGGAAGGAAGGCCTGTTCTTACACCAATTTCATGCATCGGGCCTCTAGTAGTTAATAATAATAAATTGCATATTTGAAAGTTGCTAAAAGAGTAAATCTTAAAACTTCTCATCCCAGCAAAAAAGATTTTGAACTATGTATGATGACAAATATTAACTAGACTTAAGGTGATCATTTTACAATATATGAAAGTATAAAATGATTGTGTTGTATACCTGAAACTAATATAATACTATATGTCAATTATACCTCAATTACAAAAAGATTAACACATTTTAGTTTCTGCCTGGTTTTGGTCCTTTTCTAATGATTTCAAGTAGTTTTTAATATTTGTGGGTTTTTTTTTCATTGAACATCAAACTTCTTATAAATTAAATTTAAGTAAGTGAATGTAGCCTACATGGAGAGAAATTGTAAGGAACCTATTAATAGACAGGAAATGCATTCTTGAACATATTGCTCTTTAGAAAATTAGTGCTGAGTAGTAGTTGGACAGCGTTCCTGGCACCTCCATGTCAGCATCTTCCCAGAAGTCCTTGCAAATGTAATTTATCTCAATAGGTTCACAAGAACTTTTATAAGAAGGAGCCGATTTTCTCTCTCTGCTTGTATTACACGATGAGCAATTGTACTTGCATCATCTTACCTTCTCCACTCTCTTCGTCCATTCTTCATTATTATTCACAGTCAGAGGCCATTTCTTTTCAAAGACTGCCAAGTTATCAGCTTTACGCTCACTGTGCTAAGAAGGCTTTATACCAATTGATAGTCTTCTCTTTATCACAATTCTTAATTCCTATAGGCTGAATCTCAAAGATAGGAGCCTTTGTTGTTTGCATAGTTTTAATAGCACTAAAATACTTTCATTGAGGCCCTGCCAGAGCCCACTCTATGACTTCAATTAGAGTTTTATATACATATCACCACAGGAGTCCTTTATTTGTCCAGGAATATTTTAACTAAATTCCCTGAATAAAGAGGTTTTAATATAGTTCTTCCACCATGAAAGTTAGCAATTTTTCTTAGAGGGATTTACTAAGCGTTCGTGCTTAGTAAGTTAGACCTCAGTGAAGATATATGACAAAAATATCTTAAAGTAACTGACAAAAATATAAACTGATAAAGCATTCAAACTGACTCTCAGTTTTTATGTCATGATCGAATAAATTTGAGTCATGCTTTGTTTTGGGCTATTCATACCTCAGCTGATAAGCTGTGTTTGCTCACGTAGCTTCACACACTCACTTCCAAGTTGCCAAACATGGAAGCTTCAGCGATTACTATTTTGATCTTCCAGCTTAAACCACTGATAGGTTGTGCCGGAGCACATTTTCCTGAGAAGTCATCACTGCCATTTCAGTCTGCAGTTTCTCTTCCAGACCACTGACCACTTAGTTTCTTTATTTTTTTATTTTATTTTACCTTTAGATTTTTTAATTAAAATTAAATTTTAATATATTTTTATGGATTTCAGAGAAGAAGGGAGAGGGATAGAAGTAGGGAGAGAGAGAGAAACATCAGTGATGAGAGAGAATCGTGGATGGGCTGCCTCCTGCACGCCCCACACTGGAGATGGAGCCCACAACTCGGGCCTGTGCCCTGACTGGAATTGAACCCTGACCTCCTGGTTCATAGGTCAACGCTCAACCCCTGAGCCATGCTGGCCGAGAAATTTTAGTTTTTAATTAAATGGCAATTAAACATTTACATTTTAGGGGATTATTTTGTATTACCATCTGAATATTTAATAGCCCTGTATTAATAATCAATGAAACAAATCACAGATAAACTTTTTTCTTTGGAAAATTTCTTCCTGGCTATTATTTGATCATACTTGGATATCATCTTCACATAGTTACTGAATAATCCCGTGGCTTTATCAATCCTTTATTTTAGCATGTGAAGATCTAAATCCTTCATGTGCTGCTATCATCTGACTAACATGCTTTTGATGAGATTCTAATTAAAGAAATGGATTTCCCTTAGCTCTCATTTAGTCTCCAAATTTAAGTGCCTACCTCTTCCTAAGACTAAGAGATTTTTTACTTCTTCTCCACTTTCCTGTGGCAGCCATATATACTTTAAATCAAATTGGAGACCTTTATAGCTAAATCTTAGTTTCCTCATTAAGTTAGGAAGATATGAGCATACATTAATTTTTATTGAATTTAATTTTCATATGATTTTTAAAGCAAGGTCATTAAATCTCCTAAATGGGATCAAATTGCTGAAATTATCTGATGGTCTGGCATATGTCCACTGGGTGAGATAATTTAAATATTTAGGGCTTTTTATATCGCAATTTTTGGTTTCTCATTACTTCTAATTTTCCCTTTGAGAGAAAGCACCAAGTTTTGCTGACGTGCTGACTTCTCGCCTATGTAATTCTCTCACCCTCATCCAATCAGGCTGATTTTTCACCATAATTACGTCCCGGGTAGAGCCCGGTGAAGATGACTTGGGCCTCTCATAGGCGTTCATTCTCCAGGACGTTGTGGTGCTGTGCACTAGGGACTTCTGGGGAGTAGATCCAGCCAGTAAAATGATTGTAACGATGACAACAGTGGCCATGACTGCAGTCATTATCTATTGAAGGCCTCCCATGTGCCAGACACTGTAAGAGATTTACATGTTCTATGATTTAAATTTCCCAACATGACCTTCTTATAAGGCAGGCTGCTATCCTTGGTGCACAGTTGGGAAGGCTGAGGCTCAGAAGTGAACATTTGGCCAGAATCTCATAGCTAAGCCATAAAGAAGGATCAAGTTGGGAGCCTGGTCTCCATCAGAACGCCGAACTCATTGCCTCTCCTTTATTTCAGTGGTTTTCCAACTGGAATCATCGCCACAATCTGTTCATATTTTTTTAAAAAAAATACAAATAGTTATAGATTCTAACTCAATCATGATTTCTAATTCAGCTACAGAGGTGTTTGAGGCATGGAAAAGGACTTGTCCCAAAGATTTTAGGAGCTGCTTTTTATTCTTGGACTACTATTAACAGTAAGCCTGATGCATGGGTAGTTTTAGGGGAATCATTTTCCATTCTAGATGTTGCAAAACTGATCTGCTTGTCTTATTCCCTCTTATAGAAGAAAGGCATATTTTACCAATCTCCACTCTTATAAGAATTTATCTTCCAAAAACTTTTGAGCCCTGGCTGGGTGGCTCAGTTGATTGGTGCATCATTCTGTATACCAAAAGGTTAGGAGTTCACTTCCCAGTCAGGGCACATTCCTAGGTTGCAGGTTCAATCCCCAGTAGCCAGGGTGTGTACAGGAGGAACTGCTGGTTGTTTCTCTCGCAGGTCAGTGTTTCTCTCTCTCCCTTCCTCTCTCTTTAAGATCAATAAAAACATATCCCCAGGTGAGAATTGAAGCAAAATTGACCATGTTGAGAGTTGATAAATGATTTTAGAATTGTTGACCATGCGTATATGATGAATTTCTGCACATAGACTCCAAAATATGTGTGTATCAAGCACTGGAAATTTGAGAATAGAGACCTGCAGGTCAATGTCAAAAAATGAATTAATTTTTAACATTTAAAAATTGGGAAATTTTAAATATAAATCCTAATTGCCTACTACATTTGAGAAATTGCAAGACCCAGCCAACTGAATATTGCCACCTGCTAACAATCAGCTGAACATTGGCTTCTGTATCTGTAATGGGCATGGCATTTCTCTCTGCCATTATCCACGCTGTGCCTTCTACACACATTTGTGCTACAAGTCTGGCTTAGAACTATAGGCGGCATTGAAATAATGTCACCCAAAGAATAATTGAAAGAAATGGAACATTTTAGACCTGAGAGAAAAAGCCTCGGGAATGATATTCTCATTTTCTTCAAATACCTCAATGATTTTTCTCATGGAAAAATGTAATAAAAATATTTTGTGTGATGCCAGTAACAATTTTCACACTTTAAGTCTCTATAGCATCTTATCCTATTTATGTTTCTTAGATATAAAAGAGGCCATAAAAGAGGCCAAAATTCCTAAACCCATTTTATAGATGAGAAAATTTAAAAATATTCTGTAACTTGGTTATGGTCACAAAACTAGGAGAGGTAGAGATCCGGGGATTGAACCTAGTCCTTTGATCTCAAGGCCAACCAGGGGAAAAAGTCAAATGCTTCAGGGACCAGATAAGTAACACAGATGTGAGGTGTGGAGGAGCAGCAAGTGAGAATGGGGAGTGCTGGGGTGGAATGCTTGAGAATACTGGCGTCAATTAAAATTCACTTAAAGCAGAAACAAGGATGGGCAAAAACACGTCTGGGTATAAGCAGGGACCATGTGCCTTGAATTCCTGTTCTCTACCTTGTGCTCCCTAGAATGGATGATGGATGTGAATTCATAGCAGAACAATCCAATAGTGAGGTTACTGTTGAACCACATAGGGATGCTATTGCTGGGACACAAACTCATGATAAATTAGATGAATTAAAATCTTTCCTGACTACGAACCTATGTTTAAAGATATGTTTCAAGTATTTATAAAGTATAGGATGGCAAGGTGATAAGGTATCCCAATGGTGTCAGAATTATAACTGACCCTGAAGGGATTGTGTAGATGTTATTGGGTAAAAGATGTTGCACTCACATCTCATGTGTCCTGGATGAGTAACACCCTACTTATCTATCCCAGGAGGTTGGTGTTGGGTAATTGGACCAACAAAGGTAACACCAGCTGCTATAACAGATAAATCCCAAAATATTCGTTTCCAAACACAATAGAAGCATGTTTCTTCTTCAAATGACTTCCCAGGTGGGGGTTCTGAGTCGGGGTGGCTCTTCCCAGAGCAGTAATTCAAAGACTCAACTTCCTCCTTTCATGTGGATTCCCACTGTCTAAATGTAGTCTGAAAGTGGCCCAGGAGCTCAACTTGTTTCCGCCCAGCAGAAGGTGGAAAGGAGACAAGGAATAGTATACGTAGAAGACTTCGTGTGCCATACCTGGAAATGATGCTCAACATTCCTGGTGTGATGCTCCCACACTCCAGTGGCCAGGCCTCAGTTACACGGCACACCTAATGCAAGAAAGGGTGGAAACTACAGTCTACCTGTGTGCCTGGGAGGAGGAGGACATTGACCTGGTGAATTTCTACCATGGCAATTCTCAGGCTTGTTTTAGGGTCAGCATAGATTATAAAATCTACTCAATCAAAACAGCTCACCTTTGCCCAAAATTGTCTACACTTGATAATACAGATTCACATTCAGTTTTGCAGGTGATCCTTGCAATCATCTTGGAAGATTAACTAGTCTTCTACTCTCATCTTCTCTGTGCTGTAACACAAATTTAAGCACTTGACCACTACAATCAGAGATACTTGGATTCAAATCCCACTTCTACCACTTGCTAACAATGGAATCTTGAGTGAATTACATTACATTACCTCTCTAAATCTGTCATCTCATCTGTAAAATAATTATGATAGAAATAATGGGCAATCCTATATAATAAAAGGCTAATATGCAAATAGACCAAACAACAGAATGACTGGTCATTATGACACACACTGACCACCAGGGGGAAGATGCACAGTGCAGAAGCTGTGCCTTGGTGGTCAGTGTGCTCCCACAGGGGAGTGCCGCTCAGCCGGAAGCCAGGCTTAAGGCTGGGGAGTACAACAGCAGTGGTGGGAGCCTCTCCTGCCTTTGTGGCAGCACTAGGGATGTCCAAAAAATGGTGTAGGCCCACTTAGGGAGCAGGCCTAAGCCATCAATCATACATCCTCTGAGTGCTCCTGGACTGCAAGAGGGTGCAGTCTGGGCTAAGGGACTCCTCCCTATGAGTGCATGAATTTTGTGCACCGGGCCTCTAGTACTAAATAATTATCATGTGTCAAATACTGTTCTTAGTGTTATCATTAAACCTCCTCATTAAACCTTAATGAGGAGGCTCTGTCATTGTCCCTATTGCACAGATGAGGAAACAAAGGTATAGAAAAGTTAAGTGATTTTGGGGGTCACATAGCTAGAGAGTAGCACAGCCATAATTTTAAGCTAGACTTTTCTAACTCTGACACTGAGAGCTTATGCTCTCAGCTATTTTACTATTCTGTTTTTAGTATAACAAACACTTTGCATGGTCACAGTGAGGATTAAATTTAAAAATAAATAAAAACATGAATGAATGAATCCTCATGCTCATAATATGACCATGTAGGACTAAATAAATAAAGATATCTGAGCCCCTGCACCTCATCTGATGCTTTATAATTCAAAAGGCAAATTGCCTTCATTGGCAAGTACCAAAATGTTCATGTGTCATCATGACTCTTACGAGATTGCTCTACTGTACAACTCACAAAGGACGTTTGCTTAGCATTGTTTTTGCTCTCCTTCTCAGCTCCACCTCTAATGACATTTGGTGCTAGTTCTTAAGAAATATCTCAAATACACTGGCATTAATGTGTATACACACACACACACACACACACACACACACACACTAAAGGCGGTGGGGGGATGTCCCTCAATCAGCCTGCACCCTCTCCAATCTGGGGTCCCTCTCACAATTCGGGACTGCTGGCTCCCAACCACTCACCTGCCTGCCTAATCACCCCCTAATCACTCCTCTGCCAGCCTGCTCAATGCCTAACTGCTCCCCTGCCAGCCCAATTGCTTCCAACTGCCCTCCCCTGCTGGCCATCTTGTGGGGACCATCTAGTGACCACCCCTTGGGAGTGGCCATCTTGTATGAGAGTGTGTTGGTCAATTTGTATATTACTTCTTGGTTATATAGGATATATATATATAGATAGATAGATAGATAGATAGATAGATATAGATATATATATCACTTAGCAACTTGAAAGTTTGTTACACAAATACCACACAGAGTCGAATATGAAGGACAAGGCTGCCAGGTGATTAGGGATGATTCACCTACAAACCGTGCCTCTGCAACCTCGAAACGGTGCCCCCGGGGTGCCGCGTGCATATGGCACTGGCGCCCACGTGAAGATCTGTAATTACCAAGCACATGTTACGGGATGTAACTTCTTGCTAAGGGAGAGATCAAAAATCATGTGTCTCTCAGCTCGAGCACGGCTCGCATCGCTGTAATGTGTGGCAGAGGTACCATACACTGCACTTGGCATGGTCCCTCTGAACGTCAGGCAGGGCCCGGGCAACGTGCTGCCGAATCTGCTGCACACCCTGCACCAGAGGCGGCTCACTCAGGACAGGTGTTTCCAGGTGTCATTCCCAGGGAAAAGGCTGCTGTATTTCCTTGGGGACTGAACTAGACTTCTCAGTCACAAAGAGCAGAGCTAAAAATAAAAATGCTCCTGGAGAATAAATCCGGAGTAGGCAGCACGGAAGGGCTTTAGATCCATTTAACGACAAGGCACTGTTTCAAAAGATGATGAGATGTCCTCATCCTTGGCCGTCCCAGGGCCAGGGGAGAGGAGAACAAGAAACCTTTATAATCTGGGCTGAGAACTCATATCCCTGGAGTCCCATCCCCTTGTTGATACTGGTTGAATCTGTGACTCTAATCCTTAGTTCCATATGAAGGGGCCCTGGAGGGATGGAAAAGTTAAGCATTCCAAATTCTTCCTTTACTCTTTCTGGAGAAGCAGAGATGGAGGCCACACCTCCCAAGTAAAGGGAAGCTAATTTCCACCTTCAAATGGATCATTATGTGCAAATAGTCCTTCCTCTTAGCCCAGAAATCCCCTCTCCATCCATTTCTACATAGTCTTAAGCAAAGGAGCTCTCCTGGAGTTCACACCATCTGTCTAAATGAAATAGGCCAGTGGTTGGCAAACCACGGCTCACAAGCCACATGCAGCTCTTTGGCCCCTTGAGTGTGGCTCTTCCACAAAATACCACAGCCTGGGCTAGTCTGTTTTAAAGAAGTGGCATTAGAAGTTTAAGTTTAAAAAACTTGGCTCTCAAAAGGAATTTCAATCATTGTACTGTTGATATTTGGCTCTGTTGACCGATGAGTTTGCCGACCACTGAAACAGACCAAAGACGGAACTATATAGCTTCCTTCCCCTTTCCCAATTGCCCCCTTTAAGCTTGCATTTCTAAGTTGTCATAAGGCAGGATGGGAAAGATAAATGTTCACCTTAAGACACAAAGCAGGCAAAATGAATGTGATAAACATCACTCATTCCATCAGCTCATGCTGCAAGTATCTGGTGCCTGCTGCCCACAGCCGCTCTCTTGCAGCCAGGGACAGATGGGCCGGGGAGGCGGCCCCCTGCAGCTCTGTCTCCTGGGGGAGGAGGCAGGCGAAGTCTGGGTGCTGAAGGCTGTGAAGGAAGCGATGCAGGAGCAGCCGCAGAGAAGGATGCGGTGGTGAGGGACGTCCTCTCTCAAGTGCACTGTGCTTTGAAAGAACAAAGGGAAAAGTACGTGGGGGTGAGGGACGCACAAGTGCGCGGATTCTGAAGCTGAGGATCTTGTCCTGTTCAAGCAGCAGCAAGACCAGATGGCTGGAGCTGAGGGAGGAGGGGAGAGGGCAGAGTGGTGGGCATGAGTGGACAGAGGGCCTGGGCCAGAGGGCCGACTGCAGATTAGTGATTGGTGCTGCTCCTGAGCAGGCCTTGCCTTATTTCCGGCTCCTTTGGGTAGAGATCTATGGTCCCTGTGTGATCAGGGCCACGGTTATCTGTCTGCTTTACACTCCGGCGGGGGTCTCTGAGCCTGGAGGGAGCAGATAAAGCACAGACATCCTGAGGCCATAAAGCAGAACTATAGAACCGTCTCCACAGAGGGTGCCCCGTCCAGCATCGAGGATCTGTCCCTCCCTAGGTGTTTGTATAATGAACTATTATTCTGCTTCTGGACTTGGCACTCATGCGTTTATGGTTTAAAGTGACTATCAGCTTTGCAACGGAAGCAGTCTTGTGTCCTTCAGAAAAGATTATATGATCACGAATACGCATTTCCTAAGTGTGTTTTCCCCTCGCCCTCTCTGTCAGATGAAGTGGAGTCTGTAAGAGACGCGTCCATGAAGAAAGAGCCTATAAAATGCTTATAGCGGTGCGAGGCCTGGCTGCCCTTTGCGCTCCCAGGGGCATCGCAACATATGCCAGGCTGGAAGGGCTCCAGGTGGCGGTGCCTGTCCCACACCCCTCCCAGCCAGGCCTGGAGCCCCCGCGGGAGGCCTTCCAATGATCCCCTTTCGGAACCCCCACAGCGCTGCTCCCTACACTCACCACATTGTCATCACGGCTGTGCCTGCAGAAGCATCATAAACATTTGGGGGGATATTTTTCCTCAGACCTCTAGACTTAATAGAAAATGTAGAATAGGAGAAAATAAAAACTTCAAGTTGTGTTTTTACAAAAGAAAGCCGCCGTTAAAGAAAAGTGCTCTGAAAAGCTAATGTTTTTCTACTCCCATTTACAGTTCTTTCTCCAACTCTTTAAGTTTGCAACTTCCAGGCCTTATGTTGCTGTAACCGCAGGAAAGGAACCCAGGCAGCAGCCTCCTCTGGTCCTGGTACAGTCTCCTACCAACCGGTTATCTTCCGGTAATCATGGGCAACACCCTAACTGCACCCTGCATAACTGACAGATTTGCCCTGCCCTCCTCAAGAGTCCTTGTGAATGAGTGAGTGAGTGAGTAATGAATGAATGTTTTCCTCTTCTGAGCCTTCTCCCAGAAGCCTGGGTGACCGGCAATGGCTCATTCTCCCTGGTGCCCTGCATGTGCTTGAACCATCCCCTTTGTGCTTAGTGGTTTATTCTCATGCCACAACCCCACGCAGGCCTGTCCGCTCTTCAGGTCGACTACCCTGAGCTGCAGCATTTTTCTTTCTTTAATTCTTCACTGCCTATCAATAATAGTTCCTTTACGAATATGTTGAATCCAACACGTCAACGATTCAATGATTCATCTTCACAGTGTAGCATTCAATTTGCTAATCATGAGAAAGATGATGTATTGCTCTAGATCCGTTAGCTGAGCTATCCTAAACGTCTTTCCTCTGTATCCACCTACCCATCGCTGACCACTCGCACTTTCCACAGCGACAGAAAGGGTCTATATTTGTGCTGTCTGATATTGTAACCACCAGCTTTCTATGGTCACCGAGCATCAGAAACGGGGCTGGTGAAACGGAGGAACTAAGTGTTTAATTCTATTTCATCTTCATTAATTAAAATGTAAGGAGCCACACAACCCGTGGTTCTTGCACTAGACCGTGCAGATCTTCCCTGAAGTCACCAAAATATTTTTAAGGGTCAGGGGAAAGGTTTCATGGCCACTTGGTCCTTAAAGCAGTTGAGACAGGGGACCTCCCTTGCTTGTGTAAGTTGTGAACTTGGCTTCAGGTTCAACTCTGTGCCTACAGCCATCCATTCCTTTTTAAATCGTCCACACGGAGCAGATGAGACACCTGCTTATTGGTTGCAAGGGCTCTCCACTGGGGTTCAGCAGAGACAGTGTTTGGAGGCTAGATGGCTTGCTGTCACTGAAGCATCATGTACAGGGGCGGCTCTTTAGCGTTTTAACTATCACCAATTCTCAGCTATGACTTCAGAACCACTTTGAGCAGAATTCTGAGGCTTCACCCCAAGTGAAGAGAAGTTAAATGATTTCCTAGCGATGCCACGGGTCAACGCTCATCTAGGAACCGAGATAGAAACATGAGCCCGACAGTCAAACAGTACTTTCAGGAGAACTCCATTTCTCTCTTTTTCGGGAGGAAGTCACACTCGGAGAGCATTCCGATGTATGTCTTTGTGATTCCATTCCGTCTTTCAAAAAGTCACATTTAAAAGCTGTGGCCTTGTTACCTAAAGCCACTCCAGCATCTGAGAGGAAAGCCATGGCTGAAAAAAAAAAAAAACCAAACAGAAATGGACCGGATGCCCTGAGCCTGCAAGAAACTCGAAAGATGGTAAGATTTGGGTTTGACAAGAGCAAACACAGTAAATTCAGGATCAGCTACAGAAAGTGTGACCACCCACAGTAATGGGTTCTCCAAACCTGGACATGTTGGTTGTGAGAAGGGGGCAGGCTTAGTAATTACTCCGTAAATGTGGGTGCACATGGGAACTGTTCTGAGTGAACATGGATGGATGGTCACCCCAACTTTTTGGAAGAACGTGTTCTAGGTCAACATCGTTTGGCCTGTTAACTTAAACTTCTTTATATGCCAGTAAATATCTGTCTTCTCCCCTAAATGATGAATTTATCTCACTGTTTGATATTTCACATTCATCTTTATTAATTTTATCCAGAATGTACACTGAGTCATAAACAAGTGCTTCGGCTCCTCTTTCCCTATTCCTTGCCTTCTGGCATGCGGCAAAGTGAGGTCCATTGTCCTGCGTGAGCACTGGCCAGTCCACAGGAGCAGGAGGAGGAAAACATGACTTTGGTCTGCTTGTCAGGGGAAAGAAGTTTCTGGAAGCGAGGGCTGTTCACAAGAGCACTGAGAAATCCAGGCAAGTTTCACTTCTCCACAGTCACCTGGTGTTAATGGGGATGAAGGGAGAGTGATGGGAGCCATTAACACCAACTCTGGCCTTTTCTCCTGTAGAACATCCGTTTATGTACTTGGGCCTTGCAGTGGGCGAACGAGCCAGAGGTTCCCTCTTCTCCGCGTTGTCGCCCTTTCCTCCTTTTCAGAGACGAGAAACAACCACTCATGCATTCTTCAGTCAGTGCATGCCTTTGCTGCCCTTCCCTTCCTACCTGCTTCCCTTTCTGTCAAGCCTCCTCTTTTCTCTCTGCCCATCCATTCCCCTTTCCACAGGGCAGGTCCTCAGCATCCTACCCACCGTCCCCAAGTCCAGATTATCCCATCACTGGCTCCTTTGTAGATTGATTGGTGGGTCAGTTGCTTGGTTTTTACCTATTTACCAGCAAAACTCTCCTGATCTGAACTTATGTGGGGGTGGAACCTGACCTGAACTGATGAGGGGCTATTAGAGACTATTTCTCCAACTTGGTGTGAATAGTTGTGCATTTCATAGTAGCCTCTTCAAATGCCAGCTGCTGAAGGGCTGCCTCTGGTTCCCTGGTGGTGGGGAGAGGATTCTGTAATCTACACTCTGAATATTACCATTCTAAAATCATGAGGAAATATTTTTGCCTTGTCATTTTTCTACCAGTCTCTTATTCTCAATATAAAGAAACAAGTATGATTTGCCATTTAACTCATTCTGAATTTATTTTTAAAGAGAAGCAACTGTTTTATTATAAAGTTAATTATAATCCATAGTTAATGTGTGTGTGTGTGTGTGTGTGTGTGTGTGTGTGTGTGTGTGTTTATAATAATGAGGAACATACTGGAGATTTGTCTCCTTGGGAAAGCATAGACATTCATTCTTTCAGACTATGAATATTGCTAATGCCAAAGTCTAGCATAGCCAGGGTTACTTTCCAATACTTGTTCAGTAATATTGAGAATTTCATTCAGAGAATAAACAAATATTGACTGACCACCATGGAAGATAATTAGAAAAAGGTGAGCACTGGAGTTCGGGAGATGAGAAAGGGGCACGGGCACGAGGTTAAGCAGCAATGGGGTCTGTTGCAGTGGCTTCCAGAGAGAGCACAGAGGGATGGGGAGCCGTGGATCTCCGCCTCCTGCATGGTGGAGCTGAGCCAGGGATCCTGCAGAAGGAGCTGGTGCAGTCAAATCCGAGAGGCCTGCTGCATTCTCGAATCCTCTGATGTGTCATATTGATGACACAGCATGCTCTCTGTGACATGCCATAATCCCGCAGCTGTGCGGTAGATTTGGGCTTGGGAGACAGACATTGGCAACTTGAATCATAAAATTAGAAAGAGATTGATCTCTGAGAGAGAAGAAGAGGCTATTGGGACATCGTGTGGAAAAAAATGACTCTCACAGGATATCGTTCCACAACAAAGTGCAATTCATTTAAAATATTTCCTTGATCATAAATAAAAGGAAGATCCTGAGCCAGGGATGGGATATTATGAAAATTTCATCTCATAACCAATTATTACAATTTAAGTTAAAGTTGCTGATAGCATCTACACTGAGTGGCCAGATTATTATGATCTCTGAACACATAATAATCTAGCCACTCAGTGTATTTGTATCTCAAATGGGTACCAGAAGTTCTCTAGACTTTTGCTGGAGATCACCTATTTGTCCTAAACTTTCTATCAGCCAGTGCAAAGGGGATAACTGATCAGGTACACAATTTATAGTATCTTTGATATCAAATAAATGAGGTACTCAAGAGAAGAACACTGAGTGGCCAGATTATTATGCATTCAGATATCAAAATATCTGGCCACTCAGTGTATATTTGCTGTGTGGGGAGGTCTTTTGTCTTAGAAAATGTTTAAAACATTTTAAGATTCTCTTTCGTGCTTGTCCTAGTTATTCTAACATTATTTATCCCATTAAGGTTTTCACTTGTTCGACTTAAAATTCTCTTGTCATGGGGGATTTCAGGAATGGAGTATCTATGCTCTTGTGGGGGTTGGCGGAAGGGGATTGGGCATCCGATTTAAGGACATGATCAGGGCAGGAGTCCTAAAAAGTAGTTACTTAAGTGTGTAACTGCCTCAAGTTGTGGGACATTTGCTGGAAAGACAGACAGCCCATTATTTTCCCAATGTGTATTTGTAATTTCCCTTCCAGTGGCCACACGGTGTCTTCCTGGCATTTTCTTCTGCCCTCCGAAATAGCGGAAGGAGATCTGCATCCTTTCCTAAGAGGTGACAGCTCTATGTATGTGGCCTAGGTTCCTTCCTCAGTCCCAAGTTTCCTCTACTCCCTTCACCACACTTAATTGCCACATATGATTCATGACCACGGTAACTCCTTTGTATCCACACCCTTTGGCATTTTAATTTAATCTGACTTTACTTCCCTGATCCGGCCTCCTTTCCTTCACCTCCATCTCTCCCTTCATGCTCCTTCCGTTCCTTCTACCTTAGAGCCCCCCACCTCCCTGTCCCCTGATTATCCCTCCTCCCCTGCAAACCAGTAAACAGAAGCCTGGCCCTGGGCCCACAGGTTCCCCAGGAAGGTGGGTAGCTCCTGGGGACCAGCAGGAGACAGGCCTAGGGGGAGCTGCCTTGCATGTCCCTTGTCAGGGAGAATCATGAAAACTGCTCTGACTGGGCCACCAGCCCTAGAGAGGGGTTCCCCAAGGCAGCCCAACAGGGAGATGGTGCTGGGATCCCACAGGACAAGGGTCACCCTTAAGCTAGTGGCCCCGAGGCCCTGGGAACCCGGAACTGGGTCTGAAATCACAGGAGCTCCAGGGAGGCCAGTGGCATGTCGGACAGTGTTTGTATATTTCACATGGGATATGCCCTGTGACATAGAACCCCTGCTTTTCACAGTTCTGACACTTACAGAGAGTGACATACCAGTGGCCGTGCTGGGAGACCAGCCTCCTGGAAAATGACCCCGATGCTGAGGGCTGCTTCCTCTCCTGTGCATCACCCTACCCCACCGGGCCTTTCTGTCTGCAGGCTTCACTCTTATTTTTTAAGACCTATGATTATCAGTTTCAGAGAGGAAAGAAGAGGGAAAGAGAGACAGAAACATCCGTGATGAGACAGAATCATCAATCGGCTACCTCCTGTACGGCTCCTACTGGGGATGGAGCCAGCAACCCAGGCCTGCGCCCTGACCAGGAATAGAACTGTGACCTCCTGGTTCATAGGTTGAAGCTCAACCACGGAGCCACACCAGTCAGTCTGTAGGCTTCAGCTCCTCCTCATTTCTTGGGTCCACGGTGACTGGAGAGCAGGACTGTCACAGATTGTGGTATCACCTAATACAAGCACCTGGTAGGCATTATTCATTCAACAAGCCTGAGCGGCTGGGTGCTGGGATTCCCAGTGATTGAGATGGAGGGAGAACGCGGGGAGAGGGGAGCCTGCGGGCTGGCTGCCTGTAACCCCAACCCTGTGCTTCCCAGCTCTTCTAGCTCATCTGTCCTGTGTCTGTGCTCACTTTAGTCTACCAAGTGGTGGTAATGTCACAGGTGAGGAGAGACCCTCGTCTCCCCCAGTTGCTTGTAGAGGTGGGTCGTGGGGTACCGCTGGAGACCCCCACGGGAAGATGAGGTACAGTAGAAAGCTTTATTTTCATAGAAACACACCCCTAGGTTTCCAAAGTCCCATCTCCCTCAGTCCAGGCTGGAAGTGTAGCTGTGGCCTCAGTGGAGCTGAAATCAGAGCGGTGTCCAGAGCTCCCTGTCCAGCTGGGAGCCGCGTCCAGGCCAGCATCAGGCCAGCTCAGCTTGTGTTCCCCACTGCGGCTCCTCGATCCGCATGTCTCACGAGGCTTTTGTGAAGATGGAAAGGGAGAGGGTCGCTGGAGGCCCGGGGCCCTGCACGGGCTGGAGACCTAGTCCTCTAATCACAGCTGCAAGTACAGCCGCAGCTCCATTAGGGTTATTACTATTTCTGCCCAGGTTGAGTTTAATTTGTCTTTTTCTCGAGTAAAGGCTTTTTATAAGTTAGGGACCTTTGGGCTGTGAGCATGGAAAACCTAACTAAAAGGGTTTGAAACAACCTGCCATTTATTATCTCACGGAACAAGAAGTCGGGTCGGTTAGCACTGCAGTGATGTCTTCGAGGACTTGCTTTCTTTCCGTTTTCCTACTCTGATCACTGGTGCCTGATAAATTTGGTGCCTGTCTCCTCAAAATCTCAACATCTCACTCTTTCTTTATCTCACCCAGGGAGAGATTAGGAGCAGCCCTACAAACCACTTAGGTCTCCAGGGACCTATAGAGCGTTCCAGGTTTTGTTTTGTTCGCCAAGAAAGGAGTCAATTGCTTTTGAGTGGGCAGTAATGGCAGTTGAATAGGCAACCTAGTCTTGATTTTGAACTCTAGCCTTGATTTGCATTTCAGTCTTGTTCAACATAGAGTAGCAAGTGGGAACAGACCCAAGCACTTTCAGAAAGCAATTGAAAGGTTTACTGAGGAATGCCTAAACATTACAGATGGCTGAGGCCAACCTCAGCTGTGAGGGCAATGTGATTGATTTATGTCTTGGTAAGAGTCACGGTGCCCAGAGATTGGGGATTGGAATAGCTTTGGGGTAGCTGCTGGATGTTCTGTCCTTTAGAAAAATAAAAATAGATTCTCTCTGATTGGGAAAATATAGTATATGTGGATGCATACTTTCTGACCTGAAACATGAGCTCTGGTTGAAAGCTTTCTTCTCACAGAATTGCAGCCCGAGGTACCCACAGTCCCATCTCCCTCAGTCCAGAAGTGGGCTGGGGTTTCAGTAGAACTAACATCAGAGCCAGTGTCCAGAGCTTCCTGTCCCAGGTTGGAGCTGGCTCCAGTCCAGCATCAGGCCAGCTTCTGTTCTAGGTCATTCATCTCCTGCTACACAAAAGGAAAGCTGGGAAGTCAGGATAAGGAGACGAATCTGTCTATACCCTCATCCTCAGACGCCCACATGAGCGAGAGACGCAGGGCAACCATAATTATCTGAGATGAAAAAGAAACTACCAAAAGTCTAACTGCAATGAAAGCCCAAGAATTGGAGAGAAAGATCCGTGCCAAATGTTGACAAATAGGGGCCCTATAGTCACCCTTTCGGTGTTTTTAACACTGTCAGACCACAATGAGACAATGTCTCCCCTTGCACATTAAAGAGAGACATTTGTTAGAGGAGAAAACCATTGGCCAGTAAAATCTGTGAAATCCGTTAGCATTCCAGGCTCAGATGAGAGGGCTGGGTGGAGTTTAGGGGTTGACTTCAAGTGCAGAAAGTGTCCGCCTTGCAGAGGAAAATGGCTGGTGGCTTTATACCAAACTCGCTTCATGAGATTCCCTGTTTGGTGATGCCTGAAGGATGCCGACGTAATAGAACTTTACATTAATGCATAAGATTTGAAAAAAGATACAAAGAGGATCTCTTGAGCACTGGTGCTTTTACAAATCAGAATACATTGCTAATGATGGTAGTATCCTATTTCTTTCTCAATTCCCATCAAAGAATAATATCTCTGCTGTTTAAGTATGATGGAAGAAGGTTGGGCCGAATTTTATTTCAGACCTCCTGCCAGTCCCTTAAAATCGTACTTAGCCATTTTAAGTTTTCTTGGAGAAATGTGAATGTTCAGGTTTCCCTCCATGAACAATGGTGCTAGCATTTGAGTGGTGACTGCCCGCAAAGCAATAAACAGAACAAGGTGGGTTGATGCATTCCAACATGCTTGGAAAATCACTTCTTTTCTACACACTTTTGTTTATATTTCTCAACCATTAGACTGCTATGTCAGCCGAAGTCCCTGTGTGTGTGTGTGTGTGTGTGTGTGTGTGTGTGTGTGTGTGTGTATGTGTGTTTCTCTCTACAAAATATAAAAGGCGCTGGGTGAGGAGTTGTCAGTGGAAAAATCAATGTTGTTTCCTGTTTGGTGATGCATGAGAGGATGCTGACTACCTTGGAAATTTCTCTTGGTTTTTAGGTAGCCCATGTACGTTTATTTAATGATGATATTCTTTAAAAAAATGGAAACAGAAACTGACAAGTCAGAAGGGAGTACAATTCAACTAATCTAGTTCATGTCAGAATTGAGATTCAAAATATTTGAAAGGGATGGAGGGAATGAGCTTTCAGAGGGGTAGACTTCTAACCCTTCATCTAATATTCCATTAACAGAACCCAGAGAGTAACGTATTTACAGGGAGCTTATCACCCTGTCCTCACATTGGTTCAAACACGTTTCTTTTCTGTTTTAGAGTTTCATGAACAAAAGGTGGCTATCTGAATAAAACTAATTAGCTACCGGGGGAAAACCACAGCCTTTCATGACAATCAAAGCTTATGGGGGCTCATTCAAAGGGTTACTATATTGTAGGCCCTGTCAGTGCTTAAGAAAGAGTTGGATAATTCCCATAATTAATTTAGAAATTACAGCTGACTTTCTGCTTTGAAATTGCATGTCCAATTTAAAAAGTGAGATTGGCATAGCAATGAAAAATGGGACACATGAAAGAAGTAAACAGTTGTTATGTACAGTCAGGGAAATGATGCTTGGACAGTGCAGTTCTGGAAGTTATGATTTGAAGGGACAGTGTAGAGATGATAGCAGCATCATTTCTGAAAGGTCATCGTTTGCAACTAACACTCTAAGGATAGAATACCTCTGCTCCTGGTGGGAAGGGGTCCTTGTCCCCATCTGTTGCTTGTGGGAGTGGAATTCTTACAATACCCAAGGGAAAATTAATGTTCTGAGAGTTGGCATGGGAGAATGATTGACTTTTATGTCTGTGGAATTACATCCTTGAGTTTCCAAGGTCCCATTTCCCCTTGTCCCACCATGAAAGGGGTGTCGCTATGGCTTCAGGAGGGCCAGGATCATGGTCCAGAGTTTCCATTCCCTGTTGGGACAGTCCAATTCAGCCACAGGCTGCCTTAGCTTATGCTCCCTGCTGCAGACCATCAGTCCACACAGCCTGTTGGGTCCCCATGGCCAGGGGCTACATGGGGGAATACAAGGAACCAGGAGCCAGAGAACCTTATGAGCCAAGGCGCACAGAGAGCTGTTCAAGAGCCAAGAGAGAGAATTCCTTTGTTTAGATCCGTGGTAAGCAAACTGCGGCTCTCGAGCCACATGCTGCTCTTTGGCCCCTTGAGTGTGGCTCTTCCACAAAATACCACGGCCTGGGCGAGTCTATTTTGAAGAAGTGATGTTAGAAGAAGTTTAAGTTTAAAGAATTTGGCTCTCAAAAGAAATTCCAATCGTTGCACTGTTGATACTTGGCTCTGTTGACTAATGAGTTTGCCAACCACTGCTTTAGGCGATTGTATATTTCCAAATTTTTGTGGGCTTGCAGTGGCCACACCCATTCTGGCCAATGAGCTCTGTTCCTAGGTGTGACTGACAGGTCCCTTCCCTAGTCACCCCAACTTCACTGTGCATGCATTGGTTGCCCCTTTGTTGTACCCCTTCCCCCAGTGATCTTCAGGGACGAACCCGTGGCTTCCTGGGGAGTGCGAAGTTGCAGCTTCCTGGTGAAGCTGCCCTAGTGTCATGCCTACCATGTCCAGCCTTCCCTTTGCTCCTTTCCCAGTATTAATAACCGCTGACTGCAGTGGTGTCACTTAGAGTTCCTGTAGCCTCTGCACTGCATTATGCCCATGACGCTCTCATTAGAAACCCTGCTCCCCTTGGGGATGAATTCAGTAGTGACACCATTTATTCATATACACTGTGGTGCTTTGTTGTATATTTCACTCTGGAAAAAAATAATTACTTCTGGAAGAAGTCCATGTTTCAAAGCAGTAGGCCAACTTTAGGTCTTTTGAGCTGGGCCCACCCTATTTTATGGTTTTCATCAAGGTTGTCTCAGATGCGGAGAAGATGAAATCTCCAAAGCCAGTCCATGCAAGATAGAGATGAGTAAGGAAGACAGTCATTAAACTGTCACCAGGCCAGGTGTCTGGACCCCAATCTGCCCTGTGCTGTGGAGGTCAGGGGACAGAGACCCCATTTCACTTATGGAGCTGGTCCAGCCAGGCTGAATGCAGACCAGTGGCTAAAAGTTATCTTGTTAAAATCTTTTCTCTGGCTCCCAACTGAATGTGTCTATCATCTGCATCTCTCGGGTGAGCCCTGAGACATCCCTCCCTGCACACACACCTTCCCAATCGGGTGCCTCCCTGCTGGCCAGCCCTCTCAGTGATTTCTCCAACGTCTGGGCCCTTGACTCTCCCAGTGCTTTTGCAATGTCTCTCCTTTCTTGGGAAAACTCTTGGGGGTACCCTGCCAGCTCAGTGCCCAGCTGCACTTTCGGTTTCTGCTTAAGTGTTACTTTTCAAAGAGGCTTTCCCGTCCTCTGACCTCTGTGTCCTCAGGCCTAGATCTCCCAAGCACTTAGCACAGCCTAGGATCACATGTATATTTTTCTGGAGCTGTGCTGTCCACGAGGGTCACCCCATGGGGCTGCTGAGCGCCTGCAGAGGGCCTCGCCTGCCCGCATGAGACATGCTGTGAGCGTCGCAGACACTGCAATGACTGAGTTCATGCACACGGAACATAAAACATCCCCTTGATACCACGTAATGCTGATGCCAGCGTCAGGTTACATCAGTTTGAATATAGCATGGTATTAAGTAAGTTATGCTTTAAATTATTTTGCCTTTTTTTTAACGTGGTTAAAAATATAATATACTAGGAAACATAAAATACACATGATCTTCCTTGCCCCGCCTGGTCTGAGACCTCCTGTCCGGCCGCCCTGCCCCAGCTGTTTTGGGCCTCCCGTGTCCCCTGTCCTTTGCTCTGTTTTCCCTCGGAGCCTCTCTGCCCGTGTGACTGCTTGCTGGATCTGTGGTGCTTCTGCCAGACTCCCAGCAGGCCCCTGGATGAATGAGGCTGCAGCTTGGGGGCAGCTGCAGCTGTATGTGGGGACTCATACTGGCTTAGCATCTTCCTGGCCACACTGCTTACTCTGTGCTTCATGCACAGGGAGCCACGTGATTACCTGAGTGTCCCCATCTCCCTCCAGTGGGGCCAGAGTGAGGGACTCAGTCCCCTTCCTGGAGCCCCGCCCAGCCCAGGCACCTCCTCTCTTTCCAGCTGGATTTTCTAAGGAGCCACACTGACTGACTTCTGCTCAGATTTCGTTTCCAGCAAGAAAAACAGGAGATTTGGCACATTTGGTGAATGATGGAATACAATGTTTGGGGATATTTCAAGATCTCAATTTTGAATTGTCCTTTACTTTTCATTTTTCATAGAATTTCACAAACTGATATGTCAATGGATTCAGACTCTATTGCAGAATCCAGCCACGTGACAGGAATCAGCATCAGAAATGCCGAAATACAGGGAAAGTAGACCCAAATTTTGTCATGAATAACTTAGGTGATTCTTCTATTAACTATTCAGTGAAATTTCGCTCCACAAGCTGACTCTTACTTAGCCAGAGGGAGCAACAGGCATCGCAGGATCTGTGATGTTTAATTTGGTAGCTTTGTGTTTAAATACTAAAGAGCTGGTCTTGAAAGCTGGATTTGTTTAACACTCAACAGCCAGACTGAAGAGGCGACTGCTGTTTGCTATGCATGGGCTATCTGTACTCGATGATAGATCTTGGTTTAAAGTTTAATGTGACACTCCATAAATAAATAGGGAATGCTGCATAATTACCAAACACATGTCCTTGCCTGAGCAATAGTTTCACACATGCAACCTGGCTGCAATCTGTACGGAGAATATCTTTGAAAATTTAATGTGGCTTCCCATGGGTGGGAGAGTAACCGTTATAATGTTAGCAGTGTAGTTTTCTTAGTAAGTTATGTTACATCTAATCACCAGGGTGTATGCCTGAAACTGATAGAATGTTGTGTGTTAACTGCAATTGAAAACTAAAAAATGACTTTTAAAAAAGATAGTAGTTTTTTTCCTGATGGTTGGGAAATAATTCTAATTAGGCCAATGGGAATCTTGGGTACAACTTATCCATAGACAAGGAGACCTGGGGATTCGATATTCCTATTAGTATACCTCAAAGTCATGCCCCTTGAAGGTGGGCAAGAGTGAACTTAGGGATGACCAAACCTGATTCAATATGGTCCCCCAAAAGAGGGAAATATTCAGGTGTCCCCCAAAATGTATACACACTCTAACAGCTGGTAGTTCAATTTTGAAAATGAAAAGTATTTAATAAACACTGCCTTTATAATTATTCAAAGTGTGTATACATTTTGGGGGAGATATCCTATATATAGTTCCACATTAATGATTATTTACTGTTATCATAAGCAATATTATGGGAAGATGGTAATTTTTCCTTTTTTTATATAATACCAAATCATCTGTGTTCTATGGAGCCTCTCCCTCTTCTGACAACAGAGATGAATCCCCTGACTACTGTGATGGCATTGGCCTTGAGGAGGGTGTATACATCAGGATTCTTCAGCTCTTGCCCATGTGACTGCAAACCATGGGCAGATGTCCCAGTTGGGTCCACCCCATTCCCGTGAGTGGGGACTTTTCAAGTCCAAGTTGTGAAATGAGCCTTTTTCTTCTCTAGCCGTAGCTCCAGGGGTATGAGTCAGGTAAACCCACATGGAGGAAGTGGTCTGAGGGAAGGAAGCTGACAGGAAGGTTCCAGAGGGAAGCATCCAAGCAGAGAGATCCGATGGTGCAGACCTGGGGTCAGGTCCACCCTGCCTTCTAGCAAGTAGGTTACCGGAGCCAACACATCTCCCAGTGTCCACTTTGGCTAGGTCACTTGGGGTCTCTATTATTTGAAACGGGAGAAGACCAATGCGTCCCATTAATAAAGCAACAATTCACTGAAATAATGAAGCAGCCACTACCTTCAGGCCTCCTCCCTTCCAAATACATATAACATGGCTGTCGCCACATACCTGCTGCTTTCCTCAAACACAAAAACAAACAGAGCCTTCCACATGAATTGAATGAAGTGATCAAGAAATTGTTGGTATTCCTAATTATGAGGATTTTAATTTTTTGTTAAAACCCAGCATTTTACTCAACCTGCTCTCTCCAACGGTCCCCCGCCAGGCAGTCAGGACTGTCAAAGATAGATATTACACCGCTGATGTAAAGTGGGATTTACACCCGGATTTTCTGCCGTGAGTTGCCAGAAGCATTTGTCAGCATGTTTTTCAAATCCTATCACCCTCCAGCAACCGTGTCGTCTATCTGCGCTTGCAGGGATTTCCATGCAGCAACATTAAGAACACACTTAATTGACAGTCAGCAGGAACCCGGGGGCAGCACCCGCGATCAATTATCTCAACACACTGGCAGCTTCCGAAGAGAAGATGTTCATGAATCTCATATAACAAGGTTGCATGCTCCGTAAAAGGACTTCTGTGTTTTGGTGGCGTGGAGCCATCACCTGAACGTGCGTTATTTTTATTTCAAATATATGTTGAATGAAAGTTCAATGAGATTTCCCCCATTTGAAATCTTGACAACTTTACCAGTGCAAACTAGTCCTAAGTGGAATTACCAGTATCAAGAGTGGTGATTCGATGCTCAGCTGGCGTGGCTCAGTGGTTGAGAGTCAACCTATGAACCAGGAGGTCATGGTTCTATCCCCTGTCAGATCACATGCCCAGGTTGTGGACTGGATCCCCAGTGTGTGTCGGGGGGGTGCAGGAGGCAGCTAAACAATTATTCTCTCTCACCATTGATGTTTCTATCTATCTTCTTCTCCCTCCCATCCTCTCTGAAATCAACAACAACAATATGTGTGTGTGTGTGTGTGTGTGTGTGTGTGTGTGTGTGTGTGTGTGTGACAGTGCCATCTGACAGAAGGCAGGGGGTTGTGGGATATAAAAGTGAAGGAATTAAGCAGAAAAAGAGAAACTCATAAACACAGATAATAATATGCTGATGACCAGAGGGAAAGGGGGTGGGGAGGTAGAAGGAGGTAAAGGAAAGATGAATGGTGGTGGAGGGAGACTTGACTTGGGGTGGTGAACACACATAATACAATATAGCGATGACGTATTCTAGAATATACCTGAAACCTATATAGTTTTGTTACTGTCACCCCAATACATATTTAAAAAGTTAAATGCAGTTGTAAGAGTGGGAGTCTCAATCAGAGATGATTATAACTTTCTCCCCCGCCCCCCCACCCCATCGCCAGCACACAGCAAAAAGGCAACAGCTGACAAGCCAAGCCCAGAGCTCTGACCAGAAACTAAAATTTCTGACACCTTGATCATGGACTTGTAGCCTCTACAGCTATGAGAAACTAAATGTCTGCTGTGTGAGCCATCACAAATAAAAATAAAGAAAGAGAAGAAAGGGGGAAAAAGAGTGATGGCTCCTATCTGTAAGCTCTTTTGTGAGTCTTACCCTTTTGATGGAAGATTCTTGAGGCCCATCCTTCAGCCATTCTCGCAGGCCATGTGACTGTGCCATCACACTTCTGGGAAAGAGAAAGATGTCTGTTGAGGAGAGAAGATTCTAATCATTTTTTGTTTGTTTGTTTGTTTGTTTGTTTCTGGATTCAAAGAGTATTGGATATCAAATCTTTGCTTTAACGCTATTTGTAACAGAGATAATTCAATTTATCCCAGTAAGTCATTAAAAAACCAAACAACAAAAAAACAAAAACAGTTGTCTGAGAAGAGCTTGCGTGTTACATAAAGAATTCGGAACATCAGGCAGCATGCTTTGGGCTCTGGGACCAGACAGACTTGGGTTTGAATCTCAACTCTGCGTTCCCTAGCTGTGTTACCCTGAGCAGGTTTCCTGACTCTTCCATTTCTTCCCTTGTAGGCTGAGCAATGACAGTGCCAGCCTGATAGGATTGTTCTAAGAACTGAATGAGACAGTATTTGAAAAGAGCTTAGCACAGAACTGAGCAGAACAAACATTCAGTATTTTGTTCGTGTTTCTTTAAGAATGTGAATGTATCCATCACTCCCGAGAGTTTTTGTTCTATTTTATATACTCTGTCCCCAGACCCTCCTGCCCTACCCCAGACGCCCATCTCCAAGCAACCACTGATCTGATGTCTGTCACTGCATATATGAGTTTGCATTTCCCAGGATTTTATGTAAATGAAACCACACAGTACATGTTTTTTACTGTCTGTCTTCATTCAACATCATCATTTTGAAATTCGTTCAAGTTATAGTGAATATTGGCAGTCTGTGTTTGTTTGTTTGTTTGTTTGTTTTCAATTGCTGAGTTGCATTCCACTATATGGATATAACACATTCCTTTCTACTCACTTGTAGAAGGACATTTGGGTTATTTTCAGGTTGGGACATTCCAAGTAAATGTGCTATGGACAGTCATAAATGAGTCTGCACATGGATGGATGTTTTCCTTTGTCTTGGGTCAATACCTAGGAGTGGAATGGCTTGGATTATATGGCAGGGGTATGTTTATATTTTAAGAAACCATTGAACTGTCTTCTAGAGTGGTTATAACATTGTGCGTTCCCATGAGCAGTGTATGACACTGCCAATTGCTCCCCGCCCCCCGTTGCCAGGACTTCTTAGTCAACCTTTTCCATTTTGGCCACTCTGGTCCATGGATGGTGTGCCTCATTCTGGTTCCATTGCATTCCCCTAAGGACTAATGATGCTGAGCATTCTTTTATGTGCTTAACGGCCATCCACATATCTCCTTTATTGAACCATCTGTTGAAATCTTTTGCCTATATGGAAGTTTCTGATAATGTGATTATTGAGTTGTAAAAGTTCTTTATATAGAACCCTAACCCTAACCCTAGCCCTAGCCCTAACCCTAACCATAACAGTAGCCCTAACCCTAAAACTAACCCTAAATCCCACCCTAGCCCTGGACCCAGCCCTAGCCCTAACTCTAAAGATAACCCTAAAAAAAAATAAGTTCTTTATATATTCTATGTAAAAGTCCTTTGATGGGTATATGCTTTGTAATTATTTTCTCCCAGTCTGTGGCTTGCATTTTACTTTTCTTAAGAGTCATTTTTAAAACACAGAAGTTTTTAATTTTGATTAAGTATAGTTTATCATTCTCTGTCTTTATGGATTATGATTTTCATGTCATATCTGATAAAGTTTTTCCAAAGGTCCAGGTACACCATTTTCTCCTGAGAGTGTTATGTATTACATTTTTTATCTATCACCTGTTTGTGAGTTAATATTTTTATATGGAGTGAGGAATGGATTAACAGTTGTGTTTTTCTGGATTTCATCACCATTTCTCAAAAAAGTCATCCTTTCTCTGCTAACTTGCCTTCGCAGCCCTGTCAGCTTAATGGTCCTCAGGCCCCGAGTTGGAAATGAAATCCTGAAAATCTATGATTTGAGACTCTGGGCTGATGGATGTAGGGCTCTTAAATGACTCCCCCACTTCATAAGAACCTCTTTAGCCAAAGACCAGGGTTCTTCCGTCAGCATTTATTAGAGTCATCGGCTTCGGGCACACAGTATCCGAGCTGCTTTTGAGGAACTGTGCTAATTAAAGCACCCATTTCCTCAGAAGCAGGACCAGCCGTTCATCTGTCAGTCACACAGATCCTGGGGACACGGCGACCCAGCGGCGACCCAGCCGAGGAAGCCCTGTTGTGGACGGAGAAAACTCACTGAGAGCATCGCCATCAGGGAAGCAAAGGCAATCAGACAAATGGGAGAAGGAGAGGCTAGATCTGCTCCAACGGCGTTACTATAGTTTTCTGTTTAAGTTAAAATTGCTGAAATGACAGCAGTGCAGGGTTTGATTCATGAGGATTTGGGTTAAATCCTAGTTTGAAAAGGAAAATTCACCCCAAGAAGAATATAATTTAAAAAAATCTCATGATGGATTTGCTTCTCATTGTTAATTATTATTATAACAAGGCTAATTCTATTGTTGGTAATAGAGTGGTCACAAAGATACGGATACTAAGATCCATCGTATGCCAGCTTTTGACTTGAGAAGGGATCACTGACCCAGACGCTGAGTCTTTGTCATTTCTTATTCCTCCTCTGGAATGGAGGAATGGTTCATTTTAGTTTAACCCACATCATGGCAGAAACTTTGTTTCAGGCCTTCTAGGGTGAACAAGAAGTGATGTGTCCTCAGTGTTTTATGACACTGTTGTTTCAATGTCTCTTAGAGGAGAAAGCCATTTTTAAAACCTGAACTGCATCGTGTCTGAAGTAATCTGACAGCCTGAAGTCTGCGGGGATCTCAGCAAGTCACAAGGATCACATACCAGATACATCTTCTACTTCATCCCTGGGAGCTTTGTGGCTGCTCTCCCTGCAAAGAGGGACAATTGTGTAATCATGTCCAAGGGGTGACTCAAGATTGGATTGAAGGTCCCTAAATATTCTTCATGTGGAGAAAAGCTCTATGTCCCTTTCGGGCAGAAGCCGAGTCTAATTTATCTTGACGTCTCCACTGTATACTGATGGAGAGCAGGAGCTTACTCAACATGTGTTAAAAATTGTGGGCAACTATCACAGACATGTTTAACCAACAGACTTGGACCAGATGGGTCTTCACATAAGATTGTGAGGCATATCAGTTAGATTTAAATCATGTATGTCTATTTGCAAGTTTGAATTTCAGGAATGGCAATTACATAAAATTATTTGGTAGAGTCCTACTTTCAAATGTGTTGGCTAAGAATATTTTTCAGCCAGAACTTGTACTTCATGAGTAGCAGGTTTAGATAAAAGCTAGAATAGCCAGGTCCTTAACAACTATGTCTGGATTCCTACGAGCCGACTATTCTCCCTTGTTGAAAACCACTGGGCCAACGATGTAAGGGCTTATTTATTTTGTCCATGTATATAAAGGGAATAGAAGTGAGAGGCCAGAAATACATGCCTACCTTATGCCAGAAGTACAGTTTTTTGGTTACTGTAGCTTTGTAGTAAGTTTTAAAAATGGGAAATGGGAGTCCTTGAACTTTGTTCTTTTTTAAGGTTGTTTTGTCGATTTGCAATTATTGATACATTTCAGGATCCGATTTTTTTTCTCAATATAGTTCCCATGCCCTCATCTGTACCAGAGATGTTCCGTCAGTTCTCCGGGGAGCGGGTTTCCAGTCCTGCACTGGGGAGGTGCCAGCTGCATTGGAGAGAAAAGAAAACAAATGCTGAGATAAATCCTTGAGCCCAAAGACCTTGAGGGTTGGCTTCTAAACCCTCCCCTTTTCTGCTCTGTCATTAAACAGTGTTTTTCCTAACTGTCTCTTAGTCTGAACCCCGTTTGTTTATATGTCTGGTGCCCCCTACAGGCCACTTCCATAGGTAGAGGACGCCATTGGTTTAGAGCCTTCCCCATTCTGAAAGAAAACGGAAACCAGGTGGCTCACTGGTTCTCCACACTGGTGACATGGGGCTCAGCTTCTTGGCTCCGCTGACTCTGCCGCCACATCTGTGTCTGCCTTCAAGAATCTAAACTATTGTTGCCACTGTGTCCTCTAATATCTTTGTCTCTGGGGGTTCCTATCTTTATTAAAGCCTCTTTGTCAGAGGTTCGGGAAGGAGTGGGCCTACATGTCTGTGTTCAAGCTGCCCTTGACATGTTTGATTGGAAACCTCCTTAGCAATAGTTTCTTTGTAAATATATTGAGAGCTTTCAATTCCACTATACAATATCTAATAGTGTGTTATGTTCTATTTGGGGGGTATATGATCCTTTATTTAACAGCTTTCTTTATTCTCAGGGGGGTTTTGTTTTGTTTTTTTGTTTTTGTTTTTGTTTGGTTTGTTTGGTTTATTTTTTTAGAAGCAAGGCTGTGATGAACATCCATGTAGAAAATGTAGTGCATTCCCATAAGTGTTTTCAGAGAAGAAACATTCCTAGAACTGGCATTCAATCATAAGGTCCATTAAGAATTTTGATCTATATTGTTAACCCAGCAGAGAGGTTTTATTGATTTCATGTCTGCTTATGAGAGTGTTCCCCCAACACACACACACACTTATCAACATCGGACATTATCATTAAAATAATTCCCCTGTTCTTTCATTTTCAGAGCTTTTCAAACCAGAAGTGGACTCAACACAATTGCTTCTGCTATAATGTGATTATTAGGAAGAATGGCTTAAAACCTAATATCCTTAAAGTTAATATCTATATTTGGTGGAAGTCTCTAAATTTAAATCTACTTACATTCAAAATAATAAAACTCTCCATATAACAGATTATTTGGTTTGGTTGTTTAGAAGGATGTATTACTGCTAATGCTTTCTAGCAATTTCAATAGGAAATGCTCCTGCTCAATTATATATACTTTTTATTCCTAGAGAATTGGCAAAAATTTTATAAACTCTACTTAGATAACATTCTGCACCATTCACTGTAGAATAAAAATTGGGGGGACTTAATCATTTTCTCATAGTTGGGACTGCTTTTTTCCTATATTTGTTAATCTTGGCCTTGCCTGAAGGAATTCTTTTGGCCACATCAGTGGAGAATTAAGAGACCATATTATATTCAGGAGAAAGTCTTAGCTGCTTCCAAATTTCACTTGGGCATGGTAGCTTTATCTGCTGTTTATTTGGTCTTTAAAGAACACAGGAGTCTTCTTAAATAGCATCAGAAAATGCCTGTGCACAAAGTTAATTCCTTCCTGCTCCCATTTATTAAAATCTTAGAGACAACTAGTAATTATGAAAGACTGTTTGAATGACAGACAACTCATCCATCTCTTATGAACTGTGACTTTTAAATACCTTGTTAACTGCTGAACCTTTTCTTTATATGAAATTTTAAGTCCTATTTGCTTGACTCTCCCTTACTCCCGACAAGGTGAGCAGCTTCTGTCAGATGGAAACGCCACGAACACTTGGTTGACCTCCGAAAAGTGACATGTAATTGAGTGTCTCTTCTTTAAAATTACCGTATGTTCTGAAATATATCTGCTTCCCAAATCTCCCGATGCAATCTATTTATTAACTTCTTCTATGGTGACATATGAATTTACCTTCATATTTTCCCTTTTACAGAGAGAAGAAGGGAGAATGATAGAGAGAGAGAAACATCAATGAGCTAGCTGCCTCCTGCTAATCCCCTACGGGGGATCGAGCCTGCAACACGGGCATGTGCCCTGACTGGGAATCAGACCCTCGTGACCTCTTAGTTCATGGTCGACACTCAACCACTGAGCAACACCGGCTGGGCCGTATTCCATTTTTATTAAATGTATTTTGTCGGCTACTAATTCATTGAAAAAACAAGTTGAGAAACAAAGGAAAACGAAATTTCTTAAATGGCATAGGCAATGAGAAGCCCTTAAAGATTCTTAAAAAGAATGATGAGTGGACCATAGTTTTAGTTGAAAAAGATGTTACCTGTATCCCTGTCAAGATAGATCCGAGGGAGTTCAGACTGGAGGCAGAATGTCACATGAGAGACATCGTCAAATGTCCCCAGGAGTTCATAGCTAAGAAGGGGGGCCCAGCCCTCAGCTCGAGACAGGACACAGTCAGGCAAGCACGATCCATGGCAGGTGTGTGAGAAATGCTCACCTGTCCAAATTCAAATCACAGACTCAGAGTCATGAAGCATGGTGAAAACCAGACCATTCATGCAGTCTTACAAGAGTGGGTGTTTGTGGGCAGACACACACACAGCCGTGACCACAGGCAATGTAGCCCTAATGCTTGGGAGTCCCTCCCCTGTTCCTCATTGGCTGAGTACATTGGGGTTAACAGTTTTCCCCATACTTCACCTGGGTCTTATTGTCTACTATTGGATTGTTTATTTATTTACTTATTGTAATGGCTGAGGCCTTTCCTAGTTGCCTCCACTTCCCTTTGTCTAGCTGCGGCAGATCTTTCTGGAAAATGTGCTGCTGCTCAGAACACAGTTCTTTGTTCTTACACCTTCTCCCCTCCTCCCTGCATCCTGTCTGCCCTGGAAAATTCAGTAACCAACTGGCCACATGCCATTAGTTTTCTCTAAAAGTTGACTCTGCCAAGGATGGATCACAGAGGCCTGTTTCCTACAGGCATTTCTTTTTTTTAAAATATATTTTATTGATTTTTTACAGAGAGGAAGGGGAAGGGACAGAAAGTCAGAAACATAGGTCAACTGCCTCCTGCACACCACCTACTGGGGATGTGCCCACAACCAAGGTACATGCCCTGGACTGGAATCTAACCTGGGACCCTTGAGTCTGCTGGCCAACACTCTATCCACTGAGCCAAACCAGTTTCGGCATTCCTACAGGCATTTCAAACAAAGGGATTGAATGAGGAAATGGTTCCCATGGGTGTTTGAAAGCTGGGAAGCCAAACAAGAAATGGCAAGGCACCAAGGCACAGGGAGCTGAGGAATAATAGTAGGCACCACAGGACTCTGAGGGGATAGGGAGGAAGTGAAGGACAAAGTCTTCCACTGGGTGATCTGGTGAGAGCTGCCCCCATAGAGATGCTGTCCCATGGGGAGGGCTGTGGAAAGTGCTGAGTCATGGAGGAAGGGAGAGGCTGGCTGACTAGTGTTCCCACAGAGAAGCTGCAGGTGCTCCTGTAGGACCACCTGGGACCACCTTATCTGAGAGTGACACCCGAGAGAACACCCTGCCTCTGCTCTCTCCATTGACCTCCATCATTCAAGGTCTCCCTGTGCATGAACCTCCCTGGGGGCCAGTTGACAAGACAGGGAGGGAGACGGAGTGGTCCAATAGGCAGGACAGAGCATGGGTCTGCGTGCCCAGCAGGCGAGAGACTGGCCCTGCCTGTAAGGGCGGGGTTTGTGCCATAGGATGCGGGTGGCCGGTTTGCAGCGGCGCCAGAGGCAATGATGGATTTCTCCTGGGCTGAGCGTGCAGCTGCGGAACACCCCTGGGAGCAATGTGTTTGCCCAGGCAGGAGGGCCAGCTTGGGAAGGAGGAGAGCAAATCCCATTATAAACATAGCCGCTCCTAAATTTTAAGGGGTTCCGATATCTTACCAGAATTTTAAAGGAGGCTGAGACTTTAAATCCTGACGTTTTCAGACATTTTAAAGCCTGCAGTCAATCTATGCATGTAGAAAAACATATGGAAGTGGGCATGTTTTTAAAAAGGATGAAAATTTGTAACAACGCTAAAGAATAGTGGCTCTTGGAGATGACTTAAGCACGCCAGTGAGAGGGACCCTGAGCGCTCCTGCCTGCCACTCAGCAGGATGACTGAGACTTTGGGCCAGTGGTCGGCAAACTCATCAGTCAACAGAGCCAAACATCAGCAGGACGACGATTGAAATTTCTTTGGAGAGCCACATTTTTTAAACTTAAACTTCTTCCAATGCCACTTCTCCAAAATAGACTCGCCCAGGCCGTGGTATTTTGTGGAAGAGCCACACTTGAGGGGCCAAAGAGCCGCATGTGGCTCTCGAGCCGCAGTTTGCCAATTCTGGCTCTGGGCAGAGCTCTCGGCCCCACCTGCTGCCTGCAAAGCCGCTGAGCAGTTCTGGCTGCAGCGAAAAGCCTGTTCTTATCACATAAACATGAGTGAACATCACGGGGAAGGCCAGACTTCACACTGCATGTCACCCTTCCAGCTCTGAAACTGTGATGTGGTCCTACTACCTCAGCCACCTGCACCCCAGACATAGACACCCCACCTCCTCCCCTTGAATCTGGCTGAGCTGCCTGTGGCTGCTGTGTATGCTGGTGGGTTCTTTATGTAGGTGTTTTTTATTTGACATTTAATTCTGAGATGTAGTCATCTCACTTTCTACATACAGATTGCATGCATAAAATTACTCTCTTTTTGGCCATTTATACTGAGTGGACCCATTGTGTATAAGACTCTATTGGAGACCTGACTATAATTCCTTATGTATTTCTACAATCTATCAACAGGAAGTTGCCCTGACTTTTGGGATCTTGAGGTGGCGTCTCTTCTTTTCCTCCTATTTTACCCCACACTGTCCTACTCTGTGCAAGAACTCAGCACTGATGTCGTAGACCACATTTTCTAGAATGTTTCAGGATTCTGTTTATTTCTGGGCTTTTTACATGTCATGTTTGAACACTTCTATGGAAGAATTCTGAGGCACTTGGTCTTGGTAAGGGGTAGACCCCCCCCCCCCCCGATATTATGTACAATTCTCTATGTTTCGGATCCGGTTCACACAGGAACATTCCAGAAGACCCCTTCAGTGAGCCCCGTGTGAGCTCGGTGGGTGAGTGAAATGTCCATTGTGTACAGAGCAGTGCCCCAGGCCTCCTGGCTCTGCAGTGAGCCTTTCTCACGGGAGGTGGTTCTGTCTTTGTCTGTGAGGACAAATACATAGCTTCCTTCTATGTTATCATTGAGACAGTTTCAGCAATGCCGTCCCCCTACCTTAGGGTCTTGCCGTAGTTTGTGTAGAATGTTCTGGAGTAGAGCCTGGCTGGGTGCATTGGCCCCTCTAAGAATGACTCCTCGTCCACCTGAACGTCGCACTTGGAATGACATTACAGGTTCGGAGCACGATGCAGTCTTTTGCCCTGAAGCCAGAGGAAGGACTTCTGATTGTGCGGGCACACCTTGGAGGTACTGCAGGGGTGGTTCCAGCCAGCCCCCCCCCCCCCCCCCCCGATAGAGCGAGCTGTGAGCTTTGCTGGCAGAGAGTCTTGCCTTCAGTTTGCACAAATGGCCACACCTGTGACTCCCAATAAAGCGAAACCCGCAGAACTCGGGGTGCCTATGTTTGGCCTCAGGGGGCAGTGGCTTTAGTGCCCGCATTGTAGGCCTGTGGGTGGAGAGGGAGCCCACGCTCATCACGAGGCTCAAATCCACTCAGGTGAGTCTAATTCACACACTAGATTGAGTGCAGAGCCAGCTGCTCAGCTCTCCCCGGGAGCAGGCCTGCTGAGTGCTTTGGGGAGGCTTCACACCACCCCCCTTAATGTTTTTCTCTTTCTTTCCCCTCTGCCTCCCACCCTCCCTTCGTCTCTAATGGAAAGCAGGTACAAACCCAGGCGAACACTGATGGATGGCAGCAGTGTTAATTTCCCAAACCGTGTAAGAAAGCATGCCACAGCCTGCACCCCCTCCATGCTCTCTCCCCCCTAGGCCCCCGAAGCGCTGAGAACTGGAATGTGGCCCAGACAGAACAGTGCATACCCGGGGGTGGGTTGGGGGTCGGAGAGGAGAGTACATACTCTTTACGGGGCAGGGACATGTCTCAGCTCCTTCCAGAAGTCATCCCTAATGGACACTCTGAATGGCAAGCCCTTTAGCACGGTACCGCCGGCCGGAATGCACCCCCAAGCACACACAACCATCTGATTGGCCTGAAGGTGGGAGGGGGGCCTGTGGCCCTGAGCATGCCCCCCCAAAGGAGACCTGAGCCAGGGTCTCCCGGTCCTAATGGAGGTGGAGATGCCCGTGATGAGAAAAACCTGGGGCAGGAGGCCCTCCTCCCAGATGGTCCGGAACAGTGAGCCTCAGGCCACCTGTGCGGCTGAAACCTGGGAGCTCCCAACCTCGACCTCTTGCCCCTCGGCTGGCCGTCCAGGGGCAGGAGGTCAGGAGGCAACTGCATAGGCTTCAGAGCTGAACCCTGGAAACCCGGTCGGACATCTCATCCCAGGTCTGACAGGTACGTGTTCTCTCCAGAATTCACTGGGCTTGGGGGTGCATTCCAGCCGGCTGTACCCTGCTAAAGGGTTTGCCATTCAGAGTGCCATTAGGGATGTCTTCTGGAAGGAGCTGAGACATGTCCACCCCCGGAAAGAGCATGTACTCTCCTCCCCCCGCCCAGGTTTGTACTGTCCTGTCTGGGTCACGCTCCAGTTCTCAGCCCCCCCCCCCCCCCGGGGGCCCAGGGGGGCAGAGAGCATAGGGGGCAGGGCCTACAAGCTGTTGTCAGCTGCCCCTTTGGTCTCTCCCTGCTTCTGGGGTGGCTCAGCTGCCTAGAGCACCCCTCCGTTGCCTGTATTGGTTGATGCTGTGGTTTCACTGCTGAGGTGCTGTGAGGTTGTTGAGCAGACTTCCCTTGCTTGTTTTGATGTCTGGGTATTGCCTTTTGAAAAAATTACGGTAAAAATCCAGGTAACATACACTTACACTCTGAACCATTAGTAAATGTGCAGCCGTCACTGCCGTTCATCCCCATAACCCCTTTCCTCTTGTACCGTAAATGCGAAACCCTAAACCTGGTAAACAAGAAGCCTCCAGTCTCCCCACCCCCACCCCTGCAGCCACCATTCCACGTTCTGCCTGTGGCTTTGACTAAGTGCCTCGTGTCGGTGGAATCATCCAGTCTTTGTAACTGGCTTATTTTACGCAACAGAAGGTCTTCAGATTGCACCCATGTTGCAGTGTATTCTTCAGTCTCCCTTGTTTCCTGGGTGGGGGGCTTGGGGGGCCAATTGGCGGTTCAGTATCCAGGGGCCAGATGGGGTAGTGGGGGTGGAGGTGCTACATCCCTTTGGTTTGTTCTGGGCGTCTGTTTGCCCGTGCATTTTAAAAGCTGGGACAGTGTCATTGTCTTGCGCCGCCCCCCCCCAGCCATACCATCCCAGACTGATTTTCTGGGAGATTCTCAGAGGCCCTGACCTTCCTACATCCCCCACTTCCTTTCCGCCCCGTTCATTGACTGTACTTACCACAGAGCTGTGCCCTCAATTCTGGGCCTTCCCTCTCCTCTCCTCCTCCTGTCTCCTTCCCTTCACCCCCAAACATGTCCGGTGCAGAAGGCTGTGGACCATGGGCAGTGACAGAGGTGGAGGAAGGACATGAAGGATGTACCCTCTTCTGTTCATTAAAAAAAAAAAAGTCGCCTTGAGGTTACAATCGCCTTATTACTGTTAGAGGATCATTTTATATCTGTACACATTAAACTGGCTTGTATCAGGGAAAAATTGTCCAAGTTTGAATTCGTGCACCGGTGGGGGCCGGCCAGCCCGCCCTGGCCTCTTGGTCGAACTCCCTGGTTGAGGGGACCATTTGCATGTTAGCCTTTTATTATATAGGGGAATGGCTGCATGTCTTCGAGGGGTCATCCTAGTTTTCCAAGTCTACAAAAACCAGCTCAGGGCCTACCGGGCATTGAAGACAAACGCTGGCTGCCCTGCGATTGGCACCAGGGGCACAAGTGGGCACAGCTGCTGCCTCCAAGCCATGTGAAGCGCGTTAGTCCCTGACGGGGCACACACTTACTCTCCCCAGTTCATCTCTCCTCTCGGGCCGTTTTGCTCTCTGTCCGTTTTCACAAGAAGGCGGCCTTGGGATGCACTCTCTGGAAAACCAGCAATTGCTCAGCCTCTGCCCTGCTGAGCACTTTGCTTGTGTCGCCTTGTTTGTTTGACCAGCCACCATCTCATCTCGTCTCACCATTTAGTCACCTTAGACCTCTGCGTGCTGACCCACCCATGCTTCTGCATGGGACAGTTAGCTGAGTTAAGTTTTAAGTCCTCACCACTGACCACATGGTCAGACTAAAAAAAGAAGCCCGGTCATCGCTATGCGTGTACAGCAAGGAGGGAAACAAAACAGTGTTTTTCTTCACCAGAACTGGGTCAGACAGCTATTCCGGCAAATTGTTCAAAAGGGCGAAATGGCCGCTAGCAACGTGTGTGCGGAGGATGAGTTCCACGCTATCCATCCCAGGCTCAGACCCTCTCAGCCCCGCACGCAGTCGAGGTTGCGGGGCTCGCTTTCCCCGCTCCACCTGAGGCTCCGGGCCCGGGCTATGGGACAGATGGGCGCACACAGTGCTGTGTGTCTCCTTCCCCAGGACATGGGGAGGCGCGGTGTCTGCTGAGCCCCTCGAGTCTGCATGGAGGTTGGGTGATGGGCCTTAGAGGGGAAGGAGCTGGGCCAGGGCCAGGGACGGGGTGCGAAGGATGCAAATATGGGTGAGATGCGCCTCCTGCTAGAGCTACACACTGTGGTGGGGAGGAGGGGCTAATACAAATCACTGTGACACATGCCACATGACACGTGATCACCAATGAAGGAAGGTGCTGGAACATGAGCGTTCCTATGTGATTCCGTATTGAAAAGTTAGAACTGATGGTTTACTCCTGTGGGGTTCACTGGAGCATGAGGAGGAGCAGCCATCTGTCTTTTGCTCCGTGTCCCCTAGGCCCTGCACCCCCAGGAAGTGCTGTTTTCAAGGAGGAAGTCCCTCAGCCAAAGGGGTCTGTAAGCACTGGAGTTTCTATCCAAACCGAGCTTCCTGCTTTCCATTGCTGCTGGCATTTTCTGGGTGTTTCCCAAACGGACTAATAAGCCCATTAGCAATTAGGCATTAGTGACTCACTGTGGTGGCTCTCAGAGGTAATATATTTTCAAATTTGCAAGAGCCTTTTGGAATCAAAATATTGGCTGCAGTGGTAGCAATTAGTGTCCCCCTGGCAAATCCTTGGGGAGATATTTTTAGATAGCCCGGGTTTCGAGAGCTCTGTTTGAAGAACAACAGCGATGATATGAGATTTCATTCCACTTGCCAACTAATACCTTAGCCCCGTGGTTGGCAAACTGTGTCTCGGGAGCCACATGCGGCTCTTTGTCTCCTTGAGTGTGGCTCTTCCACAACATACCACGGCCTGGGCGAGTCTATTTTGAAGAAGTAGCATTAGAAGAATTTAAGTTTAAAAAATTGGCTCTCAAAAGAAATGTCAATCATTGTACTATTGATATTTGGCTCTGTTGACTAATGAGTTTGCCCACCACTGCCCTAGATCATCACAGTTGCATGGAAGTTGGCAGAAACCAGGAGACTCCCGGGCAGACCCAAAACACCAGGTCATGGGACAGGCCCGTGGCAGTAGACTCACAGTAACAGCAGCATCTGGGGTCTCCTTAGGTCCGATGGTGCCCGCCCACCTGAGGGCTTGTGTCACAGGAGAGGTGCCCTGAGCATGGGGGACCCACATCTTTTTTATTGGACTCAAGAGCAGCTGCCTGAACTCTGTCCCAAGGGGAGACAGTCTCCCCATGATATCGGATAGTAAGCAACGCGGCCCTCCGCTCTGGAGGGAGACACTGTGTCTTCTAACCTATTGACTGTGTGAACATCCAGGAAGCGCGGCCCAGAGTGGAAGGGCAGTCGTGCCTTGTGTGTTGAAGATGGAAGAAATGCACCACACCCATGGGACCTGCCTCCTGACTATCTTGAGGCACTGTTCCGCGGTGTCTCTGTGACATGCCAAGCAATGTTCTAGGTGCCATAGAACATATACTCACAGACATCCTCATCCACTCCCCAAGGGACCTGTCATTGCTATGGGACAGATCAGGCACCTGAGGCTTGGAGAAAGAGAGTTTCTTGTTTGGATACAGATAGCGAGTGGCACTGAGGGGTTCCACCCCGGCTCCTCCCACTCCGGTGCCCCTGCTTTCGGGGGTGCACATGCCACTCCAGCACCAGCCTCCCCACCCGCCGTGGGATTTCATCACCAGCTAAGGGCTCCACAGGAGCAAAATCTAATGTCAAGGCCCTCATGCAGTAATAATACAGCAATGATGATTATATAGTGACGAGTGGCCCGGTGCATGGATTTGTGCACATTGAAGGAAATTAATTAGCATTTATGAGGTGGTGCCGAGTGAGGGAGGTGTGGGGAAACACCTCACGCTGGGGTCTTCCTCCATTGCTGGTTCTGAAGCCTTCTGATTACATTGAGAATGGAGAATTTGTTTCAGTTTTGGAGGAGGCGTGAGTGTGTATTTTCCACTTACCACAATACTGTACTGATGCGCAGATCCTGGCTGCGGTGTATGGAGAGCTGAGAGTTAGGAGATGTGCAGTTCTCATGTACATCAGAGGTTCTGTGACACCCTGGTTTCCAGATTCAGTTGGCAGAGGATTAACAATGAACCGCCCCCATTCCTGAAGGGCCTGCGCACCTCTAGTTTACGGTAGTGAGGGAGGGGGACGTATTTCAAATATCTATCAGGACAAGGCATTTCTTGGAAGCTTGGGCTAGCCAAGGCTCTCCCCATAGTCAAAGCGCCATTCTCCTTAGTGTTATCCTGAGTAGCCAGGTGGTACACCTACAAAGCACAGACACCCCGTTGGGGAGAGGAAAATAGCTCTCCTTGTTCCTGCGTCTGGCACTTTGCCCAGCTCATTATAGACTTTATTTCACTTAATTCCACACAAGGAGCAGCAACACCTGCGGAGCCCAAACGTATTGTAGTGTTTGAATGCCAGTGGCAAGGCCATTGTTCTCCACCACACTCGTTTTTTCCTTTCTCATTTGTTTCCCTTTATCGCTCCTTCCCTCTGTCCAAGTCCCTCTCTTCATTTCCTCTCCCAGATGCCTGGGTCCCGGTGGCTGCCGTCCACTGCTCTCCTTCTTTTCCCCGCCTCTGCTCCCTTCCCCGTGGTCCTGGGCCTGCCCAGCGCTCCCTGGCTGTCCTGGGGCACCATTGGCAACTTCAGCAGCTGACACGGCTCGGGCTGCTGGCATAAGTCACGTCGCATTTGGCAAAATGTGTGCAATGGGTCTTGAAACTGGGTTAGCCTCATTCTAGAGCAATTAACTAGGTAATCGTTCTGGCATGAGGACAGCCGGGTGCTATTCTTGTAACAAAATAGATGATTTTAACTGCGGCTCCACATCCTCCAGGACAGCAGGCAGGCCTGGCCCAGCCTTGCTGCAATGCATCAGGGTCCCGGGACCTTCTTCCTGTTCTCTGGGCGGGAGCTCTGCTGGCCTGTCTCTGACTTGGTTTTCCCCCGTTGGGCAGGAAGGCGACAGAGTGTCCCTGGAGTCCTGGTCTCTCTTGAAATAAAAACCAAGTGCACAGGGGAGGGTGTGACACGGCCCCACCTTCCTTCCTCTGACTTTCTTCTGCTCTTTTCCTGTTGGCTCAGCACTTGAGATTAGTCCCTGAAAAAGATGGGGGAGCCTCTACTTCTCTCTCTCTCTCTCTCTCTCTCTCTCTCTCTCTCTCTCTCAAATATATTTTTATTGATTTCAGAGAGGAAGGGAGAGGAAGAGAGAGAGAAAAACACCAATGATGAGAGATGCATCATTGATCAGCTGCCTCCTGCATACCCTCTCCTGGGGACCAAGTCTGTAATCCGAGCATGTGCCCTCACCAGGAATGGAACCGTGACCTCCTGGTTCATAGGTCGACGCTCAACCACTGGGCCGCACCGACTGGGCACCGTGCTTCTAAGGTGTGAGAGTAGAGAGAATTCCACGAAGGGGAGGAGGAGGTCCCTGCTGTTGGTGCTGTTTATACCATCGACCAGTCCCTGCGCCAATCTAATGCTCAGCCATAACTGCAGAGAAGCTGATCTTTGTGCTCAGCTTGGTCATGACACCCTGCCCTGGGTTCATGATGGTGTCCGGAGTTCATTGGCTCCCATAAGTTTATGGGGGAGGGGGGGTAACTTTTAAAAAAGTGAAAAAAAGAACACGAAAGGCTGCGGGTGTTTGGGAGAAACAAATGGATCCCTGCAGCCAATGATCTCAAAGGGTTGGGGCCGGAAATGAGCCCTAAATCGTGTGGTAGGTGAGTGAGCAAGGAGTGCCCAGGCAGGGCTATTTTCCTGTATCTTCTCTCAGCTCCTCCTTCCCAGGAAGCTGGGCGGACAAGCCTCCTGTCAGCCAGTGGAGAAGCCTCCACGCTCTGAGCTGGGTATTGCTGGGGTTAGAGAGGAGACAGGTGTGAGCCGGATAACAGGTCTACCTTTACAACTCATCTTCCCCCACATTTGGGTAGATGAGATGCGGCTGAAACGTTCTTCCTTGATGAGCTCTCTGTTGGGTCCTGGGCCAGCATCCTGCCCTGAACAGGTTGGGGTTGACCGAGGAGGTTGCAGTCACTGACTGCCTCTCCTCCTGCACGTGTGTCCTCCTTCATCCGGTGACATCAGCGGTACATCGTTCCCAGGGACCGTGATGCCACGTCTATTCCCACCAGGCCCTGTGATCACGGTTAGGTCATATCATAACACATGGCTGTGCTGAGCTAAGCGAATGACTCCTCAACACAGTGTAATCAACTCACAAATGAGAGCTTATTCGATTTTCTGTGAATGTGGGTTACATCTCCCAGGAAGACATCAAATGTAAGTAAGGCTTCTGAGTTTATGATTATTTTCTTGCTTTTAAAGTACTTTAATTCGTACCTATATGACTGATATGTTTTAATTCTGATACAGAGGTTGAAATCTTATATTGTTTAAAAATGTGTTCTTCAATGCGTGTATGCTTCGTAAAAGAAAAGGAAGTGTGAGGTAAGAGAGTGCAGGAAAGTAAATTACACATAAAAAACCCATTTCCATGCTAATGAAGGGTGCTGTGGGGGATGGCATGCCTTCAGTGGGAAAGGAGACGTCCTCCAGAAATGCATTCCTTGGGTAAAAGGTGTTTGCTAACAATACAAGCCATGTGATTTTTAGTTACCTATTTCTATTTATGTGCTAAAGGGAGTGTTTTGTATGAAATTAATCCCCAAACAAAACAAAATACCAGGTTAATGACTAGTTATAGACTTAGGACTCTCCACTGCGTACTTTCTATAGTTAAACTTAAGGCTGTTATTTTTAACATTTTTAAGTATTGAGAATATTTTTACTCTAATAGTGTAATACAAGTTGGAAAACAAAATATTCTTTATATTTTATTAAGCAAGGATTCCCAGTCCCTGATCCCCCCGACCCCCTATTTGTGTATAATTCTTGATCACTTATTTTCTGTACTTAAACTTAAGATCTCCCACAAACCAAGATGTCACCAGTTCGATTCTTAGAGCACATGCCCCGGCTTCAGGCTTGATCCCCAGGTTGGGTTGTGCAGGAGGCAGGAGATTGATGTTGTTTTTCTCTCATCAATGTTTCTATCTCTCTGTCCCTTCCTCTCTCTCAAAATCAACAGAAACATATTTTTTAAAAATAAACTTATTATGGAAAAATTCAAATTCATACAAAAGTGTAAAGGATAAGATGACAAAACCTCTCTGTACCCATATCTGAATTTCATTAACTACCAACTCATGAACAGGCTTACCTACCTTTCTCCAGCCTACCCAGATGATTTTAATATTATTCAGTTCCATCTGTACATACTGAATGTGTACCTTTATAAGGACTCTTTAAACACAGAACCACAGACCTATTATTATACTTAGCAATTAACAATAATTTCATAAAAGCATCAGATACCCAGGAAGCGTTCAAGTTCTCTAATTGCGTCGCATTATTTTCTTTGTTTACTTAAATAAGAGAGCATTACAATTGGCTGCATATGTATGCAGTCTCTTTGCTATGTGGCTCTCCTCTCCATCTCTAATTTTCCTTCCAGTTTCTCTGTGAAGAAGCCAGGTCACTTACCCGCTATAGTTTCCCACAGTCTGGGTTTTGCTGATTGCATTGCAACATGACAAGCAATTGACATGTTTCACTTCCTTCGCTCTTGCCTGTAAATTGGTCTTGAGAATTGATAAGATTTAGCTTTGCATTTTTCACAGAGCTCTTCAGATAATATTTTGTACTTCCATCCATCAGGGAGCAGATATTATCCAGTTACCTTTATTTTTTTTATGTTAACAATAGCCATGAATGATTATTGCCTAGAGCCATTATTTGTGGTTTTCAGACATTAAAATTCTATCACTCCCACTTTACGGGATTCTTCTATAAATGAATATTTCTCTTGTCAGTTACTTAGCTATCCCAAGGTATAGTTCGTACACTGATTCAATAGGCTTGATTCTTTCCCTTTATTTACTACTTCCCAAATAAACAAATGTGTTCCCAGCATTCTCTAGATTTGCTGGGGTTAGAGAGGAGACGGGTGTGAGCTGGATAACAGGGCTAAGTAATTTTAAGTAATAAGTAATTAAGTAATTTTTTATTACTTATGCCACATCTTTATGTATTTTTAATGTCAATCCATTGCCAATGCTTTGTGACATTTAAGGTTTACTTCTCTACTTGCTCTGTCAGTTGCGATGGAAGGGGTGATGTTGACATACGTATGCAAAGACTTTTGTGTCTGATGCCCTCATTTCCCCATGCCAGTAATATACTCCCCAGTCCTACTCAAGCTTCCAGAGACAGAAAACTCTGGGAAACTTACCACCATGTACTGTCTGCTTCGGAGTTTTATTAGGCAGAGTGATAGTTCCATTTGAATTTGCTAGAAAACACACACACACACACACACACACACACACACACACACACACACACACACAACTTCTGTGAGCATGGTGGTCTCTGAAAAAATAGCATGAGACTAAATCAGCCCTGTATTTTAGCAAGGAGTGGTGGGAAACACACAGATGATGTGGTCAGGCTTGGATTTGATGTCGCTGAGGAGGCTGCTAGTAGTGACCTTCTTCAGTCTCCATGTCACAGTTGGCCGGCCATGTAGCGGGTACTGAATAAAGGTCAGGAGCCAATACTCGACTTTGTTTGAGCACTGGTAGCTAGCTTCTTTGCCAAACTATCAGGAGAGTATCAAAGAACATAGGCACTCATTCTCCTCACGCTCCTTGTTCTCCTTAGTCTCCTGTTGACACATGAGCATGTTCATATGTGGGTGTGTGTGTGTGTTCATGCATAAGGGCATTGCTCATATGTGAGGACACTTGCATGTACACATCCTCCCCCGTACTAATGACCTATGTTCATTGTCGCTCTGCATGGTGAGGTTTCAGTACATTGTAGGTTTAAAAGAGGGTTATAACTAAGCTTTGAGGACGGACTGATTTATTTTTGAAACGGCTGAGGCCTCTGTCATGGGAGGGGAGTCATGGGTAGTAGATTGTCATTTGACCTTAGAAAAATCTCAGACAGGATCAGAAAGTCTTGGCAGCAGCAAAGACACTCGACTAAGGTTTTCCGTGTGGGTTTATCTGGAGCGACGATAAGATGGGGATCAGGAACAAGCGGAGGAAAAATGCCAACTTGTAGAAAAGATCAACACGAACAACAGTCCACAGAATGAAGACTGACAGGCAACTGATTGTTTCAGTCCTTCCACGCACCGCAAGGGCACGATGCGGGGTGGAGAAAAAGAAGTGGTAAATGTCCAGGCTTTGCCTCGTAAAGAGGACAGTCCATTTAATGGAAACCAGGAGTGTCCTTTCTCTTTCTCGGTATTAGTTGCTGGACTTGCAGACCAGGCATGGCTGCTGTCAATGGTGGAGACGCTGCTCCCTAAGGGGCCAGGTCACGGTCCTCAGCTTCATGTCTACGCCTCTTAAATCCACGGGGAGCCCAATTTCAGAAAGTGAACAGGATGGGGAGTCGGGGAGACCACTGATGCTTAAGCCCCGAGGCAGCTGCGAACGCCTCAGATGTGGTGCTGCAGGTCGGTGCCGAAGTGAGACTCCTGAGCTTCGACATCGTTCAGAAGGTCAAGGTTTCAGAGATCCGAGAAATGGGCATGGGCAGAGCATGGTAGAAAATGAAAGGGGGAAACTTGACGAACATGGGGCAAGAGAAACAATCAGGGCCCAGAAACCCTCCTCTGGCGATGCCAGAGAAAGAACCAGGAGCCCCTAAGAGGCACCTGAGCACAGGTTGGTACCCTGTCTGCCCTAGAGGTTTGGGTTTTGGAGATTTAGCCGGAAGCTGTTTGCAGTTTGCCCCAGGTTTATGGTCTCTTCCACCTGGTCACCAAATCTGCTGCTTCTGAGGTGAGGATGCACTGCTTTGTCCTTCTCCCCAGGGATCACAGAAGACTGGGAGGTCACGGTTCTCCAAAGAGCATTTGTTGACTGACCTCTACCTCCCCCTCTATCCCTCCCCATCTGCCCTCCTCCAGTCTCCCTCCACTGAGAGGCAGGGTTGGAGGTACAGACTGTCCTTTTGCTCCTCTTTCTGTCCTGCGTTTTCTCTCTTGCTATTCCACGACGTCAACAGTACAGCTTCCTAGAAACACAGCATGTCCTGCTTCGAGTCCTGGCACGTGACTTTTTTCTGATGCCACTCCAGGCACCAGCGCCAGCCGTGTGGGGCTGACTTTCCCAGACCCGGGGTCTGGTTCTGTGTGGGAGCCACGCGTCCGAGATTCCCTCTTCAGCGTCCTGACCGATTGGCCCCGCAGGCCCGCTCCTGTGACTCCTGATTCAGCTCTTCCTTTGGCACAAAGATCCCCTTTGTCTCTCTCTCCCAGGCATGTGACAGCTCATGATTTCCTGCAGCTCCTTGTCCTTCTCTCCGGTGTCGCCGTGCCAGGCTGTGGGACACAAAGCCCATCTGGTATCTCACGCCACCTGCCTTCAGTCCGTCTTCATTTCCTCAGATGGTCTCTCCTCGCTGCCCGGAGTCCTGGCGGGGCTGAGCCAAATTGGAACGCACTCTTTGCTGCCCATCCCAGGTCGTCTGTGCTTCATGGCGTTGCCTTCCCTTTGAACGGGGTTATCGCACCTTAGAGCAAATTCATCTTTGAAGACCTGGAATGTTTTTTTTAAATATATTTCTATTAACTTCAGAGAGGAAAGGAAAGGGATAGAGAGAGAGGAACATCGGTGATGAGGGAATCATGGCACCACACTGGGAACGGAGCCTGCAACCCCGGGCATGTGCCCTTGGCCAGAAATCCAACCCTGACCTTCTGGTTCATAGGTTGACACTCAACCACTGAGCCATACTGGTAGGGCTGAAGCCTGGAATTCTTTTTTTTTTTTTAATATACTTTATTTGATTTTTTTACAGAGAGGAATAGAAAGTCAGAAACATCCATGAGAGTGAAACATTGATCAGCTGCCTCTGGCACAACCCCTACTGGGGATGTGCCCGAAACCCAGGTACATGCCCTTGACCAGAATCGAACCTGGGACCCTTCAGTCTACAGGCCGATGCTCTGTCCACTGAGCCAAACGGGTTTCTGAAGCCTGGAATTCTTAATGGCTCCTGATCTAGCAGAGGGAGTTCATGGTAAGAGACTTGAATGGGGATATTTATGCAAATCTTATCTATGTTAAGCTGGTTCCTCAGCCTGGAAAAACCTCCAAGCATCACCTCTGTCCCTGCCCCTGCCCCCAGGGGTGATTATGGGTAAAACGACCAGCTGATGTTGGTTCTCTGCCCTGTGGACCGAGGGGAGGTGCCCGTGGTCAAGCCAGTGAGGGAGTGATGTGGGCTAATGCTGGTGAGCGGGTTCTACTGTGTCGGAGTCTCGCTTCATCCAGAGCACTAAGTGCCACCAGAGGAGCCAATATGTGATACGTGTGTGTGCGAACGTTGGAACTTGAAGCCATTGCTTCTATTAAATGGTCACTATGAGGTTGAGGGGGTTTTTGTTTTGTTTTGTTTTGTTTTGTTTGCATCTAAGTTGGTTTGAAAAAGAAATCTGCTGGTTGGCTTTCCACCTACTTCTGAGGTGGAGGTTTTGCTTAAAGCTTTTATGCTTTACAATACCCTGCGTGCACAGCGGTCTGAGAATAGTCACCTGTCATCAATCATAGGAACAACCTTGGTGGCCAGGTCGGGACAGCCTTCTTGCATGGGCTTTTCAACTTCCTCGACTTCAACTTCCCTGGGGCAGGAGGAAGAAGATGGAGGCAAAGGCCAATGGCCAGTGGCAGGGTTAATAAGCTAGAGACCTTACTTATGGGCCTTGTCGTGGCCACCTGCAAGGCCAGCAGATTTCCATGCACGCTCACAGAATTCTGAGGTTGGTACAAAGCCTGCAGTGGCTTGGCCATGCTTGTGGTCCAGCTGGTCTCAACAACGCATACTCTCTCTAGGCCATGTCCTTGCAAGAACTCCCACTGGAGGACGGAGGGCAGAGCATGCGTTCCAATGAAGGGGGGGAGGGAGAAGCCCCCAATTGCCTGATGCAGCTTTGGGGTCCACAGGTGGTCCCATCTTTTCATGACCTCCTCAAACAACCATCCCCTGAACTGACTGCTATCCAGTTGTACTGCCCTCCTTTCTGGCCGTTAAGTCCACTAAACATTTTCCTACTTTAGCCTTCGCAGTTGCAATTCCCTCTCTTTGGAAAGCTGGATTCCTGGCTGGATACACTATTGTTCCTCTTTCATCCTTCAGATTCATCCAGTTTATCTGAAGTCTAATACCCACCCAGGGTATTTCCATCCTCCCTAGAGCCTTCATTGTTATCACTTTCTGGAAAGATCTATTTGCAGTTTGTTTTCTATCCGTGCATCCCACTGACTCACCTCCCCAGAGCAAGAGCTCTCTGGGCTCAGGCTGCTTGTCTGCCTTGTTCACAGCAATCTCTCTGGGGACTAGCAGTTTCCGGCACAGATGAAGTGCTTCCTAAAATGTTGATGAATGAATGCATGGAAAATTATGTATAGCCGCATCTGGCATCTAAGGAACAACAGTCCATTCTTTCATTCGAGTAAATATTTTCTATCTTTTTTTCTTAGAAGGAGTGGGTGCAAAGAGAATATTAGCAAGCAGAAGAGGGAGAGGGTCCTGGGAGCCCTCTGTCATGCTGAAATAGCCTGTAGATAAAAATATACGTGAGTCCACCTCTACAGCAGGGTTACTCGTCCTTAGGCCACAAAAGTGAAAAATCAGTGGCTCAGCAGAACCTGAAACAAGCCTAGTTTTCCATGTGCTGCCTTCAGGTCGGTCAGGATTCAGCTACGAGGAAAGGAGGCTCAGAGTTAATGAGGCGTCCATGGCAAGAGCCAATCTGTGCAAAAGCCAGACACCAGCATCTTGCCCAGGTGATCTCTGACCCCCAAACCCCAAACACTGACATGTGCTATGTTCTATTGGAAGTTTGTGGCAAACTCTTTTGGGAACAAACACTAATCTGAGCTTACAGGAAGCAATTCCAAGTCTTTATCAAAAAAAATTCACGTTTCTGCCCTAGCTGGTTTGGCTCAGTAGATAGAGTGTCAGCCTGCGTACTGAAGGGTCCCAGGTTCGATTCTCATCAAGGGCATATGCCTGGGTTGCAGGCTCCATCCCCAGTAGGGGGCGTAGAAAAGGCAGCCAATCAATGGTTCTCATCATTGATGTTTCTATCTCTCTCTCTCTCTCCCTCTCCCTTTCTCTCTGAAATCAATAAAAATAAATTCATGTTTCCCTGGAGAAATGTTGGTGTTTGCAGCCAGTAGGACTTGTGTGCAGGAAGATCCAGACCCCTCCGGTGCTTTGGGGGACTTTCTTTTTTACTTTATTTTTGAGATTTTTAAATCTCAAATCAATAGCTTATTGATTTTTAGAGGGTGAGGAAAAGAGAGAGAAACATTGATGTGAGAGTGCAACATCAGTTGGCTGCCTCCTGCATGCTCCCTACCCAGGGGATTAAACCTACAAGCTGGGTGTGTGCCCTGACTAGGAATTGAACTGGCAACCTCCTGGTACACAAGAGGATGCCCAACCAATGGAGCCACAATGGCCAGGGCAAGGCACTTTCCAGTTCTTCTGCCCTGGACTAGGAGGCATTCTTTTGTGGTGGCCGAGAATTACACCAGATTTTTGGCCTCCATGTATGGCTCACTTCCTTTCACCACTTATTATATACTAGAGACCCATTGCAGGAAGATTCCTGCAAGAATAGAGCTTCCTGCGGACTGAGCAAAGCTCCCTCCCATCTCCTCTGCCTCACTCCCTCCTTTCTCCCCCACCCCGCTTGCTTACTTCTCCACAGCTTTGCTCCCTTCTTCAGTGCTTGGTTTCCTTTTTACGCTATCTTCTGTGCATGGATATGCAAATCAACCACCATCTTGTTTGGGTTAATTTGCATATTCCCTCTGATTGGTTTGTGAGCATGGCTTATAGGTGTAGCAAAGGTACAGTCAATTTGCATATTATCCTTTTATTAGATAGGACCAGTTAAGGTGCGGGAAGGTGGTGGTGTTGAAGAAATGAAAACACACAAGCTCCAGACTGCTGCTTATTGAGAGCAGGAAAATCAGTTTCTTCCGGATAGGTAGCATCCAATGCTGGAGAGGAGATGGCGAGAGATAGTGGCAGCAGGTGAAATGAACAAATGGTCAGTAATAAAGCAGACCTTACAGTCTTAATGGCTTTCCAGTGGAATGACAAGTGGCGACAAGGCTCGGAGTCCGCTGCACTGGCCATCACTGGTTACCAGGTATTTGGCTCGTGCTTGGCCCTCACACAGATTGCCTCCCGATATGCCAGAGTCGGTCAGCTGCCAATTCCAGCTCCCCACTGTCCAGCCCTGACAAGTCTTCATTCACTCGGACCATCACGTCCCTGCAGCCGAGTGCCGCGTGTCTGGAGGAGATCCACAAGGAACCAGCCTTGTTTCAAGTTCGACGGAGGGATGTTTACGTCCCCGGGGGCTGTCACCGCCATTAGTCAACCGCATGTTTGGTCTTTCTTATTTCTAAGGGCTCAGGGCTGCATGCGGATGGCTGGTAGATTATTTGACATGCGGAACCACTGCAAGCAGTCTTAATTCCAAAGTAAAATAATAGCTGCCAGGGCGTTTTCTTGTCTTCCCTGTACTTGGTGCTTTATTCTTTCTCCGCTTCTTCCATCTGCCTCTAATGGACCCTGGGGAACTCAGAAATGAGCAGTTAAAAATAGAAGCTTTCAAGGACAAAGAAGAGAAACGAGTCTTAGGTTGGTAAATATTATCTGTCCTACACACGTGGGCATACAGAGCTTGATACAGAATATGGGAAGAGAATTGGGGAGTCCTAAGTGAGTCCCATTTAAGATGATGATCTCAAAGATGGGGAAAAAAATCGCCTCCTGAAAGAAATCCAAAGGAGAGTTTTTTTCTCTTCCTCCTCTGGTATAGTTTGCAAGAAGAAGGAAAATGATAGCTGCCATTATTTTTTAAAATAGTACTTTTGAGGTAAAACCCACATACAGTGAAATGCAAATATCTTAAAGAAGACTTCAGTGAGTTTTTATAAATGTCTATATCTATGAACCCACACCCCTATCAAGATATAGAATATGTTCACCAACCCATACAGTGCACCCCCTTCCAATAAAGCTCCCACTTTGAAGAGGCAACTGCTCTTCTTATTTATATTACTATGGCTAAGTTTTGTGTGTCTTGAACTTGAACTTTATCTAAGTGAAATCTTTGTTATACAGTGAATTACATCTGACTTTCTTTGCTCAATGTCATGTTTCTGAAATTCATGCCTGAATGTGTTGAGTATCTATACTTTGTTCATTGTCATTGCTGAGTAGTATTTTATTGTGTGAATAAAAGGGCTTATTTTTAAAAGTCAATTCTGTTGATGGACGTGTGGATTATTTCTCGGTGTAGCTGCTTGAACAGCCTTGAACAAGTCTATTTAAGGATCCATATTTTCACTTTCCCTGCATAAATACCTAGAAGTGTGGTTGAGGGTGCGCTTAACCGGAAGAAACCGTCAAACAGCGTTCCCAAGTGACTGTGCCAGTTTATGTCCCTTTAAGTAGTGCATAAGGGGTTTTTTACTTCTTGGACTTTTCACAGTAGTACAAGTAGCCATTCCAGTTAGTGACTTTACATCACGGACTTCGTTGGGGTGTATTAGTTGTGGCACTGGGTCTCAGCAGAAGAGCTTGGAGGACACAGGTTTAGAAATATGTGACAGGTGAAATGCCATATGGAAAGAGCCAAAAGCAGGACAGCAGGGAGAGCTGAATAACTAGACCAGTCATACCATCGGGGTTAATCCTGCCAACAGCTGCCTGCAGTGGGTGGAGCCGCCTCTGACCTGTTAAAATTTGGGAGCCGTGCAAGGGAGACAACCGGAAGCCGGGCCACACTAAGTCCACTGCTGGCTCTATGGCACCTACTTAACCCTTTCCTGCCTCGGTTCCCTCACAACCAAAGTGGGGAAGATATTTTTACTTGCCCTATAGGGTGTCATGAGGAATAAATAAGTTTGTGTGTAAGGTGTTTAAAATAGCGTTAGACACATAATAAGTGACAACTGAATTTTAGGTGTTACTACCAAGTCGATGGCTAGCATTCTGGAGGTGTGACTGGTTGTGAAAATGCGTAGCTTGGTGTCAGTAGTCAGAGTGAACAGAACAAGTGACACCTTCAATCATATCTACCTTTATTCTTGATCTTAGACTCTCAGGTACTATCCTGCTCACAACTGGCTCCCCCACCACATACATACACATACACACACACACACACACACACACACACACACACACACACTCTAAACAATATTTTGAAGACGTTCTTATAGGTATTGTTACATTTTGTAATAAAACCAAGAAATACAGCTCTGCTATACATTAATTTAATGACAGTGGTTACTGACAAATATTCATTTACCATCAAAAACAATTTTCAGGAAATATCATTTAGTTTTCATGAAAACCTTTATTTGTAGAAAATACCCTCATTATTCAGGTGTTTTCTTCTATTTCTCTAACTCAGGTGGGCCCTTTATTCATAAATACGATATAATTTGGAATATTTAAAGTTGCGGTAAAAGTGTGAAGATTTAAACCTGAGTATTCTAAAATCTTACATGGAGGGTTTGGTTTGGTTATTTCATCATCATCTTACAAAATTCACAAGTAGGTATGTATTCAGTCACAATATATTATACACCTTCTACTCTCAGAAAATGTAGCAGGCTTGAGAACACAGATGATTAAAACATTGCACATGTCTTCAAAGAGTTTACAGTCCAGTGGAGACAATCGTTCAGACAGTAAATGATGACAGTACCGTGGGATAGGCTCCAGTGACTGTCAACACAGTGTTCTGGAGATTTCGGAAGCGAGGAGCGAACCAAGCAGAAAGGGGATGTGCAGAGTGGAAATTACAGGCACTGTCAGGCAATCCAGGCATCGTGTGCAAGGTTCGGGCCTCTGGGGATGAAATAGCTTGGAATGGATGGAGCATCGAGTTATTAAAATAGGAGTAATGAGATGGCTGAAGAAATGGTCACAGTTTGGAACTTCAAGGACCTTGGATACCACGCTAAGGATTTTGGGTTTTGTTTCAAAGCACGGGGCGGCCAGTAAGATTTTTAACACAGTCTCATTTACATATGCTCTTGATCCTTTATAGCAGTGGTTCTCAACCTTCCTAATGCCACAACCCTTTCATACAGTTCCTCGTGTTGTGGTGACCCCCGACCGTAAAATTATTTTCGTTGCTACTTCATAACTGTAATTTTGCTCCTGTTAATGAATTGTAATGTAAATATCTGTCTTTTCCGATGGTCTTAGGCTCTACAGCAGCCTGTTGTGACCCACAGGTTGAGAACCGCTAGCAGGGTTGCCTAAGACCATCGGAAAACGCAGATATTTACGTTACGATTCATAACAGTAGCAAGACTACAGTTATGGAGTAGCAACAAAAATAATTTTATGGTTGGAGGTCACCACAACATGAGGGACTGTATTAAAGGGTCGTGACATTAGGAAGGTTGGGAACCGCTGCTTTATAGCTTTGTGGGAAGTGGGTGGGTGGAGAGGGCAAGAGGAATTAGGAGGCCCTTGCTTCGAGGTAAGAACTAACGGGGCCGGATTTAAGACACCATCGTCAATGTCAAGAATTGGGGGAAGGGAAGGGATTCCAGAGAGTAAGGACCTGGGCCTGGAGCCACATTCACTGTACGCAGGCACTTCTTTTAGGGGTTTGCTCTACTAGACAGGAAGGTAATGATGCTTCCGCTCTCCCTACCTCACAACTGGTCAAATGAACACCTTCAAACCCATCCACATCCATCGCAGCTCCACACGCCGTCTGGTTGGTTTCCCTCACTTAGCAGAGAAGATTTTAGGCTTTTAGCAGTAAGCACTTGACCACGGGAGGAGTGCACAGGCCACTCTGAAGATCCAGGACCACTGACCCTGAACCAAAGTGCTTTCACTTAATGAGGTCTGGTCGGTTAGAATCTAAGAATGTCAGCATTTGAAGGTAACCCCATAAACCCATGGTGCAGATGCGGATGCTGAGATCAAGAGACAGGAAGGAGTTGTCAGTGACAAAATGCTATTTAAAAATCCAAGTAGTCGCCAAAACCGATTTGGCTCAGTGGATAGAGTGTCTGCCTGCAGACTGAAAGGTCCCAGGTTTGATTCCAGTCAAGGGCATCTACCTTGGTTGTGGGCACATCCCCAGTAGGGGATGTGCAAGAGGCAGCTAATCAATGTTTCTCTCTGATCGAAGTTTCTTTCTACCTCTCTCCCTTCCTCTCTGTAAAAATCCAAGTAGTCTAACTTAGTTTGTCACACTTTCTACCACCCCCCCACTGCTGTGATTTCATTTGTGAATTATCCTAACTTGGATTAAACTGTTTATCTTGTGGTTCTTGAATGAGTCATTGCTGAGTTTTCATTTAGCTTCAACGTTTTATTCCTGCTCTTTTTTTATTTAAATTTTGTGTTTTTAGTTCCACTTGATGATATTCCTTTAATGGAATAGAATTTTAGCTTTACTTTGTGACGCGAAAGAAATGGACAGAAATAACACTTATTAAAAGAATAATTTAGCTTCAAATGCATCCCACAGTAATTTGATATTTGAGTACTTTTAAATGAATTATAGTTAATTAAGCATGCAAACACATTAAATACCCGAAGTACCCAATTAGCTACCTTAACTGAAATAATTGTCCTGAATTGCACATTTTTTAAAGGCATTTTTCAAGGTGCGCCATAAATCTTTGTCTCTGGTGTGAGAAATGTAATTATGTGGTAACAGTTGGTTGTTCGGGAATACAAATGGAGCATGAACACCAGTTTCTCTATCCCAGTGCCCTTACCTGTTAAACCCAGCGCCTGGCCCGGAAATGTCCAGAGGTTTCCCTTTCTCCAAAGCCTTGCACATGCATCTCCAAGCTGTAACCTGCAGCCCATTTTATCTGCAGGACCCTATGCATTCCCCGCTGACCAGCGTTCTTTACCCGCGCACCCCACCTTGTCCTATTCCAGTCCTCTTGTGCATCTCATCTTCTGTGTTCCAAAAAGTGGTTAGTCTCTTGGAGATTCTGTCTCATGATCTGGAAAAATATCCCTCACATCCTGACCTGGAGACCTGTCCTCTAGGCTCTGCATGGCCTCTGTTTTGGCTTAGTCTAATTTTTGTTTTCATTTGCACCCCTTTCTAATGAAAGCTTTCTGGGTGATCTAGGTACTGCTGCCAGAACTCTATGCCCCGGCTCTATTTTTGAAGTTACACCCAGGAAGGATGAGGAGCACCCTGTGCATGCCCTCCTGGGCTGACGTTTGTTTTTTTTAGTATTTCCTTTCGTGTTCACTGCGCATGCTTGCCTTGGTACAGTCTAATGTTACACATTATCCCTGTCCTCCTCCAAAACGGTAGAGCTATGTCAGAATGTTTTAAATGTATTAAATGGGCTTTGAGTTGTTCTTCCATATAGTATTTTAGTTCTGTTTATTTAAAAAATAGATGTCTGGGCTATCACTTATATACAAGAAAATGCACGCATGTTAAGTACACAATTGGATGGGCGTGGCCACATATATGGATCCACCCAGTTGATTTTTAACATCCCCCAAGTTAGTTACTGTTGGTAGGCTGGATCATATGTTCCTACCAGTAGGGTTCAACCTAATTTTTGTTATTCTTGAATTTATATTTACTTACAGTTCCTTCATTCACTCTGCTCTTTGATTCTGTTTTCTTTCTTACAAAAGCCCAGTCTCTATTGTGTATGGGACTCTAGTGCGAAGAGCTGTCTCCAGGACATTAGAGATCCCTGTCCTGCTGTCCTCTTTCTTTGTCATTGTTAAGTCAGCTGCCAGTCTAACCGTTACTCCTTTTAACTAATTTATACTTGCTCTTGAGCTGCTATTACATCTGAAGTTTTGCTATAATCATGTTGTGAATGTATTTATATTTATTCTCCTTGGGACCTGGTGAGCTTCCTGAATCGGAGAACATTTACAGTCCATCAATGCAGACATTCTTGTTCACTGCTGCTTCCAATCAGATGCTCCCTTCCTGTTTAGCTTGCTATTAGGCCTTATTTTGTCCTTTGTGTCTTTTTATCTCTATGTGTAATTATAACCTGTTTATTTCTCTGTGGCTGTGTTCTGGGCAGTATCCTCAGTTACATATTAGCATTTATTATTTATCTGGTGGTGTCTGACATGTGTAACCTGCTCTTAGAGGTTTTCATTGATGATGTCCATTGGATGTGCTGGAGTCTGCGTCTTCGTCTCCATGCAGAATGAAGTATGTCAGCTTAGGCCCCATGTCCCCTCAGGCAGGCTGACTTTCATTAGATGCAAGGCTTCTGCCAGCATGCCAGGTATATGTCACACCTGAGGCTCTGGGATCAGAGTCCATGGACCCCACATAGCAACCGACCAACAAGTGCAACTAGTATGTAAAGTTAAGGCACTTAATGTAACATTTTCCCTCTATTTCTAGCTTCATGTCTGAAAGGTGGGATTTTAGTGGCTTTTTGGATGAACCTTGACATCATTCTGCTCTTTGAACAAAGAGGGATTTAAGAAAAGCATACAGAGTGACAGGAGGCTGGACCTTCAACAGACAGCCTAGGACCATCCACCAAATCTTGGAATCTCATTATATTCTACAATGAATAGTTAGGAATCAGGAGACGGGTCACTTGACTCTTACAAATTGTGTGTTCGTGTGAGTGTGTATGTGTGTGTGTGCATACTTCGGGACTACGTTTCCTCTGATTGGCAAGCCCTTTATTAATATTCCTGTTGGAGGAGATAAGCATATGGCTGTGATAACAACCCATCAAGGGAAGCATTTATCTAGATGACCTGGTGAGTAAACTCTACACCCAGAGTTCTATTCTTGGTCAAAATGGAAATTTCCCTTTTTTGCCAAAGAAACGCCAGTCATTTCTCTGCCTTTCCAAGATTGTTCTACCTGACAAACCCACCAGGAAGACAGGAATAATATGTATTAAGAGGAACTACTTTCCATTAAGCTGTGAAGCAATCAAAACCTTAGGAAAGAATGTATTCTTGCATCGTAGTGTAAAGCTAAAACACCGTTGCTTTATTAATAGCATAGGTATGACATCATATAGTTGCTCAGATTGCTTGTAAATGCTTAAGCAGGACTCTGAACCTGGGTCGGACAGAGGCCTGCACTGGGGACTGCTGCATGCTGGGACTTCTGGTTTACCTCTCCAGGTGGTACAAGTGATTCCTCTCCCTGACAGCTTGGCATCTACCTCTGATGACATCGGTCCTTCAGGAGATTCAAAGACTCCCCTGGATGGTGTGGCTCAGTGGTTGAGCATCCTCCCATGTACCATGAGGTCGCCCATTCAATTCCCAGTTAGGGCACATGCCCAGGTTTGGGGCTCAAACCCCAGTCAGAGTGCACGCAGAAGGCAGCCTATGGATGTTTCTTGCTTTCTCTTCTTCTCTCTCGAAAGATCATAAGAAAATATATTTTTTAATTTTTAAATATTAAGATATTACTAAATATTAGGCAAAGTTCCATGAAAAAATTATGTATTTCTTCATTCTGTCCAAAGAGGTAAAGGTCTCTTTGGAAGTAGCAATTAATTTTAAAAACCTGATGTTTATAAATCTAAATATAACAAACCTCCATTTCTGCAGAATGGTTGGCAAAGAGAGTGCCATTAATATATTTCTAGATCTCTGTGTGTAACAAAATGTCCTAATACATCAGTCATGATTCTCTGGATAGAAGAGGAAAACACATATTCTTGCCTCTTTGCCATTGGAGAGACCGAGGCACAGACACATCAGAGAGTGGCCCCTCTTACGTATTAGCACAATCCTGTCATTGACACAGAGGATGCTCTTAGATTGATGGGTTGGAACAGCTTACCAAAGCAATGATACCCGGTCAAATAATTGTGTACGTTTCTAATCACGTACAATCTCCCAAGGGATGAATTTTTCTTTTCCTTATAGAACGAAAGACTTTCCCTCCACAGAGACTGAAAACTTAATTAAACTTTAGTTGCTGTTTAGCCAAACTACAGCACACTTTCATTGATTAGAAATGATGAATCATATTCATAAATCCAATAGCGTTAGGAAATGAAAAGACATAACTCAACAAGTTAGGAAAAGTCACTTTTGCGAAAGGAGAGTCATACTCCAAAGGAAGTTTTAAAAAGACGAGCTGTGTCACATTTCTTTGACCGTTTTGTTTACTTACTAGCAAGTCAAATATCATTCTAAAAACCCGTTTCTTGGTGGATACTGCTAATAAGAGAGCCGAGCCAAACGGCCCATCCATCCACGCAAGTGGCTGTAGCCCGAGAGAGGGTAACACTCTGAGCGCCCAGTCTGAATTTCCCACGGCACCTTTAGGTAAGAATGCCACCGGGAGAGCGATGCGGGTTCCTGCTCCCCCAGAACCAGGCGGCCTAAGGAGTTCCATGTATATTTCCGCACAGCTAAGGGATGCACTGTACTCTTTGGGAAAACATTTTAACTTTATCATTTTAATGTATTTTATTGATTTCAGAGAGGAAGGGAGAATGAGAGAGAGAAACACCAACGATGAGAGAGAATCATTGATCCGCTGCCTCCTACACGCCCCCTACTGGGGACTGAGCCTGTAACTTGGTCATGTGCTCTGATGAATGGGAACTGAACGGTGACCTGGGGCATAGGTCCACACTCAACCACTTAGCACACTGGACGGGCAACATTTTAACTTTATATAAGGGACCGGCAAAAGATAGTTTAATAGATGTTGTATACTTAATTCAGGGGTATTTATAGTGATCATAAATGGCGTTAAGTTGCAAAAAGACATGATGGAACTATGTTTAGTAGAATTCAATGAGGACTCTGGCTTAAGAGAAGAAATGACTAGTTAAAAAAAATCATATCATAGTGTCTTTTTTCATCAAAGTGAGAACACCCTAAAAGATAAGCCCTTTTAACAATGGTCTCCCTTTGATGGACTATTTGCATTGGAAAGGATCAAGGCGTGAAATGTCAGAAAAAGAGTTCAAGGTTATTGCGGGCTTTCTGCACAGAGATATCCATGCTTTGAAATGAAAGTGCCAGTGCTTTATTCTGTGACTGGGAAGACTTTTTTCGCTGAGAACCGGTCTCCCGGGGAGTGGGGAGGGGGTGCCGAGAAATAGGAGATGTACAATGTGATTTGAAAGAGAACAGGGAATGGCTTTTTACAAAATTGTCCGTTTGCTTCGACATCCTCCTGTCCCTAGAATCGAATTCAGTGGGACAGACGTGCATTGCTTATCTAGTGTACGATTCCTAGGGCTGATGGAAGTGTTCCAGAGGCATCAGGATAGGTCAAAGGTCAGTCCAGGACCCCCTAGGAAGTTAACTTCTAGTTGAAGGATAAGAGAAGGGCAGAAATAAAATAATACAAAATGAGAAATGTCTCAAGAATTATAAATATAGTATTGCACAGAGTCAGGGGGTGGGGGACACATTTTATTTAACCTGGAGAGCCCGTCAGGATTTCCCAGAGGGGGCGCTCTTGAGATTGGCCTTGAGGGATGGGCAGGCTCTGAGCAGGAGAGTTATAGTGGGGCAAGTTCAATAGCGCTTACAGGCTAAAGTGCGGGAGAGAAAGTGGGCTCTGTGTTCAGGTGACTCGCCCAGTGCCCTTCCATGAAGAAGAAGAGCTGGTTTCAATCCAGGTCCGCCCAGGCTTGCCAAAGCCCCTCCCCTCCCACTGAACCAGCCTGGCGCCTACGGGGCGGGCAGGCTGCTTATGGAAAGCACGTGCCTGGGAGAGGGAAGGCACAGCAGCCCCTCAAAGGCTCATCTATGTGGGGACCGCGCAGGCTACACATCTGGCCACACCTGCCACATTCATGAGGGGAAAATGTCCTGAAAAGGACGAAAGGACTCTAACGTGGAAGAAATTGGTGCCAAATAGCGAAAGCCCTGAGATTCATTACTTTTTCTGTCTAAGATCTGACCGGGAGCCTCGTGTGCCCTTCAGTCTGCAGACCCGGGGCGACTGCTGTTCTCCCTCTATTTGTTCGGCAGCCAGCTGTCCCTGTGTGGTTGGAGCTCTAACTGGCTGGAGCCTTTAATTTTGGCTGGGGAACCATTTGTGTGAGCTAACAAGCGTAAACTTCCTTCCATTTTCAAAAGCGAACATTTGTGCAAATTCAGTTTGTCTTTTTTTTTTTTGCCATTGTACTTATTCTTCACCCCAGTCTCCCATGTCTGTGGAATGTGTGCGGTGGAATGTGTGACAGGCAGAAAGAAGTCACAAGGTCATTTAGTGCGTTTTGAATCTGTTTCAGGCACATCACTCTCTTGGTTTCAAACCAGAAAAGATCTACATGACAACTTGGCACTTACCTCTTGTTTGAAATGTCTTCTTTGCCGATGACAGTCCTTCAGCTGCTTGATTTGTTGTAAATGACACGCAGATGGCGAGTTTTCTCATTGAATGTTCCCCATTTCCCTTGAATAATCACCCCCAGCTGATTCCGGGAAGGTGGCATCGATGGCAGTCTAATGTGGGGTCTTCCTGATTCCCCCCACAAAAACAGAGGCTAGAGAGCAAACGCCAAAAGCCATGTCCACATTTGCAGAAATACCAGGTGTCACCAGGATGCCAAGAACCTGAAGGTGAGGTCTGGTGGAGATTAACCAATGAGAGCCGCAACACCAGAGTGCAGCTGGCATCTGTGCCATGGGAAGCGGACAGCAGCCATGGGCCACACACAGGTGGGCCCCACCCTTGAGGTTGCCTGCTGGGGAAAGTGGTTGGCATTAACTTTCTGCAGATCTGCTTTACTTTTTTTTTGGGGGGGGGGGGGTTGTTGTTTTTTTTAAAATATATATTATTGACTTTTTACAGAGAGGAAGGGAGAGGGATAGAAAGTTAGAAACATTAATGAGAGAGAAGAATCTATCAGCTGCCTCCTGCACACCCCCTACTGGGGATGTGCCCGCAACCCAGGTACATGCCCTTGTTGGGAATTGAACCTGGGACCTTTCAGTCCGCAGGCCGACGCTCTAGCCACTGAGCCAAATCCGTTTCAGTCTGCTTTGCTTTTGAACTCTCAGCTCCTTTAGCGTGGACCCAGCCAATGACTGAGTGGGATTGTGATGAAGGGCCATTTCTCCCGGAAGGAAGCACCTGAAATGCAGAATCAGACCAAAGACCTGCCCTGCGGTTTGGGCTCTTCTTCCCACGTCTTGCTGCCCCTCTTTCCCTTCAAAACCTTGTACTTCTTCACTCTGATGAGACTCAGTGGCTGCCTCTGCAGGGGGCACTGCTGACACAGAAGGGCCCGGAGGTTGGGGGAGAGCAGGCAGAGATGGGGCGGTGGGTGGGAGAGTCCCTGGTGCAGGAGGATGAGGCCATGGCTGAAGCCTTCCCTGGTGGGGGCCTGCAGGAATGCTTTGGTGGAGGAGACCTGAAGCTGCAGTGATTCCCGCTTTGAACAGGAGTGGGAAGAACAATGCTCACAAAGACAATACTACTGGCTGGTTGTTCTGTTTTGTTGATTGCCTACAGGGATTTATGAGAAGCTAAGGACAGTTAACAGTTAAAAACTACGTAGACCAGAAGGTTTCTTCAGTAGAACTGAGAGGCCTCTTTATATTTCCTACAGAAGGAAAGCAAACACCTAACCCACCCCCTTAGGGAAAGACCCTCCGTCCCTCAGGGCTACAAGAACCTCCCTCGGGACCTCTCCCTACTTCCACTTCTGGCCCCCAGATCGATACCGAGGAATCAGTCGCAGGTTAACCCAGCTAGGGACCTGCTGGGCCTGAGAAGGGAGAATGAGGTGTAGCTGCAAGAATTCCCCAGCATGCACTAGAAGCTAGTGCACACCCAGGGGCTGTATGGGGGGGGGGGGGTGGGACTAGATGCGTGGTCGGCAAACCATGGCTCCTTGGCCCCTGGAGTGTGGCTCTTCCACAAAATACCACAGCCTGGGCGAGTCTATGTTGAAGAAGTGGCGTTAGAAGAAGTTTAAGTTTAAAAAATTTGGCTCTCGGAAGAAATGTCAATCGTTGTACTGTTGGTAGTTGGCTCTGTTCACTAATGAGTTTGCCGACCACTGTCCTAGACCAAGCGGACGGCAAGATCAGATCGAATAAGGGAATCTTACGGGCCTGGGAAGTTCTCTTGGGACGTGAGATGCAATACCCCGACAAGGCCCTCAGAGGATGGCACAAGCTTGTTCCTTGGGTGTCTCCTAGAAAGGTGGAGAAAGGTGCTGCCGAAGCAGAGAGAAACCGAAACGCCAGGATTGCTATGCAGAGGGTGGAGCAAGTGGGGAGCATGTTCTTGGAAGTGGGTATGCCGGGGTGGCTGTAACATGTGAGGCCAGGGTATTCTCGGAGGCGGTACCATTCGCCAAGGTCATTGGGAGCGTGAGAGTGAGAAGACCTGCTTCCTCCAGACATTCAGTGCTGGCTCTCCTCTGGCAAGTAGGGCTGTGATGGCAAGAGAAAGTGTTAAGGAGGCTTTGGCTTGTGGCCAGCAATGGGGACAACGGGGCCCAGAAGTAGGAGAGGCCAGGTGGTGGCGCTTAACCTCCAGATGTTGTGAAGGGGCGGCCAGGTGGCATTGACCTGGATATAACTGTAAAGATGCGTAATAGACGTGACAGTCCCAGGGAAGAACAGATGGGCAGCCAACATGGTTACTGCTGAAGGTACATCCTGGCAGGGAAGTGGATGGGCCGGATGTGAGAATGGATGGCGGGGAGGCTGTGAGCAATTTCCCCCAGGAAATGGGTGGCAGATTTGGGCAACTGAAGATTGGCTAAGAAGTGACGGAAGTGTTTTCAATGCCCAAGTAATAGCGATTGCTCCAGTTGAATTGAATTAACTTCCTTTTTACCCAGGTCTGTTGTTTGTTTTCTTCCTGTGAGTGTCTGGCCGGTCTGTCTGGGATTGGGTTGTTATGGGTGTAGGCAGAATCACACTGAAAATAAAATGTTTGTGTTCAGATGGAAAGCCACTGAATTCATTCTCGTCATTTCCTGTGTTTGGTCTAGAACCGGATTGGGTGCAGTGCAGTGAATCAGCTCCGGGGAGTTTTCTAGGAAGTGTCCTCATGGCGGGTAGACATCAGCCTGTCTGCTCCTCTCCTCCTGGCTGGACTGAGTGAGGGCAGGCGGCCATCCGATGGACCCAGCTTGGCCTGGGATGGTGTTCACCTGGCATTGATGCCACCACCACCCTCTCGGGAGCCGCAGGCTGCCGTGGCTTCCATTAGTGGCTGTGGCGCGGAGTCCCTGTGAAGAAGAGATGCAGGCGGTGTCACAGTTGACCAGCCCTGCCCTGCAAAATGCTTTGCAGTGGTGGAGGGGACCGGTGGGGAAGGGGACCCGTGGGGAGAGGGGACATGTGGGGGAGAGGACCTATGGGGAGAGACCAAGGGCTCTTCCTCTGGGACTTTGGGCAGACACATCCTGTCTCGGTCTGTGTTCCTCTCACGTGGGATGAGACAGCTGCTCCCTCTCAGGGGGTTCTCCTGTGTCTGGCATGGCTCCTGCAGACAGGGCCTGGGTGATGGGCTGCTGGTTTTGGATACATAAGCCCACCCATCGAGCGTGTGCTCAAGTCTGCAGTTTTAGGCGATCTCTGAGGTCAGCAGCAGCTTTAAAGCATCATCGCGGTGTCCACCCAGGAGGCCATGGTTCCGTTCCCAAACGGAGCACATGCCCAGTTTATGGGTCTGATCCCAATGTGAGGTGTGCAGGAGGTAGCTGGTCAATGATTCTTCCTCATCATTGATGCTTCTCTCCCTTCCTCCCTGAGATCAATAATGTGCATACACACACACACACACATACGCGCGTGCGCGCACACACACACACACACACACACACACACACTAGGGGCCCAGTGCACAAAATTCGTGCAGGAGCAGTGCAGGGTGCAAAGTGGGGGTGGTGTCCCTCAGCCCTGCTGGCCAGGGCAGGCAAGCGAGTGAGCACAGCATCCACACGGCCAGGGGCAGGCCCTCCTGGGCAGTTGAGCACGGCCAGGGGTGGGCCTCTTGGGCAGCTTGAATGCAGCTTCCGCATGGTCTGGGGCAGGCCCTCCTGTGCGGCTTCAACTTGGCTTTCGTGTGGCCAGGGGCGGGCCCTCTTGGGTGGCTTCAGCGCAGCTTTCGTGCGGCCAGGGGCAGGCCTGCTGGGGCAGCTCAACCGCAGCATCCGCACAGACACTGCCCCAGCCGGCCCTTTCTCTTACTGGCCACAGCCATCTTGTTTGGGATTTATTTGCTCATGATTGGCTTGTGGGCGTGGCTTGTGGGTGTGGCCTGTGGGTATAGCCTATGGGTATATCAGAGGTACGGTCAATTTGCATCTTACTCTTTTATTAGACAGGATATATATAAAGCCCAATCTGTGACCTTGCACACAGACTGTGGCTGTGCTAGCGAGCTCAGGCGTGTGCAATGAGAAAGGAATTTGGGGTACAAATGGACTTCCATGGAGCTCAGTGCTGCCACTGGCAGAGCACAGGCTCTCCCTGCAGTGAGGAATGCTTTGGTCCTGAACTTCCCTTTCTGTCCAGCCTTCCCAATGTTCTAAAACCCCAAACACTGCTGCCCCCCATTATGATTGGGGCGGCACATTCCTCCTTCATTCGGCTCTTAGATCGTTAGCTGACTCTCTGACAGAAACTTGCAAAGCTGGGAGTCCACAGAAACCACAAAAGGATGGAAATCCCAATCCGGACCAGCAGTTTATCCAGGAATTCCTCCTTCTCAATTGAGCACAGAGCCCTTCTCCCCACGAGGCACCTGCCCTCCATGGCTTGTTTGAAGGAAGCTCTGGGCCAGGTAGGTCTGTGCTATCAGGCAGCAAGCCCCAGGTGGGGTGAGTTTCACCGTCCAGAGAGCGCACAGAAAGCCCTTCCAGAAAAAGCTCTCTCTCTCCTTCTCTTTCTCTCTCTCTCCACCCTCCCCCGCCCCCCCCCCAACCACTCAGTTTAAAGGCAAAAAACAAACCAATCAGTACAATAAACCGCCCCATCAATCAGCTTCTAGGACTACTGAGGGCCCTGATCTTAAACTGCTGCGACCTTCACATTCTCCCTCTAAACCCCCAGGACCCAGGAGTAATCTTCTCTTAAAGAGCCGCGCTCTTTGTGGGTATCACTCAGAATAAAGGAGGTGTCATTCCTAATTCCTCTCTCCCTGTAGAAAGTGCGTGCCTGCGACCTGGGCTCTGGCTGCCGGTAAAGAAGCTCCGTGGGCAGAGCCAAGGGGCGAGAGAGTGGTGTCTGGCACACGGGCTCTCAGAGAAGGTTCTGGCACGAAGCCTGCATCAAACCACGGGAGCAGGGGGAAATCTATGCAACCCAAAGAAAAGGATGAGCACAGGGCACCACCTCCTCATCTCAGCCAGCCTGCTGGAAGCCAGTGCGGGCCGGGTGCTTGTTGCTGTGACCTGAAATAGGCCATCGCCTGGGATCCTGGGACTGAAGATGGGAGACAGGACCACGTGGCACCGTGTCCAGTGGAGGAGGCCGAATCTCTGCAAGTCCCCAGCCGCCTGAACCGGCATCACCTTCGCACCCGGCGAGTGGCACACGGGACGGCAGGGTCTCCCTCCCAGGCCCTGTTTGGACCACAGCTCAGCACGATGTACGAAGCGCGGCTTGAAGTATAAAGACTGTGTCATCTCCCAAACCAGGGTGTTATGAGGCTTGTGGTCCCCGTGGCTTCAAAAAGAAAGCAATGGGCCGCTTGATACAAACAACGAGGATCAAGTCTCCAAACCCTGTCCTGATTCCACACCCTCGGGAGATGATGACCTTTGCAGGAAGCAGGATGGAGAGGAGCCATTTCGTGGGCTCCCATGACTCGTAGGCGATGTGATTGTGCCTGTATCATCTCGGCCAGAAGCGGGGCGGGTGAGAGGGGGCAGGGGCACGGCTGTGGGTTGTGGATGATCAATAGCCCGCTGTGGGGCAGCTGCCGGCCAGGGATGTGGCTGGACACTGAGTGACAGTCCTTTGGTTCGTGGGGATCTGAGCCGTCTCCAACAGGCTGTGCCCGCGGCTTTGCTGGGCATGCACATGTGTGAGGTGGCCGAGCCCTGGCAACAGCTCTGCTAAAACCTAGCCTTTGTGCCTGACCCCGCACCCCATTTAATTACACAGAAGCCTGCACTCTGCTGATGGAAATGCTCCTCGTTTCCCACGTGGAGGGGGACGCCGAGCGTATTATCCATGGTGTGACCACAATCCGCACACGGCCAGGGCACGGCGGGAGTCTGGCACGTGAGCTGGCAGCACAGTGTGGCCTTTGAGAGCCATAAATAGAGTCTGTGTTGCCTTGCATGATCTAGAAAGCCGAGATTTCAGGATTGAGCTGTGTTTGTTGGTTGAGAGAGATATAGTATAATGACAAATGACTGAATACTACTTTTATCCAGCAGCACTATGAAAACCTTTCTGGACAATTCCTGGGCCAGACATTAAATGTCATGAATTTTTGTTCCCTAATTTTTCATTAATTTGTTTGAGGATATTAAAAAAAATTGAGAAAAATTGAATATATGAAAAAGACCCAAGCGGAAACCGGTTTGGCTCAGTGGCTAGAGCCTCGGCCTGCGGACTGAAAGGTCCCAGGTTCGATTCCGGGCAAGGGCATGTATGTATCTTGTGTGCGGGCACATCTCCCGTAGGGGATGTGCAAGAGGCAGCTGATCGATGTTTCCCTCTCATTGATGTTTCTAACTTTCTATCCCTCTCCCTTCCTCTCTGTAAAAAATCAATACAATATATATTTTTTTTTAAAAAAGATCCAAGTAGAATGTAAAGCAACAACAAAAAAAACAACAACAACAACAACAAAAAAAAACATCGGAAATGAAACATAAACTTGAGAGAATTAATCACAGGTTAGCACAGAATAAATGATCAGTGAACTTGAAAACCTGGCATGAGGGATTATTAGACATGAAGCAAGGAGAAGGAAAAGACTGACCAGCAGCAGCAACCGGGGGCAATATCAACATGTCTAACATTTCATTGTGTCCTGGAAGGTAGAGGGCAGAAGTAGAACTATTGGAAGTTAACATTGGCCAAAATGTCTCCAGATTGATGAAGACTTAAACCCATGGATCAAGGAGGCTCAAAGAACCCCAAGGCAAATAAAAATACATATTTGAACTATTTATTTTAAATTCTCACTTTAAAATGATTATAATAATCTCATTATTGAACAGCATATATTTGATTTTAAAAAATAACTATAAGCTCCTAGGACCCTACACAATTGGAAGGGGGCGTTATTTTTCACTTCTGAAGGTAGATGTAGTGGCTCATTTATTGAAAGTATGGTAGAAACCCGGCGGGCAGGGCTCAGTGGTCGAGCATTGACCTATGAACCAGAAGGTCACCATTCAATTCCCATTCAGAGCACATGCCCAGGTTGCAGGCTTGGTCGCCAGTAGGGAGCATGCAGCAGGCAACGGATCAGTGATTCTCATCATTGATGTTTCTATCTCTCACCCCCTCTGCCTTCCTCTCTGAAATGAAGAAAAATATATTTTAAAAAAGAGAAAATATATGGTAAATGATCGTTTCTGTTTTTACATTTGATTTGTTACAATATCACACAATGTAGCCTCTAGAATACTCCACTAAAAATTTATGAGAACGAACGTGAAAAGATGAATGATTTAGCATTATTATGAAAATAATTTTTACTTCAGTGATCCCTTAAAGGATCTCTGGGACCCAGTTGGCACTTTGAAAACCATTGATATAGATCAATGGAACAGAATAAAGTCAAGAAATAGACCCATGAATATATATATATATATATATTCAATTGATTCTGAGCAGAAGTACAAAGGCAACTTAATGGGAAAAAGGATAATCTTTTCATTAAATGGTGTGGAACGTTTGGGCTGGCACACTTAGAAAAATGTCCATCCCTCACGCTACACACAAAAATTAACTCAAAATGGATCATAGACTTAAACACAGGAGCTGAAACTAAAAACCTACACACAATTCTTTGTGGCCTTGGGTTAGGCTAAGATCTTTTAGACGGGACTCAGAAAAAAAAACCATAAACCATAAAAGAAAAGATAAATTTGAGTTTTACATTTAAAAGACAAGCCACTGACTAGAGAAAAATATCTGTCTATCATTTCTATAACAAAAGACTTTTATCTAGAATATAACATTAATTTTTAAGAAGTCAGGTAACATGATTTAAAAAACAAAGATAACATTTGAGCAGAAACTTCACACCACAGGTTATGTGAATGATAGATGGACAATGCGCATCAGTATTAGTCATTAGGATAATGCAGATTAAACCACAGCACAGCACGCACCAAAGAATGAACAGGAGATGAGTTGTCACATCAGATGGTGAGGATGGTAAATGTCCATTCTGGTTCCTGGATAAACAGATTGTTACTCAGCAACAAAACCAAAACAACCCCTGCTGACCTACGCAGCAGCATATAAACTCCAGTCTTATGCTAAGCGAAAAAGCCAAACACATCGACAATGTAATATGTGATTTCATTTATCTGAAATTCCTGACCAGGCACAACTGTGACGGTCGAAGGTGATCCATGGTTGCCTGGGGCCTCCGGCGGCAGGCGATGACCGACTGGGAAGGGACATCAAGGAGCATTTGGGAGGTGGTGACAATGTCCTGTATCTTGATCAAAGCTGTGTCATTTCTCAAAGTTCCTGAACTCGACACTTACCAGGGAAAATGTTTATGTAAATTACTTGCCAATAAAGCCAACAATGAAAACTCCGTCTCCCAATTTCCCTTGGAGCTGGGGCTCTTCGTCTGGTAGATGTTAACCCATAAGATAGATTTGGTGAAAGGCTAAAGTGAAACATGATGGGCTTTTGCAGCATTTAATCTGTCTGGTGGCAACATCACCCTGAGCTCCCCATGTCCGGTCATTTGCTGTGTAGAGGCCAAGGGGCAGGTGTGGGACATCCATTCTGTGGGAGCAGACTGTAGCTAGCATGGACAGATTCCCGAGCCGGAAGCCACAGCGGCTTCTGCTTCATCGCCACCCTCTGATGTTGGCAGCCACCTGGCTGTGGGGCCTCCCGGCCAGTATTAGTGTTGAGGCCCATGATTTCCTGCTCTTAGAGGAGGCGGCACCGATGCTGTGGTGTGTCTTTTGGAACTCTTCTCCGTAAACTCCACCTAAATCTGTGTCTTCAGCCTTGCCATGACTGTGTGCCATATAATGTCCTGTAATAAAACATTCTCTGTCCAATCCTGGTAGGATGGGCTGTCCTTTAACCGAATGCCAAGCACACTGCCTTGGAGGCATACTGTGAGACATGCTTGAAATTGGCTATATCAAACACTTAACAGTGCCTGGTTCTTGGTAAACAACTCGAGTATTTATTATTATCATGTTGTCTAATGCTAGATAAACAAGTGATGAGTCAGCTAGCATGGGAGTGGAAAATGGACAGTTGGCATTTTGCTCATTCTCTCAGTCAGTTGGGGCTGCTATAACAAATCCCCATGGACTGGGTGGTTAAATAAATACTTCTCAGAAATCTGAAAACTGCAAGTCCAAGGTCAAGGTGCCAGCAGACCGGGTGTCTGGTGTGTACCCCTGTCCTGGCTTGGAGAGTGCTGACTTTTCCCAGTGTCCTCACACGGCAGAGCGCAGCAAGCTCTCATGACTTCTATGAAGAACATTCACCCCATTCATGCTGGCTCTGCCCTCAGGACCTCATCTCATCCTAATTATACCCCAGAGGCCCCGCCTCCTCATACAATCTCATTGAGGTGGACTTTCAGCATATGAATTTAAGGGGCACATGAGCATTTAGTTCTTGACACTCATCTGTTCCGATAGAACTGAAGCCCTGTAATGATATGATGGCTCCCTAGTTGTGTCTGGCTTTTCAGTCCAAGCTACTGTGCCTCATATAATCTGCCCCCTGCCTCCCTGCCTCATCCATCATCTGCTCTCCAGTTGCTTACTGGACTCTGGGAGCACTGGCCTTCCACAGCTCACTCTCACATGTGCTAAATTATATCTGCCTCTGGGAGTGAATGTGGATACTAAGTTAGACTCCTGGGGATCTCACTTCTGCATCTTAATTAAGTTCAAGGTTGTAGATGACTCACACCCAAAGATCCTCAGAAAGCCTGATGATATGATTGCTGGTGTTTGATAAATTATAAGGAATATGAGATGTTTCAGGAGATGGAAGGTTGCAAGTGCTATACTGATTATCCTAAAATAGGGGAAAATCAGATTTGAAAAATGTTAACATCCTAATGTAAATATCTAGAAAAACCAATGGATGTATTAAATGGGTCTGGAAAGAAATGGAGATTGGAAGGAAAGAATGTTATTAGCAAGAGGCAGCTTTAGTTTACAGAGAATAAGTTCAGCCGAGTTCAATGTGCTGTTTCTTTTTAAGGAGGCTTGTATGATGGGCAGATTAAGGGGACACTATGGACATACTTCAGCAAGGAATCTGACAAAGCTGTAACATCCTAAGGAGTAAGATGGGGGGATATGAGCTGGCACATAGCACAAGGCCGTGACCTGTCTACCCAGCATATCTAAGGTGGGACCAATTAGTGCTTGCCCACTGGCAGGCTCAGTGCCACCTTAGGCTCTGAGACCACATCTGACCCAGGTTAAGATTAAGGTCAGGAAGTCAGTGGTTTAGCGAGCATGGCAGCAGGATAGCTTGTTTTCCCCGACATGTTGCTTGAAATCTTGATTGTGGAGTCATTCTTGACATCCCTGTCACTGCTTGTGTTGGTTATCTTTTAAATAGTAATTAAATTGGCCTCATCCCAGTGATCCCCGCTGCCATTTGTCTTCGTGTGCATCTCCTCTCAGCTGCTGTACCAGCCCGCTAACTAATGTGTTGGCCACAGCTGCTCTGCTCCTCCCAACCGATCCTCCACATTGTTGTCACTTATCTTCATAAAAGTCCCATCTGACCATGTCCCCCTCCTGATTAAAAGTCCCAGAACAAAATAAAGTTAAAGTGCCATCCTAATCGGCCCCGATCTGTATTTCTGGATTCATTTCCTGGGGCTGTCTACTTGGACGCAACCCTCCCATTCAAAAGCACACCCAGTTCTCTGTGTTGGGGGCTGGCTGGTTCCACTGCTGTTCTCGTCTCCGATCTGATGAGCCTGCCTTTCTCAAGGCCACGGAACCTAGGGGAAAATCACACCACGCCTCAGGGCCTCCATGCACAGCTTGCGTGGACGATTCAGCACACGGCTCATGCGGGCAAGCTCTTTGCTCACACTTGAATGTGAAGGACAACCCTACGGTCCTGGCACTAGGTGGCCATGAACACTCCAAGTGATGCTGAAAATAGTTCAAGTTGTCTGTAAACCAAGAGAGTGCAATCAGTCTCCTTTTATTTTCTGTATATGCCTCACCCCTCCCCTTTGCAGGGGTCACCACTACGAGCTCTGAGGTTATAGCAGCTTGGATCTTTTAATGTATTTGCTTAAATACATATTTGCACACACCAAGTATGACTTTTCTTATGTGAGTGAGACCATAATTTACATTTTGTCCTATAAATTGTTTTCAGGCTTTTCCATATGCCTTGAAAATTGTTGCTGGGATGATTTTATGTATATAAAATCACACACACTGAGTGGCCAGATTATTATGATTTCTGAACGCATAATAATCTGGTTACTCAGTGTATGTGTGTGTGTATTAGAGGCCTGGTTCATGAATTTGTACATGGGTGGGGTCCAGCCAGCCTGGCCAGGGGAAGGAGACATGGGCCGTTGGCTGGCCTGCCTGCCGGTCAAACTCCTGGTTGAGGAGACAATTTGCATATTAGCCTTTTATTATATAAGATATACACTGAGTGGCCAAATTATTATGCTTTCAGAGATCATAATAATCTGACCACTCAGTATATATACTAGAGGCCCAATGCATAAAATTCATGCATAAGTAGGCCTTTGCAGTGTTGGCTGCCTCAGCCCTCTCAGTCCCAGCTTCGTCCAGAAGGTTGTTCCGCTGTTCAGCTGTTCAGTCGATTTGCTTATTACACTTTTATTATTATAGATATACGTAACCCCATTCCTTCGTGAGTTGGTTCCTTTGTCAGGATTCAGTTCAATAGTGTCTATGTTCTTGTCGAGCTCCTCTCTGCGGCTGTGTGATTTCTTACATGAGCACCTAGTAGAATGAATTATAGTTCGGTCTCCACAAGTCTTCCTACTTTCTCCCTAAGTAAACTCCAGTATCCTCAGATAGAAACTGGGTCTCAGATATTTTATCGGCTCAGAAAAATGTCTAGGACAATTAGATTTGACTTTCCCCCCTAAGCCCAGTGGCAGAGAGTGAAGGAGGTAAAAACAAGCGCCATGCTCCTTAGCCAGCTTTCGGGATTGAAATGATTAATTTTCAAATCTCTGACCAGCTGAGGAGAGATATTGATTACCTAATTTTCCGGGCATTTTGAGGGCTCTCTTTGGTAACATTTTTAGAGCACTCAGTGACTTGTTGTGAAATATGGAATTTCACAGCGAAAGGCAGAACTCGGGGAAACTTTTCTGTTCTGCAGTTGACAGCCTTCAGGCTCCACTCATTTTTAACCCAGTTACTTCCCGGCTCATCTTTTTCTCTGCAGATAGAAATTTCAGATCCTTTTACATGCCTGTTCTCTGTGACTGTGTTTTTTATTGAGGTACTAGAGGCCCGGTGCATGAAATTTGTGCATGGGGGGGAGGGGATGTCCCTTAGCTCAGCCTGTACCCTCTCCAATCTGGGACCCCTCCAGATATGTCTGACCGGCTGCCCGTCTAGGCCTGATCTTGGTAGGATTAGGCCTAAACAGGCAATTGGACATCCTTCTCACATTCCAGGACTGCTGCCTCCAAACTGCTCACCTGCCTGCCTCCCTGATTGCCCCTAACCGCTTCTGCCTGCCAGCCTGATCACCCACTAACCACTACCCTGCCAACCTAATTGATTTTTAACTGCTCCCTTGCCAGCCTTTTTGCCCCCAACTTCCCTCCTCTGCTGGACTGGACACACCTAACTGCCCTCCCCTGCAGGCTTGATGGCCCCCAACTGCCCTCCCCTGCTGGTCTGATCGCCCACAACTGCCCTTCCTTGCAGGGCCTGGAACCTCCAGTGGCCTTCCCCTGCTGGCCATCTTGTGGTGGCCATTTTGTGTCCACATGGGGGCAGGATCTTTGACCACATGGAGGCAGCCCTCTTGTGTGTTGGAGTGATGGTCAATCTCCATATTACTCTTTTATTAGATATGATAATTGACATAACACATTATATTTGTTTGGGTACACAAATTAGTAATTTGATATATGTATAGTGTAGTATAATATTCACCACAATAAGTCTAGGTAGCATCTATCACCATATATACATTTTCTTTCTTTTGCTAACTTTTAAGATTTACTCTCTTAGCAACTTCAAATAGGAGCACAATATTTATCTATATGTAAAAAAGCCTAAGTGGCCATTACTACCAGTCGACCAAACAATGGTCACTATGACACGCACTGACCACCAGGGGTAGACACTCAATGAAGGACCTGCCCCCTGGTGGTCAATGTGCTCCCATAGCCAACTTCCTGTGGCCCTCCTCCTGGCTGGCCAGCCACAGCTGGCCTTGACCACTGGCCAGGCCGAGAGACCCTACCTGGGCATGAATTCCTACGCCGGGTCTCTAGTTAATTATAGTCACCATGCTGTACATTACACCTCACGACATTTATTTTATAACTGGAAGTCTTTTACTTCTGACCCACTTCAAACCCATTCCACCCTCTACCCCCCCACCTCTGGCAACCACTGGCCTTTTCTATCTATGAGCTTGTATTTTTTATTTAAAGCTTTCACATATGGTATCTGTCTTTCTATGTCTAACTTATTTTTACTTAGTATAATGCCCTCAAGTTTCATCCATGTTGTCTGAAGTGGCAAGATTTCCTTCATTTTTATGGCTGATGAATATTCCTGTGTGTGTGCATGTGCCTGCGCGAGTGTGTGTGAGTGTGTGTGTGTGTGTGTGTGTGTGTGTGTGTGTTTGGTATGTGGTGTATATTACATCTTCTTTACCCATCCATTGATGAACACATAGTTTGCTTCCATACTATGGCTATAGCAAATGCTTCACTGAAAAGGGGAGTGCATTTATTCTTTTGAGTTGTTTGTTTTTCTTTCTTTCTTTTTTTCCCTTAAATACCCAGAAGTGAAATTGCTGGATCATGTGGTTGTTCTGCATCCAGTTTCATTCTTTTGTATGTGACTGTACAGTTTCCCTCAAACAGCTATTAAAGAGACTGTCCTTTCCTCATTATATATTCTTGACTCCTTTGTTGTAAATTAATTGACAATACATATACAGGCATATTTCTGGGCTCTTTATTCTGTCCCGATGATCGTTGTGTCTGGTAGTCGTTGTTGTTGTTGTTGTTGTTGTTTTAATGCCAATTCCATACTGTTTTGATGTTGTAGCTTTGTAATGTACTTTGAAATCATGGCACATGATACCGTTAGCTTTTTTCTTTCTTTGGCTATTTGGGTCCTTTTGTCGTTTCATACAAATTTTAGAACCATTTGTTCTATTACTTCAAAAAAATGCCATGGAATTTTGATAGGGATAGCATTTAACTGTAGATTTCTTTGGGTAATACAGACATTTTATTGATATTGTTGCTTCCACTTCATGAGCACAAAATATTTTTTACACATCAGTTCAAGTAACAGTTGATTCAGCTAATTATTCTCCTATAAAACAGAGAAGTGTGAAGTTTGAACATCTTTGTAATATTCAAAAGCATTTTCATTTATACCAGCATGCTACTTTTTACATAAAAATATACATTATTAAAACAGACAATTTACTAGTCTTAGTAATGGTGTGAATGGTATTCTATTGAATAAATTCTTAATTACTATTTACTGCAAAGTACAAAGGGGGTAATTTTTGCCATTTTATAGATACTTTTTAATTAAACTCTTGGGGTCAATGATACCTCATTTAAATGTGTGTTCTCATAACACTATCACAGTGTTTTATATATTCTGGATAATAAATGTTTGTTCAATTAATGTAAGAAAATTTGCCACAGATAAGAACAGAATCCAGCTTCTAAAATAATAGCCACCTTTTTAATGAATAAAGTTATAGCCAAACTCAATGTCAATTCTTCTCCATTTTAATGATCTGCATGCTTCCTGTTTTCATGCCTTCCACTAACACTTACTGAGCACCAGGTGCAGCAGGCCTGTTCATTGGCTGAGAGCTTTCAGGACATGCCCAAGAGAGTGACCCAACCCCAGGGGGACTTGGCTTTGCTGGCTTTTTTAGGCAGATATCACCAACTCAGATGTCTGTAAAGACACGTTAGCAAATATAAATAAGTGAAATGAGCCAGACAAAGAGGCAGTAGGGAGTGGTGGGGTCGGAGGACACTGGGGGTTATAATATCAAATTCTTTCCTTAACGTTACAGAATGTGGGGCCAAGAATGATGGGAAACTGCATTTTTATCTGAAATATCATTGTCTAGAAGCAATGGCAGTCAGTGAAAAAATAAAGCAAGTTACAATGTAGAAAGTCAAACGTTGGAAAGGACGTGTGAGCCCCTGCATGGTTCTGGCTGAACAGAACCTGTTTGTTGACTGTTGACTGGATTTGGCCTGTAGACGAGCACCATGTGACCTCTGCTTCCCAGGATGCTCTATGAGTTGCCTCTCTTTGTCGAGCATTCCACCTCCGCCCTATGGGGTGAGCATGGGGGTATTTACACCATTCAGAAAAGGCTCCAACTGCTCCCCAGTCTTGGCCTTAGTCTATGACCTCACCAGGACAACAGCTTGAACTATAGCATAATGCCAGCATCTGCACAAACCTATATGGGTTTCTACAGATTTGTAGTTTAAGACCCAGAAGCATGATGTACAGCCTCTTCGCAGGCATGTGTTTTAGATGTTTCTCTCTTTCTCATTCCTCAGTATTCCAGGCTTCCGTTTCAGTCGTTTGTACTGTTTTGCCTTTGTGCTTGGCACTAAACACACTGAAACTCAAACTGGAATGCTACGAAGAAGAAATGGTTTTGGAATGCATGAACTCTTCTAGGCCTATGGCTTGATTTTTATTTCGTACATGTTTCTAGCAAATGCAACATCATTGTCTCTTTGTACTAAGATGTATGACCATCAGGTTTAGACATTGGGAAGGTGGTTGGTTCTTTGTGCTCACAATTCAACTCTCAGAGCCCATTGCCTGTTACCTAGGGACTGGTGCCATAGGTCAATGATGGATTTCCGTCTCGTGTCTCTTTCTTGCATAGCATGCTGCTGATCTAGAGTAAGAAATTTCACCTTTACGTTCCTCCTTCCCCATTTCAGTGCGGTGGAGGAATTCCTTAGAGCTCGGGCATTAGGAAGGGGGAGTGGTAACTCATCTCTGATAACCGCTGGTCGAGGAACCAATATCCCTGGTGGAAGGAGATAGTCACCTCCTATGAGAAGAGGGTAGGACCCTGTGGGAGATAGGGGCCCAGCTTTTAACTTTCCTGAGAGGCCGGAGGCCACCAACCTCTTCCCTTTTTGTCATATCCGCAGGCTTTGCTGCATCTGCCCTCGTCTTCTCGTCTTTCCCCCTCTGCTTTCAGAGGACAATGACTCGTTCCTCCTGGTCAAGGCCAACGCTCTCCCCAGCTGCCCTGTGGATCCCACCCCTCCCACCTGCCCAGGAGCCTTTTCAACAACAGTGTCCTTTGTCTCGGATCATCAGCTTCCCACACTGTGGGCTCTTCCTCCTCCACCTGTAAATATGCCCCATTGTCACACACACTGAAATCATTCCACCCATCTGTAATCCCCGTGAACTCTTGGCCAATAGCTCCCTTTCCTTTCTCTGTCTGAACTTCTTCAAAATGCTGTGTGGGGCTCTTCTGGCTGAGACACTTGGCACTGAGAGTTTTGAAAACCTAAATAACAGAGACTAGAAACCCAGCTATTTCAAAATTACAAGGAGGTCCTTTCAAAGGTGGAATAAAATGTTCCTTTCTTCTGCGAAAGATTTTTAATTAGATCCTGTTATTCCATAGATATAAAGCAAGCACTCACCTATTGTTCTGATGGAGAACAGAACGCTATTCACCTGAATCAGTTTTGGGGTTTTTTTAGACAGAAGTTAAGCATCCTCTAGGTAATAGAAATTGTTCCTCTTGGTCACATAAATTATTCCATAGTTCTGGGGGGCATTAACATCTTTGAAACATTACTTATGTTTGTTTATGTGGTAGGAGGAGATGAGAACTATTTTTTGGCTCAGAAAAAAATTTAGGGTGCCCAGCATCACCAAGTGGTGTTTGTTCTTGGGGGAGTTGTGGGCATTCTTATTCAGGAGATTAAGGAAGAGATAAGTACACAAGGCAATGTTCATTCATGAAAAGGGGAAGGGTGGGCCTGTTCATATTTACGCTTTAGAAAGATCACTTTTGAGGTAGGATAGGAAAATGATTGGAGAGAGTCAAGGGCCACCAGTAAAACCAGGCAGTAACAGCAGAGACAATAAGGTGATGAATTTAAAAAGTGACAATGTAGACAGAGATGCCTGCAGAGAGGATGTGGAATCACAATCAGTTACATTACTTGTTCCTGACATTGAAGAGGCGTTGAGAGAAGGAACCAGACTGGTTTTGATACCCAGTGTTACTCAAATCTGATTGATGCAGAAAGTACCGATGTTGGGTAAATGGTCCATAACGAAATGCTGTGCTGCGATGAGTGGAGAGACTATTGTCTCTTGTGTTAGAAAGTATTCCTCCACCAATTAATAAAAAATGAGGTATAACGTGGCATAGAAAATGGAGATTTTAAGAGCTGCACAGCATACTCCTACAGTAGAGGTATCATAATCTGGTTGCTATGTACTCATTCACTAAAAGGAGCCAGGGCTTTTTGGGAAAAGTCTGCTTTTAGGATTGGGACAGAGAAAGTACAAAATGAGGCAGTGAATTTGTTAGAAGGTAAGAATGTACCAATAGAAGGATGGGGACATGACAAAGGGCATAGAAGCCAGCATGTTGTGGCTCCCAGTGGTCAAACAGGCATAATTTGGGCATCAAACAAGAACAATAATGACACTATAGATCAGTGGTCGGCAAACTGCGGCTCTGTTGACTAATGCGTTTCCCGATCACTGCTATAGATCATAACCAATTGAATAATAATTCATGAATTCCTATTGATATAAATGACTAAATCAAACATTTGATCATGAATGAATATTCACATAGCCTCAAACTACCTCCCCAACTTTGTACCCACAGGCACCTCTCGCCCTTACTGTCTTGTTATTCAACCCCCATAAAATACTGGTTGATTAGAAAGAGATAAAGAAGAACTTCACAAGTGCTGACACTACCTTAATGAAGAGACCAAAGTTAACATCACAAGGATGGGAAAATTGTCATTATGTACCAGCTGATGGATGCAATGCAAAAATAATCTCACTACTGTGATATTCCTGCCCAAAATGCATAACTGGAATCTAATCATAAAGAAACAGTAGACAAACTCAAACTGAGGAACAGTCTACCAAGTAATTGTCCCATAATCTTAAAAAAAATCAAGTGCTTGAAGACCAAGGAAACACAAAGTATTTTAGGTAGAAGGAGACTACTATTAGAGAAATATTACTAAAGGTGTGTGATTGTGGACTGGATGTCCTGTGCTACAGATGGCATTATCCGGACATTTATTAAAGCTTGTATGAAGTTGTTCAATGCCAGTTTCCTGATTTTGATGGTGCTTTTATGGTTATGTAGGCAATCAACAAATAAAATAAAAAAGATTAATTCTATTTTACCCTCAAGGGCTAATAAGGCCTAGATATTTGTTAGAAAACAGCCATACCGTTGGCTTCTAGTTTTTTACCTCTCATTAATTTTAGCACACTGTAATACTTCCTTTAGGTTTCTTTTTTCCGCTTCATTTTTCCTGCTCACCAAGGACTCCAGTGAAATCTTGGTTGACCAAACTTGTGCCACTTTGTGTCTACATGGCCTTGGGAGCTTAAGCTACTTGTAATTCAGCTCATTGTAGTCATTTATTACATGAGAAAAGAGTACAATTACCTTCAAGATTTAAATACAGGAAAATGTCCAGAATTGTTCTTAGCACATATTAAGTGGTCAAAAATGTTAGCTATTCATTGTTATCACAATTATTACCAGAATTCTTGCCTGTGATCCAGACATATATATTCAAGTGGCTACTAGACATTTCCACTTGGATGTCCCACAGATACTACTACTCAAAATGCCCAAACTGAGCCCTGTAGCCCTGTTCCCATTTCAGTGTTCCTTATCCTGATGGATGTTTAAGTCAGAAATCTGACTACCCTCCTTGACCTCCCATTCATTCATTCATTCATTCATTTTTACTTATTCCATTTATGGCCAAATAACGTTAATTGATTCCCTTACTGTCTTGTTATTCAATCCCCTCCTCCTTGGTCTACATTGTCACTTTCTTAGTTCATCATCTTTTGTCTCTCCTGTTACTAACTGCAGGCTGCCTAGTTTTCCTGGTGGCCCTTGACTCTCTCCAATCATGTTCCTATCCTACCTCAAAAGTGATCTTTCTAAAGCGTAAATATGAACAGGCCCACCCTTCCCCTTTTCATGAGTACACATTGTCTTTAAGATAAAACAACTCCTTAGTGTGCCTAACACATGTCATTAGCTCTAGTTTTACCCTTTGTTTCTTCTTCTCCCTCTTCCTCTTGCCTCATCAGATATTTCCAAACCTACGAGGTACCCACACGTGCCAGTTATTCTCTCTCCCGGGTCCTTGTGTCAGCGCTGTTCTCTGTTGCCCGTATTCTCTGCTTAGCTAATGTTCACTCTTTATTCGGATGCAGCTCATGCATTATCACCTCCGGGAAGCTTTGCCTGAAGCCCTCATAGTTTAGATGCTTTTCCTGCCTGAATTAGATGCTTGTTCCTTGTGCTTCTCTTGCAGCCCTCGTTACAGAGTTTCACATTTCTTTATTCTCTATACCTGCAGAATGATATACACAGAAAACAGCCTGAAGGCAGGGACTCGGGATATGAGAGAATGTATGAGTCTGACTGTTTCTTACACTGCATTCGTAGCTTCTAGGACACCATCCGAAACATAGGAAGCAATTTTAAAGGATTCTTGAATAAGTGAGTAACACCAGCTGTCTCTGTGACTTTCCCTGATTTCCACATCATTTGATACTGGCATCTATTGATAGTATATTGACAAATGATCATGCATTTGTGGAACATTGACAAGTTAGTCAATATCTGCTTCCATTCTTGGCATGCAGCTTCAATAAGTGCTCAATAAGCATTTTTTTCAATAAATATGTTTAAATGAATATGCAGTTATAATTAAGAAGACATTGAGTAAGATAGTAAATCTTCATATTTTTTCTTTAAAAATATATACTTTTCTGCCAGGTAGATCTCTCTGCCTATAATATATGGGCTTTCTAGAGCCTCAGAATCCTAACAGTTTTTAAATATCTTCTGACTCATTAAAGATGAAAGTGATTATTTTATTGTAATTTTCCAGGGGTCCATTTCTACCAGGTATGGCGTGGCATCGGCACAGTTTCCCCATTTCAGCTGTGACCACTGAGTTATTTTCTCTCTATTTCCTATCGATTTATAACCACCCCAAAAAGCAACCAGGGAATTTTTACCACAAGAGTTAAGAGCTCATAAAACAATAAACATGAAAACAATCAATAAATCTTAAAAATGAGCCTTTTGAAAATTCTTTCACAAAAGCTCTAACAGATACCTTCAGGAACATGTAGGCATAGCTGTTAGAAAGTTCTAGATTTCCTTTGGCATGAATTAAGCTTCAATAGCTTTAGTTCATGTGATTGAGTCAGACACCACTAAAGAGATTTGTTTTTTTATTTCATATATTTTCATGACCCTGGATTAATAATATAAGTATCTTGCTTATAGGATGAAATAAAATAATGTCCTCCATCCACATGGTGTCCTCCATCACCAAAGGACTTCAACAGTGGACCTGTTTTGGGCATTTCTCTCCAGTGACACATAACTGTTTGACTGATTAAAGTTCCTCCAGGTCCAGAGTCCTTTCAATATTTTAAGGGTGGGTTGACTCCATGGGTTGCCGCTGTACTGCCACTGTGAGGATCAGTCAGTCTGCACCCCCAGAAGAGTGAATCCCCCTAAAAAGCGATCGGGGAATAGTAGGACAGGCCTTCATTGAGCTCCAGACACTGACTCCAATTTACTTTGAGATGACGCCTCCATCCTCTCATGCACACATTGAAGGCTGATGTTTAGCTTGGGACCTGCGTCATTTAAGACGTCAGTAGGCCATGACTCTCTTGAGGAGAAAAGGTAGACGCCATTATATTGAATGAACTTTGTCAGCACAAGATTCCCAAAGTTGGAAGGCTGATCATGCTTCCCAAGCAAAGGGCATGACTGAGTGGAGTTGAAAGTCTAGAAGGTTCTAGAAGAATCCTGCAGCCAAAGGCCACCACATTAGAGCCCATTTATATGGTCGGTGCTTGAAAATGGACGTGGGAGTCCTGGCTGTTACTTCCAGAGAGATACACTTAAATTATCAGAACCATCAGAAGGTGAACGGAGCCCGAGATTCTGTGTCAGGATTACGAAAAAGTAATCTATAAACAGCAATCAGAGAATAGGTTAGATCGCCCCCAAAGCTCCTTCTAACTTAATACTCTAGGCCAGCCATCTACCCAGGACACGTTCCTAAGACCTTCCATATTTACACAGAAGGCAGGCATGAGATAGACTCAACTCTGTGGCTTCAAATAGAGACTCAGAAGCAAAGTGGGACTCAGTACAGCCGAGCTCTTAATATGTATTTCACAGGGTCTGATTGCATAACGAGCACCCCATAATTGGTAGCCTTCATTATCACTGTACACTTAGCTCAGGATTTCTTGAAATACTTTATTCTCAAAACTTCTTGAACAACTGGGGGTACTTATTATCTGCTTAGTACATACATTGTAGAGTAATCATTTCCACTAAATTTCTTGTAACCTTTGCCTTTTATATGGATCTGGGCTCTTTGAACAAATAAGTAACTACAGAAGGAACACCATAATCCACATCTACTCAGAGTAAACAGACATGGAGATATAAAAAGATGCGAAATAAAAATCCATTTATTCACTTTATGTATTGGAACCTGTCTCTGTGCAGAGTGTGGAGGTTCATGTGTCAGGAGGAGAGAGGCTGCCCGCTCTGGGAGTCAGCGGTCCAGTGAAAAAGCTTAGATGTTGCTGAGCTAAGTGGACTAACACAAAACTTAGGAACACCATTTCTTTTCATTTTTAATGTCACCAGCCCCCTTCTGCAATATGACTAACGTCAACTGTGGAACAAGTTATAGTTTATTTCAAGCATTTTTGCTCTTTAAAAGGAAAATTCCAGCCGAAGTGATGAAGTTTTAAAAGAAGAATTACAGCAAATTCGGTAAAACGGAACCAGGGTGGGGAGCCGGAATCATGAGCTACAGCCAGGCAGAATGCATAATTTTTTGGTTGAAGAGCCTTAAACAAATAATTTACATTTATTAGCTTTCAGCTCTCTCATTTTTAAAATATAAAAAATAATGAGAACACCTGGGCTGAAGGAGATCTGTAAAGCAAAGGTAGAGAGAGAGCACCCGGTAATGTAGATATTCACATCTGAGGAGATGCAGGGTGACGTGCCCTCTAAGAGGTTCTACATGAGCTGAATCACGCCGAGGTCCATGAACTGTTACTACCATGTCGATCTTGGAGGTAAGCAGGAAAGGCAGTATTTGCACTTGGACTTGGCTCTCTTCACAGTTTGATATAGCAGCTCCCATCCGACCCCTGGGCACAGTGTCTGAGCAGAGGTTTTATCTTCACTGTGTCTATGAAGGACCAGGTCAGCTTATTTAAAATGCAGCTTTGGGGGTGCCCTTAACCGCCCATGTTGATTCTCTGTATCTGGTGATGGACCCAAGAATCTGCATTTTGACAGCCACTTCCCAGGCGATTCCTTGGCAGGTGGCCCATAGATCGCATTCTGAGAAGCGTCCGTCTCCAGTCACATGGCGGATTTCCACAGAAAAGCAAGACATCATTCTGTTTTACTAGAACTTAGAGCCACAGGGTCTCTGTCCATCAAGATACCTAGTTAAATATGGTGCATTTAGCGAAATGACCTGAATGTTTGATCTAATTCAATTGATACTTATTTGAACTAAGCCTCCAAAAACAGTACATATAATTATATGCATATACGCAAGGTAAATGCTCTCTGTGCTAAAAAAAAAAAAAAAAAAAAAAAAGGCAAGACCATCACTGATCAAAAAGTATTATAATTCATACATGTTCACTTATGTTTGATATACTGAGGGGAAATCTATTAGACTTACTTAGTATATCCAAAAGGAACGGTAATATCTCTGCATTAGGTTAAACAAAGTCTATAAATTTAATTATATGAAAAAAAGACAAAGAATTTTTAAGACCATGAGATAATCTTCCCTCAAATCTTTGGAAAACCCGTTCTTTAGAAATCATAGCGGAAGATGTTCAATTGATACTTTCATAAATCTTCTATTCTGTCTTCTCATTAAATTGACTTCAGCTATAAATTGATCGACTTAGCATATCCAGCCACCAACTTTGTACCCACAGGACCTCTCACCCTCTGACTCTCCCAGAAACGGTGATAAACCAATGGGCCAAAGTGATTCATGGCTTCCTTTAGGTGATGGAGCTCCTTACAGTCCCCGTTGGTCTAAACATCACAGGGCCAGTGCCTTTTCTGTTTGCTTGTTTTTAACACTGCCGTGACATATTCTTGTAACATGTAAGAAGAATGTTAAGTTCCGGGGCAAAATAAGAGGCCAGACCAGGAGCTGTTCTCTTTGGATCAGCGGTTTTGAATCTCCGAGATGTCGCCTCTGCCTCGGTGTCCGGAAACCAGACATTTTTTTCATGAAACCTGGTTAGTGTCACTTGCACTTGGCGGGTTTTTTCCATGATGGATGCACAGTGGGATGACGGGGACGCTGCGCTCAAAGTGCATTTCAAGATCAGGTATGAACTTTTTTTTGGAGAAGAAAACCACCGGTGTGTCCCCACGTACCTCTGAGGTCTCAGAGACTCCTCGTGGGTAAGGACCTCAAAGACTTCCCCTTTCCTCACTCACCTGGTGACAGGCCACTGTCTGCCCGGCTGCTGCTGCCAAACATTCAAACACATGGGGTTTGGATTGTACTTAGCAAAGCATTCGGCTGAACCTCACACTTATTTTAAGAGGACCTGTATGTATTTTAGGAAAAAATCTGAAAAAGAAGATTAATTTTCCCCATATCCATATGTCCAGTACGTCTCATCTCCTTGCGAACGTTGCTTAGTGCAAGTGCATTTTCTGTACACGAGCAGAACTTACGAAGAATCATAGCAATATTGACTTAAATACAGTTAACCCAAATACTGGTAGAAATAATTCACAATCAGTGAACAATGAGTAGTACTATGCCAGTGGTCGGCAAACTCATTAAAAAACAGAGCCAAATATCAACAGAACAACAACTGAAATTTCTTTTGAGAGCCACATTTTTTAAACTTCTTCTAATGCCACTTCTTCCAAATAGACTCGCCCAGGCCGTGGTATTTTGTGGAAGAGCCACACTCAAGGGGCCAAAGAGCTGCATGTGGCTCGCGGGCTGAGGTTTGCCAACCACATTAGGCACTGTGATCACTGCTTTAGATTCAGTCTTTTCAACAATGTGAGGGTGAAGGGTTACGGGCAGGTCTTACAGTGAGATGCAGAGTTGAGGGAATGTGCAGCAACTTGCCCAGTTCAGTGTGACCAGCCAGTGGCAGAGCAGGGCTCTCGCTGTGTTTGCCTGGTTTGGATGCCCAGGATCTTCCTCACTGAGCCGTTTGCTCCTTTTATTCATACTGTTTCCAGGTAACACACCTGGGGAAAATCATAGCATTCCCAGTACTCACCCTTGCCCACGCCTACCATCCATCCCAGCATTACGGGGCATCATAGTTATGTCACGGAAGGCGAATGGGCTTGGAAGTCTAATAAGATATCCTATGTTTGGTAACTTTGGAGAAGACATTTACCTTCTGCAGTTCAACTCTCTCCCTCTGTGAAATGAGTATAAAATGATCTACCTCAAATAGCAGACATCTGTATTGCCTTCCTCTTCCTTCAATCTGGAATGGATAAATGATGGGGGTAGGGTAGCTATGCCAAAGTAGGAAAAAGCTTATTTCCCCACCACTATATTGCATGACCCATCCCCACTCTTAAATAGCTGCCTTAGAATGATCTGGCTGAAACAGTTGCACCCGAGACATTACAATCCATTACACAGAAAGATAAATGATAGCAATGAAGCAAAAGAAGATTCCACAATTCTGGTTATTCAGCTATTAATTTAAGCCACTTCTTTTATCCCTGGATATTAATTCCTTAGAAGCACATTCTCCCAATCCAATCAATGCCCTATATTGCTAATTTTCAGAGGAATTTTCAAGACTTGAATATTGAACATATTTTACAAAGAGGATTCTTGGCTTAAAAACAACCTGGTTGAATATTAACAATACTATAGGTCCGGTGCATGAATCTGTTTCTTGGGTGGGGTCCAGCTGGCCCATCTTGTGGCGGCCCATTGGGCCGAGTCCGTGTTGGGGAGGGGCCACAGGCAGTTGGCCAACCAGCCCTGCCCCTGATCAGGGTGTTGGGGGCCAATTAGGGGCCGGGCCAGCCAGGGCCAGGGGGCCAATCAGAGTCCAGTTGGTTGCCGCAATGCATGTCATAGCCACCAGTCATTTCGTTCATTCTGGTCATTCCACCTGTCCAGTCACTGGAGATACACACACACACACACACACACACACACACATATATATACACATATATATATATAGTTTAGTACATCTTTAATTCCAAGAGCATAAATGTATTTTTAGTATAATCAAAGCATTGATCACCGTATTTATTCAATTATTTTGAATAAGTTCAGGAGGTTGGTCCTATCACTTCTTCATTGCACAATCTAATGGTGAGTTAACACTATATATATATATTTCTGACTTTACTTTATTCTTTTACTTTTGGTGCTGGAGTATTTCACTTTTGGAATTTTTTTCTTTTCTCAAATTACATGTCCGTTCCTTTGTTTATACTCAATCATTAAACTGAGCTTTCCCTTACTTTTCGTTAAGAGAGTAGTAATCTTGTTTGTGTGCTATTCGTTTTATCTTCCCCGAGCCTTTTAAAGATCAGCACATTTGTCATCAGCACAGTTGAATGCCAAGACCAGCTGTGCATTAGGGAGAGAGAGTGGATTCTGTAGCTTAGACAACATAGCCACTCAGTCCCTTTCCAGAGAGTGCTCCCGATTTGAGGGCACTGAGGGCAGAGGGTGAGGGGTGGGTGAGGGGAGATAGGAGGAGCTCTGGGTTGGGTTTGAGGTGCTCTAGATCCCAGAGCTTCCCCCAATTACTCCTCCTCCCTGGGTTCCATGGTTGCTCTTAAATTTTCAATATGCATCTTTCTGGATTGAAATTTTCAATATGCATCTTTCTGAAAGAATGATGGTCTCTTTGTTATTTTTCCCTAACTCCCCCTCAACCAGTCCGAATAGCCTGTCTCTACTGATGCTAACACTTCCTACTTCAGCATTAGCAGTAAATTTAATTAGCATATTGTTTACCCCCTATTCTGTTTCCTTAATAAGCATCTCAAGTTACTGGACTTAAACCTCCCTTGCCTCACCCAATCACAACACACCCCGCAAAGAGGAGTGAGTCTTCAGCTATCGTTGCCTTTAGTCTTCCAGCCGTTTTTAAAAATCCTGCCTCCCAAAGATATATTAATGAACCGGCCTGAGTTGCTAGGAGTAAACTCTGCCTGCTCCTTCCTCATTCATTTTTGTCATGCTGTGTCCAGACATTTCCTTATACCGTTGTTTTCATTCTTTCATTCAGTTGCTTTGCTCACATTCAGAGAATATCATTTATAGAAATTCCCATGCTTAGCAGATTCTTGATTATTTAAGTAAATATTCAAAGGAACCACACATTCCCTTTATAGTCTTAGATTGCTTTTAGTCCTACCTGTGCTCACTTTTAATGAAGTTAATGATAGTAGAAGGGGAGGGCTGTCAGTCCTTGAAGATAAAACTCTGCCGTTCCTTTGTATGCCCCAAGGGAATGAATGGCAAGCACAGTGGACTGTGAGCTCCCGGGGCGCGCAGAGCGCTACGTACACAGTGCCTGGCACATGTTGGCTGGCTGGCTCCTCCTATGTATGTCTCTCCCTCTCTTTCTCCTTCTCTTTCTCTCAATCCATGTCTTATTCACATAAACACACTTTTATTTTTCTAAATTTTCTTCATTCATGTATAATTTTTTCATTGAGATGTAATTGACATATGTTGTATACGTATGTCAATTATATCAAACACATTAATTAATACACTTACGTATGTGCATTGTGATTAGCACTGTAGCCTTAGCTAACTTTTATCACATCGCATAATTATCATTTCTTAATTGTAAACCTTATATAGATGAAATTTATCAGATTGTTTTTAATGGGTGAATTATATGGTAGGTGAAGTAATTCTCAAGCTATTTTATTTTTATTTTTAATATATTTTTATTGATTTCAGAGAGGAAGGAGAGGAGAGGGGGAGAGAGAGAAACAGTGATGAGAGAGAATCATTGATCTGCTCCCTCCTGCACACCCTGCTGCCGGGGATGGAGCCAGCAACCCAGGCATGTGCTGTGACGGGGAATCAAACCGTGATGTCCTGGCTCACAGGTCGGTGCTTAATCCTGAGCAACACCGGCTGGGCAAGCTGGTTTTCTTTAAGGGCCTCATGCCGAGGGGTAGTCAGTGCAAAGGCCCTGTGGCAGGAACATGCTTGGTGTGACTGAGGAGCAGCAAGCAGCTCTGAGCAGCCTGAGTGGTGAACACGGCAGAGAACATAGAGGAGGTGAAGTTAGATATGAGCAGGACTGGGGCGGTGGTTCTCAACTTTCCTGACGCCGAGACCCTTCAATGCCGTGCCTCATGTAACCCGCAACCACGGAATTATTTTCATTGCTACTTTGTCACTGTAAATTTGTTACTGTTAATGAATCGAGATGTAAATATCTGTAACGTCACTATCTGCTCCACAGCAGCGGTTCTCAACCTGTGTGGGTCACCACCCGCAAGTGGAGACCCGCTAGCAGGGTCGCCTAAGATGAAAAAAACACAGATATTTACATTACGATCCATTAACAGGAGCAACATTACGGTGATGGAGTAGCAACGACAATAATGTGATGGCGGGGGGCCCCCACGGCACGAGGAACTGGATTAAAGGTCACGGCGTGAGGAAGGTTGGGGACCGCTGCCTCAGGGGGTCCTGGAGCCACCAAAGGAGTTTAGATTTGGTTATAAAGGTGGAAAGCCACCCCCGGTTCTGGATGTGGGGGTGGGCGTTCCACTGCCCGAGAGAGGGGAAGCCGGCGGCGCGATTTCCATTCGTCTCGCAGGAGCAAGACTTCATCCGGGAGAAGACAGGGTGGCCTGTGTGTCTGAAGCCTCTGTCACCGCTCGTTGCTTGGAAGCACACACCCGAACAAACGCGGGGACCGTTCTGACACCGGTGATGTGGGAACCAGGCTACCCATGGAGTTCAAGCGTCGAGGGGACCCCAGGCCTGGTAACGGCCGAGACAGACAGACAGACAGACAGACAGACAGACAGACAGACAGAGCCTGCGGGACACACAGCTCCTGGGGCAGCTGCGCTCCGTGGCGCCGGGGAGATGGTGGTGGCTGCCCGTGTCATTTATTTTTCCCTTCATTTGAGGTAGCTGTTTACGGTTTTTCTTAAGCTTATTTGTTTAAGTTATTTTTTTTTTAATCCTCACTAAAATACATACATATATAATTTTTTAGACAGGGGAAGGGAGAGAAAGAGAAAAAGGGGAGAGGGAGAAAGAGAAGGGAGAGGGAGAGGGAGAGAGAGAGGAAGAGGGAGAGGGAGAGGGTGAGGGTAAAAGTGAGGGTGAGGGAGAGGGAGAGGAGAGAGAAGGTGAGGATGAGAGAGGGTGAGGATGAGGGTGAGAGAGGAGAGGGAGAGGGAGAAGGTGAGGATGAGAGAGGGGGAGGATGAGAGAGGGGGAGAAGAGGGAGAGGGAGAGGGAGAGGGAGAGGGAGAGGGAGAGGGAGGGAGAGGGAGAGGGTGAGGATGAGGGTGAGAGAGGAGAGGGAGAGGAAGAGGGAGAGGGAGAGGGAGAGGGAGAAGGTGAGGATGAGAGAGGGGGAGGAGAGGGAGAGGGAGAGGGAGAGAGAGAGGGAGAGGGTGAGAGTAAAAGTGAAGGTGAGGGAGAGGGAGGAAGAGGGTGAGGATGAGGGTGAGAGAAGGAAAGAGAGAGGGAGAGGGTGAGAGAAGGGGAGGGAGAGGGTGAGGGTGAGGGTAAAAGTGAGGGAGAGGGAGAGGGAGAAGGTGATGGTGAGAGACGGGGAGGAGAGAAAGAGGGAGAGGGAGAGGGTGAGGGAGAGAGAGGGCGAGGGTGAGGGTGAGAGAAAGAGAGGGAGAGGGAGAAAGAAAGGGAGAGGGAGAGGGAGAGGGAGAAAGAGAGGAAGAGGGTGAGGGTGAGGGAGGGAGAGGGAGAGGGAGAGAGAAACACTGATTTGTTGCCTCCACTATGCACCCCATCTGGGCTCAAACCCACAACCCGGGGATGTGCCCTGACCAGAAACTGAATCCGCAACCCTCTTGTGCACAGGACGATGCTCCCGCCGCCTGAGCCGCACCCGCCGGGGTAGATAACTGTTTTCGTTCGAGAAGACATTTTCTCTTAAACCTTTTTTTGGCTGTTCCTCGTGGCTGCTTCTTCCATCTCCCATCGCTCATCTACTAAAGCGGACTCTATACATCTCCGTCCTGTTTAAAATAAACCTTTGCTCTCGTTCTGTAAACATTTTACCGTTGGCCTCTTTGTAGCCATAAACTCACTTCTAAATAGCAGTGTTCTCTAAAAGGACAATTTCCATTTGGCAAAAGTGTCAACAACATTTCAGATGTCGCTCTCCACGCGGCCATTTATTTATAGACGCACATTGCACCTGCCGGCGGGGCCGCCAAACCGGAGGAGAATAAAGAGCCAGCCAGCCTCCACGGGGGCCAGAGCGGTTGGCTGGGACAGTGCGTTGGTTTCGCCATCAGGACACTGAGTGGCATAATTCTGCTCCTGTCGTTGAGTGGCCATCTACAAGGCAGGTGGCCGTCGTGATTGCCCAAGACTGCGGGCAAGGTACACGGAGGTCTTCGCTCTCCCACATAGAGCAGCCACTCAGAGACGCTCTCTGTGCTGTCGGTGTGCATGCCTTTCAGAGGATCCCTTTATAGTTAACCCAGAGTCGGCCTCACGTTTCTACTCGCCTGTGCCCCGTGAGGGGGTGGCCAGGCGCTGTTTCCGTAGTCCCCCGGCCGGTTTTAATGACAGCAGTTTTCTCATTCCCAGAAGTGGGCGGCGTTATGGACTAGAATTCTCATCCACAGAGGACCGTGAAACGCCAGTGAGGAGACCTGTGGTCATGCTCGCGGGGAGGGGATGACCCTTGCAATCCATCACAGCGTGGCCGACGCTAATGGGGCCTGCCCACATGCCGCCCGCCCCGGGGCTCCTTTCTCCAGCTCTAGTTCTTTTTTTTTTTTTTTTTTAATTTACCATGTCGGGAACACTCTCAGCCTGGGGAGAGCGTTGCGGGTCGTTGTGAGTCTCAGGGTGCTGAAGCGAGAGCTGCAAGGGGGCCACTCCTATTCTGGGGACAAACGCCTGCAGCCTGCTCCCACAGCCCTCGGAGCACGTCGACTGGAGCTCGGTGTCTGAGGGCTTAGTCCAGCGGCCAGGGAAGGCGGATGCTGGGGACTTGGAGGCGAATACTAAAGAACGGGGAGTGGGACCTCAGGCAGGCAAGGGGGAGTGCATGGAGTAAAAGGGGGCTCTTGCTCTTTCCTGTCTGGGGACACACTGTGCCTGCCTGCCCCCTGCATGTCAGGGGCTGCAGATCAAAGGTCACATAAACACAAGGACCGCTGACCAGCTGCCTGACTTCAGCAGCGCTCCGCAGTCAGAGCGGCATTTCCTGTGGCTTCATTACTGTACTCACCCCAATTCTCCCCATCATGGGGAGCTTGCCGTGTCGTGATTGCGTTCCATAGTGATTGTACAATTGGAATCAGCAATCCGGGGTCTACACCGATTCGTTCATCTCAGTGAAATGCAGCTCTGACTAATTCATGGAGGCATCTAGCTCTAGCCCTCTATGGACTATACTCGTGCTCTGCTCTCTCAACTTCCCATCACCACATTAAATGCTTAGAGGTCAGACTACTGTGGCATGAATCCCTACGTAGGTGCTGTAAATGCCTAGCAGTTGAATGTGAATATAAAAAAACAGTACATCTTCCAGCCGCTTTATTCTGTTAATAAGAAACTAATAGAAATGGTCTTGTTAAACTCGATTGTTTAACCTTAGGTGACATGCATGAATCTGTCTAGCCATATACGCTTTTATAGATGAAGGGGGAGCTCTGGGAATAGGTCCCAGAGGATCTGTTATTATTATCTGGATTCTTGTTTGCATCCAGTGAGTGAGTCGAGAGGTCAGGGAACTGGGCTTTGGACCTTTGAAATAGAGACGGTAGGTGAAATCACCAGAAGTTAACTATGATTAGAGCATTTTTACCAGGAGTTGATTCTACCGCTTTCAAAACCACTTTCCTTGCTCATCCATGAGAAGCAGCTCTTCATCGATTAAAGATTTATCATGAGATGTAGCAGTTCGGGCCCTTCCTCAGGCCCCTCTTCCACTACGTCTGCAATTACTCCCCGCACTGAGGTCCTGACCCCTCAAAGTCACGTCTGTGTCTCACCAGCAAGCTATTTCCAAGAAAATGTGAGGGGAGATATAAAACACAAGGAAGACATTTCCAGCTGACCAATAGGAGGTTAAAATAGAAGAAAACAGGGAGGAAAGGGAATATCTACAAAAAAAATTATTCTCTGCTAATGAGCTCCAGGTTTGACTAGAGGGATTTACCAAAGTAAAAGTACAGATTCCAATGATAAAAATAAAATGGCTTCCATCTATACTAATAAAGCATCACTGGGTCTCGCATAAAATATTGTCACATGATGGCTGCCACGAAAATGGCTGCCATAAAGATGACCACCACAAAGATGGCCACACACACAGCAGAGGCGGGGCCCAGCGGCTGCTCTGCTTGGTGGAGCCTGGGGGGTCCCATGGCTCTGCGCAGTGTGGAGAAGGCCGGTCCTGGTGTCTCTTCTGCCTCATGTGGAGGAAGTGGTTTCCAGCAGAGGAGGCAGGTCACACCAGGGAGGGCAGTTGGGGGTGATCAGGCCTGCAGAGGAGGATTTAGGCATCAATCAGGCTAGCAGGGGAGCAAATAGGGGGCAATCAGGGTGACAGGCAGAAGCAGCAGGGGCAATCAGGCAGGCAGGCAGGCAAGCAGTTAGGAGCCAGCAAGATCGGGCCTAAACTAACAGTCAGATATTCCCTGAGGGTTCCCAGATTGCAAAGGGTGCATGCCAGGCTGAGGGATAACCTCCTGTGCAGGAATTTCATGCACTGGGCCTCTAGTCCCAAAAGCCAGGTGGCATCGTGACCTAAACGACTGGACAGATGACCAAATAGTAGGCTAGGGAGCTGAGGGAGTGTGAGCTGTGGGCCCTGGCCAGCCAGGGCACGGTAGAACTCTGGGTCTTATGCAATTGGGGGCATGGCCAGCCTTCAAACTGGGCCCTGACCGGAGGGAGAAAGAAGTCCCATTCCTCACAGCATGCCAGCCAGGAATCCCATTTACCTATACCCCACACCTTCCCTGGGCAGGGCAGTTGGGGATGACTGGGCTGGCAGGGGAAGGCAGTTGGGGGCAATTGGGCTGGCAGGGGAGCAGTTAGGCATCAATCAGGCCAGCAGGAGAGTGGTTAGGGGGCAATCAGGCTGGCAGGTGGAAGTGGTTAGGGGCAATCAGGCAGGCAGACAGGCAAGTGGTTAGGAGCCAGCAGTCCCAGATTGTGAGAGAGATGTCTGACTGCTGGTTGAGACCCAAGCCCCAAGGGCCTAAACCAGCAATAAGACAATGGGTTATAACAAGAAATATTTTGAGCATGGAATGAAATTCAGGCAGTTGGATATCCCCTAGGGGTCCCAGATGAGAGAAGGTGCAGGCTGGGCTGAGGTACACCCCCCCCAACACAGTGCACAAATTTCATGCACCAGGCCTCTAGTCCTACCTAATAAATGAGTAATGAGCAAATTGACCATCACTCTAACACACAAGATGGTCATGCTCAAGTGGTCAAAGATGACTACCCTCATGTGGGCATAAGATGGCTGCCAAAAGATGGCTGGCAGGGGAGAGCAGTGGTGAGTGATCAGTCCAGCAAGGAGGGTAGTTGGGAGGAACCAGGCCTGCAGGGGAGGGCAGTTGTGGGTGATAAAACCTGCAGGGGAGGGCAGTTGTGGGGAACCAGGCTTGCAAGGGAGGGCAATTGCAGGGGACCAAACCTGCAGGGGATGACAATTGGTGACAACCAGGTCAGCAGGGGAGGGCCATTAGAGGCAGCCAGGTTTGCAAGGGAGGGCAGTCAAGGGTTACTGGGCCCACAGAGGAGGGCAGTTAGGAGTGACCAGGCTGGCAGAGGAGGGCAGTTATGGGCGATCAGGCCAGCAGGGGAGCAGTTAGGCATTAATCAGACTAGCAAGGGAGTGGTTAAGGGGTGATCAAGCTGGCAGACAGGTGAGTGTTTAGGAGCCAGCAGTCCTGGATTGTGAGAGGAGTCCCAGGTTGGAGAGGGTGCAGGCTGGGCTGAGGGACACTCCTCCCATGCACGAATTTCGTGCACCAGGCCTCTAGCACTGTAATAAAAGTGTTGGCTGGAATGTAGTTATCTCCAGGCTCGGTTGTGGAAGGATCCATTTCTAACCTCCCGTGGTTATGGTGAAGATTCCATTCTTGCTGGGCTGTGGGACTGTGAGCCTCAGTTCCTTATTGGCTCTTGGCCAGGAGCCTTCCTAAGTTTCTTGTCAAGCAAACAGCAGCTTGCCTCCACAAACTATGTGAGCTGGTAAGACAATAGGTTCTAACAAGACAAAATAGTCAATATTTTATGACCTGATCATGAAGCAGCATCACATCCTCTGAGGAACTAAATCTATAGCTATGATCTCCAGGTGACAAGCAGGTCACTAGGTTCAGCTCGTAGTCAAAAGCAGCGGATTGCAGAAGGGCATAAGTATCAAAAGGTGGGGATCATTACGGGAGATCGTAATAGTCTGCCTACCACACAGGGCGTAATTCTTGTTTTAGCCATTCACTGTATCATGTACTGGAGTCACCGCTTCTGTGTGTGTTAATTCCATGTGCAAAGAACTCAAAGTGGCCAGGTGGCATTCTCAGATTTTAGTTTAATGGAGCCATCTTTTTATCTCTTTGTGGAATCATTATTCCCCTGGAAACTAAGATCTCTAACCAGCAGAAATCTTTTGAGCATGGGATGAAATTCAGCCAGCTGAAATACCTATTTCAGTAAGAATCACTGCTCCTTTCATGGAAGAAGTGTAATTAACCTGCTGTCATACAGCTGTCTGGTCACCCTGTGGAATACTGTTATACCGGGGCTCACAGTTTGTCTCTACTGTTGGCAGGTCAGGCACTCGGCATTGATAGAGTGTGAACAGCCTTGTTAAGTGGACACCCATGTGTCTCTTCCAACCCTTCATTTTAGAACAGGGAACATGACCATATGATGGCTTGGGTACCCACTGTAGTAGGGTGAGTAAACATCTACATTAATCACCGGCTCTCATAAGCAACCCTGTGTTTTTTTTTTTTAAGTGGATCACTGTGCTATTTTATGTCCCCAATGATGTCTGGTAGCTCAGAGCTAGTGTCTTGTAATCCCTGATGTGTGGGATTATTTCTTTCCCTGGAGCACAGATACCCTGGGAAATGGCTGCAAGGTCTTTTGGAAAAGGCGAAATGGATAATTTACAATAGACATGTTTGGCAGTGTAGCTATGTCCTTCCTCAAGGGGGTTAAGCCTCTTCTTCCTTTAAGGTGGTGCTCAAAGTCTGTAAACCACTCATGTCGGGGAATTGGGCAAGGACCTCACCTCTACTGCAACCATGCAAGTCAGGCCTCTAGTCACTGGGCCCAAAGGTTTCACTTGTACAAATCAAGTAACCTTGATACTAGTGATAGGGATAGAATCATTTAGCCATAGACAAAGACCTCTACCAGTCAAACTATGTGACTAATACTCCATCCCTGCTATCCATTATGGTATCCATGCCCATTATGGCAATTAAGCACCAGCAGCAATTAATTACATCACGTGGTTCCTATCACATCAATACTCCACCATCCCTGTTGTTTTCTGGGAGTCTGTTCCACTCAAAACCTCTCGCACTGTCATTCTGGACATGCAAATAATAGACATTAAAGCATCTTTCAAGGTTGCTTGTTTGTCTGGAAGGCTGCAGCTAGAGGACGGGAGACACACTCATTAATCATCTCATTCTGAAGCACTGGCGTGAGTGGAAAATTGTGCGATGTTCGTGAAGTTATGCACATGAAACCTTAAAAGTGGGAGCTCATGAAGAGCTCTGAAGATGTGCCACCATGAATGAAGTCATCACGTCTGATTCCAGGGCCTCCTAAGAATAAAGGCGTCCGTGTGCCTTCCAAGTAATTTGTGAGGTCCTGTCCTTGGCGAACTCCCACTTGAAACCATAAAGGGAGAGGATTCTATGAAATGTTTCCCAGATTTGAATGGAAACAGTGACACTTGTGTCACATTGTCAACAGACAGTCCCAAGCAGCCTCTTTCTTCCCCATCCCTGACATGGCTTTTCAGCCGCCCTAACTCCTAAAAGTCTAGGCATCCTTAGAAACACTCCACAACAGGGTGTTGAATTCAACCACCATTTTTGAGTGCTCTGTGTCAGACATTATACTAATATACTAAGGGGAAAGATTATGATGATCTCTGAACGCATAATAATTTGGCCACTCAGTGCATATCCTATATAATAAAAGGCTAATATGCATATTGTCCCCTTGACCAGGAGTTCAACCAGTAGGCAAGCCAGCCAACCGCCCACGTCCCCTCCCCCTGGCCAGGCTGGCTGGACCCCACCCATGCACAAATTCATGCATTGGGCCTCTAATATGTCTCAGATAGATAGGTAGGTAGGTAGATAGATAGATAGATAGATAGATAGATAGATAGATAGATAGATAAAATGGCCTGATTATTATGCATTCAGAGATCATAATAATCTGGTCACTCAGTGTATATGGGAATGCAAGGATGAATAAGTTCTATTTTTTCAAGATCTGATAGACTAGGAGGGGGGCAATATGGCAACAAAAAGCAGCGTTTATTTGAAGGATACTTTGATAATGGTATAATTCAAGGTAAGAGTGAGGAACAATGGATTTTTTGTGAGTGAGCAAGATAAAGTTTATTCTAAGAAAAAAAGGATGTGAAAAGGCATACTTCCAAAAGAGGAAGCATTTAGAAGGAATTCAAGGGGATTTGTATGGCTGGGAATGAGGATTTCAGAGAGACAAAGGAGAGATTAAGTTGGAAAAGCAGGCAGAAGCAATGTCAGGAGGAACATGTATACAAGAGTTCTCACTGTCTTCTGTGGAACACTGAAACCCATAAAGAGCCGTAAGCCCTGGAGACTTGGTTTATATAAAACTCACTCCCGGCCCCAGCTGGTTTGGCTCAGTGGATAGAGTGTAGGCCTATGGATTGAAGGTTCCCAGGTTTGATCCCAGTCAAGGTCACATGCCAAAGTTGAGGACTCAGTCCCCAGTGTGGGGTGTGCAGGAGGCAGCCGACCCATAATTCTCTCTCATCACTGGTGTTTCAATCTCTCTTTCCCTCTGCCTTCCTCTCTGAAATCAAGAAAAATACGTTTAAAAAAAAATCACTCCTAGAGCAATATCGTGGAGGAAATGGAATGGGACAAGGTCAGAGGTAGAAAGGTACTGGTATGTTAGAGGCAATTGCCATAGTCTAGGTATAAATCACATAAATGCTGTGGTAATTGAAGGGGAGGAAGTGGTTTCAAAAGGAGGTTCCACATAATTTAGTGATTGATGGATGGGACCTGAAGATGTGGAGCAAGGGAGGGTCCACCTTAACCTTCCAAGTAAGTTCTGGCTTGGTTGACCAGACAGCTAGGGAAAGGCCACTAGCTAAAATAGAAGTTCAAACTAGTGTGTTCTATGTAAGAACTAAATTCTGGAGAAATATATTGATCCATTTTATTGCTTTGAAATAGAACTGTTTCTAAAAATTATAAAATGTACAAAAATGTTCCTTATCTCCATGTTACATAAAAAGAACAGACTTTAACGATGTCAAAGTAGGAAATGTAATATATGTGCAAATTTAGATGTTCAACATGACCTTTCATGTCTGTCAATTAGAAACCCTTTTAAATAGTATGCTGAGAATGTCAGAAAATGTAGGCAAAGGTGTAAGATATATGGACTGTAATCTGAGCCATTCACTTTACACAAGTCAAAGCATATTATATTCTCTCTCAGTCTTTCTCTCATTCTCATTTGTTCTCTCTCTCCTTCAATTTGTAAATTTTGAGCTCACAGTCTAGATCTTCATCATACCGTTTTCTTGCCACAATAACTCATATATTTCTGCTTATAAGTATAGTGCGTGGATAAAATAATCACTTAATTAAATGAAGATAACTGTACTATCTTAATGTTGTTACCTTAAAATAATAATTACAGCAATAGATTAGAGTCAGGAGACCTAGGTCGTGGATTCAGTTCTGTTACCTTGGCAGGTGACCTAATTCTCTTTTAGCTTCAGTCACCTTGTCTGGATGATTGATTACTTCCACTGTGGCATTTACATGACTGTATTTTAATGAGTTTATATATAGGATAAGGGTAGGGGACAGGGTAAACAATGTCTCCTAATCATTTTTGTATTCCTGACAATTAATCTGCTGCAGGCAGTTAGACAGACACGAGCAGAGCCAGGTACAGAGGTCAGCAGGTTGGAAAGCTTTGGGTGCCTAGCAATGGACAATCGATTGCCCCCAGGGTGACCTTTCCTCCCCTAGCATATCACTGGTCTTGAGGTTAGGACCTCCTGACCTTTCCTCCATAGAGATATCCTCTAGGCCTCAGTTGTATTCAGCTCCAGGCCCAGATAAGTACCAAAACCAGCCAAGGCTGATGTCAGGTCCCACTGTATTGAATAATGACCTCCTACCCTGCTGCCTGACCATCAATCAGTGGAGACCACAACTCTGCAAAGGCACACCTGGAAAACTGCTGAGTATTCTACTGAGACTTTCCCCTGGGACCTCCACCTTTCAAGCCCTCAGGACGGAGGACCTAGTGTGCTCTCTCCCTCAAGGAATCACATCCTTGCCTTTCCCTTCGCTCTCCATTTCCTTTCTCCTTCCCCCTCTCACTCTCCAGGCCCATTACCTTTTACCATGTTACTTACCATTAGCTTCCTCACTCCCAAGCTCCAGGGGCCCTTCCTTTACCTCTCAAACTTGTTTGTACGCCCATTTCTTCTAGGAATTACCCTTTCCACCTCTGTGATTTACCCGATAAATGTTCTCCTGCAGTTTGGGGCTTGCTCTGAATTCTTTCCTAGCAGAACCCAAGTCCCAAGCTTGCTGAGCCCAGGCTTGGTCTGACCCCTATGGTCAGACACCCGGTGCCCTTCCCGCCGCCTCCCAACAAGTCCAGTGCTAAGCAGGTGGCGAATGAATGCCGAATGGATAATAATGGGAAGATTAAATATTCGCTTCAGTATCAGGAGTGTGAAGGGAAGTTCAAGTCTGGGAAATGGGGCCAAAACCATCCCTAGACCAAAAACGGGGTTTTGAAAAAGAGCAATCATAAATCAGTGGCAAAGGCGGGGGCAGTTAAGGACGCCCCAACACCAGTAGAGCAACCCAGTGCAGGCCGAGAGGCAACAGGAGCTGACTCCTCAGCGAAAGTGGTGTGCGTGCGGCCTGATGGGTTTGGAAACGTGGCGTGAGACCTACTGAAAACATGGCGGTTCACTGCTTCTGGGTCCTTCCCACGTGGTTGGAGCTGGAGGTGGTGGTGATGGTGTTTGTAAGTGTTTGGTAGTTAAGGAATCGGATTAGGCTGTTTTTCTTTTAAAAAAATTTTTTTTTAATGAGAGGATTTTTATTGATTATTTTTTAATTTTATTCTTGAGATTGTTACAGATGCCCCCCCTTTTTTTGCCCCAGTGTCCCCCTTCACTCAGTTCCCCCAAAACCCCAGCCTTCACCAGCCTATTGTCTGTGTCCATGGGCAACGCCTATGTGCATACAAGTTTGTTTTTTTTCCAATTTTAAACTCTTCAAAATCAGAACAGGCCTGTGATTAAAAGTCTACCCAGGCTTCTACCAATGCTTGTCAGAGCGTGTCCTCAGAAGGGGGCCTGGCAGAGGCGTGAGGATCTCCCCAGCTCTGTTGGCTGAGTCCCGACCCCCGGGCAGAGGAGAGGGGAAGACAGATGGGAACCCTTTTCTAATTTGCATAAAGGTGCATATGTCCTGAAGCTAATGGTACAAAAAATGCATCCAAAGAGCAGTAACAAACCACCGGGGTGAATTCCGACTACACACGGTATTCCAGGTTTCTCTAAGGAGTATTTTTGTTATTTACCATCTGGCAAGCTCCACAGACTAATGATGGAGAGGATAATGAATTGTTTCCAGTAACTTCATGCATAGCCCCTATGTTATAATTTAGCACTGAATACATTTCTTGAAGGATCCACAGAGAAATGAGAAATCATAGGTATACATCGACCTGCTACTGTGGGATATTAGTCCTTGATCTCTGTAAGAAAACTTCCCCTAATTTCCATACCTTAGAGACATAATGAATAAGTGACTGATTAAATTATTTCATAATGAATTTATACACTTCCTGAAAAATTAGCTGGGTTAACATGTTAGATGCCATGGAATAAGTGATGTTTTAGAGTCTTTGTGGTGGGGGTTTGATTTTAAACATTGTTCTCTTGGGTGTCTCATCTGTATCTATTTTTCTCTGTCTTCTATTTTAATGTAAAAAATAGGATGTATTGAACCAGGCAGATAAATCAACTGACACATTGGCTCTCAAATGTATAAGCCCCTTGTGACTCGGAGGTGGTGAGATGGTCAAGATGCTCTAAAACGTATTTGTTGCATTTCTGCTCCTACTAAAGTGGGGAATATTTGACCCAGGAAAATCCTAGCACCACGTGGTCTACTTGGTCTGCTTCCATTTCCTGCGGAGTGCTCTCCTGTGTCTCCTGCTGGAAGGTTCCATGAGCAGAGTGGGAAGAGATGGGGTCCCTTGTTTCCTAGCTGACTGCATGTGGGACAGCTGTAATTCTCAGAAACATATCCTGATTTTGAACTGAAAGCCTGCCTTACTGAGGATCTGTATTCCGAAAAAAAATTTGAAGCAATATTCTGAAAAAAACACACACAACAAATTAGCATTTTCTTAGGTGAAAACAATTCTAACTGGAATTTTGTTTCTTCCAAATATTAGTTCCAGGTCTGTCGACCCTTCAGAGCACCATCTGGTTTCATGGAAATCCACTGTTTCTCTTCCTCCTCCCCTTTCTTAGTTGTGCAAAGAGCCCCTTAAAAGACATGTGTGAGTTCCAGCCCCAACCCTTCCCATCTGTGTGCCTCTGTTATGCAACCTTGTCCCTCGGTTTACTTATTACATGTAAAGTGTGAATATATCACAAATATTTATAGAGCACCTCCCATGGACCACAGAGTCTCCTAGGTAGTTGAGAAACATCAGTGAAAAAAGACAAAATGCTTTGCTTGCATGAAGATTATGTTCAGTCTTATGATGGTTCCTGGCACATAGGACATGCTAAATGATATCATTGATGTGTTTATATGTTTGTGTCTAATTGTGTATGAATAGTCTGCTGACTACCTTATTCAAATATATCAGACACGCTGATATATTGAAAACATCCGGGTTAGCACCTTCTTGAAACGGGGTGAGTAATTTTCTTACGGTGGCACACAGTTGCTCTAGGAGCTTGGTTAGCGTTGCTCTGTGAGGGCGGAGGTTCGCTGTGTGGTTTGTAGTGACACGAGGTGCTGTTATTTGTAAACTAGAGCCCCGATACATGAAAATTCATGCACTGGAAGGGGGGGAGGGTCCCTCAGCCCGGCCTTCCCCCCATCACAGTCTGGGAGCCTTTAGAGGCGATCAGGGCAAGGCATTGCCCCATCACACCTCTGCTGCTGACACTGCCAGCAGCGCAAGCCTCAGCCGGCCCTGGTTACCTGAGCCTCAGGCGGCCCTGAGCAGCTGGGGGGCTGAGAGGACTGGGGGCCACCATCTTGTGTCTGTGGTCACAGCCATCTTTGAGGATGTGGCAGTCAATTAGCATATCCTCTCCTTACTGGTTGTGGGTGTTGCCATCTTTGAGGGTGGGACAGTCAATTAGCATTTTCTCCCCTTATTGGCTGTGGGTGCAGCCATCTTTGTAACAGCATGAGAAATGATTAGCATATTCCCTCTTTATTAGATAGGATGTGGAACCTCCTCGGTGTGCAGAGCACAGCACTACAGAGAGGACCAGGCCTGCTCTGCGAGGACCCCTATGGGGTGTGTCTTGACTTGGCCTCTCCTCTGCCCTTTCTCCTGCCTGCAGCCCCAGCCCCGATGAAGCCGATGTGCCCCGGCTCTTCCGCTGGGCGTTCAAATCTCAGCAACCTGACAAGCTCCATGAAGCTGCCGTTGGTAGCTTAAGCATAGCCATGATGAGGGTATTTACACCACAGAAATTGGCCAAACCTACACATCAACATGTGTCTGTTTGTTTGTTTGAGAAGCTCTTTATTTTGCCTTCGATTTTAAATGATAGCTTTGCTGGATAGAGTAGTCTTAGAATCAGGTCCTTGCTTTTTCATCATGTTGAGCACTTTGTGCCAATCCCTTCCGGCTTGAAGTGTTTCTTGAGAAACCAGTTGACACCCTATAGGAACTCCTTCATAGGTAACTGTCTCTCTCTGGCTGCCTTTAAGAGTCTTTCTAGCCCTAGCTGGTTTGGATCAGTGGCTAGAGCATTGGCCTGCAGACTGAAGAGTCTCAGGTTCGATTATGATTCACTTTGTATTTAAGCCAGCTCACCAGCACACGGCTCCGACCCACAAACGCCGGCCCTGTGACTCCTGGCGGTGTTTTTTGTTGCCAGTGGAGCCTGGCTTGAATCTTTGATGATAATTAGACTCTGGGCTGACACATGTTCCACTCTACTTTCCATCTAGGATACTGGCATTTTAAGACAGATTTTATAGATATCGATACAGATATAGATATAGATATAGATATGGATATGGATATGGATATGGATATGGATATAGATATATTTAAGACAAAACAATTCTTAAAGCCGATTAAGAAACAAGCTATGATGGTGAGAGAGCATTCTCCAAAACTTTCCTGAGGATGTTACAGAAAACCAGAGAAGAACCAAGCAATACTTAGAGAGATGGGGTTACATGTATTATGCACGGGTCTAGAGGAAAATGTCTCTCAAATTCCAGGCTCCAACATGGAGGAACTTTCCTTATTTATATGTTTTTACCTTCTTTGTCTCCCAGGCCCTTTTGCAAGTTCTTAAAGAGCCCCTATGTGCTGGGGCCTTAAGCCCTCAACCACAGGCCTGGCCTGGTGCCAGCACTGATCATTTCGTCTGAGGAAGGTCTATTGGCATCTCTGAAGTGGAAGTAGTCTTATTTTCCTTATTATTTAAGCAAGCAAGCATTTCAGAAGCCAAAATAGCAGGGTTAAAATTTCAAACAGCAGTTTTTATGTAAGATGGATGCTTCAAGGATGGGAATCTTTTTTTTTTTTTTTGTCTTTTTTTTTTTTTTGTCTTTTTTTTTTTTTGTCGCTGATGTGTCTCAGCCTCATAGAAGAAGGTGTGGTACATGGAAGGTGTTGCATGCATGTTTGTGGAACAAATGGATGATTTACTAGCAAGGACTCAGCTGAAGCACCAGGCGGACAAATCACTGAGGTCCTGCCGCCAGGAGGGGGGGCGGCTGGAATTCAGACATGGGGCGGGCTGTAAGTTTGCTTGTTTTGTTCTGCTCATCAGCACCCAAGGAGTTAAAACAGCGGGCCTGTGATTTGTCCACACTCCATCCAGTGTGACACTCTGGGGACAAGAAAAGAAGGCAGGGGACCCCATGCAAACTCCTGTCAAGGAGAACTTAGAACATGCGAAGAACAGTGTTCCCCCCGGGGTAGAGCTGGCTATCTAGTATTCCCAGAGGCTCCTCCAAGGCTGCCTCTGAGGCAGTGGTCGGCAAACTCGTGAGTCAACAGAGCCAAACATCAACAGTACAACGATTGAAATGTCTTTGGAGAGCCAAATTTTTTAAACTTAAACTTATTCTAACACCACTTCTTCAAAATAGACTCGCCCAGGCCGTGGTATGTTGTGGAAGAGCCACCCTCAAGGGGCCAAAGGGCCGCATGTGGCTCGCGAGCCTCGGTTTGCCAACCACCGCTCTAAGGCATGCGAAGCCCTGGAAAACGTTTGCTGAGTATGGGGGTGTGGGGTTCTGTGTCTAGAACAACTCGGTTAGTCATGTACCACACAGCCAATGAAAGCGTGGGGTACAGTGATAGGTGATGCCCCTTCAGAGGAAAAAACAGAGAACGGCTCTTCAGTGTCTGTTTTCTGATCCGACTACGTGGCGATTCTTTGTGGCGTCCAGGCAGCAGTCCTTTTTGTGCAGGTCCAAGAGCCACACTCACTCTTCGTGCTCTTTCTGGTCAAATGGCCCCTTTCTGGCTGACTCTGTGCTTCCCACACCAGAGACAAGGTAGCGCTAAGCAGTGTTACGTCTCATAGATCTCCACACCTTATTTGTATGGAAGGGGCTCTGTTTAATGGTCTTTTTTATAGTCATTACTTTACAGTATGGACCTGTTTATCCTTTTAGAATAGTAATGGAGATTCTGGATCTCCTCCCTTCTAAATCAGGTGTCTTTATTTATTCAAAGGCAGAGGCACTTCTCCCACCCCTTTCCAGTGGGCGGTGATTTGCATTTACATTTTCAATGTTGCTCTGGAAACAGGGCAATTAGTTATCCACCAGGGCCTGCCACTGTCACTTACTGGAGAAGAAACAGTGATGGTGAGCTGCTGCTTTTGTGGATCTGAGATAAGCTGTCCTCCCAAAGACAGCAAGATAAGAGGAATCACTGTACATTGTCATGTTGACCTCCTGCTCCTCCTCACAGCTGTGCAGGGAGAGAAAACCATCCCTGTTTGCAGGCAAGGTGATGAAGGAGCCAGGGAGTCTTGGGAAGGCCTGGTGAACTGGGAATCATCCTGTTCTAACCCATGCCCTTGTCCGACAGGGGGCGCCCTGCTGACAGCTGATCCTGCCCCTGCAGGGTGAAGTCCTTGCTAACCACCTGACTATAATTCCAGACCCGTCTATCCTCAAGGACCCCACATGATTTCTCGGTCCAGTAAGGTACTGTGAGCAATTTTCACACGTGTGTTTTCGGGACCTGACTTTTACTCTCGAAAGCTACTGTTCTGTGGGGGTAGGAATACCTAGGACAGTGGTCGGCAAACTGATCAGTCCAACAGAGCCAAATATCAACAGGACAAGGATTGAAATTTCTTTTGAGAGCCAAATGTTTTAAACTTGAACTTCTTCTGCCGAGACCGGTTTGGCTCAGTGGATAGAGCGTCGGACTGCGGACTGAAGGGTCCCGGGTTCGATTCCGGCAAGGGCATGTACCTTGGCTGCGGGCCAGTTTACCGACCACAGACCCAGGACAGTTCATTTGCTCCCAGATGATTCGAGGAAAGGGCTGGTTCATGCTAGAAGCTGAGAGAAATGATTTTTACTTCAGATGTTGAATAATTTGAGAAATGACTCTCTACTCTCTTCTCACCTGCGTTAATTCTGTTCGAGAATTAATCAAGAGGTAGCCAAGAGTCAGTTTCCATTGTATTTTAGAAAATTACTAAAAGTGGTGAATTTCTTATTTATTTAATTACCACCTAATTAACTAGAAAAATATATGCGGAATGACCTCCACCTTGACCACTACCTGTGAAGCCCAGCTTATGGTCCAGGCCTCATGCAAGAGCTGGTACCCCGCCTCCCTTTTTATTTGAAAAGTCCGCTAACTCTGAGACTGACCGAGAACCAAGCATCGCTCTCATTCCTATTTTCTTAACTCTCCACTTGTTCTCCCCTTCCATGTCAGGAAATACCAAATGTTCTCTGTTTATCCCGACTTTCAACAAAGGCAGATGTGGTCTCACAGACTTCATCCTCAGAGCCAATGTGTGAGGGCCACAGAACTGCTGGCGTTAGTCTTGTGTCTGCTGTTTTTATTCTTAAAGAAAAGTTCATTGTAATCATTAGCAATTAAAAATAATAAAAGCAGTACTATAATTGAAAAATGTAATTATAAGAGAATTTAAGGTAAGTCACCGATAGTGTTTGCATATGTAAAATAAAGGGCAGGATAGGGAGGAATTATTGAAATAATCAAGGAATTTTTTTTAAAATGACATAATTATTTCAACGTTTTCCTAGTAAAACAGACATGTTGGTATTTTTAACTTGCAAAACACCCCCCATTTTCCACTTGTAAGCCTGCGTGCAATGATATGTGATAAGATGAACTAAGGGAGAAAGAACGCCTTGCCTGGGGCCTGGAATTGAGAAAATGCTAAATAAATGTCGATACCAGAATTCTGGCCTTTGACTTCTGCTGGTCTGGCGAAAGATGAAATCCTAAAAATGTATGATGTGTGTGCTGCCTTGCCTGATTTTTCTTTTATTCTTATTCACGTGGTGCTATAGGGCGAAAATGACAAGGGTACTGAAGCCTGCTATTATTTGCATGGCTGTTGTGGTTTTATCAGCAGCATGGGTTGCTGACTCATTGGCGGACCTCTGGCCTGCATGCCGGCCCTGGATTCTGCCTCAGTAGATGGAGCTCGTCGCCATCAATTTTGCTTCCCAGGCCTGCGGGGCTGAGTTAGTGAAGTCACGGCCCGTGGAGTGTGGAAAGTTGTTCAGAATCTGATGTAAGGCTAGAGAAACCCACGCCAAAGAGATTTATTACTGCACCGATGTGGGAACCCCTTTCACGCCCCGACTGATTCAAGGTCCCCGGTTCAGGGTTCAGGTTTCTGGAGAAGGCCGTACACAAATCAATAGAGACTTAGAAAAACATTAATTTGGAAATGGGGGCCAGGCAGTAGTCCAACTCTAGTGGCAGAACTACTGCTCACTCTGGCTTTACCATCCCTTTTATTGAGATTAAGATTATAGGATACACCCTTATCCCCTAGGCAGGAAACACCAATAAAAGCCCATCAGTGAATCTACTAGGACTAATAGGTGGGGGCTGCTCCAACCACCAACATCTAGTCATTAGCTCCGACTCTTCAGAGCAATTAAGGTGGACCAGCCCTCCAGACTCCCTGTCCATAGCTCTCCAGCATTAAAACAATGATCGGCTTCCAGCACACTGAAGCTATTTTTGTTATTCCCTTCTCACCTGCGTTAATTCTGTTCAAGAATTAATAGGTAGCCAAGATGCAGTTTCCATAGCATTTTAGAAATTACTAGAAGTGGTGAATTTATCATTTATTTATTACTTCCACCCACAAACCCCACGGGGTGGGTTTCAATGAGGATGTGCTTTGTGCCAAAATGTAATCCTTTAAACTATACACTTATTAGAAAGTTAAAAAGCAGCCCAAGAAAGAAACACTCTGACCTTTCTATTTTGTCTGGATTATTAATGTAAATTGATGATGGTTTCCTGCACCAGGGATTTATTTGGCTTTAATTTTTGATAGTGTAAAGAGAGAAAACAGCTCTTCCTAAATTCTTTATCTTATTGTTTAAGGAGAGTGAGTGCTGCTCCATTCGATGGCTCCTGCAAATCCATTAGTCTATTGTGAAATATATAATTATAGACTATTAGGAAAATAAGAAATTTTTATGACACATATGCATTTTACAGCCTGCAATTAGTTTAGACTCTCTAATTAACATATGTTTTGCTTAATGGTGAGTGATTACAGATTATAATTTAATTGCGGATAATTCCAATTTCTCATCTGTTTTTTTTTTTTGTGTGTGTGTGTGTGTGTGAATCTTAGCATAAAAATTAGCATTTGTCAAGAGCAAGAAAAGAGTGTTTTTCTGTTTTGTTTTCATCCAGGTCCAAGAATTATTATGAAAATAGAGGTAATAAAATAGCTTTCCTTTGAGTAAATTGCTGAATATTTTTTACTATATATGTCCTGCTATCATATTTATGAATGTTGCTGTTTTTTTATGAGTTATTCATGAGTAATTTTTCACATAAAGAGATAATCAATAGCACAGAGAGCTACAGAAGCTGTTGTGGGTTGCATTAATTGAATACCATTTTTCTCCTGAGTAGTCATTCTGGACACTGGGATTTCATCAATCTACCCTAATTAGAAGAATATATTTGTATAATCAGGTTAGAGAACAAATTATACTTTTTAATGTACTGGTATCTGACCGTCTTTGAATAGTTCATATAAATGAGTTCATCATCAAATATTTTATATATCTATGTATAGAGGTACATGCACATATATATGTATATATAAAAAATGTTTGATGAACTCATAAAAGTTTTTCTATGTGAGGTTTTGCCACATCTCATGCATAAATTTCTGTGTTTAGAAAAAGCAGGCATTCATCGGCAAAGCACGAAGCATAAGAATCCATTTCTTCCTCTACATACATAGTAAACTGCCATCAAAGTACAAAGTAGAAGCTTTGAAATGCTCCTGATTGTTCTTTCTCTAAATCCAGCTGAGTGGGATTAATGAATTAATATTTCCAAAATCAGAATCTTTATTGAGGTTTATAAGCAAGGGAAAGATTTCTAGTAATTCCTTACAGCATCTTTCTTGGTATTCATGGTGTAATCTGCATTTTTGACACAATGGCATTGCTTAAAAAACACACACACACACAAATCCACACATTACAAAATATCAGTAGGTATAAGTAGGACTGTAATTAAGTTTGGGCTGTGTAGATGTTGACTGAAAGTAAGTGATGCCATAAAGCAGTTGTAAAATGGGGGGTGGATGTAGAATGATCTGCTATGGCTGTGCCCTATATAATAAAACCCCAATATGCAAATATTCCAGACAGCAGAATAACCGGAAGCTATGACATGCACTGACCATGAGGGAGCACACGATCAATGCAGGAGCTGCCCACTGGTGGTCAGAGTGCTCCCACTGGGGGAGCACCACTCAGGCAGAAACTGGGCTCATGGCTGGCGAGCACAGTGGCGGTGGTGGGAGCCTCTCCTGCCTCTGCTGCAGGCGGGCAGTAAAGAGCAAGGAGTCCTGGACTGTGAGAGGGATATCAGAATGGGCCTAAGCTGGCATTCAGACATCCCATGAGGGTTCCCGGACTGCAAGAGGGCACAAACCAGGCTGAAGGACCCTCCCTCCCCCCCTCAAGTGCATGAAACTTCGGGCACTGGGCCTCTGGTTTGAAATAAAAGTGGCCTAGATCAGTGTCTGCTTCTTCATTTGTTTTGATGCAATCCTAGTTGGCTAGATAAGTGGCATGCACTGAGTACTTTATTGTGGTAGGTGGGATAATGGCCCCAGAGATGTCCATAGGCCGGTCCTTCAAACCTGTGAATGTGCTACTCTACGAGCTCAGGAGATGGGACAGAGTTTAGGTAGTTTGAGATGAGGAGCTTATCCTGAATTCTCATGGTGGGCCTGGTGGAACCACGAGGGTTTTTAGAAACAGAAGAGGGAAACAGAGTCAGAGGGATACATGACTGGAGAAGAATGGCTGAAAGACAAGTGGTTGGAGCGAGAGAACGTGATTGGTTCCTAGATGCAGGAACATAGCTTCGCCCCCAGAAGAGTGCGCAGGGGAGCAAATATGGCGGGGATCTCCCTTTTCCACGCCCAGCACAGGAAGAGAGGTGAAACCGGTTCTGAATGGAGATGGCTGGGGATTGAGAAATGATGAAAGAATAGAAGAAAGCTGGGAGCCAGGTGGGAAGCTGTCTTCTCTCTCACGGAGAGACATGGAGCCTGAGCCCAGGAAGCTGTGTTTATTTATATCTCCAAAATACCAGGAAGTTACACCAAAAGTTAGGATCAAAGGAGATTATTTGCATTCTTAAATAGGCCGAGCATTCCTGGTGCTTGACTGGATTTATACCTCAATGCCCGCTCCCTGACACCTGGGCAAATGTGAAGGTCAAGCTGATAACACATCAGCCTTTTTGGTGAAGCGTGTTCCCAGGGCGTGTTCTCAGGGTGTAGGTCTGCCTGTCCCCTTGAGTTCAGCTGACAATAATTAAAGAAATGCCCATATGTCTTCCCAGGGGCCCTCTACACAGAAGCTACAAAAAGGAATGCAGCCCTGCCAACTCCCTGACTTTAGCCCTGATTTTCACACACTCAAGGTGAGGGTCTTATGGCTCTTCTATCTTGACTCAAATCTCCCTCCTCAGAGCTTGGGTTGCAATACACCAGGTTCCTGCAGACCAGAAGCCAGGAAGTTGAAGGGCACCTCCTTTGCTTCTCTTCTCTCAGAGATCACGGTATTCCATTTAAAGGCAGTGCTTTCAGATCATTTTTCCCAGGGTTCTGGTTGTCTACAGGGGCTCGGCCAAACCAAACTGCTTACTTCGCTATGATAGAAGCTTAGACTGAAAGTGACATCAGTGCTGTATCTGGAGGAGGTGCCTTCAAAATATGCCTGGCAATAAAGAGAGAAGAGAAAAAGAGCAGCATTTTATGTTTGTGTCTCTCCAAGTACATACTGTTGCAGGAAACCAGTCATTGCCTCACCAATAGAGATGTAAATAGAAAAAACAAGAAACCTGGTCAAACCTTAATGGCTCTCTTTACTCACTACTTAGGTGAGACATTGGTAGCTGAAGCAGCTGCCACTTTTAGTCTTATGTTAAGTCTGAACTATTCACATATTGTTTAGGTGACACATTGGTAATTGAAGAAGCTTCCACACTTTTAGTCTTATGTTAAGTCTCGCTGGTTGATTTCATTGTTGGAATTTCCTGACCTAAAGGACATGGATGTATCACTTAGCCCTAATAAAAGGGGCTAGAAAAGCCAGAGCTGGTGGTGTCCTCCCCCTAGAGGTGGACTCTCGCCTGGCCCCCATGATTCCAAAAATTGATGCTTTTCCAGTCTCTCTTCATTTGTGTGCGGCCTTCTCCAGATCCTGAACCCTGACATGGGAACCCTGGACACGTGGGACGTGAAAAGGATTCCCACAGACTGCTGTTGAGTAGACTAGGGATGTAGGTGAGAATGCTTCTCAGAAACTGTCTTTTGGTTTGGGTTTATAAGAGGAAGCGGTGTGCACAGAAACAAAAGGGGAGATGGCCACTCTGGCGTTCTGCAAATCCGGGGGAGACTGACCCTCAGATTTCTGGATTGTGTCCGAGGAGCCATCCCCTTTGTGATCTGAATTAATTCCCTGTTGAATGTGGTTTGTTTCAACGTTTACATCACCGCTGTCACGTTTCATCATGTCTGCTGGGCTGTCTGCTCACGTTGTGATGCTCTTTGAACTTCTCTTTGTACTTTGAATACCACGGAGTTATTATTTCTGGGGAGTGGGGGGTGGGATCAATAAAATCACTGAGAAATGTAGAATATTGCTTTTTCTGTAGACCATTCCCTCCAGGGACAACAGAATCAATCAAATTTTCTGAAAACCCTCACCACCTTTATCTATAAACAGAATGTGCTGAGTCGGAATAAAACTTGGGCTAATATAACTTGAACAGTGTGATTCTGGCCTCTGCACCTTTGGAGACCTGTCTTTCTCTGCCTCTTCACCCATTGTCATTACTATCTGGGCCCAGCTGGAGCCCTACTTCTCTTGCTAGGATTTTCCTGACCCCTTCAGTGTCCACTGACCTCTGAATTCTTAAACCATTTTATGACTCGAATGTGTAGTTGGTCACGTATTAATCCATTACACATTTTACAAATTATTTAATGTATGCCGTGTCCTTGCTCCTACCTTCACGTGTATAAAGGTAATTACAGTTCACTTGTTTGCTCGTTCATGATGGTAGTCATTAATGAGGTCTCTAATCTATGCAGGCACTGGGCTAGGACGTGGTGGACACTGGGGAAGTTAAACAGGTATGGTCAGTCCTCATGCATGCAGGTTGGAGCAGCAGGAGAAATACTCATCAAGTAAAATAGATGCAAATGTGTAATGATAATCTGGTAAGTTCCTTGATAGCAAGGAACTCCTCTATAAACGAGTGTTGGATGAGTTCCAGTTAACGTTGGAGCAGCTCTCTACAAAGGCTAGGAAGAGGGAAAATTAGTTAGCTAGGCAAAGACGGCAGGGAAGAATGTTCAAGCATGAGACTCAACGTGGGATAAAACTTGGGCTGGGAAAGTGCCTGACAAAAAGAAGCGAGTGGAAGGCAGGTGGAAGTCAAGCACAGGTGCCGTTAGTGAGGGGAGGGTTTGGGAAGGGAAGGCAGAGGCCAGACCTGTGAGGCCTTGGGGCCACATTATGGAGTTAATTGTATCCTCATATCTACAGAGGTTGATTAATCATTATATTCATGAATAAAAATGAGCCGATGAGGCAGACTATTGCTTAAAATGGGGGAGGGGTGAAGGAGGGGGAAGCTCAGTCCTCAAGAGTAAAAGGTAAAGAAAAGGATGTGATACAATAGTAGTTTTCAGACTTCTGAGTTAATCAGAATAATCTGTATGCCTTTTTAAAATGCGTATTTCTGGCCCTCAACTTGAGATGGGGTTGCATTTTCTGCATTTTTTTTTTTTACTACTCAAGTGATTCCTTCCAATATGGGTAGATGTGACTTCTTTCAGTGAAATATAGGTCTAAACAATTAATTTTTCCTTTAAAAAAAAACCCAACCACAGTAGAAATATTTTTACTGTCGCAATAAAGCTGAGTGACTACAAGAGGAATAAGTAGACAGCTCAGTGGATTAAAGGATTTGTTGTGGAATGGAATATGGATTAAGTCTTGACATATTAAAAATTTTGCTATTAAACTCTAAGTTACAAAAGTCCCAACTTGATTTCTCAGCATCAAGGAGTGGGTGGTAATATGTGTTCCTTTGAAGACAGTAACTGTGTCTGATAGAAGGTCTCATCCTGCATAATAATCGTCACAGAGCTGGCGATTTGTTTGTAATGAATACATAGAGAAGCTTGAATGTTTTCCTGGTACCTTTTATCTTGCTCTATTTTCTCCCCAGCTCATGTATTGCTTTCACTTCACAGCTTGGGGAAAAGCAAGGTTCTGATACTTCTAATAACGAATGTATTACCTCTTGGGATAATCTGAATAGTGTATGGAAGAGAGCAATGATTAACCCAAAGCAAACTCTCAAACTATACTCTCCTAACACATCATCAATGTTTCTATCATGTACACATATAAAAATAATCATAATCCTATAAAATAAAAGGCTAATATGCAAAATGACCAAAAGGTCAAATGACCAGTTGCTGTGATCCTCACTGACCACCAGGGGGCAGACACTCTAGGCAGGAGCCGGGCTCATGGCTGGCAAGCTCAGCAGGGGTGGCAGGAGCCTCTCTCACCTCTGCTGCAGCACTAAGGATGTCCCACTGCCAGCTTAGGCCCACTCCCCAAGGGGCCTGTCAGACATCCACCAAAGGGTCCTGGACTGCAAGAGGGTCCAGGCCAGTCTGAGGGACTGCCTCTCTCCACCTTGAGTGCACAGATTTTGTGCACTGGGCCTCTAGTATAGTATAACTTGCTATTTCTTTCTACTTGGACTGTGAGCATCTGGAGGGCAGGGACTCCACCTTACTTAACCTTAGTAGACATAGAGTCACCCACTGTGTCTTCTTTTAGATGGTGCTGAAAAATTTATGTTGAAATGGGATCAATTGCCGAGACCGGTTTGGCTCAGTGGATAGAGCGTTGGACTGCGGACTGAAGGGTCCCGGGTTCGATTCCGGCAAGGGCATGTACCTTGGCTGCAGGCGCATCCCCAGTAGGGGGCGTGCAAGAGGCGACTGATCGATGTGTCTCTCTCTCATCGATGTTTCTGACTTTCTATCCCTCTCCCTTCTGCTCTGTAAAAAATCAATAAAATATATTTTAAAAAAAAGAAATGGGATCAATCATAATGATCATATTGTAAATATTTTGGCACCTGGATTAGGACAGTTTTTGAGATCAAAAAGCCTTTTGATGTTTCTCAATTCTTACTTTTACACTCTTTTTCCTTCTCCCAAGTTCCAGAGTTATCTGAGGAAAGCGAAGCTGCCCACACAAGCACTCGGAGTGGGAAGGGCCATGCGCCCCAGCTCTAGGGTTAGGATTTTTGTCAGCGACAAGGTTCGACCCCAGGTGCTGGGATGCCACATTTGAGTGACTTTGAGATGCAATTGCTATAACATGTGAACTCAGAATAAAGATGTGTTGATTTCTTGACAACTTGGGTCCAACAGTCATTGTACAAAGCAGGACTAGATGGAGTAACTTTCTTAGTTAGTGGATTGAAGGCTGATGGAAGTACAGGGGTTCTTCTCAAAACCGAGAGCTGGATGGTTCAAGGACAATATGAGAAATGGGTTAGGAGTTGGATCCTCTGACTCCAGAGATGGAACTTGGTACTGATGGCGATGAAAATACAGTGGTGCCCAATTTACCCCTCAGGCAGGTATCGCTTGGCCAGTGGGGATTGTTCCCATGTAAGCCATTGGGGATAGAAGCTCGCTCAAGTGAGAACAGCTTGTTAGCAGGGAGGACGTAGAGATGGCTTGTGTCAGGACCTCAGGTTTAGAAGGGGGTGGAGAGGCAAATTGATGTGGAAATCAGGGTTCAACAAAGTATTTCTGGTTAATCTTGCTTCCCTAGTATAATATGTGGACAGCCGTGTACATCCATAAACAATGCACTTAAACTGCACTCGATATGATTCTGCTGTAAGGCTGACCTCTTCCAGTCGGGAGCAAGCAGGAGATAGAAGTGGTATCAACCTGCTTGGTTAAGAAATGCAATTCCTTGAGAGGCCTAGCATTAATTGACAGGGAAGTTCTATCTCTATCTCTATCTCTATCTCTATCTCTATCTCTATCTCTATCTCTATCTCTATCTCTATCTCTATCTATCTCCATCTCCATCTCCATCTCCTCTATATCTCTATCTCTATCTCTATCTCTCTCTATCTGTCTCTGTCTCTGTCTCTGTCTCTATGCCCAATACTTATTCATGAAGAGCATTTCTGGTTTCTCTTTAAGAACAGCTTCAATGGGCGATTTTGTGTCCACCGGTGCCCAGCTCTACGTTAGCTTCTTTCTAAATTCAATTTCCCTGTTTCCTTTCCTCGCTCCACTGAGCCCTTCCTTAATTACCAGATTACTGCGTTCAGCATGATTCCTGGAATTGTTCGTCTTGTCAACCAGAAAGAAAACAGACCTCTGATGTATGTTAGACTGTGCCTTCTCATTTAATGATCCTCCAATTAGTGTCCCAGCCAATCTCAGGGGCCACGTCTACAATAACCAGTGAGCCAACTCCCCCTCTTTCCTGTTCCCCCACCTCTCTCTTCCACAACCAGCTTCATCCATAAACCAACAAACAGGATTTGAGGGAAACCCTGTTCTACACTATCCTGTGACTCTCAGGTCATTGTGCTTAGCTTACTATTTCACCAAGTGTATCCCTGTCTCTTTTTGCGTAGAACTCATTGTGTGCCCCTGGGTGTGGGAGTACTTCGTTTCATTCATTAGAGAAGTGGATGTTATGTGCTGCTGTGCCCGGCCAAGTCCTTGGGTGGCTTTGCAGATGAGTCACCTGGAGAGCCACAGAGCGCCTACAACCTGAGGGCCTGCCTTTGACACAGTGCACTGCTGTTGTCATTTTGAAAGCGTATTAATTTTATCTTTGAACTTATATTTTGTAAGTGAAATTGGATAGGAAAATGAAGCATCCCTGTGATGTATGCTCATCTCTCTGGCCACTTCATTTGCATATAGTGTGGGCGATGCCCCATGAGCACAGGATTCTGGCATAGGCACAAGCCTGGATGTTCAGCAAGACAAAAAGTGGGTCCCAGGTAGGCATGCTACATCTGTAGCTGAGAAAGTGGGTGAACTGACAGCCTGGAGTGCCACGCTTTCCATTTGAACCAAGTTTGCTTGCAATTGAAAGGGGTAAGACAGAAAGGGGTACAGACAACTGTGAACTAACGGAAAACATACATGTTGGTGTCTGCCCCCAGGTCCTGGCACAGAGCTCCTAAGACCTAGAAATTTCCTAAGTGATAAGAACACTAGGCACATCTTTTGTTCTAATACCTGGTCTTAGTTCCTGACACAGATTCCTAAGACCCCTGCAGTTTCCTGGGTGACAGTAGTGGGGTGTCTCTTTGGGGGCTTCCAGATAACATCAGGGGCGGGGAAAGATGTGAAAGACCCTTCTGTGATGAGAAGCTTGGAATGTTCCCCTGCGTCCCCTGGCCTCTAAAAGCGGGGAGCAGTGGAAGGCTGACTTAGTGGTCCATAGTGCTTGTGTTTGCAGGTGCCATTGAAGTCCCGAGAGTGGGGTTTGGAGAGCACCCACATTCATCTATCCATGGAGACAGAGTTCCACATTCATCTATCCATGGGACAGAGTTCCATATTCACCTATCCACAGGGACCGAATTCCTTTGTTTGGGACCCTTTAAGACTTTGTCCCAAGCATCTTTTTTATCTGAATATGCATCTGTATATTTCATCATATTTTTAAAAAATAATAAACCAGTAAGCATTAAGTGTTTTCATGAGTTCTGTGAGCCGTTCTAGCAAATTATCAAATGCAGAGGGGGTCATGGGAACGCCAGTTTATAACCAACCAGTCAGAAGTACAGGTGGCAATCTGGGGTCTCCATTGGCATCTGAAGTGGAGGTGGGGGGCCGTCTGGTGAGACTGAACACTAACCTGTATGTTCTCTGTTAGCATCAGATTTGAGTTACGTTCTGGACATTAGCTTATTCTAGAGGCCTGGTGCATGAAATTTGTGCATGGGAGGTCAATTTGCATATTACCTCTTTATTATATAGGAATGGTCAATTTGGGGAATTATTGGCATGGGGACACCAGTGTGAGAAGTGCCCTGCGTGAGAGGTGAAGGAGCGATTTTCTGTCGAATGATCAAGGAATCATGCCATGTCTTTCTACTCATGTCACTTCCCTGTGTTAGCCAACCACGTGCCCAAAGGATGCCCTGGAAGAAAAGGACAACAGGAGAGTATAGATCCTTCCTTCTTGCCCCTTTACCCACCAGGGAGCTCCAAGTGGGCAGTGCTGGTGGGCTGTGTGCATATCAGATAATGAAATAAAAAGATTGAGTTAGTTAGTATTCCTACTGCTCTTCTAGGAACAGAGATAAGCACGTACATGCAATAACTGTGAATTGTCTAATTTTGTGGATTCTGCCATTGAGATAAATGCAGTCATATTTGCACTTAAAACACTACATGTGCAGTGTAAATAGGCATGGCAAACCCATGCAAACAATGAACAATTTGATTTCGTCTTTACTTAGAGTGACTGTCAGTAGCAAATTTAAAACTAGCACGAGGGGTTGGGAGAAAGACGAGGCGGGAGGGAGAAAGTTGGCATTAGCCCCTTCAGTGGCACTTGGTTCTCCCTTTGTGCAGAGGGAGCCCCGAGTTTTCATTTCGTTCTGCGCCCTGCGAACCTCGCAGCCCGTCCGGCCGAATACTCTCAGGCTCACTTCTGTTGGTTCCCTCTTTATCATGGGACAAGGTGTCTGTGGCTCCAGAGGGAGGCAGAGCAGAAGGCTTCTCTGTATAACCCCCCATGTAGGCTATGTCTATACACCGACTCCTCTGGTCTGCGGTCCTCGTATCTTTCAGCTTCGAGAGATGGAAACTCTCTCTGGGGTGTTGGTTTCCAGGTACCCTTTGGAGACAAACATGGAGAGAACACTTTGCTTGTTTCGAATGAAGCCTCAGCTCTAGGTTACCAGCAGCTGAGAACACAGGGTCGGAGCTTCAGCTTCCGACTGCGGGTCAGCCAGGCTTGTAGAAGTAAAGGCATTGAGCCTAGAGCAGCATTGCTGAGGGATGGAGGGAGGGAGGGAGGGAGGGGGAGAGGGAGAGGGAGAGGGAGAGGGAGAGGGGAACGAGAGAGAGAACATGTGGCAGAAGAGGTGGGTGGTAATATTTGCTTCCTCTCCAGCTTTTACAACCCACCTCCCCAAACTATGAGAAATTTCTGAAGATCGTTTTCTTTAGTTGAAGGCAGTAGAGTATATATTCTAACCTGTAAAATGTTGATGTCTTTTGATTATAAAAGGATACAGTCTACTTTGGAAATTATAGAAAAAAATATGAAGATTAAAGAAATCTGTAATTTTATTATACAGTTAGCTATTGTTAACATTTTGGTGAATTTTCATGTTGTCGTTTTCTGTCTTCCTCCTTCCATTCCCCTCTTTCTCTCCTATCTTCTTGTCCTTAGTTTCCTCCCTCCCTCTCTTCCTTCCTTCCTTCCTTCTTTTCTTTTCCCTCTCTCTCCCTCTTATATATGTCTTATTATATCCATTGGATTAATCAATGACCCATCTGGAACTTCCTGCATTTTTAAGAGTTAGATGATAATACAGCGAACTTAATCAAGTGTGTGGTGATTGAGGATTTTAAATGACCCAAACTAGACTAGAATCAGTTCATCTGATATCTGTGAACAGAAACAGCTTTTAATCATTTTGAAGATTAATCAGTGAGGTGTTAACATAACCCAGTAAAGCAAGGGAAATTCAGATTAAGAACTTTTGTCATTTAAAGTCTCACCCCATTATCCTTTCATGGAAGTGTCCTCAGGCTTCGGAATTAATTGGGTGTGGTTAAGAAGATTGAAGATGGAAGGGATACACAGAGCAGAAAGCAAACTTGGCCTCGCCTATCTCAGTTTAATTCATCTCTCTATTCAGTTTACTCAACACCTGGATCGAAAAAGTGAAATCGTGTTCTTTGGAGTCGAGAAACAACTGAGCTATCAGCAATGGACGTAAAGCAGAATTCCTACCAGCAGACCTGAATGAGAAGGCCTTTTAGACAAGGTTTATATACTTCACTGACTGCCTCTTCTTCAAGTTCCTTGGGCTGGACCTTCACCTTTGGGGGTTTGTGGGCATGAAGTTTTCTCCTTTAGACTTACAGCCTAGGCTGGCCTTCTGAAAATGACCAGCTTCACAGAGCATTTCCTTCTTTAACTGTGAGAATGTAGAAAGCAAACCCTCTGTAGACCCCTGGAGAGTGGTTTTCCCTAGCAGCCCTTTTATTGTAGACTAGAGGCCCAGTGCACGAAATTCGTGCACGGGAGGGCAGGGATGGGTGTCCCTCAGCCCAGCCTGCAACCTCTCCAATATGGGACCCCTCGAGGGATGTCTGACTTTACGTTTAGGCCCAACCCTACTAGGATCGGGCCTAAACGGGCAGTCAGACATCCTTCTCACAATCCAGGACTGCTAGCTCCAAACTGCTCACCTGCCTGCCTCCCTGATTGCCCCTAACCGCTTCTGCCTGCCAGCCTGACCACCACCTAACCACTACCCTGCCAGCCTAATTGATGTCTAACTGCTCCCCTGCCAGCTAGTTTGCCCCCAACTTCCCTCTTCTGCTGGCCTGGTCACCCCTAACTGCTCTCCCCTGCAGGCTTGATTGCCCCCAACTGCACTCCCTTGCAGTCCTGGAACCTCCCAACTGCCCTCCCCTCCTGGCCTGATAACCACCAACTACCCTCTCTTGCAAGGCCTGGAACTTCCCAACAGCCCTCACCTGCTGGCATCTTGTGGTGGCCATCTTGTGTCCACATGGGGGCAGGATCTTTGACCACATGGGGATAGCCTTCTTGTGTGTTGGAGTGATGGTCAATCTGCATATTACTCTTTTATTAAGATAGAGGCCTGGTGTATGGGAGAAGACTGGCTGGTTTGCCCTGAAGGCTGTCCTGAATCAGGGTGGGGGTTCCCTTGGGGTGTGGGGTGGCCTGGACGAAGAGCCTATAGTGGTTTTCAGGACAGCCACACACCCCAGAAACCCAAGCAGAGGCCCTGGGATCTGGGATTAATTTATGTTCCACAACTGAAACTTTGTAGCCTGAAGCAGAGCCAAGCCTTCTGCTCACTCCATGGTGATAGCCATTTCTGTTTGAAACTTTATAGCCTAGAGTGGAGGCCTAGGCTAGGGCTGCAGAAGTTTGGCTTCCTCCATCACCCCAGCAACCCTAGCCTTTTCTCTCTCCAGCTCAGTGGCTGCCGCCATTTCTGTTGGGATTATGTATCTTCTATAATTGAAACTTTGTAGCATTGAGTGGAAGCCTAGGCCAGCAAGGGCAGGCAGAAAGCTTGGCTTCCTCCATTTCTGGGGAAACCCAAGCCTCCCTCCTGCTCTCAATGGTGACAGCCATCTTGGTTGGGGTTTATTTGCATAATTTGCTTCTGATTGGCTGGTGGGTGTGGCTGTGGGCGTGGCTTGACCACAGGTATGGTCAAGTTACATATTGCTCTTTTATTAGGATTATAAACTCTTGAGCCTGTATTTGTTCACTTACTCTAAAAATATTTATTGACCACCTACTGTCTGCCCATCATCATAGATGAGCAAAACCTATAGCCTGTTTCCTCTCGGAGCTCATTCTCTGGGGGAGAAACAGACAGTGATCAATCATATGATCAAAGTGAAAGGTGCTGGAAGGAACAGTGGATGGTGCTGGAAACGCCTCTAACAGCCACTGGGCATTGGGGCTTCCTAAGGTGGGAAGGTGAGTAGGTGTGTACCCTGAGAAGGGGCAGGGGGAGGAGGGGCCTTTCAGAAAGGGAACTGCCTTGGCAAAGGCTGGAGGGAAGGAGGGAAGACAGCCAGTACTAAGTGTGTGTGTGACCTGGTCACACTCACATTTCCAAAGGGTCGCACTGGGGACAGTGAGCGAGGTAGATGGGCCCTAGATCCGGAAGTTCTGAGCATCTTTGGGGTCGGTGGCGAGGTCCCTGCTGTACATGAGCCCCAGAGGTGACACAGATTGAAAAGGTGGTTCGGGCCGTCGAATAACGTACCATATTATTTACAGGGAATTAGGTTCAGAACGTGAACATAGAGATGAAAAAAAAATGTAAACAACTGCACCTTCAAGGCCATGGGACAGACCACATTCGCAGGGAAATAACTTAGAAGTCTGGTGCAGAGAGACAAACACAGCAGCTTCTCAGTGTGCCACTCAGGGGCCCGTGTGTCAGCCCGGGACGGGGGTGAGGAGGTTGGGACATACCCTGTCCTAAGGACCACAGACACAGTGGCCAACAGGATGGCGTCTCTGCCTTCAGGGAGCTCTGAGCTTTGGTGCAGGCACGTGACCCGGTCCCTACAGCGCAGCGTGACACATTCCAGACAAGGGCACAGATGGGCCCAGGCCAAAGAACTCTCAGGCAGGACCCCCCACACAGACACACCTCGTGGGGGCCCCAGGCCAGGTGTCAGGAAGGGCTAGGTGCTGACTCTGAGCGTCGAGGAGGGCCTGGGCCTTCTCCAGTTGAATGTGATGGGAAAGCAAAGGAGGCAGAAAGACTAGAGCAGAAGAGGCTTATGGGACGCTGGGGCCCTGCTCCGCACTGCAAGCAGTGTGTCCCACAGCTGGGCTGGAGTGCGTGAGAACAGGAAGGATGGGCAAGAGCACACGCACTTCCCAAGACTCGCCACCCCCACCCCCCCGGGAGTACAGCAGCGAACTCTGTCCGGATGGAACTGAGGTTCTCATGGGGGACAGCCTGTAGGGACACAGGTGAAATCTACTTTCTGATAGAGATCAGGCTTTGAAAAGTAAAGCTGTGTGGCAGAAAGGACTGGAGGCGGCGTTGTAGAAGCTGTGGGAGGCATTTCCTGCGGAGGCGACAGGTAGGTGGAGACCGGGACGAAGTGAGATGAAGACTCGGGCCACCATCTGGATAAGGGTCTGTTCCCGGTAGAGGGAACAGCAAGGGGGAAAGCTCAGAGGCAGGCACAGGCTGGCTGTATTTGAAGAAGATGGGAAGAGGAAGGAGCAGACATGAGCATAAAAAGAGTTGGCATCTCACTGTGCAGGTCCCTTCCCTGCTCCCCCTACAGACACCCCCCTCGTGTCGTGGGGGCCAAGATGGGGAACTTGATTTCATTCCTTGCTGGAAGAGGACACACCCAGCTCTGAGTTTCCCTGAGGGTACCATGTGGAACATCTGAGACGAGAAACATTCTTTAAAAAATAGTTTTATTATAAAACAGATTCTGAAATGCAGCCCGCCTTGCTCCCCTGTGGCGGATTCACCGTGTCTCAGCAAGGGGGGGTTCTCCCAGGAAAACCCCAGACAGGATGCCTGTGCCGATTGCTTCTTTCCAGGAGGGAGCCCAAGGGAAAGGGGGTCCTGGGGAAGGGAAGCAGGGGTGTTCGGCTTACGGTGTGTTATTGAATTCAGAGTCAACAACTGGCACCTCGGACTCTACAAGACCCCATTCGGAGTGTGAGCGCTGGAGAATGCTCTTTCTTTGGTGCCAGTGCGTGTTCAATTTTGGCTCAGGAGAACATACTTTCCTGTAGTTCCTTCATATGTTTGAGCGTAGAGTCAAAATAAAACTCCCCAGTCTCTGTGGCATTGGTGGTATTGTGGCAGCTCGCCAACACGAAGCTGGAGACCTCCCGCGGCTGTCGGGGGCAGCCGCTAATGATTGGGTGACTGTGTCAGGTCATTCTTGACTTCGGGCATCTGTTTCCCTGTTTAAACTCACAGCCCTCAGAATGACGCTGGATTGTTTTTATTCATTTGATGTCTCATCTCATGTACTTGGGCAGTGTTTTTTTTAAAGATGTGAACGAAGGCTGTTTAAAATTGGGTTTTAGCTTGTTAGACTTGGGGATGGGGGAGTCCATTTTGGTATTTTGGGTCTTTCTTTTGAAACTACATGGAGAGTTCTCCCTCTTCATTACATGTGAAAATCTTATCAAACACTTCCTACTTAAGATATTGATAAACATAGAGCATAGAGGTTCTTTCAGATTTGGGTCCTGGGGAGAAATCTAGGTGACAGAGAATATTGCATTTCATAGCTCTGTGCACTGTGATTAAGCACATATGAAATGAAAACAGGCAGACACCAATGTCTGCTGGAGGAAACCAAAGGGCCTAAAGACCAATACATAGCATGAAAAAAAAATATATATATATACACACACACACACACACACATATATATATATATATATATATATATATATATATATATATATATATTAATTCTCAAAACAAATGAGTAGTATGAGTCACAGGAGAGCAATTAGTGTGTTTTTATGAATGACCGTTTGTGAGTAACAATGGTAGACACTAGAATACTATCTAATAGTTTGAAATCTAAGGAAGATTTTCATTTTCTATTTTGTATTAGTAAAACAAAAAAAAATAAAGTTTAGGAGAGTTTAAATATTATCCAGAGCCCAATACCTGCCAAACAGCTGACTCTTCCTTTAAAGGCGGTTAAACTCCCTATGAAGTGGTAGCCTGCCACTCTTGACCTTCCTGTCAATGGGAGGAAGGATTTCATTAAACCCTTGTTTCGACTCCTGCGGTAATTAATACGTGCAAGTCAAAAGCACGGATTTACACTACCTGGGTTTCATAAAGAAGAGGAACTAAGTAATGACGAAATAAAAGCGTTATCTAAATACACAGTGAGACGCTTGGCAGTGCTCCCTCAGAGTGAATTCCTCAAAGGGAGGTGTCCAGCCAGCATCCCAGTGCTAAGCAAATGCCCTGGCAGAACGCCATGTTGTGTTTTCTGTCATCAGGAGACTTTGCTGCAAAGAGCTCCACAAAACAAGAAGTGTTTGAATGAAGGCTCGGTGAAGAGCAATGCAGAAATGCAACTTCTGTTTTATGGGGGCCATCTTCAAACACCCCACACGCTTTAAAGGCATCTCAGTAACTCTGGTTTTATTTTAGAGCCTTCTCTCAACCTCACGCATAAGCATCATGAGAAAGACTGGTGTTTGAGCGTGTTTATTTTATGTCATCTTGGGATGCTATCTAAAGCAGGTTTGTTTTATCCCTCTCTCTCCCCTGAAAATCAGTTTGTGACACCATCAATCAAATACACTTAAAATTCTAAACCTCTCTAGATCTCACCTCCTCTTGTATTTTAGGATTATACCAATGGCTGCCAAAGAACACCCTGAATATAAAGAAGATAAAGAAATATGGGTTAGTAAAGACAGAATGTGTAGGTTTTAAGGAGAATCCAACAGTATTCAGTTAGGAACTCACCATAAGTAACTCTCCTTCATCTGTCTTCTGAGAACTGATAAATCTGTAGCCATTTCAAATTTCTTCCCTTTTATTTGTGCCATCCTCATCTGGTAATCTGTGAAGGAGCCTTAAATTCGTTTTCTCTCTGAGATGATAATCTCTCGTGGAATTTTCAGAAAACTTCACATGGAAAGTGCATGTGAGTTAATCCACACGGGTTGCTATGCTTGCTGCTGGGGATGATTCACACCTGATGGGAACATGATCCCCCTCTCGCAGAGGGTACAGATACCCCCAGGAAGTGAGAAAAAGAAGCAATTAAGCTAAAGATAAACCAAGATGCACTAGACTCTATAGCAGATACGTTTTGTCCTTGGGAATGAATTGTGAGGAAGGGGACAAATCTGAGAAGCCGCAGAAGGAAAGGGCATTTGAGTAGATCTGAAAAGATCTGGGTGGGAAAGGCCAGCTCGAGGAGAATGATCTGAACAGAAGCAGAGAGAGTGGGCAGCGTGCACTGGCTCCAGACAATGAAGAGGAAGGTGGATTGTCCCAGGTGCAGGATGTTGAGGAGCAGGGGTGGGAAATACAATTGGAGACACAGGCCGAGTCACATGTCAGGTGACAAGGAAGAAGAGGATGACGATGTCCCTGCAGGGACAGTCCATACAGGTTGTCCCTCAGAGGCGTGGCAGGAGCAAAGCTAGGTTATAGGAAGGTTCCACCGGAACCTGGAGGAGGTGGTTAATGAAGGCCAAAACCATGGCCCAGAGAACAATTCGGAAGTGAATGGAGCCACTTCAGGGGACAGCAATGAGAATGTGAGGCTGGGACAGTGATGATGTAGGTAATACAATATGCATCTATTTATATTTGTGTCCTTTTACAGGCCTTACAACCAATCCTATTCTGGAAAGGGATTAAGAACCCTAAGAGGGTGTGTGTGTATATATAGAGGATAAACATTTTTAAAGATTTAACATTTTTTGGATGTCTTCCTCTCTCTCCTATAGATAATTTTAAAAGTTCTCATTTTCCAATAGGATATTTATATCAGAAATAGGCCAGTGTGTCTTCAAGTATTCAATACATAAATATTATAACTCAGCTCTTGATGAAAATGTAGGCCTTTTAAAAAAAAGTACCATTTTTGTTCTCTCCTAGGACTAATAATAGTATTTAAAGTGTATCTTCTGGGACTGAAGGTAATATTTGAGGTGTATCTCCCAGGACTGATCATAGTATTTGAGGTGTATCTCCTAGGACTGATCATAGTATATGAGGTATATCTCCCAGGACTGATCATAGTATTTGCGGTGTATCTCCTAGGACTGATCATAGTATTTGCGGTGTATCTCTAGGACTGATCATAGTATTTGAGGTGTATCTCCTAGGACTGATCATAGTATATGAGGTATATCTCCCAGGACTGATCATAGTATTTGAGGTGTATCTCCTAGTACTGATTATAGTATTTGATGTGTATCTCCAGGACTGATTATAGTATTTGAGGTGTATCTCCTAGGACTGGTCATAGTATTTGAGGTGTATCTCCAGGACTGATCATAGTATTTGAGGTGTATCTCCAGGACTGATTATAGTATTTGAGGTGTATCTCCAGGACTGATCATAGTATTTGAGGTGTATTTTCTAGGACTGATCATAGTATTTGAGGTGTATCTCCAGGACTGATCATAGTATTTGAGGTGTATCTCCCAGGACTGATTATAGTATTTGAGGTGTATCTCCTAGGACTGATCATAGTATTTGAGGTGTATCTCCTAGGACTGATCATAGTATTTGAGGTGTATCTCCTAGGACTGATCATAGTATTTGAGGTGTATCTCCTAGGACTTATGGTATTTTTTGAGATGTATTTCCTAGGACTGATTGTAGTATTTGAAGTGTATTTTACACAGTACCACTCAGTGAAAATCATATGCTACTGGGAATTCAAGAACAGCAATTCAGTGACATTGATTGATTTGGTACAGGTTACGATGAAGAAACTCTTTCACCCAACTCAGTTGTTCTGTTAATGCTAATTTAAATGCTGATACTTACATTGTTCACAATTTAAACATGAATGAAATGCCCCACAGTTTCATTATATGAGCCAACCTTTTATTAAGAATAATAAAAGATGACTCCTGCCATACGTTCTTCATTTAAGTATTTGTTATGTGGATAGTCATTGAACTAAATCTATTTCCACTGTTACAAAGTGGTAGAATCCTCAATCCTCAGAAGTTTCAATTAAAAAACTGTAAGTGGACTGTTAAGCTTTGGCTCAAGGGCACAATAACCCTCATATCAAATTAATTTAATCATCAACATAAGCTAATGGAAAATTAAATCTGATGTCTGATATGCAGTAAGTCCTGCCTTAATATATCTCATGACTAAAGATTTTTTTAAGATGGTTACTTTTATATAATAAAATGCCACACTAGATACAAAAACTCTTGCTTTCTTTTGTAACTATTATTTTGGGATAGAAATGATCTCATTTCTCCCCTACATTTTTTTTATTATGTCTAAAAGGAATTCTTTCTTAAATGAATAATTTGTTTTCATAATCTAACAATTAGAAATTTAAGAAATTGATTCAACTTGTATGTTACAGTTTTCACAATATTTTTTCTTGTCACAACAACTCTACTGAATTGAACAGTGTCCTTCCCCAAATCTCTGTCTCCTGAGTATCTGTGAATGAGACATTTGGACACGGGGTCTTTGCAGATGTGATCGCATTAAGATTAGTTCACGCTGGGTGAGAGCGAGCTCTAAATCCACTAGGGCTGGGACCTTTACAGGAAACGGGGGGACCTGAATCTGGAGACAGACAGGGATGATGCCCTGTGTTGGGGGAGGCAGAGACTGGGATGGCATGTCATTACAAGGCCAAGGATTGTCTGCAACCACCAGAAGTTGGGAAGAGGCAAGGGCAAATTCTCCCCGGAACTTCAGAGAGGGCACGGGCCTGCTGATCCCTTGCTTTGGGATTTCACAACTGTGAGGGAACACATTTGTGTTCTCGTAAGCTGCTCTGTCCTTTGTAATGGCAGCTTCAGGAACCAATACATCTCAGAAGCAGTGAATTTCACCCCAACGGAGCATCTGTGGGTAGAAGCACCTGTGGGTATGCTGATGGAGCATCTGTGGTTACGAAGCACCTGTGGGTATGTTGATGGAGCATCTGTGGGTACAAAGCACCTGTGGGTATGCTGATGGAGCATCTGTGGTTACGAAGCACCTGTGGGTATGCTGATGGAGCATCTGTGGGTACGAAGCACCTGTGGGTATGCTGATGGAGCATCTGTGGTTACGAAGCACCTGTGGGTATGTTGATGGAGCATCTGTGGGTACGAAGCACCTGTGGGTATGCTGATGGAGCATCTGTGGGTACGAAGCACCTGTGGGTATGTTGATGGAGCATCTGTGGAGATGAGAACCTTATACTGCCTGGCCCATGAGAGAGCTTTGCTTTTAGCCTCTCCCACCGTTTCCTTTCAGAGCCTGAGTTCTCCTTCCTTCAAGCTGCCTGTGGATAGACTGTCCCCGGCAGGTTTCCAGCCCCGACCCCTGCTCTGTAGGGAGGACTCATGCACTAGGTGAGATGTGAAGCAAGATTAACTTCTAAGCCTTTTCCGATTTGTGAGGTTCTAGAAAGACTCCCCAGGTCACACAGAACTCTAGAATGTTGCTAGGTTTAGAGCCCCTACTGAAACCTGGGACTCTGGACCGAAACACACAGGCCGCATCCACAGGAACATACAGTGCGGAGGCAGCACTTCCTGAGAGCTGCTCAGTCATTCGGTTCACCTCGCCCCTGGCCATGCCGCCTGCTCCCAGAGGCACCGCCAGGGATTCTCGGCTACATTTCCATGTGCCCTAATGGCTTTGAAGTCATCAGTCTCGAACTAGAAATCCTCTGTTCTGTAAGGAACCAGTATAAAACCTCTAGTATCTGTGTCATGTGAAAAGTACAGCTGCACTGGGCCAGATCCTGATTTCGGATTCCCCATAGCTGAGCGAGGCATGGCCTGTCCTTACTTCGATAGCCGAATCTGCACAGTGAGAGAGAAAGATCAGCCATTCACCGAGCTGGAACAGGTGCAGGTGCCAGGCCGGTACCCCTCGGGGTAGAAGGTGTAGAACAGAGAAATCAGAACACGTAGGTAAGTGCACAGCGACGTCCGTATCTGTGTTGCTTTGTGCGTTATCATTTCCTGTCCTGACATTCGGCAATATTTGCTTATACGTGAGAAAAACTATGTTCTACTGTTGTATTATTTCACCAGGACCATTTCCCTCCATTTGTATTTTATTTCTGTAGATATTTAGATAAGAGAAGGCGGACCCCAATTCACTGACAAAGAAAGAGAACCAGTCAGTGGCACAATCAACATTTTCAAACTGGCACTCGAGGAAACATGTATCCAGTCCGTGTATGCCTGTAGCATATTTCAAGTTGGAGTACTAGCAGGTGGCACGACTCTCAGACCAAAATAAAAAGAAAGAAGAATTTTTTATCATATCTATAGACTTAAGTCAGTTTACAAAACGAAAGGAGAACCTATAAGCGTAGGAGTTAATACTTCAGGTTACACTGGGCCAGATTCAGGGAGTATAAATACTGTTTAGATGACTTCACTCCTCGTCGTTTGAAGATTCCTGGCATACGAAGAGGTCGAATTCGGGGGCTTTATGGAACTGCAGAATACTATCTGAACCAGAAATGAGCACTAAAAACATGTCATCTAGTTCCACTCCCCTGATAAAATGGCTGGAGTCTGGAGTAGGTTAGAGACTTGCTCATAGAAAAGTCCAGAGTGGTCACAGAGAGCACTGGGCGTGTCCGTGTGGATTCAGGTTGAACATAAGCATCTATTTTCTGTCCGTCAGCATCGTGAGAGGAATAAGGTTTTATTTTAATAGTACCTTTCACACATGCCTGCATTTACCTATTGAGTGTTATATATTTCGGTATAAAATTCATAGACTCTTTTATAACTTTTCCCAGCATAACAACACCACTTTTTTTTAATTCTCCAGTCATTCTATTCAGTTGTCTCAATTACATAGTTTATGCTTCTAATATATCTATATCTGTAATCTAAAACATGACATCTGCATTTCTCTAGCATGTTGCAAGCCTATCAATAGGGCATGGACTGTGCAGTATTATCAGTTAAACATGGGATATCTTGGATGAGAGGTTTATTTTCCTCATGCTTCTCCTAGCAGCAGTTACTACAGATGCCCAGTAGATACCTGGGAAATGATGTCATTCACAGATGCTACTTAAAACTTTATTTCCTCCAAAATAATGAGTTTATCAAGAGCCAAGTAAGATTCACTGCACCAATAAGTAATATACACGGCACCATTTACAAAAATGCTAACGCACTAAAAGGTAATGTGGGAGGTAAGCATTTCCAGACATGCCCCCTCTGTGTCAGGCAGTGGTTCGCCAGCAAATAGGGGCCTGCCCACACCTTTACATTAATGCGTGTTGGAATCTCTATGGGGGGGGCGGGGTGGAGGGGTCAGTCAGGTGCACGGTTGGAAAAAGCAAGATCAACACTATACCATTGTCATGTTAAAAAGGAATACGCACTGTGTGTTGAAAAGGGATGCAGGTCTATTGGTTTCATAAGGAAGTCACTGACAGTAAAGCTTTTTGGTTTGGTGGGGACTCATAGGAAAGACTGACTTTTAACCAAGGAGAGGGGGGAGGCGACCTCCTAAATTGTGTATCTGAGTCTCTAAGATAAATGAGATGTGTTTGCTTCTTCAAAGCAAGCAGGGGAGGTGGTTGAGAACCTTGCTTCGCAATGAGCACTTCCGGAGCATCAGTTAGAAAGGAAATCGGAGATGCAGCGCCCCAGTCTCTTGAGTCAGCAGTGCTGTGAGCTCGCTCCTTTTCACTTCCTGATTTTGACACTACACATGTCATCTGAATAGCAGAGCGAGATTACATCAAGATACGATTCTCTCTCCTTTCTGTCTCTCTTTTTGCACAGAAACAACTGTGGTGTCTATTTCATCACTGCTAGTTGACTCTCCTTTTGCCCCACATTCTTTTCTGGCAGTTTCCCTGCCTTAGATAGGATGAAATATCACAAGAAAAATGCTGGAGATTGTTTTCTTGCCTTTTAATGGAAAAATAATTGAAAATCATACAAGAACGTCTATCTTTTCAAGTTGGTTTGCCCTCTGTGGCAGACACAAAAGATTCAGGATGGCTTAAGAGCTGGGGCAATGGCTAACTGCACATTTTCCAGTCTAAGGCAATGGTAAATAAATCTGGGTTGTCGTCGGCTGCAGCATACTTCATAACCTGATCGCCATAATTCACAGCTAGATAAATATCTGACTATGAAAAATAGTACTCAGTGACAGGTATTACTTGGATATGCTCAAAAGATTATTTTGTCTAAGGGTGTGTGTGTGTGTGTGTGTGTGTGTCTCCTGTTAAGATGGCGCATTGCCAATGAAACAAAACAATTTGGCTGAATTTTTAATTTGTCTTTCTTTGGAGTTCCCCCAAAGAACTGACTGGAACATTATAATGGTAGCTAGGCATTTCATGACTGAAATTCACATATTAAAGACAGACCAGTCAAATCGCCCTGGATCCAGAATTGCCGACTAACTTCCCAAGCTTAATACGCTAGTAAACAGACTATTAATTCTTTAAAAACAGTCTTCAAAATAATTACTAAATCATGTGATCATACTTAGGTCGTCCAAACCAGGTGGGAAATCATTATCAAACTAGCCTTTACATATATGTCTATAAAATGAGATAATATATTTTTAATCATTATGAATTATAGATTTTACACCAGTAAGAAGAAATCAATAATAAAATGTCCTTTCTGTGTTAAATTTTTCTAGTTTCAAAGGAGAATATAACATTGACCCTAATCACCTTGTTTATCTATGGATTAGAATATAAAATTAATGGACTACTGGAATATGTCCAACTTTGATTATAATTCACATTTCCACCCTCTTGTTCTCAGTGTCGGGCAGGTCCTTAAACGTTGTCCTGCTTTGCTCTCCTGTTCTGCCAAGGAGGCTTAATAAACCTCTGCCCGCCGGTCACAGGGTTGTTTCCTGACTTCCTGTGACACTGACTCCAAGCAGGTCCCTAGCAGTGTCTGAGGAACATTGGCGCACACATGTGTGAGGTAAAGGAGGAAGACAGTACTCAAATCGCGTCTCTCTAAGCATTTAAGCATTTGCTGGGTGTTTTTGAAGTGCTGAGTCAGGCGAATGCACTGCTTCAGACCCTCTGAGGCTGAGTGTCAGGTCACTGCATGGTTTTCTCCCAGAAGAATCTGGAATACGTTGCACAGTGAAGGGCATGGCACCCACTGACGCTGATATCCCAGCAGCTCGGTCCATCCACATGTGGACACATTCCATCACGTGGGTCAGAGCTGTGGGCTTTGAAGAACAATCAGAAAAGGCTATGAATTGGGAAATGAAAAATAGGATCAGCTCATCCAATAGTTTAAACAATTTCTAGTCATGTGATTATTTGTTCAGAGATGCCATGTGGATGTTTAATAGAAAAAGCATGAGGCCCTCCACTGAAGCAGGGGACGAGGTGATGTTGGTGGTGAGCACCTCTCCTTACAACCCTAGCCCTTGTCCCGACATCCAGAGCTCCAAAGGTTTCCCAGAGTCCCATGGGGCACCGCTCAGAAGTTCTGGATTGAACCAGTTTTCTAAGTTCATGGCTGGGTAACCCAAACTCCTACCAAAATGTACAACCTGCCACCCCCTCAGAAAGCCCTCCCATGTTCTTTCCAATCAGCCCCCTCTGCCACATCCCAAGGCAACATTGGATTAGTTCCCACCACAAACTGGTTCAGTGGTCTAGACCGCCTTACACATGGGAACACAAATTCTCAGTTGTATAAGGACGCTGTCTCTTGGCGTGTTTTGAGATTTATTTATGTTACATTATCAATATTTTGTTCTTTATTATTGCTGAACAGTATTTCTTGACGTGAATATCCCAGTTTGTTTACCCACCTTCCTTTGCAAGGACCCCTGACTGTGTCCGGTGCCAGGCTATTAGAGGACCCTGCGTGAACATCCCTGGGCATGTTTCTTGGTGGGCACTGGCTGTAATTTCTCTTGGGGAAGTATCCAGGCGTGGGATTTGCTAGATCCTAGAATGCGTGTTTAACTTTATTGAAAACTCCAGACCTGCTCTTTCCACAGTCCTTCTCCCATTGGAAATTGCCACTGGAAACATGAGCGCTCCAGCTGGCCCGGGTCTGTGTCTGGCCCGGCAGACCTTTGACTGTAAGGGCTGTGGGCTCGCGTCTGGCTGTGGTATTCACTGCAGTTCCATCGTGATCTGTGTTGTTCAGTATCTTTTCAGGAGCCCACGGGCCATTTGTACCGCCTTTCGGGAAATATCTGTTCAAGTATTTTGGCCCCTTCGCATGGAGCTATTTATATTGTTTAGTGACTGTATATTGTTCAGCGAACTGTGGGAATTCAAACTAAACAGCAAATATTTAACGGGAGAGGCGTTTGATGTTGTATTTTTCACTGAAACTAGCACAGGCTCTTGCACATGATAGGTGCTCAAAATATCTGCTACTTACAGTTCATTGTAAACATGGGCCCGTTACATAGTAGGTGTGGCCTGGGACCTGGGACTTTGAGAAGCACTTCCTTTCAGTATTGTGTCTGCCTCTTCCCATGCGCTGCTCTCCGCAGAGTAAGGAATTGTATGGGCCTGCTCTCTCTGGGCTGACAGAATCCTTTCGTTCCTCATTTCTGTGGAGGAGAGACGTGGGAGAGAAGCAGGTTTGCTGCTGGAGCGCACTGTGCCCGGGGCTGTGATCTCAGTGTTTTTTTTTTGTTTTTTGTTTTTTTCCCTCTTTAAAAAAAAACTTTATTGTTGAGAGTATTACAGGTGTCTCCCCTTTCCTCCCCACATTGCTCCCCTCCACCTGGTTCCTGCCCCACCCCAGGCCTTCACCACTCTGTCTGTGTCCATAGGTAAGACCTTGATGCAAGATTTTTTTAAAGAAAATAAACGGGGAGAGGGGAGGGGAAGTAGATACAGAGGCAAAGAAGCATGGAACACACTGTCAAACTACAGTGGGAAAGCAGGCGAAGGTGGGGGGGGGGGCTGTAAGAGGTAAACCAAAGGACTTGTATGCATGCATGTAAGCATAACCAATGGCTACAAGACACTGGGGGTGGGGCAGGTGAGGGCGTCTGCTGGGGAATAGGAGAGGCCGGGGGGAGGTCCTTGGGGGGCAGAGGGGGAGGGAACATATGTGATTTTATTGTTGTTGCTGAAACCGGGCGGGAGGCCTAGTGCTGGGTGAGGAATCCCAGAGAAGCCTGGGGGCCCCTATGGGAAAGGGGTAACAGGACGAGAAGGCCATGTTCTCAATGGGATCTGTGCATCAGCACGCAGGGTTTCATGACGGCTGCACTTAGCGGTATCCCACGAGGGGCGGGCACACTTCGGGGCCAGGGGTTGAGCCATAACAGACATGCGGGGCATGGATGCTCATTCAGAGGAGGTGGGCTTTGAGCTAGCTTTGCCTGAGGACCAAGTGTGACATGGTGCTGGCCACACCGGTGACAGCGAGCCCGGGGCAGACCAGGCTGGCACTTGGTCACCGTTACGCTCTGCCACTGGCTTGCTCATTGGCTGGCGGAGTCACTGACTACTTCTGAGCCTCAGTTCCTGGGACGGGGATGGCGGTCGTGCCCACCTGGGAGCAGTGTGTGGGAAGGACTGAGAGAGGTCCAGGTGAGGACCGAGGGACAGAAACCACACTGTGACTGGGCGCAGCTGGCATTGTCTTGACCGCAGCACCGACATGCCATTGTTCATGTAGGAACACTCAAACCTGGGCAGAGTGGCCGGGAAGCAGGATCTCCATGGACTGAGACAGTGCTCCAGAGAAGGCCGGTTTTTCACCTCGTTTTCTACTTTACCACCAAAGGAGGAGCTGTCGGTGAGTCACATGAAATCCATTGGTGATAGATGAGGGAGGCGGGAGAAAGCAAAGCAGGGAAACCTCTGGCATTGGATAACAAGTAAAATGACACACTTCTTTCACTCAGGTGGGTGCTGACAGTTCACAGTCAGCAATGAACTCAATAACACTGAGGGGATCTGAGGCAGAGCAGTGCCTGTCCCCTGAGGGGTCCGTTAAAAGGAAAATGACTTTGACATTCCACAACATGTTGTCACAGATGCAGAAAGACAATAGGCTAAGCGAAGGCAAAGACTGACCTTTGTCAGGGAGGATACCGGCCTAGGCCATGACTGCCCACCACAGCTGCTTTTTAATGAAGAGGTTTTCATTTCAGATCCTCCTGTGCGGTTACTTTGGACTCTGAGTTTGCAAGGCCACCACGAAGGCCTCCCCTGAGCCTGTCAGAGGAGCACGGGGCCCCTTCTCGTCCACAACTATCTCGGGGGCAGATCTGAGCAGGAGGCTCTCCCGGCAATGCGGGCAGGGCGTCCGCTCACTTGAACCTCCTTCACTTGCGCTTAGTTAGAGACACACTGGTTCATAGGAAGCCCTTGTTCCTTCTCTGGCACCCAAATCAGTTGCCATGGCCACACTTTCCTCCTGTCTTCCTCACGGCAGCCTTCATTCCTCCACCTCCTCGTCTGCCTTCCTTTGGAAAAACTCAGCCCTAGGAAAGCGGCACCTTCTGGCCATGGGCTTGCTTCCTCAGCGTTCTCCTCCCTCCGGGCCGCCAACGGGGGAGCGTGCCTTATCAGGCAAATGCAGAGCCCCTGTCATCCTGCCCTGCTCAGGCTGGGGAGGGGGCGCAGGGCCCAGGGACACCTTCCACAGCCAGGAATGACTGCGGTTTGCTTGTGCTCAGAGATGACAGGACATGGGACAAGCACTCTGAGTGACCAAGAGGCTAGGAGACGGCACTGGTCCAGGGGCCTCCCCTCCTGTAGCTCTCGGAGCGGGGCTTCCGAGCTGTGATGTTGCTGAGCCCCGTTCGGATGGGCTGCCCTGTGGATGTGTTTCCTTGAATGCTCAGGGGTTGAAACTGCACCAGCAGGTCTTGCTTTTGGTTTGGCTGTGCCTGAGGTCAGAGGTCAGCGGGATCGTGTCCCTCCTGTGGCCTCAAGGCTGGGTGCGGACAGGGAGACGGAAGGAGGTGGTGGGTGTCCTGCTCATGGCTCTTCCCCACCCTGGGGTCAGTCCTAGGCTGTACCCCATACAATTTCCTTTCTGATCTGTCTCGATTCAGGAAGGGACAATTTCATCCAAAGCAAAACTCTTTTTAATAACCCAGCCGGAAGGAGTTGTGGCCATTAAAAAGGGAGGTTAATTCAACACATTTCTGCCGGGTATGCAAAACTGCTAGTGCGGGAGAAATTGTGTTTTCTATTTTTGTGTCTTCTAAGAATAAGATGGGAATTCCCCCCCCCCCCCAACATCTACTTATGTTCCATAGGATGGGAGCAAGAACACTGCTGTTTCATTTAGTGGCCCAGAATTTGCTATTATTGCATAAGAGTGACTGAAAGAGATGTGATATCAAATGAAGAAGAAAAGAGTAGATCGCATGTTAATTTAGCACTGTGCTTTAAACAAAAATGATTTTAGAAAGAAGAGAGAGAGGACACATTATCAATGTCTTGTTTTTCTACTTATTTATGCATTCATTGGTTGCTTCTTGAATGTGCCCTGACCTGGGATCGAACCCACAACCTTGGAGAAGCCAGATGATGCTCCAACCCACTGAGCTAGCCGGCCAACATGAGCACTCCCGTCTTCCCAGATTGCTCTCTTTTCTTGGGCTATTTGTGTTTTTGTTTTTGTTTTTGTTTTCCTTGAGCAAAATTCGAAAAACACATTTGAAAGTGGTTGGTCATTTTCCATTATGAGTTACAGCCTAAGTTCTAATCTCTTTTGCATTTCTAATGGAGTAACAGAAAATTTTGCTTATTCACAGAGTAGGTAGTCAAATCCTCACTGATTGATTGATGGCCCGGGTTGAGTTTTTAAAAGAAAAGTTTGTAACCAACCGAAGCAGTTCTGAACTGAAAAGCAAACGATGGTGTGGCCTTGTAAAGCGGCATTGATGATGCGTGTGTGAAAAGGCTCCTCAGAGTCACATAATAAATTGCCAATCATTTGTTCTTCTATTACGTACATTTGACAGAGTGTCCTTGTCTTATATACATTGTCAGAGCTGGGGACTGAAATGTCTAGAAATAGATGAGACACTGGCACCCTAATCTAATTGAAAAGGGGGCCCACCACACCAGAATGATAGCTCAGTCCAGTGTGGTGGCTCAGTGGTTTGAGAGTCATCCCATGGACCAAGATGACTCTGAGTCCGATTCCCGGTCAGGGCACTTACCTGGGTGCAGGCTGGATCCCCAGTAGGGGCTTGTAGGAGGCAGCCAGTCAATGATTCTCATCACTGATGTTTCTATCTCTCTCTCCCTCTCCTTTCCTCTCTGAAATCAATAGAAACATATTTTTAAAAACATGATGGCTCAGCTGGCACTCTCCGATGAGCTCCTCGCCTGCACCTGTGATATTCACTGAGCCCTGGTGAGGGTGGCATCAGGTTGGATTTACGGGACACAGAAAGAAAGGCATGGCATTTGTTAAGAAAGCGCATGGGTTTTGGAGTTTTGCAGGCAGCCTTAATGAATGGTCCTCTCCAACAGCCCCTGCCCCCACCCACAGGCTGGTGGCTGTGTGGAGTGATCCCGTTGGATACTGCTCCCTACAGAGCGGGAGAGCTCCTGTGGGTCCAGCTTCCTTAGCACTTGCTGACTCAGACGTTTTTTATTTTGGCCGTCCCTGCGCTTTCTTTATTGTGTTATTTGCATTCCCCTCATTGCTAGTGACACCTAGCATCTTATACGTTTATTGGTTACTTGGTCTTGTCTTCTGTTGTGGCTTCATCTACTTTCCCCATTGATTTGACCTTTTCTTATGGAATTCTAGTTCATTGATATTCTGATATCGCCAAGTGTTCTTGCAGTCTTTCAAATGCCTCTAACTTTGTTTCTGGAGGGGGCGGGGGGGGGGGGGGCGGGAAGCGTGAATTTTTAAGTTTGGGTGTTGTCAACTTCAGCCTTTTTCCTTAGCTGGTTATGCTGTGTCCTGTTGCAGAAATTCATTAATCTATCAAGGTCATAGAGAGAGTCTTCTGCAATTTCTTCTGATAATTTCAAGAACTTTTTATTCTTTGGGGTGTTTTATTTAGTTTATTTTCATTTTGGTCTTCACAATATCTGGATCTCATGTGAAAGTATCTATAATAATAAAAGCATAATATGCTAATTAGATAGGAGAGCCAAACAATCTTCTGAATGTGTCATTCTGGCTGTCCTTCCGGATGAAGCCACAGTGGCGAGGGCCGAGGCAGAAGCGGTTAGGAGCAATCAAGCAGGCAGACAGAGTGTTTAGGGGCAATCAGGCAGACAGGCAGAGGAAGTTAGGGGTGATCAGGCAGGCAGGCAAGTGAGTGGTTAGGAGCCAGCAGTCCTGGATTGCGAGAGGGTAAAGGCTGGGCTGAGGAACACCCCCTGCCCCCTCCAATGCGCAAATTTTGTACACTGGACCTCTAGTAGTTTTAGATAAACATCATTTTTTTTCCCTTATGGAAAACTAATTTACAAATGCCATTTACTAAATATCTAACATTTCCCCATACTATTTAGTTCCAGTTCTATTATATTTTCTTGGTTTCTATATATTTGGGGATTTATTTTTTTATATTTATTACTATTTTATTCTCAATAAGTAATTTCTATAGCTTTAATTATAACTTATTCCTCAACCTATGTACTATTTTGTAGTGTGACTTTTAGTTACATGCATATTTTTAAATTGCTCCGATAATGACTATTTCTACTTTAATTGTCATGTGATAATAGGATTTGGTGTGTCCGGTTGTTGTTTGGGGGGATTTGTGGAGACGTCCTTTATGGATTAGTGAGTGGTCAGCTTTTGAAAATCTTCTGGTGCGTTGGAAATGAGCTGTGTGTGTGATCCGGAGTAGGCCTAATAGTTACTGTGTGGAAACGCGAGGCGCTCAAACGCCCTACAGCCAAGTTAGCGTTACAGTGTTCAACCCATCAGTTTCTCAAAGGGAACTTACAATTTCCGCTTGGATGGTGCGTCACTGAGTCACTTCAGTACTTCCATCAGCTTCCGCCTTCTGTGTCCTGTGCAGTGATATTAGCTGCATGGAAATCAGAGATTTTGTGTCTTCTTTGCAGACATAGCGGGACACAAACAGGTTGACAGCTGTGAGCGCCTGAAACAGTTCATGATGGTATTGTTGTTTGTTCCTGTATTGTTTTCCATACAAACACTGTACGGAAACACTGCTTTGGCCCCACCCTGTAGAGTTTACTTCATGATTATACATCGTGTGCTTCTCTTCAAGGATTTTTGTTGTTTTGTTTTCCTTTGCAAGTTGTCTGGACACGAAGTCAGTCCTAACGAGGGGTTCCCACTCCCCTCCCTCTGGCCTCCTGGTTGCCCATTTCTGACCTGTGAGTGTTCCCTTCTTGACTTCCGGTCTCGGTGAATTACTTTAGTGCGGAATGCCAGTGTCTTGTGCTCGATTCTTTTTTAATCCTCGGTCCTCATGGATCATAAGCTTTTTAGCGTATCCTTAGTCCGCTAGTGGAATTTGTCCCATGTCAAGTTTTTTGTTTTTTTTTTAGTATCTTATTTCTACTGATTTCAGAAAAAAAGAGAGAAGGGGAAAGAGAAACATCAATGATGAGAGAGAATCATCGATTGGCTGCCTCCTGCACGCCGCACACTGGGCATCGAGCCTGCAACCCAGGCCTGTGCCTGCCCGGGAACTGAACTGTGACCTCCTGGCCCCTAGTCGACACTCAATCACTCAACCATGGCCTGGCCCTCTTGCAAATTGTGTCTCTCGGCCCCGTGTTGCCAGAGCACCATGCACCAAGCCCCAAGCACGCAGCACTGATCAGCGAGCACCGGGCGTGACGTGACTGTCAGCACGGGGTCTCCCTTCCCACGGCCCCTCCACGTTAGGGCTGCATTTGCCTGTAGCAGCGTGTGAACCACATGCCGCAGCCTCTGCTCTCCACGCCGAGTGCCCTGGTGTTTCTCAAGGAGCGCTTTCCAGTTTCAGTTCAACATTTTAAATATGGTTTCACTGTATCCACTCTGACATTCTAGGTGTGTCCCCGAGGAGACGCTGACTTCAGGAGAGTTAACTCTGCTCAATTCACCACTTACACAGAAATACAAAGGACTGTGATTTTTGTCTTTAATTTTAATAGATATCAGATGACATACTTTTCTCATTTAACCATTAATGATTCTCCTGGTCCTAGGATAATATATATATATTAGATAAAATATTAGTGCAAACATTTGATATTTGAATAACATTTGAATATTAATAATAAAGTATTTTATTTACTTTATTGTAATAGATTTGTGGATTTTTCCACAACATTTTTATGCTTTTTGCTTTTTTTCTGTAAAATGTACACCTCCTTCAACAAGATTTGATATTGTCATTTTTCTGTGTCTTCTCAGTACTGGATAGCATTGCAACTTTTAATTTGGGACAGCCTTATAAGTGTACTATGGCTATAATTGGCATCTCCCTGGCTACCTGAGGGACTGAACATCATCTCATAGAAATAATTTTGATTTCTTCTTCTGTGATTTAGCTATTTGTATCCTTTGACCCTTCATCATTTTTTAAAATCACTTTTTGTGGGTGATATTGAGCATGTTCTATAGCTTTTCTTAGACTAAATCTGAATTTCTTCTTTAAGGAGTTGTTTCCAACAAGCTATTCAGATATACAATTTTTGTCAAATAGATTTGTTAGGTCTAAGCTTTAAATCTATGTATGTATACATATAGGCTGCGTTGTTACGGCTCTTTTTCGATCAGATAGCTGATTGTGTTGGCATCATTCACTTCTTTGTTGTTTTTTAAAATCATTCATCCTGTATAATAAAAGGCTAATATGCAAATCGACCAAACAGCAGAACAACTGGTCGCTATGATGCACGCTGACCACCAGGGGACAGATTTTCAATGCAGGAGCTGCCCCCTGGTGGTCAGTGTGCTCCCACCAGGGGAGTGCTGCTCAGCCAAAAATCGGGTTCACGGCTGATGAGCACAGAGACAGTGGCAGGAGCGTCTCTCACCTCCACCACAGCAGGACATCCCCCAAGAGCTCCCGGACTGCAAGAGGGCACAGACTGGGCTGAGGATCCCCGCTCCACCCCTGCCCCCCTGAGTGCACTGGGTCTCTGGTCCTATCTAATAAAAGAGTAGTATGCAAATTGACCGTACCTTCGCTATACCCACAAGCCATGCCCACAAGCCAATCAGAGTGAGTATGCAAATTACCCAACCAAGAGGGCAGTTAATTTGCATATCCATGCACAGAAGATGGCGTAGAAGGAAGCCAAGCACCGCAGAAGGGAGCAAAGCTGCAGAGAAGTAAGCAAGCAGGGCAGGGAAGAGGGAGGGAGCAAGGCAGTGGAGACGGGAGCGAGGCAGCGGAAAAGGAAGCAAGCGAGGTAGTGGAAAAGGGAGCAAGGCAGCAGAGAAGGGTGGGAGCTTTGCTCAGGCGTCAGGAAGCTCTGTTCTTGCAGGAATCTTCCTGCAGCGGGTCTCTAGTTTCTTATACATGGGAAAGCTGCCTTTGACTAACAATACTTGGTGTCATCGAAGCATTGTTTCCCGTGAGCCAAGTTCATTTGTCATCCTTTCCCCCCTGTACTCCTACCTCTTTTCCATCACAGAAGTCTAGACTTCAGTCACACTCTTCTCTCATCTTAGACTCAGGCCCCAAACCCCAGGTCACTCAGGGTTCCCTAACTTAGACCCTCCACTTCGCTAGAGCAGTGGTTCTCAACTCATCCACATCAGAATCTCCAAAACTCGTCAACACAGCCATGGCTGGGCTCCACACCGAGTGTCTGTCTCATGGAGCAGTCTTACCCTCAAGGCAAAGAATTAGAATTTCTAGTAAATTCTCAGTGGTGTGATGCTGATGTTGTGGGAGCCCACTCTGAGAACGGTTCACTTGGAAACATGGCCCTGACCTCCAGAGTCGCCTAGAGTAGTTATCCGCAAACCGCGGCTCGCGAGCCACATGCGGCTCTTTGGCCCCTTGAATGTGGCTCTTCCACAACATACCACGGCCTGGACGAGTCTATTTTGAAAAGGTGGCGCTAGAAGAAGTTAAAGTTTAAAAAATTTGGTTCTCAGAAGAAATCTCAATTGTTGTCCTGTTGGTATTTGGCTCTGTGGTCTAATGAGTTTGCCGATCACGGGCCTAGAGGGCTGTTAAATGAGGTGGATGCCTTAGTCCTACCCCGGGTCAATGACATGAGCTCCTCCTCTGCATAATGGGTTTGGGGCTTCATGCTGCAGACAAAGCCCATCAGCTCCTTTTCGATGTGGGGTGGGGGGAGCAGGCTGACCGTCTCAGCTTTATGGAAGACCATTTTCCAAGTAGTGCTCCTGGACAGCATTGCATTTTTCACTCCAAGTCTCTGCAGCTATGGCTTCTCTGTGCAGTTCCTTAGCAGCTTGATTGGGGGAACAGCTCATATCTTGCTCGGTCCTGCACCTGCAAAGGAATGTATAACGCTTGCTCTGGTCTCGGCAATCAATGTGAGTCCTGCTCTTTATAGCTGAGACTTGGAGAAAAATGATCATTTAAACAATAATTCAGCCGCATGAGTCAGTGCCATTATCATTGACTCTTTACAGAGACGTAAATGGAGTCTCCAAGGAGATAATATGCTCAGGACCTTGCATCACCCTGAGGCTCACATCCATGCCCGGGCAGACGGCTCTGGGGGTGCTCTGAATGGTCCTGGGAAACCTGCCTCCCTGCCGATTTGGATGCCTCAGTCCTACCCCAGGTCAATGACATTAGTACCTCTTCTGCATCAAATGGGTTCTGGGCTTCATGCTGCAGACACAGCCCATCGGCTCCTTTCAGATGAACCGGCAGATGAGCCCTCTCTCGCGCGGGTATGCCAGTAAATTTACGGACTGGGTAGCAGACAGACAAGCTAGAACACCACCCTCTCGGTTCTAAGCGGGGTGGGGTCACTAAATGGGGCCAGAAAGAGACAGGTGTGCTCCACTTGAGCACAGATGGACTGAAGACACAGAGAAGCCCTCCATGATCGCCCAGGCACGTCTCAGCATTTCTGTTCTGACAGCAATTCTCTCCAGAGTCTCGGCATCATCACACAGTCACACTGCCTACAGTGTGCTCGTCACGCGTGGTTTGTTGGGAGAGAGCAGAGTTAAATGTGTGCTGTGCTGTGCTGTGCGGAGGGCCTCACCTGGAAAGGGAGGCTGGGTTTCCAGTGGGAACTCTGCACCAGCTAGAGGGGTGACCTTGAGATAAATACCTGTAACTTACTGCGCCTGGTTCCTTTTTTCTTCTGAAAGATTAGTCATTTGAAAGAGGTGATTTAAAAAAATTACTTCTAATCCTAACATTTTAAAACAAAAGGACATAGTTCCAGGTAGGACAAGTGAAGTCTTGTAGCAACAGCGAGCTGTTCCCACATCATCATTCTCCGCTTATTTACGTCTCATTATAGTGATTTATTGCAATTGTGTCATAATTCCTCAGCTTCCCAGAGAACAATCTGTATACCTGAGCTTTTTGTTGTTGTTTTTTGTAACAACATTAGAACAGAAATCATTTCCAAACTAAAATAGGAGCAAGAAGGAGAGAAAGAGAATCTCTGCTCTGGAGATGCTGTTTGTCAAACAGAGGAGAAAAGGAATAGCTCCCCCATCGCTGTCTTTCGACATTACTGGGACGTAGTAATGCAGACACAGAGCGTTCTGTGGCACAGTTACAGTCGCTCTATCCGTGTCAGATATGATCAGGCCGCTGCTATTACCAGACGCATGGTTACAAAGCTCTCTGTTTCCAGGGAGATGAACTGGCGGTGACACGCTGAGGTCTCCGGGGGCAGGCAACGCTTCTTGGTATTTAAAATCCTTTGCAAGAGATTCCCCATCCAGAGAGCACGTCTGAGCATATTCACCTGTGAGGAGATACACCTTGTGAATACGAACTTCATGATCCATTCTGTACTCTCATTGCACAATCTATACTAATAATAGGGGAATATGCAAATTATCCGTTACAGCCTCACGTCACGACGGGATCAGCAGGCTGCGTCCCCGCCCTCTGCTCAGGCTGCGGGCAGGCCCGGATACAAGAGGGTATGATAGGAGGGGATAAGAAAGGAGAGGGAGAGGAAGGAGGCCTACATGCAGACAGGCCAGGAGGAGAGACAGAAATACAGAAAGGGAACAAGAAAAGACACAGGAATGGAAAAGGGAAGGAAACGTGGGGCTGCACGTGGGAGGGGGTGGCAACTGTCAGGGGAGCAGGGGTCAGTGTGCCTTGTGAGGAGGAAGGTGTGCTTTGTGTGTGGGCCATTGGCAGGAAGGTGCCCAGGGGTCCCGGACAGAGTGGTGGAGGGTCCGAGGCCTTCTGGGAGGAGGTGCTCCTGCTTCGCGGTGGCAGCAGCAGTGCCCAGGCTGGGCGGGCCTCGGCCTCCCTCGCTGGGCCGGGCGTCTCGGGCAGGGAATGGGAACAGGATGGTGGCGGGGAGCCTGGGGAAGGGGATGGCAAACACCTGGCTGGGGCTAAGCCCTGGGCTGGGGGCTAATGCCCTCCCAAACAGAAGCTTTAAGAAGGGAGGGACGGAAGAACTTCATAAAGGAATAGTAAGAGCAGAGTTAAGGAAGGAAAGAGGATGTATGAGTGAACTGTAGGAGCTATAATGAAAATCAAGTATAGTTGTGTATTGGGAACAGATTTATATGTAGGAGTTAGAAAATAAAACAAGATAAATGATAGTGAATAATTAGGCAGGGAGAGGAATAGAAAGTCAGAAACATCCATGAGAGAGAAACATCGATCAGCTGCCTCCTGCACACCTCCCACTGGGGATGTGCCTGCAGCCAAGGCACATGCCCTTGGCTGGAATCGAACCTGGGACCTTTCAGTCCGCAGGCCGACGCTCTATCCACTGAGCCACACCGGTTTTGGAACACATCCCTCGTTCTGAGATCCACTTGCTAAGTGTCCCTGAGCGGCGGCCACGGAAGCGCCCCACACACAGACAGGACTGCCTCCTGATGGTGTCAGGCTGGAGGGTGGGCGGCGGAGCTCGGCGCCCGGCAGGCAGGGAGCCAGCACCGCCACCCCCCAACAGCCATTCGCAGCCACCGGGTCAGAGGGCGTCCGCGAGACCGGCTATGCGCACTGAGAACATACCAGCAGCCGTGCGGGGACCCAGAAAGTCCCCGGGGAGTGGCCGGGCTTGACCAGATCTCTGGGCCGGCCTGCAGCCAGCCGTGGTCCAGCTTCTCTGTGAACCTCCCCACCCCCTCCCCACCCCCAGCTGCAGAGCCAGCAGCATTGACATGGGCGACATGCAGCTGCCTTCCCAGAGGCTTGGGAGACCTAGGACCATGGTCGGCAAACTGCAGCTCGTGAGCCACATGACATACGGCTCTTCAGCCCCTTGAGTGCGGCTCTTCCACAAAACACCACGGCCTGGGCGAGTCTGTGTGGAAGACGTGGCGTTAGAAGAAGTTTAAGTTTAAAAAATGTGGCTCTCCATAGAAATGTCAGTCGTTGTCCTGTTGGTATTTGGCTCTGCGGACGGATGAGTTTGCCGACCCCTGGGCTAGGAGGTGCACACACGTCTGTCTCGCTGATGCTCCGAGGAGGTGGCCAGCAGCCGGCCGGCGGGCGCACTCAGCCTCCTGGGGGCCCCGTCCCGGAGCGCTCCGTCCAGTGACAGTTCTAGGGGGCGCCCCCCCCCCCCCGTTTCCTGATGGAGAAGAGGGACGGCAGCGCAGCCGCGGCTTCAGCATCACTTACCCGTGACCCCTGCACAGGCTGCCCGCCACCCCGGTTGTTAGCGCGCGGGGAGGAGCGCTGATGTCCTGCCGGCTATTTCCCACGAGGGGACACAGAGATGCACCGTGTTTCTGAGCTCGACAAACACCTGCTCAGCAGCGAGGGGATGTGGCGAGAGGGGAGGCGGGGTGGGCAGTGGCGGAAGGAAGCCATCCCTGTCTCCGGTCCGTGTTTCCTCGGTGTCGGTGCCGGAACAAAAGCCTGATCAAAGCCAACCGGAGCCCTGCCGATCTGTCTAGGGGAGGAGGGGGGCCACAAAGAAGCGAAAACAGTGCAGCCGGTGTGGCCCAGGGGTTGAGCCTCCGCCCAAGAGCCAGGAGGTCCGGGTTCGATTCCTGGTCAGGGCACCTGCCCAGGGGCGGCTCCGTCTTCAGGAGGGGGGCGTGCAGGAGGCAGCCGATCAATGACTCTCTCTCATCATCAATGCTTCTCTTTCTCTCTCCCTCTCCCTTCCTCTCTGAAATCAACACAAATATGTTTTTTAAAAATAAAAAGAAAGAAAAAGGGACGTAGATTGGCGATCCCGCTAACACACGCGTGCGTTTTACACCGTGGGAGGTGAGGGCGGCCTTTGAGCTGAGCCCGCTGTGTTTGAGGGGTTCAGCAATTCTGGGACGCCCTTTGAGGACGAGAAGTCTCTCTCAGATCAGGATCGTGTTGGCACTGAGGACGGTTGTCTGGCATTGCGTTTCGTTTGCTTCTTTGTTTTCCAAACAGCACGAGACGCTCCCAGGTTTTAAGTGGATAATGTATCTGCCCGGGTGTTATTTTTAATGGATCCAACAAGAGCTCCCTTCAGAGAAATTTCCAGGCTCACCCAGAGCAGGACCCCGGGGCTGGGCAAGTCGGGGCCCCTGACCGAGGGGCACAGGCCGGGGCGCGGCGAGGAGCCGGTGCCAAGCGTTTGCGTATAAATCAATGCCCAGCGGCTGGGGCAGCGGATGGAGGAGGCTGACAGCCGCGATGGAGTGGACCCTCTGACCCCAGGCTTGTTACTCACTTCCTGTTACAAATTATTCAGCCAGGAGTCTCTTTTCAAAGCACCATGGGAATTGGGCGGCCGGACCCCCTGGGATGGTTTGAAATTCCACCCGCAAGCGGTTCACGCCTTCATAGCAGCGCTGCAGCGCTGTGCTGGCTTCCACCCATGTTTCAATGTGTAGCCGTGTTGTCTCTTGTATCACAAGTGCCCACGGCCTACTTATGCGGCCACTCCCTGGTCCGGTTGATGTAAATCTTACTGATTTCAGAGAGAAAGGGGGGAGAGAGAAACATTAATGAGGAGAAGGAATCACTGATGGGCTGCCTCCTGCACGCCCCCTCCTGGGCACCGAGCCTGCACCTTGTGCCTGTGCCCTGACTGGGAACCATAACCTCTGGGTTCCTAGGTCAATGCTTAACCTCCGAGCCATGCGGGTCGGGCTGTTGATGTAAACCTTGTTCCTTTGCTGGACCCACAGAGAGCACAGCCGCCTGAGTTCGCACGAGTGTTCTAGAACGGTAGCCGGGAGCTTCTGTCCAGGCCTCTCACCCAGACCCTTCTGGCCCACAGCATCACAGACAGAGAATGTGTTTCGGACAAACGGGCCGCGTGATGCGGGCGGCAATGAACTCGAGTGGCAACCCAGAGCCGGCCATCTGCCTTCTGCCTTCCCATAGCCTCACAGGACCGTTATCCAGGCTCCGTTCCTTTGCAGCTTTCTCAGGATTGGATGCGAATATATCAGCTTCCATGCCCACATTTCTCCTTTGAGTTACATTGCTAGCGACTGTGCTAAAATGCATGTTGCTTAGGAAGAATTGTCTTTAACTTCCTAGGTCCTCCCTCGCCCACACAACCTTCCTCACAGTCAAATGTTTCTGACATCCTTGGGTTGGCCATGGGGACCATCCTGGACTCTTACCTGAAGGGACTTGCTCTGTAGTGACCTTTGTGAGAAAGGAAGCAAAGCTATACAAAGCTTTTTACAGTGTCTGCATTTTAAGGGCGTTGGGAGAGTTGATGCAGAGAGGGTGAATAAAATGCCTAGCACCGTGCCCGAGGCCTGCTTTCAACAGACGGGAGCTCCCGGGCCTGCGACATTACCGCCTTGCATTGTGGGACGATCACAGCCCTTGTGCCATGATAGTCAAGTTTCCTCTTCAGCACACAGCAGTGCGAAAGTGCTGTTGATATATCACAACCAGTAAATTGAAAGCTGCGAGCGAAAATAATTTCAGCAACACACAGCTAAGTGAGAAGCACGCAAGCCTTTTGGGAACTGAAAGAGAGGAATCTTTCATAAAAAAGAGATTAAATGATCCTAAGAATGGGTAGAAAGGGGCAGAATGTCATAATAACAATGAAGCAGGCCACTGTGGATTGTTAGTGAATGCGTATCACAGTCAAGTTGAGTTGCTGGGGTCTGAGTTTCCCCTAGCTTCCGGGTGACTTTCTGTTTATCACATCGTTGCTCTTTAAAGAAACCTGCAGTCGGTTAAAAAATGTCTCCATCTGGCTTCGTGGCTGGAGCCCCGTTTGGTGCCAAGCCATGGACAGGATAAAGAAGCGTTTGCTGACTTCCCTGGAAACGATGAGGCGGGAGTCGGAGGAGAAGAGCTGGCCACCAGGAAGGCTTTTAAAACTCGCATCAAGTGCCAGCAGGAGGGAGATTTGTTCAAGAGCTTTGGAAAACTTTGGAAAAACTCAGTCGATCCTGTGACCCAGCAATTCCATTTTTAGGTCCGTGCCCAACATTAATGCATACACAGGTGCTCTGAGAAACCTAAGAAAAAAATATCCTTAGAGTCACTGTAATTGATAAAAAGCTGGGAACGATCAAACTGTCCAGCAGAATAAATAACCTAACAGTGATGGAGTTAGACAGTAAAGAACCACAGAGCAATGGCGACATGCCCACTACTGCAATGCACAGCTGCCTGAGTGATTTTAAAAACTCCACTTGGAGCGAAAGAATGAGGATTGAGCCTGGCCAGGTGGCTCAGTGGTTTAGCATCGACCTGTGAACTAGGAGGTCACCGTTCGATTCCTGGTCAGAGCACAGGCCCTGACTGTGGGCTCAAATCCCTAGTGTGGGGCGTGCAGGAGGCAGCTGACCCATGATTCTCTCTCATCATCGATGTTTCTATCTTTCTCTCCCTCTCCTTTCCTCTCTGCAATCAATCTATCCTCCTAACTAATAAAAGAGTAATATGCAAATTTACCACACCTCTGCTACACCCACTAGTCATGCCCACCAGCCAATCAGGAGCAAATATGCAAATAAACCCAAACCAAGATGGCTGTGACCACAGAGAGTAGGAGGGATGCCAAGCTTTCCGCCTGCCCTTGCTAGCTCAGGCCTCTCTTAAGGCTACAAAGTTTCCATTATAGAAGATACACAAATCCCAACAGAAATGGCAGCAGCCAGGGAGCAAGCAGAAGGCTTGGCTTTGCTCCAGGCTACAAAGTTTCAATTGTAGAAGATAAATAAATCCCAGATACCAGGGCCTTCGCTTGGGTTGCCAGGGGGTGTGGCCAGCCTGCAAACCACCACAGGCACCTTGCCCAGGTCACCCCATGCCCCAAGGGAACTCCCACCCTGATCCGGGACACTCTTCAGGGTAAACCAGCTGGCCCCCACCCATGCACCAGGCCTCTATCCTGTCTAATAAAAGAGTAATTTGCAGATTGACCATCACTCCAACACACAAGAGGGCTGCCTCCATGTGGTCAAAGATCCTACCCCCATGTGGACACAAGATGGCCACCACAAGATGGCCAGCAGGGGAGGGCAGTTGGAAGGGGCCAGGCCTGCAAGGGAGGACAGTTGGGGGCAATCAAGCCTGCAGGGGAGAGCAGTTAGGGGTGACTAGGCTGGCAGAAGAGGGAAGTTGGGGGCAAACAGGCTGCCAGAGGAGCAGTTAGACATCAATTAGGCTGGCAGGGTAGTGGTTAGGAGGTGATCAGGCTGGTAGGCAGAAGCAGTTAGGGGCAATCAGGGAGGCAGGCAGACGAGCAGTTTGGAGCCAGCAGTCCTGGATTGTGAGAAGGATGTCTGACTGCCTATTTAGGTCCAATCCTACTGGGATCAGGCCTAAATGGGCAGTCGGACATCCCTTGAGGGGTCCCAGATTGGAGAGGGTGCAGGCTGGGTTGAGGGACACCCCCCTGCCTCCTGTGCATGAATTTCGTGCACTGGGCCACTAGTTTAAATATAAAGAGTCTAGTGTGTGTTTGCGGCATCCATTTCTAACTCGGCACCAAAGAACTGGTTCTGCATTTGGATGGATCAGCCTGAAACGATGTGCTCCTCATGCCCCTGGTTTTTTCATCCCAATTTTGCTTCATCTTTCTACATCTTTGGTGAGCACTGAAACTTCACTCCCTTGTCAGCTATACGTGTACACTTAGGAGGTTCCCACGTTATTTATAGTCTCCATCCATCATTTACCTTTGACCTCCCGGGGCGGCCCCTGCTCCTGTGCCAGCAGCATCATGCTGCGACATGCCAGGATGAAGGACGTGCTCAAGCGTATTCTCTCTGCCTCTGCTGGGCTCCTGCCAGGGGTGGACCGTTCCAGCCTGTGCAGCCTCCGAGGTGCCCTGTGACCTCACTGCCACCCTCCTCTCTTCCCTTCCTCCCTCACCATCCAGGTGCCTGGATATTTGGTTCTCCTGTGGGGAACTCCACTGTGGTTGGTAGCCATGCCAACCTGAACTCATTTCCTCTACGGGGTAGGTTCATGCCAGCTGTGAACCTGGCTTCTGGCTGAGCAGCACTCCCCCTGTGGGAGCACACTAATCACCAGGGAGCGGCTCCTGCATTGAGCGTCTGCCCCCTGGTGGTCAGTGCGCGTCATAGCGTCCGGTCGTTCCGCCGTTCAGTCAATTTGCATATTAGGGTTATGTTAGGTAGGATTCTGCAACTTTAAGCAAAACGATGTAATTACAAAACCGATTTTACCACAGGCTCATTGGCATAAACAGGTGTTAAGTTCCCATGCATCTATGAACATCACCACGAAACGATGGTGAAAGAAATGGCTCATTCGAGGACTGCCTGTCCTCTTTCTGATTCCGCCAATGCAAACAGTAGGGTCTCTGTCCCCCCAGCTCAGGCTCTGGGCACCTCACACCCAGTCCCACAGATGTCCACGGCAGCCTCAACTGCACTCAGGGAATTCGCTCACGCCCCTCTCCCGTGAGCAGACCTGTGAGCACCCCGCGCGGCATTAGAAAGCGTAGCAAAGGCTCCCAGGCATCTGCATCTCATCCTCTTGGTGACAGCTAATTAGAAGTCATTGTCAGTGTCTCAAAGACTGAGAAAATTACCGTCCCGACAATAAATAAAAGGCCACAGGTTCTCGCGCATCTCCTCTCGGGCTTGAGTTGTCAGTCATTCTTCGCAAGTGAGAATGAAATGAGATATTACTCACACGCTGCTGATTTCAAAACCTCTTTAACTCTGGAAGGGCAGGAAGGAAAGAGCAAGAGAAAGGACAGGGAATAAGGGAGAAAGGTAGTGAATCGTGGCACTAAATTGTATGGGTGTGCTACATTCTGTCTTTTTTTAAAAAAATACTATATTCAGCCAAGACCAGTTTGGCTCAGTGGATAGAGCGTTGGACTGCGGACTGAAGGGTCCTGGGTTTGATTCCGGCAAGGGCATGTACCTTAGCTGCAGGCACATCCCCAGTAGGGGGTGTGCAAGAGGCAGCTGATCAATGTCTCTCTCTCATTGATGTTTCTGACTTTCTCTCCCTCTCCCTTCTGCTCTGTAAAAAATCAATAAAATATATTTTTAAAAAAAATACTATACTCTAAGATCATGCATGAATACCCCTTTAACTATTAAAAGTTATGGAAAAACTAAGTACTTAATAACAATGTGTCTTCTGGATTCCATCATGTATCATATGCACATAATAATTAGAGCAACAATCATAATTCCCACTCATATTCACTTTCACGATTTACAAAGGTTGGTTGGTAAATTATGTATTTAATGGGTCTACAGAAATGGCACTTTGAATGGTACCCAGACAAAGTGGTTATGATCCCATTTTACAGACAAGGAAACTGAGACTCAGGCTGCCCAAGTTCATAGACCACACAGCAGAACGTTGACCAGAGCCCAGGCCGCTGCCTCCCAGACACTGTTTCTTCCTGCCAACTGTGGGGGAAATGACTAAATTATGTGGATCTGATGAAAGTATACTAGAAGGTGTGTATAGTTTTATCTATTCCTGTAGAGGGATTCGGAATTTTACACATAAGAAAAGCAATTTGCAAACCTCTTAGATGCTTCATGGCTTGCTTCTCTGAACATCTGCTCTGGAACTTTCTGGCTGGATAACGAAATCGCATGCAGGGTGGAGATAAGTCACATTTGAATGTATTTGTTTCCCTGTGAAAATACGGCATGCTACTACAAACGCGTGTGGCTTTAGAAGAAAATGCTCCTGTTATCTTTGACATAAGGTGGTGCATTTTGTTTTATGATAGGAGAGGATTAGGTAGGTTGTGGTTTTTTATGTTATCTGGGGCCTATGGGTGGAATGAGGTTGACCCAAAAGGGCAATTCATTATCGCTGGAAGGCCGAGGAAACTTCTAGGAAATAATTTAAAAATATTTATACACGCAGTTCCCCTAAATTCCTAAGAATGAAGAATGATTCATGATTCGGTGCAATGAAAGACCGATGGGTTTTATGCCAGTAATTTGGCAGGTTTACTTGAACAGAATGAATATGGATACACTTTGAGGGAGGATTCAAAAAAGTCCTTTAAATTTAATGATGCATTAAGGAACTAATCGTTTAGCTGAATTGATACCTGGGAAGTAATCTCCATCCCATAGAAATTTGCTTCAAATGCAGACCATTTCCCAGAAAATGGCTAAAAATGTAATAGATTAACAGAGTCGAGTCTGTTTTCCCATCTGCTTGCGATGATGGTGCAGTAACGTTTTCAGAACAGCCAGTTATTCCGAATATCTGTGGCCCCGGAGAGCTGAGGACATTTGTCTGCAGGCCACGGACCCTCCGGGCCGGAGGACTGCCTCGTCCTGGGGTGCTGCACTTCCGTCTCCGTGTGGGGATGGACATGAGGACCAATGTACCGCCCCCAGCTCTGGGGTGGAACTGAAAATACGGACTGCAGAGTTAAATCCAGACCTAACGTCGCATGGGGCTCACCATCCCTGCTGCCACGTAACGGGTGTCTGAGATGCTCACTGAGCACATGTGTCACGTGATGGTGGGGGGACCTGATGAGGATCTCAGAGGGGCCAGGACTGTGAGGCCGTGGAGTGTGGAGGTGTGAGAGGCACCTTAGGAATGAGGTGGGCACCCTAGGAGTGAGGTGGGGACACTCTAGGAGTGAGGTGGGGACACTCTAGGAGTGAGGTGGTGACACCCTAGGAGTGAGGTGGGGACACCCTAGGAGTGAGGTGGGGGCACTCTAGGAGTGAGGTGAAGGTACCCTAGGAGTGAGGTGGTGACACCCTAGGAGTGAGGTGGGGGCACTCTAGGAGTGAGGATGGGGCACTCTAGGAGTGAGGTGAAGGTGCCCTAGGAGTGAGGTGGGGACACTCTAGGAGTGAGGTGGGGACACCCTAGGAGTGAGGAGAGGACACTCTAGGAGTGAGGTGGGGACACTCTAGGAGTGAGGTGGGGACACCCTAGGAATGAGGAGAGGACACTCTAGGAGTGAGGCGGGGACACCCTAGGAATGAGGAGAGGACACTCTAGGAGTGAGGCGGGGACACCCTAGGAATGAGGAGAGGACACTCTAGGAGTGAGGCGGGGACACCCTAGGAATGAGGAGAGGACACTCTAGGAGTGAGGTGGGGACACTCTAGGAGTGAGGTGGGGACACCCTAGGAATGAGGAGAGGACACTCTAGGAGTGAGGCGGGGACACCCTAGGAATGAGGAGAGGACACTCTAGGAGTGAGGCGGGGACACCCTAGGAATGAGGAGCGGACACTCTAGGAGTGAGGCGGGGACACCCTAGGAATGAGGAGAGGACACTCTAGGAGTGAGGTGGGGACACTCTAGGAGTGAGGTGGGGACACCCTAGGAATGAGGAGAGGACACTCTAGGAGTGAGGTGGGGACACCCTAGGAGTGAGGTGGGGACACCCTAGGAATGAGGAGAGGACACTCTAGGAGTGAGGTGGGGACACCCTAGGAGTGAGGTGGGGGCACTCTAGGAGTGAGGTGGGGACACCCTAGGAGTGAGGTGGGGACACTCTAGGAGTGAGGTGGGGTCACTCTAGGAGTGAGGTGGGGACACTCTAGGAGTGAGGTGAGGTACTCTAGGAGTGAGGTGGGGGCACTCTAGGAGTGAGGTGGGGACACTCTAGGAGTGAGGTGGGGACACTCTAGGAGTGAGGTGAGGGTACTCTAGGAGTGAGGTGGGGACACTCTAGGAGTGAGGTGAAGGTACTCTAGGAGTGAGGTGGGGGCACTCTAGGAGTGAGGTGGAGACACCCTAGGAGTGAGGTGGGGTGCCCTCTGGATGCCTGGAGATCACAGGGATAGGAGAGGACCCTTCATCTCCTCGTGGGGCTTCCTGTGCTGTCCATGAGAGAAGCCTTGTGACGTGTGGTTGAATTGTTGCCCGTGAAGTCAGTTACAGTCAGTGATGTCCATCCACCCAGGGACAGCTGTGGCTGAGGGAAAAGGAGAAACAGGCCATTGATATCCACATGGTTTTGAGAACTGCCGTGGGCCATCCGAGCGCTGGTTTGACAGCCATTGTAGGGCGTGGCTTTGCCAAGGAGTCGGCATTTCTGAACCAAAGCCACCTGTGACCCTGCTTCATTGTCGTTTCTGTTGGAACACAGTCGACCCCCTTATCCGTGGCTTCAGTCTCCAGCAGCCTCCCGTGGTCTGACAGTAGCCAGTGAATGTCCAGGAATGATTCCTGAGCTGTGACTGGCCCGCTGCCCAGCCGTGTGGGGAGCACTTATTGTCCTGCTCCCGCTTTGTCCAGTGTATCCACGTGGGGTGTGCTCCCCGCCCCTTAGGCACCTGCTAGGCATGGAGGTTAGCAAATGCACTGCCCCGGATTGCAGGTCTCATTATTACTTACCATATTTTCTGGCATATAAAATGACTGGGCGTATAAGACAACCCCCAACTTTTCCAGTTAAAATATAGAGTTTGGGATATACTCGCCGTATAAGACTACCCCTCTTCCAACACACACCAAATAAAAATTAAAAAAAAACATCAGATTTTATTTTCAATATGGTAATTTTGAGAAGATTTTCCTGGGTTAAAAAGTCATCTTATACACCAGAAAATACTGTACTAATGGCATCAAAACCCAAGAGCAGAGATGCTGGCAGTTCAGACATGTCAATGAGGAGCCGTCAAGTGCTTCTGTGGAGTGAGAGGGAAGTGTGGGTGAGAAGAACAAGTTCATTCAGGTTCCCTGCAATCTGCAGCTTCGGGCACCCCTTGAGGGTCCTGGTCCATCCCTCTGAGGATAAGGAGGGGGGAGGTTCTGCTGTGCCCTGGTAGAAGAGCTAAGAGCCTCTTTAAACCATCTGGACCAGGGGACTCTAAACATTTAGACATCCTCTCTAACCCGTCTGCCCCTGGACCACCAGCAGCGAGATGTGGGCTGTGTGGCTGTCGGTCACTTGCTTAACTTCCAACACAATTCCTGGTCCATTTACCGTGTTTGAGGCCATGGACACCGCTAAGAGCCTTCTTTCTTCTCTCTGTATCTCTCTAGGGCTTCTCCCCTCCATCCACGCGAGAGTTCACCCCACATAGCGCCCGGGCAGCAGGCACAGGGGTGGGGTGCAGGCCTGGTAGGAAAAATCACACCTGCTCAGTACAGGTCCCGATTAGATCAGTCCCGAGGGCAGAGGCCTTAACAGGGTGGGAATACTGGAAGGTGCTGGCTGTTCAAGGCCCTGGGAAGACTGGCCGTCCCCCAGCCCACCCGATGCTTCCAACGCTCCTCTCACCTCAACGTGCCGTTGATGCAGATGAAGAAGTGAGTTGATGCTGATGAAGAAGTGAGTTGATGCCGATGAAGAAGTGAGTTGATGCAGATGAAGAAGTGACGCACGCATCTACCCTGTGTACTCCTGTCAGGAAAGTCCCCTTTATTCCCCCCAACAGCCCCGCAGACCCAGCCACCCCTTAGGAAATGCCAGCATTGACCCCGCAGTGCCCCAAATCTGGACTTCTGTCAGTCACACAGAAGCCCAAGACATCCAGGTCATGTCACAGCTCCTTCCCGGCAGGTTGGAGTTTTCTGTGATTAGCCTCCGTCTCCCACCCTCTTCAGCCCCCAAACCCTTCTTCTTCACCCTCTGGGCTAGTCAGCCATGAGGAATGAGGTGCATAATACCCTTCGTGCTTAAGCTCTTCTCATGCTACCTCCTCCAAATCGTTCTCAGACTGAAAGCTGGCTCTCCCTGGAGGACACTTACGGAGTCTTCTCAAGTCGTAGCGGTTATTTAAAACCGTATAGGAAGCTTATTTAAGTATAAATACACTTTCTGAGATTGTCACCACCTCTTGTCACTTTGACATTTTCTTTAGCTCTCTGCACCTGCAAATTGCCTAACAGAAGATACACGTACCCACACACACACGCTCTCACCACCTCCTCCATACGCACCCACACGCTATTATTTCCCTCTGTTCACGTCTCCCCTTCCAAATATATAAAGGAGAGAACAATAGGATGCTTCACATTCCGTAGGTGCTCATTATCTAAGTGATGTGCAATGCGGCGGATTCTTCACTCCCTCATCGCACATGGCACTCGGAGAGAGTAATGTGGGGCTCTTAGCTGCTTGAAGTGTTCCCATAACCCACGGGAGCGCCATCCGTCTCCGTGGCAGCTAGGAAAGGAGCAAAGAACAATTTGTCTCCTTTTTGACTCATATTTCCACTTACACGTGGAGAGAGAAAAAGCCAGAGACAGCCTGTACTAATTAGAAGGAGAGAATTTAAGGGGATATTGCTCTTGGCTGTGTTCAACATACCAAGGTCAAACATGAGCACCCTGTATCCCTTTGCTTCTTGGTGGAGTCGGGCCCTGGGTGAGGACGCTTGATGGGGGCATCTTTTGGGTCCGATGGCATGGAGTCCAGAGGTTGTATGTTCATTTCTTAAATGGTCACTGGGAAACCATAACATCCTGATTATCCATTAAACGTCGTTATTAGAATATCAGTCGCAGTCCTAACCGGTTTGGCTCAGTGGAGAGAGCGTCGTCCTGCAGATTCAAGGGTCCCAGGTTTGAATCTGGTCAAGGGCATGTACCTTGGTTGCAGGCACGTCCCTAGTGGGGAGTATGCAGGAGGCAGCTGATTGATGTTTCTCTCTCACTTATGTTTCTAACTCCTGCTCCCTTCCTCTATGTAAAAAATCAATAAAATATATTTTTAAAAAAAGAATATCAGTCGAAGCCTGGAAGATGAACACACCTGGGTCTATTGCTCCCTTGAGGTGCCAGTTAGGTAGTCTGTTGCATAAAAATTGGCTTGGTCAACAAGCTTCACTCCTCCCTCCATCCCCAGCCCCTCATCCATCATGTAACTTAGCAATGTCATGGCTTTTTGGACTGAGATGTGGCTCATTTGCATGGGATGAACATGACCAATTATCTACTTTCTTGCCCTCCCCGGAAACTACAGCTTTTTTGTCCACTCATCTCCTGGGGTGCGGGGGGGGGGGGGGGCGCTTGGACTGCTTCCAGTCTTGGCTATAGTAAATAACACTGCAATGAGGATAGGAGTGCATATAATCTTTTGAATCAGTGTTTTGGGTTTCTTCAGATATACTTCCAGAAGTGGAATCGCTGGGTCAAGTAGAAGTTCCACTGTTAATTTTTTTAGTGAATTCCAGACTGTTCTCCACAGTGGCTGCATACTCATGCATTCCCACCAGCAGTGCACAAGGATTCCCTTTTCTCCACATTCTCAACAACGCTGGTTGTTGATTTATTGATGATAGCTATTCTGACAGGTGTGAGATGATATCTATTATGGTATTAATTTGCATCTCTGACAGTTAGGGATGTTGAGCATCTTTTCACATATCTATTAGCTATAGTTTCTATTCAGGTCCTTTGCCCATTTTTAAAACTGAATTATTTGTGTTTTGAATTTTTTTATGTTGAGTTGCATAAGTTCTTTATAAACTTTGGATATTAATACCTTATCAGATGTATTTTTTAAAATAGGTTTTATTGATTTTTTAACAGAGAGGAAGGGAGAGGGATAGAGAGTTAGAAACATCGATGAGAGAGAAACATCAACCAGCTGCCTCCTGCACACTCCCCACTGGGGATGTGCCTGCAACCAAGGTACATGCCCTTGACCAGAATCGAACCTAGGACCCTTCAGTCTGCAGGCCGATGCTCTATCCACTGAGCCAAACTGGTTAGGGCCTTATCAGATGTATTATTGGTGAATATGTTCTACCATTCAGTGGATTGTCTTTTCATTTTGTTGATGGTTTCCTTTTCTGTGCAAAATCTTTTTGGTTTGCTATAGTCCCATTTGTTTGCCTTACTCAAAGAGTCATATCAGAAAAGATACTGCTATGAGAATAAAAGATTTTACCCCCTATGCTTTCAGTTAGACATTTTATGGTTTAGAATCTAATGTTTAAGCCTTTAACCCATTTTGAGTTTATTTTTGTATGTGGTGTAGGAAAGTGGTCTAGTTTCATTTTCTTTTTTGCAGGTTTCTGTCCAATTTTCCCAACACATCTATTGAATAGATTGTCTTCACCCATTGTCTGTTCTTGCCTCCTTTGTCAAATAGTGATGGGCCATGAAGGTGAGGGTTTATTTCTAGGCTCTCTATTGTGTCCTGTTGATCCATCTATATGTCTGTATTTATGCCGCTGTTAAGCTGTTTTGAATCCTATGGCTTCTTGACTACAGGTAGCATGATTCCTCATCAGGACATGTGTTCTTCTTTGCCAGTATTGCCGTAGCCGCTCCAGGTCTTCTGTGGTTCCACGTCACTCTTTGGAATACTTGTTCTAGTTCTGTGAAATGCACCCTTGGTGTCTCGGTAGGCGCTGCACTGAATCTATAGATTGCTCTGGGCAGTGTGGGTGTTTTAAAGATGCTAATTCTCCCTGCTCACGAACATGGTATGCACTCAGAAAAGCACCTTTTGGGAATGCCAGACCCGAGCTTTTCACGCTACGTGTAGAAGATGATTCACTGCACCTTCTTGGATCAGTTTTGCTACCTCAGTTACTTTGTGAGAGATAACTGACATTGTATGTGCTGGGATCATTGTGTGTGATGGATTAGTTCCAGTGGCTGAAACTAGTTGGCTTCATATCAATCACAGTATTTCATGAGTGACCAGATTCAAATTCTATACTAAACACAAGAGATTTCAAGGAATACAACCAGACTGAACTTTACTTAAAGAGCAAGTGTATTATCTCTTTTCAGAAATCTCCAATTTCCCAAAGTAATGAAAAATATGACAATTCTGTAGACTATTAGTGAAACCATTAGATATGGTCAGCATGTGTTGTAATTGAAATTTTCAGGATAGGACTATCACTAAATATTGTACTTTATTATCAAAGCATTTGAACCTTAATGTAAATATATTTAAAGCCAAATTTAAAATTAATCAAGAGTATATTTTTTCCCTATAAACATTATGAATTAGTTCAAAAGGAGGCATTCAGACACACTTTAGTTATGTGCAAAGGAGTACATGGTGGAGATATATTCTTAAGGCAATTTCTTCTTGTCATCTTGAAGATTATTGAAGTACTAATGGAAATAGTATATTGTACATTAAAACATTGAAAGGCAGACAACACATCCATAAAAGTAAATACGTTTTAAGGAACCTTAAAACTTTTATGACTTGTGTTTTCCTTTGTGATATTTAATCTAGTTGTTTATCTTCTCACATTGCATACTCTCAAATCTTTTAGCCCTCCATGTTTAGAGATAATTTAAAGACCTCGTCTCTATGACCTTCAAAATGTTATCCATTCCCTCTCACCCAAGTGCTTTAATGTCTTGCAGCTTCTCTACACGGATCTGATTTGCTGAGATCCCCTGCATTGTCCTTTAGACTGAGAGGTGACGGGGTAGAATCCTATCTTCTGCCATCTATGAAAGTACAGTGTTTAATGTTAGTCAGATCTTGCTAGTGAAGGGAGAGGAATGACTTGAGTCTGAGCCAATGTCAACACAAGATCAAAACACAATTGCAAAGTAAAATGTGTTGCCCTAAAGTGTCCAAACAACATAGAGTGTAGTTTACTCATTGAGCAACCCATTATTTCAAATGGATCAATAGTACTTAACTCATTGGTGGCATTCTTACTGTGTTTCTTTTGTACTTCCATTTTGGCCACAAAACTTGAGAACATCTCACTCTTTCTTTTTTCTGCCAAACTATTTACACTCAGACGCCATGGACCTTGATGCCTCTGAATATATCTTTGGTCGTCAACCATATTGCCCTGTCTTACTGAACCACATCACTTTAAAGATCGTCTTTACTTTCACACATCTTCTTAAAGAATTTTTCAACTGAGCTCTCCTGCTCCTTTGTAAAGTTAAACATCTTTTCTTCCCTCCTTTCTCTTTCTCCCTCCCTTATTTTCCTCTATCTCTTCTCTTCTTTCCTTCCTTCCTTCCTTCCTTCCTTCCTTCCTTCCTTCCTTCTTACTCTCCTCCTTCGTTTCTTCCTTTCTTCCTGTCCCACCTCTTTCCCTCTCTTTCCCTCTGTCCCTCCTTTCTTTCCCTTAGCTCACCTGCATCCAGTTCAGCCGTCCTACATTAGGGCTTTTTACATTAGGTGTTTTCTTCAAAACTGAATTCTCCTTTACAACATTCTTAAAACCACATACATGGGCTATCTTTCCTGTGTTCAGTAAACTAGAGATAGGCAGCATAATTCTCTCCAAATCACAGGCTGTGTAATGTAGCCCATGGTGGCTAAATGATGCTCAACACTGATGGGGTTCATTTACTGAAAATTCCTTCCCTGGGAAATGATTGATTTGTCTAATTGTGTAAAACAGTCACTCTGGTGAATTGCCCATTCTCAGAGTCATGTCTATTTTAGTCATCTTGGTTTTTATTAACAGAGCAGCCATTGTTATATTGGTCTACGTAAGTGTGGACTTCATAAAAGTTATTTTTATAATAGCAATTAACCAGCAGAGACTTTGTTAAAAGTGTACACAGTTCAGATATAATATGCGTATATTCTGCAGATCTAATGTACAGCATGGTAATTAGGGTTAATAATACTGTGCTTTAAAGTTAGAATTGCTAGGAGTGTTTCTTAGGGGTTCTCTGTACACAAACGTACGTATGCCAAATGATGAATGTGTGAATGGGCTTCATCGTGGTAGTCGTGTAGCAGTGTAGAGGAATATCAAAGCCTCGTGTTGGACACGTTAAGTATGTACAGTTTTTATTTGCCAATTAACCCAATAAAGTTGGGAAAATTCTACCAAACATCGAAGAAGCAGATCTTGTGGTTGTATATAGAGAAGTGTGCTCAAGGTGAAGGGGAAAAAAAATAGGATAACCCTGAGTTAAGAGGCCATTGTTGAGGCGGGCGTTCGTTACTCAGCAGTAAAGCTGGGGTGAGCATTTGGGTAATTTGACCAATGGCATCAAGAGAGAGAACATTCTAGTAAGTGTAGATAGTTACACACTGACACACACTGTGGGCATCAGGAAAGCACAGAGGACAAAGGGTGAGTTGTCAGTTGCTAAGGATAAGTTAAGCCTCAGTCTGGACTGACCAATCAGAATGGCAGGGTTTCCCTCACCATCAGGCAGTCACAGAGACAGAATTATCTCCAGTGACTTGGCTGTGGTCACAAGGTTGAGAGTGTAGACACCTCTTTAACTTGCTGGCCCCCAGGTTCCTCACATGGAGTACACACTGAATATGAGGTGCAATCACCAGGTTGACTCTAGAGATGAGAGGATTAATACTTTGTCTAAGCCACACAGGCATAGAGACACTACTGAAGGGATATATTAGCATTTGCATTTTTATTTGGATGACTTTAATGGCCTGGGATCTCCTGAGATCACATGTGAATATTTACCCCGCTTTCCAGAGACTTAGTGTCTCAATGGCTGTGTGGCTTAGACAAAGTGGCTCTGCACCGAAACTGTGACCACGCCACATCTTTTATGTGGACAGAAGTAGAGAATAGGTGAATCATTTAGATGTAGGATGATGTACATAACTTCATTAATGGTATTATTGTACATCCATTTAACTAGGAAATGGAGGCCTGGCTGCATTCTGGGTTCAAGTCCAGGCTTCCTGTAGACACTGTGCCAACTATGTTTCTAACATCCGGTGTCATCCCTAACAAACTCAAATAGAAATAACTGCTCTACCTGCCTCTCAGTAGACTGTGAGGTTTACTTGGAAACCATAGAATTATATATAGATATTACTTTTCCCTAAATTTAGAGTAAAATCACATTCATGAGGGCCACCTACAAGTCAGGGTTTGCCCAATGTAGGCAAAGTTGCCATTGTGTTACGGATGAGAATAACAGAAATAAATTTAGCTAAAATCATGTTGGTAGTTACAATTACTGGAATGAGAAATAAAGTCATTTGATACGATGTCCTAGTCCCCTTCTCTTAAACCAAGAACAGATATTCACAGTGTGACTGGCACTGCACTCTACTAGATGTCGGTGTCCCTGGGAAGGGGAGGGTACCTTAGAGTGGCGTGGTTCCTGGTCTGAGCCACAGAAACGGACCTCTTTGCACCTGTTTTCATTCTGTCCTCTTAAAAAAAATTTTTTTTAAATCAGGAGTCCTTAGATGAACACAAAGGATTGAATGAACAAGTGAATGAAAGCCTTTGTTTGGCTGTTGTGAATTCACAGTTTTTGCAAGCTAGCCAGTGTGTGGCTCCCATAGGGAAGGCTGGACAGACTCTCCTGGGCTCACTTTCTACAACCTCTGGAAAATACCAAACAGAGGTTAGGATTGTTGGTTGATGTTCAATATTGTTTCCAAGGAAACTCTTTTCTCTCTCTCTCTCTCTCTCTCTCTCTCTCTCTCTCTCTCTCTCTATATATATATATATATATATAGAGAGAGAGAGAGAGAGAGAGAGACAGACAGACATAGAGATATAGATATAGATATATATCTTCCTCTTTCTCTGGAGCCTGAGAATTACCATATAGGAGTGATCCTGTGGAGGTACCTGTCAAATTGTGTTAAGTATTTATTTGCTCATTTTAACATCTGGATAAAGACTGTTTTACACTTTGGAAGATATGTATCCAAAAGAAATCTGAATTGACTTGATGAACTATCTTTCTCCCCAAAAGAAGGATAAATAAACTGGGATCATATATTTTTCTCATATTGCAACCCCATAAAAAAATACCATAAAGGGAAATCAAAGCAGTAATGGATCGGTAGAACTGCTGAGATCATGGTAATATTTTTTCAAATACTTTAGCATAGCCATATTGATTTCCGATACATATGTATGCAGAAAGGCACAGGTGTTTACAATCTTGGTATAGTTTGTAATGAATTTTAAAGGCGTTACAAACAGCAGCAGCAACCCATGAATGATTAGCATTTCAAACCCAAGGAGGATGGAAAGTATGATGAAACAGCAAATTATACTTTTTAATAAGTGCATTGTTCTGCTGAGATGATTGTGTTCACCGACAGCCAATTCTGCAGTGATGAATTATTGTGTAAAAGCTTTTTCCCTATGTTCTCTTTGCTAGGCAGTTAACAACTGCTCAGCTAACTTTCATGTACGCATTTATCAATCTTTGCTTTAGTAAAATTCACACCAGGTGAACTAACAAATGTTTTTGACAGTATATGTGCCCTTTCCAACTTCTCTTTCATTGAAATTGTCAAAAGCAACATGATTTTCCCCAGCCATGAAGAGATGGGCATAATTTGAGAATATGGCAAAGTTGGGGCATAATCTGGGTTTATACCTATTGCCCTTTTCAACCGGAAGCACTAACCACTTTCTAGTCCTCCACTGTTACCTTGTCTTCAAACAGTGGGCACATGTCAGGGCCCCTCAAACTTGTTATTGTCCCAAGGCCAAATTTCTATCTTCTTTGGCACCTCTTTTATATTTAGGCCTTTAAAAATCAAGGAAAATTCTTCTATTTCTATCTATTTTTTGACCCCTATGTAGATTAAGTATAAGAGAAAACTAGTGTGCTTATTTTTTAATTGGAGCATAATGGAAATTTCACACCGAATCAAAGTTTTATGTTTTCTATTTTATTTTTTAGTCTATTTTGCTCATCAGTTTACACATAAAAATGAAGTTATATGGTTACTTGTCTTTCTCTGACTTGCCTATTTCACTTCGCATAATCTCTAGGTCTATCCAGGCTAAAAGTAAGAGTTCCTTCTTTTTTACAGTAGAGTAGTAAATGGACCACAGCTTTTTTTTATCCACTCATCTACTTTCGGGCACTTGGTTGACTTTCAAATCTTGGCTGGATGAAAAAGGTGAAGGGATTGAGCGACAAAACAAACAACATTCACAGACACAGACAACAGTAGAGCAGTTATCAGAGGGAAAGGAGGTAGGGGAGGTAGAAGAAGGTAAAGGGGCGGGGAGGAATGGTGATGGAAGGAGACGTGACTTTGGATGATGAACGCACAATATAATATATAGATGGTGTATTATAGAATTGTACACCTGAAACCTATAGAATCTTTCTAACCAATGTCACCCCAATAAAGCCACAGCAATTTTTTTTTACGTTTTATGTTTTGGGATTGTAGATTCTTATTTGAGCATCTGTTGATTGATCAGTAGTTTTATGTTGTTGATGCCAGTGAAGAGACACTGGCTGGGAAGAGGCCAGCCGGAGATAAGAAAAAGACCTTCCCCTTGCTGGGACCCAGGGGTCGGCACAGTCTGTGATTTGTCCGGCATGGGGAGCCAGGGCGGCGGGAAGAGCTAAGATCAAGGGAAGAGCCTGGTGCTGAGGAAAATCACAGCATTGGCGCTGGGGGTAAAGGAAGAGGTCGGGAGGGAAATTAGAAAGAAGTCCACTTGGTAATTAAAATATTAAAATCCTTTAGTTATAATGCAAAGCTATTGGACGTTATTATTATATGGTTAAAAGTTCAATAATGTATTAGTTACCGATTTTAGAAGTCGCTTTCTGTTATTCTGATTTCTTCTTAGCCTCACGCTCTCTCTGAAGTTTTAACATATCTCAAATGGCTAACAAAAGGCCAGAGTTCTTCTTTGTTTCTGTGGAACTGAACTTGTGAAATGGGTCGGGCTGTGAGGCAGAAGCGCTGGGACAGCCTGCCACCACTTTTGAGGGAGGGTCAGCTGGGACTCCTCCGGAAAGCAGGGTCCCTTGTCCCCCAGCTCTCCTGTCCCGGCCGGTGCTCACCTCCTGCATCCCGAGCTCTGCCTGTATCTGCATCACGTTGGCCCCTGAAGCCCGGTCCTACTGCGCTGTTTCTGTGGATTTCAATGCCCCCCAAGCGTCCTCCAGGCATGCCGGGTGCCTGCCGCGCTGCCAACTTGTCTCCGGGGGCCCCTCGTGTTTCCAGCTAGCTCCTCAAGTCACCAGGAGCCTCGCTTGGATGGCCTTCCCACCCCTAGTTTCCCAGCAACCCTGTCACTTTGCTGTGACTGAGAAGAACGGGCGTCCTTGGGGGACCCAGGCCTAGGTGGCAGTGGACGTTTTGATAGCATTGCCAAGGAGTTAGTGGGGGCGTCTGGACGGCCGTTCGGAGAGAGCACAAGCCAAGCAGAGGACCCGCAGGGCTTCTTCAGTGTCCACTGTGTTGGGATCAGCCTGGTGCCTTGTCCCAGTGCAGACCCGGACGTAACAGGTCCAGGGACCCAGGGTCCTGCCTTCCCAGGCAGCGCCAGGTGATGCTGCTCAGGGCGCCCTTGCCAAGCCTGAGTGCAGACAGCAAGGCGAAGAGGCACACCCCCACCCCCCCCAGGCCAGTGGGAGGCTGTTTTTTTTGTGTGTGTTTTTCAGGCTGTGATGTGTGTTACTGACTCTCAAACATACTAAAAGCTTCCGTTTGAAACTCCTCAGAAGTAAAAAGGAAAGGTTTGCCCCATGTCCATGTTCCCTTTATTTTTCTCACACATGCACTTCGGAAGCGAGGTTTACCAGCTGGCTGTTAAAATATTAACCCGCAGCAAGAGGTTCCTTCTTTTATCTCCAATTAGAAACAGCTGACGTTCCAACCCGGTGTCTCCCGGGCTCCTGAGGGAGGGAGGCCCGAGAGGGAACCAGGCGCAGCCACTCCCATTGTCTGCAGAAGCGTCCCTGCCTCCAAGCCCCCCAGCGTTTCCTTCTCCAGCCTGGTGGCCCGGGTGCTGTTTCCCGTGATCGCCAGCGAGGCTGCAGGAGGCCAGGGTGCATTTTACTTTTTTTTTTTTCAGAACTTATATTTTTTTAAATATATATTTTATTGATTTTTTACAGAGAAGAAGGGAGAGGGATAGAGAATTAGAAACATCGATGAGAGAGAAACATCGATCAGCTGCCTCCTGCACACCCCCCACTGGGGATGTGCCCGCAGCCAAGGTACATGCCTTTGATTGGAATTAAACCAGGGGCCTTTCAGTCCACAGGCCGATGCTCTATCCACTGAGCCACACCGGTTTCAGCCATTTTACTTTTATTTAGATTTTTTTGTTTCATTTTTTAATTGTAATTTTTTAGATTTAATTTTATTTTTCCCATCCCTATTTACCCCCTCCATGCCTTCTTCTCCTTCACACTCTCCCCCTCCCTGTCATCACTACACTGTTGTCCATGTCCATGAGCTCTTTTTTCTTTTTACTCAATCCCTTCACCACCACCAGCACACACACACACACACACACACATACAGAGATACACACGCGTGCACATACACACAGACACACACAGAGAGACACAGAGACACACACGTTCACACACACACACACAGACACACACACATACACACAGATACACAGAGAGACATACACATGTGCACATACACACACAGAGAGACACACACAGAGACATACACACAGACACACAGACACACACAGAGACACACATGTGCACATACACACACAGAGAGACACACACACAGACACACACACAGACACACACAGACACACAGACACACAGAGAGACACACAGAGACACACATGTGCACATACACACACAGAGACACACACAGATATACACAGAGACACACGTGTGCACATACACACAGAGAGAGACACACACAGACACACAGAGAGACACACAGAGACACACACAGAGAGACACACAGAGACACACACAGAGAGACACACAGAGACACACATGTGCACACACACACAGAGAGACACACACGTGTGCACACACACACACAGACACACACTAGAATTGTCCACCTGCTCTCTACTTATGAGTGTGTCTCTATTTTGCTTGGTAGTTCAGTGTGTTCCTTCAGTTCTGCATCTGAGTGAAATCATGTGGTCCTCGTCTGTCCCTGACTGGCTTATGCTGGCCTTTAAAAAACAAAACAGGACCTATAGGATCTTCAAAACAGTCGTCTGTAAATTAAAAATTTTGAAGCCACCTAGCATATCGACAGACACTACATGGACATGTGATTGTACTGAATGGGATCCACTCCTGACAGAAGATAAAATAATAATGAGGAGATTTAGAGCTGTCATTTGTTGGGCTATGTGACAAAGGTCACCTGGTCTGGCACTCACGTAACCTTGCTGGACAGTGGCCTCATTTCCAAGAGCTGTGGTCGGCAAGCTGCAGCTCGAAAGCCACATGCGGCTCTTTGGCCCCTTGAGGTGGCTCTTCCACAAAATACCACATCCTGGGCGAGTCTATGTTGAAGAAGTGGCATTAGAAGAAGTTTAAGTTTTAAAAATGTGGCTCTCAGAAGAAATTTCAGTCGTTGTCGTGTTGCTATTTGGCTCTGTTGACGAATGAGTTTGCCGACCCCTATCCAAGAGGAAGGCACCGAGACCCGGGGAAGGGAACGGGATCACTGGCACCCAGCTGCTGAGGGACATGCGGAGACTCACACAGAGATGGGTCTGCGTCCTGAATTTGCGTTTTTAATCACCAAGCTCTCAACCCATTTGGAGCCAGGACAATCGAGATAGAAATGATGTCTGATTTATATGTTATGACAACAAAAAGAGCTCGCAGCTCTCTTTGGCACGCAGCCCTTCCTCTTTGGCAGTCACCTAAGGTCGTTTGGGGAAGTAAGTGGTGTGTAAATTTCAGATAAAATGTCTAAATGCCTCTGATCACCTGCAAGACTTCTTAAGAGCATTCTGTTTTTAGAGCAGCGACTGCCACTGGCTCAGAACGGATGGACTGCCTGACCTTGAGGGTCTCGTCCTGGGACAGAGGAGAGGCACCTGGAGAAATCAGAGTCGCAGGGCTGGAGATACCGGGGCCTCCCATCTGTCTGGTTGGAACCACGGGTTCCTGGTGATTTAGGGAATGGCAGGAGTGTGATGAGCGGCTGACAGTGGCTCAGGCACAGTTATGCCCAGCCTGTTCGTGTTTTGAAGCAATCTGGGATGAGCTGCTCAAAATTAAAAAGACCATCATTGCGGCACACGAGGAGCTGAGCAAACAAATAAAACGTGAAGAAAATCTCTGAGGTGCCTTCCTTTAGCCAGGAAGTGGCTGTTCGCTTCTTCAGGAAAGGCTTGCTTTTCCACCCGGTCCAGCTGTTTCAGGGAGTACAGACGAGGCAGGTGTGGGGACACTGCACCCGGGATTAAGCTAACTTAGTAACGAAGATTCCCGATGCAAAGTCTCCATCAAAAGCAAACGCCTCCCAGAGTCTCTGTGGAAGCAGCCAGCACAGCTGTGACATCCCAGAGGACTTTCTGATGGCGATGCTGGCAGAGACTTGACGGAACTGGGGCCCTTTCTTAGGGCCCTTGCTGTTTCATCAGCGCTCGGGCCACAGACTTCCATGAGCACCCCAGTTCTGTTTTCCTGCTCGCCCTGTTCCTTCAGGCGTCGGCTTTGCAGAATGTGAACTTGATCATGACAAGCCTGCGCTCCATGAAGCTGAGTGGAAGCAGAGGCCGCCCGTTCTCAGAAGTGCACCTTTTGTCTTTCTTGGGTCGGGATCTGGGACTGTTGTGTACGTGACCTACAGCCGCTTCTCCGTGCAGCAACTTGACGTAGGCATTTGCTCAAACATGTGGGCTAAGCGCAGGAGCACGCTAAAGGGTGACTTTGCGATACAGGACACAGGGACTTCGAAAACTAACCTTTCACAAGGAACCTTTCCTGATTCATAACTTTTCTAAAAATTTTATAGTTCAACCCCCATTTACGTTCAGTAGCATTTTGTATTAATTTAGGTGTACCGCATAATGGTTAGACACCATTACTTTTGACAGCAAATTAAAAGATGCATTTTTATATCCGATTACTCCAGAAGACATTAATAAGGCTAAAATACATGTCAGTAACAAAAAGTCAGATCCACTAAAGGATACTGCGTAAGAAAATCATATTATAAAAATTTTAAGTGTTAAAAAAAATGTACAATTGGTCATGAATGGACTGGCTGACCTTTAAAGCAATGAGCTCCCTGTCACTAGAAACGCCCTCATGGAGATTGGACAAAGCTCAGTCGGAAATATCACAGCAGTGGCACCTTCAGCGTTTGGGGTGTTGCATGAGATAAACAAGTTATTTTCTAGAATGATCATCAACATTTCTTAAAGGTTAACCAGGTGTCAGACACACCACTAAATTTTTACACTCATTTTCTACATAAGAGATACATATTTTTATCCTTAGTATATAGATGAGGATATAAATATTTCATCTTTATCATCAAGAATCTAAACATTTCACATGCTAGTATGATTGATAATAACTTGCCTTATTTTTAAAAAAGTACAAAGGAGAAGGAAAGAATTCAAAGAGAAATTGGAGAGGAACCAAGAAGGCAGCATAGGTATAGGCCTGTACTTGCTGCCTCCCACAACCACAGCAAAAAAAAAAAAGCATCCAAAACTATGAAGATAGTGTAAGGAGCCTCTGGGACAACTTCAAGTGTACCAACACCAGAATTATGGGTGTGCCAGAAGAAAAGAGAAAGCAGGATACTGAAGACCTATTTGAAGAAATAATAACTGAAAACTTCCCCCACCTGGTGAAAGAAATAGACTTACAAGTCCAGGAAGTGCACAGAACCCCAAAGAAAAGGAATCCAAAGAGGACCACACCAAGACACATCATAATTAAAATGCCAAAGGCAAAAGACAAAGAGAGAATATTAAAAGCAGCAAGATGAAAATAGTTACCTACAAGGGAATACTCATATGACTGTCATCTGATTTCTCAACAGAAACTATGCAGGCCAGACAAGAGTGGCCAGAAATATTCAAAGTGATGAGTAGCAATAACCTACAACCAAGATTACCGTACCCAGCAAAGTTATCATTCAGAATTGAAGGTCAGACAAAGAGCTTCACAGACAAGAAAAAGCTAAAGGAGTTCATCAACACCAAACCAGTATTATGTGAAATGCTGAAGGGTATTCTTTAAGAAGAGAAAGAAGTAGAAAAATATAAAGATAAAAAATTATGAACAAAAAAGTGATAACAAATACATATCTATCAACACGTGAATCTAAAAATCAAATGAATAAAAAATCTGATGAACAGAATAAACTGGTGAATGGAATAGAATCAGGGGCATGGAAATGGAATAGACTGACGATTCTCAGAGAGAAGGAAGTGTGTGGGGGGATGCGGGAAGCAATTAGACAAAGATCTTATATGCATGTATGTAGTACTTATAGACACAGACAATAGGGTGGCAAGGGCCTGGGGTGGGGTGGGTACCGGGTGGAAGGGAGCTATTGGGGGGGAAAAAGAGGGACATCTGTAATAATCTCAACAATAAAGTTTAAATAAAAAAGAGAGAAATTAGGCAATGACTTTATTCTCATTTCAAAAATGAGAATAAACATTGTTGAGAGAATTGAACTTAGTATTTTGGGGTAGCTCTTTAAAAACTATCCCCCAAGCCACTCTTATGATTTTATATTCCAGTAAAGTCGCCCTGGCTTATAGTCTTCGCTTAGACCTTCATTCCTTGTTACAGGGTCCTTAGATTCCTACGTGCTCATTAGAATTATTGACCTTCCTTCTTTCGTAGACTCTGCCCTTGCCCTTGCTTATTTAAAGTTTACCTGATCACCTCTCTACTGTGCACTGGCCAATGTGTGACACTTAAGAACTCTGTTAACCTCAAAAAAAATTGAGCCATAACATTGGCTTTGAATAAAAATCATCGATGCTGAGGTTATGCCTGAGGACTCTAATTGATTTTACTAGTTTGTCCAAAGAGTGTGAAGTGTATAAACGGCCCAGGGAACTTCCTGGGGTATGTAAATATCGTGTCACATTGACATCAGTTTTGATCCTGAACATCAATATTTATGACCAAGAGGGAGCTATATGGCATTGGAATTTTTCCTAGATCGTCTGTATCTAGCCCACAGGTTTATCAAATTTACCGCATCATTCAGTGTGACGCAGTTACATTACTTATTCACATTAGCGAAAATGGAAGAGACACGTTGGTAATTGATATGTTAAAGTAAGAAGCCTTCACGTTCAGGATTCGGAAAGTTATTTGCCCATCATCATTCAAAAAATCTAATAGCCACTTAGGATACTGCAGCTGAGCGGCGGTGCTGGTGCTCACCAGCTGCCCCATGTGCGCACCCATGTTCACCAGGCTCCGTGGCCAGAGGAGCCCGCGTGCCTGGCTCCATCAGTGGGAGGGAAGTGAAGGCACTTGGGGCTGAGGCATTTTGCGCCTGCCATCCCCTGGCACAGGGGCCACGGCACATCCTCTAGACCCACTCGCTTCAATGTGTGAAAATGCCCATTCTGACTCGGGTCTGCGGGGGGGCCTGAGCCCTCTCATTCCTAACCAAGTGCCTGATAAGCATCGGTGATGCTGAGCTCAGACCATGCTGTGAGCAGCAGGACTCAATGCAACGCCTTCAGGGTGACAGGCCCTTTCCCAGCACGGCCCCTGATTGGCCCTGGGGAGAGGAGCCTCGTCGGCCAGGGCGTGCGAGTGTGAGAAGAATGGTGTGTTGGGCAAGTAGGCGGTCAAGGGCAGGTTCTTTCTTTGGAATCTGACGTTTTCAAGTTATAAGCCAATTATAGATACCCAAACAGAATATTAGGAATTTTTGATGTTTCTCTATTTTACAAAATATGTCCCCTTGATAGTTTCCATCTCATTAACATTTCCTTGGCTGTAGTTGCATTTCAAGACGCCAGGCCGTGCATGAGCAGGAACAGTGGAGGAAGCACCCCAGTTCTGGGCCCAGGAGATAGACACGGGGCTGAGGTGGGGAGGGGAGCTAAGCGGGTCAGAACGCTCTCCAGTGCCTGCAAGAGCGATGCCAGATAAGACCCCACAGAACTGTTCATCTCCAAAATGTGCGTGACTTCTGTGTCCTGCTTTGTAATGTAGTTTATTTTTTTTAATTTTATTTATTTATTTATTTATTTATTTATTTATTTATTTATTTTTCTTTATTGTTCAGTTTATTAATTACAATGTTTCCCCTTTTTTATCCCCCTATATCTCCCCTCCACCCTGTACCTATCCCACCCTCCACCCTCACCTCCCCCTCCCCAATGTCCTCTCCCATTGTTGCAAGATTTTTGTCCAATCTCTTGCTGTACTTCCCACAACCCTTTTCTCCCCAAGAATTGTCAGTCCATTCCCTCTCTATGTCCATGTTTCTGTTATATTCACCAGTTTATCTTGTTCATCAGCCTATCAATTCACTTGATTTTTATGTTCATTTGTTGATAGATGTGTATTTGTTGTTCATAATTTATATTTTTGCCTTTTTCTTCTTCCTCTTCTTAAAGAATATCTTTCAGCATTTCATATAATGTTGGTTTGGTGGTGATGAACTCCTTTAGCTTTTTCTTATCTGTGAAGCACTTTATCTGATCTTCAATTCTGAATGATAGCTTTGCTGGTTAGAGTAATCTTGGTTGTAGATTCTTGCTATTCATTATTTTGAATATTTCTTGCCACTCCCATCTGCCTGCATCGTTTCTGTTGAGAAATCCGCTGACAATCGTATGGGTGCTCCCCTGTAGGTAACCAACTGTTTTTCTCTTGCTGCTTTTAATATTCTCTCTTTATCTTTTGCTCTTGGCATTTTAATTATGATATGTTTTGGTGTGGTCCTCTTTAGATTCCTATATTTTGGGGTTCTGTGTACTTCTTGGGCTTTTAAGTCCGTTTCTTTCACCAGGTGGGGGAAGTTTTCAGTCACTATTTCTTCAAGTAGGTTTTCATTAACTTGCTCTCTCTCTTTTTCTGGGACCCCAATAATTCGGATGTTGGCATACTTGAGGTTGTCCCAGAGGCCCCTTATGCTATCTTCAATTATCTGAATTATTTTTGTTTCTTGCTTTTCCAGCTGAGTGGATTTTGCTTCTTTGTATTTCAAATCTTTGACTTGGTTCTTGTGGCCCTCTGGACTGCTTTTAGGACTTTGTGTAATATTTTTTATTTCAGTCTGTGTATGCTTGATTTCTAGTTGGTCCTTTTTTTAATCCATGAGGGTCTGGTTCGTACCCTCAGAGGTCTTGTTCATTTCCTTGAGGGTCTCATTCATTTCCTTAAGGGTCTCATTCATTTCCTTGTGATACTCTTTCATTTCCTGGTTGGTCTTGTTTATTTCCAAGTAATTCTCATTAAGTTGATCCACCTTTTCTAGGAGCCTCTTGAAAAGCCTTATAACCGTGGTTTTGAACTCTATGTCTTGTTGTCTTTTCTCCTCCATTTCTTTCGCACCTGATTTCTTTCCATATCTCTGCATGGTGGCTGCTTTATGTGGTATATATCCTCAAAGGGACAGTGGCTCAGCCTCCCCAGTTACCTGAGGTGGGTACTCTTACTGCAATCCTTTATGGGTTGTATCCAGTATTTTTGAATTTAAACCCTAGGAGGGTTTGACCTCCAGGCCAATTGGCTGTGAAGGGAGACTGTGTTCAGGTAGGATGGGCGGAGTCTCTGAGCTGCGCAGGCAGCCTCAGTGTCAGCTGTGTCCTATGTGGCACTCGCGCGCGCGGGTCTCTGTTGGATGGGGATGGCTGCAGGCACCTCCAAGAGAAAGCCGCTACTCTCTTCCCCTTGCCAGACAACTCTGCCTTTCCCCAAATGTGCCTGCACACCAAAAGTCTAGCCCATGGTTGTAAAATAGATGGTTTCCGGGACCAGGAGACAAGTTTCCAGGGGGCAAGTCATGGGTTTGCGCGACCCTTGCGCAGAAACTTCTTTTCCCCGCCTCCGGGTTTCTCGCAGACCAGGAACCTCTGCCGTGCCCCGCTTCCAGGGTGCATCCCCCGGACCTCGGACCTCACCTGGCACTGGCAAATCTGTGCAGTGGGACGTCTCCACGTACCCTGGATCTCGGACCTTGCCTGGCGCTGGGGAATCTGTGTAGTGGGACGTCTCCGCCCTCCCCGTTGGCGAAATCCAGCTGGGGTTGCTGCTCCAGCCCTACAGCCCGCGCGCACGACCAGGATGGCTCCTAACCTGTTTCCATCTGAAAGGCTGCGCTCCTGCCGCTCCTCTGAGTCTCAGTGTCCCACCTTTACTCTTATTAGTGGAGTTTTCACTCAGCCAGCTTTCTGGCGATTCTGGGTGCTGTCTGTTCTGCTGTTATGTTGTAGTTCTTAAATCGTTGCGCGGGGCAGAACAATAGGTGTTTACTTATGCCGCCATCTTGGTGTTCTCTCTGTAATGTAGTTTATGATATCAATGCACACTTTAAATGTCAACACACAGTGTAGTCACCTTCAGATAAAACCGTCACTCCCACAGTGTGGTGTTCTCGGCTGCGCTGTGCATGCCAGAACTTATAGGGGGGCTCCCATTTGAGAAACACAGCACTGGGATCAAGAACAGTCATTTCACATAAAACTCATGCTTCCAAGTTATTTGCTCAATACTTTTTTATATTTAAAAAAAAGAGTCTATTTCTTTGCTTCTTCCTTAAGGCCTGCATCGCCTGGCTTTCTCTTCCCTTTCACGGGCCTTAGGGAATCTGTGACAAGAACGTTGTTGTCTAGTTCCCATTGGTAACCGTGAACTTCACGGCTTTGTTGCTAACCAGGCCCCAAACCACAGGGCCAGGCGGCCGTGTTGTGATGCCCTCTGGATGCTGCCCAGGCTGCTTCTTCCTTCCTGGCAGCAGCCTCACAACGGAGCGAATGCGGCCACCCAGAGTGCCTGTCACACCGGGGGCATAGGACCCCGGAGCTTCCATCCAGTAAGAAGAGAGGCCTTCAACCCGGATCCTAAATGTAACTCCTCATCTAAGACAAAGGGGTAACTTCAATCCAGCACAGGCTTCCCTCTTGGAGCCTCTGGGTCTCTCTCTCCATTCAACCCACTCCCTACCTGCCTCTCTCTCTGTGCCAAGACAAAAAAAATCATTTTGCCTTTTTTCAAATCTATTCTTTAGTCTGGCTTAATGGAAGACACTTGGGTTCTCGGGCATATTTCTGCTTTCAACCTATTGCAATATCATATGTTGTGTTGCCTCAGGAAAACGCCATTTATTCTCACAGAGAACAAAGAGTGAAAACGTCAATCAATGTATTACTGTTCTTATGGAAATAGACTGGAACCTGCAGCTCCCTTACAGGGTCTTGGGGTTCCATCAGGTTCCCTGGACCATCCTTTGAGAACTGCTGATGGAGAGTATTTCAAACAGTGCCTGTCACAGGGTGTATGCAATTGTAAGAATTAGCTATTAGTGTTGCCTTTATTTCTAAATATATGAGCTCACATCAGCTCCCATTTTCAGAACCCCCTGCCTCTACCCGTTCTCATAGTTCCTTTGCCTCCTGGTGTCTCTGTTTCAGCTTCTTTCCTCCGCTCTCCTTTTCAAAATTGGAGATTTTCTTCCAGGCTATTCTCAGTGGGACATTGTTTCCCTCTGAGCACCACATTTTTTATTTTCCCATGCTTACAAGTGTGTGTAGGAGGCACTGGACTTCAGGCTCACCCATGGTGCCCACACAGGCCTATCTCTCCCCTGGTCTTCTAATGAGGGGAGGAAAGCCTGACTTACGCAGAAGTGGGTCTGGATAAGCCACCGAATGAAAGAACCAGAGCATATATTAGTACCTAATGGACCCATATGGAGACCTCCCTGAATCGGACCCTTAAGATGACAAGTACTTGGCCCCAAGTTGATAAACGTCCTCTATAGTCTGATACAAGAGCTAAGGCAAAAAGGGAAAGTAGGCTAGATAAAATGGAAATGCTAATTAATTATTCATGTCCTATGATTGGGCAAAGATTTCTCAGTCATGACACTAAAGGAATGATCTATAAAAATAAATAAGACTTTAAAAAATAAATTAGACTTTATAAAGGTTTTTAAAAAAAAACTATTGCTCTACAAAAGATCCTATTAAGAAGAGGAAAAGAAAAGAGAATGAAAATTTCCACAGCAACTAGGAGAAAGTATTTGCAAAACACACATCAGGCAAATTGTTGGCATGCAGAATACATAGCAAGCTCTAAAAACTCAATATTAAGAAAACAAACAATCCATTTAGAACAAATAATTGAATAGATACATCACCAAAGAAGCTATATGGATGTCAAATAAACACATGAAAAGATGTTCAACATTGCTTGCCTTTAGAGGAATGAGAATTAAAATTACTATCTCTACACACCTATCTGAATGGCTAAGATAAAAAATACTGACAGTATTAAGTGCTGACAAGGGTGCAGAAAAACTGTATGTATGTCTCAGACACTGCTGGTGAGAATACACAGCCACTCTGGAAGAGCACAGTTTTTTAAAAAGTCAAGCCTACCCTCGACATACAACATAGAACTTTCCTCTATCCCTCCTTTCCTCATTCCCTTCCTCACTCTTCCTTTTTCTCTCCTCTCCTCTCTTCTCTTCTCCTTTCCTTTGCAATCAAGATTCAGCCATTGGTTTTGGTTATTATGTCTTGGGCAGAGAATTATTAAGCAACTCCAACACATACTTAAGTTACTTTAAATAGTCATCTATTTAGCACGCATCAGAGAGTTGGTGGCTTCAATTATTAGAATTATTTACTCCTGGGAACAAGTCAAAAAGACAAGGTTCAAAATCAGCAAAATTCAATGGCTTCAGCTCCATTTCTCTGTGGTCCTTTGGTTATGCATTAGCTATTATTCTAAGGCTTTACCACCACACACCATGGTGCTGGGAGAGAGAGAGAGAGTGTTGATCCAATAAACCCCCATACGAGTGAGAAAACATCCTTTCTGGAAGAACCCAGGAAACGTCTCCTTGGGTCTCAATGTTCTGGGATGAGTCTCATTTCCATTTCTCAACCAAAGCTTGTGTACAGGAAAACTCCAATTTAGAGTCTTAAAGACTCTGTCAAGGCCCATGAGATTATCCTGACTGCCTTAGATTAATCAGTCACCTATGAGCTGGGGGTCTACCCCCCATGCGACACAGTGGTAGATGGTGGGCCAAGTCAAAACAGACGTAGAGAAGAAAATCAGTGTCAGATGTATGACAGACTTCTTTTCTTGTGCACATTTTTTTTTCTGCAGAAAGAGAAGCGAAGATGACACAAATACTGATGCTTGTCCTTCAAGCTGACATATTAGTTCTACTAAAAGACAACATCTGCTTATGTCAAGCCAAGAAAAGACACATGAGACAATGAATGTGAGGTTTCCCTCCATTCAGGGACTCTGTAGAATCTACGCTATTCGTGCAGGTAGCACTTACTGATTTTGACCATTGAGATGTTATCTTTAGGGTAATAAATAGAACATAATCTTCTGCAGTAAGTGCAATTTTCTGGCTCAGATATCCATCTGGAATCATTACCGAAGGATGATTTGGAAAAAGATTGCTTTGTAATAATAAGGCTCATGGCCAATTCATTGGTTTCTCTTTTCCTCAAGCCAGAATAAATGTGCTTAGGAACATTTATACCCGGGGCCGAATTTGGCCTAGATTTTAGTTCCGGTGTAAAGGTTGACGAAAAGCTTTTGCACTTTCTCTCCCCTCGGCTGAATTTATTTAGTGACCCCAGCATTCCCTGCCTTGTGATTCAATGTCAAGACCTAGATTTCCCACCGGGCAAGGTAACAAATCATACAGAAGCAGACTCGCGACAGCCAGCTGGGTGAACAAACCTGTCTTCCCTTGCAGTACCTTCCAGAAGATTAACTACCTGCCGCAGCTCTTCGGTCTGTCTGCTCTGCCCTGGATTTGGGCTAGTTTAAGGCTTTTAATTCTGTATGTCACGGTGCCTGGAGATGGGTGACAAAAGCCCAGCTCCCCAGAGTTCCAAGCAATACTTGTGCACACACACATACACCATAAACGGAGGGAGACTCCCAGCAGAAATCGCCGTGGGCTGGGAGTTGCTGTGAGGGAATCAGGGAAATGAAATGGGATCTTTCTCCTAACGACCATCAACAATTTCAGCATCTTCAGCATCACCTCCTCAGCTCCCTCCCTGTTACCCTGGGTTCCTTACATCATCTCCTGGTTGCCTCCTTTCCACTTAACTTCTCCAGTCACTCTCCAAACTCTAAAGAGAAGGACCAGAAACCTGGTGAATAACATTATTTACGAACTAGTGGCCCAGTGCATGGAATTAGTGCACGGCAGGGCGGGGTGTCCCTCAGCCTGGCTGGCATGTTCTCCAATCTGGGACCGCTCGGGGGATATCTGACTGTTGGTTTAGACTCGATCCCTGTGGCAGTCGGACATCCCTCTGACAACACAGGATCACTGGCTCCTAACCACTCACCTGCCTGCCTGCCTGATCAGCCCTCAGCACTCTTCCTGATGGACTATTTGCCCCCAACTGTTCCCTTTCTGGTCTGATTGCCTCCAACTCCTCCCTACCCCCACTGGCCTGCTCACTCCTGCCTCTGCCTTGGTCCCGCCAACATGCCTTTGTCCGGAAGGATGTCTAGAAGGTCTCCTGTAAGGTCTTCAAGTCTAATTAGCATATTACCCTTTTATTAGTATAGATTCCAGTGTGATCTTCTGTGTTAGTGATCCATTCTGTCAATATTTATTGAGCACTTCTATGTGCAAGGCTCTGTCTGGGTGAGTGTTTTAAAAGATACAAAAATGAGACATGAAACTTCGAAAAGCTTAGTGCAGGGTAGTTTATTTCAGACTTACAAATAATAGGCATGCCCAGCAGGTGTGGCTCAGTGATTGTCATCCCACAAACCAAGAGATCTTGGGTTCCATTCCCAGTCAGGGCACATGTCCGGGTTGCTGGTTCAATCCCCAGTAGGGGGCGTGCAGGAGGCAGTCAATCAATGTTTCTCTTCATGGATGCTTTTCCCTCCCTCTCTCTCCCTCTCCTTTCCTCTCTCTCTCTCAAATTAAAAAAGTCACAAGCCCTAATTGGTTTGGCTCAGTGGATAGAGCGTCAGCCTGCAGACTGAAGGATCCCAGGTTTGAGTCTGGTCAAGGGCATGTACCTTGATTGTGGGCACATCCCCAGTGGGAGGTGTGCGGGAGGCAGCTGATCGATGTCCCTCTCTCATCGATGTTTCTAACTTTTTATCTCTCTCCCTTCCTCTCTGTAAAAATCAATAAAACATTAAAAAAAAAGTCATGAGAAAGAAGTGAAGCACCGTGGGCCCTCAGAGGAGTGAGAATGAGCCTGTAAATGGGAGACAATGCTATTGAAATTGATCCTATGGGGTCTGTGGTTGGTCTGGGCAAACAAGTTCTTGCCCCCAAATCTTTTCTTCATCTACTGTTTGATGCTTCTTGTATATTGTGCCACACAATTATCACTCTTTAACCACAACTTGGATCTTGACTGAACTGCTCATTAGCACTTAAGTCATTTCATCCTCAGGGCATCCGACCAGGTAAGTGTGTTTAAGCCCACTTTTCTATTCCTCTCTGGCTGCAAATAAAGAAAGCTTGGAATTAGCTGCTCCAGTGTAACCCTCGGCTTTGGGAATATTTTCAGCAGTTGGCTGCTTCCTCCTTTGTCCTCACATAGCATTCTAGGCGGTTCTCTGTTACAGAGAGCAAAATGTGTTACTGTCATTACTTACTTAGGCACTTTCCTTTCTCGTTAGACGGCGAGTCCTTAAAAGCAGGGACTGAAAATAGTAGGCACCCAACACATGTGTGTGAAATGTATGAACCCATGAGCCTAACCCGCAGCCGGTTACTGGAATCATGACCTAGAAAGTCATGCTGAAGAGATAAAAGGAACAGTGCCTTTCAGCAGCTCCTGGCCCATGGTGGGAACCAACTGGAGGGGCTTGCATTGTGGACAAGTCAAGGCGAGAGTTTCAGCGTTCATGTTGAGTCAGCTGTCTGGTTGGTTCAGCCGAACTCCCAGAGCAGTTATGGTAGCAAGGTTACTTTTGCTGCTTCTCAGTATTAACCCAGGATTGGGAGGAATGCCTGGTCCCAGTATTAACCCAGGACTGGGAACTATGGCCGGTCCCTGTATTGCCTACATAGGAACAGGGAATTAATGATATAGGACAGTGGTCAGCAAACTCATTAGTCACCAGCGCTAAATATCAACAGTACAACGACTGAAATTTCTTTTTTGAGAGCCAAATTTTTTAAACAACTTCTTCTAACGCCACTTTTTCAAAATAGACCCGCCCAGGCCATGGTATTTTGTGCAAGAGCCACACTCAAGGGGCCAGAGAGCCACATGGAGCTCGAGAGCCGCAGTTTGCCAACCATGAATCTAGGAGAAGAGGGTTCATTGCTAGAGACATTTCTATGACTAGACAAGGGGGCTTGGATCTAGTACACAGTGAATATTAGAGAATTCCTACATGTATACTCTTTTCAATTAATTTGTACTCCAGTCTGGATATAGGCTTACATTTACCTTCTCAGCCATGAATTCCATTTTCTGAAATGAAAATGTGCATTTGAATGGGTTTAAGCATATACAGGCAGGAGCAGAGTGTATGGATACAAGTGCAGGTGGGTTGTTGTATATGATAGTGGCAGGCCTGTGAAATCTTCTTATTCCGTACATATTCTCATTGAATTGGAAGCAGCACCATTTGTTGAGGGTGATGATTGAGAGAAAGTATAACATGCTTGTGGGAGGAGAAAGAAGGAATCAATCTTCTAGGAGGCTGAATTAGATAAATATAGGAGAATAAAGGTGTGCTGTGGTTTTGAATCTCGACAGCATCCTGATCTATGACATCTCTCCAGAGAGTAAAACTCTATGAAGAATGCAGAAACTGCCCTGGCCAGTTTTGCTCAGTGGATAGAGCATTGGCCTGCAGACTGAAGGGTCCTGGGTTTGATTTCGGTCAAGGGCACGTACAGGTTGCAGGTCCCCCCAGCCCTGATCAGGGTATGTCAGAGGCAATCAATCGGGTGTCTCTCTCACATTGATGCTTCTCTCTGTCTCTCCCTCTCCTTTCCACTCTCATAAAATCCATGGAAAAATACCCTTGGTGAGGATTTTAAAAAGGAAAAATGCAGAAACTAACTGCAACAATCTGAGAAAATTGGAGTTGAATTTTGTTCTCAAGAAGGACTGGAGTTGGGATGCTCTGAGAGGAAATATGTATGTCCGGGCATCCCTTCTCCTCTTTGACCTTAGAAAAATAATGTTTCACCAAAAATAGAGGATCTACATTTGGTGAGAAGACTAGAAACGAAAGTAAAGAGACCTGTGTTGGCAAATGTCACTGGCATTCCCCACTGTCCACTCTCAGACGCTCTGTTGGGGGTGAACTCTCTTGTTGGGGTCCTTCAGTTCTGTGTGTGTCCTTTCAGCTCTCTAGTGGGTGGATTTTGATTTTTGCTGCTGGGGATTGGATATCACCTCTTGTAAGGCTCTTAATAGGACTGAAGACTTGCTAATCTCATGTTTAAAGGCTATGGCAATGGCAAAGTTACCACGGCTCCAATATAAATATCAATGAACTCAAATTATTGTAAAAACCTCAATGAATCATGTTATCATGTAAACTATTAAACATAAATTCTGTTCCTCCTGAGTTTCGTGTATAGTTGTGAGTACATGAAACAGAGTCAATAACACTATTGTAATGATCATAACCTGCATGGACACTGAGTGGCTAGATTATTATGATCTCTGAACGCATAATAATTTGGCCACTCTGTGTGTGTGTGTGTGTGTGTGTGTGTATTAGAGGTCCGGTGCATGAATTCATGCATGGGTGGGGTCTGGCCAGCCGGGCTAGGGGGAGGGGACATGAGCATTTGGCCAGCCTGTCTACTGTTTGAACTCCTGGTCAAGGGGACAATTTGCATATTAGCCTTTTGTTATAAAGGATATACATTGAGTGGCTACATTATTATGCATTCAGAGATCATAATAATCTGGACACTCAGTGTACTTTGCCATACAAATAACTGTACTCCTACTTTTGCTCACTCCTATTTTTCCCAGGTGTCTTTGATACCCTTCCAAGTCAAAGTCCCCATTCTGTAGTCTTTCTGGTTGTATATAAACACGTTCAGCATGGTGTCATGCATCTTTGAAGCTCCAAATTTGAGTAATCCATTGCTGTTGAGACTGAAATCAGCTTATACGGTTCGTTTTCAAGTTTGGCAAACTGAGACCTTAACCTCTTAAAGTCAGATGTAATCATCTTGGGCCAAAGCAAGCTGACCCAAAGACAGTCTATAAGCCCATGGTCGGCAAACTGCGACTCGCAAGCCACATGCGACTCTTTGGCCCCTTGAGTGTGGCTCTTCCACAACATACCACGGCCTGGGCGAATCTATTTTGAAGAAGTGGCGTTAGAATAAGTTTACGTTTAAAAAAATTTGGCTCTCAGAAGGAATTTCAATCGCTGAACTGTTGATGTTTGGCTCTGTTGACTTGTGGGAGTTTGCCGACCACTACTATAAGCTGTACAGGGATGTGTCTCCTTAGAAATCCCTATGTTAATTAAGTTACGTGAGTAGGGTGGACTTGGTTGTGCTAACAGACTTCCACGTGTCAGTGACATTACTCAATAGACATTTGTTTCCTGCTCACTTGTTAGTCCTGAGAGGATGTTCAAGTTGTGTTGGCTATTTTTCAGGTGGTCATTCAGGGACCCATACATTTTCCATGGTGTGCTACCCTTAGGGCTTTGTCATCATGAACATCCCACCGGAAGACATAAAGAGAACCAGAGGTGCCAGGAGAAATTTCATGTGTCAGGCGCATTCATCACTTTTGGTCATAACCCAGGCTGGCAAGAACTCAAACATGGCCATAAACTAACAGCAAAGGAACCTGGAAAATACAACTTAGAGATATTTCTAGGAAAAAGAAAGGAATAGTTTTGTTGAAGTCTCTCTCATACTAATAAAGAAGGGTGTGACTATGACAAAATAAAGACATTTGTGAAGATTTTGTTTTCAGAAGCTGGTGTTAAGACTGGTTCTCAAGATGTTTCTGACTCTGAAGATATACATTTTTAAAGCAGGTTTATTCTCCTGTATTTAAGGGGGAAACTGGTAGTGGAGGAGGGCAACTCTTGGTAAGATGTTTGTGGCTGGACTCAATTATGCTTGGATTTAGCAGAAAAGAGAGAATTCACAGTGTATCAAGAAATCAGAACCCAAACTGGAGACATGGCATCTGCATTATTTTTTATAATCAATGTATGATTGACATATTATAGTAGAGTGTACAACATAATGGTATATATTGTGGAATGATCACCATAATCAGTGTAATTTTTAATGTTTATAACCATAAACAGTTAACAATTTTTCTTGTGAGGAGACCTTTTAAGATCTGCTTTCTGAAACAATTGTCAAGTACGCAGCACAGTATTAACTATAGTCACTATGCTGTAAATATCATCCCCATGACTGACTTACTCCCTTCATACCCCCACCCCTGCCTCTACCTCTCACAGCCGCCAATCTGTTCTCTGTATCTTTCAGCTCATTTTTGTTAGATACCATAAATTAGTGAGATCATATAGTATGTGTCTTTATCTTCCTGACTTATTTCACATTGCATAATTCCCTTATGGTCCATCCATGCTGTTGAAAATGGCAATTTTTCCTTCTATGGCTGAATAGCATACGTACCTATAGATCACATTTGCTTTATCCATCCATCTTTTAACGGACATGGTTTATACCCATGTCTTGGCTACGGTGAATAATGCTGCAACAGACACGGGGCTGCATGTATCTTTTTGAGTTAGTGTTTTCATTTTCTTCAGGTAAATACCCAGAGGTGGAATTACTGGGTCACGTGGTAGTTCTATTTTTAATTTTGCAGCGAGCCCCTGTACTGTTTCCACAGAGGCTAAACCTATTTACATCCCCACCAACAACGTACAAAGGTTCCCTTTCTTGTTATTCCTTGTCCTTTGTATAACAGCCGTTCTGACAGGTGTGATCTCCCCGATTTGCATGACTGATGATTAGTGATGTTGAGCTCCTTCTTCATGTATCTGTTGGCCATTGGTACTGTTGTTTTTGGGGAGGGGGAAATCTACTCAGATTCTCTGTTTTTATAATTGACTGGCTTGCTTCCTCACTTTTGTATTGAGTTGTATGAGTTGTTGATACACTTTGGATATTAAACCCTTATCAGATAGCTGATTGGAAAATGTTTCCCCATCAGTACATTGCCTTTTCATTTGATTGATGGCTCCTCGGCAGTGCAGAACCCCTTTAGTTTGATGTCGTCCCCCCCCCCTCTTTATGCTTGCTCTTGTTGCCTTTGCCTTTGGTATCGAATCCAAAAAATCATGACCAAGAAAATGTCAAGAAGCTTAGCTCATAAGTTTTCTTCTAGGAGTTTGACGGGTTCTGGTCTTACCTTTAAGTCTCTGATCCATTCTGAGTTCATTTGCGAGTATGGGGGCAGAGAGACCAGTTCCATTCTTTGGCTTGTGGCTGCCCGTTTTCCCAGCAGTGTTTATTGGAGAGACAGTCCTTTCCCCATTGTATGTTCTTGTCTCCGTTGCTGTAAACTAGCTGGCCACATACGTGTGGGGTTACTTCTGGGCTCTCTGTTCTGTCTCACTGAACGCTGTGCCAGAGGTCGCTAGCACGCTGTTTTAAATGCGATAGATGTATGATGTAGTTTAAAATCGGGGAGTACAATATCTCCAGCTTTGTTCTTCTTACAGAAGATTGCTTTTGGCCAATTGGGGTCTTTTGTGGATTTATACAAAGTTTAGAATTCTTTGCTCTACTCTGTAAAGGAATATGTTAAAAAAAATAGTTTACTTACATAGGCACGTTTGTGTAATTAAAATTAAGTATGCCCGAAGTTTAATTCCACAGAAAGATTTTCTGCATTCACCAGTCACCATGAGTCAGTGCGCACAGCCAGGGGGTGGCTCAGAGCCATGGGAATGTCACCAGTGTGGGTGAAAACTGCTGCAGAAAGTCATGTGGTGAACAGCAGGACCAGGCATCTAGAGTTATAGCGATGCCTGTCATCGCGTGCTAATAGTTTCCCAAACACTGTTTACCAGTAGTGACTCTTGGATTTAAATACGTAGACGATAGTTGTAGATGTGTAATATTGATGTCAGTGAAATTACTACCACGTTTCCCCAACCGATGGCCTATTTGCTAAAACTTATTAAAACGAACAGTGAATTCATAACAAAAAAAAATCTGTTGACTTAATTATAAGCAAATCTTGGTTAAAATCACTTTAGAATTAACATATGGCATATGGACTTGAAATTTTGTCCATTAAATCCAAAAGTCCAAAAAATGGAGGATTTACTGTATTATCTTTTAAAACTTGTACTTTGAATTTTAACCAACGCTAATACATAAGAACTCACTTATGTCTGGTGAACAAGCTACTGTGATGACAATGAATTGTTATTAGCAACATAGGACCTTAACACGCATGTGTTTATGAGCCTCTGTTCCTGCAAGCTAATGAGTTTGCATCCACATTGGCAAGATGGCTGGTCCTTGTTTGGGATTATATTGCTGATGAAACAGGAAAGAGAGACCAGGCATACAGAGGAGATGGGGTCAGAGGCTTAGTTTCCATCAGCGCAAGCCTCCAATCCATGGAGGAAAAGGGAAGAAATGCTTCATCAATACAGATGCATCCTGGTCATTTGCCTCCTTATCTATGCAGTTATAGACTCTCTCTACTAATATTATAACACTTAGCAATTGCTGGTCCGCCTTACAGACATGAACACTGGAAAATTATTGGGGGAGGGGGGAGGGGGAGGGGGGAGGGGGAGGGGGCGGGGAATCCAACGTGGTTGATCTGGAGGAATTGTTTCTTCTTCCATCTCACTGAGAACGTTTTACGAAATAGTGACCAAATACTGATAAATGGGTTCATGCATCCATGTGAACAGCCATGGGATCACTCAGGAGTTTTCAAGTACAAGGCCAATGGGAAAGGTTTGATTGTATGGAAGTATTGATAGACTCGGTCCTCCCCAATAGAGAAGACAGTCCTCCTTCGGCGACCTACAGATTAAATGACAAGCAAAGTGGTACCTGAGCAATGAGTGCTTTATTTTCACATTACAGTGTGCAGTCTGTCCCACCGGGCAGTCCCTGCATGGCAGAAGCTGTCAATCACAATGTAATTCCTATCAGTGTGTGTACCATTGGTTTCTCCTGTTCCGGCTAAACAGCAAGTGACATCGCTCAAGCCACTGCGTTCAATTAGCTTCATTTGCACATTCTTCCGGCAGCAAGCACCAAAATCAAAACCGGGCAATCAACGGGGCAAAATCTCAAACACGCCCCCTGGCAGACAAGTGAGAATACAACTTCCATATTCCCAAAGGCCGGGGTAATTTTTTTTGGCATAAAACAACAGGGTATTACGATTGAGCACAAAATCAGGTGCTACTTAGTACCGTTTAATATTTTTAAACTCTCTCTAATCATTGTGGAGCGGGAGGGTCTCCCGCAGGGTGTCGCCGTGTTGGTGGCCCCGCTTCCTGCGCTGGTGGCCACCGAGGCGGGAGGTCCGGGTCACTGGTCTTCGCTCTGCAGGGGCAGGCGCTCTGGGGGCAGCACGGACTGCAGCCGCTGCCAGCGCCCCGGGGGCCACAGGATGTGCGTCGCGCGAGCATGCAGCAGCCCCAGGGAAACCTGCACGGGCGACACAGAGAAGCAGAAAGAAGACATGACTTGGTCAGGGTCACCGTTCACATCTTGAAAATAGACCACAATCCACGTGGTGACTCCAGGGACCGAGGATGAGGGGGCGCAGATGCGGAAAGCGTGGCCATGGCCTTTTGGGTGCCTGACAACATGGAAAAGGCTCCCCTCCACTCAGCCATTGGGAGCAGGTGCTCACTGGGTCTTCGCTCTGCACGTGGGGGGCCTAAGTTCAGAGAGAAGCAGAGCTGGTCCACAGGCAGCAACTCCCAGGGTGGGCGCTGGTGCAGGGCCCGCTGGGCGCCCCGGCCTGCAGCCCGCCCTCCGCAGCCCTGCCCAGACCCCGAAGGATAAAGCTGGGCCACCTGCTTGGAACATTCTACAGAGTTCTCAGGTTTTCAGAGAGACATGGGAACACATATGTTTTGCCAAAAACATTGTCCCACCTACAGGGCGAGCAGCAAGTTAGATGAGAGGCAAGATGGGAGGCCTCCTGGGAATACACTGAGCAGCACCAAGGTCATGACCGGAGACAGGCGGCAAACCACGGGAAGGCGGCCAGGCGGGAGGGGAAGCAATGGAAAGGAATCAAGTAGAGCCCGGGCCAGTGTGGTTCAGTGGTTGAGCATGGACCCGTGAACCAGGAGGTCTCAGTTGGATTCCCGCTCAGGGCACATGCCCAGGTTGCCACTAGGGGGCGTAAAGGAGGCAGCTGACCCACGATTCTCTCTCACCATTGATGTTTCCATCTCTCTCTTTGAAACCAATAATTTTTTTTTTTTTTAGGTATAAAGACTCTGGTAGATGGCAAAAACAACAACAACAACAACAACAACAACAACAAAACATCCACAGAGATGGACCAGAATGGAAGGGGAAGGAGCTTTTCTCAGAGGACTTAAGGCTGAGAGCTGAGAAATAAGGAGCCCTTAAAGCAAGCATGTCAGACTCCCCACTGGCGGATAAACGAGGCATACTGGCAAGTTTGACATTCGAGCCTTAAAGGGCTCGCCACGGACACATGTGTGGTGTGGAGGAGAGCGTGGAACACTTGATTAAAGGGCCGCGGACGGGGCCTTCCACAGGTCTGCACAGGGCCTGTCATGCGATCCTTGCTGCGATCAGCTATTGTAATGATCTTTAGAAGCTTATAAAACACTCATGTTTAAGCACTCGTAAAGCAGAGAGGAAACGTCTATATGATTTTCAAATGTTTTTTTTCCTGTACATCTGCACTCCGTGGAGATGCACAGACATCATTTCTTTCATTGAAGTTGCTTTACTGACTAGCCTGTTCATTCGAAAAGGGATAATATATCACCACGTCGCCCAGAGACTCTGGGAAGAGCGGAATGTCAGGGGAGAGACTCCGCCGTGATAACCAGAAACACCTTTTCTTTTTTAAAGAAAGCTTCACAGCAGCTGGGAATACAGACAGAACCAGCCCGAGGGGACCAAGAAGTCCATGGGCCCAACAGAGTTTTCTTCGACTTGTTACGCAGAAAATCAAGCCTACGTGAACCTTGAAAACGTGGTACAGATAACAGCTCTCTTCACCAAAATCACCAGTACTTTCCACGTGGCTGCATTCCTTCCTCGGAGGGGTGCGTTGTACACATACACCTTTTTCTCAGCCCAGTGGGATTTCTCTCTCAACATGTATCTCCTAAGAAGTAAGTCTTTTCCCTGCATGAATATCATGTATTACATGCCAGATATTCAATGTTGTTGTGACATTGCTTAATATAGCCCTTGTTCAAATGTTTCCTTTGACCCAATGTCATCTATGGATACTTTAGTTTTTAAATTCTTAATCAAGGATCACAGATTGTATTATCATTTTGCTTCAGTTTACATTTAGGTCTCTCTCTATATATATCAGTAGCCCAGCTACCTTTTGTAATTAGTAATTAATCAGTAGGATTTTTTTCAATTACAGCTGACATATAATATTAGTTTCAGATGTGTAACATAGTGATGAAATATGTATATAACTTACAAAGTGATCACCTTGATGAGTCTAGTAACCATCTGACACCATTCATGGTTATTACAATATTAGAGGCCTTGTGCCCGAAATTTGTGCAGGGGCGGGGGATGTCCCTTAGCCCAGCCTGTACCCTCTCCAATTGGGCCTAAACAGGCAGTCAGACATCCCTCAAGGAGTCCCAGATTGGAAAGAGTGCAGGCTGGGCTGAGGGACACCCACCCCTGTGCACAAATTTCGTGCACCAGGCCTGTGGTGTGTGTGTGTGTGTGTGTGTGTGTGTGTGTGTGTGTGTGTGTATGTATGTATTTTCTTGTTAACTTCAGAAAGAAAGGAAGAGGGAGAGAGAGACAGAAATATCAATGATGAGAGTCATTGATTGACTGCCTCCTGCATGCCCCCTACTGGGGATTGAGCCTGCAACCCAAGAATGTGCCCTAACAGAGATCGAACTATGACCTCATGGTTCATAGGTCGATGCTCAACCACTGAGCAACACCAGCTTGGTGATATATTATCCCTTTTTATATGTTACTAGAGGCCCAGTGCATGAAATTCATGCACGGGTAGGATCCGCAGGCCTGGCTGGCAATCAGGGCTGATTGGGACCTTCCGGCTGCCAGCCGGAGCCTTCCTTCATTCTGTGCTGCCCCCTGATGGTCAGCACACATCACAGTGAGTGATTGAACACCCAGTCGAACTCCTGAGGGGCCACTTTGCATATTAGCCTTTGATATATATATAGAGAGAGAGAGTGAGACTAGAGGCCCAGTGCACAAAATTCATGCACAGGAGGGGAGTCTCCTCAGCCCAGCCTGCACCTTCTCCAATCCAAGATCCCCTCAGAGGGGATTGGGCCTAAACTGGCAGTTGGACATCCCTCTCACAATAGGGACTGCTGGCTCCTAATTGCTCACCTGCCTGCCTGATAGCCCCTAACTGCCCCTCCCCGCCAGCCTGATCACTCCTAACTGCCTCTGCTTGCCAACCTGATCACCCCTAACAGTTCCCCTGTCGGCCTGGTCACCCTCCATTGCCCCCCTGTCAGCCTGGTCACCCCACGCAGCCTGCTGTTCAGTCATTTGGTTGTCCCTTACTAACTCCTTTGCTGGCCTGGTCACCCCACACAGCCTGCTGTTTAGTCATACATCTGGTTGTTTTGGTCATGACAGCCCTGGCTTTTTATATAATAGGATTGGATTCTGTTTACTAATATTTTCATAAGGGTTTTTGTGTCTATGTTTTATAATAATACTGATGTACTTTTCTTTCCTTGTGATGTCCTTTTCTAGTTTTGATATCAAGTAATTCTTGCCTTTTCATATGAGTTAAGTGTGCCTCCACCTCCTCCTTTTCATGTAGTGTTGTATTTTAAAATAACACCCAAGTCCAGAATTCAGTCAAGTTTGCCAGCATAATTCCTTATTCACTTCCCCATATATCCATCCCCCAGAGATGATTCCTTTTACTTATGTGTTTCAAAACCTCAGTGTGCAGCTCATTCATATTTTAAAATAGATCAATATACAAAAACAGTTTGCCTTGTAGAAATGATTTAGTGAAGTATGAGCTATAATAAGCAATGGGAGCAAAAAGTGTTCAAAATATTATAAAAAACAACATTGCATTGAGAAAATAAGAACAAAACGTATGTCTTTGTGTGGTGAACACTATGCTCATATAATGATAAGGTTTCGAAATAAAACTTGTAATGTTTTGAAATTTGTATTTAATTGTAACAGAACTAGAAATTCTAATTATAATTCTAAATTATATAGAAAAGGATAGTTTTCTAATTGCTCCTAAACCCTAAAAATGTGTTTTTCCCTAGAAAGGTTTTAAGAGCAACTCCCTAAATTTTTAATATTCTCAATTGGTTTTAAAATTTATAAAGAAAAGAGTCAAATTAATTATATTGGCTAAATATGTATAGTGGGGAAATCACCAATTTAATGTGTTAATAACAACCTTCCCATAGCTGAATAAGAAAAATCAAGCTGAAGATACTTTAGGTTGAATAATTACCCTCAGAAATATCACTCCTTCCTACAATTTCCAAGGGTTTCTTAGAATATCATCACACCTATTAAACAATGCAATTTTTCAATGTAATGTGTCAGTGTTAGCTATTCTCAGTAATATTTATAGTTCTCTTGTCCTAACTGCTTGGAGACTCTACCCAAAACAGCCTGATAGATGGGGGTTTCAGCACCATGGAGAGTTATCACTGCAACAGTGTTCTCTCAAACTGTCCCTACCTAAACTCAGATTCCATAGTCATTAGACTATGAACTTTGACCCAGTTTGTCCAGTTTTTGTGTTGCAAATGTCAATGTCTATTCATTTGATTTCACTAGACTAAGAACAAGTTGCCTTTTTCAAGGAAAAGATAAGAAAGGAAGGCGATCAGGAAAAGTGAAGTCTCTTGGGAAAAAAATTAAGTACTGATGAGACTCATCTTTAGGTTAATTAACCAGTTTGGAAGGTTATTGTGATTCTTCTCTAAGCCTGTTTGTCTAACACCATTCCTCTGCCCTGCATTTCACACTTGGCTACTTACCACTGTTTATCCCAATTCCACAGCAGATAACAAATCTGAGAAAACTTTCCAGTACAGCATTTGCTTAGTAGATCAGATCAAATGTCTTCCTTTCAGAAAAAAAAAAGGAAGTTACCTTATTTTGTAATCTAATGGCAAGTCAGTAATTATTTTTACATACTGGCAGCTCATTGCTACTGTTCCCATCAGAAATAGCCATAGAGAACTAAAGGAGATTGACTCAGATACACACTTTCTGCTCCTCGGTAGCAGGAAGCACAAGGGATTCACAATAGAAACCAGTTTTTTTAAAAAAACTGTAAATATCTCCATCCCTGCTGGTCCCTCACCAAATATAATCAAGAGTTGGCTAGAACACCTCCAAATAATCAAACATTATTTTCAACAGTCGGTAGGGTTGAAGGAATGAGAGTTAAAAGGCTTCTCATAGGGTGTCAGATGAATGGAAAGTAAATGGTTGGTAATGCCTTAGACCGAGAAAAATAATGATGTGGTAGTTCCTGAAATTGGAAAGCAAGAATAAGAAGTATTTAGAAATAGAGAATGAATGGTCACAACAGATATCTGGAAAGAAGAGAGACTTGAGACTCATAAGAATGCAAGGAACAGAAGCTGAAGATTTGGGTTAGTCTGACCAAGAGCCCACCTGGGATGGAAAAGAAGGCACAGGAGGGGATCCTACTGGCCAGCAACACAGAAAACCAACATTTGATTGCTGAGGAGGTATCTTAGTAGACAAGAAAGACTCTGTCTAAAATACAAACTATGCAGAGCGAGAGCTCTCAAAGGGCAGGCACTCTATGTGCCCACAGCACTTATGGCACGGCCTGGGACACAGCAGGTAAACGCTTGGGAAGTGAATGAATGAAACAGCCAAGGAGCCTTGCTCTGCAAGCTAAATGCACAGAGTGTTTCAAGGTGGGGGGGGGGGGGGTCGCGTCAGTCATGGCAGTATTGGATGGGTCTCTTAGATTTGGCCATTCCAAAGCCATTAAAAAACCCTTATCAAGTTCAAGTTGTGGAGAGCGTGGATGGTAGAACCCAAGTGGGAATGCACTGAGGGGCAAACGACTAAGATATCGAACACGGATTTCTCTTTCAAAAAGACCCGCTGAGAAGCACAGGAATTATTAGTAAATAAACACAGAGGAGGAAGCATTACTGAGCACTCCCAGGTTCCTAGTGAAAGGTGGTGATTTCTATCCCTCTTACCTCTCCGAACAGGTAAGAAGAGAGCAAACATGGGAATGCTTCCTGGTGTGTAAGAAGTTTGAGGGCACTTTCTCCAATTTCTCAGCCTAAGTAGCAAAGTAACTACTGAGCATACTTAGCAACAAAGTCACTTTTTTTTTTTTTAGAAGAGTTAGGCTTAAAGTAGGGATTGTGAAGATATTTGGGTCAAACCCTGGCCCCAGGCAAGGAATTTAACAGGGATTGCTAGGAAGAGCTGCCACTGTCCAATGACGAGGAGATGTTGGATGTGCCCATCTGCTTCAGTGGCTGGGTTTTCTCCAGCAGCATTCAGCAGTCCTGGTCTAGAAACAACATGAATGGCAAGCTTAACCCAAGGCTGGAGGTTGGCAGGGAAGTAGGAGAGAATGGATAGAAGTTAGACTTCGTGGAGGGAGGAGGTGGTCATAGTTGAGATTTAAGAGGAAGGGGTGGGAGTAATTCAAGAGTGTGTAGGCCTGGGGGGTTGAGAGGGAGGGAGTGTGGGAGCCTCAAGGCTAGAGATTACGGTCCTGAATCCCCTCCATCCAGTGCAAAAAAAAGGGTCCAGAGTAAAAGTCTGATGCGGTCCCATGGAGACATCAGTCAGTTCAGGGGCTTCCATGGAAAAGCTGGAAGCAGCAGGAGGATGGGAGCAAGTGCCAGGTGTTCATACATGAGTCAGAATGTTGAAATGCTGCTATTTGTTGGGCACGCTGTAGGAATAAGGCCACCTGAAGCTGTAGGTGACTAGATGGAGGGGTGGCCTAGTGCTTGACAGGCCTTCCAGATACACCTGTCACCCATCCAGTCTACTCACTGCCTGTGCCCCAGAACACAAGGATGGGGGGAAAGTCTTCCTCAGGAACCAGCAAGGTCAAAGCCCAGGAAACCAAATGACTACGACAAGGCTCAGCAAGTCAAAGTTGAGAGGTTCAAGATGAAGGTGACAGCTCTGAGTCCCCCACACGGGACTGAGTCTGAGAGGAAGGAAGGAGGAGGCTGGGCTGGTTGCACACTAGCCTGCGTGCCTCTCACTCAGACCTGGGGTTCATGGATGAGGCCAGGAATGCACACACGTGGAGGTGACATCCGGAGCACATGCTTACGGCATGAGCTATTTGAAGGCAATAAAGTAAGGTTTTCTTCCGCTAATTTACCGACTCATATAATACACAACCAAGTGTCACAGACAACAAACCAGGAATTCTGTTTTTAAATAGGTCATATAAACGCTGTCAAGTTTTTACAAATGAAGTCATAGTACTCTGGGAAAAAAAAAAATCCAGTTTCTGCCCTAACCAAAAAGTCCAGTTTGGCTTGATGGATAGAGCGTCAGCCTGCAGACTGAAGGGTCCCAGGTTCAATTCTGGTCAAGGGCACATGCCCTGGTTGCAGGCTCGATCCTCAGTAGGGGGTGTGTAGAAGACAGCCAATCAATGATTCTCTCTCATCATTGATGTTTCTATCTCTCTCTCTTCTCCCTTCCTCTCTGAAACCAATATATATATATGTGTGTGTATATATATATATATATATATATATATATGTGTGTATATATATATATATATATATATATATATATATATATATATTTTAAATCCAGCCTCTCAAAATGCATCCTAACAGTTTTCTGTTCCGCAGGTGCGCACACTAACGGGGTGCTTTTAAGTCGGGGATGTTCATAAGCAAAACCTTTTTGCACGTCAGTAAAATGGAAGGTGATTTCTTCTGCTTGGACATCTTTGAAGGAATGATGAAAGCAGTGGAACCTCATTTGCACTGTCAAACCACCTTGGTTGGTGATGGCCACGGAAAACAAACAGCTTTCCGTGAGAAGGAGCCGCCAATTTGGCTAGATTACCGTAACCCTCGCAGGCTCTGGGCTCAGAAACACAGCGCTCCTCCACGCCCTGCAAATCACTCCCCACTCTCCTATGGCGCTCCTGCGCTTCTGGCCAAAACAGCCAGTAAATCAAATCGGAGATGAAGCCTTTTTGGCTTCAGCCAATCCCATACGTTCCAGCCTCTGACAGCTGGGGAACTCCAGAGTTATTTTACATCTCGGGGGTGGAGCTCTCAAAGTCACAATTTCAGATGCCCGGCCGCTCCCCAACTAAAATGCTGGAAACCTCATGGTGTCTGGGAAACGGGGCACGAGGGGCCGGAGCGGACGATCACCGGTGCCCGGGAAACTCACGGGAGAGGCCGCATGAGGAACCAAGAGCAGGACACAGGGCCACGGCCAAAACCGGCAGTGGATAGAGTGTTGGCTCAGTGGACAGAGCGTCGGCCTGCGGACTGAAGGGTCCCAGGTTTGATTCCTGTCAAGGGCATGTACCTTGACTGCAGGCACATCCCCAGTAGGGGATGTCCAAGAGGCAGCTGATGGATGTTTCTCTCCATCCCTCTCCCTTCCTCTCTGTAAAAGGTCAATAAAATATATATTAAAAAAAAAAAAAGACCCAGGGCCACAATTTTCAGGGCTCCTCAAACTGAAATGAAGGTGTGGCTGTTCAGAAAAGGACACGACAGAGGTGCGTTCTGTTTTATTCTAGAAAGTCAGCGAAGGAGAGAGGCAGACCCCCAGCTGAGTCTGGTAACTCTTCCAACAAAACGTCTATGAAGAGTCGCCGCTGCCTCCTTCTCGGGGGAGGTGGTCACAGGACGAGATGAAAGGGGCCTGAAGGGACGAGCTAGAGCAGGATCATAAACAAGTAGCAGCCGGCAGCTGGCCCCCACGGGGACACTGTCACCATCGCTTGCGATTTTATAAGAACGGCCGTGGCAGTATCATCTGAAAATCATTTAAGGCCATGGGATGATTCACTCGCACGCACTAAAGCGATGTAAATTGTGGAAAATAAGATGTAATCTAGTTTCTGCTTTACTCCTAATGGCTGAGAATACCAGAGAGGCTGCAGCCAGAGCACGGGGCGGGCCGGGCCCTCCATTCCTACGTGAGCCGACTTGTAGTCGCTGCCCTGTGACTGCTGGAAACTCAGTATTTACGCTGAATATGAATGAAATCTTTTTCTTTTTTAAATTTGTGTTCATTTGAGAGAGGAAGAGAGAGGGAGAGAGAGAGAAACATCAATGACGAGAGAATCATGGATCGGTTGCCTCCTGCACGCCCCACACTGGGGATTGAGCCTGCAACCTGGGCAGGTGCCCTGACCAGGAATTGAACCTGGGACCCTTCAGACCACAGGCTGATGCTCCATCCACTGAGCCAAACCGGCCGGGGCTATGGGATCTTTTAAGTGCATTCTCTTCCTGGTTGTGACGGCTACTCCAAAATCGAAAAGAAACGTTTTTGGATTGCTGCCACCCTGTTTTTCCAGAAGAGGTGACACTCCAATGTGAAGGTCACTCACAGACTTCTAGAAACACAGAGTGTTCCACTGTGGCTCTGGGTTAGTGACAACTGTAGCACCAAGTGGTGCTTTGGGGGAGCCTAACCCCCCCTCTTGCTCTCAGCTACCCGGCCCCATCAAAACTGAGACACAATATGCAAAACATAGTGCTTGTTACACAAAATCAGCTGCAGGGAGACTTCTCCTGCTTCCCTCCAATGGGAGCACGACCCTTCATCCCTCCGGTGTCCAGTGACATCGCTGAGCAGCAGTGCAGGATGCTGGTCAGATATGAGGATTTGGGCATCACACAGACTCCGACACAGACACCCCCCTCCCCTCCCCCCCCCCCCCCCGCAGACAAGCTAAGAAGGACAGGCACCCACTCTCTGTGAGAATAAGCTTGGAAACGTGTCACCTCCCCGAGTCTCAGGCTGTTCCGGTGGCTAATATCAGGAAATGAGGATTTCTGGTAAAGGCAAATTCTGGTTAAAAGCCAGGTGTCATCGGTTACGCATGGAAATGTGTTCTCCCCAAATTCCTATGCTGAGGTCCTAACCCGGGGCCTCAGCCTGGGGCTGGGTTAGGTCATAGGGTTTTTCCAAAGGCAACTGAATGAAAGGGACACTCTTTGGGGGCCCTCCTCCAATCTGACCGTGGCCCTGTAAGAGGAGGCGAGTAGACAGGCCCAGCGACAGAGGGCTGCGCTTGCGGGGGGACACCACGTGGGAAAGAGCAAGAGACGGGCACCTGCACCCCAGGAGAAGCTGGAGCGGAAACCCCCGCGGCACCTGCACCTCCTCCAGCACCAGGAGCGGCCACACCCTGCGGTTCTGGCCGCCCGTCTTCGGAGCTTTGTCCAGGCCCCTCCAGCAACCAACAGAGCAGCTACGGCTGACCCGCCAGCGAAAGACCGGGTGAGGGCCCACCGAGAGCGGTCTGATGGCTTAGAGAACGGTTCAGGCTCCAAACACGTGTTCCCTTTGCCAGCGAAGATGGGGGTCCTCGCTTTGAGAGTTCTGGGCAACGATTAATCCAACAAGTATCGACTGTGCTGTGACCACGTGGGAGAGCCTAGTGCTCAATGGTAAGGACTGTGTGTGGGGCAGCGGATAAGGACAAGTGAGAAGGTACTTCAGACACCCTATAATCCATGGAGAGAGAGAGAGAGAGAGAGAGAGAGAGAGAGAGAGAGAGAGAGAGAGAGAGAGAGAGAGAGAGAGGAGAGAGAGGCGTCTACAACCATGAGATAAGGAAAATTAAAATGCCATAATAAAGGGGTGGCCTGGGGCGTGGGAGCACAGCCGTGGTGCATCGGGGTGCACTTTTGAAGACTTATGGACACACTGGACCCAGCATGTAAAATATGAAGAGGATTTCAGTAGGCGAGAGAGAACTGAGCATTCCAGGATAAAGACAGGACACAAATAATTAGGGGCACTTGGGAAACAGGGGCAAGAGGAAGCAGAAGAGGGAGAGGCTGGATCAGCGGGGGGCTTGAGCAGTGGGGTGAGTGTGTGTGGGGGCTAATAAGTAGAATGAGCAGTGGGCACAGCTGCAGGAGTGACATTAGCCACAGTGGGACGAGGTATGCAGCTCTGGCTCAGCAGCACCCACTGTGTGCCAGGCGCACAGTAAGTGACATGGCTAATTCTCAGGAACCGTGCTTGAAAAGGTGCACCTGCTGTTTTCAACCCCGGGGAGCCAAGTGCATGAAGGTTAAGAAAGGTGTTGGAAGTCACATGGGTAGTATGTGGTCATGTGAGGATTCAAGCTGACCTCACTGACTCCTAACCATGTCCATGACTCACGTGACTGTCTTCCCTTTGATACAAAAACCAAGAAACCAAGCAGGCCCTCTTCTCCACCCCGTGGGACCCACCGTCCTTCTGCAAATAGGTGCTATACACTGTGATCAACGAGTAAAGGCAGCACCCCAACTTCCCTCTTCAGAGTAAATGCTAAGAGATTCAAGGGCAAATTCACATCAACATCATCGCTCTGGGCCTCCGGCCCTGTCTGCCAGGGTCTCCCCTCAGCGACCAGGGATAGATCCTGCCGCAGCAGGTTCTCCCAGGGTTCCCTGTAGGGGTGGTTTAGTTAGAGTCCTCGGAGGATGGGGAGAGCGAGGTGCAGAGAAGTGTGTGGGCAAAGCCTGCTCTGAAGAGAAAAGCTCTCCTGCACTGGCTCGCTGCTCAGGCCGCGCAGACCTGGATCATCAGCACAACCTGGGCAGGGGAAACACTCAAGCTGGGAGCTCGCAATGGCAGCCCCGCGATTCCTTAAAAGGGAGAGTCCTTGTACCCAGGATGTTGCTGCAGTGCACTCGCTGCAACTTACCTACTATCCACTCAAAAATGTATTTATAACATATATTGTTATTGATATCAGAGAGGAGGGGAGAGGGAGAGAGAGAGAGAGACATCAATAAGGAAAGAGAATCATTGATCGGCTGCCTCCTACACGCCCCACACTGGGGAATGAGCCCACAACCCGGGCATGTGCCCTGACTGGGAATCGAACTCTGACCTCTTGGTTCATAGGTCAATGCTCAACCCCTGAGCCATGCCAGCTGGGCAAAAGCACACTTCTTTATAAGCGACAAACAGTAATGAGATGGCCCAGGCACCACAGCCTGGAGCCCTGGGCCGCAGATGGGATGTTGGAGTGCCTCGTGGGAGGGCTCTTGGGGTGGCCAACGGGGGTGAGCTACACCTGTGTGGGAACAGCCCTCCTAAGCTGGGGAGGCGCCTGTCCCCGGGCACGCCTGCTCACAAGCAAATGCAAATCCACGAGGGTGGCGGTGTCGGGTTTACACTATGAGAGCAGCATTTCCCCTGGCCAACGGGAATGAAAGGTAACTGGCAATGACTCATTCTGTGGGGTTAATTTTTTTCCCCTCTTAATGAAATTTTGCTGATTAGCAATTGGAGCAGTTCTCAAAAGTGACTGATGAAGAAAAGGACACAGTCCCTATGTCTGGCGATATGTTTAATAAAACTCTGTAAAAAAATGAAAATCCCCAATTAGTATATTAAGAGACACTAATTGGAACCCTCATTTTACAGCCTCTGCTGATGGCCACGGAGATGAATGAAAGACAACACAGAGGTGATTAGAGACACTACGTAATGCTCAGCCATCATCGGCAGTGATCCTCACCCCTGAGAACGGCTATTATGGGACAGTAAAAACAAGGGCTTAAAGGGGGAAATACAGCTTATGAAACATTCAGCAGAAACATTGTTTAGTAGAAAGATCTTATACTTAGTTTATCCTATCTAATAAAAGAGTAATATGCAAATTGACCATACCTTCACTACACCAAATAAACCATGCCCACAAGCCAGTCAGGAGAGATATGCAAATCAACACCCAACCAAGATGGCTGCTGCCCATGGCAGGGCAATCACTGGGTTCCCAAGGCCAGAAGAGGGTTTTTATCCTGGCCTTAGGGTGGGCTTGGGCCAGGGCCGGGGCTGGGGCGGGGCCAGCCAGTGGGTTGGCCCCATGGCAGGGCGATCTGCTGGGTTTCCAAGGCTGGGTGAACAAAACCTCTTCCAAGCCGGGGCTAGGGCGAGGCCCCAGTGATCAACTGGATTACACGGTGACCTCTGGCTGGGGTCCTCTGGCCTTGGGCAGACCAGGGGTGAGCCATCAGTAGGACATGCCCTGAGGGCTCCCAGTATGTGAGAGGGGGCAGGTTGGGCTAAGGGATCTCCTACCCCCAGTGCACAAATTTCGTGCACCGGGCTCCTAGTATGGATTATAAATATTTACTAAAGGATTTATGTTAAATTTGGAGACCTTTGCCCTGACCAGTTTGGCCCGTTGGTTGGAGCACCAGCCCGCAGACCGAAGGGTCTCAGGTTTAACTCACCGTCAAGGGCACGAACCTGGGTTGCAGGCTCAATCCCTAGCCCAGGTTGGAATGTGTGCAGGTGGCAACCAATGGATGTGTCTCACATGAACGTTTCCCACACTCTCTCTCATCTCCCTCCCCTTTTCCTTCATTCCACTCTCTCTAAAAACCAATGGGAAAATGTCCTCAGGTGAGGATCAACAACAACGACAAGATTTTGAGATCTTTAATATCTTTCCTAGTTATTTTATATTCTTTATGTAATTCTTCTTACCAACACCTCCTTAAAATATTTAGAACACTTATGACATCTGAAGTGATTTGTGACTGTCAAAATTTAATTCCATGTTGAAGGCATAAAAATCTTTTGAGATTTATAACTCTAAAGCAGATTTTGAATGGTAACCATTTGTTTGGTCTGAATTTTTAGTGTAGTTTTCCCTTGGAAATAGAAATAATCAACTTAGGAATTCACATACATACTAGTACATACATACACCTTTCTCCATCTTACACACACACACACACACACACACACACGCACACACACACACATTCCTACCTAGGTTACGCAGGTAGAAGCCTTAAAGCAGGCCAAATGGTAACGTTGTCCAGGCAACAGGGTTGTCTACTGGTCTTTATAGTTTTCTGTATTTTCCAAAATCCCCAACATGCTCTGTTTACATAATCACAATTCAATGACATTGCAAATCTGTCTCATTGAATGTTTTCTTGACAGAAAAATAGAAGTAGGTAGATTCTCATTGTTAATAAACATTGATAAGAGATATATAGATACACAGTGCGAGGCAATGGAGAGACACATGGCCCCTGGGTCAGTGGAAGGAGAGTCTGGAGAACATTCGGATAGTCAGTTTCCTTCATGTGACAGGAAACATCTAAATTATAATTCATGTAGCAATTATGCACACTGTAGTAACAATGCATTATCAAATAAGCACTAGAATCTAATATGCAGCCGTCATATCTACATTACATAGAGCCAACATTCAGTGCTAAGTTAAAGTTAAACAAAAGTAGGTAAGCTGTGGACTCAACGGTTATATTAAACAACTGCCTCAAGTTCAACTTCGGACCAGAGCACTTACAGCCAACTGCACTCCCAGCAAGTAATGGTTTTACTTCAAATAGCTGCCAAGACCAAGCTGTGAGAGCACAGATACGTCCCCAGTAGAAACTTCCCAATAGATAGACACTACAAGGGTCACCTGGGTTAACTTTCTGAGGACAAACTCCACCTGAAGTGATTTTGCTGTGGCCTAAAGAATTTTCTAAAAGGAACACGTACGAAGGGAGTGCACAGGCATGGATTCCCCGTGTCGATCTGGGCCTTCGGAACACATCAGAGCACACAGTACTTAAGAGCCAACTGGAAGATGCTTTTGTCAATACAAAGCCAGTCCACTGCATTAGAGGAAAACTTGGTGCTGTTTATTTCACTTCAATTGCGGGATTGTTCAAGGGCAAGTTCTGAAAGAATGATTCCCTGGAGCACTGGGCCCCTAAGAAAAACAACAAGAAAACCAGATGACTTTGGAAAAAGTCTTAAAATCTACTGGGATGTTTTTGGATTATGTTGCAAATACAGGCAAAGAGTACATTTTAAATTATATATACATACTAGAAGCCTAGTGTACGAAATTTGTGCATGGGAGACGGGGGGTTCCTAGCCCGGCTTGTACCCTCTCACAATCCAGAACTGCTGGCTCCTAACTGTTCACCTGCCTGCCAACCTGTTCACCCCTCACTAACCTCCCCTGCCAGCCTGATCACCCCTAACTGCCTCTGCCTTAGCCCCCACCACTGGCTTTGTCGATAAAGAAGGCAGGATGACCAGAAGATGTCTGGTTGACCCATCTAATTAGCATATTACCCTTTTATTACTATACTAGAGGCCCGGTGCACAAAATTCATGCATGGAGGTGGGGGTGTCCTGCAGCCCAGCCTGCACCCTCTCCAATCTGGGACCCCTCAAGGGATGTCTGACTGCCCATTTAGGCCTGATCCCAGTAAGATCAGGCCCAAACCGGCAGTCGGACATTCATTTTCACAATCCAGGACTGCTGGCTCCAAACTGCTCACCTGACTGCCTCCATGATTGCCCCTAACCACTTCTGCCTGCCAGCCAAATCACCCACTAGCCACTACCCTAATTGATGTCTAACTGCTCCCCTGCCAGCCTGTTTGCCCCCAACTTCCCTGGTCACCTCTAACTGCCATCCCCTGCAGGCTTGATCACTCCCAACTGCCCTCCCTTGCAGGCCTGGTCCCTCCCAACTGCCTCCCCTGCTGGCCTGATCACCCACAACTATCCTCCCTTGCAGACCTGGAACCTCCCAATGGCCCTCCCCTGCTGGCCATCTTGTGTCCACATTGGGGCAGGATCTTTGACCACATGGGGGCAGCCCTCTTGTGTATTGGAGTGATGGTCAATCTGCATATTACTTTTTTATTGGATAGCATAGAGGCCTGGTGCATGGGTGGGGGCCAGCTGGTTTGCCCCAAAGGGTGTCCCAGATCAGGGGTTCCCTTGGGGCGTGGGGTGGCCTGGGTGAGGGGCCTGGGGTGTTTTGCAGGCTGGCCATGCACCCAGTGACCCTAGTGGAGGCCCTGGGATCTGGGATTAATTTATCTTCTATAATTGAAACTTTGAAATCTGGCACAGAGTCAAGCCTTCTGCTCGCTCTCTGGAGACAGCCATTTCTGTTTGGGCTTATTTAAATTCTGTAATTGAAACTTTGTAGCCGAGTGTAGCCGAGATAGGGCTGCAAAAGCTTGGCTTCCTCCATTGCCTGGGCAACTCTAGTCTCTGCTCTCTCCAGCTCTGTGGCTGCTGCCATTTCTGTTGGGATTATGTATCTTCTATAATTGAAACTTTGTAGCATTGAGTGGAGGCCTAGGCTGGCAACAGCAGGCGGAAAGCTTGTCTTCCTCCATTGCCAGGGAAACCCAAGCCTCCCTCCTGCTCTCAGTGGCCACAGCCATCTTGGTTGGGGTTTTTTTGCTCCTGATTGGCTGGTGAGTGTATCGGAGATATAGTCAATTTGCATATTATTCTTTTATTAGATAGGACTAGGGGCCCAATGAATGAAATTCATGCTAGAGTAGGCCTCCCTTCCCCTAGCTGCTAGCACTGGCTTTCCTCTGATACCGGGGACCCCGGCTTCCTTCTAGCCACTGGCAGACACCCAGGAGCCGGGCTTCCCTTGCAACCCTGGCTTTGTCCAGAAGGTCTTCTGGAAGGATGTCCGGGAGGACATCTGGTCCAATTAGCATAGTATGCTTTTATCATTATAGATGTATATATGTGTGTGTGTGTGTGTGTGTGTGTGTGTATGCCTAAGTGACAGAACAACCGGTCGACCAGTTGCGAGGATTCACACTGACCACCAGGGGACAGATGCTCAACGCAAAGGATCAGGCTCCCTCCTGTCTGGATTAGGCCTATAGGGATCAGCCCGAAACTGGCTATCCAACATCCCCTGAGGGCGTCCCAGATTGTGAGAGGGAGCAGGCCAGGTCAAGGGACGCCACTGGTGCACAGACCTGTGCCCCCAGCATGCATGCATGTTTGTGTGTGTATGTATGTGTGTGTGTGTGTGTGTGTGTGTGTATATATATATATATATATATATATATGTATGCTAATTATACCAGATGTCCTGGATGTTTTTCCAGACGACCTTATAGACAAAGCCAGGGCTGAGAGGGTCGAGCCCCTTGTAGGAATTTTGTGCATCAGGCCTCTCTAGTGTGTGTGTGTGTGTGTGTGTGTGTGTGTGTGTGTCTAGTATGTGTGTGTGTGTGTGTGTGTGTGTGTGTGTGTATGTGTGTGGCATTTATCTTTATATATTTTTCACTAAATGTCCTTCCTTCCTATTTTACAAGAGAAAGGAACATAAACACGAAGATCTGGAGTCCCTTCCCATGGATGTGGGGAGAAAATGGAGACCCAGCTATCTTGACTTCTTGTAACAGAGGTTACAGGGTGTCGTCCAAGCTTCCCAGGAGACTGGTCCTGAATTATTTTTTTTATTTTTTTACCAAATCTGCTGCATAGGTTGAAACCACCATCATATGTATTTCCATATCATGGAGCTTCTTCTCGCTTAGTATCTTTCGAACCTTCTCTCCAAGCTTATACATCCCCCTCCAATAATGATCTCTTGAAGCCTGTCCTTAAAAATGAGGCCCAAGGGTAAAAGATATCAGCATTCAATTCATAGCACCCAAGCAGAAAGGTAATGTAATGGCTTTTCAGTTCTTTTTCTATATCTACTTTTAAAATAATCATATTCCAGCCGAAGCTGGTTTGGCTCAGTGGATAGAGCATCGGCCTTTGGACTGAAAGGTCCCGGGTTCAATTCTGGTCAAGGTCATGTACCGTGGCTGCAGGCGCATCCCCAGCAGGGGGTGTGCAGGAGGCAGCTGATCGATGTTTCTCTCTCATCGATGTTTCTGACTTTCTATCCCTCTCTCTTCCTCTCTGTGAAAAATCAATAAAATATGTTAAAAAATAAAATAATCATATTCCAGTTAATGTAATGAGGGAATGTTGGTGCCAGTCTGAGATAAATAATACCTTATTTTGTAGATGACCAGGTTTAGCTCAGTTGCCTTTGTTCATAAAGTTCAGATTTAATAATCGGTAAATGGAGAGCAGAGTTTCGCATTTTATAGAAATCTACCAGCTTTACTCAGCACCTATCTCCACCCAAAGGTATATCTATTCTGATTTAGGTATCAGTCTCCTCTTCTTTGTGCCTTTGTATGGGCACAGAAATAGTCCATAGAGAAGTGAAAAGTTATTTTTGGGGTCTAGTGACATTAACTTGGATTTTGAAGTTTAAAAAATTCTACTTAGGACTTTTTAAAGTGTAAACATCTGCTTACTGCTTAGTAGAAAGCTAATAATATTCAAGCTCATAAAATAATATATTCTAAAAACTAATATGCAAAAGGAAATTTTCATGGTACCATCATATAGTGCAATAAGAGCCTTTTGCTGGTCATTGAGAGACTCGGCTTCACTTCACGGTTTAATCACCCACAGAACTGCTTATTGCCCTATATATTCCTCCAACAAGAATATTATCTTTTTAATGAGCCTCTCAGAAAACCGTGGATGCATACAACTCCTTAAAATGTGGAAACGCCACATTTTAATCTCATCATTGGGCTCTGACGTGGCATCCAACCATCCCGGGACTCAGTTTGCCTTTGATTATGGAATTTAGGACCTACTGGCCTGGAAAATGAGTAAGTTATCTACGTGAGTCTTCACAAGCATCAGATCTCTCTGATGCTCAGATAGAGAACAGAACGTGAGGCACCTGCAGACACCCATGTCCACCCAGCGACAGCCCGGGAAGGTCCTTTCATGGTGCAGAGTTCCTGTTTCGTAGCTCCGCCAATTCTCCAGATGAAAGATATATGTACTTTGTATCGTAACACTCTCTGTAATTAGGTTTCATTTCTGAGAAGTCTTATCTTTTACATAAACAGCACGTATTTAATCTTCTAGCTGCCATTACTGCCACAAGAATCTTGCGCGTTAAGCTTGACAGCAGATTCTAAATACACCCTGTCCATCTTTAAGATGCCCCTCAAATACCACCATCACTGGCAGGCGCTGCTGGGCCCCCCGGGGAGAAGGTCTCCTTCCAGGTCCCCATCCACTAGGTTCCTACCTGTGCGACGCTCAGCCGGCTTTGCAATGATCTGTTGACATTTCTGTCTCATCCACCTTATCTTCTTCCCTGGGGCCTCGGTGACTGGCGCAGAATAGGCATGAGATAAATATTTGCTGAACGAATGAATTTCAGTGTGTCTCAATTTCAGAATGGAGGCTCATCAGATAAAGTGTCATGACAGACAAGGAAAGACCTGGAGGGGGATGGGTACAAGAGCAGGTTTCTGTAAATGTCTGTGAGAAGAGCAGGCTGCAGTGCCTGTACTGACTAATTCTGAATATTTTATAAAACGAACCTTGTTTTGTTTGCTCATTTGCGTGTGGGTTTTTTGTGTGTTGTTAATCCTCACCAGAGAATATTTTTTTCCATTGATTTTTTTAGAGAGAATGGAAGGGAGGGAGGAAGAGGGAGAGAAAGAAACATTGATGTGAGAGAAACACGATTGGTTACCTCCCACACATGCCCCCACACTGGGGCCGGGGATCCAGCCTGCAACCCAGATATGTGCCCTGGACTGGGAATCAACCCCTCAACCCCTTGTGCACAAGCCGACGCTCTAACCACTGAGAAACACGACCGGGGCAGTACCCAGTTTCCAAGGACCGCTTCAGTAAACAGTCATTCCCTTGACGACACTTCTTAATTTTAGGCATGGACTTTTGAGCTGTTCCTGCCCTGGTCACAGATGTAACAGATGGAGGGACTTGCTAGTTTCCTTAAGGAAGTACACAAACACCCGTGCCCAACTTTTATTTGGGGGGAACATTGACAGCAATGACCTCTTTTAGCCACAGCACCTCCAATACTCCCGAAGCAGAAAGCATATAAGTGAACCGAGTTTACATTGTATGAATTTGCAGCACCGAACCTCCTGGCATAAAGTCGCTCATCCCCGTGAGGTTCCCTGGTTCCCAGCCCCGCTCCTCTCCTTCCCCTGCTGCGAGGGCTCTGTCTTCAGTCCTCTATTAGGCTTTCTAAATAGGCAATCTGCTTCAGCACTTTCTGAGGAAAAAGGAAGAGCAGCTTCCTCCCCACAACAGCAGTTAACCTTCACTTTTCACACGAAATAAGTGCAGGCATCTGTGCTTTGTCATCAAAAAGGAAAACGGTCTCATTTCCCTAATTATTATCTGCTTCTCAGCCTCGGGTTAAGGATTCACTTGCCTTTGTACCACCTTGAGAATCCAGTCTCACTTCCCCATGTCCAGGCCCGAGAAGAATCAGCGCCTCCTGTTAGCTTTGTCTGCATCTGCCTCAGAGACCTCGTCTATGTGCACTATCGGACCACCCTCCGCAATAAGTTTAAATTGGAAACTCTTTCAGGAACTGACAGGTCTGCTCAACCACGAAGACAAGAAGAGAAACGGTCCAGAGATGGAAGACACGACACCTTGCCATGCTAGCGGTCAGCAGCTGTGCATCTCTGCAGGCGGCCCAGGACCAAACCAGAGAGGGTGGCACCTGCATTGCCACCATGTGTCCACCATCCAGATACCATTGCTGACATGTACACATAAGGAACTATTTGACCCTGAAACTGGGACTCGGAAAAGTTGGGCATTGAAACATTTTTTGTTCTTATATGCTTATTTCTAGAATGCAGATGCAAGATTTTTTAAAGAAAAGAAATGGGGAAAAATAGATACAGAGGCAATGAAGCATGGAACACACTGTCAAACTACAGTGGGAAGGCAAGGGAGGTTGGGGGCGGGGCTGTAAGAAATCAACCAAAGGACTTGTATGCATGCACATGGTCATAACCAGTGGACACAAGACACGGCGGGGGAGGGGGAGACAGATGAGGGCATGTGCTGGGGGGTAGGGGAGGCCAGGGGGAGGTCAATGGGGGAAAAAAAGGAAGCATATGTACAACTATTTGTAATACTTTAAACAATAAAATAATAAATATTGGAAACTCTTTCTAATAAAGAAGATCTGTGTCCCATTTGTCTTTGGGAAACGGTAAGAAGTCAGCAACATGAAAATGTTGCAGAGCCCCGCAGGGCGTGGAAGCAGCCACGTTCCCATTTGTGTTTCCGTTTGCACCTGCCTCTGTAGGTAAATGCATTGCAGGTCGGCAACAAAGGGCTCACCCCAACCACGAGGACGTCCGCTCTCAGCCACTGCTCTCTGCTTTCAGCCTCTAAAACAGAGGTTGTGCTGTCCCCGACTCCCAGAGGGCAACTATCCCACTGGGAGGAAAGGTGCACCTAGATGCGCTGGACCACGGAGAAGGAGAGAGAAGAACGTGCTGCATTTCTCTCCTCCCAACACCCCCAAAATTGGACTTTTTCGTGTGTTTTTCTGGAAATCTCATTGGCACTTCAATGCCTGGGAAGTCACGGAGATGTGCCAGGTGCTGCCCTGGCTCTGAGTAGACACTCATTCTTCCTGACGCGTGTGGGCCACCACAGTGACCATCGGCACTCATGAGCATCACGCGGAGCCAGATCGAATCAGGCCCCACCAAGTCCCAGGGGCCAGGCCACAGTTGGAGCAGGTTTCTAAGTGATGCACGTGGGCCTTCTGGTGTGGAGGAAAAGAGAGGGCCAGCATGGCAGGCCACCAGGGGAGGTCACTCGGTGGCCTGAGAGCACCTACAGGGGGTTGGTTGTGTGAGACCAGCTCTCTCCCTGGACAGCTGAGTCCAAGGCAGTTCAGCACTCAGCCCAGCAAACCATAACCTCCTGGCCCCTGCAAACACCTCTACATGATGGTACCCCAGATGGGCCTGCTCAGCGGATTCCTGTCTGGAATGCTAGCCCTCCCCCTGAGGAACAATAGGCTGGTCGATAAGAGATCGTGCCATCTTGAAAATGAAGGCAGTAAAAACAAACAGCATAGCTATTCCTCTTGACCGACCTCACAGCAGCCCTGCTGGCTAAGCAGAGAAAAAAGCTTCCAAATGATGAGTGACATCATTGTCATGACACGAAACTCCCGAGCACCTCACCTAGACCAACGGTCGGCAAACTGCGGCTCTCGAGCTGCGGTTTGCCATTCTGTTGACTGATGAGTTTGCCGACCACTGACCTAGACCATGATTTATTGTGAGGGTAGAATTAGGCCCACCTGCACCAGTTGTGTGACATCAGGAACACTATACTAAAGTCCTTCCTAACTATCCTCAAAATTCAACATATTCCACAGGAAGATCCATGATGCCATAAGCATCCATCAAGTCGATTTCACATTTGCACACCAACAGGCATCCATATTCATCCGATGCTAACGCTAGGCTGAGAACTCATGACGTGAACACGGCAAATCCAATCAATGTAACCAGTCCAGCTACCTTATGAGGTAAGTAGGATTCTGCATCCAATTTTACAGACGAGAAGAGCGAGCCTTAAAGAGTGAAAGAGAACACCTAGCTGTGGATTGGAAGGCAGGCTAACTGTAAGTCACAACCTGGCGATTTCTCTCAGTTATGACTCATCTGGTGTCATCAAGACAACTGCCAGGTCTATGCAGTATCTCTCCAGTGGTCTGTGTGTGCCAGAGCTGAGGACCGACAGCACAGCCCTCCTGGCCAGCACGGGGTCCATACCCCAGACCCCCAGCGCACTGCACTATCCAGACTCAGGTCCTGTGGGCAGAGAATGCTCTCAGCTCTTTCTTCTTTACCTTCCACAGAATCATGCAACTACGTGAGGCATCTAAAAATATTTCATTGCGACTCATTCTGTTAGCCTTCTAATGTATTTCTCAATGTTATTCCTCCTAAAAGTTGTAAAAAAATAACTAAATAATTTTTAATCAGAAAAAAGTACTTTTTTGTAAGCATACTACTTTTTTCCAGCATTACTGTGCTTCAAAGTGCTATAGCATGTACAAAAGCCTTGAGCTATCAATAGCATAGGTAAACTCTAAATCGGTGTAATTGTGGGTCCATAAAAACTACAAATCCTGCTCCCTTGATCCATGCAGGAAAAGCAGGGGCGTTTTGTGGGAGGAGCTTCACTGACTGCAGTACAGGTTTGGGTACCACACAGACCTTCCTGTGATGAGCGCATCACTGGCCTCAACATCAACTACAGACCTGCCCTGGAGCCAAGGTCACCTGCATCCTGGTACCAAGGTCTCCTGCATGGCTTCATCCTCCAAATCCTCTTTGCTTCAGAATCCTGTGTTTATCCTCCACCCTCTGAAATCCTTCTTGACCTCCACAGAAGCGCCCAATTCTGTTATTTTTCCTGTAAGCAGCTTTGTCAGGTAGGGCTCAGGCCAGCCCGTGTTGGCGGAGGTGGGCTGGAGAAGTCTCTGGGCAGTCTCTAAGGAAATCTTATCTGCGGAATTGAGTTAATGTCCACTTGTATTTTGGACATAAGCCCAGAAGCTAGTGGTCAGCGGGGTCTTTTAGAAGTAATACAATTCCCCCAAACAGAAAGCAACAGTAAACTAAAATCAAAGGCAATGAATGCAGAGCAAGGGCAAGTGTAAAAATGGATTGTGCTCCACCCTGTATTTAATTTTGAAAACATTTTCCCATCTCTCTTTATTAAGCAGGGCTTTTTGGAGTTTAATTTTCATCACTCTCTCTTCCTGGAACACCGTGTGTGGCGAGACCCTCTTTGAGCTGAGGCACGGCTCCATGGTAACGGACACTCAAACATCAGCACGGGCTGGAACTCTCCACGTGTCCTCCCAGCTCAGAAAAGCAGGAAAGGAGCTAGGAAAACCCCACCCAGGAGCCCCTCCTTCCTTGGGGTGGCATCTGAGGGAGGAATCCCACCCCATGAGGGAGTTGGAGGGAAAAGGGAAATGAGTCAAGTGGCAGCCCAAGCTTACAGTGCTAAGGAGCTGGCTCTGGGATGTCAAGGTTTGAAATGAATCCTTTATTTTAGCTCCCTGCAGAGATGAAAAATGCACTTCTTACTCGCCAGCGCAGCAAAGCACTCTCTACCTCTAAGCCACATTTTCCAGCACAGACGGAAAAAGGCTCATTCATGCCCCCGCTCAAAATACACTGGGGCGCCTACAGCTTGTAAGCAAAGCCCCATGGAGGGCAGTGTGCTAGGCTGTGGGATTTATATAGCAGATCTTTGTGAAAAGTACTGTACAGTCTGTCCAGACAGTGGAATAGTATTCAATGCGAAGGAAGAAATGAGCTCTCAAGGCATGAAAGGCGTGGAGACACCTTGGATACATATGACTAAGGGGGAGAAGCCCATCTGAAAGGCTACGTACTGCACGAGTCCAGATACATGAGCTCCTGGAAAAGGCAAAACCATGGAGACAATAAACCTCAGTGGTTCCTGGGACAGGGGGCAGAGTGCATAGGTGCATAGGCAAAGCACAGAGAATTTTTAGGGCAGTGAAAATCCTTCGTAGGATATTATAATGATGGACACACATGTATGGTATCAAGAGTGAACCCTAATTTAAAATATGGAATTTGGGTAGCTGTGGTGCCAATGGTGTCAATGTAGGTTCATCCTTGGTTTAAAAATACACACACACACACACACTATTCTGGTTAGTGATGTTGGTAATGGGAGAGACTATTCATGTCTGAGGGCAGGTAGTATATGAGAAAGCTCTGTACCTCCATTTCAATTTTGTTGTAAAACTAAAATTGCTTTAAAGAATAGTCATTCAAAAAATGTGTACATGCTAATAATGAATTATCAGAAAGAAAACACTTCCATTTACAATTATGATAAAAAATAATGTACCGAAGAATAACTGTAATCAAGCAGTAAAAGACCTGTACTCAGAAAATTATAAGATACTGGAGAAAGAAGTTGAAAAAGATACAAGTAAGTTGGAGCATATACCATATTCACTGATAGGAAGAATTAACATTAAAATGTCCATATTACCCAAAGCAATCTATAGTTTAATGCAATTGTTATCAAGATACCAATGGTGCATTTCCCAAAACTAGAATATTCCAAAAATTTTATATGGAGCCACTGGAAAAAACCTCAAATAGCCTCAGCAATCTTGAGAAAAAAGAACAAAGTTGGAGGTGGTATCACACTACCTGATATAAAATTATACTATACAAGGTCATAGTAATCAAAACAGCATGGTACTGGAATAAAAACAGGCACATAGATCAATGGAGAATCCAGAAATAAACCCATGCCTTTATGGTTAAACTAGAGGCCCTCAACCCAGCCTGCACCCTCTCCAATCTGGGACTCCTTGAGGGATGTCTGACTGCCTGTTTAGGCCTGATCCCTACAGGCAGTCGGACATCCTTCTCACAATCCAGGACTGCTGGCTCTAAACTGCTCACCTGCCTGCCTTCCTGATTGCCTCTAACCGCTTCTGCCTGCCAGCCTGATCACCACCTAACCACTACCCTGCCAGCCTAATTGATGTATAACTGCTCCCCTGCCAGCCTGTTTGCCTCCAATTTCCCTCCTCTGCCAGCCTGGTCACCCCTAACTGCCGTCCCCTGCAGGCTTGATCGCTCCAAACTGCCCTCCCCTGCAGACTTGATCATCCCCAACTGCCCTCCCTGCAGTCCTGGTCCCTCCCAATGGCCCACCCCTGCTGGCCATCTTGTGGTGGCCATCTTGTGTCCACATGGGGGCAGCCCTCTTGTGTGTTGGAGTGATGGCCAATCTGCAAATTACTCTTTTATTACATAGGGTAGAGGCCTGATGCATGGGTGGGGGCTAGCTGGTTTGCCCTGAAGGGTGTCCTGGATCAGGGTGGGGGTTCCCTTGGGGTGTGGGGCGGCCTGGGCGAGGGGCATGTGATGGTTTGCAGGCCGGCCACACCCCCCAGTGACCCAAGCAGAGGCCCTGGGATCTGAGATTAATATACCGTATTTTCTGGCTTATAAGATGACTTTTTAACTCAGGAAAATCTTGTCAAAAGTCTGAGGTCCTCTTATACGCCAGGTGTTAAAATACCTAGCTTGCAGTTATGAGGGGCATTGCTAACCTACCGGGGACTTGCCCGGCACTTGCTCTCTCTCTCTCTTGTTTATTATCTTCCTCCTGTCATCATCAGTTCCAATTGTCTTATACGCCAGAAAATACGGTATGTTCTACAATTGAAACTTTGTAACCTGGAGCAGAGGCAAGCCTTCTGCTTGCTCCATGAAGACAGCCATTTCTGTATGGGTTTATTTAAATTCTCTAATTGAAACTCTGTAGCCTAGAGTGGAGGTGTAGGCATTAGGGCTGCAGAAGCTTGGCTTCCTCTATCACCCGGGCAACCCTAGCCTCTGCTCTCTCCAGCTCCATGGCTGCCACCATTTCTGTTGGATTTATGTATCTTCTATAATTGAAACTTTGCAGCATTGAGTGGAGGCCTAGGCTGGCAAGGGCAGGCAAAAAACTTGGCTTCCTCCATTGCCTGGGAAACCCAAGCCTCCCTCCTGCTCTCAGTGGCCACAGCCATCTTGGTTGGGGTTTATTTGCTCCTTATTGGCTTGTGGGCGTGGCTTGTGGGTGTGGCTTGGTCAGAGGTACAGTCAATTTGCATATTACTCTTTTGTTAGATAGGATAATAGTAGACAAAGGAGGCAAGAACATACAATGGAGTAAAGATAGGCCATTCAGTAAATGGTGTTGGGAAAATTGTGCAGATATATGCAAAAATAAAAATAAAACTAAACCACCTCCTACACCTTACAAAAGAATAAATGCAAAATGCATGAAATACTTAAAGACTGGGAACCATAAAAACCCTAGAAGAAAACATAGGCAGTAAAATCAGAGACATTTCTTATAGCAATATTTTTTTGTTTAGATTTTCACTCTTTCTCTGGTTGATTTTCAAATCTAGAAATAGTTTTCATGATATTGTTGAATACTAGAACTTATTGCAACTATGTTGGACTTATCCAGAAATAGAAAAAATTAAACATTTCCAAATAATATAGAGATGACTCAAATGAATTTATTGGTGAAACCCAACCTAAAGATGGGCTATTTCCAACTACTTTCTACTTCTTAATAAACTTACATTTGACTCCATCTCTTAAGGGGGTATTAATGTGTCAAATAGTAGTGAAACAATATAAATTTTATATAACATAAAAAATAAAAATAAAGAGAATAAGTTTTTCATTTCTTATTTGGGGATAGAATTTCATAGTGGAGATGGGAATGGAATCACAATTTTATTTATTGATCCCTTTTTAACACTATTCCTTCATGAAAACTGAGCATTTACTTGTATTCTAAATCTATTTCTTCAATAAATAGACTCTCAGGTACAGAGAACATGCTAACACTAGTCTCCTTTACCATCTATGTGCTGATGACTCTCAGATCCAGAGAACATGCTAACACTAGTCTCCTTTACCATCTATGTGCTGATGACTCTCAGTTACAGAGAACATACTAACACTGGTCTCCTTTATCATCTATGTGCTGATGGCTCTCAGTTACAGAGAACATACTAACACTGGTCTCCTTTACCATCTATGTGCTGATAACTCTCAGGTACAGAGAGCATGGTAACACTGGTCTCCTTTACCATCTATGTGCTGATGACTCTCAGTTACAGAGAACATGCTCACACTGGCCTCCTTTACCATCTATGTGCTGATGGCTCTCAGATCCAGAGAGCATGGTAACACTGGTCTCCTTTATCATCTATGTGCTGATGACTCTCAGATCCAGAGAACATGCTAACCCCTGACCTCCTCAACCAGTTGTGTGCTGATGACTCTCAGGTACAGAGAGCATGGTAACACTGGTCTCCTTTACCATCTATGTGCTGATGACTCTCAGGTACAGAGAACATACTAACACTGGTCTCCTTTATCATCTATGTGCTGATGACTCTCAGATCCAGAGAACATGCTAACCCCTGACCTCCTCAACCAGTTGTGTGCTGATGACTCTCAGGTACAGAGAGCATGGTAACACTGGTCTCCTTTACCATCTATGTGCTGATAACTCTCAGATCCAGAGAACATGCTAACACTGGCCTCCTCTACCATCTATGTGCTGATAACTCTCAGGTACAGAGAGCATGGTAACACTGGTCTCCTTTACCATCTATGTGCTGATGGCTCTCAGATCCAGAGAACATGCTAACCCCTGACCTCCTCAACCACCTTTGTGCTGATAACTCTCAGGTACAGAGAGCATGGTAACACTGGTCTCCTTTACCATCTATGTGCTGATGACTCTCAGTTACAGAGAATATACTAACACTGGTCTCCTTTACCATCTATGTGCTGATGGCTCTCAGATCCAGAGAACATGCTAACCCCTGACCTCCTCAACCAGTTGTGTGCTGATGACTCTCAGGTACAGAGAGCATGGTAACACTGGTCTCCTTTATCATCTATGTGCTGATAGCTCTCAGATCCAGAGAACATGCTCACACTGGCCTCCTTTACCATCTATGTGCTGAAGACTCTCAGGTACAGAGAACATGCTAACACTGGCCTCCTTTACCATCTATGTGCTGATGACTCTCAGTTACAGAGAACATACTAACACTGGTCTCCTTTATCATCTATGTGCTGATGGCTCTCAGATCCAGAGAACATGCTAACCCCTGACCTCCTCAAATAGCTGTGTGCTGATGACTCTCAGGTACAGAGAGCATGGTAACACTGGTCTCCTTTATCATCTATGTGCTAATAGCTCTCAGATCCAGAGAACATGCTAACCCCTGACCTCCTCAACCAGTTGTGTGCTGATGACTCTCAGGTACAGAGAGCATGGTAACACTGGTCTCCTTTACCATCTATGTGCTGATAACTCTCAGGTACAGAGAACATGCTCACACTGGCCTCCTTTACCATCTATGTGCTGAAGACTCTCAGGTACAGAGAACATGCTAACACTGGCCTCCTTTATCATCTATGTGCTAATAGCTCTCAGATCCAGAGAACATGCTAACCCCTGACCTCCTCAACCAGTTGTGTGCTGATGACTCTCAGGTACAGAGAGCATGGTAACACTGGTCTCCTTTACCATCTATGTGCTGATAACTCTCAGGTACAGAGAACATGCTCACACTGGCCTCCTTTACCATCTATGTGCTGAAGACTCTCAGGTACAGAGAACATGCTAACACTGGCCTCCTTTACCATCTATGTGCTGATGGCTCTCAAATCCAGAGAACATGCTAACCCCTGACCTCCTCAACCAGTTGTGTGCTGATGACTCTCAGGTACAGAGAGCATGGTAACACTGGTCTCCTTTACCATCTATGTGCTGATGACTCTCAGGTACAGAGAACATGCTAACACTGGTCTTCTTTACCATCTATGTGCTGATGGCTCTCAGGTACAGAGAACATGCTAACACCAGCCTCCTCAACCACCTGTGTCCTGATGCAGAGAACATGCCAACACCTGGCTTTCCCACCTCCTCTAAAGATGACAGAGTCATAACTAATTTGAGACTCTGATGGACAATCAGAAGTGGTCATGGCAATGTCTGGTGATAAGCACTCAGAGGGGAGGCATGGCCTTGGGGTTCCCGCGGTTCCTGAAGGAAGTCTTCTGGAAGTTTTCACTTATTTGGGCCGTGGACCCTGTCTGCTGGGGGGTGGGGAGGAAAAACAGAGAGAGACAGTCGTGCTGGTTTGACATTCAGCAGGACTTGATTAATGACTACCTTGGACCATTAATTCGAGAGTCATTACCATGCCATCAGCATTTCCTGTTTTTCTTGTGCTAATATTTACTTTTGCAAAAGGCACAACTGGCCTTTTCGTCTGTCCTAGAGCTTATTTCTTCTACGAAGCCATATTGTTGTTGATGAGTCAGGGCCACTAGTCTAAATATAACCTCACTTCCCGCAGCAGCAGGTCACCGGGATGGCAGAGGTTGAAAGGTTGACCAGACACACAAGCAGACAGAACCAGAAAGGGGCTCCCCATCGGGCTGCTTGCCTAGCGCAACCCAGACACAAAATCAGCACTAAAACCCTGGACAGCGCCCGGTCCCTCTGTTCTCACAGCAGTTTCCTAGGTGCCTTGATGCTGGGCTCCAAGCTCTGACTGCTTTTTCACTTTCTCAGCACATATTTCTAAAGTGCAACTGGATTTCCCCGCTCTCTCCGGCTATTTTCCTAAAGTGTTTTCTTGATTGCTGGTGCGCCTTCCCTGTTTTTGTAAATCTGCTGGACTGCATGGCTCTTTCTTGGTTGCATCTTACGTTTCGTGCCAGGCCTCTCAAGCTCATGAATGTCCACATTCTCTTTAGTGCCATTTTCTTTCTTTTTAAATATTTTATTGACTTTTGACAGAGAGGAAGGGAGAGGGACAGAGATTCAGAAACATCAATGAGAGAGAAACATCAATAAGCTGCCTCTTGCACACTCCCTACTGGGGATGTGCCCGCAACCAAGATACATGCCCTTGACCAGAATCAAACCTGGGACCCTTCAGTCGCAGGTCGACGCTCTACCCTCTGAGCCAAACTGGCCAGGGCTTTAGCACCATTTTTCCTTCACACAACGTCACGGGGAGGCCTTCCTGCACGGAGAGCCCTCGCGTGCTCCAACCCGCCCTCCATTTGCTTAGCACAGTGGTCAGCAAACTGCGGCTCACAAGCCATATTGTGGTCTCACTTCTCTCTCGCTCCCAGTTCTCTCTCTCTCTCCTTATTTTTCATACATCCCTAATTTTTAAAAATTAAATTGTCTCATTTTTCCCCACCTCGTCTGCTTGTTTGCTTTCCAATTATCCTTGCTAAATGGTGACCAGAAATAGCAAAGATAATGATGCCCACGGACAGTTTATAAATCTCAATTGAGCCAATAATTTCAACCTTGTCTTCTGTCAGATCTTTTTATGGAAGCTGCTCGAGATGATCAGAATTGATTAATGTGCCTTTCTCTCCCTCTCGGCACCTCCGCGTGTTATCCAGCAGAGATATGAAAATGCCGGGGCTAAAAAACGAAAGTCGCGGGGGGGAGAGAAGTTCTCAGTCATCTATCAATTGGACAGTCAATCCCGGAATAATTAGGAATGGGCCACACTCTAACTTATACGCTTCTAAGGCAGTGGTCGGCAAACTCATTAGTCAACACAGCCAAATATCAACAGCACAACGATTGAAATTTCTTTTGAGAGCTGTCCTTCTGCCTGGAGACTTGGCCGAGTCCCCAGGTAAGAAGGTGAGCCCTTCGAACTGCAGGGATCTGGACACCGTCTCCAGGGCACCAGGCCTCCTGGGTGGGGGAAGGCTCCCTGCTGCCTGGTCTGGGCACATCCTGAAGGCTCCACTCTGACACCCTCAGAGGTCAGCTCCTGCCTGCTGAGCCCACAGGCACAGCTTCCCCAACAGGCTACCCCCTTTCCTAAACCCCCCCAACCCCAAGGCCCCACAGCTCCCATGTCCATGGCCTCACCCTGCACAGCCACAGCCAACTTGCCTGCAGGCCCTTCCTTGAACGGACTTGAGGGGCCAGCCCATCCCCTGCCGGAAGGAGAAACGCCACTCTGGCACTAGGCTCAGCCTGCCCGGCTGGACCAGGCTCACTGAGGCCGCTTTCTGTTCAGGGTCAAGACCGCTAGGCCGCGGTGAGACAGCACCAAGTGGGTCCTGACGTCACTGCTGGAGTCGTCTGTAAGCACCACGCACCCCTGGGGCACTCAGAAACGTCCCTGTCATTTCGGAGCAAGGTTTCATAAGAGGCGATCAAACAGGAGAAGAGGCGGTGATCTTAGTTCAGTCAGCATATGCGAGAAAATCAAGAATTCCCAGCGGTACACACAAACGAGATGTGGAGCCTGACCCTGTGGCGAGGCCGCTGTACCCATCAGAGCCTCACAACCTGCCCGGGGCTGTACCGCTGCAACTGCTTTAAGCGAAGAGACTGAATCCGTCTCCTAATCGGCGGAAACGCACAGGAGACGCGGTGTTTCAGCAAACAGCGAAAATGACCCAACGCATCCCTCCGATCTGAACACGTTCCACCTGGGGTTCTGTTCACTTGACACAGAGGGTCCTATGGATACGGTTAAAAGCCAATCATTACATGTTGGTTTACGGTGGTCGCCCCTTAACCCTTGGGGAGACGTCCCAAGGCGCCCAGTGGGTGCCCGAACGGCACATAGTACCAAACCCCCTGATACTAAACAGTGGACATCCACACCTACGATAAAATCTAACTTATCCATTAGGCAAGCAGGAGATTAACAACAGTAACTGATAATGATAGAGAACAATAATAGTAATATGCTATAATAAAAGTTATGTGAATATGGCCTCTCTCTCTCTCTCCTCTCAGAATATCTTACTGAACATACTACGTGGACACACTGGACAAAGCAATGACCCACATCTTGGTTTGGATGGAGCAAGGCAGTGTGAGAATGGCCCACAACTTAAAATTCACGAATTATGGAGTTCTGGAATTTTCTCTTTAATATTTTCACACCTCCGTTGACTTGGGGTAACCGGAACTGCAGAAAGGAAACCACGGATAAGGAAGAACTCCCATGAATTTGGAATTCTGCCCAAATGCTATCTGGCAGCAGACAGCTGTAAGAACAGTTTCCCCCAGACTGCATTCCCGAAGAGCTGGAAACATACCCACACCCGCCACCACAGAAACAGCTCTGCTAACAACATCCCAGCACCGGACCCGGCTGTCCACGAACAGGCCCAGCAACTTGTCCCTCAGAACCAGGGTTCCAGCCCTGCCCCGTGTGGCCCGCTTAATTGGGTGTTGTCCCCTATACTAAGAGGTAGCCGGTTCCATTCACAGTCAGGACACGTGCCTGGGTGGCATGCTCAGTCCCCAGTAGGGGGCGTGCAAGAGGCAGCCTATGGATGCTTCTCACTTCATTGTTTCTCTCTCTCCCTCTCTCTTCCTCCCCTTAAAAAAAAAATCAACGAAAACATATCAAACTCGGAGTCCTCGGTGAGGAGCATCAGCCTAAGGAAACCACCCTTTCCACTCGGCGGAAGCATCCATCACCTCTGATGCGCTCATAAAGAACCCATTCCTTTCCTACACTAAAACCTCAGGGCCACTGTCACCCAGCTTTCTGAATCGTGGAGAGAAAAAAATTTGCTTTGCTCTGTTTTAGGTTATGTTTTTTCAATATATTTTATTGATTTTTTTACAGAGAGGAAGGGAGAGGGAGAGTTAGAAACATCGATGCGAGAGAAGCATCCATCAGCTGCCTCCTGCGCACACACTCCCCACCCCTCCCCCCACTGGGGATGTGCCTGCAACCAAGGTACATGCCCTTGACCGGAATCAAACCTGGGGGCCCTTCAGTTTGCAGGCTGACACTCTACCCACTGAGCCACATCGGCTAGGGCTTAGGTTATTTTTACACTGAAAGAGGTTAATTCTTACAGGAGTGGTGTTACAGCAATAAGAACCAATTCATTCACTAACTCACAACAGATTATCTTCATTTTGAACCCCCATGGCGCCTTCAGTATACAGCACGGGTGTTAAGTACCCGCTCCCTGAATTGAAGGCACCGTTTTGAATTTTGCGTCGTCTTCTATGTGCTATACTCTCTCTATATACAGATTAAGCAGTATTTCTTTAAGATCCGTATTGACTCACACAACTGAAAGCACCCACCACACACCCAATCTGTTTTGCTTTTTCACCCACAGAAGCTCCCAGAGCCTGCCTCTCAGCTCTCTCCCTGGAGAACGTGTCAGTGACAAACCGCCTCCACACCCCCATCTCTGACCCCCTTTGGTGGCCGAGAGCCAGGTGTGTGTCTTAGTGACGCTGGCCCAGCAACCTCCTCCTTCCCACCCAGCTCTGCCTACGGCTATGTTGGTGGGCGTCTCAGTCACACTGCTGTCTGTCCGTTAGAAGATGGTGGGTTCCTTCCTTAGACCAAGCAGGACAGTAAGGGACAGACCATCCTCCAAGCTCTTAGCCCGAGCGTCATCAGGAACATAGCCTCTCGCGCTAATGAAAATCAGGCCGTGTTTCTCTGCGCCTGGGCTGCCTTTATTTTTATTTTTTATTAAGTCAATCTTTATTGTTCAGATTATTACAGATGTTCCTCTTTTTTTCCCCCATAGCTCCCCTCCACCCGGTCCCCCTCCCCACCCCATGCCCTTACCCCTGGCCACTGTCTTCATCCATAGGTGTAAGATTTTTGTCCAATCTCTTCCTGCACCCCTCACACCCTCTTCCCCCCTTGAGAATTGTCAGTCCACTCCCTCTCCATGTCCCTGGTTCTATTATATTCATCAGTCCATCTGTTCTGGGCTGCCTGTACCGTCATTGCTGACACCGTCATATACCTGCCTGTCCAGGTGAGGAAGTGATGGGACCCCCTGTTCCCCACTTTACTGTCCCCCGAGTGCTTCCAGCTCAGAGCCACGTTGGGATCCGGGACGGGAAGTGCCCCGGGCAAGTCCCGTCACTGAATTAGAAGCGAACTCTCTGGATTATTTCTCGATGCAAGAGACGGAAAGGGGGGTCGTGTTTAAAAAAGCAAATGGTAAATTGCCCTCGCAGCGCGGTAGGCAGAGCGTCAGTCTCATAATCTGAAGAAAGCAGATGGTTCACCCTGTGCTGCAGAGAGACTGGGAACTGGCCATTGGCAAAGACAAGCAGTACCTAAGACAAACCTTTTCCCGCCTCTCCGTCTCTGCAAGTGTAGCAGGACATGCAGGCTTCAGGAGAAGCAACGTCACCCCCATAAATTCAATTAAAAATAAAATAACAGCCCAAACCGGTGTGGCTCAGTAGATAGAGTGTCAGCCTGTGGACTGAAAGGTCCCAGGTTCCATTCCGGTCAAGGGCATGTACCTTGGTTGCGGGCACATCTCCAGTGGGGGGTGTGCAACAAGCAGCTGATTAATGTTCCTCTCTCATCAATGTTTCTAACTCTCTATTCCTCTCTGTAAAAAAAAAAATTAAATTAAAAAAAACAATAAAATATATAAAAAATAAAAATAACATTTTTAAAAGAATATATTTGGAGGTGAATGTCCAGACTCCTATGGATTGTCCTGTGGTGGAGTCCTGCCTCATTTCACACCCTGTCTACCCTCCCTGCCCTCCCAGTCTCACCCCCTGCCGCTGCCCCTCTCCCAGGCTGCTAGCTCTACCTTCCCTTCCCAGGGAGGTTTGAAATTAACTAACGAGTCAACTAATTCCTGGCAGTGTCAGCCTATTAAAAGTCTAGAAGTCTTACCTTCAATCTCACCTGCATGCAAATGAGACTTTTCTATACCTAACCTCAGGTGTATAGACTTCTTTTAGAGAGGAAAGTGCCTTCACCACCTCCTCCCCCCAATCCCTCCCAGCCCAGGGTCACAGCATCCCCTGGCCCTAAGTCCCTGCTTCACTCCTGATTGGCATTCTCTGTCCCCTCAGCTGGGAAGCTGCAGGAGATAGTGGCGCCACTTACTGTCTGTGAACGCAGCCTTTGCACTGGGAGACTAACATGCTCCCTTTATATATACGTGCCCCTCCTTTATATATATATGTGTGTGCCCCTTGTTAGCCCTGCAAAATGCACGGATAATTGCCGATGGTGATGTTATAAGAGCTCTTGGATCGCGGAAGAGGCTTTTCCTTGCACACACCGGGTTTGACAGGAATACAGGCCAAACCAAAAAGTATGTGCCTTCTCCGCAGCAATGCACTTGACCTTGTGCAGTGCAAGTCGTCCACTTATTAAATTAGCAGCTGAAGAAATGTGCCCTGTGCTCCCCAACATGGTAGGCCATCCACACCCACCCTGCCGAGCGAGAATTCTCAGCACCGTGTCACGTGTTCCATTGGACATATGTAAATCGCAGCTCTGCACGTTATTGGTATTTTTCAGATCATTTTAAAATGAATTAAATGCATTATTTTCTCCATACTCTCAAATTCAAAAATAACATCAAGTAAACTAGTGAATTTTACTTTTCCCTGATGATATTACTAGTTATCAATAATATCAAATATTGGCTCGATACTATCATTTCTATGATAAAGACATTTTATAATTTATTCTAAGAAAACTATGCACAGAATATATTCCTAAAATGAACTAGAATATTCATTTCCCACATTTGAATATATCTTAGGCAAGATATAAAAGGAACTTATCTGACAATATGTTATGCATTGTCAAAAATCTTCATCCAAAATAAAATAGACCCACATAAAATATTAACAATAGCCTGCACCTGAGATGAAACTTTAAGGAGATAATTATAAGGGAAGTCAGCCTACCTAATTATACTTATTTTAATAACAAAAAGCTCATATAAAGTTTCATTATAATTATATACCTAAGGTGATCTGCTATCTAGACCTTCAACTTCTTTGAAAAATTAATAGGCAATAGAAATCAAATTCTCTTTTCTAATAAAGGAGAATAATCACTTTATTCAATTAATTTACAGCCTCACCCTTGGAATATGAAGTGGGAGGCAAGGGCCTGTTATCCCCGTTTCTTTCTCACTGAGTTGGGGGTGGAGGAGAGGAGACCCGAAGAAGGCCTTAGCCAGGGTCAGCCCTGCGGACTCCAGGCCCGGGACATGAGCCAGCCCTGGGCAGTGAAGGGCTCAGCCACCTTCTGCCTCCCCTCACTCTGACTCCTCAGCCACCCCGAGCCTTCCACCCCCACCTACACAGAAAGGAGCACCTGAGACTTCCATGGACATAGAGTTTATGACTGAAAACGTATCTTGAGCCCAGGGTAGACGGGGTAGACTTCCAATCCTCAAGAAGATTGTAGTGTCCAAGACAGACCACACACCCACCCCATGACCACTTGAAGTTGGAACAGCTGGGGGTGGAGGGGAATCACACAGGGTCGGAGTGGAACCTGTCATGTGATTCCTGCAGTGTCAGGAGGCTTTGCTTTCGCACTTTCAGTTTGACGGGCTGCCTTTTCCGACAATATATTGTTTGCTCAGATGTGTTCACGTGACCTCCTAGGGGAAGAGGTCCAAGTGGGAAGTCACCTGTAGGAACTATACGACTTAAAACCTAACTGAAAGCTTGTTTTTCACACTGTTTGAAGGTCTTTAAGGCAATCTGACACAGAGTTCTTTCTAAGATGTATCTGTACATATTCTGTCCCTTCAGAAAAAAAATGTGTAAGAAAGTTTTGTTTACATCTGTATAAACACAAAAGGTAAGCTATCAATCAGTGCTCACTATGCTCTAGGCCAGGGGTGAGCAACCTTTTGTCCGCCAAGGACCATTTGGATATTTATAATATTATTTCCGGGCCATACAAACTTATCAACTTAAAAATAATGTGCTATATTTGGTCACACATTTAATTAACTCACCCCTAATACCGTGGCAGGGCCCGAACGAACAAATGATTTCAAAAGCCTTACAGGGTCTTTGGGCCAGACGTTCCCTACCCCTGCCCTAGGCACACAGGTAGGAAGAACCCCCTGGGAACTTGTTTTGCCAGTACAGCACTGACTGGATCCTCTAGAAATGCTTGGTTCAGAGTTGCACTAAATCTTCAACTACGTACAGATTTTAGCAAGATTAAATGCATTGGATTTTTTTTAAAAAAAGGTGGGGGGTAAGTGGTACGTATTTGCAGGAGTGTGGGCGTCCCTGCCTTCTTGAGCTATGAGAATAAGGAGGTTCAGAGGACAGGAATACAGGAAGGACAGAAAATAAAGCTTCTGAAAGGACCCCACCCAGAATACAATTCAGTGACTAAATGTCACTGTGTTGGTTCAAGTCAATAGTTTCCAATATTGAGTACATGTTGGAATGATAGTTTGAAGTACTGGGCAACGTAAAACATAAAAATAAATGTCATGTCCTTTACCATTATAATGAGGCTAATAGAAACTTTACTGATCTGTGAGGCTTGTCTTCGATTTCATGCAGACAGCACTACTAAGAGCCTGAACCAGTACCGCCCCCTCTGGCCAGCTCTCCTGCTGTGCCCTCGCTTTCTCTTAGATTCTGACATTTATTTCGCTCCTTCCCTCCACAAGGTCTTGGGAGGCTTTCTGCCTGGACTGCATTATTTGTCTTCTTTTTTCTAGTTATCTCCAACCTATTCTTCATAGCCATTTGCCCCTCAAATGGGTCTCTCTCTCTCTCTCTCTCTCTCTCTCTCTCTCTCTCTCACACACACACACACACACACACACACACACACACACACTTTCACTCACGCATACACACACACACACACACACACACACACACACACACTTCTCAGAATATATGTCATTTCTTCTATCAGTAAGCACTATGAAGAAGAGGTTAATACTGCTTTTATGTGATGACTTGGTCTTTAAATACCTGCTGAATAAATGGCCTAATACCGGAAACAAAGTGGTCATATCAGAAACAGTAAACCTACAAAACACTTCTCCACGTACCAAACAGAGTCCATTGCTAATCCAAATACACTTTACATAACTTTATGCACTGGAATATATCTATTATCTACCTACCCCACAGTGGTACCCTGGAAGTGTAAAGCTAATTACATACCTATAGGATGCCCGAAAAAATGTATACACTTAATTACAAGGGCAGTGCTTGTTAAAATACATTTCATTTTCAAAAAGTAGAAGAATCTATAGACATTGTGTGAATGCATTTTAAGGACATCGTGTGTATATATACAAACACTGTATATATACACTAGAGCAGTGGTCAGCAAACTGGCTCGCGCGCCACATGCGGCTCTTTGGCCCCTTGGGTGTGGCTCTTCCACAAAATACCACAGCCTGGGCGAGTCTGTTTTGAAGAAGTAGCATTATAAGAAGTTTAATTTTAATAAATTTGGCTCTTAAAAGAAATTTTAATTGTTATACTGTTGATATTTGGCGCTGTTGACTAGTGAGTTTGCGGACATTGCACTAGAGACCTAGTGCATGAATTCGTGCACCAATGGGGTCCCTCGGCCTGCCCTGTGAGACTGGGCTAAAACCAGCTCTCTGGCATCCCCTGAGGGACCCTGGATTGTGACAGGGCACAGGCCAGGCCAAGGGATCTCACTAGTGCATGATCGGGGTCAGGGAGGGATGTGGGAGGTTGAGCCAACTAGGGAGGGACTGCAGAAGGGCTCCAGGGCATGTATGGCCCGTCTGGCTTAGTCCTGATTGGCCGGACCCCAACAGCAAGCTAACCTACCAGTTGGAACATCTGCTCCCTGGTGGTCAGTGCTCATCATAGTGAGTGGTTGAGCAGCCTTAGCATATAATTAGCATATTATGCTTTGATTGGTTGAGCAAATGACTGTGTGACTGGGCACTTAGTGTATTAGGCTTTTATTATATAGGATACATATATACATATACATACATTCATACATACATATACATTTATATTTGTATGTATGCTTGTGCTACTGCTACTTTTCATATTTTCTTGCTAAAATCTAATCATAGGGATAAAAACCTGCTTTAGGCATGGTGACAGGAGCTGCATCACTTATGAAGATACAGGAGTAAACACTGTTCTCTTTGTGGCCAGAGGAAAGAGCTCAGAGAATGCCACTTGATTCTTTAGAACGTATGTAAACATTCCTCGATGGAAAGCACATAATTCCCCAACATTTTAACAAATTATTAGTTTTTCTTTGCATAAAATTTGAGTAACCTCCCTCTACATTTCTTTTTATAATGTGAACCATTATTTAACCTTGCTGTTTACTACCAAATATATATGCAGGCTGTAAGGCATTAAATTCCCCAGACAGCTTCCCCCGTACTGTTATACACATAATTGGACATAGCATCTATGTCTGCCACCCCCACTAGAGTAGACTTGTCGAGGTTCACCGGGGGTCACCAATCACAGGCACGCATGTTGGTCAACACAAAGTACTCAGTGCAAACCACATAGGCTTCATTCTATTGTGAAGCTCTTTTAACTCATCCATAGCCACTCTGTCCTGAGGATAAGCCAAAGCCTTTAATCACAGAAAATACAGGCAGTCCTCGGGTTATGTCAGACTCAATGTTTGACGTTTTGTGGTTATGTCGCCATCTCCCATCCATTTATTTTTAAAAAGTTCCGTCATTTCAACATATGTACATATGTTCTTTATGTTTTTTTTTTATTATTTATTTACCACAAGTAAAGGTCAGGAATTGTTATCTTTCTTTTCTTTTCACTGTTTCACTTCATTACTGCTATGTATGTGCTCCATGTGAACGATGTAAGTGCTTATGTAGGTGGATTCCTACTTAAGGTGAAAATCCCGTTACATCTCCATAGGAACTGATCTCCTATGTCACCCGAGGACTTACTGTATTGCAGTAAACCTTTTTGACTCTGACCTAGGATAACACCTGCTCCACATAATTTCCAATCGTACTGATAATTTCTCTCTCTTTTTCAGATGTTCATGTCTAGTTTTCCCAAGATACTCAGGTTCCTTGAACGTTGATAGGCTATGGAGCATTCCACATGCTCCACAAGGCAGCCTGGGCCTTGCCACAGAATTCCTTTTGTAGGTAAAAAAAAAAAAAAAAAGGTCAACTCACAGAAAGAATATTTACTACAAATATTGTTATATTTTTGTATATTGCCTACAAATATGTTTTTAACTAGCATTAGTTTCTACATTTGCTCAAATGTTCCCCGGGTAAAGCAGTACATTTATAAAAATACTTATTTTCATCTAAGGTACCTAGAGCTACTTCTCTAACAAACTAGATCAAATATAATACATGGTTACTTGAAAATATATATATATATCTTTCGATAAAAAACAGGCAATGGATTTTCCAGTTGCCCTCTGATATTTGAAGACATTCCAATGCTAGCAAAACAGTATGATTTGCAGAGTGTGAGGCCTCTGGAAACATATGAGAGCTCAGATGGTACCTGTTCTGTCCTTTCCCAGTGAAGATGCTGTAACTAGGAAGGACGTAAGCTGGCCTCCAGTTTGGTGACATTGCTATCACTTCACAGGAAAAGAGAGAAAAGGGAAGAGTCTGTGTCGGGGGTGTGCATGTGGGGGGTACTGCTGTAGAAGGTGGGTGAGTACCCAGAGGAGCCCCTCCATGCTGTTCTACCAAAGGCCTCTTATAGATGAAAGCTAAACTTACCGCCAAGTCTAACCCACAGACGACACCTGCGTGTGCTTGTGTGGCCGTATGCAAACAGAAATACAGGTCCCCCAATCGGTGGGCAGCTAATGAGACTCACTGCGGAGACACCTGAGCACCGAGCACTGTTTTCCTGACAACTGGGATGTGATGTATCTAATTCTCAAGGACACCACCTCTCCCCCCTCCAGTGAAATGAGGAAGCTGCCAAAGGACACGCTGGGAATTAACACGCACGCTTCCTTTTAATAGGGCATTTCTCCTTAACACGGAAAGCCAAGAACACAGTGTCATGAAAACCCAGGCAGCCCTGTAAGTCGATACTGTATCCGGAGAGCTCGTCAAATAAAAGGAACTTTGGATATACAGCATCATATCCCACCTCGACAGCATTCTTCTCTCGCTGTGAGACTGCTTTCTTACTCTAAAGGGGAGGTGGGGGCGAAAGATGTGTAAGAAAACACGGTATTATTTGTCATGAAGAATCAATAAGATGGGACTTATAAGAGAGGGCATTGGAGTGGATGTTTTTGTTTGTGGTAGTCGGCATGACAACGATGCTGTGAACTTTCAGCGAAGTGCTTTCCTGACATTAATTCATAACGTTTCAGTGCACCCCAGGGAAGTATCAGCGTGTTCTCATGTTCGCTTTCCTAGCAGGTCAGAGGAATTAGCATATGCAAATCTCGAATTAATTCCTTATAGCTTTTATCTCTTGATTTTAGTCCTCTCTATGTGCAACTGAACTGTTCAATGAGAACCCCAGAGGGTGGGGAGGGTGTGGCCTCTTGGTTTACGCCTACCTGTCATCGAGAGAGTTTATCAAATATGGGTCCACTTCGGGAGTGGTCAGGTTGCTAAGGATGACTACAGCCCCAGGCAGTAGTAGACCCACTGAATGATTTTCCCTTTAAGCATCACTTTTTCCCCCAGAAGCCCCCAAATGTTGCCCTCATTAGAAGGTGATGCACAAGTCATGTTTGGACCACTTATGCTTGAAAAATAATATTGAAAAACTCTAAGCCAAACAAAAATAAAATAAAATAAAGAAAAAGAAAAGAAAGGCTCTGAGCCAAACCAGAAAGGTCCATCTAGGATGATGTGCTCTTCTATTCAGTCATTCACCCACCATGTTTTTCTAAATACCCCCTTGGGTGCCACTGTCCTGGAGAAATAGCCCTGACAGCTCTGGGCACAGATGGCCTGACCGGGCGTCGTGAAGATGGACAGACATGGCATCCGGTGGCAAGCCATCTGAAAACGCCACAGACTCAGGCCGCTGCCCACAGAAACGTCCATCTTCAGAACACGTCCAGGAACCTCGGGGAGAAACATCACACTAATGCCCCCAAATGAAACCACTCACACAAAGAATGAAGGACTTCCATGTCTTCCTCCCGACATACACACAAAAGAAAACACGTTTCCGGGGCAGCTGCTGACCAGGGCTCGAGAGAAATGTCAGCTGTTGGAACATGGGGAGACGTACGGCTCAGCAGGAAGCAGCTCTTAGAATGGGCCACACCAGCCAGACAAAGCAGCTTCCCAAACAGCTCTTCTCCAGAAGTCCCGGCTCTTCCAGCACATCTGCCTTCACATATTGTGAAAGTGAATTTTCCTCCTCTCTCCTCCAGGAGAAGTGAAAACCCTTACCGTACTACCTTTAGTGATAATTATTCTGATATATGTATCAGAATACACATGTATACAATTATATATATATATATATATATATATATATATATATATATATATATATTAGAGGAACCAGTGCACAAAATTTATGCACGGGGGCGGGGGGGGGGGGTTGTCCCTCAGCCCAGCCTGCACCCTCTCCAATCTGGGACCCCTCGAGGGATGTCCAACTGCCCGTTTAGGCCCAATCCTGGTAGGATCGGGCAGTCAGACAACCTTCTCACAATCTAGGACTGCTGGCTCCAAACTGCTCACCTGCCTACCTCCCTGATTGCCACTAACTGCTTCTGCCTTCCAGACTTATTACCTCTAACCACTCCCCTGCCAGCCTAATTGATGTCTCACTGCTCCCCTCCCAGCCTGTTTGCCCCCAACTTCCCTTCTCTGCCAGCCTGGTCCCTCCCAACTTCCCTCCCCTGCTGACTTGATCGTCCACAACTGCCCACCCTTGCAGGCATGGGACCTCCCACTGTCTTCCCCTGCTGGCCATTTTGTGGTGGCCATCTTGTGTCCACATCGGGGCAGCATCTTTGACCACATGGGGGCAGCCATCTTGTATGTTGCAGTGATGGTCAATCTGTGTATTACTCCTTATTAGATAGGATAGAGGCCTGGTGCATGGGTGGGGACCAGCTGGTGTGCCCTGAAGGGCATCCTGGATCAGGGTGGGGGTTCCCTTGGGGTGTGGGGAGGCCTGGATGGGAGGCCTACAGTTGTTTGCAGTTTGACCACGCCACCCAGAGATCCAAATGGAGGCCCTGGGCTCTGGGATTAATTTATATTCTACAATTGAAACTTTGTCGCCTAGAGTGGAGCCAAGCCTTCTGCTTGCTCCGTGGCAACAGCCATTTCTGTTTGAAACTTTGTAGCATAGAGTGGAGGCCTAGGTACTAGGGCTGCAGAAGCTTGGATTCCTCCATTGCTAGGGCAACCCTAGCTTCTGCTCTCTCCAGCTCTATGACTGCCCCCATTTCTGTTGGGGTTATGTATCTTTTATAATTGAAACTTTGTAGCATTGAGTGGAGGCCTAGGCTGGCAACGGCAGGCAGAAAGCTTGGCTTCCTCCATTGCCAGGGAAACCCAAGCCTCCCTCCTGCTCTCAGTGGTGGCAGCCATCTTGGTTGGGGTTTATTTGCATAATTTGCTCCTAATTGGCTAATGGGCGTGGCTTGATCAGAGGTATGTTAAATTTGCATATTACTCTTTTATTAGATAGGATATATATAGATATCTATACCTCTCTCCCTCTACCTCTCTCTATTGATCTATCTAACTCTATGTCTCTATCTATATCCATCCTTTAGACTTTGTCCTACGTATTTTTGAGGCTTTTACTAGCCAAGAATGAAAAATTATTTTTGTCTCCTAGTCTGGAACCAACTGAGAGATAGACAAAGAAGAAGATCAAAATGTCAGTTTATTACTGATAAAGCTGATCAAAGAATGTGGCTTATCTGTGTAACCACAGTGAGCCCTCTAATACCTTCTAATGCCCCTTGATTGGACGAGTGACAGCAATGTTGGCCACCTGCCCACCACCTCTCTGGGGAGCTGGGCCTGGAAGCCAAGTGGAGGACAGAGAAGTTCTATGGCAGGGAGGAGCCCCAGGAGTGATCTGGGCACAATCATTTCCTTCTAATGACCTTTTATTTTCCTCTTTTTTCTTATTTAAAAAAATACATATATTTTTCGTGAATGATTATTTCCATTTTGTCACTATTTTGTTTTTTTTAATTGATTTCAGAGAGAGGAAGAAGGGAGAGGGAGAGAGACATAGAACCATCAATAACAACAGAGAAGCATCGACTGGCTGCCTCCCGCACGGCCCACACTAGGAGTCACACACTGACCTCCTGGTCCATGGGGCGACGCTCAGCCACTGGGCAGCACCTGCCGGGCTGGTGCCCTTGTTGTTAACTTAAGTGACCCGGGGGGATGTAGAGGACTCGGTGGTGACCACCACCCATCTCGAACGCTGCTGCCCCCCCCCTTTGCTGCGGGTAGCAGTCAGCTTAAGGTGGGAAGGTCTTTGCAAAAGCTTGCTCAGAATCTAGCAGCCGGTGTGTGTGCATTGGATGCTTTCCACGTGTTTCCTACAGCATGGACTTAAATAACGGTCTAGATTGGAGGACGTTAAAACCAGCTTTTAAAGGGGGGCGTTCTTTCCTTGGGGCAGGTGGTAAGGGCAGAACGCCAAGGACGTAGAGTGAGGAGGAGGCACCAAGATGAACTTGAATTTCTAGCTAGACTCAGAAGTGAAAGGGGATTGTGGAATGTGAAAACAAGTCCACTCTTCAATCTTTCCAGTATGAACCCTCTGCAACTGTGAAGGAGTAGGCCATGAGCTAGTCACATCCAAACTAGTCCCATTCTGGCTATGAAGGCCAAACACTCAGACCCTGCACACAGGCACTGGTGGAGAACAACTCCCCAGTGCTGACAGAGGGGACTGCCAAGGCCTGGAACCCTGGGTCCGAGACACGGGCTGAGTGGCATGCTTGTCGGCCAGCTGGCCCACTGCCTTGTCCACTGGTGCTCACAGGCTGCGTGGGTTAAAGGGCAGCCAGCCCATCACTTAAGGATCCTCTTAGTTGGCAGAGATGTCTCATTCTATATGGCAGCCAAGATCAGCAAATCTCCGATGTTTCCATTACATCCATGATGCCACTGCACCTTACAATGTAGAGTCTTTGCTGTGCTAGTGGTGAAGTAAGGTAAAAGCAAATTTGAAATAACTCCCAGTCAACTATCTTGGCCCACCTAAGACCCTTTGGTCTAGCCAAGCATAGATGGAAAGTATAAGTATGATGATTTCAAATTAAAATTAAGAGAAGCTTACATTACTAAAAAAATTATCTTGTGAATTTTCATGAAAATTCATGTTAACTTGGTCAGGTGGTTAAAGCAGAAATTCCTTTTAAATGTAGAAACAATTTGTGTCTGTGGCTTGGAAGATAAAACACCACATTGTTTAAATTATATTTTTTCAACATTGGGCTATAGGTTCACTTCAAATTATAATATCTTACAGCATCATTTTGTAATATTATTTATCAATGCGCTATAAAATATGTAGATTTTGAATGGCTTATTATCTTGGGATACTATAAGCATCCAACAATTGAAAAAAAAATGTACAATAAAATTGTAAGACATGGTCTCCCATTCAGAATATCTATTATTAGCATGTTCTTTGTTATGGGCCATAACAACCACTAACCATGCAGGGTTTCTTTATTCAGTGGGTGTGTGTGGAACATCTGTGTCCTTCCCAGCACAGCACTAAGAACCACGAGAAGAAAACCAAAACACCAAGTCCGTCCCCGAGGGCCTGGTGCAGAGAATGAAGTGCGAGGATGTGTAAGGAAGGCTGCTAGAGAAATGACGGGGTGTCAAGGGCACACTGCTGAGTCCTGGGCTGCAGTGCAGTGTGCGGTCCTGGCCAGTTATACGCTCAAGGACAACGAAAGGGGTGTCCTTGCCCTCCCGGAGTTCCCCATCCCGAAGGGCAGAGCCACATGTGTATTACCAGTAAAGTGAATACCAGCATATTCACTGGTCAATACCACACGATGGTAGAGAAACATGCACAGCTTATTAGCATAATTACAGGGAAGATGGCAAGGTCAGCTCCAGAGGCGAATTGCATCTTCTGAGCTGTGGACTGACTAAGGGCACAAAGCGCACAGTAGGAGGCTCAAGCAGCCATCAGGCTGTGACAGGGGCATTTGGCTGCCTTTTGCCGAGCAAACCAAAGGCAGTCCCTTTGCAGTGGTGGGGCAGATGGTTCGCTTTACACCAGCCCACTGAACCCCAGACGGAAGCTGCGAAAGGTTTGAAAACATTAACAAGCCAACAGCAGAGTGGTCGCTGAAACGCTCGCTGCCTCCATCAGAGACAAGCGTTCACATCCCGGGGGTTTAGGTGAGAGTTGCAAAGAAAAGCAGCGACGTGAGGGCTGAATGGAATGAGTTTAAAACTGTACCTCAGTGCGGCTCCGGGCGGCTTTCTCGCAGTAACCATATACTACTCACATCGAACCGCCTCAGTTATGGATGTCATCGCTCATAATCCTCTCCGTTATCCAAAGTTTGGGGTCCCGGGAACATACGCAGACCGGGGGAGGCTGAAATCACCTCGCCCTAAAGGAGTCACTTGAACAGCACAGACACATCGGTCAGCCCCCCTGCCTCCTCCTGGGCGTGGGCTCCACACACACTGTCTTCTTCCTGAGTCAACATGCCCTCCGACGCTCAGGAGCCCTTTCAACTGCACAGCGTTTCTCCCCCGATGGCGGGGAGACCAGGTTTAAACAGAAGCCTGGTTCGTGGGTAGCAAAAGAGCACGGCCCTTCCAATGAATGGGGTTGGCCTGTTCACATCCTAGCGCAGTGGTCGGCAAACTCACTAGTCAACAGAGCCAACTAGCAGCAGTACAACGATTAAAATGTCTTTTGAGAGCCAAACTTTTTTTTAAAATATATTTTATTGATTTTTTTCACAGAGAGGAAGGGAGAGGGATAGAAAGTCAGAAACATCGACGAGAGAGAAGCATAGATCAGCTGCCTCCTGCACACCCCCTACTGGGGATGTGCCCGCAGCCAAGGTGCATGCCCTTGACCGGAATCGAACCTGGGACCCTTCAGTCCGCAGGCCAAAGCTCTATCCACTGAGCCAAACCGTTTTCAGCGAGAGAGCCAAACTTTTTAAACTTAAACTTCTTCTAATGCCACTTCTTCAAAATAGACTCGCCCAGGCCGTGGTATTCTGTGGAAGAGCCACACTCAAGGGGCCAAAGAGCCGCATGTGGTTCGCGAGCTGCGGTTTGCCAACCACTGTCCTAGCAGGTAATAAAGGCACAGGAAGTCCCCTGAAAACACTAAGAGGACTACGTTCAGAACAAGTCAAGTGACATGAATGGATGCTTCACACTCTTCCAGGCCCTGATGGATGGCAGGAGTGACAAATACCGTCACACACATAAACCCACACATACACTGCGTCATAAGCACTTAGACAGGCCCCCAAATGGCACTCTTCATTTCTGATGATGGACAGAATTAAGAGTAGCTCATGGCTAGTACTTTGGGATGGTTTTCCTGCACTCACTTATTCTGCATCAGCTGCTATCAGGTTTTTTAGATAAACCAGTGTTTTTATTCAGCGGGAGGACAAAGATCGTAGGCCAGTGCCAGTACCACCAGGTCAGGGTAGCCTCGGGTCTGACCCGTGACTGTGTCAATAGGGGGAGTTTGGGGTTCAGATCTCACCTGACCCACAGGAGACGGGGGCTGCCGAGGATGAAGGCAGCACCCCAGGAGGTAAGTGAGGATAGATCCCTGGGGGCCTGTGGCTCTTCATGGCTGATGTATAAAATATGGACACCGGCTGTAAAATATGGACCTTTTCAAAGTCCCGAACGGCCTGTGTCCACCTAACTGTTCAGCACAGAGAACGTTTCCATGTGGACCATAGCGACTAGCCTGTCTGCAAGCATCCGCTCCTAGATCAGCAACCCTGCTCACTGGATATGCCCCACACGAAGAGTCATACTCATACACACACACTGTACTGCTGGCCGGGTGATTACTGAAAATCGATATCCACCCTTTCTTCCTTCCGGCGTATTGAAAAGTGAATTAACGGTAATGATTTGCCTCAAGTCCTCTGTTGACTAGAGTCTCGGTTCCGTGGGGCAGGGACCACATCTGTTTTATTCTGTTTGAATCTTCCTGGCCCACTGCCCCGTGCTCGGCGTAGCCGATGGCTTTCTGTTCAATGTATCTACAAAGTGATGCGTTGGAGGAAGGAAAAGGAGAGAGGAAGCAGGGACAGAGAGAAGGAAGGGAAGGATGGAGGAGAAAGAAGGAGCCTAAAGAAAAGGAAATACTCATTTCAAAATCGTGACATTAGCAGGTAATAGTGTTCCAGGAAGACGAGGCCTTTTCTTCCAGGCAACTGAGGAGAAGACACAGCTCAAAAACAATGAGGTGACAGTGGCTCCATTTTGCTTTTTCTTCCCTTCCTACCCCCACTTTTATAGACAGTTGTGTTTCCTTGCCTATCTCTCCTTTCCGAAAAAGGCAAGTCAGGCAAATGTCAAGTTTATTTTTATTGTGTCAACACATACGTGTCCTCACATTGCTGGCATTTTCAAGGGGCATCACCTTTTCCTTGTGCGGGCCGGTTTGCTTAATAAACCCCCCTCAGAGCTAACGCAGCCGGAAACCCAGTAAGAATGATGAGCCCTCCCCTGGACTAAAATGTGTTTCCCTTATCTTAACACTGTCCTCTCTTTTCAGCATTAAGCACGTTGAAGAAAAAGTCATACAAATCAAAGAGGTGCCTCAAGAGTTTCCCGAACTTTCTCAACTGCCTTACTTTTGCACTTTACTCAATAACTGACTCTCATTTTTGAGCAAACACTGAGGTCAAACTACTTTTCCTTTTTGATTGGGTCATTTTAGCAGAAAAAAAAACTTTTTTTTCAGAATCACTTTGGGTCTGTATTGAATGTACTAATTCCTTAATTGTGGGTAGATTTGGGATTGTTTAAAAACATCGAGTTAAAACATTTTAGGAGCAAAGTGGAGCTGGGGGGCGGAGAGGCAGGGGAGTGGATGAGGGGCGCTAGGAGAAGGACATGTCCCTGCAGGTAACTGTAGATAAGGAAGCTGACGATTTTCATTCTGTGAGGAAAGATCAAACGCTTCAAGTAAATAGCCCCATATTTCCTCATTTCCATATAGACGCTGCCCTCGGCCAATGTGATAGGCATTACATCTTTACAGAAGTACATTTTATCGCTTTTTATGAGCTTAAGATAAAAAGAACCCAAAATTAAACCCAAAGGAAAGTCATTTAAGCAGGCTGCTTCCTTAGATAAAATACTTCCATTGAAACTAGCTTCCTAGGCAGAACAATATTCCCATCCTTAATTCAGAACATGAATTATATTTATGCTTGTGATAGATTAGCTAAAAACTTCCATCCCCAATGCAACTTTCTATTTTACTTTTCATGCCCTTGCCCAAATCCAAGGCACCGAGATCACCAAGAAACAAAAGCAGCCACAACAGCTGAAACTGGTTTGGCCCAGTGGATAGAACGTCGGCCTTTGGACTGAAAGGTCCCAGATTCAATTTCCGGTCAAGGGCATGTACCTTGGTTGTGAGCACATCTCCAGCGGCAGGTGTGCAGGAGGCAGCTGATCTATGTTTCTGACTTTCTATCCCTCTCTCTTCCTCTCTGTAAAAAATCAATAAAATACTTTTTTTTTAAAGCAACCACAACAGCCAGCGAGGTGCTTATTCACTCTGAACTTCTCACGCCATCTTGGATGAGGGTTCTTTGTTGCTGTTTTTAGTAAGGTGGGCCCTAACGATTTCACTAAATGAAATGTCCCACTGCACTGAGTTACAAGAACATCTATTTCCCTGCCTTCTCAGCATCACTGTTTTAAACATTTGTGAATATGGTTTTAAGTGATGAAATGTTCTTTCGCTGTTTTTATTTGCATGTCATTAATAAGGATTGAGATTAAACAAGTTTTCAGGGGTTTTAAAAAATGTCCCAATGCAAAAAAAAAAAATGTCTTTTATAGCTAAAGGAACTCAGAAGGGCCAGAATGGTAGAGTAAATTAAAAGGAAGAAGACAATCCAACTCCCAATTCAATAATTATAAGCTGTATCTTCCAAGCAAAACTACAGCTATTCATTTTCATAATGGGCTTAAATTAAGACTGCATGTCTATTTTTGCTTCATTTCTCTAGACCATCTAACTAATATGCAACATATTCGTTTTGTTTTGTTCTGCTTCCTTTGCCACTCTTTATCCTAGTTTGTTGTTGTTTTTAGGGTCTGAGGATCCATCCAGCGAGTGTCTGCTTCTGGCAATGCTCGCCATGTTTTATTTCCACCCACCCCACCCCCCGCTTCCTATAGGCAGAAGGCAAGAATTGGTGCTCATTTTTATTATTTCAACCTAACTCCTAAAGTAGACGATGCAAAAATAAGAATCCGAACCTACTTATCTTCAGGGTATAAGATAGAATCCATGTGTTTGTCCTGGTCTTTGATGGGCATCATCTATATTTATGAAATGCTCTGGGCTCTGCAGGTAAAACATTTCTGATGAAACTCGAGTGTCATGGAATGCAGCCCCGTGACACCATGAGTGTGCACATGCACGAGAGGTCAATGACTGCAGCCCGAAGGCCAGCATTTTTTTACAAACTTACAAAACAAGAAAATGTATTAAAAGTATGAGTCTAATTTACCATATTTTCCGGCGTATAAGATGACTTTTTAACCCAGGAAAATCTTCTCAAAATTACCATACTGAAATCAAATCTGATGTTTATTTGGTGTGCGTTAGAAGAGGAGTAGTCTTATATGGCGAGTATTTCCCAAACTCTATATTTTAACTGGAAATTTGGGGATCATCTTATATGCCCAGTCGCCTTATACGCCAGAAAATACTTTACCTAATAAACCAGAAAATAGCATAAAATCGAAGTTACATTGAGGAAGTAACTTCTGGTATCTAGGTGTATTCCCATTGAATACTGAGCAGTGTGAAAACTACTACTGAGTAGCTATTAAATGTCATCTGAACATATATGTATAATATGAATATGTTATTTATATGTTATCTAGTACACACATGCCCATAATAGTTCATGCTCACCTCAAAGAAACATATACACAGAGAAACTTCTGTCCGTTGGCACATCATTGATAAAACACACTCCCCACTCTTGTATGTGTTAAGACATACTAAGTATCCTATATAATAAAACCCTAATATGCAAATTGACCAAAGGGTGGAACAACCAGCAGAACAACCAGTCGCTATGATGCGAACTGACGACCAAGGGAGGGCACCAGAGCTGCCTCCTGCACTGAGTGTCTGCCCCTGAGAGGGACTCCAACTGGGAGGTGGAGCCAACCCCACAGACAGACATCCCCCAGGGGTCCTGGATTGTGAGAAGGCACAGGCCATGCTGAGGGACCTCCCCACCCACCCCCCAGTACACGAATCTCATGCACCAGGCCTCTAGTCACTTATAATTGTTGTTTTCACTTCTCCTGCTCACACAGGCACAAGGCCTGCCTTTCCCAGAGTGGTGACCAGAGTCCAAGCTGATCGGTGCCAGAGGCTCAGTCTTGCTTTTCGCCAGGTGTGCACGCTAGAGTCTCTTAACAACTCTGGGCTCCCTGCTCCTCGCCCATAAAATGGCTGCGATGATCTCTAGCATTCCTCACCGCCCTAAAACCCTGCGTTTTGATGACAGCGATTATGCTGCTCCTGCCTCCCATGACGGCAGTAAAAATACCCATTTCACACCGAGGCCCTAATTACAAGCCAGCGCTGTCCTGGATGCTTTATACGCCCTCGCTTCATCCTCCCAACAACCTGTGTGGTGAACTGGCTGATGACGCCCATTTTAGAAACGAGGCTCCATATCCTGCCCAGGGGCCCAAGATTAACGGCTGAGATTCACACTCAGGCAGCTCAGGCTCAGAGGCCCCGAGGCCGCTGCTCCGCAGCCAGTGATCTGGCTCCAGTGTCACCCGGCAGAGCCCTCGTCAGTGACGGTCCCCAGCATTCCATTTCTGCTGACCTGACTCTGGCTGGTCTCTGATTGCCGTAGCTGGCACTCTTATGCTTGCATATGCAGCATCTTAAAGGGATTTCGATGGGGGGGGGGGCGTAGAGGACTGGGTGGACACGGTGAAGGGATGAGCAGTACTAATGGGTGGTTGCAGAATAGCCCCCCGAGATGTGGGTTACAGCACAGGGAGTAAGTCCATACCGTCCAGGTAACTATGGGACAGGAGACCACTCTGTAAAGTACAGGATTTCCCAGCCACTTTGCTGCACCCCTGGAACTAACCCCAGGATGCTACCGAGTGTAAAATGTAATCGAAAAATAAAATTTTTAAAGTGTGATTCTCAAAGCAGCCCTCTCAGTCAAGAGGCTGTTTCTCATTTCGATTTCATCGATGAGAAAATTCAGAGCCAAGACCCAGACATTCATGCAACTTCCTGATGACAAAGCGACGCTCCGCTCAGGACCTTCGAGAACAAAAAGAGGTGGAACACGCCATCACAGGACCAGTGCTCAGAGCCGGGCAGAACACGGCGCTGGCTTCGGTTCTGCCCACGGGTTCCGCGCTCTCCAATCTGGTGTCCCACCGAGCTCTCTCCAGCCTAAGGTCCTGACAAATCAGACTTAAGAGGGTGAAATAAACGTTTATCATTTTCTCCCAAACTCCTTCTTCTGATTAATTGTGTGCACAATTACTAACCTACACCAGAAATCTAGAAGTCTGCTGCCTTTCCTCCACCAATCCCACATGCACACTCAATCCTTTGAAGTCTAGCTTCAAGATATTGCTCTGACTTACTTATCTCATTCCGATTGCTGTCGCTAAAACGCTTGAATTGTCGGCAAGACCATTAACTCGCCATCACCACGTCAACTCCTCTGCACCCAAGGCCACAGCCTCACCAGACCACTCAGGTTCCTCATCCTTCCGCACAAGTCCATGGTTCTGTGCATGGAAATCGCCCTGCCTGCCATTCTTCTCCCTGTTAGAAACACCCCATTATTCCAAACATGTCCTCTTCTAAGACCTTTTTCCTAACCTTCCCCATCTCCAAGCGAATCACTCTCATCCATGCTCAGATCATAGTTCCTTTTGTAGGGTAGTTTCAGAGTACCATATTTTCCGGTATATAAGACGACTTTTTAACCCAGGAAAAACTTCTCAAAAGCCGGGGGTCTTATACGCCGGTGTAAAAATACCGTAGCTTGCAGTTATGATGGGTGTTGCTAACTCGCCACTTGCTCTCTATTGTTTGTTATCTTCCTCCTATCATCATCAGTTCCAGTCATCTTATACGCCAGAAAATACGGTAATAAAAATGTTCTCCTGAAGGGAATTTCATTTTAGGCTTTGTGCTTTGAATATGTTGTCTTGGATCCATGAAAAAGAGCCATGAAATGAAAACGATTGTTCCCATTTCCCAGAGAAAGTTCCTGAAGCATAGATAGGTGAGACAGCCATCTAATTCAGAAGTGAGAAAAGCCGGGTTTAAAAATTGTTGTTCTCCAAATCTCCAGGCTCCCCCGTTTCACTAGAGACCTTTCTCGATTATTTGTTTACACTTTATCTGCTCCATTGGCCACTGACACACCCCCTCCTGCATGCCCCCTACTAGGAATCAAGCTCCCAACCTGGGCATGTGCCCTGACCAGGAATCGAACTGGGGACCTTGTGGTGCACAGGACCACACCCAACCAACTGAGCCACACCAGCGAAGGTGGCCACGGAACTCATAAGAAGGACATCTTATTCAACACCGAGGCCTCAGCACCTAGCATATCGTCTGACACTCAACACATATGTGGTGCATACATGAATGAGCCCAAATACTGTTTGACTCACTAAATAAAGTTCTATTCATGAACATGATTGATGGGTAAAGAAGATTTGAGCAATGTTTATGAGTTTTTAATGTAATTTTTTATTGAGTTTATGTATTCTGATTCATTAATAAAAGACATAAAGAATAATGCTAGCATGCTTTATCTCCCAACATTATTCAAATTGGCTTTTTTCTTTCAATAAGATGGTTGGGATAAGTTATCACATTCCATTGGTCCAGAAAGACCCATCCATTTCTCACACAATGACCTAAGCCCTGTTTTATAGAAATACATTTGCATAGGCAATCTGTGCATAAATATATTGCACTCATATTTTGACTTTTCAAAAAGCAGGACTGGCAATCACAAGGGGTTTTTAAAGAATACAATAAAATATGCAATGTTCTTTATTTTAAGGAGGAAAACTGTGGCATTCATTTCTAGGCCAACACCAGCAATTTTCAACTTTTTCATCTCATGCGCACATAAACCAATTACTAAAATTATGTGGTGCACCAAGAAATATATTTTTTGCCAACCTGACAAAAAAAATAGGTGTAATTTTGATTCATTCACACTGCAAAATATATACTCCTTCCCCGTATGGCTGTACTTAACCACCTCTATTATTTTGTAGTTTTAGACCCCATTTCTTGTGATTTGAAAATATTAAATGGAACATTCCAGAAACAAATGATTCATAAGCTTTAAATCATATGCCGCTCTGAGTAGTATGATGAGATCTCATGCCACCCAGTCCGGGATGTGAATTATCCGTTTGTCCATGGTCTCTGAGCTGTATACTGCCCCCACCCACCGGCCACTAAGCAGCCATCTGAATGGTCAGATTGACTGTCACACAATCACAGTGCTCATGTTCAGGTAACTCTTACTCTACCTGAAATAGCCCAAAGCACATGAATAACGATCCTGGGAACTCAAATATGCCAGAGAGAAACTGTAATGTGCTTCCTTCAAGTGAAAAGGCGGGTACAGAACAAGGTCTTTTGAGAGAGACATACATGTGACTTTCACTACAGGATATTGTTTTAGTAGTTCTATTTTTTTATTATTGTTATTAATCTCCCACTGTGCCTGATGAATGCATTAAACTTCATCATAGGTGGGCATGTCCAGGAAAATCCTATGTAATAAGAGAGGAATATGATTATTATCTGTTACGCCCTGAGCGTAACCACCTACTGTGTAATGACTGGATCACGGGTCAGCAGGAGGGTGGGGCAGTGAGCTACAAGAGGGGGGCAGAGAGCTACAGGAGGGGGCAGGGCAACAAGCTATGAGGGGGCACAGAGGGAGCTGCAGGAGGGCAGGGCAGCGAGCTACGAGTACCAGAAAGCTACCAGCAGCGGTGGGCAGGTGGCCAGCTGAGGCAAGCAGCAGCAAGCTACTCACACATGGATTTGTGCACAGGGCTACTAGTAGTAGTTCATTAAGGGCTCGGTACAACTCCTGGTTTCAGGCATCCATTACATCCAACATAACAGCTCTTTTACATCAAAGTCTCTTAGTCTTGAGGCCCACCCTTACTATACTTTGAATGGATCTTCACCTATGCAAGGTTTGGTAATACCACACCCTGGTTATTTGCATTACACCAATTCAAAGTCATGTAGATATTTCAAATGTCTTATTTCATTATAAAATATTTCAAAATCCCACTTACCTCCCCACCAATCTCTTCAGAAAAGTCTACTGAGAGGCTCTGAAGCTCAGGGTGGAAGACGCAAGTTTTCAAAAATTCAAAATATTGCTTAAAAGCTTAATTCTATCACCGGTAATAAATACTACTAGTTGTTTTCCTTGACGTGATAGATTCACATCATTCGTTTTTGAGACAATATCTGCCAAATATCAAAGCCTGGAAAACTAGTTTGTAAGTGATTCTTTGGGTAAAAAATTGCGTTCCATGTGAAATGGTGGCTAGTTCAGCTGGCAATCCCATAACAAGGATTTTTCCTCAAGGTCACAGCTATACTCTACAGTGTGACAAAGCGGATTTATACTAACTCCCATTTCATTACACCAAGGAGGGAAAGACATTGTACCAAAAGATTGAAACTGACAAAATTAGTGATTGGACTCCATCCTCAAGGACATGTTTGTTTGTTTGTTTCCTGCTTGGGTACCATGGGAAAGAAAACAATCCCTTCTCTGTTGTCACGGCGCCTTGCTGTGGGCTGAGGCGCAGGAGTTTTCCCGCCACTGCTTTGGCACAATCACTAAAACTCCATAGAAAGTGTCCATGATGTCTTAGCCTTCTTAGAAAAATAGTTTTGACCTCACAGACTTCTCATGAGTGTCTTAGCGGATTCCTCAAGGGTCTGAAGACCAAAGTTAGAAACCTGTTGTCTCTATCCTGCCCGTTTCACAGATGAGGAAACTGAGGCTCAGAGGTTGAGTAACCTACCCAAAGAGCAGCAGGAAAGAGCACAGCGGAAAGGCGAGCCCGGACACTGGAAGCCCGGGCCGGGGTCCCTGAGGACCGTAGCTGAGGACCTCCTCCTCTGGGTGCTGGACTGCACACAGCGCCTTGTACAGAGATGCCACACGGTCCTTGCTTTGGCCTCTGAGATGAGAATACACATTCACTGATCAAGCCCTTGGATGGTGACTACGATGAGCCAGGGGCTGTGCCCACAACGGGGCCGCCAACGTGAGTAAGGTATTGACCTCACTTTCAAGGATTTCCCAAGGGACTGGGGAGATGGATGTATAAACGACTGCCTGGAATGGTGATGCCTGCTGTAACAGTTCGCTGTACAGAGTATTTTGGGAGCACAGAAGTGATTAATTCTGGCCAAAGGAGGGAGGCGGAGGGGATCAGGGGCTTAGAGCCAAAGTGCTTATTTCTTAGTTGGCCTTGGAGGACTAATCCACCCAATCCCGGAGCTCACAGGTCAGGCCTTCACCTGCCCGCGCCCCGCCGCCGTGTCTGCGCACAAGCCCACGGCTTTGAACTAAATGTCTCCATTGCCCTCAAGATGGTATTATGAAGATGCATATTAAACGCTAATCCCCGCATTATGGGAGATGCCTTCTGCACAGATGTATTGATCCTTCTCTAAGGAGATCATCACATTTGTGGGCATCAACTTCTACTGAATGGAGAGAGAGCTGGAGAGTGTTACAGAAAGACAAACAGCTTCCGCTAGACGGCAATCAGGAACATAGGTTTAAACGCAAGAGCCTGTCACCAAGTGCCGGACCAGACTTCTCAGTCATCTTTACGCCAAGCCAGAGAGAGGTCAGCCACTCTTTTTTTTTTTTTTTTTTTTTCCTGTAAAGGACCAGGGCGTGAATGTTTTATATTCTGCAGGCCAGATAGTCTCTGGCTGAACTGTTCAGCTCTGCCCTTGTGGTAAAAACAGCCACAGACAATAGTGTTGGTGCAGCAGTGTTCCAATAAAACTTTATTTACAAACTGGGCAGGGGCACATCTGCCCACAGCCCACAGTTGGCGGACTCCCACCCTAAGCCATCATCCTCTTGTGTCCTCATTTCACTGCAGTGGAAAGATCAACGGGCTTGGGATTAGGAGAAATGGCGCTTAACTCGACCTCGCTGACTATCAGCCAGCTGGGTGATCTTAGGCACACTGCCTCATCACTCTGGCACCTGTTCCTTGTATCAAATCAAGTCTCTGTATTTTATAACCAATAACGGCCTTTCCTGCAACCCAAGCAATTACTGCAAAGTATCTCTACCCTCCCCCACCACACACAGGCATTCCTAATTCATTCCATCACCGAAAAAACAGAGAGACTGAAAAAAAAGTAAATGTCTCCTTAGGTCAGTGGTGGGCAAACCACGGCTCGAGAGCCACATGCGGCTCTTTGGCCCCTTGAGTGTGGCTCTCCCACAAAATACCACGACCTGGGTGAGTCTATGTTGAAGAAGTGGCATTAGAAGAAGTTTAAGTTTAAAAAAATTTGGCTCTCAAAAGAAATTTCAATCATTGTACTGTTGATATTTGGCTCTGTTGACTAACGAGTTTGCCAACCACTGCCTTAGGTTGATACTCAGGAACTGGTATCTCCAAGGAAAAGAGGGCGGGTCTGCAAAGGTGAAGCTCAATTCCAAGTAAACCATGAAGGAGACGGTCCCGAGGAAAGCAGCCGGGTCCTTCTTAGGCCCCGGGGTCTTAGCAACCCAGGATGCCTCCAGAACGGGGCAAAGATCGAAACCCAGTCACTTAGAGGGCATCATGCTGCTTTTTTAAACGCTTGGCACCAAACAAAGTTTAGAAGCCAAGCAAAATATTCCAGGTTAAATTACATTTCTGAGTGTTGGGTTTTGACCAAGGATAAATTCTCTGCCTGCTGCTTCTCTGTAGCAGCTTCAGTGTGTGAAGCCACAGCGGATAACAGTATTGAGGAAACAGCATCACTGATCGCTTGTATGTGTAGAGCCACTTAGAGATTATTTCTTTGGGAATTTTTTTTTTGAGCTTCCTGGGGCCCTCTGAGATTGGCGAAGATGAAATTTATCTTTCCAAAGAAGGAAGCAGCCATTCAGAAGGATTTTTTTCCTACCTAGAAGACTCTTGAGTTCATAGCATAAGAAGGGGAGGGGCTGAAGCTAAAATCACAAATTAGCCCAGATGAGGTACACCCAACACTGAAAACAGACAGACACCTCCCCCTCTTTTTTAGAGCATCATCTCCTTTCCACCCCAGGGGGAAGGAGAGCCGGGGCAGTGGAGTCTCCCAACTCACACCTTCACAAAGCACTGTACCTTTGGGAAGACTTGCCTGGCATGATGTTCAGTGTTCAGTCAGTGTTCAATTTACCGAATTTTTCTGTGAAGTCCTTCAACCACATGTAAATGCTGTTTGGTTAGCCAGGCGACGGGGTGGTGCTGTGTGGAAATACTCACAACTGGGGAGAATTCTGGAAGCAAAGGGTGTTCCTTTCCGTCTGACCGGCCTCATGGATAAAAGCACATTCCTAGTAAACACATCGACGCAGCTGTGGATCATTCAAGTCGCTAATCGGCATGAATGGATTAACAGTTTCCTGTTAAACTTGCCTTTTATCCAGTCGCAACTTTGAACATAATAAATTTGGTTTTAGAGCTGAAATCCTCAAAATTCTGAGGGTTTAGTGTGTGTGTGAGTGTGTGTGTGTGTGTGTGTGTGTGTGAGTGTGTGTGAGTGTGTGTGTGTATGTGTGTGTGTGTGAGTGTGTGTGTGTGTGTGAGTGTGTGTGAGTGTGTGTGTGTGTGAGTGTGTGTGTGAGTGTGTGTGTGTGTGTGTGAGTGTGAGTGTGTGTGAGTGTGTGTGAGTGTGTGTGTGTGTATGTGTGAGCGCGTGTGTGTATGTGTGTGAGTGTGTGTGTGTGAGTGTGTGTAATTAAATTCCACTTTGAAGACTCCTGAAGGTCGTTCAGGGCAGGAGCCATGCCTGTTCCTTGGGATGAGTGGCTGTGCCCGCAGGAAACCACACAGATCTGAGCAGCAGCGAGAGGAACCGCAGAGCGGGTGTCAGGGAAGAGGGCCCTAGTCTCCTTGGCTCCTTCTCCCTGCCTGGAGAACACCCTGGGGGCACATCGCCTGCTCGCCCGGTGCTCTACCCTCGTCTCCCATCTCTCACAGCATAACCCAGCCCAGGTGCCACGCACCCACGCACGAGAAAAGGGGACAATCAGTGGGGTCCTTTTGTAGGAGACGGTACACTCCACTCTGTAGAGAAAGTTGAGGGACTCGTGGGCTGACTGTGTGTCAGAGTCTCCTGACTTTTCAGCCACAGCCAAGGGGAGTGAGGTGCTTCCCCCTCCCGTGGCCCCTCCTTCTTGGAGCTCAAGGTCTCCTGAGGCCTCAGCCTGCATGCAGCACAGCTGTGCCGGGCCCCACCTGGGAGTGCTCTCTGAATCAGCCTAGAAAGCAAAGGTGACCTGGGACCCCAAGGCCCTAAGATCCCTCATGTTTTCCTAACGGCCAGCGGGCACGGCTCTGCAGAGAGGGTCCTGTAATTACATATAAATAACCGACTTGGTAGAACATAGTTTACCATTAAGAAGCCCATCTTGTACCCAGAAAAGCCTTTAAAACATTTGAGAATTAGGAGTTGGGGGGAGGGCTGCAAGAGATCAACCGAAGGACTTGTGTGCCTGCATAACCAATGGATATAAGACACTGGGGGCGGCGGGTGAGGGCATGTGCTGGGGGGTAGGGGAGGCCGGGGGAGGTCAATAGGGGGAAAAAGGAGACATATGTACTACTATTTGTAATACTTTAAACAATAAAAAAAAATTTTTTTAAAGAATTTGGATCCTACTCCATCTATAAGCAGCTAACACCATTTGGCCTGCAGGAAGCTACTGGGGGCCATCATCTCCTTACAAGGAATATGGGCCCCCCCCCCACCACCACCACCTCCACTGGCTTTTTTTAAAGTTAATCCTCACCCAAGGATATTTTTCCATTGATTTTTAGAGAGCGTGGGAGGGAGGGGGAGAAACAGAAACATGGATGTGACAGACACGGATTGGGTGCCTCCTGCACGCACCCTGAGCCCTGACTGGGGCCGGAGAGCCAGCCCAAAACCAGGTAGGTATGTCCCCTTGACCCGAATCGAACCTGTGCCCCTTCTGCTTGCAGGCGGCCAAGCTATCCACTGAGCCAGACTGGCTAGGGCTGCCTCCCCTGCTTTAATGTCAGGGCCTTCTTTCCCCTTCTGTTTTCATTCTTTCCCCCTCACCCATCTCTCTTCCTGACTCATTAGTTGAACTCAAGTCGCCCTGGTCACCGAGGTCCTCCGGGGCCAGCCGAGCCTCACATACGTGTTTTCATCGCGGCCATGACACGTTACGCAGACAGACCAACTCAGAGCAAACACACCCGTGAAGCGCAGATCTGTTACCTCACGCTCCGCAGGCCACACGGTGGGACTGCTGGCTCCCCTGCCGCGGGCTCCCCAGGCCCCAACACAGGGGCCGTGGCCTAGGCCCTGGGGACCGTCACTCAGGCTGGGAGCCAAGTTCAGATCCACGCAGTGGGAGTGCTCAGCCTGGCCCCTTGCTGGCGGTGGGCCAGGGGCCCTGCTCAGCTTCTGGAAGGTTCCTGTGGCGGCTCAGCTCTTCTCCATGTTTTAGAGCCAGGGACTGGGGCGGGTCCTTCTCTCAGCGTTTCTGAGCCTCCCCCCAACCCTCCTCCTCCTGTGGATGGGCCTGGGCCCACCTGGGACTCCTGCCGGGCCCTAAGGACGGCCAGCTGGGAGCCTGCTGTCTGTCTGCCATTCTGTCTGCCGGGCCTGTCCCTGCGCTCGGGGTGGTGTCTGAGTGGCTGACGCGGGGTGGGAATCTCGGGGAGACACCTTTCGTTTACTGGCCAACTCCCCGTGTCCCTGAAAGCACAGCGCGCATCTCGCCAGGTCTTACCGAGGAGGACCGTCTGTGGAGACGCTGCAGATGCTGGCACAGAGTGATGAGAACAGCAACGGCAGCCTGGGCACCACCCGCTGAAGGAAGGATGCCCCGGACGAACGAAAACTCTCCAGGGAAAGAGCCTGCGGGGCTCCTCTGTGCTCGGATACAGCGGCAGGGGCTGTAGCGGGTGGGAGAATGGCTTAGTGAGAGTTCCAGGTGCTGCTTCCCACCAAATGGGTCTAAAGCGCCAGGGCTTGCCGAAACCGGTTTGGCTCAGTGGATAGAGCGTCAGCTTGTGGACTGAAAGGCCCCAGGTTCGATTCCGGTCAAGGGCATGTACCTTGGTTGCGGGCACATCCCCAGTAGGGGGTGTGCAGGAGGGGGCTGATCGATGTTTCTAACTCTCTATCCCTCTCTTAAAAATCAATAAAATATATTATTTTTAAAAATAAAGTGCCGAGGCTTGGAAACAAAGGGCCTGAGACCTACCAGAGGCTGAGTGCGCACCCCGAGTGGGCTCGGGTCCTGGCTGGTGGGGACACGCCTCCCGGCTCTCCCAGCTGTGGTCCTTGGGAAACAAGGCCGGTTGGCCCTCGCCCTCTCTCCCCGGCTAGTCACAGTTTGCTGAATAAACTCTGAGCTGCCCTGGCAGGTTGTGCTCAGTGGTTAGAACACAGCTCATGGACTGAAGGGTCCTGGGTTTGATTCTCGTCAAGGGCATGTACCTGGGTTGCAGGCTCAGGGACAGCGGTGGTGGGTTGATTGCTTCTCGGTAGCTTTCCTGGGTCTGGTGGCCACCAGACAGCCAGGACACTGTGACACTCCCCAGCCCTGTGCTCTGAACCCCGCTCTGGCTCCCCTAGTCTGATTTTATGCCATGTGGCTGCCAGTACCCCCTGGCTAGGCATGTCACAAGCGAAGACACTGGGAAGGGTACAAAGTTGGTGTTTTCCCTTTTCCCAGCAAGTACCACCAAGCAAGTTAGACTTCTTCAGGGGCCTCTAGAGCCCACAACCACTAAACAGTAAGCAAATGGGGGAGGGGAGGAGTCAACTTATTCTACCATTTCAGTCAGGAGTGGGGAAACTTTTTCCTGCCCAGGGCCACTGGGGTATTTATACATTTTTTATGGGCCATACACATTTATCAACTTACAAATCAAGCCGACAACATCTGGTCAGGCATTTCATTGGCAGGGCCCGACCAAATGCTTTAGGACAGTGGTCGGCAAACTGGCTTGCAAGCCGCCGAGGTTTGCCACTCTGTTGACGAATGAGTGTGCCGACAACCGATTTAGGGCCTTATACAGCCTGTGGGCCAGACATTCCCCATCCCCGGGTTAAATGATACAACATATATGCTGTGGGATAACTTTCTTTCTTCCCCCGAGAAGCTGACTTCAGGCAACTGGACCAGCAGGAGAAAGGTCTAGAACAGTGGTCGGCAAACTGCGGCCTGTGGGCCGCGGTTGGCCGCTCTGTTGACTAGTGAGTTTGCCGACCACTGGTCTAGAAACCTTTGCTCTGCCCCTTCCATTTCCTGACCCGTCTTCCTCTGAGAACTCTGTCCACGACGCCCATGGCTGGGCTCCCCACACCCCACCACAGACACAGGACCGAACCAACACCCCGCAGGGCGCTGCTCATTTCCCTCAGGGCCCTAGAGAGCTGTGCACTGCTAACTCCCAATCATGGGAGATGCTCACCCCAAAACAAGGAAAAGGAGGCTCTCACCAACTCTCTAATCACTGCAGGGAAGTGTAGATACAGGTTTTGGGTAAGAACAATTCTGGGCACGTTTCCTTGAACCCCTGCATGCAGGGCTGTTCCTGGGAACATGGTCCGGGGCGTTCTGACTAAATCCTTTGACCTTTGTAAATTATCCCCCATGACATTTTATGGTATGTGATTGGGGGTCCTACGTGACCACAGTCAGGGCAAGCAGGAACGAGGAAGTTTTAGAAAAAGATCTGTCCTTGTGATTCGATCAGCCTGCTTTACTCCAGGTGGCGACTGTGATTAGATAAAAGCCGTGAGGGGGCAGAGTTCGGTACCAGTTGTGGGTGACAGCTGGTCCTCCGTTACCGCACCTCCTTATGCATCTTTCCCGACTCTGGCTGTGTCGTTCCCTGTTTTCGACATCGATCACCAACAGGGAAGAACTCTTACCTGTGTCCTGACACCCTGGGGACTCTTACCCCACTGGGGGCCTGTCTGATTCCTGGGCACTTCATAAAACGATAACATGAAATCTTCAGACTTTTCCGAAACTCAGTATTAGAAAGGCCTGTTAAAGCAGTGACCACTTCTGTGTTTTATAAACAAAATAGCTTGCACATCATCCACTGTTTTTTATGTTACAGAATGCCGAACAGAGAGGCCCAGTTTCTCCTGGACTTCAGCGCCAGCTAGGAGTCACTGGCTGGTGTCGAAGGCCATGCCCAGCTCTGCTTTCATTGGCCGACGGAGATTCGATTTCCCTCTGGTTCTGTATTGAACTCCTTTGGGTGAGACAAAAGCCGTACCCCATCTTTGGTTCACTCAGTTACTCACCCACTCGGTCCTGAGGGTCCCCGAGAAGAGCCTGAAAGCCCTCTTCAGTTAAACAACGTCAACTAGATAAAAGGAAACATTTTTTTTTTTTTTTTGCTAAAGCTGCCAATAACCAGAATTAAGTTCAGCGCCTATATTGATAAATCCATGTGAAGTCGCTTCTAACTTTTCTCTTTATGATTTCATTGTTTTAGTTATTTACTGAACTTTATTTTTTAAGATATTTTCATCGATTTCAGAGGGGAAGAGAGAGAAAAATCAGCGATGAGAGAGAATCATTGAGTGGCTGCCTCCTGCACGCCCCTCACTGAGGATCCAGCCATGACTTCCTGGTTCACAGGTCAACCCTCAACCACTGAGCCACACCAGCTTTAAGCCTTCCCAAATCATTTGTATAAATAATAAGTTAATCCTATCTGTATTCTTCAAGGGAGGGCTCTATAGAAAGACACCAGATACAGTGACCTCTGTAGCAATGTAGGGCAGCCCTGTAGGCCAGCCCAGCGGTCTATCTTTATGGCACTAGACATCACCTACCCCCTATATTAATCAGACATTAAGAGAGGCTTCAGCCTGCATACACATTACCTGGTGAAGAGGTTCAGAACAACCACCTCAAAACAGGCTCCTTTGGCAAATGGATGACTCTGAGCTGATGGCGCTTAAAAGACAGCAGGTGGAAGGGTTTTCTGAGCGCCCCTTTCTCCCTAAAGCCAGGCCATAAAAACCCCCAGGCAACAGGTGCCTTCCTTGTACGAAGAGAGAAGAACATTCTTAGTGCTGGGACTGGAACCCACGAGGAACGCATCTAATGAACGTCCTAAAATAACCCTTGTTGCCCATCACTTTCCCTACACACCTCCTGACCACTGTCCCACAATGCACTGCCCTCACCCGAACCCCTTGGTCTTGTCACTTCTCCACACATTTACCATTCTTTGCTCAAAAGGCATAGAAGCTCTCTATCCCATTTCTTTGCCATCTTTCCGCCGCCCCCTGCCCCTTTATGAGGATTCTGAGCCCATAAAAGTGTTCCATCCAATGTGATGTTTTCCTCTTAACCCGTATCCCGTCTGTGTCGTTCTCCGGCCCAGCCCAGAACCTGGGGGCAGAGAGGAGACTTCCTTCTCCTGTGACACACGCACACATGAGCCCACATCCGTCCTGCAAGGAGGTAGCCATCAGTGTGCTAGCCACGGGTCAAAAGAGAGGCTGAGGGTGATGAGGAGACCGCCTGGGCAGAAGCAAGCTTCCTCTTCCCACAACGGCCTCACCCTGTTCCCTCTTAGAACAAAGAGCAGCACCTGTGTCTCCCGCTGTACTCAACACTTCTCCCTGAGTGCCGGCCAGGCGGAGGGAGGGACAATGACAGCGCGCGACAGCACAGGGCGTGGCAGTGGACTGGGCAGAGAGAGACAAGTAGTCGCATGGCCTCACTCATCTGTGGAATCTCATGAACCAAATAAACTGATGGACAAAATAGACCCAGGGACATAGAGGCATGGAACAGACTGCGGAGCCGCAGAGGGAGGGCGGGGAGAGGGGTGGATGGGCAGTGAGCAAGCAGAGAACAGAAATGCAGGTATGTATAACCCGTGGGCACAGGCAATGGGGTGATGGAGGCCTGGGCTGGGGGCGTGCTAGCAGGGGTCAATGGAGGGGAAAGGGGACATATGTAATACTGTCAACAATAAGCATTAAAAAATAAGAAACTTGACCAGGATTGGGTCGGCTTGCCTTTCATTACAAAGAGAAATGGCACACATAAAAACGGAACAGGAAGCACTAGAACAACCATTGGTCCATGCTGCCATCTCCTCAGAGACCGTCACTTTGGGAGCAAGACGGGACCTGGTTTCCTGACTCAGGGACCTTCTAGGACCTGCGGGAGGCCACACCACCTGCAAGCAGTCAGCTCCAGAGGGAGACCAGCACGAACACTGAGAGCCGCTGCGGGGTGGGCTTGGTGTGTGTGTGTGTAGGGGGAGACGGCGGGCGCTCCCCTGGCACTTCCTCCGGAAATGCAGGCCTGTCATCTGGGCCCCCCGGGCTCATCATGTCCCCACGCGAGCACCCCTGGGAGAAGTGAGGGTGCAAACGGGTGTGTAACTCCTGCTCAGAGCAGGAGACCTGCTTAGTCACCAATGAACAAAAGGAAACAAAGGAAGGTCTTGCTGCAAAAGGCTCACGAAGACATGGCCCGGGCCCTTCAGGGAAGAGGGAAAGGGGGAGGTTGGTGGGAGGCTGTGAGAGCCAGCAATCACTGCAGGCCCCGGATGCAGGCCTTGACCCCGGAGACGAAAGGGCGGGCCGCCTACCAGCAGGGCGGGCAGGGCTTTCCTGGGCTCTGAGCTTCTGTCCTCAGAAATCTCAGGTTGTCCAAGCTCTCAGAAAGCTGCCACCAGCATGTGCCCCTGGCCACCCACCTGCTCCACCCACAGCCCCAGAGCCTGGGACCTGGACGACCACTCACCCGAGAACCTCACCAGGGGTGGCTGGGCCAGGACAGCCGGGCGACTGGATTACACGTTCCAAACGCTTTCTCCTCACTGGCATCTGTGTCTTTGCTCAAAACATAGCTTTGCCCTTAACGTAATAACTGTGTTTTTTTTTCCTGAATCTTCTTTTCTTTCTTTGTGACTTTAAGTGGGTAGAAATGAGAGGTATCATTTTTACATGTATAAATCTGTATTTCATAAATGCCAAATAAAAGAAGATTAGAAATCTCTCAATAATCCTGTTTATTGTTCTCATCTGTTTTCTCTTGTTGTTCTCGTTTAACAAATCTTTCTTCAGATGTGTCACCCTAGGGGCTACCATCTGCCCTGGTGGCTCATTGACTTTGCAGATCGGGGCACATGCTGCATTGAACATTGTAATTACATTCAGACCCGGGGCAATACCCAATTGTCCCCTCTCACTTGGAGCTGAGGGCACCTGTGAATGATATACCTTAATGAATTACGGATCCTGTGGTGAGTTAATAGGGTGTCACATCTCAGCCCGTGTTGAATAGCTTGGGTGGGGAGAAAGGCTTTGCAAACACAGGACCTGGAGGGATGGGGTGCCTCTGGAAGTGGTAACGAGCAATCATGTTGAGTTACTATCCGTCTCTGTGTCCCCATTGTTCTGTCCACTGGCTCAATGCCTAGGTTCCAGCTGGCATGTCCCAGAATTCCTCTGAGGCTACAACCTGAATTTACAGGTAGTGTTGTAATTGGAGAGGAGTACATGCAGAAGCACTGGGCTATGGCCAAACACACACACACACACACACACACACACACATACATACATACACACAGCTGAAACCAGTTTGGCTCAATGGATGGAGTGTTGGCCTGTGGACTGAAGGGTCCCAGGTTTGATTCTGGTCAAGGGCATGTACCTTGGTTGTGGGCACATCCCCAGTAGGGGGGTGTGCAGGAGGCAGCTCGTCGATGTTTCGTTCTCATTGATGTTTCTCATTTTCTATCCCTCTCCCTTATTCTCTGTTAAAAATCAGTAAAATATATTTTAAAAATCCACACACACAACACACCACAGCCCAACACTCATGGACACAGACAACAGCATGGTGATGACCAGAGGGCAAAGGGAGTGTGGGGAGGTAAAGAGGGGGAAGGGGGACACATGATGACGGAAGGAGGCCTGACTTGGGGTGGTGAGCACACAATCAATATATGGATGATGTATTAGGGATTTGTAGATGTGAAACCTATATAATTTTATTAATCAATGTCAACCCAATAAGTTCAATAAAAATAACAAAAAATCCTTTCAAAGACCTCTGTGACCCTAGTCCTCCTGTTTATGGTCCTTGCGCTTCAGGTGGTTAATGGGGTAGAATGAATTCCTGTTTTATGTTTTTTACCCATCAAATTGGAAACAGTGGAAGAGATTGAGAACATCGGTACTCAAGGACCCCTGCCGAGGGATGGAGGGAAGCTGTCCCTCACTACTCATGGCCACGCGTACTGCCAGCACTCTTCTGGGCCATCAGGAGTTATGATTCAAAGGAAATAGCATTGGAACCAGCAATCTCCAGCTGGGGGACTTTTCCATGCATATTTAAAGGAGCAGACATAAGTCATTACTGCAGCACAAAACTGGAAACAGCCCGAGTGTTCACCAGAAGAGGACTGCATAAATAAAATATGATGTAGCCATGCTGTGGAATAGTATACAGCCATTAAAAAGGATGAATTAGATGGAATTCATTAGATACGTTGGGTGAAATGAAGCAATGCAGAATATACGTACAGTATCATTCCAGTTTAGGAGGTGGATGGAGAAGGTAGAGAGGGAAGAAGAAGAGGGGATGGAGCGGGGAGAGAGGGGGGAAGGAGAGAAGGAGAGAGGTAAATATTGGGGAATATACACACCTGTCTGTGTGTGTCTATCTTGATGTGAGCACAGAGGCAATGCTAGGTGGCGCTGCCCTGGCCATGTAGAGGAAAGTGCCAGCAGGAGGGAAGATGTAGCTCCTAATGCTTCCCTATCCAGCTCTGTCTGGTTTCTTTGGCACAGGCAACATCCATGGGCTCCATTGCCCTCCGTTGTTTGAAAGCACTGGTAACAACCGGAGGAAGACAGGGTGATGTAGACCACGTAGGGACCTCCACCTACGTGGTGAGAACCAACCACTTTTTAGTTCAATGAAGCTTCGAGACGAAGGACAAAAGAAGCGCTTCCTCCTGCAGGAATTCTAGCCCAGGTTGCACATAAAAATGCCTGGGAACCTGGCGACGGAGTTCTCAATCTCCACCCATGAATTCCCGTGAGTAGGTTGGGGAAGACTCCTGGGGACAGGCCAGCAGACCTGATAGGAACATACTGCTTCTGAGGCTAGACCAGAGGCATCTAGTTAGGTTTTCCCTAAGCCGTCCCTGGAAAAATGAACGTTCTCCCAGGAGAAGCCTTGATACACACACTCATTGTATCACATAGAAATGGTAGTTGATGATTTTAACAGACTCATTCGTAGCCTCTCAGTAATCGGGTTCCGTCAGTAGTTACCTGTTCCTTTAAGCACGTGTCCCTAAGAAACACCTGTGCGCATGCACGCACATAACTGTAGGGATATTTGCAACCAACATATGGTAAGACTGCCCATCAGTATGTTGAGTTAATAGTTGATGAAAATAAATAGATGTTTTATTGTTTTTTTTCTTCACGCATCCCCAGGGGTTTGTTAAACTTCTGCATACCAGCCCACATGCTGAAACTTCCATAGAATATTTAAAAGTATCCAGTGGTCTCAGAGTCAACCATTTTAGCAATTTGGTTGGGACAAACTCCATTTGGGCAATAGCTTGGTTATTAAATTACTAGAGGCCCAATGCACAAGATTCGTGCAAGAGTAGGCCTCTGCATCCCCGGCTTCATCCGGGATGTCGTCCGGACATTCTGCGGTTAGGCCACTTGGTTAATTTGCATATTACCGTTTTATTGTTATAGCTAACTTAATTACTAATTATCATAAATTTGGCTGTGCTAAGCACAGAGCTTCCAAGCAGAAAGGCCACTGTTTAACGGTGTTTGTTTCATTCCGGGGCCTATTAGATGCGCTGGAAACAGTAGCTCTTTTACGTTGATGGTTAGCTTCCGATTTTAACGCCCTGCCCGCGTGTACGTCAGATGGACCAACGTGAGCACAATGCATACTTGTCAGGACAACACTTACTGCGAACATAACGGGAACCAATGCCTGAAGATGTTTGCTAGATTACCAAGTCAGGTGACTTTGCTATAGGTACCTACTTTTAAAAATCTATTCTTATTGATTTCAGGGAGGAAGAGAGAAGGAGAGAGAGATAGGAACATCAATGGTGAGAAAGAACCATTGATCAGCTGCCTCCCCGCCTCTCCCCCCCCCCCACCCCGCCCACTGGGGATGGAGCCCAAAACCTGGGCATGTGCCCTGACCGGGAATGGGAGACCTCCTGATTCATAGGAGGATGTGTAACCACTGAACCATGTTGGCCAGGCTAGATAATTCTTTTTAGACAACTAGTAAGCTAATCCAGTATCATCTAGTCCAGTGGTCGGCAAACTCATTACTCAACAGAGCCAAATACCAACAGTACAACGATTGAAATTTCTTTGGAGAGCCACATTTTTTAAACTTAAACTTCTTCTAACGCCACTGCTTCAACATAGACTCGCCCAGGCCGAGGTATTTTGTGGAAGAGCCACGCGCAGGAGGCAACGAGCTGCATGTGGCTCGTGAGCCGCAGTTTGCCGACCACGGATCGAGTCTATTTAGAATTTAGACACATATTCTCACGGGGGTGTTTGCATGCTCGCTTTGCACCTTCAGCTTCCTGGCTTTCCTGCATCGGAACAGACTTGTGACCTGCACACGCAGTTCCACTCAACCCCCCCGATGGCCCTTGCCGTGTCCTGGGATTAGCAGGTACGAAATGCTGTTTACTGCCGGACGGCCTCGCTTCAGAAGCGGCTCTCGGGGGGAGGGGAGTTTCAGGTAAGCGCTGTGCACCGGACAACACCTGGGCTGGCAAACAGAGGACGCTGAGCCTCTGCAGAAGTGACCTGTGGAAAGCAACGAGTCCATGACCCGGTTGTCCAAGAGCAGGTCAAGGTGGAAAGATGCACTTCTGTCCCAGTTGCTGGTTTCCGAAGGGGCTCTAACATAACTCCGTCTTAGAACAAGATGGGCCCTAGACCTCAGTCATAAGCACACGGGGAGCCTTGCGTGCCGTCAGCGATGCGGACACATGGTAGGCACGTGGTGTAAAGATCGGCACAGGGAACCGGGGCGGACACCTCACCCATCCCTGCCCATCTCGGCTCCCAAGGGGTGACGGTGCCGAACACACGCTGGCTCCATCAGGCGAGACAGACTCCCCAACCACGTGCCCGCGATGGGGGATGGTGTTATCTGTCTTCCTCAGCGTTTGAATCCGATGAACAGAGAGAACAGGAAGAAAGTGATTATCTTAACAATTTATTTTGTGCTGATTTGGCTGGAGGAGCAGATCGAGAAACGCTCCCTGAGCACCACGAACTGCTCTGCACGGCGGGTCCCGGCCTCTCCAGGCTGGGCCTCTGAGCAAAGGGGCGCCTGCCCGCCCTGACTTTGACCGGGAGGCCTGAGTTCAGGCCCAGGGGCAGTGGGACAAGAGGCGGATTCCGAGTGGAAGGGATCAGGTCCTCCAGGAAGGCCTGAGGCTGCCTGACTCCACTGCCAGGGGCAGCCCAGCTCTGGCTGAGTGTGTGGCACTGTGGTGTCTTTCACAGCGACAGATGGGGGATGGGAGAGGGGAGACTGAGAGGGCAGAGACACAAAAGAGGCAGGAAATGATCTGTTTCCAAAGTGCCCACAACCCATGCAGAGAAAGGGGTGTGGGAGTACTTGCAAGCAGATGGGGTTCCTTTAGGTTTGTGGTCGGCAAACTGCGGCTCTCGAGCCACGTGTGGCTCTTTGGCCCCTTGCGTGTGACTCTTCCACAAAATTCCATGGCCTGGGCGAGTCTATGTTGAAGAAGGGGCATTAGAAGAAGTTTAAGTTTTAAAAATCTGGCTCTCAGAAGAAATTTCAGTCATTGTCCTATTGATATTTGGCTCTGAGGACTAATGAGTTTGCCGGTCACTGCTCTAGGTGACCTTGCATACGAAGATATTTCTAGAAATGTCCCTTGGCTCTCTCTTTCTGATGCGGCCGGTTGGTTAGCCGTCTGCCTCAGACCAAGGCCGACAGAGCCTCTTGGAAGAGACACCTAACTGCAGAACCACAGAGGCAGCCACTCATCAGAGAAGTCCCCACCCCAAAGATGGTGGGCAGAGCAGGATGCGCGGAGGAGGTGGGCGGGTCGGGGGGAGCGAGACTTTCCAGAAGTCTTCATTAGATTTAAAACCAGCGCTCAGAAAAACTAAACTGGCTCCGTGGAATCAGATTTTTAAAAATCTGAGCTAACAGGCATGGTTATTATTGGATTCCTCTGCATAGCACTGAGCTGGTGAGTGTAAATCAGCCCCTAGGAGGAAGAATAACAGCAAAAAGACAATGAAGATGGTGAGCATGAACTTCAAATAGGCTTCTCTTTAGTCCACCCTCCCAGTGCAGGTTGTAAGAAGATGTTTAATAACTGCCCCTTGACGGAGTATCTTGAAGAAAGCCAAAAGAGATGAGCAAATCAAATCTCAGTTTTAATTTCTGAGGCCCTGAGAGAAAAGGGGTACACCCCCTCCCCCGCCCCGGGCTCTGCCTCTCCCTCCAGACACCTACCTTGGGAACTGCGCTCTCGTCTGGGGAGAAAACTGTTATCAGAAACTGTGAGAGGGATTTCACCTCACGGGAAAGTGAATGATTCAGACGGTGCCTTATACACATACAGATATGTAATATTATGAATAATATTGATACATGTATGTATACATATATACAGTTTATACATGTATACACAGGTACCCAGAGATATATATAATATTATGATTATTGATACACACATAAATACACGTATAGATACATAATATAATCTGATACATACCCTATATAATAAAAGCCTAATATGCTAAGCGTCCGGTTGTCTGGTCATCCTTTCAACCAATCAGCAAAATATGCAAATGATATGCTAAGGCTGCTCAACTGCTCGCTATGACATGTACTGACCACAAGGGGGGCAGACAGTTGACTAGTCAACCAGTCACTATGACGTGCACTGACCACCAGGGGGCAGACACTCAACTTCCCCCAGCACGTAGGCCCCAGTCCAGCCAAGGCTGATGCCAGCAGAGACTCCCCGATTGCTCCACCAGTCAACCCACAGATCAGCCCTGATTGCCGGCCAAGCCTAGGGACCCTACTGTGCACGACACAAGGCCTCTGGGTCAGAGACAAGGATAGGTCATTGCTCTCAGCAAAAGCAGCAGCCAGAGCACTGTCTCACCTGAGTCCCATCCCATCCCACAGGACTACACAGTGACAGCAGACGGTACCTACACAGTCACAGGGATGATGCCCCTGAATGAGGAAACTGCTCTTACATGGGCTGCAGTGATGTGCCAACTGCCCTGCAGGGAGAACCAGCCAGAGAGCCCAGATGATGCTCTCCCAACGGGATCTACTTGAACCTTCTGGGGAGGAGAGGGCAGACGGTTTGACCCTCACTCCCCTGCCCATCTCCAGGGAGGGGATCTCCAAGCTTTACTACCCTGAAAGTCTCCTTATGAAAATTTCTACTGTTGCCTTTGTTCAGAGGGGCTGGGCCACTTAGAAATATGGACTATTCTTGGAGAAATATCTCCCAACAGAAACCGACGCTACATAGTATTGGCTGATATTTTTAAAAACAAAGATGTATTTGTCTTCTTAGAAGAGAAATGAGTTTTGTTTTTTATAAAATCCTGTGTTTACCCTTAGTCTCTGGAGTATGAGCTCAGAGGATTTTATGCTTCCATATATTATCTTCCCCATAAGCTTCTATCAAGAGTAGACATTTCTGCCTGGCCTGCATGGCTCAGCAATTGAGCCTTGACCTATGAACCAGGAGGCCATGGTTCGATTCCCAGTCAGGGTACATACCCAGGTTTCTGACTTGATCCTCAGGAGCGGGTGTGCAGGAGACAGCCGATCAACGATTCTCTCTCATCATTGGTGTTTCTCTCTCTCTTTCTCTCCCTTCCTCTCTGTGAAATTAATTTTTAAAAAAAGACCTTTATAATTTTTTTTGGCAAAGAATACACAAGGCATTGAGCACACAAGGTGACGTGAGGGGATTAGGTCGCCACTGGGATGCTTTTAGAGCGTTCGAGCTGTTTCTGTTAAAGTAGAAATGTCAGCCCCCATTCCCACGGCTTTGATTGGTATGTGAGATGTCAGGACCTGCAGAGACTTTGAGACGAAAAAAGCAACTCCTTGCATGTGAAGACAGCACCTGTTCTACTATTACCGTGAAATCTAACCTTGACGATCTATCATGTTCCTATTATCTCTTTAGAGACACATGTTGAAAACAGGTTTCAGAAAACTCTTAAAGGACATCATTTGAAATTACGGTTGTTAAAGAGAAGATGGTGGATATAATAATTTTTTGTAATTTTTTTCATGAAATAAAAATTCAATTTAAGAGAGTTTTAAAGCAAAATAATAATGACATTTATAATGACCATTTATGTAGGTTACCTGGCAAATCCGTAGTTCATTGGACTATGTACTTTAATATGAATTAGCCAAGGAAACAATAGCTTCTACTCAGTAAACAATAACCATAAAAATCTACTATCAATGCTGCTTCCACAACAGGCACAGCTACTTTCTTGCTTAAAAGTGTCTACTCAGTGTTTACTAAGAATATTAAATCAAAAGGGAAACAAAATAACATATTTCTTATAATCATCAATAAATTTAAGAGTCCAAACTACTTAAACCTAATTGGTATCACTCAGGTAGGCACATATGTATTATACATACATGCATTCTAATACTTGACAAGTATATAATACTACCATAAATTTGGAAAGAAATAACACTACCTACTTTTCCACTGAGCACATATAGTTCCCTTTTAAAAAAAATTGACCATTGTATAGTATCAGTGGGAAACATAAAGAGTAAATTAAATATTAAATATTAAATATTAAGTCCTAAACCCACTGTGCTTTACTGAACTTTCTGGAAAGAGTCCTGCATAACAGCAACAGTGAACACACATTAGTAATTTTGCAAAACACACAGGAGGAAACGATGTAGTCTTTTCATTATTAATATAAAACATTAGTCTTTATAAGCATTCTACATTGAGGTTCATTCTGCCAAAATCAGACAAATGTGATTTTCCTCCTTCCGTCTTAATAATATTATAACTTGAAATGGATTACAAGATTGCTGAATAGAGCGCCCTTGGACTAGGCCTGAGTCCCAAGACAAATAGTGAATCCAGCCAAATGTAATAACAACAAAAGATGAACTGAAGTGTGAACATGCTAAGACTTTGAGATGACTATCACCTGGAAACACATAACCAACTCACACAGACTCAAGAAAAGTACATAAAGGTCACTAAGTGGTTTTCATCCAATGAGCAGACCCCAAACCGCTCGCCCCATCCTTGAAGTACAATGGTTAGCCTGCGTCTCTAGTAACTGTCTCCTCACTCAGGTCTGCCCCTGCAGGCCTCTCAGGTTTGGGGGCCAGGGCTGCCAGTGCTTAGGCTATGCATGGCGGGCAACAAGTGTGCAGCAAATATTTCCTCTTGAATATAGAGAAAAAGGAGTTTTATTTTTCTAAAGGACACATGTGTTCTAGTCCCAGACTCATGTTAACAAGAAGTCCCACAGAGAGATAATTACACACATTGGCAACAGCCAGCTCCATCACAGTTTCAGAAGGCATAGCAAAAATGGGCAACGGACCCAAACAGAATATTTCCGAAAAGAAGACGGAAGGAAGGCCAGGAGACACATGACAACATGCTCAAAGTCACTAATTATCCGAGAGATGCAAATCAAAACGACAATGCGGTGCCATCTCACACCTGTCAGAATGGCGATCATCAACAGATCAACAAAGGACAAGTGCTGGCGAGGATGCGGAGAAAAAGGAACCTTAGTGCAGGTGGGAATGCAGACTGGTGCAGCCACTGTGGAGAACATTATGGAGTTTCCTCAAAACACTAAAAATGGAGCTCCCATTTGACCCAGTGATGCCACTTCTAGGAATATTTCCCAAGAAACTAGAAACATGGATCAGAAAGGATGTCCTATGATACCCCTATGTTCATGGCAGCACAATTTATCATAACTAAGATTTGGAAACAGCCTAAATGCCCATCAGCAGATGACTGGATTAGAAAACTATGGTACATCTACAAGATGGAATACTACGCTGCGGTAAAAAAGAAGGAATTCTTACCATTTGCAGCAGCATAGATGAACCTGGAGAGCATCATGTTAAGTGAAATAAGCCAGGCAATGAAAGAAAAATACCACATGATGGCGCCGAAGCTGTTTGGCTCAGTGGATAGAGCGTTGGCCTGCGGACTGAAAGGTCTCAGGTTCGATTCCAGTCAAGGGCACGTATCGTCACTGCGGGCACATCCCCAGTAGGGGGTGTGCAAGAGGCAGCTGATCGATGTTTCTCTCTTATCGATGTTTCTGACTTTCTATCCCTCTCTCTTCCTCTCTGTGAAAAAATCAATAAAATATATTTTTTTAAAAAGAAAAAAAAAGAAAAATACCACATGATCTCACTCATTTAAAGACAATAAAGAACATTATAACTGGATGAACAAGAAGATAGATACAGAGGCAGTAAAGCACCAAACAGACTGTCAAATTACAGCAGGAAGGCTGGGGAGTGTTAGGGAGGGGGAAAGAGATCAACCGAAGGACTTGTATGCGTGCATGTAAGCATAACCAGTGGACACAAGACACTGGGGGGGTGGGGTGAGGGCATGTGACAAGGGGTAGGGGAGGCTGCAGGAAGTTCAATGGGGAGGAGGGGAGAAAGGATATATATGTACTAATATATGTAATACTTTAAACAATAAAAAATTTAAAAAAATTTTTAAAGGTACAGCAAGATGAGAACAGTCAAAAGCATTTGGTTTAAGCATACATGTGGGGAGAGGGGAGGTGGAAATAAATTAACCAAAGAACTTGTATGCATATATGCATAATCCGTGGACACAGACAATAGTGCACTGGAAGCCTGAGACGGGGCAGGGGAGGGCTGGAAGGGATAATGGGGGGCGGGGGGGGGGGAGGGAGAGGAGGGGACATCTGTAATAATTTCAACCATAAAGGCTGAAAAGAAAATAACAGGCAAAATTTCTAGCAGGGAAACCAGCCACCTAGAATGTGCCACCTAGAAATTAAGGCAAGACGAAAGCAGCCGCCCTTAAGCCTGGTGATGGCTGGCGGAAGCGACATCATTTTATCCGATACAAATCCATGAAAGGGGGAAATCAGGCTATTCCCTTATCAAAGATCAAAACTTACACAAGTGCCTTGAGCAGCCAGCAAGACCTGACCTGTGGAATCAATCTTCCACTTAGGAGACATGGATTTGGAAGAGGGAGAAGCCCACTGCAGCTTTCCTTCGGGGACAGGACACAGCAGTCGTGTTTAATGAACACTTGTGTGGAGACACACTTCGCATGTTACCAGTTGGCCGACAGAGGCTGGGAGCGGAGCCGTTAATTAGGGAGAAGCACGGACTCTGGGTTTCAGGCCTGCTCAGTGACACAGCTCACTGTTCCCTCAACAGGAGCGGGCTTAACCCATTTCGCACCGCTCACGAGTTTTCTCGTTTCTCCCGCCATCTGTGAGGGACCGTTCACGAGTTTTCTCGTGTTTCTCGCAGCCCTTCCCCTGGGGGTGCCAGGTGGGCACCTCGTCAGGATCCACCCAAAAGGCTGTCAGGGAATATGAAGCAGCATGAACCGTGTGTTGCAGCGAGTGGAAAGAAAAAATTCCCTACGAGCCTGCAGAGTGTGTGCCGCCCTTGGAGAAAGGAGCGAATCTAGATGCTTATGTGAATGTTGTCCGGGCCCTCTTCATCGAGGAGCGTGTTTTACGCAGGGCCGTGCCTTTAAAAAGTACTAAGAACTTTAATTGTTTCATCGTTTAGTTGTCCTTGTAAATGAAAATGTTATGATTGCTGAAAAACGACACCTAAAGTGCACTCCGGTCTGTAGTGATGGTTTCAATAACGGGCAGTTCGCCCCGAAACGTGCGGGCCCCCGCGTGTGACTCAGAGATGTCTCTGCGGGACGCAGTGCGAGGCGAGGGTCGCAGGCCCAGCAGCGGCTGGAAGGATGACGCATCATTAACCCTCATGAGACAAACCGGGGCCCTGGCAGACGCCCCCTGACCCGTACTCAATCGCAGCACGTCCCAGGCCCGGGGCTCGGTGGCCGGGGAACACCGGGCCGCTCTCCCATCCTGGCAGAGGGGTCTGGACACCTGCACGGGGTCACCCTCCCGGCTCTCCGGGCAGCTGCGTGCGATTCGGGGAACGCTCTCTCCAAAGATTTCCCCACAAGAACCATCTCCGACGTGTTCTAACTTGACAGGGGGGGTTCACCCGTGACCCCAGGGCTGCGGCAAACTCCAAACTGCTTCCTGAGGAAAGTCTAGCAGAGACCGGAATAAACCCGAGGGCGGCCGGCCTTGTCTGTGGCCTCGGGCGCTGTAATGTCCACAATCGGATGGAAGTCCAAGCATCTGTGTGATTCCTTGTCCATCTGCCCTAAGCCAGCACACAACACACCCACCGTCCACTGCCTTCCGATAGCACAGTGGTCGGCAAACTCACTAGTCAACTGAGCCACGTATCAACAAGACGACTGGAATTTCTTTTGAGAGCCAAATTTTTTAAACTTAAGCTATACAGGTAGGCACATTGTTATTCACTTAATTAGGGCCCTCCTTCAATCGCACTGTCCGTGCACGCCCACATGTGGTATTTTGTGGAAGAGCCACACTCAAGGAGGCCAAAGAGCCGCAAGCGGCTGGCAGGCCGTGGTTTGCTGACCACTGAGATAGTTCAACACCGAGCTCTTTGTTTAATTCCCATAAAGCATCTGACTGACGTGAAAGAAAGAGACTCGTGGCTTTAGAATGTCAGGGACCTGTGAAAAGACCAATGCTGGGACTGCATCTCAAGGTGACTAAATGAGACAGTCCAGGAACGGAGCCCAGGAATCTGCCTTCTTCACAAGGCCCCCATGTGATTCTTATCAATGCTCAACTGCACAACCAGCAGTGGAAGGGATTCAGAACCCAGTCCGTCCTCAAGGCAGCTGGGGGTCTTCTGTGTCTGGGTTGCATTAAACTTTGGCAGAGGTAACCCACAGCTTCACGGGCCAAATATTAGCTTGACCTGCAAGTGTTCCAATGTGAGAGCATCACCTTTTGTTTGGGTCGCTCTCTCAACTATGTCATGTCTGCTTCTGCTTCGTCACAAAAACGTTAAGAAGGGCGCGGGGGGTTCATCACTCAAAGTGAATGCGCTTTCGAAACAGTGACACGACCTCATCTTCCTCGTTATAAAACCTCAGTTATTCGTAACATCTCCTTGGTTTGTTTTCCCCCTGCAGTGCCAGGAAGCTCAGGCCCAAACTGATGCCCTTAAGCCTTATACTAAGCAGCACCTGTAGGATTGGTCCCTCTCGTCTCTTCAATCTCTTTTTCTTTTCAATGGCATTTGTATTAATCATTTTTTGTAAGGAACAGCAACAACGACACTCCCAAAGCTCTTTTGGAACGAGTCAAGGCGTGAACAAAATCTAAAATGAAAACTATGGTAGCTTTATCATTGTTATCCTCTTTGATTTAGAATACCCATTGGTCCCTACTGGGGATGGCTTCTTCCCTTTTGCCCCATATACTTCCCTGGACATAACGTAGGTGGTCTAGACTAGTGGTTGGCAAACTGCAGCTTGGGATCCACATGCGGCTCTTTGGCCCCTTGAGGGTGGCTCTTCCACAAAATACCACAGCCTGGGAGAGTCTCTTTTGAGGAAGTGGCATTAGAAGAAGGTGAAGTTTAAAAAATTTGGGTCTGAAAAGAAATTTCAATCATTGTATTGTTGATATTTGGCTCTATTGACTAATGAGTTTGCCGACCACTGGTCTAGACTAGTCCTAAGGCATCCTTAGTCCCTAAGAACTCAAGAGAGAGAGAGAGATAAAGAGATGATTACTATTTCCAGACTAAAGTTTGGAAAACATTCTAAAATAAATAGAATTCCTTGAAATAGCAGGATTAAAACTAACCATTAACCAGTATGAAATCTACTGCCAATCTAAATTCATGGCCAGTGCTCAGAGCTGCGTATGGAAAACCCCTGGCACCTGGAGGGTTGGCTGGATGGAGCCCAGCTGCTGGAGGTCCTTCCCACCTGAGAGGACTGTCAAGTCCTTTCCTCCTGCTTTCTGGTCAGATCTTCCCCAGGTCATTGGGTCCACCCTCCGGGGGCACGGCTAGCCCACAACAGGCCGTTCTCTTTCCGCATTGTCTCTTTTCCCTTTCCCTGGAAATGACTGGTTGGCTGGATCCTTTGATTAATTTAAAAGATGGAGTTTATAATTCTCTAGGCTGACGTGACAATTTCATGATAAAACAGCGTGCTCATCAAAATTCCGAGGATTTCAAAGTCTCTTTAAAGTCTTCGGATGGCAAGAACAGGATTAGCAGAAAAGCAGAGCTTTCAGAAGTCTTTTATCGGCTTTCATGACAGCCTGATGTCTTTGCCACCCACAAAACCTAAATGCAAACATGTTCGAAATTCAAAGGCAGCTCTTAGGAAATACTTCAAGGCAAGGTATGAGATGAACATGTTTCATCCACATACTGGCATGTGCCGATAAAAACTTGATGCGTCCATATATGGAGGGAGGGGGTAATAACTGGACATCCACATGTCAAAAGGGGAAGCCAGACAAAAAATTAACTCAACCTGGTTCACAGACCTAAATTTAAAACACAAAACTATAAAAGTTCTGAAGAAGAACAGGAAAAATCTACATGGCCTTGGGTACAGCAAATATAACACTAAAGCCGTGGGCCAAGGAAGACTTCATTGAGACGCTCGATGTCATTAAAGTTAAAACTTGAGCCCGACTGGTGTGGCTCAGTGGTTGAGCATGAACCTAAGATCCAGGAGGTCCGAGTTCGATTCCTGGTCAGGGCACAGGCCTCAGTTATGAGTTTCCCATTGGGGGGTTTTCAGGAGGCAGCTAATCAATGATTCTCTCTCATCATGGATGTTTCTATCTCTCCCTCTCCCTTTCTCTCTGAAATCAATAAAAATATTTCTTAAAGAAAATTAAAACTTGAGCTCTGTTAAAGACACTTTTAAGAGAATAAGAAGATAAGCCGAAGATTGGGAGAAAAATATCTGTAAAATAACATCTATTTTAAAGAACTGTTATCCAAAATAGAGAAAGAACTCTTAGAGAGCAACAATAAGAAAACAAACCACTGGATTTATAAATGAGCAAATGATCTCAAAGGACACTTTCCAATGAAGAGATACACTGAGTGGCCAGATTATTATGATCTCTGAACACATAATGATCTGGCCATATAAATATTAGAGGCCCAGTGCATGAATTTGTGCATGTGTAGAGTCCAGCCAGCCTGACAGGGGGAGAGGACATAGGCAGTTGGCTGGCCTGCCTGATGGTCAAACTCTTGTTCTAGGGGATAATTTATACATTAGCCTTTTATTATTTAGGATATACACCGAGTGGCCAGATTATTATGAGTTCAGAGATCATAATAATCTGGCCCACTCAGTGTATAGATGGCAAATAAGCATAGAGGAAGCTGTTCTACATTATATGACCTTAGGGAATTATAAATCCAAACAATGGATACTCACCTATTGAAGTGCCAGAGATCGAGAACATTGACATTCCCGAAGCTGGAGAGGATATGGAGCAACAGGAATTCTCGCTCATTGTTAGTGGAAATGAAAAGGGTGCAGCCACTTGGGAAGACAAGTTAGTGGTTTCTTATAGAACTAAGCATGCCCTTACAATACAATCCGACAACCCCATTCCTTGGTGTTTGTGGAAATGAGCTAAAAACGCGTGTCCACACAAATTCCTGCACCTGGGTGTTCATAGCAGCTTCACTTTACATCTGACCAGACTCAGCAAAAACTGAGATGTTCTGCGCTGGGTGAATGGATCACATGCTGAACATCCAGACAATTAAATGTTACTCAGCGCTCAGAAGAAATGACCTGTGAAGCCAGGAACAGGCATGGATAATGCAAGTCAAAGCAGCCAACCTTAAGAGGCTGCCTACGGTAGGATTTTAGCTATAGAACCTTCTGGAAAAGGAATCTGTGGTGGCCAGGGACCAGTGGACAGTGAGAGATGCATAGACAGAGCACAGCTTGGGAGGACAGTGGAAATGTTCTGCATGGTAAGGGGAATGAATGTTTCTATATGTTTGTTGAAACCCACGGAAGGAATGTCCAGCACCCAGAGTGAAGCCTGAGGTAAAGGACAGTAACAGGCGCACCCTGAGGTGGGCGCCGCTGGCAGTGGGGGAGGCTGTGTGCGTGTGGGGGACCAGGGACCATATAGGTGACCTCTGTACTTTCTGCTCAATTTTGCTGAAAACCTAAAACTGCTCCAAAAATAAAGTCTGTTAGAAATGTTTTAGGGGGTAAATGTCATGCTAATGAAACCTTTAAAAAGTCTCCTTTGTCAGGGCATAGTTTTGCAGTTCTAAACTTGGAATGAGCAGAGTGTCCACGTAACGAGAGACCATCTTTCATAATCACACTTACATAGACTTCTGAATTACAAATGTGTTGTTTGATCTTATCTACTTTGATCTTAACTTCTTGTTATATGAATGTTAGGCCTCCATGAGTGAGCATTCGGCCAGCATGCCGCATTGTTTATGCTTGCCATGGCAACCATCCCCATTTCGTCTACTCTGAATTGAGTAAGCGGAGATCAGGGTCAAGGGCCCACTGCCGGGTGGCATACTGCTCCACTTTGTGGAATGGGCAAAGAAAAAAACTGGATTGGGGCAAAAGGGAAAGATAAAAGGATTAAACTACATAACATAAATACCGAATTGGCCACTCCTCTCCACATTCCTGAAATACTCCAGTCATTTGAATACGCTACTGAAAGAACAAAGCAGAACTGGCTATCCTCCATCTTGCGGAGCTGGTCAGCCTGACCCCCTCCTCCCCTGATGGGAGTGACCACAGGAGCACCAGGAATGTCCTAACTCCCCCAACCACTGCCTGAGTGGACCAATGAGGCTCCAGGGACGCAACTTAAGTCCTAATAAGGTCAGACCACAAGGTGCTCCCTATGTGTCGCTACTAACCATTCCGAAGGCAGTAGGGGACGGCTCTGATCTCAGAATATGAAACCCTAACCAAAGTGACCAATCTCCACAACTGACGCCACTCTCCTAGGCCCACCCAAATGACCAGTCCTTATAACCTTTGTCTCCCCAAGCTCTCTTTCTCTCTAGTCCCACCACTGTACTGATAAAGGGGCTGTGAGAGCCGAGCCCGGGCTTGAATAAAGACTCTTTGCTTTTGCATCAGATAACAAGCTCCATGGTGGTTTCTGGGGATCTTGAAATCTGAGCATAACACTACGACTATTCAAATAACTAATAGTGGACAGTAAATAGTCTTCTCAGATTTCCTAAGATTGGTTACAAAGCCATGAATGCCACGATGAGGGTAAGGTTTTTTTATTGGCCAACTCACCGTTGACAGACAGACTCACAGAATTGAAAAGTGGACTTGCTGGAGGCCCCAGAAAACAGTTCCCATTCCCCGAAAGCACACCTGTCACTCCTGTGTGGTTAGGACAACAGAAGGAGTGTGGGCAGCCTGGCTCCGAGGTGCAGGTGCCTGGGGAGGCTGAGTCGTTGTCTATACAAATGGAACAAAAGGCAGTGTGTTCTCCTCCAAACATACACTGTGTGTGAACTCACCTACTTCCTTGGCATGCCTCAAAGCCATTTAGGGGAAAAGAACTAAGAAAATTAAAACAATATGCAAAACCCATGGACACAGACAATAGGGTGGTGAAGATGTCATAGTAATAGTAATAAGGATAAAATACAATATATAGTAAGTATTGAAGTGTGGAATTAAAGTGTGATATCTGAAAGTGTGGAATGTAATGTAACCAAATTAATAAGCACCCTTGAGTGGCCTGTATGTAGAAAGTAGATAAAGTGATCTGTACCCCATATGTAAGACCAGATAGCAAGGCTCCTGGGACCCGCTTATAAAACACACTGAAGACGCCCACCTGACCACATAAAAAGAGCAAGGAACCAGAGGAGATCAGAGACTCACCTGCTCCTCCACAGACGGTCACTCTTCACCCCCCTGCCTGCATCTGCCCGAGCTCTGCCGTGGCCTGTGAGTCCGAACCGTGAGCCGTGAAAGCGAGGCCTCAAACAAGACGCCGAGCAGCAGCTGCAATGCCCGACTTCCAGTGTGTGTGTGTATCTGTCAGCGCGGGTTTCTGGTGGCCTGCAGAGGTCTGGAAACCACCAGGACTCTGGTAAATAAATCGTGTGTAATTCATGCATTGCATGTCTGTCTCCTGTGTAATTTAGGTTCTGGTCAATATTAAGTACCTTGGGTTGTACATGTCAGTGTCCGTTTAGAGATTGGCTGAGGCACCTTTGGTCACCTGTGCTTACATCCCTGAAGGAGAAATTGGAACAAAAGGCCTGAGGTTAGGGGTAGGGACAGATTACAAGGGCTCAATAGGAAAAAAGGGGGACATATGTAATACTTCAAATAATAAAGATAAATTGTTAAAAAGGAAAATTAAAATAGAGGTTAACTAAATTTCCTTGTTTGTTAAAAAAAATCAATCAAAGCAGAACGTTTAATTTGGAAAACGCAAATAGTCACACTTACATGGAATTAGTCAAATAAGATTAAGGGATAAAAGTGTGTATAATGGATCCAAGCAACTCTGCAAAAATACATATTTTCTGGTTATAATAAGATGATGAATTATGTAAAGAGTTTTTTCTGTCTCTGCCTCAAAGCCAAGAGGAAAAAGAAGGCCTGGGCCCATTGGTGGAGGGAGCAGGATCTACTGTGAGGAGAAGAAAGACAAGTGAGTAAAATCATCTTGGCTCATTGAGTTTCCATCAAGAGGAGGAAAGCAAATATGTTTCTACCGGTAAATGTTTTTTGGTGGTTCTCACTGAGGAGCAGTATCATTTAAACAAATAGGAAAGGCTTTATATACAAAAATGCTGGCAAACTTTCAGAAAGGTCGTTTTCTCATGCTAATTATTAAGAGATTGAATTTGACACACACACACCATACAATTCCCAAAGCCCATGACTGACCATCGGCCAGAAAAAAGAAAGAAATCAGAAATACACATATTTTATTTCTAATTTTAAAAAATAATAAAGTGGAATAAACTAATGTAATATGAAAATATAGTATTTTTTGTAATATCCAAATGCCTAAAGCAGATTCAAAGGATGAGGAAAACAGATTATGAACTCAAATTAACAGTTTAATACTACAACAGTTATGAATTATGTCTACATGACCAGCATAACTTAATTCTAAAATATTTGTCACATCAAAAGGCACATGGATTTATGTGATAAACATGTACATTAATGTATAACTGTAGAAATGTTTGTATCTCCAGTATACCATGTGCCTTAGAGAAAATTATGAGGGCAGGAAACAATACTACTCTGTATTACATGTTCAGACATACATATATGTGCAGTTTTACACACCCACAATTGCTAGGAGGTAATAGAAATTTCTTTAGAGTCAAAAGAAAAGGAAAAACTTTACATTGGATTCTTAAAATAACTGAACCTTACCCATAATTCCTTCCGGTGCCTGCCCGTAAAGAGCTCTGTTTTCTGAACACATTAATTTATTTTAGATAATCTCCTTTCCAGCAAAGAGCAACAATTCCATTTTATAAAGGCGCTGAATAATAATGCACAATAAGGCAACTGCCTACTTTGTCACGAGGTGACAATCTTGAACATATTCTCCTAAATTGACTAATGTCATAGTTTGCTCTGCCTCACTGCTCTTTTGCATTAAACAAGAAATATGCATGAAAGCAGCAAGGCAGCAGCATTCAAGCTGTAAGAAAAGACAGGACAGAAGAGAAAAAATTAGATTTGATTTTCACCTTTGGAACTGTGAAGGGAGAGCAAACAGTCCTAACCCCACCCTCCCACCCTGGACCCCTGAAAGAGAAGGAAAAAGTACCGACAACCACCTTCTGTCTGCTCTTATAATTTACCTGGGCCGTCGTCCCCGTCTCCCAGGCAGAGTAGCAGCTCCAAGAGGGCTGGGGGTGTCCTCAGCACTCAACACACACTTGTGGACCTGATATGATTCAAGAGAACATGTCTCTCCACCTCGGGGATTCCAGGTGCAAATGGTTGTGCCGACCTAAGGCACTGGAAACAATGTCCTGCTGTCCGTTCCATTTAAACTGTGCTGATGCTCACTCAGATTGATGGTGTTCCAGAACACATATTTTTTAGGGGGAAATCATTTATTGGAAGCATACCTGCTAGATCTAATCCTCTGTATCCTTGGACGATAATTTTTACAGAGGAAATCTGATTACTTTCCCTATGAAGACTGGTTCATTTCTGTCTTTCATGAGCTCTCTTGGCTGAATGTTGCAGTATTTATTATTGGCATCATTTATATTTTCCTCTATGACTACTTATGACTTGAGGCCCAGTGTACAAAATTCATGCACTGGGTAGAGGGGGTGGGGGTGAGGTGTCCCTCAGCCCAGCCTGCATCCTCTCCAATCTGGGACCTCTCCAGGGATGTCCAGCTGCCCATTTAGCCCCAATCCTGCTGGCAATGGGCAGTTGGACAACCCTCTCACAATCCAGTACTGCTGGCTCCCAACCCCTTCCCTACCTGCCTGCCTGATTTCCCCTAACTGCTTCTGCCTGCCAGCCTGATCGCCCCCTAACCACTCCCCTGCCAGCCTGATCATTGCCTAATTGCTCCTCTGATTGCCCCTAACTGTCCTCCCCTTCTGGCCTGGTCACCCCTAACTGTCCTCCCCTGCCAGCCTGGTCACCCCCCAACTGCCCACCCCTGCTGGCCCAGTCACCCCTAACTGTCCTCCCTTGCCAGCCTGCTTGCCCCTAACTGCCCTCCCCTGCAGGCCTGACCACCCACAATTGCCCTTCCCTGCTGGCCTGGTCACCTACAACTGCCCTCCCCTGCCAGCCATCTTGTGATAGCCATCTTGTGTCCACATGGGGGCAGCCATCTTTGACCACATGGGGGTGGCCATCTTGTGTGTTGGAGTGATAGTCAATTTGTATATTACCTCTTTATTATATAGGATTTCTCTCGTCTGCCGGAAGCTCCATGAAGCTCCATGCCACTCCCATCTTATTCACCACCACTCCCTTTACCCCCTGGATTAGCATTTGATTGATGTATATAAAATTTCATCGAATCCCACCAAAGCAGCCTAGGACAATTTAGCTTATATTAACCAGGCCCTTCATATTCAAAACTCTCAAAAGAATATACACCTCCACTCACTTGAAAGTTTATTTTGTTTTAAAGCAGATCCTGAAATGCCACAGGGTTACAATAAATGCCTGCACCTTAGCTGCTTTTGTTATGTTGCCCAGTCAGCAACAATGCTCTCCCATGTGGAATCCAATGTATAAGCAAGACCACATTTAACTTAACTTTCACAAGACAGATGTGAAAAGTGGGTTGCAGAAACTGGGGGTGCATATGCAATCCTTTAGAAAGGCAATCGAAGACTTAAAGAGGAAAGTGTGATTAGTTAGAAAAAGACATAAAAAGACGTACCAGCCTCATCTCTCTTATTTTGTGAGAGAGTTACTGGATGGCCAGGATGAGTGATCTGGCCAAAATGCCCTCACAGTGCCCTACAGGCAAAATGGAAATGTAAGAGATGGGTGACAGTCCAGTGGGGTAGACTCATGGGTAGTTAAACTCTCGTACCCAATGAGCATTTGCTGATGAACAGATAGCTATTTACAATGGGAGTTTTTTGTTGGCTCACCTTTTGCTGATATTTTCATCATAAAGGCTTGAGAACATATTTATCCAATTTAAAATGACAGCTACTGAGCGGATGGGAGTGGGCTTGAGGGACGTGTGCTTTGGAGTCCAAAACACCTGAGTTTGAATCCCAGCTCCTCTGATGAATAATAGTATCACCTTGCACAAAGGATATGAACTCCCTGGAGCTTAGTGTTCTCATATGTAAAACAGAAATCATAACTTCCTTGCAGATAGAAGCTGCATATGAGTTATTAGTACTGCGCTGTGCACCTATATAGCAAGCGCTCAGTAAGTTGTTATTCTTGTAACTCAAAGCAATTAGAGGCATTGATAGATATGAAGCAGTAGGAGGTAAGCTTCCCACACAGGGCATGACCCTGATGCATTTGGTGGCTCTGCTGGTTACGCGGAACTAAAAACTGTTGGGAGACAACTCCCCACAGGCCGTATGCGTGGCTGCACCTTGTGAGCTGAGGCACAGGCTGTCTTTGTTCTAGAATATCTGTGAAGGACGGCTGCATAGCAATCAGCCTTGGAAGATGAAGATGAGATCTCCCCTTTAGCAAAGTAGCCTTAGAAGAGAGATGTCTCCCTCAGAAGCCTTGGGTTGTGGGCACAGGTACCTCCCTCCCCACTTTTAAAAGATTCAGGTTCTGTGAGCTCACAGTTCCTCTCCTGCAACTCCCTGCCCTGTGTGTGTGGCTGTCACTTGGTGCTCTTGCCAGCATCTTGCAGGAAGGGCAGCTGAGGGAACCAGCACAATGCTGGCACTTGAGCTGCTGGTCTTGCTGTGAGTAAGAAACTGTCCTTTGCTTCTGGGCCAGTGGTTTCAAATCCACAGGTGGCAGCCATGATTCTACCGCAGGCTAATTCATTAGCTTGCAAGGAGGGTGGAGTTTCAGACCCTTCACAGTTCTTTTTTTATATATACATTTTTATTGATTTCAGAGAGGAAGGGAGAAGAAGAAAGTGAGAGAAATATCAATGATGAGAGAGAATCATTGATTGGAAACCTCCTGCCCATCCCCTACTGGGGATGGAGCCTGCAACCAGGGCATGTGCCCTGACCAGGAATCAAACCGTGACCTCCTGGTTCCTAGCTCAGTGCTCATCCACTAAGCCTCACCGGCCGGGCAACTCTCCACGGTTCTTGAAAACAACCTCCAAATCTCAGGGGCTTGTCACGTAGGCTTATTTCTCACTTTCCTTACATTTTGCTCACTTTCCATTGTCAGACCTGGATCCCTGTGGGTCAGCCTAGCTTGGCCCCACATACCTTCTTCCAGGGCTGAAAGATCAGTCCCCAACTGGGGCATATCTGTTCTCCTGGCACAGGGTGAAGAGCGATGGAGAAGCCATGCCACAGCCTTCAAAGTGTCTTCTTAGTCGTGACATACATCACTTTCACTTATACTCTGCTGGTTGAAGCAAGTCACATGGACAAGCCTGATATCCACGGGATGGGAAAATATACCCTTCTCACAGGAGTATGCTCACCCCACATAGAAAAAGGCAGGAGGCATGAGCCTCATAAGGGGAGGAGAGGGAGTAATTGAAACAATACATTCTTTCACACACAATGCAAACTCCGTAAATAATACTTACTTAGGATGCGACATATCGTAACGAGTTATGTTAGGACAAGTCAAACATTGAAAAGTTAGGAAAAAATAAACATTGAAAAGATCTCCATGCTTTAAAATTGATTCTAATTGTTCTATATTAAATTTATGAGAGTAAAGAATATACCAAGTTTAAGAACTATTTTTTTTAAAAACTTGACAGTAGCAATGGGCTCAATACAATGGTATGTAACCTGGGATGAATGGAATAGAGTTGGTATGTGCAGGGAAAAATACACACAGGGACACACAAGCATGAAAAGCATTTTTAAGAGGAGTAAAGAGAAAACAGGTTTTCTGCTATTAAGAGAATAAATATATTCATAATGTGAAGTTTTGACCAAACCATCATTTAATAGTCACTATAAAGTTCCTGGAAGAATTATTTAACAAGTGTGTTCAGCATTTCTCATGTTCCCTATTGAATGCTTCTGTTTTTTTTCTCAAAACTCCTACAAGATATGGAGGGTGCATGAAGGGCTATTTATAACTTTTACCCTGGGTTGTTTTAGACATAATTTCCCTTCAGCCATCTTTGCATCAAATAATCTCTTTGGACTTCATGACCAGTGCCTGGCCACGTATTAGATTCTAACTTGGCATGAAATAAACATGCTTTTGCCTGAAGGCCAGTAACCCAATTAAAAATGATCTCCTTACTCTATATGCCAAACTTCACATCCGAGGCCATCTTGTAGTAGCCATCTTGTGATCACATGGGGCGGCCATCTTGTGCAAGGGTATGATGGCCAATATACATATTACTGCTTTGTTATATAGGATCTGTGGTTTGGGTTCAGATTTCCGGCATGTTTTTTTGTTTGTTTGTTTGTTTTATTGTAGTGGAGTAATTTCTCACTGGGATAAATAATTTCTCACTTTGGAATTCTAAGAACTATGCCAATCAATCCCATCCCACCAAGTCTCTCCACCCTTGTTTTCTCTCCGACTTCACTGTTAACACCCATCCTTTCTAATGGGCTGTGTTCTGTTCAAGGGCTATTTTCTAAATTATCTCAATGTCTAAATATTGAAGTATTTCCGTCTAGATATAGTTACCTTTCACAATCGAGTTATGCAGTGATTTAACTATTCTGATCCACACTTAACAGAAATGCACTATTTCAATAGCTGAAATTTATATATTTGAAAATAAGCTGCGGCCATTTCCTGCATTACTTATTACTTTAAGTGTCAAGAAGTGCTCACACACAATTCTTGAGTCATTGTTGGGTCCAAAAAGGATTAATTGAATGAGTGAAAAGACAAACGCTGTGTCTTAACCATCCTCTTCCACTAACACTTAAAACAGACGTTTCTGAAATGTCCTTTTTCAAAAAGAAGCCTACGTAGACTCCCTGTCCTTCAGCGTTGTCCCATCCTGTCAGACCCCCGTGTTACCCTCGATGTCACTCTTGTCAACTGCATTGCGTCAGCATCTACTCCAAGTTCTATTTCTTAATTTATAAACAATTGTTTGGCGCTGGGCCACGGCGGGTGTGTTTTTACCTTACACAAGCTGTGCTCTTGAACTTCCTGGGGGAGGGATGTTAGTAACAGATCGGGGAGCTTCTTGAGACCGAAAAGGAGACTCTGCATATCAGTGAGAATCTGACAGGTGACTTAATCACAAAAGACACTCTCCTTCAAAAAACAACGAGCGAGGCAGCACTGGTGAACCCTGAGAAGAGTCAGCTCAGATACAGGCACCTCTGAACGTTTCACTTTTTGGTAATTAAGCAAGTTCATCGGGAAGGCAGCCTTCCATTTATAGTCTTCAGCCTGACTTCAGTTCCCTTCCAAGGGTGCGAATCAAGTAAGATTCCTGCCTTTATTCCTCCAATTATTCTTTTCCAAGGATCATGCGAGCATCAGTGCCCTGAAGGATCAGTTAAATATTAATGTAAAAAAGAATTGCTTCAAAATTCACCTCGGCATTAGGCAGGTCCAGGCGCATCTAAGTGCTGGGAGCTATGGGGTGTCTCTGAGAAAGTCACCTACAGGCTTCTGTGGAGCAGAGATTTCTATGACTTTTGGACAATGTTTTAAGGACATAATTGACATGTTTTAAAAATCGTTTTCTTTTTAATAGCAAAACTGAATCACATATACTTATCCACAAATATCTACATACTAGAGACCGGTGCATGAAATTCATGCACTGGGGGAGCATCCCTCAGCCAGCCTACACCCTCTCCAATCTGGGACCCCTCAGGGATGTCCAACTGCCCTCTCACAATCCAGGACTCCTGGCTCTCAACTGCTCCCCTGGCTGGCTGCCTGCCTGCCTGCCTGATTGCCCCTAACCGCTTCTGACTGCCAGCGTGATTACCCTCTAACTACTCCCCTGCCAGCTGGATCAACACCTAACTGCTCTCCTGCCAACCTGGTTCCCTCCTGCCAACCAACTTCCCTCCCCTGCAGGCCTGGTCTCCCCCAACTGCCTCGCTCCCCTGCTGGCCTGGTTGCTCTTACTGCCCTCCCCTGCTGGCCTGATCACCCACAACTTCCCTCTTCTGTCAGCCAACTTGCAGCGGCCATCTTGTGACCACATGGGGGTGGCCATCTTGTGCAAGAGCATGATGGTCAATATGCATATGACCTCTTTATTATATAGGGTTTGGTTCAGATTTCAGGCTTTTTGTTTTATCCTAGTGGAGTGCTTTCTCACTGGGATAAAGAGAAGGAAAGAGGAGAACCAGTTTCAGCAAGAAACCTAAGGGACAAAGAGAAATGGAGAGAAGCACCATGTGAGGGCCTCAGAAATGTCTGTAAGGAGCAGGAGAGATGGGGAAGGATCGCAGCGGGTAGCAGGGTGAGGATGTTCAGGTCACAGGAAGAGACAGACAGAGGAGGGCTGTTCACACCTCCCAGTGAAGGGGATGGGGTGCTCTCCTCCTGGCATACTCCAGGAGCTCTGTGCACTCCGGGTCCCCTAAGCCAGCTGGCATGTCATCGTTAGCACAGGCAGCTAGTGAGGGGTGCCCTAAGGGAAGGGAGAAAGCCGGCCGATCCTGGTTACGTGGGAAACGGAAGTGTCACAGACACTCCGGGGCAATTCCTCTTCTGAGGCGTGTGCAGCAGAAGCCAACATGGCAAGCGGAGAGGGAGGAGCCCAGCCTGGGCACAGGCCAGCAGGGGAAAGAAGTTGGCGGCAACCAGGCCTGCAGGGGAGAGCAGTTGGGGGGAGTGAGGACACCAGCCAGGGAAAGGCAGGAAAGGGGCTGGGGCGTCCGAAAGAAAGCCTGCTCTCCCCCAAGCCCAGGGAACATAGGGAAGCTTACCAAAGGCCGGGACTCCCTCTCCAGAGCTCCGTGGGCCAGAGCACCATGGAGCCGTGGGGGGCACGCAGAGGGTGGCATGCAGGCAGGAAGGAGGCAGGGAAGTTACGTGACTTGCCCAAGGTCAGCCACGGTGCTGGGTGATGCAGCTCTGGGGTCTGGGGCCCCAAGTGCGGGCCTGCAGCCCGGAAGCCAGACTTCTTGCACAGGGGAGCAGGGAGGAAGCGCATCATGGGGTGTCACAGGGGCAGCCCTTTCAAGGAAGCTCATAAACCTTGCCACTAGCCCTCAGATGCTGCCTCAGGCACAATTCCCTGACACTCCTTCCTGGACAGTGAAGAAGAGCCTATTTCCAGAACCTCAGGGCCTAGCTCCCCATGTGAAACCCCCCAGCTCTCATCTCTTCCTCTCAGAGGCTTACTGGAACTTTCTAAGACAGCAACATGCCAGTCTTAAAGAGGGCTCCGTGCTGAGTAATACCATAGTGACCTTTCAATATCTCATTTTTTCAGGGATATCTACACTTTACCAGGCCTTTCTCCCACACAAAGTCTTAAACCTGAAGGAATGAATCTCAACTACAGGGCATTTCACAGGAGTGGATTTATCTTGGGGCGATTCCATGGCAGTATTTTTTTCAGGATGTTCAAAGAAACTCAAATGAATGAAAAGAACCTCAAATTGGCATGCAGCCAAAAGATTGTACTTCTCTGTATGCTACTGGTTAAAGGAAATTGTATTTAAATGAAATATTTTTATCCATACCTTCCTCAACCAGTGACTCATTCATATGGTAACTAATGATTGCATGTCAGTAGATGAATCTGCTCAGGAGGCCAGAACACAGACTGAGTGACTTCAACAACCGACATTTCCTTCCTCACAGATCTGGAGACTGGGAGGTGGAGCTCAGGGTCAGCATGGTGGGGTTCTGGGTGAGCTCTCCCGGCTTGCAGAGGTCTGCCTGCCCACTGTGGAGAGAGAGAGAGAGAGAGAGAGAGAGAGAGAGAGAGAGAGAGAGAGAGAGAGAGAGAAGAGGAGAGAGAGGAGAGAGAGGGGAGAGAGGGGAGAGAGGGGAGAGAGAGAGAGAGAGAGAGGAGAGAGAGAGGTGAGGGAGGGAGGGAGGGAGAGAGGGAGGGAGGGAGGGAGGGAGAGAAAGGAAAGAGAGGGGGAGAGGGAGGGAGGGAGAGAGAGAGAGAGAGAGAGAGAGGTGAGGGAAGGAGGGAGGGAGGGGGGGGAAAGAAAGGAAAGAGAGAGGGGGAAGGGAGGGAGAGAGGGAGGGAGAGAGGAGAGAGAGAGAGAGAGAGAGAGAGAGAGAGAGAGAGAGAGAGAGAGAGAGAGAGAGAGAATACTCTCTGGTGTCTCTTTCTCTAATCAGGACTCTAATCCATTCATGAGGGCTCCCCATTCCTGACCTTCTCCAACGCTAATTACCTTCTCAAGACCCCACCTGCAACCACAATCACACTGGGGCTAGGGTTTCAACACAGGGGTGGTGGGAAGACACAATCCAGTCCATAGCAGTGAGGGTATCTGCCAAAACATTTCCACAGTAAACTATATGAGCAATAAAACCATGTATGTGTACGCGAAGAGATGACAGGTGAGATATAAGAACACAGTTATCACCACCCCCCAAAAAGCTCACCCTGTGTTTTTGTTGTAGGGCGTTTCTGAGGATCTTCCCTCTGCCCCCATCCCTAGATCTCACTTTGGGTCAGACGGAATGGCAGTGCCTCTCCTGGTCATGAAAGCAACTGCAGGTCCAGGTTCCTCCTGGCTTTGGCTTCAGTTTGAAGGCTCCTTGTGTCTGGAGGTGAGGCTCCAGCTCTTCTGTTTCAGAAACAAGCATGACTAACTCGCATGCCATTTTCTGAGGCTGTCCGGCTTCTGAAATGCCTGGACTCATTACCTTCACATTGAGCTTTATGGATGCTTACATCTCCCTGCAGCTCACGTGCGCTGTTCAGTCAAGGGCAGTCCCCCCCAGGAGCTCCCCAGGCCTGCAGGGTCCAGAGGAAAACAATCCACAGATGGAGCAACAACTCAGAGCCATAACCAAAAGTAGCCGATCTTCCAGGGGACACAGGCTCAGCCTGGACGGGCTCTGTCTGCGGTCCTTCTTATTTTGACTAGGAGGTTCTTGGGAGTTAAAAAGAACACGTGCAGCCAACGTTAACATTCAGACAAGCATGAGGTGTTGGATGAGCGAGACGAAACGAAGCCGAGAGAAGAAACACCTGGCTCAAATTATTTTGGGGAAGAACATCTTTGTTTTTCTTATTCCCCCAGCTCCTTTGTCTTGCTTGAAACAAAAGAAGCATTGAAGTGTGGTAGCAATCATCTCAGGTAGAAACTGCTATTTGGGTTCTGTACTCATTTGTTTGCTAAAAGAAAATTATTTTGATTTTCTGAACTAATGTGTGCTCTCCCAATACTCCATTGATAATAGTTTGAATATCCCATTGATTGTGATCTCATTGGTTACTGAAGCACATTCTTCTGGGAACCAGATCAGCTCAGTTACCCTAAATTGTCACAGTAGCTACAGACAACTGAGTTTCGGTTGACTCAGTGATCCCAGAATCTGGACAGCACAATTATTCTAAATGGCCCAGGGGGTCCCAGATACTGTGTTTCTGTGGATTCAGTGATTCGTAGATCCTTCAGATAACTGACTTGCTCACTTTTGCTTCTGTAACTGAGCCAGGTTCCTCATTCCAGACCAAAGATGTAATCCATACCTTTGTGATAGTCTGCCCATATGAGCCAGATATGGCGAGCTGTTCGGGGCTGCGAGATCTGAATCGCTGAATGGCTCCTTCATGTGCCACTGGCTTTTAATAAATGACTCCATAATTTGATTTCTTGAGGAGTCCTTTGTAAGATGGAGGTACACTTCAATAGCATAAAATCTGCAGACTCAGTAATTACAGCCCTCGTAGCTAAGTGGGATCAAGACAACCCTGAGCTAGTGTGACGACAAGAACCAAAGTCAATCACACTCCCCTCCCCCTTACCAGTAGCCCAGTATGTATGGAGTCACAACTCCGAGAATCAAATCTGGGCCCAGGGGCTAGTGGTTTCCAATCACAGTGCCATGATTGCATGTTGTATTCCAAGCCACTCTAAACAAGACAAGCATTAAATCTTGGGCTTTGGGCAAAGAGGACAGACACAAAGATTACTAAGACATTTCCTTCAGGAAATCTCCAACAGCAGATCATAGTGGAGGGAAGGCCCTCCAAATCTCTACCTGCCCATCACAGGGAAGGCCCTGCCCTCTCACACAGGCAGCCACCAGCTTTACACAGACCACTGCCGTGGGCAGGGCACCCCACCAGGCACTGTGCTTGGTGCTTCCTACACTACAGCTCTCCTGAGCCAGCCCCAAATCTCCATTACTCTTCCTACAGTCGAATCGATTTCTTGTTCCAGAAAAGAGCCGAGTCTGAACAGTTCCCAAACTGAATGCAAAGACAAACTTCTGAAATAGAACCAAAATTTCCAGAAAGAAAAAAAACAAAAACAAAGTGAAGGGCAAAAAAACATAGCTGCTGTAGTGTACCCCGGTCTTACAAAGGACGCCTCAAGAAGTTGAATTATGGAGTCATTTATTAAAAGCCAGCGGCATACGAGGGAGCCATTCAGCGCTTCGAATCGCACAGCCCCGAAGAGCTCGCCACATCTGGCTTATATGGGCAGACTATCACAAAGGTATGGAATAGGAATTATTTTAATACTCTCTTAAGTATTAAAGAGAAATATATTGAAAAAGGAAGCTCAGATTTTTCTAAGATCAGACTATTTTCTCTCCAGGAAAATGTGGTAAATCCACATTTACCATTTTTACAATTTAAATTGTTTCTTCGGTTTTTACTTGCTCACACATCAGCTGCTTAAGTAACTAACAGACACTGGAGTTCCTGCTCCCAGAGTTCAGGAACATCATGTGACTAGACGCAAATGTCTGTGGTGTCTAATAAGAGAAAGTACATATTTAAATAACATGCTCTCTAATTTCTCCCGTCCAATTCCCTAATTTAAAGTCTAATTCTGTAAAATCAAATAATTTGTAAATCATCTGAAACTAATTACATTTTTCCAAATGCCACCAAAAATAGAAAAGGCAAGGTATGCACCATTGTAATGAAAATGAGAACATTTAATCTCCAGAAGGAAATGTGTCTGAATTTCCACTTTATCTACATAATCAACAATTTTTAACAAATTCAAGCATTCTCAACATTATCGAACTCTGCTAAAATACTGAGAGCAGATAACACGACAGGCCTGTGTTTACCAAGGTGCGGCCTGACCTTGAGCGAGAGATGGCATTGGTTTCTCGTGTCGAATAGTTTCGGAAGCTCAGCTTCCCCAAACTCAGACAAGTCCTGCTACTCGGGCCTCCAGGAGGCCGGGAGCCTCTAGTTTTCACACACACCGAGGTGACGTTCATGAGCACTAAATTTTGACAAACACTACTCTGTGGTTTCAGGCCTGGATAATTAGGGTCTGTGGAGCCCCGAGCTCTAGCCCATCTTTTTTTCTATCTTCCTGTATTTACCCCAGATCTCGGGTCACCATGTACTAAATTGGACTTTGCCTTCTTAACTTCCCAGTGATATGAGGATATAATATCTTAAATATTTTTTTGTTGTTGATTTCAGAGAGGAAGGGAGAGGGAGAGAGAGAGAAACATCAATGATGAGAGAGAATGATTGATCAGCTGCCTCCTGTACACCCCCTACTGGGGATGGAGCCTGCAACCTGAGCATGTGCGCTGACTAAGAATCAAACTCTCACCTCTTGGTTCAGAGGCTGACACTCAACCCCTGAGGCACACAGGCTGGGCCCCAGTGATATCTTGACAGCATCAATATCTTATAGTTCTGTCACTAGCTGTATAGATAAAGAAGGTTGTTTTTGGTGTACCCCCAAATCTCTACCTGCCCATTTCTGCTCTGCCCTCCTTTTGGGTTTCAGCCAGCCTGGTGCACTGACCTATTACACAAGTTTTCTTCTTTGCCTGAAAGACACCCTTTCCTTAGCTTTCCTCCTTGTCCCCTCTGCTTTGATTGGATCGTCATCGGTTTCTGTCTTTGATTAGCTTCTATTGTTAGTTTAGAGCATGAATTATTTTAGAGCAGAGACCTAATTAGTTGAGCTTTATTTTTCCCAATTATCTTTTCTATTTAAAAAAAAAAAAAAAGTTCAGCTTTATTGAGATAAACCGGACAAGTAAAATCGTAAGAGGTGCATCCATGTGGACATAAATGGCAGGATTACCACCCTCCTCGCAGATGAGTGATCATCCTTGGTACAGAAGTCCCACATCTGTGTCACCCACTGTTGGTCACTTAGGCTGCTTGTCTGTCTCAGCTGCTGTCAATAAAACTGAATGGATTCGCCGTGCAGACACCTCCTTGCTGTCCTGTCTTCATGTCCTTTGGGTGCAGACCCAGGAGTGGGATGGCCAGTTGATCTCCTTGTGTTCTTAAGGAGGAGAACATCTCACTCTCTAGTCTCATCCGGGAAAGCGTGCCATGCTGGATCTGCCTTCCCATTTCCACCGGCCACTAGAAGCAGGCCTTGGTCCCTTCTCACCAAAGATGCCCTTTTTGGACTTTCACTAACTTCTCCCTTCTGAACCACAGCTTGTTCACTCGCTCACAGGACAGAAACACGCTCATCCATTTAACTAAGGTTCGCGAGGTGCCCGGCAGGAGTAGGCCCTGCTCCACCTTGAGTGGGGAGGATGAGGTCTCTGATCTCACGAAACAGAATCTCTACTGGAGGAGCTAAAACCAAGAAGAAAGTAAATAAGTACATGAAATATCATGAGGAAGTGATAAGAGTTATGAAGACACTAACATGGTAATGACAGTGATGACAGAGGTGTGTGGGTGGGTGTTTGTGTGTGTGTGTGTATGTGTGTGTGTTCACTCCATTTTAGACCAGATGCACTGAAATAGGGAAAAGTAAGGAGCCATAGACACAACAACCCAAGAGAAGAGAGTCCCAGGAATGGGAACCAGCTTGTACGAAAGACCTTTGCCTGCTCAGGAACTGAAGGAGCCCAGACCGGGGCAAGCTCAGAGAAGAGAAACATGCAGGGGACACGCGGTGGGAGGTCCCTAAAGGCCCTGGTAAGTCAGAGAAGACTCTTTACAGCAGGTTTTACATTCTAATAGCAACAGAAAGCCCCTCAGGGGTTGCATGCAGGAAGGGGAACTGGTTTGAGGGTGGGAGGTCCCTGGCTGCTATCTAAGTCTTGGAATTAAGAAGATTAGGAAGGGAGGCCTGCAGGCCAGTTTGGGCAGCTATGGCAGAGCCATCTGAGGAGGACTTGAACTAGGGCGGCAGCCGTGGGCTGGAAGGCGGTGATAAGCTCAGGACATATGACTGCGGCACAGCTTACAGGCTTTGATGTTGCGCCAAAGAGATGGGGGTGATGAAGGGTGAGACACCAAGGTGCCTCCTAAATTTTTGGCTTGTGGAGCTAGATAGACGGCCACGCCATCTAGTAAAATGGGGGGAATCTGAGGAAATGAAATGGGGGTGGAGGAAGGGAACAGAGAGTGTCATCTCAGATTTGCTGTTGGACATCGGGCGTGATGGGACCTGGAGAAAGACCTGAGCACCAAGGTGTAGAAACACCAGGTGAAGACGGGGCCAGTTTTCTCAGGGAGAACTTTACAGAGAAAGGAAGGCCCGGATGGAGCTCGGGGTACGCTGACCCAGAGGTCTGACTGGAAAGGGAAAATCCAAATGAGACCCCAGAAGATAGCTTGTGGTGTGTGTGAGCTCAAAGAGGCGAAGGGCAGAGAATTCTACAGGGGTTTCAGAGGGGCAGCGGTCCAGCACATGGGGTACTGCTGGGAGGCGGACTCAGGTGGGTCCCCGGAAGAGCACAGGGGTGTTGGCAGCACAAACGTCACCCCGACAAACCCCGAGCCAAGTGAGCAGTGAGCAGTCATGTGTTCAAAGCCCAGGCATCTCGTGAGCTGCAAGAGGAGGCGGAGGAACAAAGACCGATGGGCAAGGAGGAGGAAGAGCAAGCACCTCCTGGGACAGTTTCAGAGCTTGCGTACCTTTCCATCTCGAGAGCGACAGGGAGACAACGCCACATACAGAACGACCAGAGCAGACGTTTTTAAAAACCAAAGCCTACTATCCAGAGCACATTAAATCCATCTAAACTCAGATCTGAGACTTTATCAGCATGGGATAGCCATGGCATTCCTCCTAATTCCAGGGACATCGTGAGATTTAAAAAAAATAACAAAAAACTTATAATTAGTTATTTAACAAGAAGAGCGGAGCAAAGTCTAGGAACATCCAGCTCCAGTGGGAGCTGCTCAGAGGAGCACTCAGCACGCCCTCTCTCCCCAGAGCAAAACTGCCAGAAAGCTGAGGGTGAGCCCCGGCCTCCCAGCAGAGGAGCAGCCAGCCGCCCTTTGTCATTTAAATTGCGCCGCTCTTGGATTTGCATAGGTTGTCAGCACAGAGCAGATCTCCAAGCCCATAAAAGCCTAACGCTTCCTCTGAAAATGGAATACATTAGTCTCTTCCGGCACGGCCTCCCCACGGAAACCACGCAACTCAACGCTATTTTCCGGGTGAATCACCTGTAAAATTTTCAGCTGACTTACCCGCACAGAGATGGCCGCTCATGAAACCGGCCATGCAAGCTATGGTGGGAGTGAGCCTTCCTGCCTCCCACCTTCCCCTTGGCTCTGGCTTCTGCTAAGTTACCCCAAAACCAGAGCTGACTGTGGAGCCCAGGAAGCTATGCCTCCCGCCCCTGGGGCCAATGATGGACAGTGCCAGGATGGGCCTCTGCCATGAGCAGGACCTCACAGTCCTCTCTGGCCTAGGTCTTGGGCAACCTGGTTCAGCGTTGGCCAAACTGACCATCTGCATAGATAGTGGGGGGCCATAGTCCCCTCTCCTCTGGGGGTCACATTCCCTCTCCTCTGGGGGTCACATTCTCTCTCCTCTGGGGGTCACATTCCCCTCTCCTCTGGGGGTCACATTCCCCTCTCCTCTGGGGGTCACATTCCCTCTCCTCTGGGGGTCACATTCCCCTCTCCTCTGGGGGTCACACTCCCCTCTCCTCTGGGGGTTACACTCCCCTCTCCTCTGGGGTCACACTCCCCTCTCCTCTGGGGTCACACTCCCCTCTCCTCTTGGGGTCACATTCCCCTCTCCTCTGGGGGTCACACTCCCCTCTCCTCTGGGGTCACACTCCCCTCTCCTCTTGGGGTCACATTCCCCTCTCCTCTGGGGGTCACACTCCCCTCTCCTCTGGGGTCACACTCCCCTCTCCTCTGGGGGTCACATTCCCCTCTCCTCTGGCTCACACTGTGAAGCCATGGCCTTGGGTGTCCCCTCAGCTCAGAAGGCCTTGGGATGGGGAGAGGGGCACTGGCTCAGGCTGGGGCTGGAAGACACTCCTTTAGCTCTCATGGTTCGATGCACTCTCCAAGCACTGGTCACCTCTGCCTTCAGGGACAAGTGAGGGGACTGTGATACTTCGGGGGAGCCACCACCACACAGACAACTCCTCTGCCTGCCAGCTGATTCTACTGTTCCATTATTATTCCTTCCTGTGGCGATGCTGAGCAGAGGAGAAAGATTCCTGCTACCTTTAGAAGAAGTTGAAAGTAACATTAGCAGAAAATCTCCCCCTTCCCCTCACTCTCATCCTCCCCTTTCCCCTTCCCTCACCCCCCCCCCTCCTGCTGAGCTTGGGAGACACTATAATTGACTCCAGGCCCCGTGTACTCTGAATCCAGCAGGAAGAAAATCTAGAGTATGTTTTGCTTCTGCAGATGAGTCTGCTCGTCATGGTTCATGATGCTCTCGGTTGGTTTGTTTTTAAAGTGGATTGCAGCTATGGGAAGGCCCGTCTGAACAGACAGCCTAATCAAAGAGTGGTGGCCATAGTCCCCGAGGCCTGTCAGGAATTAGAAACAGAGTGTGTGAAAAATAACGTTCTAAAAAGGGCCATCTTCCTGAACATAAGGGACCAGGACGTAAGAATTAGGCTAATGCCTCTATTATACTCAGGCACATCTTATTTAAACCTTTCCCATGAAAGGATATCTTTCATAATATTAAAAAAAATACTGACTTTAGTGAGACAAATAAAAGGTATTGTGGATAATGAACTCCAAAAGAACTAGGAGTGAGACATTGAGAGGGTGGAAAAGCATGTAATATGATTTCACGTTTCATAATTCTTATATGAAACCTCCCACGGCAGCAGAGAGCCTTCCCCACAATCAATTAGTCCTCTTACCTCGAGGGGAAAATCGTTCAGCTAAAGCATGAGAGTTTTATTCCCCCCCAAATTAAAAACAGAGAAGTATTATGTGACTGTCATAAAATCAAATAAGAACTAACACTGGAAAGTTTACTTAAGATCCTATAAAGCACTAGAGGCCCAGTGCACAGATTCGTGCACCAGGAGGGCCCCTTGGCCTGGTCTGCCGAAAACCAGCTCTCCGACATTCCCCAAGGGGTCCTGGATTGCCAGAGGGCACCCCCCTGACTCAGGCCCCCTCCTCTCTGGTTCTGGGTGACTCGCCCGAGAACCACAGCTACCAGGTCACCGCAGCTCAGCCGCTCCTGTGTTGGGCGTCTGCCCCCTGGCGGTCATTGTGTGTCACAGCTACTGGTTGGATGGCCACTTAGGCTTATATATATGGCGGCACTTTCGTGACTCAACAGTAATGTTATTTGAAAAGATGCAGCAATTTAACTAACAATGTCCATCTGGGTGAAAAAGGGAAGCGCCCTTTGCAATGGCCTTGCCCGTTTTCACTCTTAGTTTTCAGACAGTGCAGGGTAAGGCACTAAATCTGGAAATGAACACCCAGGGAAACCCTGCCTTCAGCCTTAAAGAATTCACTCCTTGAATGGCACTGCCATCCCCTATTCAGTATATACATTTTCTTTGCTTAAAGGACCAAGCAAACGCCTATGCTGGGGTGTTCTGTTTTGTTTTGTTTGGGGGAAGTTGCTTTTTGTTTGTTTGTTTTCTTAATGTCAGAAGAAACACCCAATTAAGTTTATTTTAAAAGCCTTTGGACTAAATATTTTAAGATTAGAATTTTCCTTGACTACAGTCAACATAATTCCAGAGTGACTTGACATTTATGATCTTTTTTTTTTTTTTTTTGAAGTGAAACTTAACCCACAAGGACAGCCGGCGTGTGATTATGGCTCATTGGAGAGGACTCTGTCATTGCCTCCTGCTTCCCAGCTAACAGCAGGCAGGTGGAGCGCAAAGCCCTGGCAGGGAACAGGCAAACGCATCGCAACAAGGGAGGGGGCAGTAGCGTCCCCACGGTCTGGTTGAAAGTCTTCAACTCGCAATGAAACCAGTGGAGGTCTCCGTAAAACTTCAGCCTCCTGTGCTTTTTGGTATAAAGTAGATTCTAGTTTATAATTGGTATCTTTATTAAAATTGGGTTGCTTGATCAAAAAACTCCAACCAATGTTCCACAACTTGACTAAGCTTTATAATTTCCCCTTTCCTTCTGCTGATCTGATCCTAATTTCAGTGCACCATGCCAGATACTTATTTGAATACCGTAATTGTATGGAGAGGGGCCATTTGTCATATAAGGCGAAATTAGTGTGCACATTCTACCTCACTCCACCAGGATAACTTATCATTTCTTTTCTCTTTAAACAAATATTTTCTTCTTTAAAATATATTTTATTCATTTTTTTACAGAGAGGAAGGAAGGGAGAGGAATAGAAAGCTAAAAACATTGATGAGAGAGAAACATTGATCAGCTGCCTCTTGCACACCCCCTACTGGGGATGTGCCCTCAGCCAAGGTACATGCCCTTGACCGGAATGGAACTTCGGATCCTTCAGTCCGCAGGCCGATGCTCTATTCATTGAGCCAAACCGGTTTCGGCACAAATATTTGCATTCAAAATATATCACATGGACTTCCATACTAAATAACAATTTTAAATAACAACAATAATGAAAAAGACAAATGTTAAGCCTGCTCTTCTATCAGCCAGTTTAATCATGGGCAGACTGACTTCCCCATCGCACGCTTCCCTTTCACTGGCCTCTACATTCTAGGGATCACCTTTATTCTGAGTCAGGTGTGAACTTCGGACAAGGAGCAGAGGGGCCTGTGATTGGCTGGGGAGCACCTCCACTGTCAGGGATGCTAAGTGTGAGGCAACCGAAATCCGATGGACTCATTCCAGCCAGAGGTTCTAATGAGTCATGAGCAAGGCGGTCCCCCTGTCCCCCCTCTACCGGGGTCAGCACAGCAGGCGACAGCAGGCGACAGCACCCTTCCAACCAGGAGCCAAGGGTGCCAGCTCAGGATCCACAAGCACTCTGCTAACTCCAGAAGCTCAGAGCATCCCTGAGTCACCTCCACCTTTCCGCCTTTCACACCAAAATGACCACCAGAATGCCATTACTATAGCATGGTCTCCGTCAATGCCATCATGCTTCCTTAAAGGTTGGTCACTGAGTGGGGGGAGCATGTAGGCAGGGCAGGATTTCGGCTGGGGACCCTCTCTGACAGGTGCGGCGAGTTAGTGCCGGGCAGCCGGACCTAACACACATCCAGTCGATGGCTGGCTCCGAAGGGCCTTCCCATCAACCCACTTCTTCATGTCCTCCCTGTCCTCTCAGCCCAGGGACTAATCATCTCCCACTTACCAGCGCCATCACCCGGTAATTGCATTATCCCCGGTAGCCTATTGGCAATCTCATCTTTCGGTCATCATTTCCCGGATCGGTCCGGCTGCCAGGCCTCTGCTTATCGCCCTCCTGCCCAGACATGTGCGTGGCTTTCCGGTGCCTCTAAGCTCGCATGTTCTCAGGTCAGGAGGCAAAAGGAATGAGGCGCGATACTGACTCCTACACGAAATACCACATGGAAACTTATTTTTATAAAATGTGGAACAAGATGTAACTCTTAAAAAACTTCATTGTTTTATTTAAATGACGTTGCTGAGACTGGTTTGGGTCAGTGGATAGAGTGTTGGCCTGCGGACTGAAGGGTCCCGGGTTCGATTCTGGTCAGGGGCATGTACCTTGGCTGCGGGCACATCCCAAGTAGGGGGTGTGCAGGAGGCAGCTGATCGATGTTTCTCTCTCATCGATGTTCCTAACTCTCTCCCTCTCCCTCCTTTCTGTAAAAAAAATCAATAAAATATATTTAAATAATAATAATAATAATAATAATAATAAATAATGTTGATAGCACTTTTGTGTTCATTCGTAGTCATTTCATTTTGCCTTTAGATTTTAAAAGGTATTTTTGATATTTTACAAAAAACGTTAGAAAATTTTGAAAAAAATTTACTTTGTAATTTTTCACATTCGTTTTCATTCCCATTTCCTTTTTTTAATGGAGGATATTTTTATTGTTGACATTACTACAGATGTCCCTCATTTACTGCTCTGGCCATAACCACATTGTTGTCTGTGTCCGTGGGTCACGCATGTACGTCCTGTGACTATCCTTATTTATATTTTGATAAACATATATTCTGATTTTTTTCTACGCTCCAAATGCAATTAAGTGTTATTTTAATCCTTTATATAATTATTGTAAGTTGAATGCAAATTATATGGAAATATAATAACAGCATAGTGGTTTTGCAGAAATGGAGGCCAGAAAATGTTTACGAATAAGCATATAATAATTCGTGAGTTATATCTGCTTTTATTAGATTACTCTCATACACATCACAGGCCCCCCAGGAGAATATCTGGACTTGGTGATGGTAATTAAATTCAGTCATGTGATGTATTTGCTGGTTTTAGCGTATAAATGTATGTTCTCCCATTAAGGGAAAGGAACATACTTCTGGGAGTCTGTTAACCTGATATAGCTATGAAATATTTAGACGTGTTATGTTGACCCTGTGCCCAGGCCCCACAAACACTAGAAGTAGACCTGCTGTGAGTAATGGGTAGCTGCGGATGCCAACTTTTAATACTTTTGCTTATGTAGTTATTTAAAATAGTCTACTATATTCCAGGCATGAAAGGCATAAAGCATAATATAATGAGTGCCTGTACACTCACGCTGCTTAATATACAAGAGAGTATCAGGACGCTGGTGGCCTGCTCAGCCCTCCCCAATCACACTTGTCCCCCTCACTTCCAGAAGCAATCACTATCTGGAATTTTCTTAGTGCTATTTTGAAAGGCAAATTCTGTAAAAGTGTATTTTCTAGCGTTGGTGATGTCTAGACATGCTTGATTATTGCATACGACAGTCCTATGCTACTAGTACACTCAAAGAGCTGCTTTAATATCTCTGCAGAGTCTTCTTGGGTTTTCTAAGTAGAAATAACAAACTTATTTCTAAGAAAACCAGTCTGGAGTCTCTCTCTTTTCAATCTCTCCATCTTTTCTTGCCCTTTCGTGCCTTAACCTGTCCTGGAAATGCCTTTTCAGCACAGCTTGAACGGAAGTGGTAGAAGAATGGCCCTCTTGTCTTGGGTCTGATTTTTTTTAAAATATATATTCTTTAACGTATTTTTATTGTTGATAGCATTACAGATATCTCTGTATATCTTTATGTTTTTACTGATTTCAGAGAGAGGGTGAGGAAGAGAGAGATAGAGGTGTCAATGATAAGAGAGAATCATTGATTGGCTGCCTCCTGCATGCTCCCTACTGGGGATCAAACCAGAAACCCGGGCATGTGCCCCAACTGGGAATGGAACCGTGACCTCCTGGTTCATAGGTCAATGCTCAACCCCTGAGCAATGCTGGTGGGGCTGGTGCCGGATACGGAAGGGAAGGCTCCTAACATGATCGGTGCTGCAGGCCGAGGAAGTGGCCTGAGGAAATCGGAGTTGTTTCCAGAAAAATTCTTAGTGACAGGAGGAGGGTTTGGGGCGTATTATCCACGACAGGAATCCCCGTGATCTAGCTGATGCTGTGTGAGGTCAGTGATGCCATGCACAGAGCGCCCCCTGGACGTGACTCCCGCCCTGGGATGAAGAACCGGATCCCCACTTGCTCGAATCACCGAGTTAGACAAGTCTCAATAGACCACAAACCCACGAGGGTCTGACTTGTAAGCAATATCTACAACTGGGGTCAGTCCGATCCATTACGGCCCCCTCGGATGACTCCATTACATGAGAAACAATCGCCTAAGTCACTAACAATCAAACTGACTTTCAATTCTCCTTAAGTCATTTCGGCAAATACAATAAGATGCGGAGGCAAAAGCAAAGCCATTGTTAAGATTACTTGATAAGCTTGAGGAAAATTAAACATTTCCAAAGACAGTTATCTCCTCCAAGCTTAGTCAAAAGCCAAAGTCACTTACAAGGTTTGGTGTCTGCATATTAAGAAAAGTGAGGAGCAACTACCCAGCAAATATTTTATGAGTAGACGTCCATTTAAATGAGGCGATTTGATCTTGAACCTCGAATCCCAGTAAATTCAGGGGCAGACTCTCCTGCTGGTATTGTCTAGGCCTATGGTCGGCAAACTGCGGCTCGGGAGCCACATGCGGCTCTTTGGCCTCTTGAGTGTGGCTCTTCCACAAAATACCACGGCCTGGGCCAGTCTGTTTTGAAGACGTGGCGTTAGAAGAAGTTTAAGTTTAGAAAAATTTGGCTCTCCAAAGAAACTTCAATCGTTGTCCTGTTGGTATTTGGTCCTGTTGAATAATGAGTTTGCCGACCATTGGCCTAGGCAAAGCAATAGCCAATCTCCTTCCTCTTTCCAACCCTTCATATGGTCCATTTCACTGTTCTATGTAGTCACCAATTATGTCTTGCAAATAATAAGGCTTTTTAGATCTCACTCTTAAAATAATTCTAAGATCTTATCAATTATAAGTTAATAACACTGCATATATTGGGCTCTCGGCCCCTGGCGCGCGGTCGGTAAATACACATTTCTGAGGAATGAACATGCCCACTTCTGTCATTAAACAGCCCGAAGGAACGGCGGCTGCCATCCCAGTGAAGCGCAACGTCAGCGCTGTGACATGCCTCCTCCCGGGGCAGGAAGCCATGTGGAAAATGACTTCCACACGAGCAGAATGATGAAGACACAGATGAGCTCTGATGTGGCGAAGACGGAAGCTGAGCCTGTCTCTGATCCGGGGGTGAAGGGGAGGGGGGTCACTGTTTACGTTGCCACTCTTCCCGCACGCTCACCCCCTGCTCTCTTCTGGAGACCACGTGCTCTCAGGTAGTGATGGCTGACGTCCTGGCACAGAGAAGCAAATCCGACTAAAAGCGAGGATGACCCTCGGGGACTCTGTGTTTCCTGTCGCAGTCGGGGCATGTCTTCGTTTGGAATATTGCTCCGGAGACTGGCTTTTTCTGAGAAGGACCTGTGTGTGTTGGCAGATGTTTTCCTTAAGGTGGCTTTCCTTGCATTGGCATTGGCCTCTGTAGGAAGTGCATACCTTTGTCTCTATGAGCCACGTGAGAACTACACCTACATCAAATACGTGAGGTTGTCCTGACCGGTGTGGCTCAGTGCATAGAGCGTCGGCCTGTGGACTGAAGGGTCCCAGGTTCCGTTCCGGTTAAGGGCATGTACCTTGGTTGTGGGCACATCCCCAGTGGGGGGGTGTGCAGGAGGCAGCTGACTGATGTTTCTCTCTCTTTGATATTTCTAACTCTATCCCTCTCCCTTCCTCTCTGTAAAAAATAAATAAAATATATTTTAAAAAGAAGAAAATAAATATGTGAGGTTTCCAACACTGTTTAAGGGAACCGTGAGAAACGCCCAGAAAGCACCACGGTGAGGTTGTATGACTTCAAGACCCATAGGACTATTGTTAGCATCCATGGTATATGAAATACAGGTTATTTTAGTTCCTAACAAAAATGTTTGAATGAACACAAGCAGGTTGTGCAGAAAATCTGACCAATTCAAGAAAATACGACCAATTTAAGTCTAGGCAGCATTTTCCAAAGGAAGTGTGACTAGCACACTTTATTCGGATCCTGTCAACATAGTCTAATGACCTTTCTCTTTATTTGAAAAGGGCTGATTTTAAATAAAAGTTACTCTAGCTGCTCAAGAGGATTTACACAAGGAAAATGCTACACTTCAAAGATAAATAGGAGGAAATGTCAATTCATTCTCCGCGCCCACAGGACCCCCCTGTGCTGCACCAGCAAAGCGTTGCCAAGGCAGCTGGCGCCCATTGACCAGCCCAGGCACAAGCCTCTCCACTCAACACCGGCGGCCCCAGCGGGTTGTACACAACAGGAGCTTTTACCGGACAGGTGTTGTCCTCACCCATTTAAGAGACGCTGCCTCCCCAAGCCCTGCTGAGGGTCTTCAGGGTTCCTTCGTGTGTTTTCAGTCCCAGATGCCTGCTCCTCTGAGAGTCCTGTGGTCCCCCACATGGAGAAGGCACACTGGGTTGTAGCTGGCCGGGTGAGGACCTGTCCTCCTCGCAGGTAGGGGTCATACTTCAGTCTCGGGCCTACTGACCCTCTTACTTGCTCTGCCCGGGCACCAGGGCGTCTCTGGATAGTGACGAGAGGATGGGGACCAGCAGGGGTTCAGGGCACTGCTTATTGTCCATGACTTGAACCTCTGAATCTTTGCAGCATCTTCCAAAACTCCAGCCCAGCCCCTCCCTCTGTCATACGGCCTCAAACTTAGTTCTGAAAAACATCAGAACCTCCCTTTCCTTTCTCTTGCTTTGAACTCCTTGCATCTCCAAGAACACTGTTTCATTAACCATATACTGAATTTCTTTTTTTTTTTTTTACCCAAAATGTATAAAGTTGGGGGAAAGTTAAAACAGGCATGATGAGATAGCAAAGCTCCTGAAATGTTCATTCCCCACGTGTCTGACCTAACCCAGCAATCTCTCTCTAGTTAGTGCCGTCCTTGTCTCTCCTATCCCTGCCAACCATCTGAATCCAGGCCAAAATCAATGTGGAAAAACAATAAATAAATAAAAAAGTCTTGAAGACATAAATGAAAGGCTTGTGTTGTATTCAAATAAAAAAAAAATCAAACTTTCCTCTCCACGTTTTCATCAGTCACTTTAAGAAGGAAAAGCTCTCTGGATCTTACTAGGTTCACAGGGAATACTATGGAAATTTAATCTTCACCCCAATGTTTTCTTCTCGATCCTCACTTTCAAACCATCAGCTCATTTCATCATAAATAATCTTTCTGAGACCCATGTAGCCTAAAACTACCATCTCTTGGGCATATTTGCTTCAGGGGGGGGGGGGGGGGCGGGGCTGCTATTTTAATAATTAGGTGTCCATAAAGTAAGTGATCAGACCTTTTCCACGGGACCCCGAACTCAGAAGAGTTCCTGTTTCGTGTGCCCTGCAGCTGCCATGCGCAGAGGGAGGCAGTACATCAGCCACGGCTTCTGCACGCAAACTGTTCAGCTCTGCTTCGTGCTTCCGGAACACAAATCGTGCACAAGGGGACACTGCGATCACAAGCCTAAGAATCAAATACTTTCCCACGTCTGGAAAGATTATCTTTGCCTTGAAATGTTTAAGGCAAATTAGTTTCTTTGTGTTGTGACTTTTTCCTAATGTCCTTTGGTCAGTGAAGGTTAAAATATTTATTTTAGATACTAAATAACTAGAATTTCTGTAAAAACATATATTCCTTACAACAAATCAGTAGACCCCAAATGATGAGACTATCTTTAGTGGCTTGTGACTTAAATCTAGATAAAAAACGACAGGAAAACATCTAAGACAGAAAATGCACCAGCTAAATGGCTATGGAGAGTCCCATTTGTGTTTTTAACCAAAAGGAATGAATACCTATGGAAACATTTCAAATGTTAAGTAATGAATGGGTATTTATAACAAATGGAAGGAAGATGTATGGTATGCCTTTTTAACTTAAGGAGAGTTAGCTCACTGGAAATAATTAAAAGTAACTATTTGAAAACCCACAGCTTTGCATGTACACATGCAAACAAAATAGGCGTTTTATGTGCTTTCAATTGAAAGCGAGCAGAAGATGCGTGCGTATTTATTATAAGCCATTGATCTGGATGCTGGCAAAGAGCAACGGCACAGCTACAGTGGGAAACGTCTCTGCGTCCTCTGCAGGAAGCAGCGATGGGGAAGGGAAAAAAGGCCTAATTTGCTTCACAGAGCAAAGGAATTCCCAAAAGAAGTGCTTATCCGACATTCCAAGCAACCATCACCCTCCATATCAGAATCATCAGGCATCTTTCATACATAATCCAGTAAATGCAAGTGGCTCTGGGAAACACTTCCAGACAATTATAATTTTAAAGAAGACTTACAAAAGCTATTTTTTCACTCTAAGAATCTAAGCTCAAGCCATTATGATAGTAAGTTTCTATTATAAGAAGGATGATAGGGAGTTAGAATCTATCACCATGTAATATATATATTCAAGAGGCTTACAACCATGATATTCCATAAAGATATACTCATAATGGAAACATTTCCCATCCAGTCACACACACACACACACACACTTGAACAATATTCTATGTAAGATGGATTTAGCGAGGAGAAAACTTTTCCTTTCTGACATGAGCACATGTAAATCCATGCTATTTGAGTAACTGGTAAGGTCCATAACCAGAAAGGCATGACTTTCTGTTTTATTGTAACACTAGAGGCCTGGTGCACAAAAATTGTGCATGGGGGGTTGTCCCTCAGCCCAGCCTGCACCCTTTCCAATCTGGGACTCCTCAGGGATGTCTGACTGCCCTTTAGGTCCAGTCCTGCCCCAGGTTTGCCAAGGCCGGGCCTGGGGGCAACGGCACAGGTCGGGACTCCCTGCTGGGTCTGGATCAGCCATTGGATCCCCGCTGCTGCCCCAGCTTTGCCGAGGCTGGTCCTGGGAGCGGCAGCGTGGGTCTGAACCCCCTGCTGGGTCTGGGGCGGCCATCGGGACTCCCACCGCCATTGCAGGTTTGCCGAGGCCAGGCCTGGGGGTGGTGGCACGGGTCCAAACCTCCTGCTGGGACCAGCCCACCGGCTGCCTTGGCCTGCTGGTGCCACAGCAGCCCCGCCCCTCATGCTGCCCCTCGACTCATCCTTTTTGGCCCCGCCCCCCACTCCTGATTGGCTGGTAGCATAATGAAGGTACAGTCAAATTTGCATATTACTCTTTTATTAGATAGGATATCATCTGTGATCCTAAGCGTGCCTACCAGCTCCCCTCCATAATGGCATCCCAACAAGTTAGAAGTAGAGGAGTTGGGACTTACTTTGTGGCAGTGTTGTCTATTCCTATAAATCCATATTACTATTTTAAATTCACATCCCACTGTTCATCTTTTACTTGTAAAATTGTTAAATACCATTGAGGGCTAACACATCATGACAATAAGCCAATCAGAAATGCAAATTCAAATCAGGAAAAAAACATACAGAATGAGACATTATTTTTCTTCTTCTTCTCCTCCTTTTCCTCCTCCTCTTCCTCCTCCTCATCCTCCTCCTCCTCCTCCTTCTTCTTTTGGTATAGCAAAGGTAGGGATTTATTGAATAACAAGTACAGACCCCCATGTGGGGAGAAGGAAAGAGTTCCACAGAATGTATTCCCATCTGGGGAAGGGGAAAGGGTCTCCTCTTATTCTTCTTTAGACAAGAGCTAAGTCTACTTCCATGCGGAGAAAGTCAGCCCCACTGTGAAGAGGGCAATGGTGTCAAATGCACTGGGTAGATCCGGTGATAAAGGACATGAATTACTCAAAGCGTCAAAGCATGCCATTGTATGTGGATGCTCTGCTGAAGTTTACTCCGGAGGAAAATGAGGGGTGAAGGTTTCGATCAATCTCCACAAAGTCAAGATCAGCATCCCGAAGGCCACTTACACCCGGGAAAAGGGCATTCCCAGGGCAGGAAAGGATGGGCCACTAGAAGAGTTACTGACCTTCCACCTACAATCTCCATAAGCCAGAAAACATAAACCGAAAGCTACTGGGGAAACAGAGTAACTCTCAAGTCTATATGCACTTTAAAATTCAGGGTTATTTTAGATTTTTAGAATTAGAAAACTTTAGTTTTTATGTTTTAGAATTATAAGAACTTTAAAATAATTAACAAATTATTCAGATAAGCATTGGTTTCATCAAAAATGCAATAAGAATTCTCTGTACGCAAACATCACTGATTAGCTTTAAATTAGGATTGTAGGGCTTTACTTCACTCCCCCCACCCCCCACACACACACACTATGTCCTCTTAAAACTTGTTGGGGAGCATCAATATTAATATTGTTAATTATTTTTTCCTAGGCATAAATGCTGTTGAAACATAGAACATGAGAGCTCATGATTAAAGTAAAATTATGTACTTACAAATCATCAAACGCAAATAGGTTAATACATATGTAACAAATGTTTTCTTTAATCCTGGAAAACTTTCTTCATCTAATTTTGACGAAGAAAAATTTAGAAAAAGCAAGTTAAGTGAATGAAAACTGATAGCTTATCCAACCCATAAACCAAAAGACACTTTGTAAATACATATCCATTAAAAATGCAAGAAAAGAATCACTCAATTTCAAAGTCATTTTGTGACTCAGCCTCATATTGCTGACGCAAGTTGTAATTAACAAGTAGATTTCCTTTAAAAGTGTGACATAAGCCAAAAGGAAGTGGAGTGCTACAAGCAATGTGATTGTCAATGGTGAGCATACGGTAGCTTTTACTGTGGTAAACAATGAGATTGTCTTTCACACATGGTTCTCGCCTTCTTTTTTTTTTTTTCTAAGATAGGAGGGATAGGAAATTTCCACGCCTGAGGGACAGGAAATTTCCACGCCTGGTACACGCCCCTGGGTAAACTCAGAGTTCAACGGCTCAAAGCAACACCCAGGAAGAGCACCATGGACAGAATCTCTGAGGGTTACCTGCAACTGAGCTCAGTGCTCTTCTCTCCCAGCAAGAAGGCACGTGGAATACAACTCACTACGAGTAATGTTGTCTAAACAATATTGCACAGACTAACTTATTCACACAAAAACAAAACCATCTCTAACTCTTGTCCGCACCCACAACCCACAGCAAAACAATGGTTCTTAACACTCCATTGCAGAGTCGCTGAAAATGAAAACCAATTAAAACCTGAACTGAACTTGACTAACATTTTAGCGTAGACGTGGTCCAAACCTGACACGTGAAATTGGATTTAATCTTGTGGAGGGAAGAGAAGTAATTTTTAGGTGATTGATTTTCACTTCCAAGTTGTTACTGGATTTGTTCACAGCAATCACTTCTATACCACAGGTGGCCTACGACACTTCCAATCTGCCTGTCCCATCTTTGGTACAAGATACAAAGAGCCAATTATATTTGTGAAGTAACAACTATCTCAGAAGTTTGTATTGTCTGTGTAACTAGGAGAAGGACGTAGCAGTCATCTCCTGGAGATACTCCATTCACCTGTCGCCCTGATCCAAGTGCATCCAGGTGATTGTACTTACAGCCAAAAGTGAGTCAAGGTGACCAAGATGTGATCCCTCACAATATGCAAATAGATTGTCACAATTACACCACCAACAGTCAGTTTAGACAGCATTCTGGGGACACACTCTTGCAAACCTATCTGAAGGTGTTCAATTCCACCTTACACATAAATATTAAGTATAGATACTACTCACGTTAGGAAAACCTACTGAGTGAAAATCCAAGCTTTTAAGCAGACATAAGAACCAGAAATCAGGTGCAATTCCTAGTAACTAACAGGTTCTTTGCCTTACATAATGCTTTATGGTAGTGGTTCATAAGTCGAGAATCTCTGTACATGTTCAAATTGAAAACATATACATATAGTTTGATTAAATATACAGTTTATACAGTATATACACTGAGTGGCTAGATTATTATTATCTCTGAATACAAAATAATCTGGCCACTCAGTATCTGTATCTCAAATGCATACCAAAAGTATCCTAGACTTTTGCTGGAGATCAACCACCCATTTGCCCTGAGCTTTCTATCAGCCAGTGCAAAGGGGAAAACCGACCAGGACTATTTATAGTATCTTTGATATCAAATCAATGAGGTACTCAAGAGACGTATACTAAGTGGCCAGGTTATTATGCATTCAGAGATCATAATAATTTGGCCACTCAGTGTATAATATCCGTTTGGTCACATATTTTATGTACTATAAGCATGGCATAAGGGACATCTGCATTTCTGCAATTTTTTTAACATGCATTTCTGCTATAATTTGATGCTGACAGCATGTTACTTACCAATATGACTTGCATGATGCCTGTATTTCTAAGGAATGGTGTAGAAAACGGGTGCTTACGGGTCTTTTACACATTCTATCAAGTGAAGAAACACTAACTGAAAAAGCTACAAAGCATTTCTGGGAAGAAATAAAGACCCTCCCCACTGGGATCAGCCAATCAGCTAGAAGCATCTTTTCATGCTTCATGGAAGCATGAGCATTCTCCTTAATGCAATACACACACACACACACACACACACACACACACACACCATGGCTTCAATGACCCATCTCAGCTACTCAGAAGGAAATGGTCGAACACCAACGGCTCCCCTGGGAGGTTCATGACCGGTCTTGGCTGGATCCCTTGAGTGAACAGTCTGACACACCTTTGCTCCGGCCTTTGACATCCAATGACGACAGCGACAAGGTGACTTACCGGCCCGAAAGAGTTGCTGTCGAAGCTGTGTCCGTGGTGATCACCTTCCACCCAGATGTGACCACGAGGCACCTTGACGTAGCGGTTTTTGTGTCCCATGGTTCTGCGAAGAAAGAGCACAGCCAGTGAGGTGAGCGCGGAGAAGAAAGCAAACAGCTGGCAAACCCAATTAGGAAGGCAAAATGCTGTTACAAAGATACAGCAGATTGTTATGGGCTAGCCTCGATGCTACGCCAAATTTCCACGTTGAGTAACATGTGGTTAGAATTCTGAACTCAGTCCACACCGTTTCCTCCTACACTTCGCAGGTGGGGACTCGGTGCTTAAGTGAAATGCACTGTCCTGCCCCGGGCCACTCAGCTGGTGGAGGGTCAGCCCAGGCACCAAGGGGTCACTGGCTCGTTTCCAGGTCAAAGCACATGCCCTGGTAGTGGGTTCAGTCCCCCCATTGGGGTGCGTGAAGAGGTAGCCAATTGATGTTCTTCTCTCGCATCAATGTTTCTCTCTCTCCCTCTTCCTTTGTCTAAAAAAAAAAATCAATAAACATATATTTTTTAAAATACACTAGCACTAAATGTGTTGCTATTTATTTACCCTACATATGAATACCCTAAATGTGTTTTCATGAAATTCAATAAGCCCTTACAAAATACTAATCTATTTTTCCCTAAGTTTTGCTTTTATGTCAATATTCAACTATTGATCATGGTAATCACTCTTTTTTTTTTTTTTTTTTTTTGGCAAAGAAAATTCCTAAGCCACCTAACAGCACTTTTCATGACTTCTTAATTCTCTAAAATTCCAGATATATAAGCAAGAAAAAACCTCAGTGAGCTCGTGTTGGACACAAACTATTGATGTCAGTTGACAACTTCTTGCCAGCACTATTTCAGTTCATACACTACTGTTGAAAATGGGAAGAGGTTTAACCATTTTGAAGACTGTTTACAAATCAGGGGCCAGGGACACACACTTAGGGCTGCAGGCGGTTCCTCACGGTGACCAGGCCATGGAATAAGGACAGGCTCAGGCTCCGTGTCTGTGGCAACAGAGAAGGTGGCAACCATTTATTCTTATGTTGCGTAACTTTTTTCAATTGTATTAATTAGGCTAAAACATCCATGTCCTCTGACCTCATTATTCTCTTGGTAGGGATCCAAACAAAGAATCAGAAATATAAACAAGTATTTATCCTGAGGGTGTATAACACTGGCCTTTGAGAGCAAACATACATCTTTCTAAATACTCAACGGAACAAGATTGGCTAAACCAATTATGATATCAACAGTTCAATTAAAGGGACAGAATTAGAATAGCACATGATCCCAATTAGATGATAAATTTTCTAGGGGGCAGAGACCATCAGCTGTTCTTACTTTTATTCCCCAAAGCCTTTGAGAAATGCTTTGTCTAAAGAAGCTGTTCAATAACTATTGGTCGGGTAACTAAAGGCATGAATGTCACCCCCCAGTCTACAGAGTGAAGCCCAGAAACAGCTTTGCCCACGGTTCTTGGAGGTGGAGTCCCTATCAGACCATCTTCGTCAGCAAGTTGTGTACGTGCAGAAGAATGCATAAAAAAGAGCCCTACCCGATTTGGCTCAGTGGATAGAGCATCACCTGTGGACTCAAGGGTCCAGGTTTGATTCCGGTCAACGGCGTGTACCTTGGTTGCAGGCACATCTCCAGTGGGGGGTGTGCAGGAGGCGGCTGATGGATGTTTCTCTCTCATCAATGTTTCTAACTCTCTATCCCTCTCCCTTCCTCTCTGTAAAAAAAAAAAAAAAAAAAAGATCAATAAAATATATTTTTTAAAAAAAGAATGCAGAAAAACGAAACATCAATTGGTGCTACAGAAATTGAAACTATTCATTACTTAGAATGGTTTTTAATTTTCCAGATAATTTCAATGCTGAATTACTTTGCTTTCGATCAGTAAATTATTCATGCGAGGAAGCCATGTGGTGGCCGTTACAAGCCCACAGTAAGCTGATGCGTGCTTTTTATTTTTAATTACTGCTGGGGAGGAGAGTTTCAGCTTTTAAAGTGAAGCAAAAGCAAGTTGCCCACATCTTAGCATCAGATACTCTGGGATATGAGTGTTCGGCTGCAATCAGCCACTTAGTTCCTGACATCCCCATTGCTTTCCGCACGGGATTGCTCTACGAACTGATACCCCGCATCAAGGACGAACGGCCGTGAAGAGACCCTTCCTTCACTTGATTGTGGGCGAGGCACGCTCTCCCTGAAGTCCCAGCATTTGTTCTTCGCATTAAGACAGCAACACTGGATACACACTCAGAAAGTAAACAATTACCCATCTTGTCTCTTGAAATAATCACGCAAGCAGAATGTGAAATAAAACTGGCATAAAATCATTTCTGCACGGAAATGGGAGGTTTTGAGTCAAACATATACCATAAAAAACAATATAAAACTCAGATTCAGTTTCAAGGTCACAGAGACCAAGACGTGACAGCATCCTAAAACGACCCAGGGCAGTTCCGCATTTCCTGGCACTCACTGCCTCACCTGGAGAGTTTACTTCTCTCTTCCCACCCTTTCCTGGCCGCTGACCAGGCTTCATGTTTCCTCCTTGCCTCTACTAACACTTCACTTACTGGTTTATTTGCTTGTTGCCCATCTCTCCCCACTACAATATAAACCTTGGAGTTTGGGCTCTCTTGTATCCCCTGAGCCCAAAACAAAGCATGGGGTCAAAAGGTGCTCAACAAACACTTCTATACTACTAAAAGGGTAATATGCTAATTAGACCAGACATCTTCCAGACATCCGAGGACTCTGTGTGGGTGTGGGTGTGTGAGTGTGTGTCGCTCAGGTCCATACTCATGCACACACCATGTGGGAAAAGCCACAATGGTGAGGGCCAAAGCAGAGGCAGTTAGGGGCGACCAGGCCAGCTGGGGAGGGCCGTTAGTGGCAACCAGGCTGGTAGGGGAGGGCAGTTAGGGGCAAGCAAGCAGGCAGATAGGTGAGCAGTTAGGAGCCAGTGGTCCCAGATTATGAGAGGGATGTCCCGACTGCCAGTTTAGGGTTGGGGCCATCCCCTGAGGGGTCCCAGAATGAAGAAGGTGAAGGCTGGGCTGAGGGGACCCCTAACCACCGCCCCCCCCCGGCCCCCGCACAAATTTCATGCACCGGGCCTCTAGTGTTAAATAAAAGAACAAATGAATGAATAAATGAAAAATGTGATCACAGAGGCAGAATAATATAGTGGAAATGTCAGGAGTCTAGAAACATTAACCAGCTTTAATGTTGAGGCTGGCACTCACAACTTATCAGGTGCAAGTTGGTTCGTTTTGACTTTAACTTTTCACAACGGGATGGAGAGGACGGATCCCCACTCACGGGGTTGAGTTGAAGGTTAGCAGTTAGTTGAGAATGTAACGCAGAGGTTGCTCTAGAACAGGGGTCAGCAAACTCATTAGTCAATCGAACCAAATGTCAACAGGACAACGACTGACATTTCTTTTGAGAGCCACATTTTTTAAACGTAAACTTCTTCTAACGCCACTTCTTCAAAATAGACCAAGGCCCAGGCCGTGGTGTTTTGTGGAAGAGCCACCTCAAGGGGCCAAAGAGCCGAGTGTGCTCACGAGCCGCAGTTTGCCGACCCCGGCTCTAGAGCACTGTCTCTGCAGTCTGCCGCTGTGGGGCTTTCGCACCTGACTCATCATTTTCCAGTCTGCGTGCCCTCGGGCCAGTCACTGGGAGACTAAGTGTGACTGTCCTCCTCTGCAGGACAGGGCACCTCCCAGCACCGAACTGACAAAGTTGCTTTCCGGACACAGTGGCATGGGGTTAAGCCCTTGATGAATGGATTCTCTTAGCTTCTGAAGCCCTCCACAGCTCTGATGGATGGTGAGAGCCCAATTCCGGGCAGTTACTGTGGCTACTGTCTTCCTTTGTCCACTCCCTTCTCTCGTTTCATAATTCAGACTGTGCCCTGGCCTCCACGTCTACCAGCAGCAGCCTCCGAAGACGAGCTGAGCTCTGCTTCAGTGATTCCTCCCCCACAGATGCGCTGTGACTGTGCCTAGTGACACCATGAATCCTGTTTTCCGTTTATCCGTATGCCCTCCTGGGACCCTCTAGAACTGTCTGCTTGTGCATGCTTACAGCTGCAGAGCAGAGGGTGAACGCACAATCCGACCTGCTTTGGTTTCCACCTGCTAACCATTCCCACAGGTGTGTGCTGCCAAGCTGGTAGACAGAGGTCTACCCGTGAACCAGACAGGTAGGAAAGTATAAGTACTTTCCCCACACCATGTACCCATCCCACACCATGTGAGCCCTGGGACCCAGTGAGATCTGTGCCATATACACCGTGCACAGCCTGTTCCCCAGGCTTCAATGTGACTTTTCAAAAAAGAACCCAAAGTAGCTTTACAAAATCTAATGATAAAATATTGGGCTGGCTCCTTCTAGGACCGCCAAGGAAATGTAACACTCCTAACAGAACTCCTCCAGAGGGAAGGATTTTAAATAGCTGCGGGCTCCCAGATTCACATTAAAGGAAGACAAAATAATCTTTTGGGGTGATTTAACACTTAAGTGAGGCATCAGCTTTCAAGGTGGTGTATATCTACGGCCTGCAAATAATTCTGGTTTTGACAGTCAAAAATGCGTTCCGTATGGCACTCTAACTACCTGTCTACAAAAAGGCATTTTTAGCACCAGCGTCACCAAGACAATTGCCGAGGTCTTACAGAGGGAATGAAGAACGATTGCCCAGATTTGATCTGACCTTGAGAACAATGGTTGTTCTTTAAGCTTTTGACTCCCTCGAGTGTCATCAGTTGAATACAAAATTATCTATGGAATCCTTGATACAACAAAAGGAACAAATTCATACTCAAAGAATTTCCCAAATACATACATATGCAGGTGCGCGCGCAAGCGCGCGCGCACACACACACACACACACACACACACGCTTTTTAAAAATATGTGTTTTTACTTCTACTTTTATAGTTTAAGAATTTTTGTTAATATGGTAAGAAAGTTCGAGTTTCCTTCTTTCTCTCTCTCTTTCTTTTTGCACATGGTTATTCAATTTTCCAGCAAAATTTTTTGTTTTTGAAAAAATGGTACTTGAACTATGACTAAGTTATGTCTCCTGAAAAATGTATGTTGGAGCCTGAACCCCAGTATGATGGTATTTAGAGATGAGGATTTGGGAGATAATGAGGTACAGACGAGGTCCTAAAGGTGAGGCCCTCATGATGAGATTAGTACCCACCCCCACCATGTGAGTACTTACACCAAAAACACATAGGCAGAAAGAAAGTGATCGAAAATATTTTTTCTATGGTTTTCTGAACTTTTCTAGTGAAGAGTGGATATATTTAATATCTTTACTTTGTTTGGTAGGCACTGACACCATTTTAAGAGTAGAAATCCTATCTAATAAAAGAGTAACATGCAAATGTGACTGTACCTTGGCTCCTGATTGGCTATGCTACCAGCCAATCAGGAGCAGGGGGCATGGCCAGCAGGACGGGAGGCGAGGCCTGCGGGGGTGTGGCTGCAGTGCAGCCAGCGCTCCCCGGACTGGGGCTCCGCGGAGGGGCGGGACGAGGTGGGCACCGGGGGCCGGGAGGCAACAGCAGCTGCAGTGGTGCAGTGTGCCTCCCCAGGCGAGGTCCCCATAGATGGGCAGGACTGAGCTGGCACTGCAGGCCAGGGGAGGCGGTTGTGGCAGTGGCGCAGTGTGTGTGCACTCCCCAGGTGGGGGCCCCTCGGAGGGGCGGGACGGCTGCTGCGGGAGGCCCGCCTGGGGCTGTGGGACACTCTGTCTATGAGGTGTGCTGTCAGAGAGGCACCCGCCTGGTGGGTTGGCGCAGGACCCCCCAGTTCTGGATGCATTTCTCTGCTCCTTCAGTCTCCATGATCTCATGCCATTGTCAGTGGCAGTGTGTGCAAGTCCAGTAAGGTCACCCTTTCCCCAAGCACCACGCACGCTCCGCGGCTCCCCGCCTCCTCAGGCCAGGATTGGAGCCGGGAGCCTTCCAACCAGGTGCTCCTGCTTCTGGAGATGCTGAGGAAAGCATGCCCTCAGCAGGGCTGCAGCATCTCCAGTTTCTCAGCTCAAGCCCTCTCCCCAGGAGGCTGTGGAGAACATATATGGCAAAGTTTTTACGCCACGGCAGTCAGAGTAGTGGGACTCCGCCAGGCAGGCACATAGAGGGGCTGGGGCCCTTTCTGGCCCTGGGGTTAGGCAGCATGCCCTGTGGTCCTGGGTGCCTGTGGGTGCCTGTGGCTACAGCTGGCCTGAGTGAAGCTGACCCAGGTCCTGGGTGCCTATAGCTGGCCAGAGGGAGGGAAGCCTGGGTCCCAGGTGTGGGGCAAGGCAGGGGCAGTTAGGAGCAATCAAGCCAGCAGGGGAGCACTTAGGGGTGATCAGGCAGGTAGGCAGAGGTGGTTAGGGGTCACACATCCCTGAAGGGGTCCCTGATTGGAGCGGGTACAGGCTGGGCTGAGGGAACCCCCCCCCCTCTGTGCATGAATTTCGTGCACCAGGCCACTAGTGTAATCTATAACATCCTAGCTAGTAGAAAATTAAAAAATCTCAGTTAACACAAAAGAATTAAAAAAACACACACACATATAAAGGGTAAAGCAGGATCAATAGAAAGTACAAAATAAGATGACATTGAAATATATCAGCAATCATAATAAAAGTAAATGGACTGATCTAGGTAAGAGAAAAAATAATTCTCCAATTGGGGGAAAAGTCTAACTTTATGCTGCATATAAGAAAGATACAGAAACAAAAGGACACAGAGAATTTGATAATAATAATAACACAGTTAAACAGGGAAATAACATTTGTATTAATACCAGACAAAATGAGAGCAGTTCTCTGAAATGAGATCGAAGTTTTACAGGACCTGCTCATGAAACATAATCGATGGATGTTTTATCCTATAGAAGGATTTGAAGCAGAGAAATGACCTAAATTTTGTTTCAGAAAACCCATGGTCAGAGTAGTCAGCATTGTAAAAATGCCAAATGCTCAACATAATCATTCTCTCTCCGAACTCTCAACGCTGCCAACTGTATGTCTGCTTAGTAAGTAAATGCTGAAGTATGGAGACTCAATACTTCTTTCCTTGTAGCTTGTCTTGAGTTAAAAATAAAAATGTATGCAATTAATAGATGGTGAATCCAAACAAATTCAGTAACAATTTCTAGGAGGTTGAGTCACCCATAGATACCTATAAGTAATTGTTTCTCAGGATCACAGTTGAAAAGAATATGATTCCTCTTGGCACAGAACACAGAGGCGAATGCATTTGGGTGAAGCCTCCTAGTGAGCTAGAGGCAGGGCACCCATGATAGAAAGCAGATCCCATAATTCCCTTTCATTGCTCCATAGATCAGTACTACTTGAGTTTCCAAAGAATAGGTCTTAACATCTTTTCACTAGAAAAAAAAAATGAAATGTCATTTTTTAAATAGACTGCAGGCTGTTGCTAGGTGATCAGAGCAAATCTATTTAGCTCATTTAAATTAAATGTTAGATTTATACATATTCACAATAAAGTTCAGAATTAATTTTATAAATTTAATATGAATGCTCTTTGTACAGCTCTGTTTTTTAGTGATGCATATTCCTGATGTATTTCTTTTTCTAAAATACAGTTATACAGTTATAAGCTTAAATATGACAATATTCCTGAACGTATAGAATATTTTATCCTGTTAAACATACATATTAAGAATACCTTTGGCTGCCCAAGAAAATCACTGCACTGATAGCAAGAATTTGAGATAGAGGATATTTAGCAATCATCGGGTTCCACCCATGCGGGAACAGGCGTGTATATAACATGTACTTGGTCTGCTGAGTATCCCAGCAGTGGGTGGCAGTTTATGCTGCCTTATCTTGTGTGTCATGGTTAGTGAATGAGGAGAAGCTGATGAATTCTGTGACAGTAGAAATGCTGGTATTTCTTTCCTGATATAAATACACAACTATTGAATGATGACTCTAGGAAACAGTATAAATGGTGTGGGTGAGAGCACAGGAAAGAGTAAGATGCCATCCTTCCCATGTTTGTACTATGATTATAGTTCATGCCATGATTCAAAACATAAGCAACACAGTGGTCAAGACACTGTATGGGGCAATCTAAACTAGTGTAGACAAAATTTAACAAGCTGGAAGTATCTGCAAGGAAATAACGGGGGAGCGGAGGAATAAATGATGAGTACATGTCACACTTTGCCAACTGCATACGTGTTCTAAGGATGCACTAATCTTGACTGGAAGAGCCAGGAAAGGCATTATAAAGAGTTGAGGCAAGTTATGAAGAACAGCTAACAGGGAAGATGTAAAGAAGGCAGCATGGAATTCAAATCCTATTTCACTTGCAGAAAAAAATACGTCTTTCTCCTTAGTGCATCAGTTCCTTGAGACATGTCATCATAAACTAAGGGACATACTTTATGAGTCACTCTGTAATGAAGCCATCCAGTCATGATAACTGTACAGAAAAATTAAATACATTTATATTATTTCATTCTAAAGACATTATTATTGATTTTTTTCCTCTCGTTATTTTCTTTTGGTCTGTGATATTGCTGAAAAAGACTTTCCTCAATCCCGGCCTATACATGTAGCTCCCAGATTCTTTTGTTATTATTTAAAATACTGCCTTTTTTCAAACGAGTTGCAGAATTATGTACAGCTCTCTTGGTTTACATTTGGTGGTTCAGGGAAAGGTACGGATCAAAGAAGTTGTTAAATGTTGGTCCCAGGAGGATGCCCATTAACGATCATTTCTGTTTAACTGAAATGTCCTCACAGACAGAGCTCTGAAAAAATCCAGTATTCACTCCACAGACCAGGAAGGTGTGGGGAAAGCGAACGTACACTTCTGCCCTCGAAAGGTTTCCATCTGGGCCTGAGAAATGACACAGATCAACCAGAGGAAAAAGTACAGCGGATCCTTAAATAATTTTTAGTTCACACTGTTTTCTTATAAAAATTAATGAGATGCCCTAGAAACTTAACACTGGCTTATATCAATTAGCCCGTGGTAATCCATTAGCTTGCTTTAAGTTTTAGAATCTATCCACAGTGGTCAATGAGGACGTAATGTATATAAATGTATATGTTTTATGTGACACGGGAGCACTCATCAGAAATGAAGGGCCCCTCCCAGAAAAAATAAAGAAAGAAAGACCCAAAGACAAGGCAGAGCCTATACGTTGCACAGTAGGTCGAACAAACAGAAGCAACGATGGAAAAGTACTAATAACTGAATATCATGTGCAGAGGCCAGAGGAAGATAAAAATCACATTAGAAAGACTGCTTGTATAGAATATTATTGGCCTCAACCTCGTGTTCTTGGTGACAAGAATATTACTTTGTTTCTAGAGCAGAGAGGATGTCTTTCACATGAGAACTTCATCTCCTGTCTTTCCAGCCCCTTATGCCCAGGTGAAATATTTTGGGGTGCTCTATTCACTCTCCGTCAAAGGTAATGCAAAAACAAAACCAGAAAACACACAAAAACAACGACAAGGAGAACAAAGTCACATAAAGAAGACAACAACAACAAACATTCTCAACTTGGCAGAACATTTGCCAAGTTGAAATGACACAGATTGAAATTCAGAGAGGAAGTCGGAAGAGCAGGGGTGCCCAGGCTGCTGGGCCCTTCCTGACATAATTCATGAAGATTCGGAAGACACTCTCCGGCTGCAAAATCAGTGTTTTCCTGGGTCCATTGTAATGACAGAACTTAAGGCACTATCCTGCCTGGTCATCAGAGTGAAACTCGTTATCCTCTTTTGGGTAGAATGTTCTGGAAATCTGCCTTTGTATGATTTAATGTTTTTAGGCCTTCTAAGACACAAAGATAACTCTTTCATCAAGGCATATGAATTTGACTATTTGCCTTCTTTTCTTCTGTTCTTTATGAAAGCCTGCAATTTTCTTTTTTGAGAATTTCTTTCCCTATTAACTACTCATTATCACCTACAATGGCTATAAAAACTCTTTGATCTTCCAAGTGTAGCATGATGCAGTCTCTTTTGAACATAACTTTTCATTTCATATTTTTAATTGCCATTTTTTAAGTTTTAATTACCTACCAATAACATTTCTATATAGAACAACATCACAAGAACCAATTAGAGTTTGTTAAATGTGCACAAAATCCTGCATTTTATATGACCACTATTGCAAAATAGTAGAATCACCTATTTAACACCAGCAGGGATTAGTTTAATCATCAATCAGTTTTCCAGCCAAATATTCCTTATTTTGTCTTTCACAGTTTCCTTCAAACAGCATTACAGAAAGGGAATATGCTTTCTTAAGAGTTACCATGCTAGACTGCACATCTGGCAACTATCGGTTATTTTTCATAAAATGTCGACATGAATAAAATAAAACCTTATGTAGTAACAAACAAGGGATCTTGCTACTCCAAGCCCAATTGCTTCAGTGTTCAGGAACTGGCATCATAAACCCATATTAGAATGTCTAGAATACCAGCATCCTAATGCAGACAGGTGAGTGAATTGCTTCAAAGTCATAAATGGGTTTTCCCTTCCCTCTCCATAGGACGCCGCCACGGTGGCAGGGTCCTTGCCTAAGACTGCTCTGGGCTTCAAAGCATGAAGGGGGCCATGGGTCAGACTGCCTGGAGGCCAGGTCCCTTTGCTGGAAGCATAAAGTTGACTTAGAGCTTCTGAGGATACGTTATTTCATGATTGAATATTTGCTATCAGTGACCTGAGCCTCTGGCATGTAGAGAGCGCTTCTCTGTGGTTCCAGGAAAGGCAAGCCTGGCTTTTCTATGGAGGAGGAGTTCATGTGAGGTGCAGTTCAGGTACAGGGCATAGAAAGTCGCTCTCAACGTGGCCACTTCACTTTAGGATGATGCTTCTTTGAGACCTCATCGTATTCGGTGCACCCCTCTGTTTTGGGGGCTCGGTACAGAAGCACTCCCAGGGAAGCGACACGTTATAGTGGCTCGGCTTTCCAGCGCCAGCACATCCTGGTTCCAGGACTACTTGCCAGCAAAAGAGTCCAGAACGACGTGTTCCCGTGTAAGCACCAGAACCGCGCAATTAGCATAATCTCCGTGCCTTCTGATTGGATATCTATCTCATTCTAATAAAAGCACTCCTGTTTCACTCTTATCGAAAACCATCCACTTAGAAAACAAATGCTCATAATCACATTCTCTTCAGGATCGCAAATTACCTCCTTGATTAGACGAAATAGGCTTACCATGGAAACCTGGACGTCCACCTACACCTCCGCTTCCTACTGTCTCGGTTGTGTTTTACATTCAGGGACTGGCCTTGTGGTAGCATATGTATTACTAACCACTTTCTCTCCAACAAATGTGGGTTTGACCACAATCCCTAAAAAACTAAAAAACAAAAACCACATTTTTGGAGCTGATCGCCCTCAAGTCAAAACTCTGTGTGGTCCCCTTGTCCTGTGGGCTCTAGTCAAGGCACCATGATAGTCTCCAGGTCATGGTCAAGTTTGTGATCTTCCTAGGCCAGTGGTCGGCAACCTCATTAGTCAACAGAGACAAATATCAACAGGACAACGATTGAAATTTCTTTGGAGAGCCAAATGTTTTAAACTTAAACTTCTCCTAATGCCACTTCTTCAACATAGACTTGCCCAGGCCGTGGTATTCTGTGGAAGAGCCACACTCAAGGGGCCAAAGAGCCACATGTGGCTCGTGAGCCATGGTTTGCCGATCACTGTCCTAGAGATTTATTTTGGGTAGGATACTAGGATTAGCGAAGTTTATGACTTATCCTTATAGTTATACTTGAGAAAACTGTCCTCTAATATCTTCCTCATGCTAGCAAATACAATATGAAAGGAGTAGATACACTCATCATTTCCTCTAAACTTTTAATTCCATTTTTTTTTTCTCTGTGCAGTTGTTTCTAACAGACAATTAGAGGAATATTTGGACAGTCTTGGCAGGTCTGGAGGAAACTGCAGAGTGGGTGATATCTAACACTAGAAGACGTACTGAAGTTGGTAAAAAGAAGATTAGAAAAAGGCATTTCAGGCAAAAGGAAAGTAAGTTCAGAGGCAGAAAATGAGACCAAGAAGCACCTGATAGGTTAAATTCAGAAGATCCCTGGGTAGGGCTAAGCCAGACTGTTCAAACGTGCATATTTTAGTAGGTTTGGGGTCTGCCTAGTTGTTGATGTGATGAGTGATACGGTGCCAAATTTCAAAGAGATTAGAAATCCTCTCATCCCACACAATCCAGATTACAATTAATTTTTTTAATTGGCAAGGCATGGAATTATACAAAAAAACATCACCATTCATTTCTTAATCATATTGCTGCATGACAAAACATAATGCACCATTACCGTATTTTCTGGCATATAAGATGACTTTTTAACCCAGGAAAATCTTCTCAAAATTACCATACTGTAATCAAATCTGATGTTTTTTAAATTTTTATTTGGTGTGCGTTGGAAGAGGGGTAGTCTTATACGGTGAGTATATCCCAAACTCTATATTTTAACTGGGAAAGTTGGGGGTCATCTTATACGCCAGAAAATATGGTAATTCACCATTCTTATGAGATTTGAAGCCATTCTCTTTGGGTATAAATCCACGAATTGAAGTTCTGAGAGTTCTGCCTACACCATACTCACACTACATAACTCCTAATCCCCAGTGTGAGTCTCTTTGCATTGGACTGAAAACGTAAAGATGTCCATGACAATAGAGTACAGACTCCTTCTAGGCTTTTCCAGCTCTTCCCCAGCCTTTCACACTTGTCTCACCACATTTGACAGCCCTTTCAAAGGAAAACGCCGTTACATGTTAGTTTTTCAAAACAGTTGACTGTTTCTCTTACTCACGCGCCCCCGATCTGTCTGCTGCTCGGTTCGATTAAATGTGTACGATCAGAGGTACGGGAGCCCAAATGTGGGTGGGAATAACCACAATGCATTTTTCAGGCATGCATTTTGGCCAGGGGGACAGACGTACATGGAATTGGCAGAAGGCCACCTGAGGGAGTGGGTGTTCCAGGTCCCAGGCCTCCGACAGACGTTTTGCAGAAGGAACGGAGAGGGTGAGTGACTCCAGCTTGTCAAGAAGAAGGACCCGCGCTGGAGAGCGCCAGTTTGGTTCAGTGTGGCAGAATGGTGAGCCAGGAGAGCCAGGCTGTGGGACCCTGACATTGGACCAGGGATCCGACCCGGCTGAGCGCTGAGCTGGGCTCTGTCCTCAGGAGCTCATGGGTTGGGGCGGTCTGAGCAGGACCCAGAACAGGGAGCCTGGAGCCAGTGTGCCTGGGTTGGAAAGCTGCAGCCTCACTTACTAAACTTGACCTTGGGCCACTTACTTGACCTGTAGTGATTCAGTTCCCACAAGAGTAAAATAAAAATCCCTTATTCATGGGGTGTTTATTGGGATGAGTGAACATTGTAAAATATGTGTTTAGAACAATGTCTGGTCAAAAGGCTCAATGAATGTCAACTTGATTATTATAAAGCCAACTTTATAATAATAATGTCAGCTTTATTACCAAGCCATAATCATGACTTAATGTATGTGAAGTCCTTTGAACAGGCCTGGCATGTAATAAAAGCTCTGTGTTGATTTGCTGTTGTTATGAGCCATTTAAAGGATTTAATGAAGAGCGGTCAGATTTGCATGTTGGAAAAAAACGAGGACAACAGTGAGAGAGGGTTGGGGGTGGGAGTGGGTAGGGCTAAGCTAGACTGTTCCAACAGGACCTCAGAGCTGTACAAACAAAGAGATTCACACGAGTATATTTTAGTAGGTGCGGGGCTCAGACATCCCCAGGGTGGACAGGAAGAGGTGAAGATCAAGATCCTCATATGCGCTAGATCAGTGGTCGGTAAACTGCGGCTCGCAAGACACATGCGGCTCTTTGGCCCCTTGAGTGTGGCTCTTCCACAAAATACCACGTGCGGGCGCACAAGTACAGTGTGACTGAAACTTCGTGGCCCATACGCAGAAATCGGTTTTCGGCTCGCAAAAGAAGTTTCCATCGTTGTACTGTTGATATCTGGCTCTGTTGACTAATGAGTTTGCCGACCACTGCGCTAGAACAAGGTGGTGTTTGCTGCCTGCCCGGGTGTGGCTCATGGATGAGAAGAAGGAATGGAAGGCCTTTACCGTGGATGCTTTATTCTTTTTTCACTTTCCCCCCATCTACAGAAGATCTTCGTCTTTCAGATAATTGAATTTATTGGGGTGACATCCTATCTAATAAAAGAGTAATATGCAGATTGACCATCACTCCAACACACAAGATGGCTGCCCCCATGTGGTCAAAGATTCTGGCCCATGTGGACACAAGATGGCCACTACAAGATGGCCAGCTGGGGAGGGCCATTGGGAGGGACCAGGCCTGCAAGGGAAGACAGTTGTGGGCAATCAGGCCAGCAGGGGAGGGCAGTTAGGGGTGACCAAGCCTGCAGGGGATGGCAGTTAGGGACAAAAAGGCTGGCAGAGGAGCAGTTAGGATCAATCAGCTGGCAGGGGAGTGGTTAGGGGGTGATCAGACTCACAGGCAGAAGCAGTTAGGGGTAATCAGGAAGGCAGGCAGGTGAGCAGTTGGAAGCCAGCAGTCCTGGATTGTGAGAGGGATCCAGATTGGAGAGGGTGCAGGCTGAGTTGAGGGACACTCCCGCCCTCCCCCATGCACAAATTTTGTGCACTAGGCCTCTAGTTGGTTTATAAAATTTTATAGGTTTCAAGTGCACAGTTCTACAACACAGCCTCTGTATAGTGTACTTTGGGTCCACTCCCAATGGCCCTCCCCAGCTGGCCATCTTGTAGTGGCCATCTTGTGTCCACATGGGCCAGAATCTTTGACCACATGGGGGCAGCCATCTTGTGTGTTGGAGTGATGGTCAATCTGCATATTACTCTTTTATTAGATAGAATGTATAGTGTACTTTGTGCTCACTGCCCCAAGTCAAGTCTCCTTCTGCCTGATGCTTTTTCTACACAGCTACACTCCAGTATTACATGCTCTTTCACGTATTGGTAAACTCAGGAAAGACCTAAGAAAGTCACAGCAAATATGTCTAGGAAATCCACAAAACCAGCTATTAAAGGAGAAAAGGCTGTATCTTCACAGACACTAGTTCTGCCTCCAGCCACCTCAGCGCCCAGGGCAACCCGCCCCCTTCCTTATTAAGCCATCAAACTTCTCTCTCCCTTCCAAACTATGTATCATTTTGGATCGCTAACCCACACAGGCGCTGTTTAAAGGTCCAGGCATGAGAAGTCTTGTGGAAGGATTCTTTGAACATCTTTCCTATAATATGAACTTGCTGGATAACTGATGTCGTGTCCACTCCACTGAGAAAATGCTGTACAACAGAGTCGAGTGGGAAAATCGTGTTGCTCCTTCTGTTGAAACGTAAAGGCTTTGAGGTTTTAGGCATTTCTGCATAGATTCTCCCCCTGGAATTGGGCAAGTGTTGATACTTAGGTCGTATGTTGATATTGTAACTCTTCAGAATCCAGCAAAAGAGACCCAAACATTTATTCAAGGCACACCTGAAATGAAACATCTTCAACTCCACATACTTTAATACCTTTTGCTGTTGAAGACCATTGGTGAGTGACTAGCAATTAAAACTAGAATACAAACACTGCCACAGAAAAGGAAATTACTCAACCAGGGATGTCATGCTTTCTCACCACTGTGTACCTAAGCCATCTCGTATGCTAAGGAGTTGAAATCTTAAAAGACAGAAGTTATAAAAAATGCATCAATTCAGATTTAGCTTTAAGAGTAAAATTAAAAGCACATTACAAAATGCACATCGAAAAGGCATTAATTTATGCCAACACCGTCTCTCCCTTGAGGGTTTCTTAAGCACTCGGCAAACTCCACTTCAGCAGCCATGCTCTGCTTCCAATTATGTGGAAATTATCCTATCTTCGCGGACTTGAAAACAGAAGAATCGAGAATACATCACTTGTCCCCGTTCAAACAGGACAGTAGGAGCTGTACACACAAAGGGATTCATTGTGCAAATGCTGATGGCTCCTGAGAAACCACGGGGGCTTCCAGGGGCTGAAAGGGAGTTTGCAGGCTTCTCTGGAGGCGGGGTGTCAAACGTCTACCACTGAGCGGGACTCTGCTTTCACCTCCCCGTCTTGACAACAACATCCCTATTCTCTGCTCTGGCAACACGAACAAAATGTTTTCTCTAGTTCTACCCACACTTATCCGGGAAGAAAGGCAGCTCTGCCTGCGATCTACTCCACCGTCTTCATCCTTCAATGTCTACTAAAGAGTTACCGGAAGGCGCACGTATTTATCTCAGGCAAGGCAGGGAGCTGTAACGTGTATCCAAACTATTTCCTCCACTGAAATCGCAGTAAATGCCTCGAGAACATTCTCCTCCTGGAGGCAGAAGGGTTCCTGAAAGAAGACGGTTTGGGGGGTACAGGCCATGTTAAACACACCGACTGGGCATCCCCCTCCCAAAGTGTAGGTATAGCCTTGACCCCTTGACCGGTATACACCTGTCCAGGAACCCACTAAAATGCAAAGGAAGAAATAAATATTTTTTAAAAATCAAACCAAAGGCAAAAACTCTCAACCACATAGTAAATGAAAGGGGGCCGAGTCATTCATCCCTCCTGCTTTCTTTAAACGGGCAATTTGGCTGTGCCTGTTTCATCTCCAGATGCGTGCACGTTTGGGCCCAGAAGATGTGAAGGTCTACCCAGCAGAGGCAACCGCAAACGGCACAAGGACGCAGCATGAGCGAGATCTCAGCGACCTCGTCTCTAACCGCCAACGGAGGATAAGCAACGGGCGTGTCCAACAAGAACAGAATGGCTGAAAGTGAGAATGCAGAGTTCAGCTGTTGCCCGCTGGGCACAGAGTACAAATAAAGGGCGAGACTTCAGGTATGATGTCCAGGATGGATCTGGCTTTAAAAACAACAATAAAATACACAGGGGTACATGCGTTTATACATCCATGAGGATTACAAACTCTAGAAGGATACCCATTCAAATGTTCAGATTGTTCACCTCATGGGAACGGAATAATGGGATACTTTTCTGCGTAGTGAAACTCTTAAGCTGTATTTTATACAATTCGGTAGCTGGGGTTTTTCAATGTCATGCAGAAATGAGAAAACAATCAAAAAGGTTGAGTATAAAGCCAAAGACTTTCTGGGAAGAGGCTGCTGTTTGCTCCTGGATTGATGCCCGAGGCCCACAACCCCTCTAAGATTGAGGCGGGCGCTTTGCTACGGCGGCCCTCATGTCCAGGACATCCAAGCCAGTCCTTCCCAAGCACACCACGGGAACCTGTTACCTGCATCCAGGCGGTCACTACGAGTCCCAGTGTGCCCCTCAGACAGGAGGACAGACATGGCTAGAGAGACAATGCATGGGCAGTGGGGGAGGCCATTCTGGACATTTACATTTCACGGCAAAGACCTATGAGAGAGGAAGAGTCGAAAAGAACCGTGAGCGCGGTACAGTTGGAGAGCTGTGGTCTTTCATGCTCTGTTGTCAAAGAAACTCTGAAGTTGTGAGGGCGATGTCTAGTCTTCCTCACATCAGAGAAGAAGGAAGTAAGAAGAGATGTCTCACTTCTGGCCAGGAAGGTCCTGTGAGATCAATAACCACTGGGCATTGGACAGCAGGGGAGAGGCTACACATATACCCTGTCCTTTAGATTAAGATACACCAACGAGATTCAGTGAGCACCGAAGGGCCGAGAACAAACCCTGTGCCCAGTGGGCTAGCAAATACCAAGCGCAGCTACGTGTCACCTCCCTCGAAATGCCACAAAGCTCATTTGCGTCAATAAAAACATGATGTGTGAAAAGAAAGCATATCTCTGCATAGGACTTAAAAAAGGGTAAAAGCTGTCAAAACTGGTTTGGCTCAGTGGATAGAGTTCAGCCTGCAGACTGAAGGGTCTCGGGTTTGATTCCGGTCAAGGGCATGTACCTTGGTTGTGGGCACAACCCCAGTGGGAGGTGTGCAGGAGGCAGCTGATCGATGTTTCTTTCTCATTGATGTTTCTAGCTTTCTATCCCTCTCCCTTCCTCTCTGTAAAAAATCAAAATATATATTTTTTTAAAAGGGTAAAAGCTTAATAATAATACACTGGAGGCTCTTCAGTAGTGAAAGTACTACTGAAATCACAGTAAATGCCTCAAGAACGTTCTCCTAAAGGAGTCCTCACATTTAGGCTGAATAGTGAACGATGTAAGGCATTTCTTAGCCTGAGGTTAATGGTTTAACACGGCGAATGCGTCTGAAGCGCTGTTGCCTAGAAGAAGGAAAGTTTGTTGAAAGGCTAAAGTCCTATACAATGTCTCTAGGACTCTACTGCCTTTAAGGATATGTTGGTACAAGTCAATCAGCTGTAAAAAAAAAAAAAAAAAAAAAGAATTAAAATCAGAATTAGAAATCAGTCCACCTGTCCTGAGGTTTGGTCACACACACAAGTTACAGGACGTTGCAGTGATGATGGTGACACTGGTGGGTGAACTGAAGTTTTCAGAGCAGAGGGTGTCTCTCCTTTTTTTTTTTTTTTAATGTTTTTCAATAAAAACATTTTTAGAGAGAGAGGAAGGGAATGGCCTAGAGAGATAGAAACATTGATGAAAGAGGAACATAGATCAGCTGCCCCCTGCACGCTTCTGCCTGGGGATAAAGCCCACAACCCAGGCATATGCCCCAACCCGGAATCAAACTGGTGGCCTACCTCTTGGTTCGTGGGCCGATGCTCAACCACTGAGCAACACCGGCCAGCCTAGGGTGCCTCTCTTGCCATGCTTGGGCAAAAATCAAGTTTTTATAGTCATTTTCTCATTTAACCTTCCAAACAACCCCACGAAGGTAACATTATTAGCTAGAGCAGTGGTCAGCAAACCGCGGCTGGCAAGCCACATGTGGCTCTTTGGCCCCTTGAGTGTGGCTCTTCCACAAAATACCATGGCCTGGGCAAGTCTATGTTGAAGAAGTGGCGTTAGAAGAAGTTTTAAGTTTTAAAAATGTGGCTCTCGATAGAAATTTTGATCGTTGGCTGTTGCTGTTTGGCTCTGTTGACTAATGAGTCTGCCGGCCACTGGGCTAGAGGAAGAAACTGAGAACTAGAATTCAGACCCAAGTCAGTCTGATTCCAGTCCCTTCTCCTCAGCTGAACAATACAAGAGAGAAGGAGGTCAATCAATACTCCTCTGCTTGCACCTGCACTTAAAAATGTCTCTGGAAGGAGGTGGGGGAGTATCACTCAAACTACTGCATTGTCAAACACTTCTGAACCATGTTAACTGATCGCATATTTTAAAAATAAATGACAGAAAAAAACAGTTGTCCAGTGAAAGAAAATTTTTTAATCACGACGAAAAAACAAGAAATAAATAAAGATATAATTTATGAGCAAAAGGAACAGCTTTGAGAATATAAATAAAATCATATCAGAAAGCAAGGAAACATGGCAAGAAAGTATTGGCACTAAGTGGCTCCTAGAATGAGGCTGACCTTTCTGTTGCTATTTAAATAACAGTCAACCCTTCTCTACAACATACTAACTCACTCCTCCCACTACACCTATGAGCATCCGTCTGACCTCTGACCTCAGCCCGAGAGAATATTCTAGTGCTCTATGTGTGACTCTCTCCCTCAGGCATTTCTCTCCCTCTCTTCTTGTTGTTCTGAAAAGCTTGATAATGTAGTCTAAGAGAATGTAGTATAAATTAAGTATCTCAAAACACAGATGATGAAGTTATCACCAATAGTTATAAACTTGTATTCTCTGCATGATATTTAGGAAAGTGAAGGCTTTCTGTCCTGAGGGCTTTGCATGTAGACTTAGAATTAGGAGGAGGAAATGTTTATGATCTCTGGTAGCTATTCTCAGGCATAAAACTATGAAATTGTTGTGCCTTCCACCGTAATCCCCCCGTCTAAGATGTGTGATAGGAGGGATTCTCACTGTTACGTATCCTCTTCCTAGGATTCTTCCTTAATCAGCCACTCCTCTTTTCATTCAACAAAGAATCTCTCTAATAAGGTTCACAAAACCATGAAATAAATTTGTATCGATGTGATGACTCAGCTTGTCATTATTATCAATTAGCATTTTATCAAATCGTTACAACTACTCAATATGCCAACCGAAGGCAGTGCTTCATCATTCCCAGAGACACGTGCAAACCCCAAGAGATCATTGAGCAGATTAGAGTGAACACAATAACATCCAGGTCACACCTCAGAGCCTTCAAACAGCGACGCCCACAGTACATACTAAACGCCCCGGCCACCAACATGGTGTGTTGATGAAGCCAAAATGAGTTCAGGCCCTTCCTGGAAGGACCCCCGTCCACCTGCTGACTTTTGCACAACCTCCTTTCAAACGTAACTTTTATTTCCCTACTTCCCGGAGAGCGTGCAAAAGTGCAGACGGATGACTGGTCGTTCGTTTCTGACTGATTTTGCCCCATCACCAAAATGAGCCATGAGCAACAGACACTGGCCGGGACAGAAAACTGTGCCGGAGGTACACTTGACCTCACCTAAACTATCCGGGTACCAGGATTTCCATCTTAGAAATCACAGATGCAGAAGATTTAGCTCTGGGTGGCGGGCACACAGTGCAATAGACAGATCTGGTAACATAGAAACCCACACCTGAAACCTGTATGTTCATGTTGACCAATGTCACCCCAATCAATTTAATAAAATAAATCACAGATGGAGCTTAGAAGGAGCAGCATCAGTGGATATATTGAGCCCGTGCTACCCAAGGCTGATCTCATCACGACATCACATATACATTTAACTAACTCTGGGGAGCAGAGCGGGCCCACTTGCTGGCACCCTCCAGTAGGGAGCGCTTCAGGGAAGTGTCTACCTCATGGCGTGCTCATGACTTGTTCTCACTTGAACACTGGGGAAGACAATAAATCAGAAGCTCTTACAAAAAAGGTTTACCTACACACATCCCCCGCCTCCCAACAATCAGATTCAATGATTCCTTGAAAAAAAATCTACAAATAACTATTGTAAACTAAGGCAGTAAGAGAATCACACTAATTTAGCTTCCTGCCTTGATGAGGGAGCACCCCAGTTAGACTTGGGATGTGCCAGGCGCTGTGGAATATGAGGCTGCCATCTTGCTCTGGAGTGTAGCACCAACAAACAGCATGGCTTCCCTCTAAATTCCGGGTGTCACGGTTCTCTCATTGTCTAGACCCGTGGTCAGCAAACTGAGGCTCGCGAGCCACATGCGGCTCTTTGGCCCCTTGAGTGTGGCTCTTCCACAAAATACCACGGCCTGGGCGAGTCTATTTTGAAGAAGTGGTGTTAGAACAAGTTTAAGTTTACAAAAATTGGCTCTCAAAAGAAATTTCAATCGTTGTCCTGTTGATGTTTGGCTCTGTTGACTAATGAGTTTGCCCATCGCTGGTCTAGACCTTTTATGTGGAATGAGACAGAGGCCGAAAACTGGTGGAATGTGATCAATTTTCTGACTCGCCCCACTGCATGCCACAGTCAACAGTCAGAGTTTCACCAAAAGCCAAATCGCCTGGGGGAAGAAGCCAGACTAGGGCAGTTGCTATGGTGCCCTGGCTAGGCCTTAGGCACTAACATGCCCCAGCAGCAATCCTCTCTTTTGAATGGCAGTTCTTTGACTATAATATAAAGAAAAGAACACATAAAAGGTGAGTCATTTATGGGTCAGCATCAACTTTTAGTGATAAACAATGACAAGGATGATTCTTGATTTTTCAAGAGTAATTCTTGTACTATTTGAGCAAACTTCTCTCTTGACCAGGAATACAGGAAAAGTAATTTCCTGCTAAAAAAAAAAAAAAAAAACAACACTGTTTTGAGAATTAATTAAAATCAGGCATTTGACAGAGTCTCTTACCCAGCAAATTACCTTGCTAGATGAAAACAAAATGCGTGTATCGGATGTTATCAATTACACGTAAAAAAAAAAAAAAAAAACAAGCAGAGGTAAACTCTTATGAGAAAAAGATATTGGAAAGTGAACTTACAAAATGTGAACTCTTAGATATCATGGATTTTCCCTGAAAACAAACTTTACTATGATTTTACTTGTCAGGGAGATCCCAGCCTTTCAATAATAGGACTTTGGAAAACACTTCACTAAGCCTACTCTATTTAAGCATTACTTCTTCAGGAAGCAACGTCAGTCTCTCAGATAAACTTTTCCCATAAGTATTAGGTCACCGCTCACGATTGGTTAATAACTGAAATGTGCTGTCAATACACTGCTAATTTAGCTAAACTGTGACTCCAAGACCTCGTTTTTTAATTAGAACATGACTTCCTGTCCCTGTGACTGGAGGGTCTGGACGTAAGCATCCCTTGGAGATGGCCTGAAGCTGATTTCCCAGAGCCCCGGTTAATGAGAGCGCTCTCCCAGCGGACCACGGGTTACTTCCCAGCACAGCCTTGTTCCGGCTGATTGACAGTGGAGGCCCAGATTCACTCCTGCCCAGCGAGTCCTCCATGGCTGTTCAGGGAAATCAGGCGCCGAGCCTCCTCAATGGCTTTAAGGTAGCATTCATCTCGCTGTGTCCCTCAGTGCTGCGGCGACCTAATTGAGCCTAATGAGTGACACAGTCACAGCTCACAGGACTACTTAGACTTCCCTCTTCCAGCTAGAACTCGGCAAAACTAAGTGGCCGGCCAGCCGTTATCAGCACGAAGTCAGGTGTTGGCCGAGGAGGAGGTGGGCTGCTGCTTGCCCTCCCCTGCCTGTCTTCCATCCACTCTGCAGACTGGAGGAGAGGTTTCTGGTGAGAATGTTGGTAGTTCTCACATGCTAACCCGACAAGCTCAGGGGAGGCCTGCGGGGCGGTCTTGCAAACTCAGAGACCTAAAATAACCACAAAAGATGGTTTGAAAATTAAATAACTACAAACAGGTTATAGTGGGTAGTCATGTCGTAGGCCTGTATTTTCCCTGACAAAGATCAACTTAGATCTTTCCTGAGCCATTTGCCTTTCGCCTCTAAGATAACATATCTGTGAGATGTCTGGGTAACTTGTAACTTCTTTTTTTCTGGAGCCCCTGAGGCACAGCCAAATGTGGGGGGCGCCAGGACAGAGGCCACAAATTCCTTCATTACCATGTTAATTGTTCCTGCACCCACCTAAGTTATGTGTCCATCATTTTACTTTTTATCCAATCCCAGCTGTTTCCCACCGCTTTGCTTTATCCCACCTCCTTAATCCATCACCAATGAATTTCATGTAACCCACCTATGTCCCTCCTTTGATTGTGATGTATAAATACAAATGTAACCCGCCATTCTCTGGAGCATTATCTCAATGCATTGAGGTTCTGCTTCCCCTCATAGGTCGACAGGGTGGCTCAAATAAACTCACAAAATTCTTTACAGGTTTCAATGGTTTTTTTCGTTAAGATTTCTGCAGGCAGGTGCAGTGTGCAGGAGGCAGCTGATCAATGATTCTCTCTGATCATAGTGTGGACAGGGACTAGGATTTACTTGTATGTCTCCCCTAATGTCTTACACTCAATAGTCATCCTCAGGGAAAAGGCCTCCAGGAGGGTGGACGGCTGGTGCCAGAGGAGGCCTGCACAGATGCCCAGGGACCCAACGTGGTCTCCTGGGCTGCAGGCACAGGACTTAGCATAGGTTTCTGTCACTGTGGGAGACCGGACTGGCTGGTCTTATTCTCAGTAGCAGAAAATCTGATAATGTAAGTCAACAGCACTTCAAGGATGGAATTCTCCAGTTGGAGAAAGTTCATGGCTCGTTGCTGAATGTTTCCCTTCTTACCACATCTACTAGTAAGTCTTGCAATTATTACTCCAAGCAGACTTTGGAGAAATGATGTTCATGCCTCTGACCCTACTCTGCCCTTTCTGACACATCATTCGAGGAAAGGTTAAGTGTATTTTCTGTAAGAGAAACAAAACAAAAGGCACAACTGGAAAATGGTATGGACAGCTAACCATCCATGGCTATGCATGGTAATGAAGGAAAAGAAGACGGGAGGTGGCCGGAGAGAGGTGGTCTTTGAAAGCTTGGATTGCTGGGTAAACATTTAAATCACAGCACAAGATGTGTGTGTGTGTGGGGGGGGGGGGCAGGGAAGGCTAAAAGGGAAGGCAAAGGGAGACTAGCTTCTATTCTCTATTCAGCGCCCTCCAAGGGATACCCCATGCTATTTGTAGTAGGTTGAGCAGCTGGTCTTAATGAGCTAACTCTAAGTTCAAGGGCATGACTTCTCACAATGACATCCCTCTTTCTAGGCACAGAGTATCTGGGGATCTGTCTCTGAAAATGAAAACAAACCCCCCAAAGGGTCCCCTCTTCCCGCCCTCCCCAGCCACACGTTTTGAGTAGATGCTGCACTCCATTTCCACGGAGGTCTCTGACATCCTGTCTGAGGGAGAACAATCCTTGACAGCCATTCCGCAGCCCTTCGTAATTGCCTGTTGTTGTTTTTTTTTTTTTAGGTAGCAGCAGGAAAAACAATGCGACAATCATTAAGTATGGCTCCTTAAGTGGAAGAACACTAAAAAGCTGGCAAACCTGGCTTCCTATTAAGTACGCCATGCAATTATCTTTTACTCATTCACCTCACAGCCTCTGTCCTACATTACTTGCCCACAGGGAGAAGAACAGAGTGCCCTGCTGTTACACACGAATCGCTGAGTGTGTAAGTGATTGAATGATCCTCTTCCAGGTCCACGAGAGAGAAATATCAATGAAGACAAGACAAAGAAGGTGAAGATAGGATGACGTAATCAACAAAGGTATATTACTACGCTCCTAGGAAACCATGATTTAAGAACAGGCAGTATAAGAATGAGGCTCATTAACTCCCACACTTGACCTTACTCATTCTATTCACACTCCTTTTCCTTTTCTAAGTCACATAAGATTTAAACATCTGCGAAGAAATATTAGTGATGAAAATCAATTGCTCTCATTAGTTGAGGTGCAAGGATGAGAGCTCGCCAGTAGCAAATGGACACTCGCTAAAAGGCTCTCTCACTGAAACTCGAAAACAAGCGGCTTTAAGCTCATAGGTATTCATCCTCTCTCTATAAACAATGTCCTGTGTGTATTTCTCTCTAAGTTGGTGACTATATGGGGAGGAACACTATCTATTTTGTCTAAGAACTGAACACCGAACCCTGACCTGGCTCAGTGGTTGAGCATCTACCTATGAACCAGGAGGTCATGGTTCATTCCAGGTCAGGGCACAGGCCCGGGGTGCAGGCTGGATGGGTCCCCAGTGTGCGGTGTGCAGGAGGCAGCTGATCAATGATTCTCTCTCATCATTGATATTTCTATCTCTCTCTTTCTCTCGTCCTCTCTGAAATCTATATATATATATATATATATACTTTTTTTTAAGAACACAAAACTAGTTTAAAAACCTAAAGACCTGCCCCAAATCAGCAAAAATTAGTCTTATCCCTGTTTCTTGTCAAGGAATAGAACCTGATCTCTTTGGTGCCCAAGTCTTTGACAAATATTTTATCATGAAATAGAATATTCATGGAGGGCTGGCTGAAGGGTGTGCACAGTCCATTAATTTTTCTACAGTCTTTAAGTTCTTGCCCAGATTTTCTTTAATCCATAAGAGGCTTGTATATTTGGAATAAAGCTTTAGCAAGTTGTAGACTTTTTGGGTTTTTTTTTTCCCCCTGAAATACTCTTTGTTTTTTATTAATCCTCACCTGAAGATATTTTTCCATCGATTTTTTAGAGAGTGGAAGGGAGAGGGAGAGACAGAGGGAGACAGAAACATGGAAGTGAGAGAGATACACCGATGACCAGGGCCGGGAGCCTGCCACAAGCCGGTGTGTGCCCTTACCTGAAATCCAACCCTGGGCCTTTCCGTCCGCAGGCCGATGCTCTAGCCACTGAGCCAAACTGGCTCGGGCCCCGAAATATACTTTGGTGCTAGCACACAGAGATGCTACAGTAAAGCATCCTTATGAATTTCATCATTGTGATTTGTGTACTTCCATTCGGCTAGGCCACCATCTTTTCTATCACACTCAGTGTCCTTTTATGAGACCCAGGAGCAAAATTTTATTCACTTGTTATCCCCAAGAAAGCCTGTCCAGGGGACAGTGTAAATCTCTGAAGTGACTGTGGTCGTTTTAAAATGTCTGCAAGTTTTTGGATTCCCCTTTCTGTGAACACACCTCTGTTTCCCTTACTTGTCCCCACCCCAGTGCATTGTGGGCTGGCAGACCTGGTAACTGTGCCCTTGACCCCGCTCATCGGTCCTATGCCCAAGTCAGGCCACAGCATACAGGCATCCAGCCACAGATTCCTGCCGCTCCCGCCACCTGCCTGCACTCCCACCCCCCTTCAACACTCCAGTTTGTACATGGGGACGCCTGACTGAGATCTCCAGGCGATCTGCTGCTATGATGCCGACTGTAAAATAAATGGCGGCAGAGTCCCCTCACCTGGGGCAGAAGCGCCGTTACTCTGCCTGTCAATGGCGAGTCAGAAAAAAGAGCCACAAAAATGACGCGGCGTCCCGTGACATAGTACAGCGGTGCATGCCTCACAGGCGTCCAGGTATTGTGGATTTCTCAGCAGGTCTTCTACTCACCTAGCCATCTCCTACAATACTTTCCTCTTTTATTTTCTCACTAGAGGCCCAGTGCATGGCATTTGTGCACTGGAGGAGTGAGGGCCCTCAGCCTGGCCTGTGGGAATGGGCCTGGCCTAAACCGGCAGTTGGACGTCCCCCAAGGGGTCCTTACTGCTGCCACAGAGGCAGGAGAGGCTCCTGCGTTGGCCAGCTGTGAGCCCGGTTTCTGGCTGAGCAGCGCTCTTCCTCTGGGAGTGCACTGACCACCAGGGGGCAGCTCCTGCGTTGAGCGCCTGTCCCCTGGTGGTCAGTGTGCATCATAGCGACCAGTCATTCCCCTGTTTGGCCAATTTGCATATTAGCCTTCTATTATATAGGATGCTGGAGTCAATATGGAAAAAGGACATAACCTTGGGAACTCTTACATATGTGCCTTATGCTTCTGTGGATCTCTGCAATGGTTGGCATTTCATGCGCACAGGATTTAAAGTCTACTGACATTGCTCTCATCACCAAAATTAAAAAAACATGGAAACCTGTGAGGCATGTACAGGATTAACACTAAGATATTTACAGGCTAGCACTTAGTGATGCCATTATTTGCAAAAATAAGGTCCCTTTTAATCATGGCATCAATAGGAACTCCTCCTCTGCCTTGGATGGATCTACTTGTGGTCACATGATATTACCTACGGGCAATGCTCTATTCTCAATCAGTAGATGGCTTCCCGGTTTTTAGAGCACTTGAGCATTAATCACATAGCATGATGTCGCTTTCTATTGAGGCTGTTTCCTACAAGTGCACAGTATTATTTGCAGAAAATATGCTTCACGGAGCCTGCACCGAATTGTTCACGCAACGCCTGTACATCCAGATTGACTTTTTGAACCTAACTCTGCATAATTCAACCAGCTCCTCTGCACCCTCTGCCTAAGCAGGCGCATGACTTGTAAGAATCTGTGGAGCTAAATAACTCCCTGTAACCGTCTCAAAATGATTAAATAACAAAAAGGTTTTGCATTAACAAATGAGGAATGAGTCAATTATTTTACCATTCCTCAACCATCAAGAAGTGACAGGGAAGGCACATTTACAGAGAGGAATGTCATAAAGCGATTGGGTGGCAAGTTTCTCCTAGTTCCCAACAGTAAGACAATGGCCAGAAAGGGAGGGGCCAGATGGGGAAGATAAATGCAATGACGTACTCCTCCGTCCAGAGAAAAAGACGTCAGCATCCCGGTGGTAGACTCAGCCTTAACTCAGAGACGTAGTCCGTTCTGCAGCTAATGAGCACACTGCTCTCAATCATTTCTTCACAGTAGGTCTCCAGAGTGTAAGCCAGAAACCCCCTTAGTCAATTCAGAGCTGCGGAGTGCTTCAACCCAGCTTCACTTCCTTTCCTCTGGAAAGCTGCATCACCAACCAGGTTGCTGCACTGTCCCCCGACTCTTTCACCTTTCCCACCACGGTCACCTCCATCCCCTGCGGCAAGACCTTTGGTTACCACCTCACCCCCAACTTGAGCGGTTCCAAGGACTGATGTGTACCCAGACACTCTTTTTTTTTAAATATATATTTTATTGATTTTTACAGAGAGGAAGGGAGAGGGACAGAGACCTAGAAACATCGATCAGCTGCCTCCTGCACACTCCCTACTGGGGATGTGCCTGCAACCGAAGTACATGCCCTTGACCGAGATCGAACCTGGGACCTTTTGGTCTGCAGGCCGACGCTCTACCCACTGAGCCACACCAGCTAGGGCTGGACACTCTTGTTATATGCTATACTCCTGCCAGGAAATGACAACCATAATAGGAAGAAGGAGAGGAGGAGAGGAAGAGAGAAGGAGGAGGAGCAAGAGGAGGAATCCTACCGAATTCATACCATGTATCAAATTTTCTTCATATATTTATCCCCAAAACCATATCAATAGGTTATATTATTATTCCCATTTTACAGAGGAGGCCAGTGAGGTTTGGAAGGTAAGAAATTTGCCCATGGTCACAGCAAGTGGCACAGTAAGGGCTTAAGCTACGATATAAAGCCCAGTGCACTCAGTCACCACGCTAATAATTCGAATTGCTAGTAAAGTTTGAATTCATAAGAGAAGATCAGAATTACTATCACATCACCATAACCACAATGAAGTAAGTAATCATATCAAGCTGGGTGATAAATTTAGCCCCCTGGTTTCCACAAAGCTTAGTTATCTAATATTTTTATTTAGTTAGTTAATATGACTGTGTTTTCTATCTTCAATTCTATTCTATCTTTATGAAGAGCAACAACTAGGCTAATACAAGTTAAAATTTCTTTAGTGCCAAGCACAATGCAATTCATAAAAATGATCAATATATAATGGTTGAATCAATTATAAATTGTGTGATCTGAAAATACCCCCTTAAGGCCTTAATGGTACTTAAAATCTAAAATCAAATACATGTAAAATGAAATTGTTCTGGGAGAAAGAGACAGGAGTAAGAAATAACAGGCCAGGGAAGGGCTGGGTAGGGGCTGAGGTGGGGGGTTGTGATCAGGGAGAGTTCACATCTCCAAGCAGTTGATGGAAGTAGAGCATCAGGACTAGGATGGGAGCCCTGGGTCATAGGTGCCTACACTTTAATTCAATCTATGTTTTACAGGAATGTTCCAACTGTTTCCATGGGGACAAAAAAGCATTAGGGATTTCCCTGGCCTGAACCACAGGAAAAATACAAGGATGTCGTTAACCCCTAAAAAGGATGTCACTGGCAGCGCACGAGTAGCCCTTCGTGACTGAGTTCAGTGTTCAAGTTGTTCATGCCGCACCCTCATGGACCCTTCTCCCAACCTCCCTGCCCGCCCCTCCATGGTGTTCACCCTTCTCAGTAAACGCTCTACCATGGACGTGGTTATTCAGACCAGAGCCCCAGGAGCCACTTTCAAGTCTTCTTTTGCCCTCAGCCTTTATATCTAACTAGAGGTCCAGTGGACGAAATTCATGTGTGTGTGTGGGAGGGACGTTGGGGGGGAAGGCTGTCCCTCAGCCCAGCTTGCACCCTCTCTAATTTCAGGCCTAAACAGAAAGTCAGACATCCCTCTCACAATCCAGGACTGCTGGCTTCCAACTGCTCTCTTGCCTGCCTTCCTGATTGCCCCTAACTGCTTCTGCCTGCCAGCCTGATCACCCCCTAACCACTACACTGCCAGCCTGATTGGTGCCTATCTTCTTCCCTGCCCAACCTGGTCATCCCTAACTGCCCTCCCCTGAAGGCCTGATCGCCCACAACTGCCCTCCCTTGCAGGACTAGTCCCTCCCATCTGCCCTTCCCTCTGGCTTGATCGCCCACAACTGCCCTCTCCTGCAGGCCTGGTCCCCACCAACTGCCCTTCCCTGCAGGCTTTATTGCCCACAACTGCCCTCCCTTGCAGGCCTGGTCTCTCCCAACTGCCTTCCCCTGCTGGCCATCTTGTGGTGGCCATCTTGTGTCCACATAGGGGCAGCCATCTTTGACCACATGGGGGCAGCCAATTTGTGTGTTGGAGTGATGGTCAATTTGCATACTACTCCTTTATTGGATAGGATTCTCAGCAAGTCTTCTGACGGGGTCTTCTCAACCGGCAGACTCATCCCCTATGGTATCATTTCTTCTTATGCTCTCGTGCTGCTGGAAGTCGCCATCATCCCTTGTCTGGGTTGTCATGCCCCACCCCCACTATGCAGCTTCCTGCCTTGCCTCTCATCCCCTCCTGTTAAATGGTCACCAGACACATGATCATGTAAGCATATTAGTAAGATCTCATCACTCTCTTGCTTCAAACATTCTAGTGGCTTCCTATGTCACTCAAAATACAACCAGAGCTCTGCCATGGCCCACAGAGCCGATGTGCCCCAATCCTACCTCCTCCTCTGGCCTCGTCTTTTACTACTTCCACTTCATATGCTGCAGAGGACCCCTCTTTCCCTTCCTTGTGCATTCAAAGCTCATGAGCACCTTCAGGTCTTGCCCTCTACCTGGAATTCGTCGTCCCTGTATCGCCACATTTCTACTCCTTTCTATTAATCAGGTCTGAGCCACCTTTCCTGGATGCCCAAACCCTAAAACATTCCTTTACTGAACCCAGATGTTAAATATCCCACACCCTCTTCTATTTTCTTCCTAGCACCTAGCAATATCACTTATTTACTTATGTGTCATCTGTCTTTATGTCTGATTTCGGACGCTCACCTCCTTACACCACAGTTGCATACAGACTTATGAGAGTAGGAACTCTGACCAGTTTATCCAAATTGTCTAAGGCGGTGGTAGGAAAACTCATTAGTCCACAGAGCCAAATATCAACAGTATAACGATTGGAATTTTCTTTTGAGAGCTGAAAACCTACTTCTGTGCATGGGCCACGAAGTTTCAACCGCACTCTACATGTGTGCCCGCACGTGGTACTCTGTAGAAGAGCCATACTCCAGGGGTCAAAGAGCCACATGTGGCTCGAGAGCCACAGTTTGCTGGCCACTGGCCTAGGGCAATACCAGTTACATAGTAAAGCATAGTAACTATTTCCAGAATGAATGAATAAATAAATGCGTGGCATAAATAGTCTTATGCTTAAATTGAGCCCTTTCTGAAAATGCTGCCTAGGAGTTTACTTTCTGAGTGTGTTGATTGAATGACATTTGAAAAAAAATTTTTTGATATTTTTGCCTTAGGAAAAAAGGGAGGCTAGGTCACCTACATTTTCCTTAAACCCACACTCTTAAGACAGCGGTCCTCCCCATGGGACTCCAACCTCAGGATTATAATGTGAGGACAAAAGAGATAATTGAAAGAACAGTGTAAAAAAATTCATGTTGCCTGCCTGGAGAGCGCAATAGAATTTTCTAGCATGATGTATTACTCTCCACACCCTCAGTAATAACCTGTGAAACATTATTTCAGAGTACTACATCAGGGAAGCGCTCTCGCTTCAGCTTTGCCATGGGGTTTCTAAGATTGCTGTTACTGTGCTTACTTGGAACATAATCACAAATAAAAAGGTGTGGGAGCGACAGCTATATTAACTTTATCGCGTTCAGTTAAGGATTCCACACACTCGCAAGAGCTGCTCCTTCATTCTCCTCCGGTACCGCACGGGGAGACGGGCGTGGAGGAAGGCCCTGATGGAGACACACCTGCTGGGAACCTAAAGGAGCTGAGCAGTCAGCTACCCACGGACTGGAGGAGGGTGATGCGTTATCGATCAAACAGCGGGTTCCCTGGCCCACCGGGTGGGACGCAGATAAAACATCTAGAAGTGCCCCCCGCAGACAACCCAAGGGGAGGTGTGGGGACAGCCACGAGGAGTGACTTAGTAATTCCCACCTGCTTTAAAGACACTCCCACCTACTCCCCTCTGCTCCCAAGTGCATTTAGTTGCATACACAGGAGAGGATTGGTTGCATTAAGCCTTCTTATGAAGAGAGAAGTTACTTAGTGCTTTTTTAAAAATTGTGGGGTTTTTTTTTAATTAATTTCAGAGAGGAAGAGAGAGGTAGAGAGATAGCAACATCAATGATGAGAGAGAATCCTTGGCTGGCTGACTCCTGCACGCCCCGCACTGGGGATGGAGCCCACAACCTCGGCATGTGCCCTGACCATGAATTGAGCCATGACCTCCAGGTTTACAGGTCGGTGCTCAACCACTCAGCCATCGTGGCTGGGCTACATGATGCTTTTATTAAAAAAAAAGTATGTGCTCTTTCAGCACCGGACTTGGGAGATTTTGTAAAAATCTGTCTCACTCCACAGTTTTTATATTTGATGCTAAAGGTCCTGACTGTATAATGTTGGTTCAAGAGAGCTTTCCAGCCTTTCTTCTCATCTCACCCCACAGGTAAGGCCCTTGGGACGGGCCTATTGCTCAGGTTAGCACTGGCCCCAGAGGCTCTTTCTCAGTAAGGAGAAAGCACAGATTCTCCCTCTTCACATTTCTGTTCCTATGTGATGATGTAAACAAGCACAGACAGCTAGCACAGAAAGGACTGGCCAGTATGCGGAAGGGCCAGGCGGTGAATGTCACTGAGAGGAGTGTGCCCAGGGCTCTTGGTCCCCCGTCTGCAGTGTGTGGGCAAACAGTCACAAACCGGAGGACTCCAGCTGACATAACCCAGAGGTCATGCCTTTGCTCATGTTTGACCTTTTTTTTTTTTACTTCCAAGATGGAAATATCATATGTCTCAACTGCATACCCACTATTTCTGTGCATCTAGGTCAACACACCTTTGAAATGCCTCTTTCCAGGCCCCTTAGAAGTGTAACCACTCCCAAGAGAGCACTTAATCTTGTTGATTATCCTGCCATCGGATCCCCACCTTGCTTTCTCCCACCTCCATGTAATCACCCTTAGTTCCCTCCTTAGATTCAAAGGCAAAAATAAATAAATAAATAAATAAATAAACAAACAAACAAACAGACAGACAAACAAACAAATAAATAAAACTAAAGGAAGGAGAGAGAGAAAGTGGGAAAGAAAGAAAAGGAGAGAGAGAGAGAGAAAGAGAGAGAGAGAGAAAGAAAAAAAGAAAGGAAGGAAGGGAGGGAGGGAGGGAGGGAGGGAGGGAGGGAGGGAGGGAGGGAGGGAGGGAGGAAGGAAAGAAGAAGGAAGAAAGGAAAGTGTGAAAGTGTCCTTCTCCAGCCCATTTGAGATCTTGTTTCCTGGCAACATCATCATTTTGTCTCAAATAAATTCTAATACAAAATTCTCTACAGGTTTGGAGGTTTCTTTCATTGACACAGGAACTCCACATACACCATGTATTTGAATTTTAAAAGGCTTCTTGAACCACTTGGGGGTCATATGGAATGGCCGCCTGTCATCTGAGCCACCTTCTATAGCCCCTTGAGACCCGAGGCCCTTCCCCTCTCTCTCCTCTGCCCCTCATGCCCTCCCTCCCAGACCCCACTTCCTGTTTGCCTCCACCCTTTATGCACGTCAGTGCTGTGCTTCCTAACTTCTCGCCTCCCGACGTCCATGCCATCCTCTTTTAGGCAGAGGCAAACAATCTAACGGGATTTCCTCTCCTTAAATACAGTCCCAATTCAACAATGTCCATGACATACCAACCTACCAACCGTGGTCCGCACTGTGCTGGGTGCCAGCTGAGAGGGGAGGGCATAAACAATGGCCCCCAAATACTTGCTGGCTAAGGAATCCAGTGTAGTTGGGTCGGCAGATGGTTCGTAATAAAAGCAACACAGTTCAAGGGTAGTGTGACGGCGTTTTCTGAGACAGGCTGACTTGGAAATAATAACATGGATCTTTTCTAAAAATACCCTTCCCATACACACTTTCCTTTAAACGAAACAACAAGAAATCCAAACAGTCCCCCCACAACTAATTCATGTGTGTATGCCAATTTCAACACGGTAAGCATCAATGGAGTTTTGATTAAAAAGAAAATTGATTTTTTTTGCTAATGGCCACCTAAGGAGAAGAATTTCCTAAAATGCAATGTGCAGCTCTGCCAGAAGATGAGATTGCCCAGAGTAAGACAGAATGGATGGAGGTCTGCACCTTAGATCATTTTATGTGCAAATCGGCTGCCTGGGATCTATCAGAAAGTCTCCCCCCAGCACTCAGGTCAAGCTTCCCATATAGCCGCTTCGGAAACTGACACAGGTCAGCAGACCACCTCGCTCACGAACATACAAATGACAGGCAGGGGTTCTTTTATTTGCTCCTGAAGAGCAAAGCATGAAGCAAAAACTGCTGAACCCCAGAGACAGAAGAATGGTGTTTTCAGCCTGGTCCGCAGATGAGAGCCATCGGGGGAAGCGTGGAAGTGCGTGCGGATAAGGAGTGGGCACTTCCGTCAAGGCTTATTCAGTTGGTCTTGCTTGGGACACAGCCTTTGTGTGTGTTTGTTGAAAGTGCCCCAGGTAAACTCTTAAAAATTGTCCAGTTTGGGGCTCCATCCCTCAGTGTTTCCAGTTCAGTTGATTTGAGGTCATTTCCAGGATTGTGTCCTTTGAACAGTGACCCCAAGAGCTTCTGTGTTTGGTCAGGTTTTAAACATCACCGATCTAATGCAAAACTGCAGGAAGAAGTCAAGTGGTTCCAAAACCATAAAGCTAGTGTTCAAGGGTCAAAAAATAACGCACCGAGACTCCTGGTAGCCTGGGGCCTCCTGGTTTCCTGGGCCACCTGGAATGGGAATGCAATGTTGCCAACACTACGAAGCAGGCAGCAAACCTCTTCTGGAACCTTCCGCCCGAAAAAGGTACCGGACTCCTACTCTGCCCCCATTTAAGGGAAGACAAAGACATCTTCCCTTAGGAAAGCATGCCCATAATATGCAGCCATGCCAGAAGGCGTGAGGGATACAGAGTGGTTAAGTGGGAATAAAATGTGGCCATCTAACCATACTTACTGCGTCGACAACAGGAAGATCCAGCCAGCAGGTAGAAAAGCTGCCATGGGACTCCCAGCATCCAATGCAGCAACAGAGACCTCACACAGGGAAGCCCACGGAGAACTCCCGCAGACACGCAGCCGGGAGAATGCCTGCCGGATTCTGAGGGAAGGCCAACGGGACCCTGACCTCATGGACCCAGGCGGGCCACACAGGGGCACAAATTCTAAGTCCATCACTGGCCCAAGTCTCTCTTTAAGGGAGCTCTCAATTCAGAAATATCACAGCGGGGGAACCATTCACAACATTAAAAAAAAAACAAATACGTATGTAATCACATGAACAAAGAGAAATAACATGTCCTATATACCAGTCCTTAATTGGTGGCTATTTCTTAGAGATCTCAAAGTTACAGAAGCTCAGAAGTAAAGAAGGTCTTTAGAGATCTCATTCAACCACCCATCCACCCAATGAAGCAAAGGACGATGGGATAGATTTCCAATGAGCATCCTCTGATGCAGCGTGAGCAAGGGCAGAGGTTGAGCTCATTAGCCAGCTACCTAAATAAACCAGGGCAATTCCCCCAGCTCCTCGGGTCTCAGTTCCTCCACCTCTGACACCCATGAACCAAACTCCATCTCTGAAGTTACGCACATGGATATCACCCTACACTATGTTCATAATGAAGCAAAGACCACAAGTATTAGAAATGCCGGCTCTCAGCAGCTTCCTGTGGTAGCCCAACATTCAGAGCAGTGGTGGGCAAACTCATTAGTCAACAGAGCCAAATATCAACAGGACAACGATTGAAATGTCTTTTGAGAGCCACATTTTTTAAACTTAAACTTCTTCTAATGCCACTTCTTCAAAATAGACTCGCCCGGGCTGTGGTATTTTGTGGAAGAGCCACACTCAAGGGGCAAAGGGCCGCATGTAGCTTGTGAGCCGCAGTTTGCTGACCGCTGATCTGGACTAACCCACCTGACTCCTAGGAAATGCCTCAGGTGTCATGAGAAAGAAAAACCACAGCATTCTATTCAGAAAACCAGACAGCTCCAGAGATAAAAAGAAAGACACTTAGGAAGTCTTGATGGAGAATATGCATGTGAGTGGTGTCTGCACCGTGAGCATCTCGCCTGCAGACAGCGGCTGCAGGAAGGACGGCGGCCTGATAGAGTGCTCAGGGGACCAGTCATCACGGTCTCCATCCATGGGCAAGACAGAGGAGAGCCCTGCCATGGAGACCCGTCTTCTGCACAGCCAGTGACCCCCCTGTCTTTTACGTGAAAACCGGGACTTGTGCAAAGGCCCCCCTTTCGGTGGGATACATCTCTCGGAAGAGAGCTTTGGGTGTTTCTCATCTCCCGCGTAAAGGAAACACTTCAGCTTACCCCGTGTCCTCCTGGGAGACATACCCCATTCTCAGGGACACTCTGTGGGTGACATATCGCAGCTGCACAGCCCATCAGCCGAAGCCTCGTGAGACAACGTGGCCGCAGAGTCTTCGCTGTTCCGCACAATCTGCTTCCGAATCTCCATTTATGTACAGCGACTGTGACTGTCTGGAAACTACGGGTGGCCTCACCGAGCTCCTGGTTCTCTGCTGGTCTCCTGACCAAAGAGCACTGTGACCCTTTGGCTTAACACAAGCAAAAGAGATCTTTCCAAACACAGAAGCTCTTGGGGTCACTGTTCAAAGCACCGAATCCTGGAAATGACCTCAAAAGAGATCTTTCCAGCTGCTGAGTAACAGGGCGAACTTCGTACAATGACATGAGCGCATTAAAGCAGGGAGTCGATGCTTCCTTCATGTGTGGGATACAGCTCTGTTTGGAGAAGGAAGTGAGATTCTGACTCCTGAATGAGGAACCAGAGGTGGAAACGTGTGAATCATTTCACTAAGTCACAATTTGATTCTATGGACTACATCCATTTCCAGCAGGCTGAATTTAAACATCTTTCTGCTTTTCAAGTTCTCCCTCCAGGTCTTCCCCGCGGAGAAGGTAAGATCGGAATAGGTAAATCTTTCCCTCACAGAGCCCGTGCACAAAGGAACACAGAGGAAAATCAAGGGCGCATTCAATAACTGGACGCAGGTTGCTTAGGGTCCCAGTGTGGCAACAAAGTCTAATTTATTGAGGTTGTATTCCTCCTCCTCCACAGGATTATGAGTACATAATGATGAGTGCATCTTTGTTAAAATAGCATAGCTCTCCTTTAGTAATTTTTTTAAAATCCTAACTTGGTTAAAAGACTTAAGAACAAGCTCAAAAATGCCACAGCTGAACGTGAAGTGTGTCTCTCAGTCTAGTTTTGTGTACACAATCGTCTGGTAATCAAATACTTTGTTAAAAAAAAAACAAACAAAAAACACCACAGTGGGTGGCTTTAGATTATGTGTGTGGCTTATATAAAGCATTCTATTTCCAAAGTACAAATTCACCATTTATCTTCATTCCTGAGTTACATTTCCTTCAAGAGTTAAGTTTCTCCCAATCCATATTAACATAATGTGGCAAGATCTCACACTATTCCAACTGACTGGGAATCCTTTACATTCAAATGCTGGTCTGAGCTTGCATAATAACCAGTAAAACAACGACAACAAAAACCACGCAGTAGCGCTGTCAAGATTTACAACAAGTACTCTGGAAGTGTTTTAAAAATTAATATTAAGCGGCGATGCTTGGCTTAATTAGCTTTCTTCTTCATTTGCAAAGCATATATCTGCCTGGTTTTATGAGCTTAGTCTCCAGTCCCCTCTCCTACAAACCTGTTTAATTAAAGTTCAACAGCTGTGTACACTTTAGAAATACCAGCATGATTTTTCCTCCCTTGAAATACATAATCCTTTCTTAGAATAAGATCCTTCCGAATATACATTTAAAAGGCAATGGATGAGAAGTAATCTACCAGCAGAGGAACGCTGACAGCCCAGGGCGCCCGCAGCTTGTACTCCATGGGCAGACAAGAAAGCGATTCCCGAGCAGGGAGCCTAAGACCGGCACGGGGCTCGGCAGATTCCTTTCCTCTCAAAATAAAATGACGGCCACACAAAGAGCAAACAGAAAACAGAAAATCAAATAAATCGGCAGGAGGCTAGAAAACACGATAGAAGCACAGGACGGAGTGGGCTCTGTATGACTTCGAGGCGCTATTGCACACACCCAGCTCCCAAGGGGCGTGAGTGATCAGGGACACCAGCTATTTTGTTCAGTGTTCCCACTTCATCATCACCCATGGAAACAGCTACTCCTTCAATAATTACACATCTATCTATATAAAAAAGCCTGTGTGACCATTAGGACTGAATGACCGGAATGACTGGAATGACCAGTCGACCAGTCACTATGACGTGCACTGATCACCAGGGGGCAGCCGCTCAACTCAGCAGCTGCCCCTGGTGGTCAGTGTGCTCCCACAGCTGACTGAGGGAAAGAAGAGGGGAGGAGCCGGGGAACTGCACGGTGGCAGGACGCCGGCGTCGGTATCTGTTCCTTCCGCACCTGCCCAGTGACTGTCGCCTCCTCACCCAACTCTCCCAGGGCCTTCGGGCCCTGGGCTGGGACCAGGAACTAGGATGGGTGGAGGCAGATACAACCCTTTTCCCAGGGGGGCTGCGGGCCACCTCCCTCCTCGGGGCCAGCAACCAACTTCCCGTGCACTGTTCCTCTCCCTCCCGCCCTGAAGGCCCCGATTGGCCCAGCCCTGATTGGCCCTACTCACTGGCCAGGCCTACAGACCCCACCGGTGCACAAATTTGTGCACCAGGCCTCTATTATGTATAGAAGTTAGATAGATAGATACCATAAACATCCGAAATGAAGACAAGAACTAAAGGGCAAATACATGCAATGAATCCTCCCATAGTACACTTTTACATGTAGGATTTTAAAAATAATAATACAAAATCCATTGGGGCATCAGCTAATGCATTTAATTTTGTGCTATCCCGACTCCACAGCTTTCTCCAGCAAACGAACCTGACTATTGTGCAGGGACGTAGCATGTGTTTTTCTAGGCCCTTCCAATAATCAGCTCCTGGAAAGAGAGTCACTAAGTTAACCCCTCTCCTCCACCATTGTGCTCTGTTTGTGTGCTGAGTATCCACATCCCTGCAAGAGCCAAAATCAACTCAACTCCACCGGAAGAGCTCTAGAAGAGACTTTGCTAACGTGTATTTTTGTAGAAAATATGTGCTTCCTGCTGAAACTGGTTTGGCTCAGTGGGTAGAGTGTCAGCCTGTGAACTGAAATGTCCCAGGTTCGATTCTGGTCAAGGGCATGTACCTTGGTTGTGGGCACATCCCCAGTAGGGGGTGTGCAGGAGGCAGCTGATGGATGTTTCTCTCTCATCGATGTTTCTGACTTTCTATCCCTCTCCCTTTCTCTCTGTAAAAAATCAATAAAATATGTTTAAAGAAAATATATGCTTCCTATCCCTGAGGGAGGGTTGCACATGCCCAGTGCTGTCAGTCGTGGCCCTCTGCCTTGTCTTGGCCAATGCCAGGTGAGGGGGGAATTGTATGTGCTCCTGCCAAATCAAAGCTTTAAGACCCACCCATAGTCCCACCAGGCTTGCTCTCCTTCTCCCCTGTGGCTATGACTCCCCTTCAGCCGGAGGCCCAAGAGGGAAGGGATGGAGTGGAGGCTCCTGTAACCTCTGCACACCCGCAGCAGAGTGGGGAGCACACCTCCAGGAGGTGTGGGGGCAGTTTGTTATCAGAGAAGGAGTGAACCTGGCAGACTGAGGCAGGGCCATTGCAACTGTTCCGCAGTAAACCGGCGATTCTCACCCCGCTGCTGCGCAGGGACAGCGAGAGCAAAGGAAACAGATGGCCGAGGCTTGTGTTCCTCAGCCTGGCTTTCCTGAACCTTCGGCAACGGGCAACACTGACCCTCAGCCAGCTGGAGAGTGTGTGCTTTTCAAGATAAGGAGTCGGGGTTGATGCAATTGGTCTGAGTTGGACTATTTCCAGAACAAACAGCATCATTTCCCAGAGTGGTGCTGGGGAAGGAAGTTTTATAAATATTGCACAGAGCTCTCTGCAGTCATCACCTTGGACAGCTCCACACTGAGCAATGGGGAGATCCCATGAAGGGCCGCGCTAGATGCTGGGCTCCTGGAAGGAGCGCCGCCCTGGAGCCCCGGGGCCCCAGAGAGGCCTGCACCAGGGGCTCTGCCCAGCTGACACCTGGAGGGTCACAAAAGCTCTGGGGATGCCCAGAGGACGCCCCTCACTGATTCCCCAGGCCCAGGGGAAGGACACGGCCGCGCTGAATGGGTGGGGATGAAGGAGCACCTGTCACATTCAGGAGGAAACAGAGCAGATACAGGAAAACATGAAGAGTCTGAAAACCTGGAACAATGTGTCTCTAGCCCACAGTGAGTGTATAGGTCCGGCCAGGACGGGGCAAGGAAGAAGGTGAACATGAAAAGCTGCTCTCACACCTGAGAGGTAACTACTAGGAGAGAGTGACCATAGGACATCGGGACCCCAAAGGGGCTAACCCCAGCCATAGGAGGTTTGCGTCTTTGCTTTACACGCACACATTTGTGTGCATGTGTATGTAAATATCTACACATATAATACGCGTCTGTGTATATTGTGTGTGTGAGAGAAAGAGACAGAAAGAGGGGAGAGGGGGAGGAGGAGGAAGGAGGAAGAGAGGAAAGGAGGGAGGGAAGAGGAGAAAAATAGGAAGGAGCGGGGGAAGAGAAGGAGGGGGAATAACAGTGGGGGAGATGTGGAGGGGAGGCCAGATATTCTTTCCTGACGGTAAAGCCCCACAATATTAAAGGGAATATAGTAGAAAATCTCCCTCACACTCCTGACCCTCAGCCCTCTCGTTTCCTCTCCAGGGCAGACGACAGCCCCTCACTCCTTACTCAGCACTTCCACCAGCTCAGATGGAGAGTGTGGGAGAGAAGGCCTAGCAACTACTGGGGTGGGGCAGGTGGTGGGTGGCAAGGATATGAGAGCAGGCTTCTGTACAAAAGTGTGTGCGTGTGTGTGTGTGTGTGTGTGTGTGTGCGCGCGCGCCTACCCTTTTCCTCTGCGTTGCTCCCGAGAGTTTGATTCTATGAATGCACCACCTGTCCTTAACTGCACTGAGGCACCTTCAGAGGGTTCTTGTCTGGCTGCCACACACAGTGCTGCAGGTAACCCCTCACTCTTCCCACTTTCCTAGAAACAGAAGTGCTGAGTAGAGTCAGCCAAACACAAGCACAGGGAACAGGACTAAAGGAAGGTGCCTCCTGGGAGGGCAGTGGAGGGGAGCAGGCACGAGCAGCCAGGCCCCCCGCAGCTCAGTGTGGCTGAGGCACCAGAGCTCCTGAGGCTGAGGTGCCATCAGAGTGAGGTTTCTCAGAGTCCCTCCTGGCTCAGTGCAGTGGCATTTTCAGATAGCTGCTGGAAATGTGGAAAGCGAAACTTTCCTGTAAGTCTCATTATCACATTTTCCTTGATTTCCTCCACTTTATTGCTAAGGATGTTGCGAGTTTTAATTTTGAAAGAAAGCTTACATTTTGGGAAGTCCTGTGAGATTCTCAGAGCTCGGGAACATTATCAAATCAGGAGTCATTCCAATTTCCACCAGGCAGAAAGCATTTTCCTGATTTTGATGACAGCCGGGTTAGATTTACAATCAGGTGTGATTTACATAATCCCCCAAAGACAGCCCCGGAAATCCATTAAAGGTCACCTTACTTTCCCATACAAATGCTAAATCTGAATCCATTCGTTTATTTCCTCTTCTATTATCTGATTCCGGGCTTTTGTCAAACTTACTGCTTAGATTGCTTTCATCTCGAAGAGAAAATCTTTCAGCTCCGCTTTCTCTCCTGCAGAACTCCATTCCTCTATGTATGACTTGCTCCTCTTCGTGTTATATGAAAAGATTAAACAGTCATTTACATTCTGATGTATGTAAAACTGAAATCCAGACTCCAGGGGGGCAGGTGTGAGGGCCCTTGTTTACCTCCGCCGCTCCTGCTCAGGCTGCACCCCACCTCCCTGTCTCCCAGCTCAGGGGCAGAATTTATTGTGTAATAAGCAGAGACGTCGCCCTGGCTCCCAGTGTCCAGCTGCAGAAGCCTGAAGCTAATGACCTGCTGCTACTCATCACACCCCAAGTGCACAACTCCCATCTCACAAAACACAACCTCTATACCCTAAATACACAACTCCCATCCCACAAAACACAACCTCCATACCCAATACACAACTCCCACCACAAAACACAACCTCTACACCCTAAATACACAACTCCCATCCCACAAATCACAACCTCCACACCCAATACACAACTCCCATCCCACAAAACACAACTTCTACACCCTAAATACACAACTCCCATCCCACAAAACACAACCTCTACACCCTAAATACACAACTCCCACCACAAAACACAACCTCTACACCCTAAATACACAACTCCCGTCCCACAAAACACAACTTCTACACCCTAAATACACAACTCCCATCCCACAAAACACAACCTCCACACCCAATACACAACTCCCACCACAAAACACAACCTCTACACCCTAAATACACGACTTCCATCACACAGTTTTCCTTTTGAAAGAAAATAACAACTCTCAGCCCTCACTAATGAAAAATATTAATTATTTTCATTCAAATTCTCATCTGAATTGCAACTACAAGGATGATCAATCTCAGAATCTTATTAGTTCTGCTGGCATAAACCTTGTAGAAGCTCATTGTACAGGGAGAAAACACTAGGATGACAGGTTTGTTGCTATTTTTTGATGAACAATTTACAATGAATAAGGTTGTCAACAAATGTTTTCCAATGTTGCAAAACTGCAAACACAGACTTTAATGTCAAAATCCACATTTTAAATATGGGAATTATTGCTGCGGGTGCCTAAGATACTAATATGTACATAGGTATCTGTCAGAATAGGTTAGATTACATTTGAATACTTTCCATGACAAAACGAAGTGAGCAACTAAGTAACTTTAGGAAAATATACATCCCCTGTAGAATATTAGCTCCTCTTCTGTACGACTGGTCTGGTCCAAACAGCAGACGGAGCAAAAAACATTCAGCCACAAGATAACTGGCGGTCGGATGCCTGGTTGCTAAGCGGAGCTCAAGTAGCATTGGGGTGGGTGGCATTCTGAGTTTCCCCAAGTGCAGGGTTATTCCTTTTTAATATATATATTTTTTAATTGATTTTTTACAGAGAGGAAGGGAGAGGAATAGAAAGTTAGAAACATCGATGGGAGAGAAATATCGATCAGCTGCCTCCTGCACACCCCCTACTGGGGATGTGCCTGCAACCAAGGTACATGCGCTTGACCGGAATCGAACCTGGGACCTTTCAGTCCGCAGGCCGGCACTCTATCCACTGAGCCAAACCGGTTTTGGCAGGGCTATTCCTTCTGTACCAAGGAGAAACCATCCGAACCATGGAATTTGTTCTGCTCTTCGTGGGCATTGCGGGGGCTCCCCGGTGAGCACATGCCACAGAGTGTACTAGCTCTTCCCTACCCAGCTCAAGACAAATGTCTCACTGTCCAGAGGTACCCACATGGCTTCCAGCTGCTCAGCCAAGATCTCACTTAGAGCCCCAGCTCGGTACCGCCCTCCCCACTGCCCTCTGCGTCAGCCGACACATAAGCAGAGAGCCCTGGGCTCCGAGGCTAAGTCTTCTCTTCCCTGAAAACCACTGGCGGGGGAGACGTGCGTTTTGTAGTTCCAACCGACTTCCAAGGTGAGGGTAGAGAAGTAGATAGCACAGACCGAGGACTGGCAACCCGTGGGCCGTGAGCCAGATCTAGGACGAACACGGACCTGTGTTTTCTAAGTCAAGTTGGATGGGAACATGCATTTACCAGCTGCTTTCATCTGACCTGAGGACTTTTGACAGAGACAGAGCGACCCGCAAAGCCACACTGTGTGTGATCAGCTGCTGCGGCCGCAGAAGGGACCAGCTTCAGAAAGAACCACACAGGGAGCCTCTCACTTCGGGTGTGTGTGCAGGAGGAAGCAGCCAGGACCCCAGCGACACAGGGGCCCGCATGGGGGCACGTGCGTGCAGGTGGTAAGAGACAATAAGCAAAGAGCTTCCATGCACAGATGCATAACCCATGGGCACAGGTAACAGTGTGGTGAAGGCCAGGGGAGGGGGCGGGAGCGGGGCAGAGGGGCCATTGGGTGGAAAATGGGAGACATCTGTGATACTCTCAATAATAAAAATTAAAATTTTTTATTTTTATTTTTTAAATATATTTTATTGATTTTTTTACCAAGAGGAAGGGAGAGGGATAGAAAGTCAGAAACATCGATGAGAGAGAGACATCCATCAGCTGCCTCTTGCACACCCCCTACTGGGGATGTGCCCGCAGCCAAGGTACATGCCCTTGACAGGAATCGAACCCGGGACCTTTCAGTCCGCAGTCCGACGCTCTATCCACTGAGCCAAACCGGTTCCGGCAAAAATTAAAATTTTTTAAATAAACAGCGTTTTCCTTCCAACTTTAGGGTTCATAAACTATGACCTATGTCTTAACTGGGCAGTATAACCAAATTGTTTCACCGAGAAGCAAAACAGTAGATACTCTAAATCGGGCAAGGCCTCCTGTTAAGGCTTGGCATTTGGCTGGCTCTGTGCTGACCGCAGTGTGTCTGTTATTTCACGTAGGGAATTAGCACCACACGAGACGTTGATAGTGTGCTAAAGTTCACAAAGGGCTGGTACATATATTATTTTTTCTAACTTTGTCTTTATTAGAAATGCTGAAACTGGTTTGGCTCAGTGGATAGAGCGTTGGCCTGCAGACTGAAGGGTCCCAGGTTCCGTTCCGGTCAAGGGCATGTACCTTGGTTGCGGGCACATCCCCAGTAGGGGATGTGCAAGAGGCAGCTGATCAATGTTTCTCTTTCATCGATGTTTCTGACTTTCTATCCCTCTCTCTTCCTCTCCATAAAAAAATCAATAAAATATATTTTTTTAAAAAATAAAAGAACTCTGAAAGTAGAGAAATTAGAAAAAAAAAAACACTCAGTGATCAACAACTTTCCAAGATCGCACAGTGTGTGGAGACCAGAGCCGAGGCTGAACCTCTCATCGTCATGCCCTCTTCCTTAGCCGTCTAAAAAGAGCCATCCAAAAATGCTATAACACTCTAAAAGCAGCCGCAGCTAATCAAGGCAATGCTTCAAACACACCTGCTCCCTGCAAGAAATTCTCACTCCAAACATTTTTCAAAGAGAAACTGTGGTCAATTTTAAGTTTAAACAAGGTCAACCGAAATCGCACAGAAATAGAAGCGCTATCCGCTCCTTAATTATTTAGTAATTATTCAGGTTAGAAAGATTCTTGAATCTTCCTAGCATGCTTTTCGAGTTTAGTTAAAATGGTATTTTAAGACAACCTTTTCAGCTTCCTACCACGATAATTATACTTGTGTCTTTTCAAAATATTTGACAGATGTGCCTGACTGTGAGCAGAGGGGAAAAAAATCAAAATCAATAGTTAGTTCCAAGGAGCATCGAAAGTTAGCATTTCTCATACTTTTTCTTGGAGTTCACAACTTCAGAAAGTCGCGTGACTCAGACATGTGATTAAAGGCAACAGCTAAAAATGCCACGACACCAGCCCGCCCCACGCGTGGTGCTCCCACTGGGATGGACCTCAAGGGGCTTCTCACGTGGTCTGCTAGGGCTTCGACTCACCCAGAACTGAAGAGTTTAGCCCCAAAGCCAGCCAGGAAGACAGAAAAGGAGCTTCATCAAAGTTACAAACAATACTTCTTTCATTTGCTTATTTTTTTAAAAAATATTTCTACTGATTTCAGAGAGAGGAAGGGAGAGGGAGGGTAAAGAGAGAGAGAAACATCAATGGTGAGAGAGAATCCTCGATCTGCTGCCTTCTACTGGGGATCAAGCCTGCAACCCATGCACGTGCCCTGACCAGGAATCGAAGCGTAACCTCCTGGTTCATGGGTCAAGGCTCAGGGGTCCCGCACTGAGCCGCACAGAGGACCCCTTTTGGAGAGAAGCAAGGAGGCGTGGACCAGAGCGCCTGCTGGGCCCCCTGCAGAGCCTTTTCCTAAGGAAGCTAAGCCAGTGGGTTTCCTGCCCAGTTGCTTCTGCCCGTGGACTGTCGACAGAGGACATGAAAGTTCTAACACGTCCTTGCAGATACAGTGAGTTTGACATGGAAAGATTGCATAACAGGGACATTGTTTTAACATTCATCCCCCTCTCCTGCCTTTCGTTTCCTGTAGATGGTTTTGTCTAGGTATCCTCCCGCCGACAGTGCCTCCAGGTACCTTTGCGCATGTCTCTTTGGGGCTGTTAATATTTCGGGACTAAACAGGCAATTCTGGACTTGCCATATTTTCAAACACCTGTCCAGTGGACCAGTTAGCAACACCTGTATAACTTCCACATCGGGAAACATCAATCCTTCAGCTATATCTCCAGTACGGGTTACTTTTTTTCTCTGTGGAATATTCAAAGAACAAACTGCCATTCGGGTAAATACGTTTCAATCCCCATGGTCTCCTGTGATGACACACACATTAGAAGGGCCCCTCCCCCAGCGGCACCCCAGGACCCTCACCTTTTCGCATCAGGTGCCAGGACTGTGCGACTGTCCACACAGAGCCATGCTGCCCTGGTTTAGGGGAGGCTGCAGATTTTCTTCTCATCTCAAATGTCAACCTGGAAGGTCTCTCCGCCCCAGACTCCCCCCCCCCCCCCCCCCCCCCCGCCTCAGGTGGACCAGACTCTGCTCTACCTGAGCCCCAGGCGCTGCTGACTCCCCCCACACACACCCTGCCGTGGCCAGCCTTCAGTGCTGTTACATTCATTGGTCACCTTTCCTGTTTCTCTACCGGACTGTAAGCTTCAAAGACAAGAGCTATCTACAGCTTGTCACGTGTATAATCCCAGGCCCAGCACAGTGGCCTAGTACACAGTAAACACTCAATAAATAATGATTACATCACAGTGATGACTAATAATGCCAGCTGATATTTACTGAAAACACAGTCATAGGAACCCGTTACGTCATGGAACTCTCAAGAAAACTCTGTGGAGAATATGCTATTATAATTTCCATGTTCCAAGTGAGGAAAACGAGGTTGAGAGGATGACGTAATTTGGTAAGGTGACATTCCACATGGCAAAGCTGGGATCCACATCAGGGCAGTCTGGATTCAAGGTCGGTGCTCATGACCTTGAGGACCATACCACATAAGGAAATGACTGATGCGCATGAACGGATAATCATGGGAGAGTCGTGTATCTAAAGAGAAATCCCATGCATTAGACAGGTAGACTAAGGTAGACACTGAAACAAAAGAAACTACTGCTGGGGCAGGGGTAGAGGAGAGGGGGGACACACACTAACAGGCGTCACCATTATTGGGAAGATCAGTCCCATCTAAATGACCCGGTGACCCCAGCACCGGCCACCTTGCCGAGTGACAGCACACACACTGCCTGTGGTGGCAGAGCCTCTGGGAACCTCCCCACATCACTCCATTTCTTACAGGAATAATTTGGACTTTAAAAAAATCGAGATTAACATTTATATCTGCGTATAAACTTAGGGTGACTATCTCTCTGATGTTTACTAAGAAATACCTATTGCTAAGACGGACCGTTTTTATTAGCAATTCCATTTTTATTCATGGCCATGGCAGCAGTAATCACCTGTGACTACATAAAAGAAGTATTTCCAGAAAGGCACGGGTTCTCTCCCCATCTGTAATTATTTAGTAAGGAAATAATGATCGTTCTTTAGCAAGGAGAAGCTAAGGATGCCCAGCCAATATTCATCATTCCTCTGATTGACAGCACAGGGAAGTGGATGCTTTTTCACAAATGCTCCTCAGTTTGTGTAACTGTGACTGTGGGACTGACTCTGGGTGCTTTATGCCACTGCTCCCGCCCTTTCTGAATGACAGCCCTGGACAGGCCTTACCTGCTCAGCGGGGATGCGCCACGCGACCTGCCTTGGGAAAACGCAGGGCTCAGAGGAAACCAGGCAAAGGGCCTAGGAGACTCCCGCAAATCTCCCCCATGTCCCCACCAGCCAAGGCCAGTGCGTGACTGTCCACAGGCCCTCCAGAGCCATCTCCGCCTGGTGACCACCAGCATCGGTGGTCTAGAACATTCTCTGCATCAATCTTTTCCAAGGCCCTGGACACACATTTGCATGCTGTCTTCCCTGGAGGGCAGCATGTACCCCTAGCTCCTGCCCTGCCCCAACGCCTTCCGTCCAGTCTCCAAACTCAGTCCTGAGACACCCCGGGCCCTGGCCTCGCAGCCACCGCAGCAGCCCTGACAGAGGCTGCTCAGCAAGCATCGTCTTCATCACGTTGGGAAAACTCAACTTGGTTCTGGTTTTCTTCACATGAAGCTTCATCATCTGCCCGAGCATCACGCGATCCAAATATCTGTGATCGGCTAATATTGATTTCCGTATCTTCGATGGCACATTAAAAACCAACAGCTTTAAAAGGTTTAATTCCTAGTGATCCAATGGATGGTTTTCTGCTCATATAAGGAAGTGGTTTTTAATAGATGATTTTATAAGAAAGCTGCTCTGCCTGAGCCTCTGGCAATGCCCACACCTGTTGGCGAGGTCCTCCCCGCAAGATGATGCCTGAGCTCTCCCCAGCCACGAGGGCCATGGGAGGTGATGGATAAAGTAGGTCACGTTTCCCTGGTGGGCGGCCCTTTGTAGCCGGCTGACCTGGCCACCCCCTGTCTATGGACTATACAGATGCGCCCTCTCTGCTCTCACACGTGTCCCTGTTTGGGCGATAGATTACGGGGATCCCAGCAAAGGCGATCTGCTGTCTTCACTGAGGTTGCCAAGGAGCCCAGATTGCCAGTGCCGGCGGAGTGGGTGCCACCAGGTGAGAGGGGACAGGGCCTGGCGTCCTGTCTGACCCGCTGGCAAACCCGAGAGGCAGAAATGCAGGCGTCCCAGCCCCAACCGCCCCGCCTCCGAAATGCCAATGGCATGCCACTCTCACTGGGTACCCGTTAGGACTTTGTCTGCTTTCCTACAACAGTGCTTCTCTACATGAGTCAGAGCCCATTCACAAGAAAAGAGCGAGTAACTATGAAAAATATTTTGGTGGAACTAATGGGTCCATGTAAATATCTCTTTCCCTGGCTTATTTATTTGTTTAGCTATATATTTCTCCAATCTTCACTTGGCCTAACATTTTTTAAAATTGAACGTATTCGGATGCATTGATTGTTGCTGTTTGTGCTATAGGGAAGCACACACAGTTGGGCTCTGCTCCCAACACCACCGCCGTTCTTCTCAGTGAGGCTGCTTACGCTGGACAGTCACCAGCACAGATGCCCTAGGACCCGGCTGTTTGAAAAGACAGGATCACGACGCTCAGAATATGGTTTCCTGAGCACTTGGACACCCACATTGTGACACTGTGTACACCTGGCTACATTTTATGTAAAGTAAGACCCAAAGGCCGTGTGTCACATCACATCGACTTCCTTGCTGAACTCTCAAACGTTGTTCTGCTTTTAGCAGCACGGAGAAGACATATGACCTTACTATACATTGTCACCACACCTGATGGCGAGCAATTTGCAGAAGCTCCGGTTTTGTGAGTGACTCAGAACTTGTTTCCTATCTTTTCCCATGTCCTCCCGATCTCCATTATAACAAAAACTCCCCCTTAGTCTCTGTGTTTGCTTTTAAAATAATAAAATGGTCTTAAGTGTTTCTAAAATGAACCTTGACATCGTCATCTAAAACAATCGTGATGATTTTAATATCTCAACAACAATGACCTCATGATCACTTTAGAAAACATGCAATGTTAGTTTCATGACTGTGCATTTCCCCCATGCCTCCCGGCTAAAGGACAGTAAGTAATATGACCAGTACATTTGTGTCCGTCTTACATCCCGTAATGGTTCCATGGGCCACCTCATCTGGAATGACGCCAAAGCTTCGGTCCTCTCTGATAGGTACTTCCCATGGAATGTGGTTTCACACTTCACAAAAATGGAGCTGTTTATAACTTTAACTCAGACCCATAGTCTTAAGGACTTACTTTACAATATCTCCTTCGAGGGCAATCACTCTCTTGATGATCTTCTGTCCTGGGTTTTTAGGGGACCTGGAACAAGATAAAGTTACACAATCAGTCATGGCTCTGTTGTGTTAAGAACACAAAAAGAAATTCAAGCATGGCATAGGCTACGGTAAAGGCATTACAGAATCCCGAACCATGAATCCATGATCTTGATCCTACGTAGGTCCCAAATAAGACTGCGTGACTGTCTAAGTGATTCTCTGGAGGAAGAATCATGCTGGAATTTCACCAAAATTAAAAGAAAAGAGGGATAAAGCATTTCGTTGTGAAAGCTAGCTTCCTGAAGGAAAAGGGACTAAGACATTAAAAAGCAATATGATCAGACATTTCTATATTTAAATTTCTCCATTCCGTTTAAAATTAACAGAGGAGTCCTGCCCTAACTGGATTGGCTCAGTGGATAGAGCATTGGCCTGCAGACTGAAGGGTCCTAGTTTCGATTCCTGTCAAGGGCATGTACCTTCGTTGTGGGTACATACCCAGAAGGGAGTGTGCAGGAGGCAGCTGATCAATGTTTCTCTCTCATCAATGTTTCTAACTCTATCTGTCTCCCTTTCTCTCTGTAAAAAATCAATAAAATGTATTTTTTTTAAAAAATTTTTTAAAAATTAATAGAGAAGTCTGATTTAAGTCCTCAAGAAAACATGGAGGATGGAAGATATTTTTCAAGAAAAATAAGAAATTCTCTTAAACTACATTTAGGTTTAGGCACTTAAGATTATGTCATTCAGAGTGCTAAAACAAGGCTACTGACAGTTCAAAGAAATGGCTAGGCTCTGATATGCTTAACACAGACATCATTTATTTAAGCTGTGACCAATAGCTTATGGTAAATAATTACTTGAAGTAACAGCCTTTATCGAAATGAATCCCCCTCCCTCTCTTCCCGCCTCCTTCCCTCTCTCCCCTCCCCTTCACTCTATCTGCCATCTCTCTCATTCTGGGGGAAGCTGTGCCCAGCAGCCCTTCCCAAGGGCATAAGTGAGATCTGCCAACCATCGCGTGAAGGGACTCGGAGGTACACCCCTCAGCCCCAGTCAAGTCCTCACTGCCACCTGATGAGAGACCCTGAGCTAGGCACCCCACCTGCTCAGAGGGGTCTGGCTTTCTGATCCTGAGCCACCGGCGTGGCTCCGTGGTTGAGCGTCGATTTATGAACCAGGAGGTCAGGGTTTGATTCCTGGGCCGGGCATATGCCCGGCACGCAGGCTCGATCCCCTGTAGGGGGCGGGGCGTACAGGAGGCAGCCAATCAATGATTCTCTCTCATCATTGATGTTTCTCTTTCTCCCTCCCTCTCCCTTCCTCTCTGAAATCAATAAAAATCTATTTAAAAATATACATATAATATGTGAGATAAGGTTTGTTTTAAGCTGCTAGAGGTTGGCGGGATCATTTGTTGCAGGGCAATGGGTAACTCAATCTTAATACGTCCCTTTCCTACCGATAAGATTTAAAGATCTTGACTGAATGGACCTGTTTCATCTAAATTATCGTTTAATATGCACTTAAAAATCAAGGATATGTAAATCAGGGACAGCCCAGTCAATGCGGCTCTGTGGTTGGGCATGCGCCCATGAACCAAGAGGTTGCCAGGGGTTTGATTCCTGGTCAGGGCACATGCCTAGGTTTCAGGCTTGATCCCCAGTATGGGATGTGGAGGAGGCAGCTCATCAATGTTTCCATCTCTCTGTCTCTCTCTCTTCCTGTACCTAAAAAATAAAAATAAAAATAAAAACATATTTTAAAAAATATTTTCAGTTCAAGTGTCATTTGAATTGAATTAAATATTTTTAAAAGGTAAATGCACTAAAACTAAAAAAGATTAAATATATTAACTGTAATACGTTCTCAAAGAAAACAGGAAGTGTCAATAAGAGTAGTGTTTTACCTTATATCTTGTGGAGAAAATGAAGTCACCTCAATCATTTGCACTGACTTGTGACCATTAGTCTCACAATTTTTCACTACATTTATTTTTTACTTTAAAAGCAGATTTGATCAGAATGTTGTACTGAATGAACTATTCTCTTCACTAAATTGACTCCACATCATATTCCTGCACATTTAATGTCATTTATGTACAGCTAGAGTGAGGGCACACCCAGGATAGCAGAATTCATGTCCTCTGACCTATTTTTAGAAAATCCCCCCTCCCATGTGTCTCTATCGATAGCCAGAAACCTATGACATTAAACCTCAGTGATCACCAGAGAATTCATATTAAAAAATGGAGTACCATTTTCCTATTATATTGACAAAGAAATAATAATAATAATAATAATAATACAGTTTGTTGTTGAGGGTTTAGGGCCGTGGCTAATATGAATATAAAGTGTGTGGTGTCTAAATGCCTTTCTGTAAATATGTCAAGATTTTATATTCTTTTTAACATAACAATTACACTTTTTTGGAATTTATCCAAATGAAATGATTATGAGCTTATCCATAATTTCACCTACTTGGATGTCATCTGTTTAAAAAAATAATAAAATAATTCAAAAATAATAGCTTGGTTAACTAAATTATAGTCCATCCACATATTACTTCCAAGTCATTAAAAATAATGTTATAAAAAATGTTAATGATGTGGAAAAATAAACTGAATATATAAGTCAAAAATGCAAGTGAGATTATATGATGTGTACCAGGACTTCACCTCTGTCATTAGAGAGAATGTATGTGCAGTTGCATTGGGAAAAATCAGGAAGGTTCTAGAACAAAGTGGGGGAGGGATTGAGAGGGAGCTGCCTGTACTTGGGTTCAATCCTGGGAAGCCCCTTAGTGGGTGACAACTGTTGGTGTCAGGTGACACTACCTGAGAAGAAACCTCCCAGGGAGGGGTAGGACCTGAACTAGTGACTACATTCCCTCACCGAACGTTGGCGCCACATGGATGTTCATGAAACCACAGGAAAAGCAAGCCTTATCGGCATAAAACAAAACTCTATGCCAACAGTCTTTAAGTTTTTGAGATACTTGAAAATCAGTTTAGATTTGTAAATTAATCTATATTTTAAGATCACGGAGGAGCAAAATAGAATATGCAAAGTGAGCTATCTATATAATTAAAGCCTTATAAATTACTCCTTAGATATATCTATAAATTTTAATGTAATATTAAGCTTGGATCTAATCAAATGAATTCAAAATGAAAAGAAGCTATTACTAACATTAATCCCATTACTGCTCAAAAATCTGTATTTTCATCATTAGGCTGCTGCATGTGGTAGCAGTCATAGGGTAATTGTTGCAGATCTTTGTTGGGAAAGTCCCGGCCACTTGCAGATCTCCCAGGACAGGAAGAATAACAAGGGAAGGATTTTGCCTTTCTGTAGGGACACAGGGTATCCCTGCCCCCTAACACCAACATGTGCATTTCCATTTGTCAAGTTAGTGTTTCGGGAGTGAGCATTGTTTCGCAGTATTTATTTCTAGAGCCTGGGTTTTAACTGTTCTGTTTCCTGCTGATGATTTAATTAGGTGCGACCTCTCAGAGGCTTTATCAGAGGCCTGGGGGGGTGACGGTGGGGGAGTCTCTGCAAGGCAGGACTCGGTTTGATTTGGCAGAATTTGTCTCTAAGAGCATGGTTGTAGGGAGAGAACAGTCCAGCATAGGTGTAAGATTTAAGATACTTAATATTCTTCTTTAAATAAATATATATATGTATATATTTAATTTGGGAGAGGAAGAGAGATAGAAACATCAACAATGAGAGAGAATCATTGACCAGCTGCCTTCTGCATGCCCCCAATGGGGGACCAGCCCCCAAATCCAGGCACGTACCCTGACCCGGAACTGAACTGTGACCTCCTGTTTCATAGGTCGACTTTCAACCACTGAGCCCCACCAGCCAGACAGATTCTCCTTAAATTTCACTCCCTACCCTGATGGAAATGCTGCCATTTTCACCCTGTGACAGGCCCAATGGCCATGTCTTTGATCTCACAGATCTCTCTGGGTGAAATGGCACATGGAAACGACCATAATTCTCTGACGTGCTCCCTTTCCACTGAACATGGACACCAGAGGTCAGAGTGCAATGCGGCCCGTTCTGCTCTGACCCACGGAGCTGATCAGATTGGAAAGCACAGAACCTGCATTTTGCGGGAGGGTTCTTAGGCCCCAACAACCACACACAGTTGGCTCCTTGAAAATGTCAACTTGATGCCTCCAATAGTTGACCCAATAGTCTTCAAAGATTCTCTTCAGAAACAAACAAACAAACCAGGAGGCTGGGTGCTGGGTGAGAACCTGTCCTCTCTCTCATGGAGAGGCAGGAACAGGAACCCTGAGCCCACACAGCAAGTTTATTTTATACCCCCCCACCACCACCACCAAAATACCAGGAAGTTACACCAAAAGATCAGGACAAAAGGAGATTATTTGCATTCTGGAATAGGCCTGAGCATTCCTGGTGCTTGACTAGATTTACATTTCAACAGTCCCACTCCCAAGGACACCTGGGCAAAGTCAAGAGTCAGTATTGATAACACACCACCTCCTGGGTGAGATGCTTATCCAAAGCTTGGCTCTGCCTGCCACCTTGGATTCAGCTGACGTGATTTAAAGAAATGCCCACATGCCAACTATTCTCAGCCACAGGGTTCTGGATAGAGAACCCCGAGGAACACCCCCCCCCCGACCCCATCCCAGCCTGTCTCCACCTGGGCACAGCCTCTCACCAGGCTGACTGGCCTGCCTGTGCTCAGCCGGTCTGCAGGAGCTGTAAGGTGTAGTCAGGCATGTCTTTTCCATAAAATATTAGTGCGGTGAGGATCCCGTGTGCCCGGCCATGTCACCTATCTATCGTCGTTCTTTAGTACACACACACACGCACACACGCTCACACACACACACACACACACACACTCACACACACACATACACACACACACACACACTCACACACACACACACACACGCACACACACGCACACACACACACCACACACACACACACACACACACACACACACACACACGGTACACACGGTAGACACTTTTCCTCACCCTTACCATTTCATTCCAAGTTATCAGGAACCCACTGGAGGAGGCACATGGCATCTGCCCACATGGGTCGCTCCCCACGGGAAGTCACCCTGATGCTGGTGGGAAGACAGTGATGAGAGAGAAGGGTCCTTGGTTGGAAGTAGCCCTCTTCTCACCCTGCGCGCACCCCAAGGGATGCTAATTTTCATAGCTCTTAGGCCAGGTGCGGTGCATTTCACCGGCTCAGAAGCCACCGAGGCTCAAAGGTGATCAAGGGCTTTCCTCATGCCCAGAGCAGCAGGGAGAGACACGGAGCCAACAGGAGATCAAACCCTCATCCTTGTGCGCATGAAACCTCACCGGGGAGGGGTCTCCATAAGGTCCCCCTGCCGCAGCGCAATGAGTGGCTCCCAGACATAGATATGCCCATGCGAATCCGCAGACAATGAAAGGGCAGAGCGGGACTGACTCTACTTTGTACTGTGTTCTCCATCTTGTGTAACTGTGTGCCCTCTTCCGAGAAAAACCACAAGATGTGTCAGTTACTCAGCTTGCCTTTAATTCAGCCAATGGGAATACAGGGGGAACTAACCTAAGGCCAAAAGCATGCTGCTCACATCCTGTCTTTGTGTAACCCAGACCCTAGCCGTACCCTGCCTTTGCGTCACTAGCCCCAGCCCTCACCCAACCAATCGGAATCGGCCAACTCAGTGGTCCGAGTATGCCCCCACCTCCCGACCCCTAAGCCCTATAAAATCACTGTGCTTTTGAAACTCGCTCTCTTTTTGCATCCTGCCGCTGCGTCGGCGGAGGCAGAGAGCCAGGCTCGAGCTTGAATAAAGGCTCTTTGCTTTTGCATCGGACTCGGCTCCCTGGTGGTCTTTGGGGATCTCGAAATCTGGGCATAACAACACCTCCATGGGGCACAGCGATACCGAGTCAACCAAGGAGCCAAGCTCCCACGGGGCTCACATGCCCTGGGCTAAATGCACAGAGGAGGAGGCTCTGAGGGCAATGAGAGCAGGGTCCGAGACATGCTCACTGCCCACCGCTCTTCATGGGAAAAGTGGAAGCCTCCAGCTCGTCTCCCTGCAGCACCCCAGCTTAGCCAAGAGAGGGCACAGACCTCTGTGACGCCGAAGATCTCCTGAGTAAGGTTTGCCGTCGCACTGGAGGTCAGGGCGGCTCTGCGGGCAATGACGCGATGTTTCCAGGCCCAGAGATGTGTTGACTCATACCACATTGTTCAACTGGGCGTTGGATTTTTAAAGAAGCTAAGCCTAATTCCCTGAAATAAAACGCCTTCCTTCGAAAGGATATAATCGCTGACATACATCTCACAAACATCCTCTGATATGGCTTCATTGAGAACCTGTAGCCCAGCCCGGCTGGCGTGGCTCAGGGGTTGAGCGTTGACCTATGAACCAGGAGGACGTGGTTCAGTTCCCGGTCCGGGCACGTGCCCGTGTTGTGGGCTCGATCCCTGGTGGGCTGCATGTTTCTATCTCCCCTTCCCTTCCTCTCTGAGATCAATAAAATATATTTTAAAAAACGTGTAGTCCCAGAACCTTGCTGAGGCAGACAGACCCTGTCCCTCCCACCTTTCCTCACTTCCTGCCACAGCCATCTGCTTGCCTGGCCGGTCCAGCACAATGCCCTTTCCCTCAGGCTGGCCACGGGCACACGGACGCCCCTGTCCAATTCTCTATAGGGCAATCCAAGACCTATCCCTGGACTTTCCCAATTCGTCTGTCCAAAATTTTTCTCCAGTACCACTCTCTGTATATTTTGGACACTCATGCTTCTCAAATACCATCTTTCAATGAGAACAGATGCCCTTTTTGCTTTTGGGCCTCTGTTTTTAACACAGTCACTTCCTGTTAATTGTTTTGTGTTAGACAAAGGAGAACAACTTCCATCGTTTACAATTACAATCCCCTGTTTGCTTATAATTCTAGGCTTTCGAGACTTAACTGCATTGTTCAGAGGAGTCCTATGAGCAAAAAGTAGCTAATTCAAGTATTTCTGGAAAAGTCGTATCTCTTTTTGATGAACATTTAATACTCAAAAGGCTATATACTCATAGCTACGCTAACCTAATCAGATAATCAATATCCTACTGTAGAATTATTGCAAAAGCAAGGGCAAGGACACAGAGCACAGAACAGAAAGTACAGGGGAATGACCACTCTTGAATCTCTTCAAGCACCTTTCAAACCACACCAGTACCCTTCTAAATTAAAAGCATGTTTTAATTAGTTCCCAACAATCCATTCTAATCACTGCCACGGCAAAGACTCAGCTGTTTGAGATGCAGACTGTATCCTTGCTGTGGCCGTGTGTACTTGACCTGCTCCTGTTAACAAAGACACTCAATTAATTATTTGCTGTTCTGAATGGCTATTTCATTTCACCTCTGCCTTCCTTCAAGTGCGGAGAGGCTCAACCACTTGATCACCTTCACCTCAGCTCTGGAGAATGCCGAGTTTCTCAGTGCCACCTACACAACCACTGGATCGGGAAAGCTGGTTTCCGGGACCTTATGCTGGAGTCAGCTGAAGCACCGCCTTGACCCGGTGCCGCGGCACCTTCCAGGAGAGTCTCTTCATTTCCGGTGGCAGCTTCAGTGCCCAGTGGTCCCTTGAGGATACAGACACACGTGAGCACAGCTACAGTGACACGTGGCTTCATTGGAAATCTTACCAAATGCAAAGAGGTAAAGCTTTCATTGTAAACTGCAGGTCTGTAAATGAAGAGTGCATTGGCTTTTCCTATGGAGCTTCAGTGTGTCCTACCTACTTTTTTCAGTTTCATGAAGCCTGGTTGTATAGAGTCATATTTAAACCTAAAACGCCAAACCGGAACAAGAAAATAAAGGTCAAAGGGAAAATGGGTTTTGAAGGCATGGTAGAAGCAGGGAAGGTCTGGCTGTGAAAAGCTAGCCACAGAGCCGAAAGGTCGAGGCTGGAATGCATTGTGAACCTTCTTACTTCTCTTGAGTTCCTATAGCATTGATATCACGTGACATTTTGGACGTTCCCATCTGCTTCCCGTGGAAAGTTCATTTATAGACTATCCCTGTCTCCACAGGAGACATACCTGTGAGAGCAATGAGTGTCTTAACCTTCTCACTGTACCCAGTCCTGTGTCCGTCACTGATGCTGAAACAACTAATGGGTGTTTAATGGTCATCAGATCATGAGAAACATACCAATATACTGCAACTCGGTAGCTCACATAAGAAGAAGCATAGGCTACTTGCCCTTCTGTGCCCAGCCTATTTCACTTAGCGTGATGTCCTCTTCCTTAATTCTCTTTTTCATGACCGATATTAGTCATTGTTTCATGAATATCCAAAATGATGTATCAGCCTGGTAGCAATTGCTCAGTATAATTTCTTAGACTCTAATTTAAACACATCAATTGAAACTTTGGAAAAAAACACATAACTTCTCAGTTCTTACCACACGAACGTCCTTGAAAACGAGCACAACCGGAAATCCAAAGCCTTAGAGAAGCTCAGCATGAGCCCTGGAGAGCTGACCGATGAGACATCTGTTCATTTCTCAGTCTCGTACCCATTGTCTCGGTGTTTCCTCCTTAGCATCACAGCGATGCCACTTCTCAGTACATTTTCTAGCCGTGTGTCCCGAGAGTATTTTAAAATGCTCACACTAATGTAATTGGGGCATTTTAAATATTTTAAAAGAGTGAAATATGGGGTATGTTTTACAATAATAAAGGCATACCGTAGACAAATGAATATTTTCCCCAAAGCACAAATCAGATTGTTAGAACTGAGACCAGCACTAGGGGTATCAGATTCTCCATCTATTACTCAGAAACTGTATTATAATTTCTCATGGTGGCCATTATTATTTGCAGTGGGATTTCAGTTTAAAAACCAATATATAAAATGTGTAAGTAACACCAAAGAGAAATTAATGGTGCAGGCTAGCACTATTTTTACTCTTTCTAAAAAGTTGTTTATCATGGTAAATTTTGTTACGAGATAAACAAATTTCACTATTATCAACAGAAACACATCCTATTTAAAATAAGGTTATCATCAACACTAAATATTCAATATATTCATATGAGAAAGAAGAAAATTCGTTAATCCTAGTTTGAAGAGATTAACATTTGATACAAAGTCCACATAGAACACGCCTGACTCTTTGATGTCAAAATTCCTTGACAGATCGAAGAAAACTATAAAAAACACAAAGCCTCTGTTACAAAAAGAAAAATCCAAAATTTTGCTAAAACCAAAACATTTTCTTTTAACATCTATGTGACTTTGCAAAAAAAATAATTCGAAATATATAAATATAATTTTTACATGATAATTCTTGATAGCAATTTAGATTAATAATTAGTGTAAAGATCCATAGAGAAATTTAAGAAAGTTTTCTGCTATTTATAATTTTTTAAATTATTTGGATTAGTATATGGGCTTCGAGTGTCCAAACCTATGATACATCATCTGCATATTCCATGGTGTGTTTACCATCCGAAGTCAAATCTCCTCCCGCTATCATTGATATTTTGAAGGTCAATACTTTGGCATTATACCTAGAGATGGTTATGAGTTGTATCAACCATTTGGTCTGAGCTTTACAAGAGGCACAGACATAGATACAATATGAATATCGATCTGCAGAGCTTATGCTAATTTCACCACGCTGTCTGCCTATCACTGCATGTCTCCAAAGACTTCCCTAGGCCTTTGGGCTTCTTACTATCCTTCTTTTGCTTTTTTTCTTTCTCAAAATCACCCTTGTTCCCATCATCCAGAAATAACTTCTAGGAACATGTTGGTAATTACCTTTTCTTCTTTTTAAAAATCTCTACTCATACTTACTTTTTTTTAAAAATGAAATAGTAAACAATGTTTTCTAATCTGCTCTTCTCAAAATTTAATAGTTTGTTAAAGGAAGTTTCTCTCCAGTTCTTAACTCCTCAAAGAATGAGAAGTTGCAGGTAAACTAACACGAATTAGAAGTGAAAGATTTGTGATTACCTCATTAATTCTATCAATACTTGTGGTCAATGAGATACTAACCCAAATTAGGGCTTTGAGAGAATTGAATTATTGGGTTTGGCAGCAGTCACACTGTTAAAATTATGTGGGTAATTAACAATTCTTGCCTACAGTTAGGTTTCTATTTGGCAAATCAAACCAACTGGTCATGCTCCATACACCCCTGGGGAAAATCTTGCTAGGCTTACCATTAAGACCAGGCCTGCCAAAATCGACAATGACAACTCCTCTCCCAGAGCACCCCAAAATGTTTACAGTAAACACTGAGGGCTGTCTTCTACCTTTCCACTAGCTGTTGGCCCCCCACCCGGTCCTCTGCCGCTCTGGCCGTCTCTGTCTCTCTTGTGTCTGCTCCGTGGAGACAGGCACCACCCAGAAAGCACCTGCCATTCATCCCGTGGGGGCATCCCAGCAACTGAGCTCAATGTCTGGAGTAAAAGCACCTTCTCTTCACCATCGTTTCTTGGAAAAAGAAACAGGGAACTAAATAAATACAGAGGGGTTCATTAAAGAACAGATAGAGGCCACTGAAGGTCAAACACAAATGACAAGATCTTTTCCAAAGACTTTCTGTTGTTGTTCAAGAACTTGTATGCAGCTGAGACTGGTTTGGCTCAGTGGATAGAGTCTAGGCCTGCGGATTGAAAGGTCCCGGGTTCCATTCCGGTCAAGGGCATGTACCTTGGTTGCGGGCACATCCCCAGTAGGGGGCGTGCAGGAGGCAGCTGATCAATGTTTCTTTCTCATCGATGTTTCTGACTTTCTATCCCTCTCTCTTCCTCTCTACAAAAAGTCAATAAAATATATTTAAAAAACTCATTCTCTAAATAAATAAACAAGAACTTATACATATACATGCATAACCCATGGACACAAACAATAGGGTGGTGAAGGAGGGTAGGGTGGGCTAGAGGAGATCAGTGCGGGGAGGGAGGAGACATATGTAACACTTTCAACAATAAAGTTATTTGGGTTTTTTTACTTCAAAGGCATTTTTAAGTCCCATGAGGATCGGTCATGGATCACTGCGCACATTTGTTCAGACCTGCATCTAACTTCCGGTTCTACAGAAACCCTGATGCAACGCGGTGGCTCTCCCCGTGCATTTGCCATGGTTTTGAAAATATCACAGATCCACTGGAGCTACTTCCTCCAAAAGCTCGTCCCCAGTGTGTCACTGAGGCAAAGGAACAAAATGGAATCAGGTACACATTTCCACGAAGAAGCCACGGATGGGGAACTCCCTATCCGGGTGACATGCTAGCCTAGCCCTCACTGGATCGCGAGTTACTCAATGTCAAGTACTTTCAGCTGAGTTCTGACTGCAGGCGGACTTATGTAAGGGGGAGGGAGACACAGAACATCACAATTTGCACTTACTGAGTGGGCCGCCTCAGTAGACAATCCTGGGGCCACACAGACCTGAAGACCTGGCCACTCTCTGATTCCTGGAGAGAGGTCCCCCAGGGTCAAAACGGAAGCAAATTTGCGGGCTCCATGAAGGAGCTAACATGTCAGAGTCCACGAAAAGGAGCTGCTGTGACCGGCAGGGCTGTTCTGTAAGCAGTAAAGTGCACGTGGACAGACATGATGCGGGATGTTTTCAATTTAAGTCTTTTGTGGAAATGGTGGTTTTTCTCACCTAATTTGAAAAGTCACATAATAGAACCAGTAGCTATGATCCCGTAATCCCCCCCCCAAATAAACATCCATAGATTAAAAGTCATTAACTATGACCTCATACCATCCTCCCCTTTCCATTTAAGACTATATCTTTAAAGTTATTCTTAACACCATTAAACATCACACATTCATAATTGTGATTCTATTTAGAAGCATGCAATTATCAGTCAATAAATCCACGTTGAAGTGAAAATATCGGACGAATTCCACATGAATAATTTTGTTCTATTTTAAAATATAAATAAATTGACCAATTCTGACATCACATAAGTTTTTGGTAGTTATTCCACCTGAGACAAAACAAACAAACAAACAAACAAAACAAAACAACTAAATACTGAAAGGAACTTAAAGAAGCAAAATACTTAACCCTGGATTTCAAGGAAGCCTAAGAGCCTCATCATCAAGATGAACACACATCAACAAATCTTTGACCTCCTTTCTAAATAGAATGGTTGGTACGATCTTTTTTCATTGAATTTACTGGGTGACATTGATCATGCTAAGTGAAATAAGCCACTCTGAGAAAAACAAGTACCATTGACTTCACTCCTATGTAGAATCCAATGGACAAAATAAACTGGCAAACAAAACAGAAACAGACTCATAGATAGAGAACAGGCTGACAGCTGTCAGAGCGGAGACGGGGTGCGGGGCTGGGGGAAAGAGGTTTAGAGATTAAGAAAAGAAAAGAAACTCACACCAGTATGGTTGATACAGTCTTAATGCTATGAATTTGGCAGATGGATAATAAACATGACTTTTTTTGCAATAAACCTAAAAATCTTCTCAAAGTTGATTTCAGAAGTTGCTGCCTCCACATACTGTTCCCTTCCCCATCTTCATTTAGAAATTTAATTACCTGAATCTAGAGGTGCAACACCTCCCCCAGAGTCACGTCAGAAAGGCTTCGGATAGCGACCACTGCAATCTCGCGTAGTCCTCCAGGCACAGTCAACATTTATTGGATTCTACCTGTTTTGCTCAAATTGTATAAAGGACCAGAGGCGAAATCCGAAGTGTTTAAGGAGGGTTGTGGTAAAGCCCCGACCCATCAGCAGAGAGGCAGGCTGGCAAGCCGCTGAGGACAGGAGTGGACACTGGTTGAGCATCTGTCCTCCTAAGGACCCAGGTCTGGACACATCCAGGCAGTACCAAGGGGACAATGGGGGATTGCACTCCTCCTTGCTGTTTAGTGCGTCACTAAGAGTTCAGTATTTAAACTTTGTAGTGTTTTTCTTTTTCTTTTCTTTTACTGATTAAGGTATTACATATGTATCCTTGTCCCCTTTTTACCTCCCACCCCGCTCATGCCCTCACCCCCCTGGTGTCTGTGTCCATTGGTTAGGCCCATATGCACGCATACAAGTCCTTCGGTTGATCTCTTCCCCTTTCCCCTACCCACCCCTGCCTTCCCTCTGAGGTTGGACGGTCTATTCAATGCTTCTATGACCCTGGCTCTATTTTTGTTCATCAGTTTATGTTGTTCATTATATTCCACAAATGAGTGAGATCATGTGATATTTATCTTTCTCTGACTGGCTTATTGAGCTTAGCATAATGCTCTCCAGTTCCACCCATGCTGTTGCAAACTGTAGTTTCTTCCTTACTTTTTATAGCAGTGTAGTATTCCATTGTGTAGATGTACCACAGTTTTTTTAATCCATTCATCTGCTGATAGGCATTTAGGCTGTTTCCAAATCTTAGTTATGGTGAATTGTGCTGCTATGAACATATATATATGCTCAAGCATATATCCTTTCTGACTGGTGTTTCTAGATTCTTGGGGTATATTTCTAGAAGTGGCATCACTGGGTCAAATGGGAGCTTCATTTTTAGCTTTTTGAGGGAACTCCATACTGTTCTCCACAGTGGCTGCACCAGTCTGCATTCCCACCTGCACTGCACAAGGGTTCCTTTTTCTCTGCATCCTCGCCAGCACTTGTCATTTGTGGATTTGTTGATGATAACCATTCTGACAGGTGTGAGATGGTACTGCACTGTCGTTTTGATTTGCATCTATAGGATGATTAGTGACTTTGAGCATGTTTTCATATGTCTCTTGTGCTTCCTTATGTCCTCTTTTGTAGTGTTTTAAAACATATATTTTTGTTGATTTCAGAAAGGAAGGGAGAGAGAGAGGGAGATAGAAACACAATGAGAAGAAAGACCATTGATTGCCTGCTTCCTACACACCCGCCACTGGTACTGAGCCAGTAACCCGGGCATGTTGAACATCATCTTCCTAAGGACCCAGGACTGGGCATCGAACTGTGACCTTCTGGTTCATAGGTAGATGTTTAACCACCGAGCCACACCGGCTGAGCTCTAAATCCCTCTGAAATTTAAAAAAAAAAAATCTTAAACCAAATGGCAAGAGCAGAGTAAGGAAAATACACATCAAACCAGCATCAAAAATGTCCCTTTTCAAGATGACTCCATCACTCTTACATTTACCTCCAGTACATGGGCAGGTGACAAGCTCAGCTGGACAGTGGAAAGATCAGAGGCATTGGGGTCAGACCGACTGGCTTGGATTTTTGCCTTAAAATCCTCCCTTTCTCCTCCCCTCTCGAAGGCTTTACTACCCTGAGGCTGGGTTTTCGCATACACATGCTCATCCTCTGCCCTTGGCCACCCTGCTGTCCAGACTGGCTTCTAGAAACATAAGCTGGGACTTCATTTGCTCTGGAAACCTTTGTCTGTCTCCAGTCCTGTGGCATACAGAAAGCTAGGCTCATGAGACCGGACCCGACTGTCCTGTCCGCAGCAAACCACGGCTCGCAAGCCACATGCGGCTCTTTGGCCCCTTGAGTGTGGCTCTTCTACAAAATAATACCACGGCCTGGGCGAGTCTATGTTGAAGACATGGCGTTAGAAAAAGTTTAAGTTTTAAAAGTTTGGCTCTCCAAAGAAATTTCAGTTGTTGTCCTGTTGCTATTTGGCTCTGTTGACTGACGAGTTTGCCGACCACTGTCCTGGGTGACTCACTCCTAAGCACGGCACATACTGGACAAGAATGAACCCATTCGGATATGCCACCTTCTCAACCGCACATTTCTCTGCTCTTCCTTGTGTCTCTCTTGGAAAAGAAAAGCTGGTAGTTTTCGTGCAAAAAGATGAAAATGCATGTGTTTTAATTAAAAGTAAACTTCATGAGTGACCATGGAATAGCACAAACCCGATGACCTGTTTACATAATACTGGTATTTCAAACCGCATCATTTAGAACGGCCCATGCGGACGTGCCTCCTGCAGCCGCGCCCTCGCTGTCCCCTTAGGCTCGCCGACCGCGCTGGCCGGCCGGTCAGTTCCAGCTTCGGGGCTCACTGACCTCCTCTCGGCTCTTCCCTTACTGTTTTCCCGCCATCCTACCCACAGGCCAAGCCTTTCCTTCCGCCTCCTCTCTTGGATGAGACAGTCGCTGTGGGCTGAGCTCTCTGCTTTTAAATAAACTTTTATCAGCCTCGCCGGTTTGGCTCAGTGAATAGAGCTTTGCCCTGTGGACTGAAGGGTCCCAGGTTCGGTTCTGGTCAAGGGCACACAACTCAGCTGCAGGCTTGATTCCCAGGAGGGGGTGTGCAGGAGGCAGCTGATCAACGATTCTCTCTCATCATTGATGTTTCTATCTCTCTCCCGTCCTCTCTGAAATCAATACAAATATATTTTAAAAAATAAAAGACTTTGATCATACTTCATATATTTTTTGTCACATTAATTACACCATATAATTATATGTGAATTTGTTTTACTTCCCCAAGAGATTGTATGTCTACAGAGGACATGGAGGGCTGTCCTCTCCTCTACAATACCTGTGTCCCATGGCATCATATATGAGACATGGTAAACATTAGGTAAATATATATTCGTTAGACATTATAGTAGCCACAGATTTTAGCACATGCCTACTGAAATGAATATTTCCAGTGGTTTCAGTAGCTTACATATCCAACTATGTCCATCATTGCTGAGTTATTAAAGAACATGCATAATGATTATTCATTGGCTACCCAGGTCAAGCATCCCAGGCATAAAATATGAAGTCCATAAATATTAAACAAAGAAGTCTAATGAGAATCCATCAATAATGTGATCAGCCCTCAAAAGTGAGGTAAATCATAATCACAATCTAGTTTAATTTTCCAAACAGAATTAAAGCCATATTTGAAATTCAAATAAAGATGTATCTTTTCTTTTTTTTTTTTTTAACTTCACTGAGTTTCTTAATGTCTTGGCAAAAGCTTCATAATATACAGCCGATTTATTAGGAGCTTAATCAGATCACTCAGGCATTTGTTCCCATGGAAAGTTCACCCAAGTGGATCAAAACTCTTAGCCAATATCTATATCACTCTAATTAAGAGTATATTCAGAAATAACACCATATTTAATGCTTATTCAAATTGCCAACTTCTTGGCAAATAAACTCATGTTGTTCTTGTCTCAGCCCCTGCAGTTAAAATAGCATGGCTGGGCTCCAACTCCTAATCACTTAGGAGGGTAACAGATCATTTCTTCCATGAGAATTCACTGCATCAAAGGGGATACATAATATAGAAAAGAAAAACCTACATACACTGATCTAGTTCTCAACCTGATCTGGTCTAAAAACAAAAGCGAATATGTATTTTATTTTTTTGAGGGAGTGCTGTGCCAATCTAGTATTTAGAAATGTGATGAAGGTATTGACAAAAATATATGTGTAACTTTTATAAAGGGTGATGCACTGCCTGAATACATTTAAAAGAAAATATATTTTGAAACCTGTTTCTGCTATGAACAAAAATGACACCTCTTTTTATTACGCTGTTGGTTTTAAGTTAAGCTTCCTAATAATGTTGTACTGGGTAAAAAAAAAAAAAAAGTGAATATTTATTTTAAAGCCACAGGGAGAGCAATGCAACTGCTTGAGAAAGAAGCAGTGTTCCAGCATCAGATCCACAAACTCGGAAAGAGAAGACCAGGGTTCCCTACAACTTTCCTGCCTTCCGCCCTTTCCTCCTGTGCCTGCTGCTTGCAGCTCACACAGTGGACAGGGACCTGCCATCCCAGTGCCTGAGATGAGACCAGTCTTATAAGCATTTGAAGATTTCCCCAGGAGGAATCCCCTGGGTGTATCACCTCCTCCTTGCTTCCTCTAGAAATTCCACCCTGGCGCGGGGGGGGGGGGGGGGGGGGGGGGGGGGGGTCCTCTCCTCTGCAGAAATCCTATCAGCATTAACGGAGATCCATGCCTTTTCTTTTAGTTCCTTTTGTAGCTCTTCTTGCTCTTCCCAGACGAACACTCCTCCCCAAAGCTGGCTGTTCTCTCTCTCGGCCTTGGCCTTGTCATGCCTTCAAGTATCAGATCCATAAAAGTGACATCAGGGTCTGAAATCTTCCCCTTCGTGTTCTGAAGGTCGCCTCACTTCCCACCCAGCTGTCTGACATTCTCATAATCACAGCCACCCGGACGTTGAGTAGACAACTCAGACTAACATAGTCAGAAGACAAGTACACCTGCCTCTCTTCTCCCCCTCTGCCCGAGCCACAAAAAAGCAAAGGAGCCACCACCAGCAACAACACTCTGGCTTTCCTGTTTCTCACTGAGACGTTCTCCTGGTAGGCTTGACACCCAGCATCCTGCCTTTGTGCTGTCCCTCTGGGCCCACCCAGGGCCATCCACCTCCCCAGTGACTCTCCTATATGTCCTGGCTCTGCCCTTGTCCCGGCCCATACTCAGAGTGAGCTCTCGCTGGCCCTCTCTGGAATAAAAAGAAAAGGTCTCTCTTTGCTCATATCACCTCCAGCTCTAATGCCTGCCTCACGCTTCTATGCTGGGGAATGGCCCTGAGGGGTCACTCATTCCTTAAATGGTCACTATGATCCTTTAATCAAGTCATCAATTTTATAGACAAATCACACGTCCGGCTTTCTACTGACGAACGCTGTCCGTCTCTGCTCAGGGCCAGGTCGGTTCAGTGTCCCGTCTCTCTCCTCACAGGCACGCGCCACAGGAACCAGCCTACCTTTAACCTGTCCACGGCCCCCCCCCCCCCCACCCCTGGGGGCCTAAAACCCAAATGAGGGAAGCTGTCCCTAACTGCCCTCTCTCACACCTCCTTTTAGCAATCAAACAACTGGTCCCCAGCTAAACTACCTTCCTAGTCCCCTTGCCGCAGAGTGTGAGCACATGACCACATTTTGGACAGCAGGGGAGGAACAGAAGCCTCAGGTGGAGCACCCAGACTGTGCTTTTATTTTTTTAACTTGATTTTTACTGTTGGCACTATTACAGATGTCCCCTTTCTCCCCCCGCCCACCTCCACCCAATCCCCCCTTCCCTCTGGCCCTCGCCTCACTGTCGTCTGTGTCCAGGGTTATGCATTTATGTTCTTTGGCTGATCCCGTCGCCTTCTTTCATCCAGGCCCTGCCCCTCTCCCCTCTGACAGCGGCCAGGTGTTCCCTGTGACCATACCTCTATCTTGTTCATTAGATTTCACCTGTATGTGAGATCAGAAGGTGTTTGTGCTTCTCCGACTGGCTTCTTTCACTTAGCATCATAACCTCCAGGCCCATCCATGCTGTCGCAAAGAGTAAAAAGTCCCTCCTTTATTACAGCCACCTTTAAAAGGAAGAAGTAGGCCTCCCCACCCCGCCCTCACTTTCCCTCTTTGACCACACCGATGCCAGAAACACCCCAGGAGCTAGGGACCAACGAGGAGTCTGGTTCCTGAACAAACTCTTGGCGCAGAGCCCTGCCCAGCCCCTTCCCCAGAAGCTGTAACTGGGATGAGGGAAATACATTCCACCTTGCCTTGTTTGAGCCTCTGGCATTTCTGTTTCTGTTCAAGCAGCCAATACAACAGGTTATCCCATAAACAGACACAGTCTCGCCAACACCTGTCCCACTTGTGAGCAGCGATGACATGCGTGGCTCACAGACACTGTGGACCAGGAGGTCAGGGGTAACACTCCTGAGAAATGCCAGGAGAAAGGGTTAATGGGCATTACACAGACAGAAACATGGTGCAAACCACGGAGGGACAAGTTTTCAGTGTGGCTTTAATAAGAAAATAAATCTTCCCAGCAAAAGGCCCACAGCCACAGCACATTCACAGAGGACAGGAAATTAGAGAGCGACAAGCTCCCCGTTTCTATTAGGAAGCAAGGGGGTATTTGGGAGAGCACAGCGAGAGAAGTGAAGCCGGCAGGAACGTCAATCACCGGCTCACTCCAGGACTTAGACCTTGGAAATGAGGTCCAGGAACAGACGCTGCAACGCTGGCGCAGACTGGCCTGGAGTCGAGCATCATGAGATCCCTTGAAGAGGAGACATGGAGGGACTCAGGGAAGGAATGAGAACAGATCGTACAGGTGCTAGATTGGGTGATAATTTCCACAATAAGAAAAAATTGTGAGTGAATGGCTGAACCCCATGGAGCCATCTTTATCATTATCTAACTAGAGGCCCGGTGCACAAAGTGTGTGCACGGAGTGGGGTGTCTCTCAGCCCTGCCTGCACCCTCTTGCAATCTGGGACATCTATCTCCCAATCCAGGACTGATGGCTCCTAATCATTTGCCTGCCTGCCTTCCTGATGTTCCCTAACCACTCTGCATGCCTGCCTAATTGCCCCTAACCACTCTGCCTGCCTGTCTGATCTCCCCTAACCACTTTTGCCTTGGCCCCCACCACTGCGACTTCATCCAGAAGGACATCTGGAAGGATATCCAGAAGGTTGTTTGGCTGTCCGGTCTAATTAGCATAATAAGCTTTTATCATTATAGATGACTGGTCATATCTGTGTGTGTGATAAAGAGCAGTTGGGAGAAAACTGTTGTTCCCAGATGCTGTTCAGCAAGAGGCCAAAAAAAAAAAAAAAAAGAAGGATCAGGAACAGGAACAGAGTGGAATTACTCCATTTTTTCCCAAGACAAGCAGGTGCACTGTTCTTGTTGAGTTTGGTCCAATGACAAGGAGATTCCAACCTCCATAAACAGTCCTTGACATAGACATGTTAGGTGCATAGATTTTATATTTTACTTCTTCCTGGTTCAAGAGTCTAAGAATCGGTGACCCCACGAGGGACCCTGGGTAAAGGGAAGCCAGGCTGAAATATGCTGCACACCCCTGGTTTCTGCTGGTCTTTGTATCTTTCGCCAAATGAATCACAAGCTGTATGGTGTTTCCTACCTATCTATAACCCACCAGAGATAACCGTAAAGAGGTATAATGATATAGGTTAGGTCATTTCCCACAAATCCTCTGGCAGCATTTATACAATCCTGAAGGAAGAATTCCTTCCAGACAGAATCCATACAGGATGCCTCAGATCCTGCCATGTAAAAGCATGGGTTCCCGTGTCAGGCAGACCTGGGCTCAGACTCCAGCCCAACCCCTGCAGCAGGTGTGTGACTGTGGGCAATCTATAAAACGTCTCCAAACGCCGGGTCATTGTATCTCAAAATTAAGACCGAATACCGACACAGACAAGCATACGATTGCATCTCTGACGCGTGCCAGACGTCAAAATACTGTAGGAGGATGTTAGAGGGCACCTGAGCTAGTTTGGAGCATCAGGGAAGGCATCCCTGAGGAGGTGACATTACAGCTGGGACCTGAAGGATGACAAGGCTTAACCAGGGGTCAGCAAAGGGGGTTCTAGGTAAAGAGATGGTCTGTGGTCGGAGAGGGTGCAGCACATTTTAGGAGCTAGAAGAGGGCATTAACAGCTGGGGCACAGAAGGTGAGGGGGGCTCAGTGGACAATACAGCCGGAGTGTGCACGGTGTTGGCCAACATGGGGCGGCATGAGCCATCGTCCAGTCCAGCATGTAAAGTAGCGGGTGATGTGCACACAGTAAGTACTCAACACGTTAGCTTTACCACCACTGCAGGGAAATTGCCCTGCCGTCCAACCACTGACCCTGGGACCCTGTCCCTCTTTCTACAATGGCTTCTCTAAGAGCCTCCTTTTCTGTGTGGGCTAAAGCACTCGGACCTCTCCCTTACTTGTAAATCTTTAGATGCCTGTAGATTCCGATGTGGCTGTAAAAAAATAACACAGAGCGTCGCTGTGAGCCCTTCATTCCAACCCCAAGGAAAGCTCTTGTATAACTGGAGCACCACGTCCCAGCCCCAAGCCATGCTCACAGAATCCACTGGCCTGACTGTGATTTCACTAGGCCTGTATGCACGTGTGTGTGTGTGTGTGTGTGTGTGTGTGTGTGTGTGTGTGTGTGTGTTGGCGGGTATATTGAGTTCTATGTCATTTGACCTGATGTGTACTTACATGTGACTGTCACCATAGTTAAGATACAGCTTGATCACAAGGAGCCCTCATACTACCCTCTATTTCTGTTTTATTTTTTTGCTAATCCTCACCTGAGGATATTTTTTTATTGATTTCCAGAGAGAATGGAAGGGAGGGCAGGAAAGACAAGAGAGAGAAATATGGATGTGAGACAGACAAATCAATCAGTTGCCTCCCACACACACCCTGACTGGGGTCAGGGATTGAGCTTGCAACCAAGGTACATGCCCTTGACCAAAATCAAACCTGGGACCCTTAAGTCCATGAGCCAATGCTCTATTCACTGAGCCAAACCATCCAGGGCTCATGCTACCTTTCAACAACCGCCCACCACTCTCCCTCCTACCCTCACATCTCCATGAACCTGGCAACCCTTCATCCATTCTCCATCTCTACAATTTAGCAGTTTCAGAAATGCAATATAACGGGATCATAATCGATTGTTCCTTTTTATTATTCTTTTTCCCACTCAGTGTAATCCCTTTAAGGTCCATCCACTTTGTCGCATGCTTCGGTAGTTCTTCCCTTTGTCTGGGTAAGTAGCATTTATTCTAGAATCAGGATCTTCGCCAGACAGGTGGTTTTGCTGAAATTTCCTCCAAGCCTTAGCTCGTCTCCATAGCAATTGTGAGTGACAGTGAGTATGCAGAAGCAGGGAATTAGAACGTGATGTATGTGTGACACTCTAAGACCTTGCAAAGTCCTTCACATGCAGGCCCCTGTGGGTAAAACACTACTTTCTGGCGTGCTCTAGAGATGGGAGAGGGGAGCTCTGTGGCCAAGCTCGCCTACTCAACAATACATACTCTGCTCTTTCAAATTTCATGTGTTCAAATAGTTTCTCATGAAAGTTGAGTCACTTCCAACATGGCATCGCTCACTTCCCCTTGAAGGGAACGCTCGGCTCAGTGGGGACTGTCACCTGGAATGCCTATGTGGGGCCACGTCCCGAAGGCAGCCACGGGGGGGCTGGACCCCTCGCCTAACGGGTTAGGGACCCACAAAGAGTTTTGCAAACGACAGGAAGTAGAAGTGGATCATTTCCTAAGGCAGCTGGCACAGTGGGACTTCGCAGGACACAAAGGGTCAAGGCAGGCAGGAGGCCCACGCGATTCGGGGGGGGGGGGGGGGGGGCGGCGAGGATAAGGATGGCACCTCTCCGAGAGAAGGGCAGGAAGAGCTTACAGCATCTTCAATCCCCCCATGATTCAGTGGCGGACGAAGAGAAATGTTTGGAGTTCTTAAATATCTGAAAATGTCTTTGGCCTCCCATTTCAGAATAGACGGCAAACACCACTTCCAACTGAAAAGGAGATTTTCCCTTAAAAACCCTGAAAACAGCGCTCTGCCTGCCAGTATCCAGTCTGCGCCCCCAGAAGTCAGATGTGAAGCTACTCCAGGTTCTTGTCTGAGGCATCGCGTCCTCCTTTTCAAAAATTCATGAGCTCACGCTTATCCTTGGAGTTCCAAAAAGTCAGTGTCTTGGGGTGGATTCTTGTATGGGAGCACTCCAATGACACAGCTCCTTCTTCAGGTCTTCTACCTTCTCATTCAATCCTTTATTTTTTTTTCCATACCCCATTCTTGAGATTCTGATATTCTCCTTCATGGCATTTATGCCTTACAGGCTTATTTTTGACACTTTTTGTCTACCTGTCTTCTTCCTCTATTTTCTCCATGATTTCTAATGTGATTGATTTGATTCTGACAATGACATTTTTATTCTCTAAGGGGGCTCTGTAATTCTCTAATGTCCCCCCCCCTTTTTTATGAGAGATAGAAATATCAATGAGAGAGAATCACTGATCAGCTGCCTCCTGCACAACCCTAATTGGAGATTGAGCCTGCAACCTGGGCATGTGCCCTGACTGGGTATGGAACCAGTCACCTCCTGGTGCATGGGCCTACACTCAACCAACTGAGCCACCTGGCTGGGCTCTCATGCTTCCTTTCTCACAGCACCCCTAAGTCTTACTTTGTGGATACAATATGCTCTCAGATCCGTATGGCTGCATGTGTCAGATGAATAAAAAATAAGATCCTCATGTTCCCTGAATTGTCATCTGGGATGAGCTCTCTCCTTTTTTAGCTGATCTTGTACTCCTGTTGTTGGGTTGGGAGGAAGAACTTGTTGATGCCGGTTTCGCTGCTGGGAGATAGAAGGGCTTTCCCCCCAGAGGCAGTTCTGATGGGGACATCTGTATGGGGCAGGGAGTCATGGCGGGGAGGAACTCCAAGGCAAAGGATTAAACTTGGGAACTTGTAGGTCAAGGTGGAAGAGCAGGGAGCCAGCCCCCTGGCAGATTTAATGAACCTTTGCATCTGACTCAGTAGGAGGAGCCTAACTGACTTGGCTCTGCAACATCAATGTCCACTTGGGCACCTTAGCTCTCCCAAGTCCAGCCTCTCAACCCATTCACAGAAGAATCTGCCTCATGTCTGTGCCACTGCTTTAACCCATCACTGGCTAAAGACGTTCTGACAACAGAAACCGAGGAGGAGGCTGGAGGGACTCTCGACGAACTCCCGAACTCTCGTTGGGAGCTGCTTCCCACCAACACCCCGCTAGGAACTTGCTGACTATCAGCCCAGACTTCCCCTCCTCGGTTAAAGGTTTATCCCTTTGACAGGTTGCATGAGAGGTGGAAAGCAAGCGCAATATCCCTGGTTGACTGCCTCTAACTAATCCTTTACATTTAGTCTCAACTTAGCCCTGATAACAGCTCTTGCCTTGACAGGTGCACATTTCAAGGGGTCACTGAGAGACCATAAAACACAAAGGCAATGAGGTGATAATGTATTTGGCTGAGAGTGGCTATCTTTTTAAAATACCTTTCATTACAAACCACTTACAATCTACCAGTTAGTAAGTACTCATTAAAAAACAGAAGGGTGACCCACGTGGCACTATTAAATATGGACTTTCTCACCAACATCTGGACACCCTCCTGCTCGCTTTGCAGATGCTCAAAAAAGATCACAAAAGAGCTAAAAAGGCCCAAGTTCATGGCAAGTGCACTGAGCAACAACTGCTCATAGACGCTTGGCGTAGACAATGACCTTCGTTGTCCAATCCATGAGCCGATGTCACAGCTGGTGGAAATGTGTGGCCTCGCAGGATCACTAAAACGCTGGTGAGCCTCTGCTGAGGAATCCGAGTGTAAGGGCTTCCATGACACAGGGGCTCTGCAAAAACACCGTTTTTTAGTCTCTGACGCAGGTGTCAAAACACCTGGTGGTTGTTATTGTGCGAAACATTATTTTGTTCCTATAAAATGAAATAATGTAATGTGTAATTATTTCAAACATCGTTTTAAGCCAGTCTTCTGTGAGGGCCCCAAAATAATTAAAATCCACTGAAGCATAACTTCAACTTACATATTTTTCATACCTTAGATTATTGTATTCAATCAAGTATGAAAGTGCGATAAAATACGAAACTATTCAATAACTACGGTATGTCCTTAAATAATGCTTTGACAGGTTAGTTTTAGGGATATTAAAGAAAACGTGAAAGGGCAGGTTAAAATCGGCTCCTTTTAACATCAAAAAGGAGATCTCTTTTCATTATAGCTAAGTATTTGAATAATGACTATTATGAACTTTGGAAGGTAGTTAATTATATCTCACATGACTCCAAGAAAATCTTATTAGAATCTCACAATTAATAATTTGTCAGAATCCATCATTACTAAAATGATACATATGCTAATTGAGTGTCAGTCTAAGTTCAAATATGAGCAGTTAACAGTGAGCATTAGTGGCAAACTAAGTTAAAAGTGTAATTCCCAATTTATAATTGTTAAGACTAATTTTTTTAAAAGTTTATGTGTTTTTTTTTAATTGATTTCAGAGAGGAAGAGAGAGAGAAAGAAACGTCAATGATGAGAGAGAATCATGGATCAGCTGCCTCCTGCACACCCCCTACTGCGAACGGAGCCCAGCAACCCCAGCATGTGCCTTGACCAGGCATGAACCGTGACCACCTGGTTCATAGGTCGACTCTCAACCACTGAGCACCACTGGCCAGGCCATGAGCTGAGACTCTTTTCCCACAAAGTCACTGAGAAAAGTAGGCATGTAATCTATTTTCATGTTAGTGGGACAGAAGTAAACAGAAGCAGAGGACTACAGCTCACAGCTACCGAATGGACCACACCCAAATCCCTCAGACAGGCCAGTACAACGGAGATAGGGAATCAAGGAATTATAGTGGAACACAGCAAACTGAAATTGAACTTCAGAGCGCACGGATACTTAAAACACCCACAAAATCATGGATCGTTATAGTGCTTTCTCCTTTCTTCGGCCAAACTAAGCAAGCTCCCTGCTACGGTAAGAGTCAAGTACAGGGAATGCAAAGGAAGAGACCCTGTGAGGCCCCAGAGGCATTCTGAAAGCACATTTCACAAGCTCAGCACAGAGGAGGAGATGTGAGGTGGAGGCCCAAGTTAGCCCAAGGGGACAGTTCTCAGAGCCAGGGGGAGGGCCGACTCTGGTGGTATCAAGTCAAAGGCATCAGCACCCCAGGAGGTGCTGCCTGATGAGGCTGCTCCAAAACGAGGAGCAAGGAGAAAGGCCAGGGAGCCGCCAAATCTCCTTTTTCTGATCATCTGCTCAGCCTCGCTTTTCCTAGCTCTGAGTGGAGATGAGGCGGACACATTCCTCTCCTCTCTCGCCTAGAGACCTGTGAGATGCCTTCATTCCGAGACAGGATATTCCTTACCTATTCCCTCACTTATTTGACCATAATATCATCAAAATATTGCTTAGATAAGGCCAGAAGGCATACCAAAATCATTTGCTTTTATAAACTACAAAGAACTGTGCAAATAGAAATTAGAATGCCAGTGTTCTTCATTTTTGTAAGCCTCAGATCTACGGTTAGGTACAAACAACAAAACAAACACCAAGTTTGGTAGAATAAGGAAAAGATGTTGGCAGAATTCGATGTCATTCTTTGCAAATCAGGTTCCTTTCCCTGACTCCATTGACCACACCTCTCATTTTATAACTGGAAATTTGACTTAAAACAGATGGTCAGGAAAAGGTATATTTAAGAAATGGAGAGATAGCACTTTGTGTTTCCTCCCTAGCACATACATTTCAGAAAGAAAGTGAAGAATCGCTGTCAGATTCTCTGAGTGGAAGGCCAAGAGACAGAGAGGCGTGCAGCCAGGACAGCTCCATGGAGACTGGGTTCTGGGGACCGGCGGCCTCCGTCTCCAGGCTCGGAGTTACCATGTTCTACTTCGGGGATGGTGCAAGCTGTCTACGCTTCTGTCAAACAGGAAGTGATTTCCCGAGCTCCCAGGGCTGCCACGAGGCTAAAATAATTCTCCTGAAGCACCTACTCAAGACAGGGCTGTCCGCTGACCCATATCAGAGCATTGTTAGTGAATATGATGGCTATTACATCAGAGCATTGTTAGTGAACATGATGGCTATTACATCAGAGCATTGTTAGTGAACATGATGGCTATTACATCAGAGCATTGTTAGTGAATATGATGGCTATTACATCAGAGCATTGTTAGTGAATACGATGGCTATTAGATCAGAGCATTGTTAGTGAACATGATGGCTATTACATCAGAGCATTGTTAGTGAACATGATGGCTATTACATCAGAGCATTGTTAGTGAACATGATGGCTATTACATCAGAGCATTGTTAGTGAACATGATGGCTATTACATCAGAGCATTGTTAGTGAACATGATGGCTATTACATCAGAGCATTGTTAGTGAACATGATGGCTATTACATCAGAGCATTGTTAGTGAATATGATGGCTATTACATCAGAGCATTGTTAGTGAATACGATGGCTATTAGATCAGAGCATTGTTAGTGAACATGATGGCTATTACATCAGAGCATTGTTAGTGAACATGATGGCTATTACATCAGAGCATTGTTAGTGAACATGATGGCTATTACATCAGAGCATTGTTAGTGAATATGATGGCTATCACGTCTCTGGTTTCCTCTTCACCTCATGGAGAAGGGCGTGTTCTAATATCTTCCAAGAAATAAACCCTGACCCCCAGAGCAAAAGCAAGACCTTGGCCCATGACATCCGACTAGAGCGGACTGAGAAGCAGAGCGTCCCTGGTCCTTCAGGAAGTATGTGCTTCTGGCACTCCGCTCACTGAGCCCTGCGCCAAGGCATGGTTATCCTCCCAGTTTATGGTTTGTTTCCTTACCTCCTCACAACAAATCCATTAATAAAACAACAGGGCGTTTGGGAATACAAATAAAGTTGGATTTTGAAAATCTCAGGGTACACGTGCAGGGAAAAACAAAAATATCCTCACTTATCAAATCAAAGCTATTAAATCAGGGCGGCTCAATCGAATTCACAGTTCCGGCGGCAATAAGATCCAATCTATGGCACAGAGACTGGTCACGAATGACTTGGGAGCTCTCCCTCAGGCGGGCACTTCTGTCATCAGAAGGCTTGGGGGGTGTGGATTCAATATTTCCAGATTCAGAGAACGTGGGCCAATAGTCCTGTCATGTGACCGTCCCCACCGTGTGTCAGTTTCCTGCCTTCCAGGTTGGTGGTTACTCTGGGAGCCCCATTTGTGTTATTGTATGTAGGCCGACCCAGAATGGCTGGCAGGCATGCCCCCGGTTACAGTCATCCCATCATACGCTCCCTCACCTGTGAGTTTTCTCAAAAGGAAACCCAACGCAGGGTTTCTCATTAGCAATAGTGCCTCTCCTACCGTTGCAGAATGCAGCTCTTGGAAATCAATGAGTTGTTTGTTTCGACTCAAATGTAAAGCTAAGTGAGACCCCAATCACACAGAGAGAACACACACACACACACACACACAGAAGCATGCCGTCCTGAGATCTAGTTTGGGAATCTATTCAAAGCCAGTATATGCATCGTCCATCCTATATAATAAAAGGCTAATATGCAAATTGTCCCCTCCATGTCCATCGGACTGTACAATGTGCCGAGTAGGTTGGAGGTAAATTAAAGTGATGGCTACTGGGTACAGGGTTTCTTTGGGGAGTGGGGGGGTGATGAAATGTTCTGGAGTAAAATATCAGTGATGGTTGTACAACTCTACGGATACATTTAAAAACGATGAACTGTACCATTTTTAAGAAAAGCTTTTCGATGTTTAGTGACTGATGCCCTTGTGCTCTCTGGCAGAACCCCTCATTGCTGTCACACATTGTTAAGCAATCCCACACTGTTCAGCACCCCCTGCAAACCCTAAGAATCATTGTGAAGTAGTGCTTTCAGATATCTTAATCATTATTTCCTCTGAGCCACTGCCTTCAACTCCCGAGGAATTCTAAGGCAACAAACTCGAATGCAGCATTAATAACTCAAAACAATGGATAATGCCAGAGAATTTGAAGGACAAACTGTGAAATTCCCTTGCCTAAGATTCCGTACATGTTGCGAACACAACCCTACAGATCAGTCAGCTTGAATAAGATGCTTTGACATCTTACCCCAGCACCTAAAATTAAGACTTCAATTTACACTAAAAGGCTCGTGATTCATCTAGCTTAAACTCAGATAAGAACGGAGTATGAAGAAGACTCATACAAGAACGTTACAAGAATGCTTATTTGTCTTCTTTCACCCCTCAAATGGGGAACTCGAGCTCCGTGATTGGTAAGCATCTTGCAATAACAGAAGCGATTTGAGGATATATTATGTTTACACCTTAATGATGCTTGGAGCCGAAAAATAAAGTCGAAATTTCTCTGAGAGGATGGCAATCACTTCATCTCAATAGACATTTCATTATAATTATAATCAATAGGACTTCAAATTGCATTTTCTAAACAGACTTGCTTATTGTTAACTCTACTGCCAGTACTTATTTTCCACTAACCTCAAAAGTCCAGATAATAAAACACCTCTTACTTTGGACACAAAGTATGATGGGGGTGAGTGGAAAGAGGGGTGGTTGTATCACAATCTTGTATCTCTAAGCCCAGAGAGCACACAGATCAGTGAGCAAAAAACAAACAGAACAAAACAAACAAACAAACAAACAAAAAACAGAGGCTTCACCACCCGACTCCTGGTTTCAGAAACTGTATTAGATCTTCTTCCTTTTACTGGCCTTTCTTTAAACCCCGTTATATTGGGTACAATCCTTTCTTTACCCGTCACAAGGACAGATGGAGGTCTCTCTGGCTTTGACCTTCAGTGCTGTGCTCATGTTCTCTCTCTCCCCCGGGGACCCAACTCATCCCCTCCCCGTGGGTGCTGCACCCAGGCTCAGGCAGGTTCAGACCAGCCCCCTGGAGGGTGGATAGAGAGAGCGGGACCACCAGAACAGGCCCTAATAGGTACAAGGTCAGAGAAGACACCGAGTGGGCAGAGAGAGAGAGGCTCCTGGCTCTACAAAACCACGTCAGCCTAACGTACAAAGACTTGTCTGTCCAAAGCAACCAACCACCGAGCGATGTCTTTTGGACAGACTGTCAGTCTCCTTGCAGAATGACGAATTGGGTATCTGTCGTGCTTTTAGACTCTAATGTGGAACATCTGTCACAGGAATCTACCTCTGTCCTTCGACTGCCTGTGTTTGCTCTGCGGTTCTTTGATCTTAAGGCAGCATCATGACCCTACTATTTTCTGGCTCTCGTTTGCATAGGTAGGGAAATATAATAGTTTCCTGCAAGCCCATTATTCGGAAAGGCTGCAGGACCATTTTTGTGGCTGCAGAGCGGGCCCGGGTTCATGACAAGCACCAGGTAGTGCGGCGGGTCCCAGGGTGAATGGGACACGGTGTCAGCAGCTCCGAGGGACCAGCTGCAAACGCCCAGGCAATGCGCAGAGGGTTCTAGAACACAGTCCTTCACTGAAGGTGGGAAGCATGTGCTGGGAGGCCCTGGAGCACAGGGCAGTTTCTAAAGCAAAGGAACGCTTCCTCTTGTTCAAACGAGGAATTTAAGTCCAGACTGCTCCCTGGTTTAAGGCCTAAAAGCGGGGAAGCATTCGCCATGTGACCCACACTCACAGCGCTTTCTGGGCCAGCTGCCGCTCTGAGCGCTCTGTGCCCGCTGCTTCACCCTCAACAGCCCGGCAGTCCCCAAGACAGGCACCACCCTCCTCCCATCCACATGAAGGGACACTGAGGCTCAGAGGGCTGAGCCCACTTGTCTGATTCCACACAGCCAGTCAATGGAGGCCCCGAAATTCAAATCGCATAGTTTGGCTTCACAGTCCAAGATCTCTTAACCCAATGGCCGGCAAACTCGCAAGCCACATGCGGCTCTTTGGCCCCTTGAGTGTGGCTCTTCCACAAAATACCACGGCCTGGGCGAGTCTATGTTGAAGAAGTGGCGTTAGAAGAAGTTTAAGTTTAAAAGATTTGGCTCTCAAAATGAAATTTCAATCGTTGTCCTGTTGACATTTGGCTCTGTTGACTAATGAGTTTGCCGACCACTCCCTTAACTAATAAAAAAAAAATAGCGTGTACAAAGGGGTTGGGAGCGATGGGAGGCATCCATAAGAGAGTCAACAATAAAGAACAGTGCATATTTCTTTACAAGGATCAGGGCTCTGTGGGACTGTCCATCTCTCAGTGGCACTGATCGGGAAAAGACTACACGGGCTCCATTTCATACAAGTGACCCAGTCTTCCCAACACACACATGTGGTTCCTTCAGACGAGAGGTCTACTGCTTGGTGACCAAGCTCAGACCAGCGGGGCGAGCACTCCCAGGTGACAGTGCCCACGGGCGGCTGGGTGCCTGGTGCCTGGAGACTGCGCAGGTGGCCCTGCCCTCTGGGATCAGAGACCCCAGCCCCTATGTTCCGAGCACCCCAGTCAGGTGTGCACACTTGCTGAGCATGCAGAATGTGGGGAAGGGTAAAGACACCTGCACGGTAGGCAGGAGGGCCTGGCAGCGCCGAGCAGGGGCTGGGGCAAAGGGATGGCACCCTGGGCAGCACGAGTTCCCCTTGTGGCCTTTGCTGTGGCGCCCTCCCCTCCCCCCCCCCCCCCCCCCCCCCCCCCCCGGTGCTGAGGGAAGTCTGGGCTGCAGGACAAGGGCCTGAGGAGAGCCATGTCAGGAATCAGAGAGGGCCCTGGGCAGGGCAGCCACGCGGCCAGTCCTGAGCCCATGCCCGCTCACCCAGGCCTGCTGGCCCTAGAGAGGCATCTGGGAACGGAGGGGGGGGGGGGGGAGGCAGCAAGGGAGCCCCTACCTCCTTTTCAAAAGACCAGTAAGTCAAACTGAAGGAGAAAAGGGTCTCATCTCCTCTCGCTCCAGGTGGGGCCCTCCTCGGTCTCCCTTCGAGAATGACCTTGAAAATGACCTTGGGAAGAAAAGGCGGTTGAAGGGGGGCCTGAGGAAAGGCAGGAGAGGGAGACCCTGCGGGAGGGGGAGACCTGGAATCATTCCCAGAATAACCCCTGGAGGCAAGGGACACACTGAAAGGAAACTCGGTGATCTCCTGCCCCTCGTTCCCGATTCACGCACCACCTGTGTGGGGACACGGCCACACATCGCCGCGGCCGCCGAATGCCACCTTCCCAGCAGCCTCGGGATGGGAACGATGCTTTATCCAGAAGGCGCGAAGCCATCACCTGTTTAGTCTCTCCACATCCTCCACACGCCCTCCTCAGGTCCACCGGGCCCTGGGTCTCCGGCCGGACCCCTGAGGGTCAGTGATGAACAAAACAGATTCGGGTTCCAGCTCCCAGGGGGTTACCTTCTGCCATTGTTGGCTGCCAACTGAACTAGAGCTTGGCCAGGAAGACAACTGTGAGGCCTCTCATGGCACAGAAACAGTAAGAGCCACCCTCGTGTTGCCTGTACTCTTGAGTTCTTACATTGCCTAGCACAGTATCTTGCATAGGGCAGGCAATGCTTTAGAAAATAAATCAGTTCAACCTTTTGAAATCAATAGGAGTCTGTCTTTCTATATCAGATTGGAACATGCAACCTTTGATGGACTTTCCAGAGAAAATTTCACCTTTGTGTTTGACGTAGATTCTCAGAGCTTACATATTCCAGATATACACACAAAATGTAAACATACTAGTACATGCGTGGGCAGAGAAAAGGCAAGATTCCACTTCTAATCCCAACATATGAAAAGTCCTGTGACAATAATTTTAAAACAATGTTATGAAGTATCTATTTCCTAAAGGTGTGTTTACTAGAAGTTAAAAAAGTAATTTTAACTTGGTAACTGCCATCATTCAAATTATTTTCAAAGGAATCTAAAATGATATGTCATGAGGTAGTTCTTAATAGCTGCTCGTTTTGAGAAATATGACAATCTGTACTCATTAAAACAGATCAAGTTCTTTCTCATCCAACTTTAATCTCCAAAACACCCCGGTGCTATGACAGAAATCAAGACATAATTAATAACTCTACAGAATTAGAGTCACTAATAAATCACTCAGTAGGGACCACACTATTGACGGATTGCTCATGGTAGATTGTGAGTCCGCTACACACTATTATTTACACCAGAAAACCACAAAGAAGCACTTAGGAGAGAGGTTGGCCACTTCCTCGGGGGACAGGAAGCTCTTCCCATGACCTCACTCATCTTCCTTCCCTTTTCCCTCTTCTCACTGCCTTTCCTCTTTTATTTAGCAAATATGTGTTTGTTTAGAAGGCTCCGAAAATTCCACCTCAAAGCAAGCAAGGTATACATACATAATCAATATTCTTCACAATTTGATTGTTTGCTCACCCTAATCAATCAACAGTGTTTCTTAACCCTGTGCTGGGTTTTAAGCTACCTTCCTCCCAAATGAACTAAAACTGGGGGTCCAGCCAACAAACCCGGCCTGAAGACAGAGCCACTTTCTGGGTCCCATATTCTACATAGCTTGGTGGGCTGAGCTTTACAAATTTCTACGTAGGCTGCGGTGAAAGGGATGGAGAGAGGCTGGGCATAGCAGAAATGCACCTCTCAAGCCCTATTATTTCAGGACCAGAATGGCATCGAGTATTCCATCAACCCAACAAAGAACAGCACTCATGCTTAAAGCTTGGCTCGTGTTGCCATCATTTTCTTTCTTTTTAATTATATATATATAAATTTATTTCAGGAAAGGAGAGGGAGAGAGATAGAAACATCAGTGATGAGAGAGAATCATTGATCAGCTGCCTCCTGCCTGCTCCCCACTGGGGATTGAGCCCACAACCCAGGCATGTGCCCTGACTGGGAATCGAACTGTGACTTTCTGGTTCATAGGACGCTCATTGTCACGAGTCAATCTGTAAACTGTTTTTCAGCCTGGGGTGTGGAGAGGAACTGGTTCTCCAGAGATAGTGGAGGGGCGAGACTTTTACACTCTACCCAGAGGTACTGAGACACCTCACTCCCGTAAGCATTGTGGGGATTAGCTTGGGCTTATGGGAACGAGTACTGTCCCTGGGAGTGTTGGGGAGAGAAGGAGGAGGAGAAGGAGGAGGAGGAACAGGAAAAAGAGGAGGAGGAGGAGGAGGAGGAGGAGGAGGAGGAGGAGGAGGAGGAGGAGGAGAAGAGGAGAGGAACACTGACGTGCCCTCCATAAACACCTCGGCTCTCCTCCAGGATGGTCTGTGGATCCTATTGTTCCAGGACTGGAGACAAAAGCAGAGGGGTCACCTACTCATGTCAGCTCATCCAATCAGTCACCAAATGGGCTGATGCTTTCCCCGACCCCCTGTAACAGACCTGAGGTGGCCTTAACATAAACCATCCTGGAACCCTGATCAAAAATGAATTTCATCCCTTTTTAACGCTTTTGTTGAAACTGGGGAAATGTCGTGAAATTGAATGAGAGAGACAGCTAATGCCCAAAGCAAAGGCAACTCGTCTCTGAGTATGAACCAGACACCAGACGCCCTGACCATTGCAGCTGTGTGCCAGCCAGTCACGCCCTCCCTGGGAGGCTCACGTGTGAGCCAGTAGAGGGACTGTGATTGGCTCCATGGTCTCCCGGACCCTGGGAGGGTGCTGCTCTGGGCAGGAGGACGAGATGTGGGGAGCAGGGCCTGATGACGCACTGTTTGTTATCTACAGATGTCATGGTGTACTGCCACAAACACTAAAAAATATGCTCACTGACTAGTATTGAATTATTAGTACTTCCATTTTGACCTGATTTCCTGAGGTGCTAAAACTAGAGCTAAAATAATGTTTCATCTGCTGAACACAGGGCCAAGAATACAATCAAAGGAGACCTGTTGGCAGCGACGATAAATGTAGCAAGGAATATGCATATCATTCACAGGAAAAGCCATCTTATTTCATGAAGGGACTGTTATTTTTTAAAGTAAGTGTAATGATTTTAATAATCCTGCTGAGCCTGTGTCCATACCCAAGAGACCAGAAAGATAGGAGGGTGAGGGAGGAAGATTCTGCCACAGAATTATACCAACCGACAAGAAGACAATACCCGACCATCTGGTGGTAAGAAAAGAAACACAAATAAAATTTTGGTATTAAATTATAAGTCAGTGTAATAGCCAAAACCACGATCCTAAAGACATAAAGATTATCTACTTATGGGTCACAGAGCAGAATGATTTCCATTGAAAACAAGTTGTGCTTAAACTCTTAAACTCAGAGAAGGAAAATATTCAGAACTGTGCAGCTCCTGGAAGTAGGAAATAGCTAGATTTGTAATGTAGTTTTCATCCAACAATGCAGTCTGGTTGCAGATCTAAGGCTCTCTGAGGGCAATGCGAGGCCCCAGCTCACTATCCCACCCCCAGCATCCAGCCCCGGGCTTCAGCAGAGGTGGGCATATTTACTGAAGGAACGGGTGAACAGATAGATAAATATGGATGGGATTGCTTGACTGCAGCATGAATAATAAATCTCATTTTAACTAATTTAACTATTTTTTATTATTGCTTGCTCCAGAATAGATTTTGGGATTCCGGTATCCTTTCCTTAGACCTCTTAGAGTTGAAACATTCCATGAGTTGTAATCCTATATTATAAAGACCTAAAATGCAAATCAACCGACAAGCAGAACGACCGGTTGTTATGACGCATAGGACCATCAGGGGGCAGACGCTCAATGCAGGCACTGTCCCCAGCCTGCAGGCCCCAGGCCAGCTAAGGTGGATGCCAGCGCGCCCCCCCCCCCCCCATCACCCTGCCGGTTGCCCCACAGATTGCCCCTGATCGCCAGCCAGGCCTAGGGACCCTACCTGTGCACAAATTTTGTGCACTGGCCTCTAGTAGGCATATAAATTCCCAGAGTATTTAACACAGAAGTAAATGTCCTTGCCAACCAGATAGGTCTTTTGGCTAATATTTTCAACAACAACAAAAAAAAAAACCCACAAAGGAGGCAAAAACAAATTGTTTGGGTGCCATTAGTACCAAAGTCTCAAATCGCACCTTAAAAAAAAATGAAATTCAATAAAACAAAGCCTATCACAGCCAGAACAATTGAACAATTTTACTTTCATTCTACCCGACGCCAATGATCTGAATGCTTAGCCCAAGCAGCTAGAAGTTAATATCTTTCTGCTCCTACAACACCTGGCGGCTCTGTCTCGGCTGGCGTGTCACAGAAAAATCTCACCATTTACCGCTGAAGACAAAGCTCCCCTCTCCCCCTCCTCCGGTCCCCTCACTGCCCGGGAGAGTGATGTTGACATGGGATCAGACTGCTGGCCCTCAGATGCCATTATGAATGTATAATAGAGGGGAGAGCTCAGGACTGAGATTAGTTGACTGGGCTTCTCCCGGGCTCTCTCTGGGCCAATTACTGAAGACTCTGCATTTACATATAAATAGCTCTAAATTCCAACACAAAGGTATTGAAGACACTGAATCAAGTAGGTCAGAAAGGCATGGATTAGGTGCATCTCAATTCAATTTTAAGGTGTTTACAACAAGCAAGTATTCAAGTAAATAAAAGAAACAGAATCCATTCTTCTCACAGAAAGCAGCACCGTTTAAATATATTTCAATATTTATTCCCACACCGCCCTTCAACCCTGGAGTCGAGGTTCTTTGTAGCGTGGCTCGTACTTAGTCTTTCTGCTGAGAGAGAAAGAAGGGACTAAGCGGTTATGGAGGCCTGTGCTGCGATGGCTGGGATATGTGATACGTTTTTCATTTTCTCTTAGGTGTTGTCCGTCTCCATCAGAGATGCTCCTGAGCTTGCGGGCGCCTCATGAAAGATGTCATGAAGGGAGGCGCGCTTTTCTAGCATGACTTGCTTTTCTCTTTCTGCGTTAAGCTGGTTGGGGTTTCCCGTCCCTTAATGGAAGCCACCGTGGGACGAGTACAGCTTTGTTAGCAGCCTCCGCCCCCTGGCTCAGCACAGGCCAGCCACCTCATGTATCTGCCTACTGCAGCCATTGCCAACCCATGTGCTGCTGGAGTTTTTAAAACACGCGATCGCTGGCTGTTGGGGGGGGTGGGGGGGGGGGGGCGTGGGCACTGACCTCTTTTCCCTGCGATGGCTAAATTGAAAAATGACAGCGGCCAACACAATAGCTGTCCGGTGTGAATGAACCAAAATTATACCTTTGTTCTGTGGGTCAGATGGGCCAAAAATACATTTGTGGGTGTGCCACAGGATCTTAACAATGGGCACACATCAACGATGAAAAAGGTTGACAATGGCTGGTCTCTTGCATAAAATCCACTTGGACTCCTGCCACAGCAGGATGGATGGGCGGCAGAGACGAAGCTGGAGGCAGCCAACGATGACCCTGCAGGCGGCCAGTCTGTGCTGAGCTCCGAGCTTTCTGAACTCACTTGTGGGTCTACACAGATACACAGAGAACAGGAGGCTACTTCTGCTGGCTGCCCTCGCGCGGAGATGATATTGGTGGTGTTCATAGTTGATAAAGTATGTCAGAATCATTTGTTTGGCTCTGTGTAAGTATCTAAACCTACTTCACTCCCTGCATTTCACAGATAAAGTGCCACAAGCTGAAAAGGCTAAAATAGAATGCCTTCTCCTAGTAACAGTGTGTGGAACGGGGCAGGGGAAGGGGGGTGGAGGACAACGACAAAAATCTGGAGCGTGACCCCGGCCCGTGTGGCTCAGTGGTTGAGCATCGACCAATGAACCAAGAGGTCACAGGTTCGATTCTGGGTCAGGGCACATGCCCGGTTTTCGGACTTGGTCCCCAGTAGGGGGTATACAAGGAGGCAGCCCATCACTGATTCGCTCTCATCATTGATGTCTCTATCACTGCCACTCCCTTCCTGAAATCAATGACAATGTATTAAAAAAATAAAAAAAAAACTTGGGGGTTTGTGCAATAGGAGCCAAAATGGCCACCATAAAGGGGTGGAGCCCGGTCTGGGAAAAGACTCAGATTGGATCAGGGCACGGACCCCTGAAGGTCCAGGAAAGGGATTGGTTGGAGGGAGGGCCCAGCACAAGCTGGGAAAACCCAGGAGGCAGGTGGGACAGTTTGAATGGCAGCCAACTTGCTCCCAAGGGCGTGTTATTTTCCTCCACCCATAGTGGCAATAAGTCCTGCCACTCTGCTTAATCTTCTCCCATGCCTGTGCCCTTTGAAATTCCTCTCACAACACGGCAAGAACCCATTTTCACCAGCAACGCAGGCACAATTGAAGCGTTTGCTAAAATGGCACCATGGTAAATCCCATCTTCAAGGTTGGACCAGCTCCCCTGTGTGGGGAGGTGAATGCTGTTTCTCTGTGGCTTACACAGTTCTCAGACACAAACTTTGATATATGGACAGGAAGGACCCCAAAAAATTAAAATCCTGACTTCATAATTCATGGGCCAGAAATTCAAAATAAGAAAAAAATCTAAGTGCACAGACTAAAGCTATATTATTATTATTATTTTTAATCACAAAAGGCTGACAACTTAGACAGATTAGGGGGAAATTATCCTATATAATAAAAGGCTAGCCACCATAAGCGTTAACGACCAGAATGACCAGAGACCAGAACCACCATGGCTCCTTGCCTGGCTGGCCCCACCACCAAGCAAGTAGTTAGGGGTAATCAGGCAGGCAGACAGGCAGTTAGGGGTGATCAGGTAGGCAGGCCAGTGGTTAGGGGCAATCAGGCCCCGCCCCCTCCAGCAAAGAAAGAAGGAGAACCCAGGCCACCAGCTGCCACTCTGTGGCAAGTGTGCAGCTGGCCAGCGATCACCCCACAGAGGGAGGACCAGGCCAGCCAAGCCATTGAACCCCATGCCTATCACCTGCAGAGGGAGGTCACCAGTGGCAGGGGCAGCAGGACAGCACTGCACGGATGGCAAGCAGTGGCAGCAGCGAGGGTGGGGCCAGCTGCCTGCAGCGGGGGAAGGAAAACCCCAATAGGCCCTGATCTCAGGCCAAGCCTACGGACCCTGCCCGAGGGGTGCTGAATTGTGGAGAGGGTACAGACCGGGCTGGGGACCCCCCCCCCCCGAGTGTACAAATTTTTGTCACCAGGCCTCTAGCTTTTTAATAATAAAAGGCAAAAGTAAAATGAAGCAGATATTTGTTAGGTTTGAATTTATAGAGCCAAATCAGTCGTGGGCATTGCAGAGAATTAATTTCTTATAACTTAAAGATTCATAGGCGTAAAGTGTTAGAAACCTCAAAAACAAACAGCAGATATAAATTTAAAAAAGGAGAATAGTACCACTGTGCGCCAGCCTCCGCTATTTCATTCCTTTTACAGACATCGGGACCACCTGTATGGGTAAAACTAGTCCTTATTCAAAAGTTCACCATTGAAAACGAGACGTTTCTATAACCTTACCCAAAGCTCGGGACCAGGGATTTCCACTGTCAGGTCCAGTAGCCGTAACCTCGGCAGCTCTGCCATGAGCTTCCCCATTAGACTCGCTCACGCTGAAGGAGCGGCCAGTGATAAACCACCCACACCCAGCCTGCCACATGCCTTCTGCCTTGTCCTCTCCCACAGTCCCCTCTCCCCCTCTCCCTCCACTTCATACAGATGAGATTTTGCAGTCAGCACAGGGAATTCACTGTCTGCCATTATTGCAGAATATACTTAATATTCATCTTCTTTCTAAACACAGATGAGAGCACAAGGCTGTGATGAAATTTTCATGCAATGGAAAAACTATGTAATTATTTGTAATGAATATGGGACAACTGTCTGTGAAACCGCTCACTAAATATACCATCCAAAGGGGAGTCTGGAAAAAAAATAATAAACTCTGTTGTATTTCAATGAGGGCCTCGTTATGTGAGAGTTTGTTTCTATAATAAGTGCTTGATGCTGCTAACATACGAAGCCTGTAGTTACTACTTCATGGTGTTCCTTGCTCTCTCCTTTCTCTTATTATCACAACTAGAGGCCCCATTTGTGCACGGGGAGTGTCTCCCTCAGCCCAGCCTGCACCCTCTCCAATCTGGGACCCCCACAGGGATGTCTGACTGCCTGTTTAGGCCTGATCCCAGTAGTATTGGGCCTAAATGGATAGTTGGACATCCCTCTCACAATCCAGGACTGCTGGCTCCCAACTAAGTGCTCACCTGCCTTCCTCCCTGATTGCCCCTAACTGCTTCTGCCTGCCAGCCTGATCACCCCCTAACCACTCCCCTCACAGCCTGATTGATACCTAACTGCTCCCTTGCCAGACTGCTTGCCCCTAACTACCCTCCCCTGCATGCCTGGTCACCCCCAAATGCCCTCCCCTGCAGGCCTGGTCCCCCATAGCTGCCCTCCCCTGCAGGCCCAGTTACCTTCAACTTCCCTCCTCTGCCAGTCTGGTCACCCCTAACTGCCCTCCCCTGCAGGCTTGATCACCCTCAACTGCCCACCTTGCAGGCCTGGTCCCACCCAACTGCCCTCCCCTGCTGGCCATATTGTGGCACCCATCTTATGTCCACATGGGGGCAGCCATCTTGTGTGTTGGAGTGATGGTCAATTTGCATATTATTATTTTATTAGGATGTTTGCTAAGGAAAAGGCTATGTATGTATTTTAAAAAAGGGTCATCAACATAAACTTGCAATCTAAAATGACTGGGTTTGAAACAGGAAACAGAGTCAACAGCAGTACTGTAAAAACTAAGCTGTAAAATGAAATCTTCAAATGTCACTGGAATCTGAAAGTTCCTCTTAAGAATGTGTGAGAGGTACCTGAGGGACTAGGATACTTAGTGCATCAATTAAAACGATTTAATCTTGATAGAGAGTAACGACTGCTCTTTAGCATTCAAAGGCAATGCTTAAATAGCTTTCTAAAGAATTTCATGTGGTAAGTTGTAGTAAACAGCTTCTATTAAACAGTCTTCTGAAAAATCACAGTTTTCAAAGCTGTTGAAGAAACCGTTCGGATGGAGTTATTTTAAAAGACAGTAAATGTGATTCGTCTGAGTAGTTACCGTGGCTCAGATATCACTCATTCCACGAGCTTCCCACGGATTTACAACCACGGACCATAATCAGTTTCCGGAAACCCGTGCACAACTGGTGCAGGAACAGAGCTTAGCAACTTCCGGGGCGCAGCTCAGAGCACGCCCAGGGCCACTCAGAGCAATACGTGTGCTCCCTGCTCCCCGTTCCCCGGGGCCAGCTGGTCTCCCCAGTCCCAATGCCGCCCTGAGAGGTGGGCCCCCGGGAGGTGGCCTCTCCATTTTAGAGGTGAACCGTGAAGAGGTCAAGGGACATTTGGATCAAACTACCCATAAGGCCGAGGACATGGAGCTGCCACTCTGTCGCCGGGGGTCTGGTCTGGCCAGCGTTTTGTCCTGAGAACAAACGGATGTAAGTGAAACCCCCAGCCCCTTCCCCCAGGACCTCAGCAGAGAAGGAACCCCCATCTCCCCATCGGTACCCGGAGCCTGCTGGTCACGGCCAAACGCCTTGGGACTCTTTTGCCACGAGTCCGAACACAGATATAAAGTTGAGACCAATGTGTTACAATAAAGACCGTTAGGTTGATAGAATAAGGTATTTGAATTTGTTACTCCTTACTTTCCACACCAGCTACACTTTTAGCCACTTCAATCCGGAAAGACATTTCTGGGACAACTTTCCTGACCCCGGTATTTCTGATCTTTAAGAAAATTGTTGTTAGTCAGAGAAGAACAGCTTTGAAAAAATACCGACAGCATGCGAGTGACTTCTGGCAAGATCCCAGGTCCTGTTTCCCGGGCCCCGCGGACAGAGGCCTGAAAGGCAGCCACTCTGTGGCACAGTGAGGAGCCCCCATCAGATCCCCACAGCCTGGTCTGCCAGCATCGTCCCACCTAACAGCCAAACGGCAGTGACCAGGGGCAAGCAGTGTGGGAGGAAACCTCCTGGATCTGATCCATGAAAGTGTGGTAGTGTACCCCATCTTACAAAGGACGCCTCAAGAAGTCGGATTACGGAGTCATTTATTAAAGGCCGGAGGCATACGAGGTCTGGAGCAAAAGCACTCCAAACCTCGCGGCCCCAAACAGCTCGCCACATCTGGCTCATACTGGCGGAATATCACAAAAGTATCAATTACATCTTTGGGTCTGGAATGAGGACCTGTTTCTCAAAAAGCACTTTTTTACAGAAGCAAAAATTGAGCAAGTTAGTTACCTAAAGTATCTAAGAATCACTGAATGCACAGAAACACAGTATCTGGGACCACCTGGGAAATTCAGAATAATTGTGTTGTCCAGTTTCTGGGATCACTGAGTCGACAGGAATGCACTATCTGTAGCTACTGAGGCAATTTAGAGTCTGTTCTGATTCCGGGACCACTGAGTCAACCGAAACTCAGTGATCTGTAGCTGCTGAGACAATTTAGGAGAATTGTCCTGTCCTGGTTCCCAGAGGAATGTGCTTCGGTGACCAGTGAGGTCACAGTCAATGGGACATTCAAACCGTCATCCATGGAGTGTTGGGACAGCACACATAAGTTCAGAAAACCAAAATAACTTTCTATTGTTTTAGCAAACAAATAAGTACAGAACCCAAACAGCAGTTTCTACCTGAGATGATTGCTACCACACTTCAAACAGAACTCCGAATGTTGAGGCAATCACTTTAAAAAAAAAAAAAATCAGCCCCTTTTATAATTTTTCCATCACCTAACATGAGGGAAATAAGTGGACAAAACCGTAAGTGTGCTGAATGGTCTCAGGCTGCTTCTTTTTCGGTCGACTCATTCGGTAGAATGTATTTACACCGTCTGACACCACCTTTGCATTCCTGAGTAAAACCCACTCAGTCCATAATACATCATCTTTTTATACACTGATGGATTTGATTTGCTAAAATTCTGTTGAAGACTGTTTACCGCTGTGTTTACGAAGGACGCCATCTTAGTTTTTTCTTATGACTCCCTTTCCGTCTCCAGACCTGCGCTACGAGCAATGTTTTAAAAAAATTCTTCAGGAGAAGGGAAAAGGACATCGGGTGGAAATGCGGATCAATACATGGAATGAAGAACGCCAGAAATGAAGATCCTCGCAGACACGGACGGTGGATGTTAACATTTATACAGACGCACCAAGGACTTAGAGTAGTCAAAATGCTTTTGAAAAGGACAAAGTTGAACAACTTACACTGCTTGACTTTAGGATTTGCTTAAGTCCTGCATCAAAAGGGCATCAGCTTCTCCGAGCCTACAAGACAGGGGTGGGGGAGTCCTGGCTGGGATGGCTGAATTGGTTGAGCATCAGCTAGTGCAAAAGCAGGTCACTGGTTCAGTTCCAGGTCAGGGCACATACCCAGGCTGCAGGCTCCATCCTCAGTTGGGGTTCATGCAGAGTGATGGTTCTGTCTCAGATGTCTGTGTGTCTCTCTTTTTCTCTCTCAAAAAAATCACCAAAAGTATATATTAAAAAGTGGGTAGTTTTACTAGAACTACTAAGAGGACCTGGTTCTCCATCTGCTGCACACTTAGACCAATAATCCTGACCAATAATCCAAAAGACCAGAAGGGGAATGAAAAGATGTTCACATCTTTCCACATACACAACTGAAGTAGGAAAGCTAAATAAAAATTTCTAAAGAAATAGAAGATAACACACAACCGAACGGGAAAACATGGAGCAACATGAATCAGTGGCCGGCTACTACAGATGGGGCTGCTGAGTTACAATGCGTCCTTGAACCAAAGATTTGGCGATGAACAGCGACTGCTTCTACCGGTATGACAGACTACAAGCGAAAAGTCAAACACACGTGTGATTGTGTACCCATATTTCTTGTCTCAGCCTAACTGTATACATATATGCTGACATAGATAAATTCTATCAATCAGATTTAATAAGCATGGACATATCTATGGCTGGACACTAAATTTATTGAATGTTCCTCTAATCAGTGATGGGCAAGCCATACTGGATACCATCATGAAACATAAGGAATTACCAGGTTGTCCTATTTTTTTTTTCTTTGAGAAACCCTTCTTAACTGTCTCTACTCCTGAGCATAGTACTTCCTCTCCTAAATGGAGTCACCTGACACCACTGTTTGGGTGGGTCATTCCACATGTGTATTATAATATTCAGGCTTGATATTGGGCAAATTATCTCTCCAGACCTCAGTTTCCTCACCTGTTAAATGGGAATAACAGTACTTACTTCAGAGGTTTTTGTGAGGATTAGGAAAGCTAATGGATGCAAAGGGTTTAAAGCAGAGGCTAGCACATAGAAAGTTCTAGAACTTTTTGTCATTGTTACTACCACTTTTCACTATTATTTGCTCATATTATTTATTCCCTCTTTTGTACTAATGTAAGTCAAGAAACATGGAATTTTAGAGCTAAAGAAACCTTAATGCTAACACTAGAAAAAATAAATCTCCAGACCTAGTTCACTCCTGCTTATAAGGCTACTAGAGACCCAGTGCATGAATTCGTGCACCAATGGGGGGTCCCTTAGCCTGGCTGGAAGGATCAGGCTGATACTGGCTCTCCGACATCCCCCAAGGGGTCCTGGATTGTGAGGGCACAGGCCAGGCCAAGGAACCCCACTGTTGCACGACTGGGGTCAGGGAGGGACTGTGGGAGGGGTCCAGGCATGTCTAGCCCATCTAGCTCAGTCCTGATCGGCCAGACCCCAGCAGCAATCTAACCTACCAGTCAGAGCATCTGCCCTCTGGTGGTCAGTGCATGTCATAGCAACTGGTCAACAGGTTGACTGTCTGCCCCCTGTGGTCAGTGCACATCACAGCAAGTGGTTGAGTGGCCTTAGCATATCATTAGCATATTACGCTTTGATTGGTTGAATGGACGGCTGAACATTTAGCATATTGGGCTTTTATTATATAGGATTTCCTTCAAGCTCAAGATTAATAATTTTCCAGAAACTTCCCCATGATGCACAAACCAGATCCCTAAAGACAGTGAGAAAACACCAGGATTAAAACCCTGGTGCCAGTGGTACAAAATGCAGGTGGGCTTACCGGTGAGCCCAGGTTAGTCACCTTCCCTTTCGGTGGCCCCGGCTCACCCACTTCTGCAAGAGCGTTCCACAGAAGGGTTGCCAGGACCCTTCTGACTTGAATATTCTGAGCCAACAGACACCCCCGTGCTCTCAGCGGTGTTCACAGGACAGTGGCCCCTGGCTTTCCGACACCAGAGTTTCTCTCCGGCACTGAACTAGATCATCAGCACCAGGACGCCCCTGGGGGTTCTTCATTCCCCTCTGTCGCACTCTGCCCCACTGGAAATTAAATGATTAGCCAAACGCTGTCGGGGGGAGGGGGGAGGAATAAAGGATTCGTGAAGTCATCAGCACTTCTGGAAGCAGTCGGAATGTTACCGATGTCACACTTGTCTTTTATTAATACCACTGCTTGAGTAAAAAGCTGCCCAGATCTCTCACGCCAAAGGTTGTATTTCAGGGTATTGTGCCCACAGAAAAGGGTATTATTATTCAGGGTATTTTACACACCAGGTAATTTTAGACTTTCTGTAGTTTTGGGGAGATGAATAAGGGGCTTAACATATTCAGAAATTGGTGCCACATTTTCCTAATGCATCCATTACGATTATAAACTTCTCCCTAATGCGGTAAGAAATCACCATGTTTGCAAGTAAAAGGGAAACATTTTCTTTTATTAATGTTTCCTAGTGATAGAATGGGCTGCAACAGAGTAAATGTGCGAGGCAACTGGATGCCGAGGCCAATACTAAGCGGTCAGGGCCGCTGAGCAAACCTCCGGCTCCTCACCAGCAGCCCATTGGCTCGCTCAGACTGAGGAGGACATACTTCACAGAGCGACATGCAAAAGCGATGTAGCATTTTGTCACCAGCAGGCTGTTGTGCTGTGAGCTGATTTCCTTCACCACGTAATGAGGTGCTGCCTTCTTTGAAAGGCTGAGATGACCTTAAACTCCTGTATCTAGCACAGAGCATGCCTCTTAAGAATCCCATGTTCATGCCTGGCCAGTGTTTCTCGATGGTTAGAGCTTTGGCCTGCCAACAGAAGGGTTATGGGTTCGAGTACCGGTCAAGGTCATGCACCTGTGTTGCACTCTATTTTATGAAGAAGTAAAAACATTGTCTTGATGTGGCCACATACCTAATATCCGTGCCTAAAAATCCTACCCGTCTCTGGAAAACTCTCTCCCATAGCCTGGTATGTTGTTGCTAAAGCATCAGCCATATCGCAGCTAGCAAATGTCGCAATGAAGAACCCTGATTTGAAATTAAAGCATTTTCCTCATCACCAGTGGTTGGTGTAACAACGTATTCTAAATTAAGAGAAGAGCTTGTATCCATCCAAAAACACTTACAGAACTTAAAAGGCAAAGAAAGAGAATGGGGATCCAAAGATTCTTACTTTTACAAAACCTAATATAATCACTCAGAATTCCTGGGTGGCAAAAAATTGAAAGATAAGCAATCAGTTAGGGGAGAGGCATTCAGAAGAGCAATAGAAAAAGAGTTAGCACACAGTATTGCTGGTTCAGTTACTGCTAGAGTCTCCCCTACTCAGGAACTAGCAATAAAGTAAAAAGGAGAGAGGAAGGGGGCAGGAGGGAGGGAGTGAGAGTGCCAGAAACTGATTATGATCTCAATAATTAGAAAGGTGTGGACAAGGAACCTGGAAGACTGGTCAACCTTGAAGCTCTGAAAGGTCAGAGCTACCACTCCCTATCTAACGAAGTGGCTGAAGCAACTTCCCCACAAAACATGTAAATGCTTACTGATAAGATAATCTGCCTGTTACTGGAATTGCCTGCCTAAGGGCAATGGGTGTGTCCCAAATCTGAATAAAAGGGATGGCAAGGCCACAGCAAAGCTTAGTCCTCCCACTAGAGTTGGGCTTCTGCCTAGCCCCCAATATTCCCAAATTAATACTTTTCTAGTCTCTTTTCATTTGTGTGAAGCCTTCTGCAGAACCCGAACCCTGAACCGGAACCCTGAACCACCCGGGACGTGAAAGGGGTTCCCACATGAGAGCCATTTTCTTTTTCATCCCACTAAAGCGCCTGCGGGTAGGAGGCCACAGGGTGGGCGCACCTGATGGCTAAGGAATGGCTTCCCACCTCCTCACATGTGTTGCTGGGCACTACCCCATGCCAGCAGCATGTGAGCCCGGCTCTGCAGCCCGGCCTGGCCTGGAAAAGGTGTGGCCACCACATAAATGGCCACTTCCTAAAATGGTTTATTTGGAAGGAATCTGATATTCAACTCAGTTCCTTCCATAGTGCCTCAAGTTATCTGAGTGAGTAACCATCTCTCCTAAGTCAGGAAATGTCAGGATGTGAGGAGGGATTGTTATGCCCAGCTTTCAAGATCGCCAAAGACCACCAGGGAGCCAAATCTGATGCAAAAGCAAAAGAGCCTTTATTACAAGCTAGCTTGGCTCTCTGCCTCCACCGACACAGCAGCAGGATGCAAAAAGAGGGCCAGTTTCAAAAGCACAATGGTTTTATAGGGCTAGTGGTAGGGAGGTGGGGCATATTCCGATTGGTTGGGTGAGGGCTGGAGCTAGTGACGCAAATAATCCCTGATGCACGTGACCTGTCCTTTGCTCTTGATTGGAGCTCAGGCGCACAGTCTTTTGCGATTGGCTAATTCAAAGGGAGGGGTTGGTCTTTGTGATTTCAAGATGGCAGCCCCCAGGTAAGTTTACACATCATGAGACCAACATGGTGGCTGCCAAGTCACACAGTCCAGAATGGCAGCTGTCTAAATTGTTCTTTGCAGTCCCACTCTGCCCTTTCAGGATGACAACAGTGACTTTGAAAACGTCACTCCAACAGCCTGAGTTTTCCCTCTTATTCAAGCAAACAACCCATCTCAGGAATTTCCTCGCCAGAGATTAATGAAATGTGTTCCACCAAACAGCTATACCAAAGGCAGTGTTTATCCAAATGCGTCTGCCATTTGATTGTCTACCCTGAAACACCCTCTCACCTAACGCTATCCCATCACTGAACCCATGGTGCTCCCACGTTTCAGGACACCTTCTTTAAGAGCGACACATAAACAAGACTCAAGCTTTTAGCTAGCCCAGTGGTCAGCAAACTCATTCGTCAACAGAGCCAAATGTCAACAGGACAACGATTGAAATTTCTTCTGAGAGCCACATTTTTTAAACGTAAACTTCTTCTAACACCACTTCTTCAACATAGACTTGCCCAGGCTGTGGTATTCTGTGGAAGAGCCACACTCAAGGAGCCAAAGAGCCGCAGGTGGCTCGCGAGCCACAGTTTGCCAACCACACGGAGCTAGAATAATAATGTCCCTGTATGGTACATCAAGTGTTAGTTATATCAAAACATATCCCACATGGAGACGGATGCTGTTATGGGGTTCAAACATCACTCTGCAGGGAAACAGGGAAACCACTCAGGCGAGAGGGCAATTGGATGACGAGTGGCCGGGTCATCGGATAACCCGCTGCTCTGAACTGTGATCCCTTCACGGGGGCCGTAAATCCTCCAGGAGATAATCCTGCTTCGGGATTAGCGGCTAATTCCCACGGGCCTGCGCCACTGAGGAAATGCAAATGACTGTGTTTCCCTGGGGCCCCTCAGTTTTTAATACCCCCTGATTAATGAAGAAGTACGTGCCGGGTCAGAATCTGCTAAAGCTAAACTAAGCTGGGTTTGGTCAAAAGAATAAGTTTCTAGGAAAAAAATAAAAATAAAAAAATAAAAAGGCAGCCTTGACATCACTGAATCGTTTCCGAAAGAGTCAGAAGTGTGGTTAAGTACAAAGTGTGAGCATGGACGTGGACTTGTGCTCCCGTATCCCGTGCCTCGTGCCCGCGTGTTCTGTCCTCTCCGTAAACACCCACCTCTGGCCACGGCAGCGACGGCCCCTTCCCACCCCACACCGCGGCCTCCCCGTCGGCCTCCCCGTCCCCCCTGGCACCTGCGAAAGGCCAGCTCTGCTGAAACACAATCTCGCCCTGGCTCCTACGACGCCCTTTCCCCAGAACCTTCCACGTGCGCTTGACATTGCTGGTGGCTTTGGCTCATCAGCCACTGAGTGTCCCAGCCTGGGGCCCTCTGCCCGAGACCACCTTTTCCTCCTTGTACTCCCACCCCCTGAGGGGAGCCTCCCTGCTCTCCCGCCTCCCTGCTCAACCACCGCCTCTCTGAACTCTGACCAGCTCTGGTCCAGCATCTGCCCTGAGCTTCAGGTCCAGCCACCCCACGGGGCAGGCACCTGCGGCCTCACCCCGGATCTAGGGGCCGGAGCCAGGCCAGGGCGGGCAGCACGCAGAGTGCGGGCTCTGAGGCCGAATGCCTGACTTCGAATCCAGGTCCACTCGCTGTACAAGTCAGTTTCCTTCTCTCAAAACAGATCCGAAAAATAGCGATCTACCGCATGGGGCTGCTCCGAGGGCGAAATGAGCTTAGAATGGGGCCTGGCACATCAGTGCTAAATAAAGTGTTTGTTAAATAAGCTAAGAAACATGCCAGGACCCTTAAACTACCCCTTGCACTTTCTCTGCATACTCTTGTTCTTGTAAAGCCACAGGCCCTGATCACTCACCTGGCCGTCACATACAACCTTTAACCAGTCCGTCTCCTATAAGGGCCAGCCCACTGGCTCTCTCCAAGGCCCGGCACTGGAATGAGCTCGAGCAGGAAGCTCCCTGCTGGGGGGGGCCACAGACAGGGAGGCAGGCCAGCTAGGAGCTGCAGCTGCTCAATTCCCCGCCTATGGTCTCCATGAGGACCATGGACAGGGTGTGGTCAGCCCGCTTAGCAGAAGGCTAACATCTAAATTGGGATTTCGGGATTTCAAAGACGCGTACAAATCTGAACTTTCCTCTTGCCTCCAGTCCATGACAATGTGTCTCTCCCATCCCATGGCCTCCCAGAGACAGGAAATGGGCACAGAAGCTGGAGAGGTCCATGCCTTCTGAATGGGCGGGAACCTGTCCCGTTCACCACACGCTAGCACTGAGCAGAGGACCTGACATATACTAGTAACCCAAATGCGGTCCATGTTTCTTGAATAAATAAAAAAATTAAAAGGAAACAAGGCCTTCCAGTGACATGTACCCGGCCGCTGCCGCACCTCCCCATTCCATACACATTCCTGTAATTCCTCACAGCAACTGCTGACTTCCCAACCAGGGCATTCTAGTATTTCCTCCTTTAACTTTCAAATTACGAAATAAAAAAACAAATAGTCTTAGCCTGGCTGGTGTGGCTAAGAGGTTGAGCATCGACCTATGAACCAGGAGGTTACATGCAATTCCTGGTCAGGGCACAGGCCCAGGTTGCGGGCTCCATCCCCAGTGTGGGTCGTGCGGGAGGCAGCCGATCAATGATTCTCTTTCATCACTGATGTTTCTATCTCTCTCTCCCTCTCCCCTCCTCTCTGAGGTCAATAAATACGTATTTGTTTTTTAAAAAAATACTTCTATAAGATCCTTTCTTAAAGGTCTCTTGTGAATTAAACACATTCGACAAGTTGATTTTTTAAGAGCAGTAAGAAATTAATAAAAACTTTAATATGGCACAGAAATGTGGAATCCGAATGAACTCCCCAGGAAGCCTGGGATTTCATGGTTACTTAAGGGTGCCCCTTCTTGTCTCTCCTTCTCCTCCCAACACTAACATCTTAACAGTTTATTTATAAAGTACCCAAAAGTGCCTGTAGGAAAATCCACACGCATCAAAGGAGATGCAAATTTGACATCTGCCACTTCAGTCTTGCAGAATTTTCTATTCTCTGTCTTAGCTAAATTTGCGATTTTTTCTTTAGGTAGCAACTCATTCCCTTGTAAGTACTCCGGGTTAAAATTAGCTGCTTTTAAAAAGAGAGAACAAAGGGAACAGAACAAAGTTGTGTTTCAATCCTGGAGAACGCCGGCATTGTTGTCTGACCTAGATACAGCAGTCTCTGTAATCCAAAACAGAAATAATTACACCTGCGGCCCCATGACTTCTCTGCAGAGGTGCCACGGAGAAGTGTGAGCTCCAAGTACCAGACAAGACCGCAGCCCAGGGTACAATGCTTCTAATTAGAAGCCTGAGACAAAGGAACAGGGGCGGACAGGAATGTTAATGGAGATCAGTTCTCTGCATTCACCTGGAGGAGAATGACTAATGATTCAGCTGTTTTGTCAGGAGGGGATTTGAGAGAGATGTGTAAGGAAGTTCATAATCCAAGAAGTACTGAACCTGTGATAAAAACTACAAAACGCTGAGGCATTCATCGGGTTGGGGCTCGCATTTCAGTATGAACCCACAGACAGGACGTCAAGCAGTTGTGTGCCTTGAGCCCTTCTCAGTAGAGTGTGCTCATTGTTCCCTGGATGCTTCGGATCTGTTGGAAATCTCCTCACCATGACCTTTTAAAAGCACATTACCACCTCCCCTCACACGGTGTGGCCTGCGGAGAAGGGAGAGCATGAAGCCAGCGTGGTCCTGGCCTCTAGGGACTTGGAATCTAACAGCTGCACATGCCATAACTTTGGGTATCTTCATACACAAACCAGCCCAACTGCCCACCAAGCTATTCATGTTGTGCCTCTTTTAACGATTTAAAATTCCTCTGTGAGTGACAAAGCAACAACGAACTCGGATAGTTATCATGATGGCGAAACAGAGTGCTTGAGAAACAAACACCCAGTTGGTCAAATTCGACACTTTTTATACCATCAACAATGAATGTATATGTTGTGTTAAGTGAAATAATGAATGACAATCATTTTAAAGGTCTCCCTCTCCCTCTCCTTTTTCTTTCTCCCTATCCCTCTTCTTCTTCCTCTCCCTCTCTCTCCTTCTCCCTCTCCCTTTTCCTCCCCCTCTTCCTCTCCCTCTTCCTCTCCCTCTCCCTTCTCTGACAGTCATATAACCAGTTTTATTTTCCTCAGAACACTTCTGAGTGAGATTACCTCATTCACTTCCTTGGCTATTTGAGGTCTATTTCCCCAACGAAAATGTACATTTCATGAGGAGAGAGCCCCTCAGCCCCATAAAACAGAGCCAAAGCTCAACACAACGAAGACTGGAGATACTTGGATCAAGAGAAACTTCTCCACAATACATAACAGATCTCCCCCCTAAAATATAAGCCAGCGTTGACGTTAAGAGTACAGAATTCAGGGAAATCGGCCATCTAGGAGAGGCGAATGCCAACGCACGTGTGTCTGCCCCCCAGCTCCCTGTGGTCTTTCCTACTGGATGAGTGGATCTTAAGAGAATCTAGAAAAATCTCTGAGCTGTATACTGTCCATAAACGTCCGCTCTTCTGAGACAGCATTTCCAAGGGGCAGCGATGAGCTGGAGACTCTGCTTGTTGCTAAGGCAGGAGGTCACAGGGAGAGCGAGTGCATTAGCAACCAGCCTGCCCGGGCGCAAATCCCCAGACAGCCCCATCACCCCTTCCCAGCTGGGCGAGGGGACTGACCAGGATGCATCTTAGAAGGTCATTTGGGGGAGACTTCCAGCCACGATGACACTGGTTTCACACTTTGGGGCCGTGCCTCTGTGAGAAAGTCACAGCACCAAAAAGATAAATAAGAGAAAGGCAATTTTTTAAGAAATGGCTGTGTTAAAAAAATAAAATAAAAGCAAGCCAAAACTGGTTTGGCTCAGTGGAGAAGAGCATCGGCCTGCGGACTGAAAGGTCCCAGGTTCGATTCCGGTCAAGGGCATGTACCTTGGTTGCGGGCACATCCCCAATAGAGGGTGTGCAGGAGGCAGCTGATGGATGGTTCTCTCTCATCGATGTTTCTGACTTTCTATCCCTCTCCCTCCTTTCTGTAAAAAATCAATAAAATATATATTTTAAAAATACATAATTAAGTAAAGCGACATCTCAGCATAACCCTTCGGCCCACACAAACGTCCCCACGCCAAAAAGAGCTGGTGGCCCGCCTGGATGGGAACGGCCCTGTGGGGTTGCCCACAGCGACTGCAGGCTCAGAAAGCCCACTGCCAAGGAGCTGAGCCCATGGTGGGCTGGCCTCCGGGGCCACAGCGGGGAAAGGCAGCCAGGACTGCACCGCAGGACACAGGAGACTCACTGGAGGCAAAGAAACTTCTAGGTGGCTGGCAAACAGGGGTGGCACGCACAATAACGGCCTCCCAGGATTTCCGCCTCATCCCTGGCCCCTGTGTACATGTCCGGTCACATGGTAAAGCAGAATGATGTGAGTTTTAGGTGAACAGGAAGTTGTGCATCACAGTCTAATTTTCCGGAGTCACCGAACAACTCCAGTTCTTGCTGCCTCTCAGCACCCTATTGCAAATCATTTCTTGCTCAATGCCCCAGACTAGAAATGCTAGGAATTAGAATCATCTTAAAGGGTCCTATTTTATTTTAGCGAGAAAATTAAGTCCATGTAGACCAGAGAAAACTTTAAAATGACAAAGGATGAAATGACAACAAGGATAATGATTTACATTTCAGGATGTTCACCGCTAGCCAAGCCTGGTGTTGGAATCTTTATCCATCGCCTGCATGTACTGAGCACGAAGCACCAGCATTGGGCCCAGTGCTTTTCATGTATCCTGAGCGAATTCTCTAATCTGAGGTGAATGTTATGTTAAAGATAAGGAAACTCGGGCTCACAGAGGTTAAAGCAGCTGGGCCAGGTCCTCAGGCTGGTCAGTACGAAGTGGTAGAGGACTATTTGTTACACGTTCCTGCCCGCTGTTGCTGAGCTGGACACGTGCTGTCATCTCTGCTAGGAATGGCTCTTCTTACCCTTCTGGAACTGATGTACATATCCCTTATCGCTGGAGTTGCTCCTGACCTCCATCCTCAGCCAGTCTGGTCACCGCCTCTCTCTGCCGTACGTGTTGCGCCTTCATTATGGCACCTAACATTCCGGCCCTTACTATGGACAGGTGCTTTTGGGCGGGCTGCACCACCCCCACAGTCAGCATATTTGCGGAAGAAATCAATAAGCAAAATGACATTTCAAAACGTACACAGCCATGCAGTCTACATGGTCAAGATGCTGCAACTATTAAACACGATCTCTGAGGAATAATATACTTGTGTTTCATGATGACTATGCAAAGCCCACTCGCGTTCGGCAGGGTGTTAGGGAAAAGTGGCTGTTACTTGAACAGTCGCTATTTCCTGAGCATCTTGTCTTCTGCAAAGCACTATTCTAAAGTACCATCAGGGACACAAAGTTGGTCCCTGTCCTCATAAGAGATTCAGAAATACCCAAACTCTATATACATCAGTTTGAAATCTAAGAAAAAATTGCCTATAAAGTGGACCCAGAGTTGTTACAGTGGCATGTTCCCTACCATGAGCAGAGACCAACTTAAATATACACCATTACATCTGATAGTCAGATATCTCCAGGGCATCTTTTAACATCACAACACTGAAGAAACCACTGTATTTAAAACTTACAACTTTCATTTTTATAATACTTCTCAAGTGTTGTGGAATAGTGTGAATTCAGTACATAGTAAAGTGGCTTTTTAGTTCCTGTAAAATGTTTGATAACCCAATCACTCTTAGTAAGAAGTTGATCGTTCCCTTGGAGTACCCATTCCCTTTGATCCACCTAAATTCTGTATTATTTGGGGTTTTTTCTTTTCTCTGTAAAATAGCATCTAACAACAGGGTGTAAAACTGGGTCTCTTTGTCTCAGTTCATCTGAAGCCCCAAAATGTTGAGAACAAAAGTTCTCCAAGTGTTTCCCAAATAAAGTGCTTCCAAAATAAATTCCGAAGCACCAGAAAATGCTAGCCCTCTTTTGCAGGACTGCAATGAAAGCAGTCAAAAACAAAAACAAAAAACAAACAAACAAAAAAAAACTCAACAAAACAACAGTTTTGCAGTTGATATTCATAAATATAAAGGTTGATAAAAGCAAAAGTTAGAAAGACAAGGTCCATATGGGAAATTTACTGCTGTGCTGTGACTCCCGCCCTTTTCCCGGAGGAAAAGGTAGAATTAAAAGCTCCCTGGAATATTGCCCTTTGGGAGCGAAATGCACACTGCGGTCTGGCATCCCGCCTGGCAATCTAAGAAACATAACTTTTCTCTCCTTGGTCAAACAAAGATTTGAATTTTGAGTTTCCTCTGGACCAGGTGTAAGGAAGATTGCTCACGCTGGGGAGGGAAAAATTTTACTCTACCCTTCTAGGTTCTTCTTGGCTGGTCTAATAAATACATGGAGATGAGATGGGTTAACAAGAGAAAATAACCGAATATATGTACATGTGGGAACCCTACACACACGAGGAAGTCAGAGACTCCACATACATGGGAGGCGCGGAGATAGAGAGATAAGGCGAGGTCTACGTGGCGTCCTGAACCGAGGAGGAAGATAGGACCGACCAGGCCTCAGAGGGAAGGAGGGTAATTTGCAGGGTGATAAGCAGAGCAGATGTTCAGTCATTAGATGTTTGTCCTGCCACACAGAGAGGCCATCAGATGTTGTTCCTGGTGATGACTCATGATGGGCAACATCCGCAGCTTAAGTTTTTTCGGGGTTCGGCACAAGTTTCTCCTGAGCCCACGGGGTCTCGATGGCCTTCTGCTCTAAATCACTCACAGGCTACAGTGAAACATCTTAGGGGGGCCTGATCTGAACCCCTTTAAGAGGACGGGGAGGGGGGAATCCTCCAATTCTAAAGTCTATGTTATTCTAATCATGCTATGAAAGCAAAACCGATTAGGCTCCAACCGTTCCGCTTCTAGGAATGAAGCGGCTCATCAGCGATCTCCAGGCACTTGCTGGTGGCCCTGGATTGGTCCTCCACACAAACCGCCTTCGGCTCCCACAGACACTGACGCTGCGGAGGCCGTCCAGACCCCTCCCTGTTTGGGAGCCAAACTCACCATGTTCCCGGTGACTACTCTGCCTTGTGAACCTGGGCTGAATTAAATTAACCTCTCAATCTCAGCTCTCCCAGCTCCAAAACAGGGACAATACGGCCCAATCAAAGCGTTGCTGTGACTAATACAGAAAACAGGCAAGGTGACGTGTCCACAGGATACCAAATGGTGCTGAAAACACTACCCCACCCTCTTCCACCGCCTTCCTGCTGGCGCCTCCTCTCTCTTGGGAAAGTCGCTGTCAGAGAGCCTGGTTGAAGGGGAAACCCCTGTTTCCGCCCTGGGCCTGGCGGATTGCCAGTCTTCTCACAGTGAACGCCCTCCTGTGGGTTTCGGTAGCATCCGCTCCACGTGCAGCCTCATTGCTGCCCACCTACCAAGACAAGTCTAGGAAACAGATGTTTTTGGTTCCACCCTCCACCTTTGTGCCCGATCCGAACTACATCCTTCCAAAAGTGTATTAGCGTTTTCAGCTCTGAAAACACCCCTCAGGGGCGGTCAGGGGGTCTCACTACAAAGACATCGGAGCCCGGTAACTGAAAAGCACGGCCATGCGCTCAGGTTGCCCGAGTGACCAGGACTCTTCCAGAATACCTGAGGGAAAGCTGGGCGAGCTGATTCCAGGATAAGAAATTAACAGATGCAAATGCTGACTTCAGAGTTATTGGGAAACAATGGGAACCAGAAGAAAAATACTCAGCACTCTACAAAGGGAAGATGGGGACCGTTTTGTTTGTTTGTTTGTTTTTCAGTGGTTTCAGCATTTTTATGCGTCTTTACTCCAAACACAAAGGCAGAGAGGCTAGCATGTGACTCTGTTTTGTCAGCATTTTTCCCTAAAATCATGCTTTCTTTTGCTAAGTCACTAAGTTACTTTGTTCTGAGGCCAGGAAGATGTCCCTGGGGGTGGGCCAGAGAAGTCCTCCAGGGAACTTTCTCCAGCAAAGAGGGCCAGCAAATGGAAGGCAGGACAAAGAAACCCTAGACCTGAGATTCAGAAGACTCGTGTCTACCCTTATTTTCATCAGAGAGCGCGTCTAAAGTGCTCGGAATCCCTTAGGAGAAGTGTCTCTACAAATGAAAGCTGCCTAATGTCAGTGGGAAAATGCTCAGGGAAAAGCACCAGTCATTTTCAGAGAGAAATGAGATGGAGAGGAATCATCACTCAGAGGAGCATCGGCGAAGTGGTGAGATGCAATAAGGGGAAAATAAAGAGTAAGCCCCTAGGAAAAGGTTGGTGCACTAAGCTTTTTAAACCCACCATCCACTTTGTGCAAACGTGTTTTTAACATTGCACTTACAAAGAATTCTACCCGATGGTTTCAATACGCAAGCACTTAAGGACTCATCTGCGCAGAGATCTTGTGTGTTTTTTTAATCCACGTCTCGGATTTCTTAAAACTTTCTGTTGTTTTGCCTTCTCTCAGTTCCTGGAGGCGGGGGGGATCTCCAATTACAGCAAGGGCAGCTCACTGAGCAGCACGCTCCCAAGAGGCCCCCTTTCTGCTCTTCTCGGGGCCTCGAGCTGGTCACCAGCCCAGAGGAGTCAGCGACGGGTCACAGAGGAGGCACTCGCCACCTGCCTCTTCCCTCCCCAGAAGCTTGAGGGGCTGGCACTGCTCGGAGCCACCCATCCTCGGAGACGAGAAGGGTGGGCCCATGCCAGCTTTAAACTAATCATCTGCTCAACTCTCATTCTCACTCACTCCGACCCAACACGGGAACCGTCTCCCCGAAGAGACATGAGAGAATTTAGGGAGGAACAGCACGAAAGGGATCCCTTGCTGACTCCCCTGGGGGAGTTGATTCTGACTCGGGTTTAACAGGATGTACCATTTCTATGAATCCACATAAGCTTGTCAGTGAGACGACATCTGTCGGGGTACCGGGACCTTAAATCTGACCAGTATGACCTTGGGATCCTGGCCACGGGGTCTGCCCTTCAGTCGGAACTCTCAGCAGCTGGCCGCTGAGTCAGCACGACCTGGAGCTCCCAGGCAGGGGAAAGGCGCCCCTGACCCTCCAGCGGTGGGGAGACACCAGCAAACCGTCACTGTTGGAACGCCCTTCCTGCCTGTGAAACACGTGCCACCGCAGACATGCCAGTCCCGGAGCGCGCACGCAGACCCGCACACCCGCTCGTGCTCACGCGTGCGCCGCGTGGGGCACGCCATCCCCACTCTGAGGGAACAGTACCAGACTCTGCTTGGCAGGCTCTCCGCAGATCTCTCCCCTCCCCGTCGAGGCCCAAGGTCCCTGACCTGCCCGTTTCCGCAGAGGCAGAATTCGGTCAGCTGGAGAGTGTAACGCCCCACACGGCCCTCAACACATGATGTCTCCCTTAATTCCCCGGGAAGCCAGAGAAACACGGGCACAGGGGGAGACAGCCACTGTGGGCACAGGGGGAGAGCCACCGTGGGCATAGGGAGAGAGCCTCCGTGGGCATAGGGAGAGAGCCTCTGTGGGCACGGGGGGGGGGGGGGGGGGAGCCACTGCCTTCCTCACAGACGCTGTTGCCTCAGGGGTGTCCAGTTACGAGTTTCCACGGGGACGATGGATAAGCTGGATCTGAAGGGATGACACCGGCTCTCCAAAGTGACACTGGTGTCGGCCTGGCTGCTGACACGCTGGCCAGCACGGGGTACTCGGGCGTCTCTGACACGCGGCGGCCCCGGGAAGACACGCGGGGCAGAGGACAGGGTGTCCCGTGACCCGTGGACGTGGGATGGGGCCTCAGCGGCGGGGCTCCTGGTTCTCGTGGTTTTCAGTCGAGTCCCCGGTGCCTCGGCAGCGAGGCCTCCCAGGGCGGGGCAGTGGGAGCACCCGGACCGTCCGCCACCCGCCGCGTGGCTCCTCACTGGCCGCTCTCCGCCCGCAGGCCACCCCCGAGGACACCTGTCCCCTCGCTGCCACTTCCCTGCCCTCCCGAGAACCCCGCCAGTCCCAGGAGGACCCTCACCTTCCGCACGTGACCCGTAGGAACGCGTGAGCCCTCGGCCAACCCCGGTCAAAGCCAGTGAAGCCCAGACACGGAGCTCCGCCCGGACCCTGAGCCCGGCCCCGGAGCAGGAGCCGCCTGGCGGGAGGACGCGCTGCGAGAGCATCTGAGGGGTGGCGGCCGCACACGATCACGAGACACGGAGCATCTGTGCGCGGCCCGGGGGCCCAGGCATCTCCCCCCGCAGCCCGCCCTCAGTCATGTGACTTACTGTGGGGACTTCAGGTCACAAAGTCTCAGTCAACCTGGCTGAGATCAACACATAGGCAATCCATCAACCAGTCAATCAATCCATCAACCCTGCCTCGATCATCGAGTCCCAGCACAAAGTCAACGCCAAGGCTCAGGGGAGCTTCTCCGCTGGTCAATGCCACATGGACACGGCCGCTCGCTGATGCCAGGAAAGGAACGTGTCCCGACACCACAGGACGGGAGGAGAGAACCTTCACATTTGGGGCTTTCCTGGGCCCTGCTCTATGCGTCTCTTCCATTAGTTGTTTTTAATCGGTATCCTTTCCCTACACCAAACTGTCACCGTGAGCATAACAGCGTTCAGTCACCTATGTGAGTCGGGCCAGCAAATTATCAAACCCGAGGAGGGCTCTGAGAACCCCCCGTCAGGAGCCCTGCTGACAAGAAGGCACTGGGTTATTCTGCAGAGGAGAAAACAGAGGCTCGGAGGGTAACTGTGACTTGCTAAAGCCACACAGTGAGGGTAAAAGTGAGACTGACCTCAGGCATGTCTAGTGGCAGAGCGTATGTTCTTTCCACTGCTACAGGCGGGAGAAAAACTGACAAAGGAGGTAAGGAAGGACGGGCAAGAGAAATCAGCATGACCAGGGACTTGCACGGTCATGGTCTCTAACGGAAGGATTTCAGCAAGAGATTTGGGGGGCAGGAGTGAAAGATCGAACATCCTTCAGACTGCCCAACTGCTCTGTAACCTCTGAATTAAACCAATATGGTGCCACAGCATTAAGTGCGAAGCAATCCTATCTAATAAAGAGGGAATATGCTACTTGACCCTCATGTCGTCACAAAGATGGCGGCGCCCACAGGCAATGAGAGAATATGCTAATTGACTGTCCCGCACTCAAAGATGGCGGGATCCGCAGCCAATAAGGAAGGAACATGCTAATTGACTGTCACACCCTCAAAGATGGTGGTGCCCAGTGCCCTCAGCCCCCCAGCCATCCAGGGCCAGCCCAAGGTGCAGGCAAGCTTCAGATGGTGGCTACCCAGCTGCCCAGGGCCACCCGAGGCTCAGATAAGCAGAGCCAGTCGAGGCTTGTGCTGCCGACAGTGGCAGCAGCAGAGGTGTGACGGGGGCATCGCCTTCCCCTGATGGCTCGGTTGCCTCCTGCCCCTGAGGGCTCCTGGTGATGAGAGGGGGTAGGCTGGGCTGAGGGACCCCCCCTCCAGAGCATGAATTTTCATGCACCGGGCCTCTAGTAAATAAATAAATGCATAAAATCGTGTACCCATTATTCAGGTCAGTCCATCGGGGTGAAGAAACCAGGGTATGTATGTCAATCTACATACCGACCTCCATTCACATACATACATGCATACAGAGAGACCAGAGAGAGCACAGGGTAGGAAGAAAAGTGTGTGGGAGCACAGATGGCTCCTCTGATTTCATGTGTCGCTAATAATCTTGCAAGTATGCTTGTGACTAACAGCACTCTTCATGGTGGGAAAGGAACATTTCACAGTAAACTCTGGCAGGGAGAAATGTATTCTGTATGAAATAATTTTCCACACTTCCAAGCTGATTTAAATTAATATGCAAAAAGCCCTAAGAAAAAAGAGTGATTGATCTTCAGATTTTCATGAAATCACTATGAGCCTTAATTTTTCACTTTATGGCTATTTTGGAAAACAGCACTGCCTTCTAATTCGGGAAGAGTGTAAAAAAATTGGACAGAAGGCACAAGGCAGAGGCTCTAAAATTTAGCAAAGATTCTGTAGTTAAACAAAAAAAATATGTCTGAGGAAAAACATCAATAAATTATTATTTTTCCAAAGTTAGTGTTGGTTTTATGTTAAAAAATAGCACATATTTCAACTTTAGGCAATAGAGAGAAGAAACTTAGTGCTGTCCAAAGCAATTAAAAATTCCCGTTAGTTTCCAACTAAAATGTAATCTGGAGAACAGCAATGTTGAAAGATACCCTGTCTATTCTCCGAGTGTTAAACTCCCCAGAACAAGCCGGGAGGTCATTCTAATTCTGGAAAAGGCATCTCAGAAGTCTAACTCAACTCCCCCTGGCTCTTTGTTCACTGAATTAATGGACTGATCAGCCGTCTGTCTGCCAGTCACAGGAAGAGAGGGGTTCCTTGAGAGAGTGGCTTTATACTCAGTGCCCCGGCGGGTGCTCAGCTAAGAGGAGAGGCTGGGCGTGAGGATGCGCTTCAGAGTGGATGCCCTTACCAAGAGTCAGGGGGGCCACTCAGCAAGGGATTCCTTTTGCCTTCCATGCAAATAACCCCACTCTTCTTTTTCTTTGATCGTCTCTTCTTTGAATTGAGGAAACTGAACTAGATCTGGGGAGGCAAGTAGATTCCTTCCTTTGCACCAACTCCTGTTCCCTGGTGATGAGTGTTGGGCACATGCAAGAGGCGGCTTTGTGCTCTGTAGGAAAGAGTACACGGATCGATTAGCAATGTCAGGCGGAGGTAGACGAGATGTTTATTGGGTAAATGACTGTCACCTGTCCTTTGAACTCAAACATTTGGTGTAATGAGGAATAGTAAGGAGCTAATCTGTAACGATAGACTTTAAAGAACACTGGACCTGAGTTTTCATCTGTAAAATTAGAACGTTAACGTGGACAATATCTAGCATCTCTTAAAACTAGAACATCCCATGTGCGCAGGTAGAATATTTTTAAGTATGTCTGAATGGTACTGGAAAGTGAATAGCCGTAATGGATCCTGATGATTATACCGACCAACTGTCACGCAGCCTTTGGATTCTAGACACGTTGACTTACACAGCAGTGACCCCAGGGACGGGGTGCTGTGCTTCTCACTGATCCCTTCTCAGGAAGCACTGAGGGCCGAGAGGCCCATGGGGGATGGGACCGCCTGGAACTGCTCTCCTTCCTGGAGAGACAGGGAAGGGGGAAAGATGGCCGCACCAATCTCAGGCTCTACCAATCCAGAATGTGCTGTGAACCAGTTTCCAGGACCAAAGGTTCTCCCACTGCTTGCAAATAGGTCGTGGAATGAGTCACATTTCCATCCTGGTCCAGCCACGCTGATGTCCACACCTGGGATGTCCACCACCCGCCCTTCTCCACAGAGAGGTCAAGTGTAACCGAGCAGAGGCGATGGACACATAGTCTCCAGAACCTCACAGCACGGACTTATAGGTGGAAAGGAAGACAGTCTTTAGCAAAAGTGGTTCACATGTTTGTCAAAATATGGGACTCGGTGTAAAGCCACAGTGAGAGAAACACCTGCCAAAGTGTCAAAACCAAAGAAGCTTTTTTGTTTGTTTGTTTGCTTTTTGGTCAATAGAATCATGTAGGTTTCAAGAGTACAATTCTATGCTTCATCATCTGTATATTGGTCACCACCCCAAGTCAAAGAATCTTTGAATAATGAAAAGAAAGCCTTAAGTTCCATTGGAAGAAACACTGAGCGCCACAACATTCTGAAGGGTTCCGAATAATGTTGCATAATAATGTGAATAATAGTAATATAATAATGTGAATAAGAATAATAATAATGTGAATAATAAGTCCTCACAGGAATGTCAGCAACTCCATGTGCTACAAAACAACCCACCCAAGCTTCAAGGAGTGTACCCCAGTCTTGGCAAGTCGCGAGCCGTCTTCAGTTGACGAAGAACAAGGAAGTAATTACATATGGGATAACGGCTAGAGAGAGATTTTATTTTGGGGGGTTAAGTAACAATGGTATCTGTCTAGAAAGTGATGGGAGAATTTTTTGATCAAGAAAATAAGGAGCCAAAACTGGTTTGGCTCAGTGGATAGAGCGTTGGCCTGCGGACTAAAAGGTCCCAGGTTTGATTCCGGTCAAGGGCTTGTACCTTGGTTGCGGGCACATCCCCAACTGATTGATGTTTCTCTCTCATCGATGTTTCTGGCTTTCTATCCCTCTCCCTTCCTCTCTGTAAAAAAATAAATAAAATATATTTAAAAAAAAAAAAAAGAAAATAAGGAAGATTGATAAGAACTTAGCCAGGTGAAGTTGTTTTAGCAAATTGGACTTTTCCGGGTGCCAAATTGAGTCCCAGCAGGAAAATCCTAATCGAGTGCAGAGGGATCCCTGTTGAGTTTGGACTGCCGATTCATGGGCCGTCCTCGAGGGCTCTGTCCCACCTGCCACCGCGCCCAAAGCACCTTGGACCGCGGTGACAGCACATGAAGCTTGCCGTGAAGCCAATGAACCTGGAGTGGAACAAACCTACATTTCTTGATCACATAGAGAGACATAGCTTCAAATCTCATTTAAGTTAGTAAAAGGGTTCTTGTTAGATATTTTTCTTGACACTACTGTTAGTTCAAGTCCCTTGACTTAAATTTCAATCAGAAAAAAAAAGCAGGACTTTAAAAATATATGTGCTTTGTAGTTTTCTTTTTCTTTATTGATTAAGGTATTACATATGTGTCCTTATCCCTCTATTAGCTCCCCACCCTCCCCCACTCATGCCCTCACCTCCTTGGTGTTCATGTCCATTGGTTAGGCTTGGAAAAGAAGAAGTAAAACTGTCCTTATTTGCAGATGACATGATATTGTACATAGAAAACCCTAGAGACTCCATCAAAAAATGATTAGACTTACTAAATGAATTCGGCAACGTAGCAGGATACCAAATTAATACCAAGAAATCTATGGCATTCCTTTACACCAATTGGGAACTTATAGAAAGAGAGACTAAAAAAGCAATCCCATTTACCATTGTGCTTTGTAGTTTTTAAGTAATGTGATGTTATGTATTACTAAAAGTTTATAACGATAAAGAACTCTTACAACTCAACAACAAAACACCTACTTTAAAAAATGGACAAAGGACTTGAATATATAGGTTTCTCTCCAAAGAAGTGGATATACAAATGGTCAAGCACACGGAAAGATATCTACTATAGTTAGACATTCAAAAGATGCAAATTAAAACTATAAGATGCTGACTCATACCCACTGGAATTGTGAGAATAAAAAATAAGGAAAATAGTAAGTATGGACAAGGGTGTAGAGAAAGGAAACCCTTATCTACAGCTGGTGGGGATGCAAACTAGTACCAATACAGAAAACAGTTTGGGGATTTCTCAAAGGGTTAAACATAGAATGATCATATAACCCAGCAATTCCACTCCTAGGTATACAACCCCCAACATTGAAAATAGACTTTCAAATCAATACTTGTCCATGAATAACTCACAGCAGCATAACTCACAATAGCCAAACGCTGAAAAGAGCTTGCATGTTCATAAGTGGACAGATGGAGAAGAAAAATGTAGTGTCTCCCGTCAATGGAATATTATCCAGTCATTAAAGAAGGATAAGCATGGATATAGGCTGCAACATGGATGAATCTAGAAAACATTTTTCCAAGTGAGACAAACTCAGACACAATTTATCACACATTATGCGATTGTGTTTATATGAAATGCCCTGAAGAGGGGAGGCCACAGAGACAGAAAGCGACTAGGGGTGCCAGGAGTTGCAGGGAAGAGAGCAGGAGGACTGGCTGCTGCTGGGTCCAGGGCTCTCCCTAGGGCAGTCGGCAAACCGCGGCTCACGAACCACATGCGGCTCTTTGGCCCCTTGAGTGTGGCTCTTCCACAAAATACCACAGCCGGGGCGAGTCTATTTTGAAAAAGAGGCATTAGAGGAAGTTTGAGTTTAAAAAATCGGGCTCTCCAAAGAAATTTCAATCATTGTACTGTTGGTATTTGGCTCTGTTGACTACTGAGTTTGCCAACCACTGTCCTAGGGGAGCAGAAATGTCTGATGGGAGGTGACAGGGGCAGACGCACACACTGTGGATGTACTTGACGCCACTGGCTTCTGCACTGTACACTTTCAAATGATCAACTTCGTGTGTTACATGAATTTCAGTTCTTCTTTTTTCTAAGTTTATAGCAGACCTCGCAAAACCATGTTGATTGTAAGTGCCCATAAAAAAAAATGGCGGGGTCATGACAAATGAGAGAGAGATTATTCTGAAAAGAGAACTGCCCACTGGCAAATCTGGGACAATGGAATAGTCACAATGAACAGTGATGGTAATAGCTAACGGCTCACTGTGGGGAAGAGGAGTCCATTTGTCCTGCTGGTCAGCACAAAGAGAGCGGAAAGATCTATGCCTCACTGCAGGACACCAGCGAACAGCCGTGCCAGAAATGACGGCGTTACAAATGCCCATTTTGGAACAGCACAATCGTACTTGATTTGGGCGAGAATCGTCTCTGGATGCTCACACTCTTGTATCAAAGTTGATGAAAATAGAATATTTACACAACATAGATGAATGCGTAATAGGGAATGCTATGGTAAGGAAACCTGGCTGGAGACACCTCTGCTAAGAGAGCGAGGCTGATGTCGCTAAACCTGTAGCAAACGGACAGCATGCGCCTCCTGATGCGACGTGCCTCCACGCGTTCTTTTCAGGCTCTGAAATGCCATCCACTCGTGAGGAAACGTTACCGGGGCCCCAATAAGGGACAGGCTACAAAATGCAAGAAACGTCGGTGTCATGAAAGATGAAGAAGAGTCAGAAGACACACGACAAGCAAAGGCAACGCCTGGCCCCGGCTATGAGTTAGGACAGAGCAATGGCTTTAAAAATATTACTAGGACCGCCGGTGACATTGAAACGTGGACTGCATGGTAGGCAATAGCACTGAACTGATGTTAAAAGTCCTGAATGTGCCGAAACCAGTTTGGCTCAGTGGATAGAGCATTGGCCTTCGGACTGAGAGGTCCCGGGTTCGATTCTGGCCAAGGGCATGTACCATGGCTGTGGGCACATCCCCAGTGGGGGTGGGGGGAGGTGCAGGAGGCAGCTGATTGATGTTTCTCTCTCATCGATGTTTCTAACTCTCTATCCCACTCCCTTCCTCTCTGTAAAAAAAACAATAAAATATATTTTTTAAAAGTCCTGAACACGATCACTGTATTGTGATGATGTCAAAGGAAAAGAACTTAAAAAGGATGCAGGGCTACAGGGTCTTCCTGGCTGCAGCTGATTTTCAAGTAGCCAACAACAATAGCAATGTAAGTGCTGATAACATGTGTACTGCATGCATGCATGCATACATACATATACAGTCACCTACATACCACACATATATATGTGAGGAGCAGCAGAGATAAACATCCCAAAATATGTGTCTTTGGAATACTGGTGATTTTATGCTACCCTGTTTCCCCGAAAGTAAGACATCCCCCGAAAATAAGACCTACTCACTGTAATATGAGGCATCCCCCCGAAAATAAAATCTAGTGCATCTATTTTTGGGGAAACAGGGAAGTGATCTCTAAGAAATGAAAGACTCGGGAGAAACCCTTGACTTCCCCTCGCTGCCGAAAACACTGCCGGTGGAGGGCCTGGCGCCGAGGGGAGCGCTTGTCCAGGCAGCCCCGGTGTGACATGAACCAGGAGTGACGGACAGAGAGGGACCTGGCAAGGCTGCTCTGATCCAACTCCTCCCGCCTCCCATTGGGGAAGATGGCCCAGCAAACAATCCCTCCCAGCACATCTGCTCTTCCGCCCCCTCTGAAGTCCCCAGTCCCAGCCCCCGTCTCCCCGCACTGCTCTCCTCAGCTGAAGAGGGAGTCTAAGCCTTCACTGTGGGGGACCTTCTCAGGCCTCAGGGTCCATATTCTCATGGACCCCCATCCACACCTACGTAATAAATGTGGTCATTTGATCCTGCTAATCTCTTATGTTGATTTCATTATGAGTTCAGCCAGAAGAAGCTAGAAGGGTAGAAGGAAAAGAGAGAGAACACCAAAATGTAATTAACTGAAGAGAGTATTTAGGAATTCATTTGCACTGTTTGCAATATTTCTACAATTTTGGATTAAACTCCCCCTACCCCCCCCCCCCCCCCCGCCAAAAATTAAAACCTACATTTTTTAAATTGTGCTTCTGAGAGAGACCAGTTTATTTTGTTCACGCCCGTGTGCTGGTTCAGACCTGAGATTGTTCTCAGCTGCATTCTCTCTCGATGGCCATTTTCCTGTTGAAAACATGGCAAACAGAAAGGGGAAATCCCACTGGCTTCTCAGGTTGGACTGCCTGTTGGTGTCAGACGATTCCCCGTGGCATCGCTTCTGCTGCTATTTTGGGTCCCCAGTTGGTAGTCTCAGATGTGTGGGATCCCACCACCTCCTCTGAGGGGTGCCTTCTGCCAACTGTCTTTCGCTCAAATAGAGGGCTCCCTCCTGGAAGTGTTTCCTTGGTTGTGTGACTCGTTTTGAACTTGTCACTCAGGAAGATAAATATTTATTTGTAATTAGAGGCCCAGTGCATGACATTCATGCACTGGGGGCGGGGGAGGGGTCCCTCAGCCTGACCTGCACCCTTTTGTAGTTGGGACCCCTGAAGGGTCCTTAACACTCCCGTGGAGGTGGGAGAGGTTCCCACCAGCCATGAAGCTGGCTTCTGGCTGAGTGGTGCTCCTCTTGTGGGAGCGCACTGACCACCGGGTGAAGCTCTTGCATTGAGTGTCTGCCCCCTGGTGGTCAGAGCGCACATAGCAACTGGTTATTCTGCCTTTGGGTTGATTTGCATACTAGGGTTTTATTATACAGGATGGTCTGTACTCCAACTTACTTTAACTACCAACCTTTGGTTTCTTTGTAGGGAAATTTTTTTAATGTTTTTATTAATTTTATAGAGACAGAGGAAGGGAGAGGGAGAGAGAGAAACATTGATGATGACAGAGAATCATGGATCAGCTGCCTCCTGCACCCCACCTCCCCCTTACTACGGATGGAGCCTACAACCCAGGCATGTGCCCTGACCGGGAATTGAACCATGACCTCATGGCTCAGTGGTTGAGTGGTTCATAGGTCAACCAGGTGGGAGCTACTTCCTTTGCTGTAGGCTGGCAGGAGCTAGAAGGAACGTTCTGGAAGCAGTGCTTCCACACTGGATGCTCCTTGAAGGGCACCAAGTGCCGGCCCGAGGTGTGGCATTCTGAAGGGAAGATGACAGTTCGGAGGCTCAGAGTGTGAGGTCTGCGTCTGGACATGGCTTTGTCACCTGCACGGAGACAGCCGGTTCCATTCCTGCACCAAGCACGAGGAAGCGAGCTCCGATCAGCAGGGAGTCCTAGCTCATCGCTCCAGGGCTATGGCTCCCCTCCACAGACCCCTCCGAGAGCAGGAGGCAGGAGCAGGCCAGAGAACATCTGCTTCCTTCCCCTCCCTGCAGGCCGGGCAGAGAAATGTGCTGGTACCACTGAAATATCTGGGGATGCCTGAAGTAAATGCACCTTCTGCCTCGGGATGTGGTGCTGGGCGCGCTGGGGACGCTTCTTCATGGCATTTGCGAGCTTGTGTGCTTTCCTTCCTTTGGCTCCATGACGCAGTCCTCGGTTTGAGCACAGACTTCCTCTGAGACAGCTACTCAGATGTGTGCAGGCAAATGAGCCCTTTCCCTAGCAATGGGGACTGGGAAAGCCTGGGGTAGCCCAGCCGGCCACACCCCGCCCTGCGGCCCACACAAGGCTCCTGGGAAGGATCCACTCTTCCCTCCCCGGGGGAACCCCCAAAGCCCCAGCGTGCATTGCATCATTGCGCTCAAATGTCCCCTTTACCAAGGTTAGGGATGCAGGAAGCGCTCTTCAGGGGAGGGTCAGCTCACGCATTCCTGCATCACTCTCTGGCCCAGACAGGAAGAAGGGGTTTCCCAAGAGACACCTTATGCTTTCGTGGGGATGTTCTCGCCAGCATTCCCACCTGAGCTCATCTTACTCCTTTTCTGTCTCTGCCTGAAGACCCTGGATATCTACAGAGCAATCATCTTGGACACCGCATTGAAATTCTTTTGTTAGGAAAGTCTGTGCATTTAGGCGTTTTGTAGTCTCCACTACATAAAAGATAAAATAGTAAAAGCAGCTTTATGCGTGGTGATGCTGAAGTTGTGTGTGTGTTATCTAGACATTTACTTCTTTATTTTCGGGACAACGCAGCACTGGAGAGACATCCCTAACGGAGTCACACACGTGTCATTCATCTTCGCTACAGACTCCAAAAGGCAGGCCAACACAGGCAGCGGGTAAGAACCGACGTGAAAGTGAACAAAGAACGTCTGAGCTGAGCTGACGCGTGCCTTTGAGGATAAGAGTCTGTGGATGCCTCACATGAGGTGAAACCATCCAATAGGAAGGCAGAAGGATGGGTCGTGACCTTGAAGTGCGAAAGGTGAGGTTCAGTGGAATCACTGTTGTCTCTCCTGTGGGTGTGTCTGGATGCCAGAAACCATCATTGTCTCACTAATAGAGAGATGTGGACAGGGAACCCGGAAGGCTGGTGAACCATAAATGCTCTGAAAGGTCAGAGCTAATCACTCACTGTGTAGTTGAGACGTTGGTAGTTGAAGCAGCCTCCACCTGTTGGTCTTATGTAAATTCTTGCTGATTGGCTATTATTGGAATTTCCTGCCTAAAGGATATGGGTGTGTATCCCATCTTATCTAATAAAAGAGTACCTTGGCTCCTGATTGGCTATGCTACCAGCCAAACAGGAGCAGGGGGTGGGGCCAAGGGAGGTGCACAAATTTGGTGCACCGGGCCACTAGTAATCTTAATAAAAGGGATAGCAAAGCCAGAGCCGGGTGTAGTCCTCCCCCTGGGAGTGGGCTCCCACCTGGCCCCCAATATTCCCAAATTAATGCTTTTCTAGTCTCTTTCAATTATGTGCAGCCTTCTCCAGACCCCGAACCCTGAACCACGTGGGACGTGACAGGGTTTCCCACATCTGGAAAGCTGGTTACAGATCAGCCAACATGGGCAGCAAAGTTGCATGTATGAGCAGGCATGACGAGGAGAAGGGGGGCCTGGAAGACATGCGAAGGAAGGAAACGTGGTTTCGAGAGTGTTGGGGTCTGCCCTCCTCGTGTGGCTGCCCCGTTAATCACCTCTCTGAACCTCAGCCTCCTCTTCTGAGCCAAGGGGGACATCCCACCTGCCTCACCGAACTGGAGGGACAAACCTGTGTGCACGGCATGCTGGCCACACTGCCCGCACTCAACTCTCCACCCATGCCCATGTCATTATTCCAGGGCTTTGTCATTTCAGCGTGCATATGTCTGCATTTGCCTAGTGCCATGGTCGGCAAACTGCGGCTCGCAAGCCACATGCGGCTCTTTGGCCCCTTGAGGGTGGCACTTCCACAAAACACCACGGCCTAGGTGAGTCTATTTTGAAGAAGTTTAAGATTAAAAAATTTGGCTCTCAAAAGAAATTTCAATCGTTGTCCTGTTGCTATCTGGCTCTGCTGACTAATGAGTTTGTCAACCACTGGACTAGTGACATGTATTCAAATTCTGATCAATTCCACGGTATCTTACGGCTCTCGCTCAAGGAAAATCATTTGCGTTTTCCTGAAGAACAGCGATAATAAATGTAACGGCAGAGATAACAGCACCGGCTCGCAACAAGCAGCACGTGCCCCCCCTCAGTGACACGCCGCTGCGGACGCTTTTCCCCAGGAATCAGGGTGGGCTCCTCCTCGGGCTCCCACCGGCTCAGGCGGCTCCATGCGGACGGGAGCGGTGCCAGCCACGGCTCTGGCTAACGTCTCCCAGAGACCAGAGCATCGACCTCACTGACCGGAGTCCACAGGCCCCCAGCTGTGGATGGGAAGACTCGCTGCTGCTGTCCTTAAAAGGGCTATGGTTTTGCCCATCGAACCTCTAGTCCAAGTTCACGCATCCATTTCTGCAGTCACGCATCCCGGGCAGGTATTCTGCTTCGTGGCCCTAGGGGTAGAGCGCCAGTCCCAGCCGCTCCTGGCAGGGAAGAGGCCTCCTACCGGGGAAAACAGGTCCACCAATGCCACCGGCAGGCAGCGTGTGTACCCTCGCAAGCAAAGCCTGTGCCGTCTCCACACACATTGGACATGGTTTTGTTTTTTTTTTATTTTATTTTTTTTAAGTCCTGATTTTTTTTTATATTTTATTGATTTTTTACAGAGAGGAAGGAAGAGGGATAGAGAGTTAGAAACATCAATGAGAGAGAAATATCAATCAGCTGCCTCTTGCACATCCCCTACTGGGGATAGGCCCACAACCAAGGTACATGCCCTTGACCGGAATCGAACCTGGGACCTTTCAGTCCACAAGCTGACGCTCTATTTGCTGAGCCAAATCGGTCAGGGCTGGACGTGGTTTTAGCGTCCACTATACTACTCGGAACTTCTGTCCCCTTCCCAGCTCCTGGAGTCAGAAACCAGCTGGTGGAGCGGCCGAATCCCAGGAGAGTCAGGCCCCAAGGAAGTATCCAGCATGACAATGAGCGGAGCAGTAACCCTCAAAACTACATTTGCATTGAGCACCTAGCACGTGCCCAGAATTACTTCTACCTGTCCACCTAGCCCAGGGGTCGGCAAACTCATTAGTCAGCAGAGCCAAATACCAACAGTACAAAGACTGAAATTTCTTTGGAGAGCCACATTTTTTAAACTTAAACTTCTTCTAACACCACCTCTTCAAAATAGACTCGCCCAGGCCGTGATATTTTGTGGAAGAGCCACACTCAAGGGGCCAAAAGGCCGCATGTGGCTCATGAGCTGCGGTTTGCCGACCACAGACCTAGTGAACTCATTTCCCAAGACAGTCCGCAGACCACAGGTCTGAGCACCCTAACAGAAGGGAGGAGGATGTCCAGTTGGAGTGAAGGTCATTGTGAGCCTGGAAGCTGGAAATCCTGCAGCGGCACCAGGGCTGTCCTCCTCCCTCGCTGGGTAGAGCGAGAGGCTGACCACCCTCCCCAGGCTAAGGAGGGACTCGGTTAATGGCCGGTCACCAACCACCAAGCAGAGAACCTCAGCGGGACTCCTTGCTCTCCGCCAAGGAAGGGCGACAAGAGACAAGGGTGTTGCCAAAACAGGTGTGGCTCAATGGATAGAGTGTCGGCCTGCGGACTGAAGGGTCCCAGGTTCGATTCCGGTCAAGGGCATGTACCTTGGTTGCGGGCACATCCCCAGTAGGGGTGTGCAGGAGGCAGCTGATCGACGTTTCTCTCTCATCGATGTTTCTGACTCTCTATCCCTCTCCCTTCCTCTCTGTAAAAAATCAATGAAATATATATTTTCTAAAAAAGGAGATGAAGGTGGTGACAGCCCCTTTGCTCTCCCACCAGCGGAAGTCAAGCAAAGGCGACGTAAGCTCCTCACGAAGAGCCAGACGGCCCCGGAGCCTCTGGAGGTGCACGACACACAGAGGCCTGGATGTTCTACTGACAAGAAAGGGGCGCTTTCCCTGCCATCTTAGCATCTGCGGAATCGAACGTCTAGTTTCAGGAGATGCTAAAGGAAAACACTCAGCAACCGCGGCCTCGTCCTTGGCTCAGACACAAACCGTGCCTCTCCTGAGCCCCCTTTCCCAAGGAGCCCCCACAGAGGCAAAAGGAAACGACGGAGCCACACACCCACAGTCTGCGCACAGAGGGCCACCCGGGACAGTCCTCCCAGGGCGTCCTCCCCAGCGCGGCACCTGCCCTGAGCTCCACGTGTCCAACCCACCCCAGCACAGACTCTGTCTGTCGCCAACACCGGGCGAGCATGACCCTCGCAAGTGCCCAGTCTCGGGCATCGCACCCACGCATTTACGACAGTCTTCCATTTTTAGCATCCCTTCTTGCTGACTACATTGAATTGGTTGGCTCCAGCATCAATCAAGCTTTCATTTATTTTACAAATGAATATTGAGTGCTTTGTGCCGTAAAAAATATAAATAAATTTTAAAAACCTGGGTTCTGTAAGCAGACAGGACTGGGTTCGAGGTTTCGCCCCGTGATTTAATAGTCTGGGGGATGCTGGGCAAGTCACCTACCTTCTCTGAGCCAGTGTTTCTACACAGTCAAGTAGGGATCAAAACAGTGATCTTATAAAGAAGTTGTGAAGAGCAAATAACTGTTAAAACATGCACAGTTAGTTCCCAACAAATGTTGTTTTCTCCATGTTGTCATGTGCTATGGAGCTGAAAGATGGGTAAGAGATAGCCCAGCTGCTGGGGCTCAGTGGTTGAGCGTTGACCTATGAACCCAAAGGTTACCGGTTCGATTCCCGGTCAGCCCACATGCCTGGGTTGCGGCCTCGACCCCCAGGAGGGGGTATGTAGAAGGCAGCCGATCGATAATTCTGTCTCGTCATTGATGTTTCTATCTCTCTCTCCCTCTCCCTTCCTCTCGCTCTAAAATCAATGAAAACATATTTTACAAAAAGAAATAGATTCCCACCAGGGGAATCTTATAAGCTAAAATGGGAAATGATTCAAATTATAAAAATAAGTATACTGCACTTGGAATGATTTGCGATAGAAAAAGATGAAGAATGCTCTTCTGGCCAAATGAGAGATGCCATCTTGTCAGAGGGTCAGAGGCGATTCCGTGGGGGGAAGGGCTGTTGAGCTAAAGGAACTTAGGAGGATGGGCAGACAGGCGAGGCAGGGGCGGTGCAGAAGGCAGGGAGGGCCTTCCCAACAACGGGGAAGGCTGGACCCGTGATGGGGACGAGGTAGCGATGATGACAGCGGCCATGGTGATACCGGTGATGTCGGCGCTTGTCCCCGCTCACTACGTTCCCCGACCATGTCTCAGCCTGCGCACCTCACTGCTTTTGCCCTCTAGCCGTGCTGGGAGGAGGCCGAGTCCCAGAGACCTACGCTCTCGCTCCGGGTCACCGGGCAAGATGGAAAGGCAGGTCTTCAAACCCAGGCAGTCTGTCCACAGAACCCGTACTCCTACCCACTACTGCTCCTCTAACCACACACACTGCCCCGGGGGAGGGGGAGTGCCACCTGTGCCAACCGCCTTCTCAAATGAGCAGCTCCAGCCTGGAGTCCATGAATACTGACTGGACCCCTCTCTCTTCTTATCTGATAACGAAGGCAGAACCCCTTCCACGTCGTTTAAAGGCGCGACTCTTCACTCATGCCTTAACATTATTTCATGTAACATTGCAATGCTGAAATGAGAACGGAACTCATTCAGGAAACCTGCCGACACTGGTACAGGGCAGCTGGCGGGGACATCGGGTGGTTCAGTGCATTCATTTCCAAGGGTGATCTCCTCTCAAGTGTCAGTAGGTGCTGAAGGAAAACACTGGAGAAAGTAAGAAAAAAGGGGGTGGGGGGAACAGAAAAGAAAGCAGAGATCTCTCAGCTACCAGGAGGTGAGGGTGATACGGAGGGGGGAAGGGGGAAGATGGAGAGTCATGGAAGGCGTGGGTTCCCGGGCCTGCTATTCGCTTAGGTCTCCTGACCTATCAGGACTTGGGACACTAGGGTTTTAAGATTTTAGCCGAAACCAGTTTGGCTCAGTGGATAGAGTGTCGGCCTGCGGACTAAAAGGCCCCAGGTTCGATTCCAGTCAAGGATATGCACCTTGGTTGCGGGTGCATCCCTAGTAGGAGGTGTGCAAGAGGCAGCTGATCAGTGTTTCTCTCTCATCAGTGTTTCTGACTTCCTGTCCCTCTCCCTTCCTCTCTGTAAAAAATTAATAACATATATATATTTTTTTAAAAAAAGATTCTATGGTTTTAGTTTGATGACCATTTGGGACTGTACAAATTCAAAGGCCCTGAGATCGGCACTCAGCACAGTGCAATGTCTTCATCTGGCACTGCGTGAAGCGGTGGTAGCTCAGAGAGCTTTTACTGTGTCTGTTTGGAGAGTCACTTTTCATGTTCCTATGACCAGACAGACCTGAAGGGTCGGTGAAAATCACCTGAAACTGAGCCGAACAAGCGCTTGTAGCAAAACCAGAAAACCATAACCAAAGAACAAAGTTCCCACCGGAAACTGGTTATTTCCTCTCTCACACTGCAACCTCACTTCTAACGGCCCGCGATATCTACCTGACAACAGTGACTCTGAAGTCCTTTGAATTTATCATATATGTGTCTATACCACAAAGACAACGGCAAGAAAAGCAATCACACACACCCCCAAGCCAAAAAGGTGGCCCTTTAGTCTTCGATAAAACAACTCCCTACGCTATGGCAGAAGGAAGCATTTAAAATGTTCAACTCTCACTCAGTTAAGACTCAGATATCTTCTCTGATTTCTGAAAGAGACTGGAATTTTAAAAATTAGGTATGATTGTTGGTTTCACTTATAAGCCAAGAAGGTGGTGTACTCAGCTCTCTGTTTGATTATCACCATTTACCTTCATTACGGGCGCGCATTACCACTGCTTTGATTCCTGGTTTGCCAATTACACAGTCAACCCCAATCAACCAAAATAACCACTTAAGGACCCAATGGTAGGAAACGGAAACTTTTTTCAGGTAATTATCACAGTTTCTATATAATTATTTCATACAGGGAAATAAAAGCCTGCGAGTGGTGAAGGGATCTGAAATATGCAGGAAGTGGAAGCTGGAAAGAGCCCACGTGGGGGGAGCAGTGATGACGGTGGTGACTTCTATCCCCACAGAGACACGGAACTATAGGTGGACACTCCGTGGCCACAGGCCAGCACTGGACCACGGACCCCGCACATTAACGAGGAAAACCTACAGCTTGTGCAGGTCAATAAAAGCTTACACTAACCGTCTGGACAAAGTATCAAACACATTTTTCAATGAGGAAAATACAAAGCATTTGGGAACTTTTCAAAGAAAACCACAGAGCAAAAAATAATTTAGTTGTTAGAAACAAAACTATGTGTGTGTGTTTTTTTTTTTAATTTCCTGGTATTCTGACATTCTACCTGCAGGCTACTGGTCTATGTCATTTCAATAAACACCTGAGGAGCAATTAGATGGCAAAGCTCTCCCCCCACCCCACCCCACCCCCGCACTCTCCCCCCACACCCTCCCTACAAAAATCTAATATGAACATGTCACTCCTTTTTACTCCACTAGAGGGCAGTCTCTCAAAACGAAGGCTGGCTCCTGTATTTAGCCTATGTTTGACCTGTTGATAAAGTAATCCCGTGTTGGTTCTTCTCAATCACATGTTTCTCTACTGTACTAATTACTAATTGAGGTTATAAAACATGCATTTTTTTTAAAAAATTGCTGTCTATTTACTCACAGGTGTTCTTTCCGAAATATACACGGCTATGCTTTTCTGGGCTTCTCTTCCCAATTTCTGACAACTCAGAATCTGTTTTAGCTATGTAGTGTACATTGTATATTTTACAGGAAAATGTACACCAGAGTCAATAGGTCTAAGAATGAATAAAAATGCTTTCTTGAATATTTAATATGCTACAGTTGAAACTCTGCCCCAGAATAGTAAAGCATACGCCCCAAACACACACACACACACACACTCACACACGCACACACACACACACGCTCACACACACGCACACACACACACACACACACATACACACACGCGCACACACCCCATCACCACCAACACAGGCACCCACGCGTATGCGGCTGGCAGATTACTTTGCATCCCATAAGGAGAAGGGAGTGAATGCAATTGGAAATACATATTTTTCAAAACACCCCCTTCACATGCCAATGTTTATGAATTACACAGAGAAGCAACGAATATGTGCTTTATTTTAAAAATCTGGTCAATCCAGATAAGAAATGCCATTGCTAAAAAAAAAAAAAATGTTACTGAACAGCAAGCACTATGCTGAATTAAGTAGGACCTATAGACGCAAATGCCAAGCTCAGGTTGCAGGCAGAGCCCTGGTGAGCTCTGAGGCCCCCAGCCCCACCCTCCTCCCGCCCCACCCCCGCCCCAGTGCGCTTAACGTTTGGGAAATTCTCCTAAGGAGTGCACCCTGCTATTTTCAGGGGGAAAACAGTTTCTCTGAAAGCCTGATAACCTAAAAAAAATAAATAAATAAAAATGGGGAAACTTGTCCAAAAATCCCTCCCCCTCAAAAAAAAGGAAGGGGGAGGATGGAGGGAGGGAGGAAGAGAGGGAGAGAGGATGGGGGGGTAGATGGATGGAGGAGGGAGGGAGGGAAGGAGGGATGGAAGAAGGGAGGAAGGATGGATGGACAGAGGAAGGAAGGATGGGTGGGTGGGTGGGTGGATGGATGGAGGGATGGATGGATGGATGGATGGATGGAGGAAGAATGGATGGATGGAGGGAGGGATAGAGGGATGGAGGGAGGGATGGAGGGATGGAGGGATGATGGAGGGAGGGAAGGAGGGATGGAGGGAGGGATAGAGAGATGGATGGATGGAGGGAGGGATGGAGGGAGGAAGGGAGGGAGGGAGGGATGGAGGGAGGAAGGGAGTGAGGGAGGGATGGAGGGATGATGGAGGGAGGGAAGGAGGAAGGGAGGGAGGGATAGAGAGATGGATGGATGGATGGAGGGAGGGATGGAGGGAGGGAATGCTCCGGCAGGGAGGGAGGGGAAGATCCAGGGGAAATGTGCAAACCCGTTTCATTTATTTGTATCCTCAGCAGCGGAGGCGCCGGACAGACAGCTCGCTCCAGCCAACCAGGCGCGCGCAGCCGCGAGCGCTCCCTCCCGGCCGCCCGAGCCGTTGGCTCCTCCCAGAGCGCAGCGCCGGCTCTTCAGGGCCGGGAGCGGGCGGCGCCGGGCAGCGGGACCGCCGATGGGCTGCGCGCCGCGCCGCTGAGCGCCATGGGCACGCGGGGCGCCCGGGCGCCGCCCGCCCCGGAGGGAGCCGAGCCCCGGCCTGCGCGCTGAGGCCGCGCCCGGAGGGACCGGGAGGACCAGCCGCCCTCGGAGCCCGCGGAGCGGGGGGCGCGCACCTGCAGCCCGCGGACAGCCCGCCGCACACGCACCCTCCGCGCACGGCCATGTGAGCCCGCGGCGGAGACACGCGGCCGCGGCCACGGTGAGTCCCCACGCGCCTCCGGAGACGCGCGGCCGGCTGCGGGCTCGGCGGGGCCCGGCGGGGCTCTGGAGCCGCCGTTGCGTTCCGCTCGGGTGTTCGCTCCGGGTCTGGATTCTAAGAGCCTTTTTGCCCTTTCCCGTTGACTTTTGGGGGGGCCTGGACACGCAAGGGGCCCCGGGCGGGCCCGTGCCGGCCGCTCCTCCGCGCACTTCCCGCCGCCGAACGCCCATCGGAGGTGCCGGTGGGGGCGGCAGGCAGAGACGGGGAGAGGGGACGGGGACGGGGACGGAGAGGGGACCGAGGAGGGAGGGAGAGGGGGAGAGGGGACCGGGGAGGGAGGGAGAGGGGGAGAGGGGACCGGGGAGGGAGGGAGGGACGGGGACGGGGACGGAGCAGGGGGGCGGAGAGCTGGCCGGGTTTCCCCCTCTTCGCCTTCTTTGCCAGGAATAACGGAGCGCGCACCAGCCCGAGGGTCGCACCCATCCAAAGCGGGGGGGGGGGGGGGAGAGGGGGTGCAGACCGAGGCGGGCGCCGCTCAGTCCGGCTGGCACGGGGAGCCGGGCGGGGACTGAGCGCCCCGGTACAGCTGCCTGCGAGCTGCGGGCTGCCTGTGGGGGACCCGGGGAACGCACTCCCCCGGGCCAGGCCCCTCGCCGGAACGGGCAGAGCCAGCGGAGCTGGCGGGAAAAGGTCCCGGAGCCAGAGTTCGGTCCTCTCCTGCCTCGGGGAGCTGCCCCCGCGGCGCCGGGTGTCCGGGGCGCCCGTTACATCGCGGAGGCTGCGGGGCTCCCGCCGCTGTGTCCCCGCGGCCGGGGCGGCGCTGGGGGCCGGCTCCCGCCCGGGGCTCGTTTTGAACAATCTGTCCTTGTTCCGGCCTCGGGCGCCGGGGAAGCGGGCTGAGCCCGGAGCTGAGCCTCCGGATTCGGGGCGGGGGCGGGGGCGGGGGGGGGCTGAAAAAACAGGAGGGAGAAGGCGGGGGCCCTGGCCCTGTGGCTGGCACTGCCCCTCCTCCTGAGCCTCAGAGGCAGACAGACAGACCGGCCCCCAAACCGGGTATCCGTGGAGCCCGATCCGGGGCTCAGCGGGGCGATGGGACTTGCAGGCTCTCAGCCCGAGGAGGCCGATCGCGGGTGCTCACCGCCCCCTTCCGGCCCCTGGCCCTGCAGACACGCGGGCCGACCGGGAGCCCGGGCCCCCTCCTCCCGCCGGCTCACCCCCGGTCCCTCAGGCGGCCTCTTCCAAACCGCAGGCGATTTCTCTCTCCTGCAGATGTGCTGTCTGCCTTGTCCCTGGCTCCCCTGGTTCCCAGATGAGCCCCCAAACCAACAGACACTACCCAGCCACTGAGACCCGCCGTCACCTCCCCGTCACCTCCCGTCCGTGTGTCGGGAAAGGGAAAGCCAGTGAACGCCATGACCTTTGGTGCCCGCGGCTTCCAGCGTCCAGTTTGCCGATCGGAATGGAATGAGCAAGTTGAAGGAGCGGGTCCCTCTCTCGCTGACAGGCGAACCAGAGCTGCTCCGAGCCGGGCGGGCGGGCTCTGCCTCGAACACGCACGCCGTACAGGGGAGACACAGGAGCACTCGTGCCCGTGGCCCACAGGGAGCCGGGCCCTGGCTGGGCTGCTGCCGCCCCCCAAAGGCTGCTGGCCCAGAGCGGCTGCCCAGCGAGACAGGCCCCCCCGGCGGGCGGCGGGCAGACGGTGCAGCCGGCACTGCAGCAGGGATCCGGCTGTCTGGACCTTCTTGAGGGAACTTTGCATCCAAAACACACCCACTCTGAACCCCTGCCGGGCATTATGAGATGGCAGTTGACCCCCCCGCCCCGTCCCCCGCCCCCCGCCCCAGAACAGCAGACTGGGGCCCTAACCCGCGTAAAGCCTTATCCGCAGCCTGTGGATTACAGAGGTCCCTGGTGTGCCCGCTGGGGGCTGAGAAACAGCTGGGTCCAGGCCCTGGGGGGGGGGGGACTGCCGCCTGGCGGTGCCCGTGAACCTGGGGATCTGCTCACCACCCGCCCAGGCCGGAGATGGACAGGGGAGAGCACGCCCGGAACGGAACCTCCGTCCATCCCCTGCCGCGTGGCGCCCCCGTACATGCCAGCTTCCAGCCAGACACGCCCCAAGGACCCTCTCTCCAGGGGGGCCTGTCGCCGGGTGCTGAGGGGGTGATGATGGCGGGGTTTTCTTTGGTCTCATTGTTGCTAAGGGCTTAACGGCCAGTATGGCCAGCTTTCCGGGCCAGCCATTTAGGGCTGTATGGGAAAGGTGGTCAGCCTCAGATTCGCTAACCGTATTTTATTCTTCCGTCTATTTACGCCTACTGCTCCCCTCCCCCTCCCTGAAGGACAGATGAGTTGGATGTGTAACTTTCCCTCACCCTAAATTCTTTTTTCGGGCGTGAAATTCCTATGCGAAGGGGCATTGTGGTATTCATTGCAGACTATAAGAGCACCAGAAAGGCTTAACGTTGAGTTAGAAAGTAGCACTTCTGTGATACAAACATGACGACTGGGTGGCAGCCGCTGGAGATGGGCTGGAGACGGTCTGGGGGGGGCAGGTGTGTGTTGGGGATGGGAAGGAGAGCGTGCACAGGGGGGACAGCCTGGGAGAAATGGGTCCGCCCTCCGGCCCGGGGAAGGACACCCCCGGGAATGACTGACTCTATGGGAGCTCCAGCCCATCTGGGGGAGCCCCGCAGGCCTGGTTCTGAGGCGCAGGCGCCAGTGCAGCCCTCCAGGATCTGGGGATCAAAAGCAGATGTGGGTGCTCCAAGGCACCGGAGGGGCTGTGAGCGCTGTCTCAGGTGAAGCTCCCACACCGTGCAGCCAGGCCAGGCAGCACCACCCGCAGCCACCGGACAGGCATCCCACGTGGGCTAGGGACCCCCTCCCGCCTCCCTCTGAGACAGCGAGGGCTGCTGAGACCGCCAGGAAGCAGAGCAGGATGGCGGTCACCCCTCCGCCGCGATGTACAGGGAAACCCAATTCTAACACAGAGCAAGCAGGTGGTGCCAGAGGGCAGGAGGGGTCCCAGGCGGATCCCCATGTTCCCTGGGACCCGGTGGCAGGTCAGGTCTCAGCAGGCGCCGTGCGCAGGCCCCCCAGAGAGTCAGCAAGGGGCGCACCGCTCATCTGGAATCCCAGGGGAGCAGCGTGGCACCCGCCAAGCCGTGCACTCTGTCTGCGTAACGGTCACGTTTGTAGGTGACCGTGCCGTCCACCCCACGTACTGGTCCAGTTTGTATGTCACTGTGCCGTCCACTCTGTTTGCGTAAAGGTCCGGTTTGTGTGTGACCGCGTGCTGTGATGTTCGTTCAGCTTCAGGCTGTGGTGAAGGAGGGCTGGGCTTTTAAAGCTGTAATCCATCAAAGCGCTTTTCACAGCTTCAGCACAGGGAGGGGTGCAGGGGAGGGTGTGCTCATTGGATAGCAGAATGTGTGTGTGGAAGGGGACCTTGAGTGGGCAGTCCGATGGCCCATTTCACAGGCGAAGAAGCTGAGGCCCAGAGGCTTTCCCATCCTTGCCCCTTGTCTCGGAGGCCTGGGCAAGCCGCTGTGGAGTGTACCCCTCTAAAACTCTGCCCAGGCACTGTTTCAGACAGTTTTTGCTTGTTTGTTTAAAGATGGCGGAAGCTCATAGATATGTACCCAAATTAAATAAAATAGGAAATGTCTTTCCAGATAATCAAGTATCTAAAAGCAAAATCAGACACTCAACTCTAGAGGCAATTATGATTTGTAGAGTATATAACATCCAAATCCCACACACCTGTAATTCACCTCTTGGGCATATTCTATAATGAGTCACAAACATGAGGGATTTGTCCCATTCTTAAAACACCTGAGGAATAATGCTGCTGTCAATCACCCACAGAGACCCAGCTACTGACCATCCACTGTCCACTGCCAGGCTGCCCAGGCGTTCTGACCACCACCCCCACACCCTATTGACGAGGGAGGGTTTCCCTGTGATTTTTGGAGGCGCTCGCTGTGCCCTCTTCATATGCAAGGTCGCCCTCAGGACCCCTCCCACCTCAATGCAGACCCCCTGGGAATGGCGTCCCCTCTCCGCTCTCTGGCCCCCACCCCCTCTGCCTTTTCACTTCCCAACGCGGGGGGACGGCCTTCACAGGCACCTCCTTACTTTCTCAGCCCTGTTTTCTCCTTGGCAAATGTCTCTGCATTTCTAAATGTGCTCCCCACATTTTGCTTAAGATGATAGCAATTAACTGATACAAAAACTCGGAGGAAGGGAAGAAGGATACAAAAATTAACAGCGTTAATTGTGAATGCCACTTTGGCGCTATACCGTTCTGGGTGTGATTTATCCTCACCCGAGGATATTTTTTCCATTGATTTCTAGAGAGGGAGGGAGAGAGGGAGGGAGGAGAGAGAGAAGGAGGGAGGGAGGGAGGGAGGAGGAGGGAGAGAAAGAAACATCAATGTGAGAGGAGATCAATTGGTTGCCTCCTGTCATGCTCCAACACAGGCTCCTACTGGGAACCTGCAACCAAGGTACATGTCCTTGACCAGGAATCGAACCCCTGACCCTCCCGCCCATGGGTGGCGCTCTAACCACTGAGCCCACCCAGCTGGGGGGTGGGACCATGTTGTTTACACAGACTTTTTTTCAGCAAGGACATTTGCTTCTCACCACCTCCTGGTGAGGGGATCTGATGACAGTCACCTTGGTTTGGAGCCTGGAGGGGGAGCCCGGGAGGTTAGAGGGCGGCCCTGTGGGCAAGAGATCCCCTGACTCCCGTGAGGCCTGGCACTGACCATGGCACCGCCTGGCTCTCGGAGAACCTGTGAGTGAAGATTCAGTCCCTTTTCCCCAACTCCCAGCACTTCCTTCGCGCCATACACACTCCATGTGGGTAGGTTCCCACAAGAAAAATCTGCGCTTCTTAATTTAACCCCCGGCGACTGATGTGCCCGCATCAAACATGACAGACATCTATTCTTGGAGTGAATGACTGCGTGTTCTCCTACCCCCTCACCCATATGTTTGTCTGACAGCATTCGCGCTCTGATAAACAGATCCTTGGCAAAGGTCTGCGGAAAGATGGGAAGGTGGGGTGAGGAAATTCCCCAGGCACGCCCAGGCGGCCGGGAGATGCTGAGCGAAGTCCTCAGAGTCACCTGGAGTCCCGCCCATAAATGAAGTGCCAACCTAAACGCCCTTTCTTTGGCCTCTCCTTCCTGGTTTGTGTGTCTTGGGGAGAGAAGGCCACACAAAGACCTCAACATGCCAGTGAATCTGTCCACGTTTTCCTGAGAGCCCTGCTAGGGGCGACCTTTGTCTTTCCAGAGTGTGTGGTCCTCGGATAAGTGAGAAGGGTGAAATGCACAGTACCTGCTGCTGGACCAGGGTAGCAGGGGTGAAGGGTGAAGTGCACAGTGTCTGTGGTTGGACCCCGGATCACAGGGATGAAGGGTGAAATGCACAGCGTCTGCTGCTGGACCCCGGGTCACGGGGATGAAGGGTGAAATGCACAGCGTCTGCTGCTGGACCACAGGTCACAGGGATGAAGGATGAAATGTTGAATGCCATGCACCACTGTCAGCAGAGACCTTAAGGGTTCTTCAGATCACGTGACCTCTCGTAGCCCGCCCTTCACCAGCCGAGGGAATGAGCATAACATCAGCAGGTTCCGCCTTACACGCGAGCATTTTCTGTGCCGAACCGTGTGCTAAGCACGCCCCGTGCATTTTCTCATCGGCTGCTCACGGGGAGCATATGAAGAACGAACATTCTTACCCCTCCTTGACAAGAGAGGCAAACCAGGCTCAGAGAAGCAAAGCAACCTGTCCCAGCCAATCCCAGGCAGCGGAGGAGGAGGAACCTGGGCAGGCGGCTCTCAGAAAGAAGCCTTTGGGCAGGGGTGGCACTGCTTCTTGGGGGTGCTGCCTACCTGGCCAGTCCACACTGCCTGCTGGGAGCCAGGTTCTCCATCAAAATGCAGCCCCCCACTCATCACTCGTGCCACGCTCTGTGCTCATCCCCGTCCCCGTCACCATCTCTTTGTAGGCTCCCCGTGTCTCTTGCTTTCTAGTTGCTTCCAAGAGAAGAGAGATGACTGACTTATGAGCGCACAACAGCACAAGGAAAACTGCCAGGGGCACCTCGGAGGCCTCGTTTCTTACCTGAGACCTTCAGTGCCCCCGTGGGTGCATCTCCCCCCGTGGACCCTTTCTTTCCTCGCGCATGCTCCTTTAAACAAGGAAGCCACAGAGCGCCTGGGTATTTCCTGCTCGTAGGATCATTAAGTTTCAAGAAGATCCATCAACCCTGCTGAGTATTAATAAGCTCCTGGCTCAGCAACCTCCAATGATGGAGCTGTAATCTCTGCTCCCACTGACCGTGCTGGGTGGACTCAGACTTGCCCAGAAGGTCCCACCCCAGCTGGGTGCAGACGTCAGCATCCCTCCCCGGGCAACCCGCTCCAACAGCTCTTAGGAAGCCCTCCACATGGCTGTCCTGCGTGCCAAACGCTGAAAGTAAGATGAAGGCCAGGATATTGCTGAGTACCTCCCTATCATTAGGATCGGGGTTCGAGAGTGGGCATCCATACACATCCTCTTTTCAGACTGAAGGCAGTGGTGGTTTTTTAAATTGTAAATCATGAGTCAACTGAAAATAAAATTCAAGTTGAAGGTGATTAAAGGTTAAAGTGTCTGTGCTAACTCAATACATGTAAGGAATAAAAAAGAATACATATAATTTTAAGTTAAACTTTTAGATTGTTTTTTCCCTGTTGCTTCTTACATTCACTTACAACGAGGAGGAGGAGGAGGAGGAGGAGAGGGGGGGAAGGAGGAGGAGGAGAAGGAGGAATTCCTGACCAACAGTTTGAGGAGGAGGAGGAGGAAGAAGTGTTGTTCCTGACTAACAGTTAAGAAGAGGAGGAGGAGGAGGGGGAGGAAGAAGAGGAGGAGGAGGAGGATTCCTGATCAACAGTCATGAGGAGGAGGAGGAGAAAGAGGAGGAGGAGGAGTTCCTGACCAACAGTTATGAAGAGGAGGAGGAGGAGGAGGAGGAGGAGGGGAAGGAAGATGAGGAGGAGGAAGAGGAGGAGTTCCTGACCAACAGCTATGCATCACAACCTGGACCCTGGTTAAGCTCTCACACACCTCACGGCACCTAACACCGCAGCTCCCGAGGGAAGGGAGATGGAATCGGAGCATCTGCCCAACTCCCCCTGTGGCAGATCTGGACCTGAACCCAGAACGCCTGACTCCGAAGCCCATTCTGCAGAAACCATGCCACTGCGCCTCCCACATCACGAATTTCTTAGAATCAGCACAACACGTCTCTCCTTTGGGGAGCACTTCGCTTTTCAGGCAGAAACATCCAACAACAGGCTCTTTCTACGGTTACAAGCTCCTCAGCCAAGACCAGAAAGCCACGTAATAATTCACCAGACTCTGCAGGGTTACCTCACGGTGCACCCCGACCGCGGTTCATGCATAACACAGTGACCACTTCACGGGATTCGGGTAATCTGCAACGAAATGAGGAGCCGCGGCCCTGCTCCTTCAACGTTCTCATTCATCTGTGAAGACTCAGAGTTCAGGGTAGAAAAGCGATCGTGGTTGAACTCCAGACAGACCTAGGACATCTCAGACCCTCATTGCTCCTGAGGGACCAGGCATCAGGGAGGAAGTAAGAGAAGGTTCTCCACCATAAATATCTTACGGTATTGAACACGTCGTACAAAAAATGTTTCAGCCCTATCCATCACCCCTGAATGCTGCGCACCATATTTGGGAAATGTGTGAAACTCATTGGCATTTCCTCTATTTTATACACTGAAGAAAGAGGGTGAACACACACACACTCACACACACACACACTCACAGACACACACACTACATTCCACACCACACACACTCACACACACACACACACACACTACATTCCACACCACACACACTCACACACACACACACACACTACATTCCATACCACACACACACACACACACACTACATTCCACACCACACACACTCACACACACACACACACACTACATTCCATACCACACACACACACACACACACACTACATTCCACACCACACACACTCACACACACACACACACACTACATTCCATACCACACACACACACACACACACACTACATTCCACACCACACACACTCACACACACACACACACACTACATTCCACACCACACACACTCACACACACACACACACACTACATTCCACACCACACACACTCACACACACACACACACACTACATTCCACACCACACACACACACACACACACACACTACATTCCACACCACACACACTCACACACACACACACACACTACATTCCACACCACACACACTCACACACACACACACACACTCACAGACACACACACACTCACACACACGCACACACACTCAGCCCACCCCGGCCACTACATCCTCCCCCCGCTACTAGCCACACCCCCTGAAGGCAAGGAGGTGCCCAGTCCTTAACCACACTCAGGCACAGGGTTTCCCTTCAGACATAAATATTTTTAATTATAAACCAAAATCCTACTCCAAACTTAATAGAGATTTCTATAAATGTTTGAAAGGAAATATTATCTAAAACAATACACCGTTCAGTTAGATATACCATATCATAGATATACCCACCATTTAGATATACCACATCATGATTATTTAGCCAGGAACCATGGGTACTTCCATAATCAATGAACAGACACTTGAAATGCTGACAGGGGTGATGTATGTATAACACAGCAAATAGAACTAAATCTACCTCTATCTACCATCTGTCTGTCTATCTTAATTTTCTCATCTTAACGGGGGCCATTCTACCAAGATTTTTAAAATATATATTTATATATTTTTTTAGAGAGGAAGGGAGAGGAAAAGAAAGATAGAAACATCAATGATGAGAGACAATCATTGATTGGCTGCCTCCTGTACGCCCCCTACTGGGGATTGAGCCCATAACCCAGACATGTGCCCTTGGCTGGAATCATCGAACTTGGGACCCTTCAGTCCGCAGGCTGACGCTCCCAAGATTTTTGAAGGCACTATGTCCCAAAAGTTTTACTAAACATATCCATTACACACACACACACACACACACACACACACACACACACACACACACTAGAGGCCTGCCTGATGCACAAAATTTGTGCACGGGGTGAGGGTGTCCCTGAGCCCAGGCTTCACCCTCTCCAATCTGGGACCCCTTGAGGGATGTCTGACTGCCTGTTTAGGCCCAATCCATCCCTCACAATCCAGGACTGCTGGCTCACAACTGCTCACCTGCCTGCCTTCCTGATTGCCCCTAACTGCTTCTGTCTGCCAGCCTGATCACCCCCTAACAACTACCCTGTCAGCCTGATTGATGCCTAACTGCTCCCCTGCCAGCCTGTTTGCCCCCAACTTCCCTCCCCTGCCAGCCTAGTCACCTCCAACTGCTCTCCCCTACAGGCCTGGGTCCCCCCCCCCCACAACTGCCCTTTCCTACAGGCCTGGTCGCCCCAACTTCTCTCCTCTGCTGGCCTGGTCACCCCTAACTGCCCCCCCCTGAAGGCCTGGTCCCTCCCGAATGGCCCTCCCCTGCTGGCCATCTTGTGGTGGCCATCTTGTGTCCACATGGGGGCAGAATCTTTGACCACATAGGGTCAAAGCCATCTTGTGTATTTGAGTGACAGTCAATTTGCATATTACTCTTTTATTAGATAGGATATATTTAAGTTTACTACTCTGTATCTGTGATCTACATCACATTGGCTTGGGTGACGCCCAAGACTCCTTAGTAACTTTTGGCACAAAGTTTCTGACCTAATGGTTAAAAATTCAAGTCCTTCTTCCTTGTCCATCATCAGCCATTTTGTTCTGGCTTCAGTAAGAATTGTGTGTTTGTGACAAACAATTGCTCGAATGTGTGCAGTAAGTGTACCGAGTCGTGTGTGCCCCGAAAGAAGATTGGGACTGGGGCGTGGCTGAGTGAGCGAGGGACCTGGCAGAGACACCCGCGGGGACACTGAAGCGGCTGTTTGTGAGGCTGCGGTCGGGTGGCCCCGCCCCTGTCCCTGTCTACAGGGTTTCCTGGCTCTCGGGTGATGTCTTCAGGGCAGCAGATGAGGTACCCTTAGGAGACGTGTCTACCAGAAACTAACAAAACCCCTTCCCCCCACGTGTTCACAAACCCCTATTTTCACCTTTCACCCCACATTCCCTGTGTAATTGGAACCAGAAACCGGGTGATTCCATACCTGCCAGTGGTTATTCCACAGCACAGTGACCGCGCTGCGTGAGCTTCAGCAAGTCAGGACCGTGTGCCCCTGCCCCATGCTTCCTGCTCTTAAGCTCCATTGTGACCAGAGGCTCCCCACTCAGCCTCCCGGGGAGGCGCGCAGGGCCTCTCTGCCCAGGACCCGTGCTTGTCGGGCCTCCTCGCTGCTGAGGGCTGGCCGCGGCCCGTGCACAGCGTCCCGGCCGTTAGGACGGCCCTTCGCCCGGCGTGTTGTGGACAGCAACACGGTGCTTCTGCTGGGCACCGAGCGTGTGGATGTCTCCAAACTGGGGTTTGGAATGTGTGCCCTACAGTGACTGTTGCTGAAGAGTTGTTTTGTTTCACTTTTATATCAGACGAATGAAAGAGGGACAGACAGACAGACACAGGAAGTACCGCATAGAAACCGACAAATTAAAGAAGGACCACTGCCCTGGCCCGTGAGGCTGTCACTTGGGTGTCGCCTGGTGCACTGGAGGGTTGCTGGTTTCATTCCCGGTCAGGGCGCACATGCCTGGTTATGGGTTCTAAGCCTGGTCAAGGTGCGTGCAAGGAGGCAGCCAATCAATGCTCCTCTCATATGGGTGTTTTTCTCTGTGTGTCTCTGAAATCCATCGAATCCTATTTTGAAAGAGTGACGCCCATACCAACAGCGAGTTTCACGTGTATCCAAAACAGGGTCAGAATGGCCCAGTTCTTGGGCTGTCTCATTGGCCATCGGCGCTCCTGTGTGGACAGCCCGCCCTGACTTAAAAGGCTGTCCAGGCCACTCTGCCCCAGTCCTCTTTGCTGGGGACCTAGGACGCTTTCTAACGAACACAAAATAATTACAACTCTGGAAACTGTCAGTCTCACTGCATACTTATTTTATTAAAACCTTGTGAGTTTTCCCCAGAAGAGTGCACAGTGTAGACTAATAGGCGCTCGAGGCCCAGAGATGCTAAGATAAAAATTCAAAGTTGCTGACTCTGCCATGCTCTCCTTTAGGACCACGGAGAGCCCATTTATCATAATGCCGCGCAGGGAGCGCACTCATTTTTCTCGCCTTCGGAAAAGCCTTCTTGGGAGAACTGACGCAGAATGTTTCAATGCCATTTTACCCATCTCGGTAAGCCCTTGTCTCCCCCAAACGTCCCCATAGCTCAAGACAAGACAACCGCCCTAGTCCGTCATCTCCGAAGACGGATCCTAGTCTGCTTGTAGATGGATAGGTGACAAATGGCTGTCTACTGCTCTATCGCATCCAATGCACCTTAACACAAGTACGCGTGCCCACCTGCATCCACCCCCCACAGCAATGCCGGACTTCTTTGTAAAAACACTCGCTAGCTGTGAAGAGTGACGTTTATAAATATCTCCGCGAAGTCTAGCCACGCTAACTTGGACCTGGTTCCCAACTGTTTTTCTCCCCCAAGACACGCCATAAAGTGAGAAGACCAACACTAGCATGCATTTTAAGTTATTTTCATAGACGTAACCAGAAAAAAAATCTTATCAGTCCAGTAAAACTCTACAACCACCTGTGGAGTGAGAGTGAAACACCGTGCGAGTGGCCCCGTCCCGCTCTGCCATTTCTCCTCTTCTCACGTCTGCACCTCCCTTCAGGGTAAGGCTCCACGAAGTCTAGTAAGCGGTAAGCATGTCATGACTGCTACCACTATGATAGCGATGAACAATGACCGGTCACTTTCTATAACCAGTGAAATCTTGAGAACGTTCCCGTTTTGTATTAAGAGCTGGAAATGCCTTGCTTTATTCTCCCGGCTGGTGTCCCTCTGCGGATGCTCACCACCCGCCTGGTAACAGATGAGGAATCGCTGGTGGAGGAAGAGAGAGAACCAGGTCCATGCCTGGTGGCGACCAGGAGGATGCCTCTCGGGACACCAAGCAGAGCTCACCCAAGAGCAGGAGGAGAAGAAGCGCTGGCCTTGGTCCTGAACAGCCCCTGGGTTAAGTGGGAGCTGAGAGGAAGCAGGGGAGGGAGCCATCCTGTAACGGGTTTGGGGGAAAGTCAACATTTTCATCTCGGTCCCTGAGCATCACATGCACCACCCTGACCTGGGTTTGGGCCTACGATCAGGCAACCTCTTTGAGAGCCACATTTGCTAGAGACACCCCACACACACACACACCTTCCTGCACAAACACACATACATCTCCATTCCTCACGGCTTGAGCACGTGGTGCACAATTGGAAATGATAAGACTCCAGGAAGAGAAGAGGCAGAAGCCTCGTTCTATCTCCCCGCCCCACACCCCGGGTCCTGCTTTCCCACAAACGTGTGGGTCTGCGGGCCGCCAGGCAGTGTTTCCCTAGATGGCCAGGTGCCGCCTTTAGGCATCTGCTTTACGTCCTTTGTTCTAGAAGCGTCCTCACACTGTTGCTAGTGCTCTGACCTTATGGACTGTGAGTGTCCACACCGTCAGCGTGGTAACGGACACCACCACTTCCACGGTGGGCGCTGACAGCCCTTCACAAGGGAGGAGGGGACTTCACCGCGGAGCTCCTCAGTCGCCAGCGGTGGCTTCTACTAGCGCTGAGGGGCAGGAGCGTCTCATCACTCACCCCCTCCCCAGACTTTCTGGATTTTTAGAGTTTTGAAGCAAATGCTAAAGAAACAGGTTTAAATGGAGGGCAAGGCGGGTGCTTAGTAGGGGGAGGGATGAGAAGGACTTCACACGGGGCTGGGAGGAGGCCTGGATGTGCTCTAGGAAACTGAGCGGTACCACTTGTCAAACGAAAGTGTGTGCTCCAGCTCCAGCTGGTTCCGAGTGGATAGAGCATTGGCCATAGGGACAGACGCGCCCCTGGTTCGAGTCCGGTCAGGGGCGTGTACCCCAGTTGCAGGCTCCATCCCTAGCCTTGGTCTGTCCCTCTCATATTGGTGTTTGTCCCTCTGTCTCTCCCCAACTCTTCCACTCTCTCGAAAAATCAATGGGAAAACATCCTCGGGTGAGGAATAACAAAACAAAACTAAATAACAAAACAAAAAGCCTGCCCGCCACCACCAGGCTCTCGCTCCCGGGAGTCGGGAGCCGGGGCAGATCTCTTCAGCGGGGAGGTCCTGACTTGGGGGCCCAGGGAGGGCGGAGAGCAGACGGAGGGGACAGGACGGAGAGTCTCAGTCTTGGGAGGAAGAGGCAGGAGAAAGGAGGACTTGCAGGTTCGGCAGGTGTGGAGGCGAGTTGGGCACGCACTGTGGGCCTACTTGCTGGCACGCAGGGAGAGGCAGACCTTGGACTTCAGGGCTCCCAGACAGAGCTCCTTCGAGCAATTACTTTGGTTCCCTTCCCTGAGATGAACCAAGGAACCCTGGTCCCCGGGCTGAGAAATGGCACAGCGGGCGTCCAGGAACCTTGCCTTTTGCAACAACCACCTTGTGAGGCCGACAGCTGGTTCCAGCCGTTCACCTCAGGATAAATCAGATGCTGCAGACTGCAACCCCTGTTCAGGCCGGCCCACGGGAAGGAGCTGAGGAGAACGAAACACCTCCAAACTACACAAATTGGCCAAATGAAACCGCATATGTTACCATCTCCTCCGACAACAGAAATTTACCGCCTGACAATTTGCATCTGGTTTGCACCCTGATTCTGCAAATCACAAAAATGGGTTGCTGTGGCAACGGCCATGTGCTGTTTCACCTGCTGGGGGAAGCCAGGAAAACGCCCTCCGAGTCCTTCCTAAGACACGCAGCACGTTTTTCTACTCTTTCTCCCCACCCCGAGACAACAAACCTCCTGACAGCAGGTATATTTTCCTTAGCTTTAAAAAGGGGTTCTCGCTATCTCATTTGCATGTTTATTATGTATATGACCAATTTATGCAAATGCATAGAAAAATCCATGGAAATGGAAAAGAGATGGATACAGATTGCCGTGAGTACGTGAGGGCTCTTGTCTTTTCTGGCATCCCCACTTTTATCACCGACAGCTCTTTCAGCCAATTCCGCTGCACCCATGTATGTACCCCACCCATGAGGGATATACTCCCTGCTGGGGATGGAGCCCACACTCCACACCATGTGCCCTGACCTGGCATCAAACCGTGACCTCCTGGTTCATGGGTCAATGGAAAGCGCAACCCTTAGAGCAGTGGTTCTCCACCTTCCTAACGCCACAACCCTTTGACACAGCTTCTCATGTGGAGGTGACCCCCAACCATGAAATTATTTTTGTTGCTACTTCCTAACTGTCATCTTGCTACTGCTATGAATTGATGGTCTTAGGTGACCTTGCTGGTGGTTCTCAACCTCTGGAGCCTAAGACCATCAGAAAACACAGATGTTTACATTACGATTCATAAAAGTAGCAGAATTACAGTTATGAAGTAGCAACGAAAATAATTTCATGGTCGGGGGTCACCACAACATGAGGAACGGTAGTAAAGGGTCGCAGCATTAGAAAGGTCGAGAACCCCTGCCTTAGAGCAGTGGTCGGCAAACTCATTCGTCAACAGAGCCAAATATCAACAGTGCAGCGATTGAGATTTCTTTGGAGAGCCACATTTTTTTAAACGTAAACTTCTTCTGACGCCACTTCTTCAACATAGACTCACCCAGGCTGTGGTATTTTGTGGAAGAGTCACACTCAAGGGGCCAAAGAGCCGCATGTGGCTCGGGAGCTGCGGTTTGCCGACCACTGCCTTAAGAGCATCCTCAAGGGCCAGCTCACCTCCCCGGGGCTGGAAAAGGAGCCAGGTGCAAACGGGGACCGGGCGTTTCCTTGGAAGCATGTTCTGAACCTCTCAGCATCACCCACCCTGAGCTGCTCGCCAGGATGCTGGACAGGGCACTGGAGCGCGTCTTGCTACCAACGTCTGTGCACCATGGAACCAGCAAACGCACACGTCCACGCTGAATGTTTGTCTCCTACCGACTTACTTCCCGCCCGGGACTTTAAAGAAGGGAGGCCAATGTGTAGCACACGTAAGACCCTGAAAACAGAACCGTGTCAGCTGGAGTCATTGTCCTCCTTGTTCCACAGCCAGCGTGACAGCTCCTTAAACTCTCCAGTCGCCGGTCTATGGGGAGGTCCCTTCTTGACAGAGCTCCATTATCGGCCCCTGCCACAACAGAAGTCTCTGTGCCCCGGAAGCTCAGAAGCATTCTGAGAAAAACAGCTCGCTTAGAAAACATGTGTCAGGCATGTCTTCCCACCGCCACCTGCAAACCCTTCCTGGCTGTCAGCACCCCAGCCCTGAGTTAGGGGCGCACTACCGAGAGGCAGGGACCCAGCCTGGGAGAGGACTGGTGAGGCAGGAAAAAGATAACAGGAACTGAAGTCTGAGTGTGTGAAAACTCTGTGTACCCCGGATACAAACGAGGTGGCCCTGCAGACTGTGGAGGGAAAAGCTATTCACCTGCTGTGGCTCCATCCTGGAATCAAACTAGAGAAACAGAATGAACATCAAATAGATCCCCGCCCCCACTTTTCCTTGGGCAGCAGTAGAGAACAATCAATTTAAAATAATTGGAGAAATATGTGTTTTGCTCAGAAGGAAAAATGAAAACATTCATTCAACGGGCCCCACAAAGAATCATTTGCTTAATGGCAGTTCTAATATGTTATGCATTTATTCAATCTACTCCTTACGACATTGAAATGCAAAAACAATCACTCTGGGTGTGCGTCCTAGGAAACAATCAAAGTTTCTATTAAACCAGAGAAGACATAGTGAGGCAGCAGTGTGACTTGCAGATGCTCATGAATAGACAGTACTTAGAGCTTCTCTCTCTAGGAAGGGAAAAATCTTTCTCTAGGAAGTTCCCTCCCATCCTACCCTCCTTCCTCCTCTCCCTCCCATCCCTCTTCCTCCCTCTTAACTCCTCCCCCATACCTTCCTTCTTTTCTTGGACTCAGAGTAAGTAGAGTGTCTTCTTAAAAATTCTAAATTTTTAAGACGTGGACACGTAAAACTGCTGTTACAGTACCAGCCCTCCAGCAGGTAGAAACTTCTTTCCACACCTGTTATAGAGTTTCCATTCCACTGAGCAGTCACAGGGGAACATGGGCAGTCTCCACGTTCTAGGTCCTGCCTCTCTCTCTCTCCCTCTCTCTCTCTCTCTCTCTCTCTCTCTCACACACACACACACACACGATTCTCAGTTTGCCAGTTTTATATTATCATTCAATATTCCACTCATAATCTGTCGTCAGGACCTCAGCACCCACTGGCAAAACCAAGACACCTGAGTGTCTTGTATAATAAGTGTCTTATCATGATACTTGGGGAACTTATAGTTATAAACATGCAGCTGGTATTTTGTTAACTACCCAGGACTAAGGTAGCTAGCACTGGAGACACAGCGATGGACACAAGCGAAACTGCCTTAATAATAAAGCTACTATTCTGGGGGGGGGGGGAGGGGCTGAGTGCCATATAAGGAAAACAGGACAGTGGCCGGAAGTGGTACTTTCAGTAAGATGACCGACAAACCAGGTCCCCCCCAAGTAGGAAAATCAAAAGCCAACTTAAAGAACAAATGTCTGAAATCATTTCAGTGCAACTTAATATGTTCGTTGCCATCTACGTGATGAGCCGTTAACTTTAATGCTTTAATTAGGTTTTTAAAAGAAGTGATTTAATTATATTGTGCAAAAAGACTCTTCAGCATTGTGTATACTCATGAAGTAGACATTGGCTTGGACCTGGAGGTCCTTTAAGAACAGCCAATAAAGAGGGCAGTTAAGTACCTATGGAGCTAATGAAGCTCCATGCAGCACAGCCTAACAGAAAGGTCCCTGGGAACGGGGTTGGAGGTCTGGAAGGCATAATTCAGGAAGGTGCTGGCAGGCTTGCCATAGAGGTTCTTGTTGTGCTACTTAACCCATCTTTCTCATAGCCCCGGGGGTGTTGTTTCAGGCAGCCTGTCAGGAGCATAAGGGGGACTCACAGAGCGTGAAGGGAAGCACACTTCCCAAAGAACAACGGGCAAACAACTCTGCTCATTATCAGGAGCTAAACACCAAGGCCAAACCCGAACCATCGCCCCCTCTGTCATGGCACGCCCTCACCCAGGGCACCCCGAAATGTGTCCCCACAATGGAATCTTTCATTCTTAGACCACAGGAGCTCATTTCATTTCGATTCCTTTCGAAATGTGGTTTATTTTTCATGAACCTCAGTAAAAGTATAGAGCTGATATTCATGCTGCTCTGTAAAATGGCATGAAAATCGCAATTTCATTATGTGCAGAACGGAAACGGAACTACCGCAGAGACCCCGAAGGCTGGCTCTTGTCAGAGGGAGCCTCTCTGACATGTAAAGCTGCGTTTTCTGTAAAAATCCTGGAGCTAAAACCTTCTCGGGTTTCTGTCGCCTTCACCGGACTCCTGTCCATAGCCTTCCTCGTCTTCTTGGTAAACCAGTGGCTCTCTGTCCTCCAAACTGAGTCCATCACAGAGGAATGTGATAGGAAGCATGATGGGAATCGCTTGCTGCCATGCTTCTCCCGCAGCTCTCTCCTACGGAAACCACCCCTCCTGAGATTGGATGAAAGCATTTTCTGTGGCAGCCAACACAGACCCAACTGTGTGGGGGTTTTTGGTACCTGTGCCTAAGGCACCCTCCGAGGGTAAGACCTCAGAGAGACCCGTGCTGGCAAGAGCAGACAGCACACTGAGCACACAGGTGCCCGGGATTGAGCTCTACCTGGAATCACCTCCGTTCTCACTCCATCAGGGAGCTGGACCAAGAGGAGGCTCCAGAGGCTTAGCTTAGGGGTCTTGGCTGCCTTCTGATGAGGGATTCCGTCATTTAAAATTGCTGCAGTAGCTGTGTGATCACCCCCCATGCTTTCATCTGAAACGTCAGGTAATGGAGCGAGGGTCCACGTGAGACGTGCATGTCCGACCTGTTGAACTGCAAGACACCAGACAGGTGTTTCCCCTGTTGCTGAAACGGGGCGTCTGCGAGAGCAAACCCCCTCTCCCCCCATGGAGCTGGAGACGAAGATGAAAGGACGGAGTCGCTTGCAAACCAGACCACAGCCCGAGCTGGTCGACAAGGATGAGCTTCTAGAAATCAAAAATGCCCAGGGAAAGAGGAAAGCACGTTTGAGGAAGACTCGCCGTCTCCGCCTGTGTGGTGTTTTAAAATACAGATTGATGCATAAGTAAACTAATTACCCAAAACATCCACAAAGAGAAGTAAAAATTGGAACAAAATAGGAAGCTTTAATAGGTAAGGTTAGTCAATCACATGGAGAATTTCCTGAGCCGAACGAAAGAATCTGAGTATACACACGCACATGCATACATTTCGCCAAGAGAATAATTTTCCTATAAGCCACAAATAAATTGTCCCCTGACATACAAAAAAAGAAAATCCCCAAAATCTCTATACATCTGTACCAATCCTAAGAATCCTTCTATAGACTTCTGATCCCAAATAAAAGTAGTGCCCCTACCTGCATGCCATAGTTTGTCACACATGTAAAACATGAATAAACATTATTAGCCCCGAAAGTATCATGGAATCTCTGGGTAAACTCTGTCCGTAACAATTGTACTACATTCGTACAGGGCAGCAGACTGAAGCAATTTGGACCTTATTGATTGATGGTTACTACAAAAGTTATGTAATTATTGAGCCCGGAGGGACCTCTCCTTCTAAAAGTGAAGCCACCAAAGGCGACAGGTCTTCTCCTGACCCCTACCCTGCATTCTGTGCGACTCCTGCTGGGGGCGTGCGGGTGACCCCCACAGAGGGAGACCTGCGGTTCATAACACGGAGCCAGCGTCCCACCATTCCGATTCCCAGTTTGGAAAGTAAGAGGATTACACCTCAATCCCAGAGGAGCGACTGTTAAGAATAACACATAAATGAGTGCTCCCCCCCCCCCACACACACACCCCTATACTTGGCTCCACAGAAAAGCTATATAACAAGATATGGTAGAAAGGAAGCTAAAGAGGCAAATCAGGTGGTCAAACCAGCCCCCAGGGCCACAGGCCACGCTGGATGAAATCAGGTAGGCCACACTGTAAGTCAGAGTTCCCAGGACATGAGTGCTTCTGGAATGAACGGGAGCACAGAGACTGGTCCTGCCTTAGAAAGAGCATTTGTTCTGCTGATCACGTACAAAACCATCCTCACACGCAATGCCATGAATGCAGTGTTCCGCTGAGCAAAAGCAATAATTAAAGATAAATACGAATCAGAATTCTTTCCATGAGGAGAAATGACTGCCATAACCAGCTGGTAAGTGACGAGAACACGGGAACCACAGCCCCGCAGGGAACCCTCGGAGACTCGGGTTCCGTGCCACAGGCTCTGAGAACACTGTAAAGAGGGATCTCTGTGCCACACATGACCTTCCCGGACGTGGCCGCGCTGTGGCCCGCTGCCTGCCACACACCTGAGGCGTGGGGGGCCACACTGGAAATGATCTTTTAAAGAAACAGCCCTGATCCCGTGTTATTGTAGCCCCATGGCTCTCCCTACGTGGCACCAGACTCCGATCTGGAAACGGCAGAGGGAAAATGAGCAAAAGTCCAGGACTCCCTCAAAATCTGTCCCAATCACATTTTAAGAGTCAGGAGAAAAAAGAATTACGCTGTTCAAGTGACTCCAGTTTCTCTAAAAGTAAGTCATTGGGCCCTAACTGGTGTGGCTCAGTGGATATAGCGTTGGCCTGCGGCTGAAGGGTCCTGGGCTCGATACTGATCAAGGGCACATTCCCTGGGTTGTGGGCTCGATCCCCAGTAGGGTTTGTGCATGATCCAGCCAATCATCACTGATGCTTGTATCTCTCTCTCTCCCTTCCTCTCTGAAATCAATAATATAGACATATATCCAAAGAAAGTCATTGCAAGAACTGCCTTTTCATCTCAGGGAGCCAGCCGAGCTTAGTTTCATGGGGGTGGAAACAGCAACTTGTTAAACTCTTCCCTAATGATCGCCGTGTTCAAATATCAGGCCTGGAACACGACAAGGACACAAAATAATATCAAAGCTTCCCTCTTTTTGTGTTTTTACAAAAACTGTGGTATTTCTGGCATCATGACAAGAGAGACTTTCCGCCAGTTTGAGGATCTCAAACTATCTGATCCGAGCATCTGAAAATATCGGAATCTAAGATAGTGTCCATTCAATCCACGGGCACATGTGCCACGCATGCATGCTGGCGCATCCATGCTGCGGGACAGCAAACATAACTTTGCTCTAATAAACAGACTTCTCTACCATGGCGATGCCGTAAGAAATCACTGTGGGACTTTCTAGAACATTAACAGTCCATGTGGAAACCACACTGTTTCATCCAAACCCCAGGTGGTGTGGGGCCCTAAGACTGAGAGCGACGTGATTTATCGGGATCTCGGCAAACGCAGGCCTAGAGAACAGGCTTCGTTTCGGTGCCCCCTTCCCCACCGCCGCTGCCCTCTTAGCTCCGGCCGAGCGAGACCCGTCCCTCAGAGAAGGAGGCCACAGACAGCTGCCCGGCCGGTGGGGAGACTCATTTCTGAAAAGAGCCAAGACGAGCGACGCTATGTCAGCCAACACATGAGAGGAAGTAGAGCTTAGTGGTAGGCGACAGACTGAGACGTGTTAAATGTTTCATTTGAGCAACAATTGATTTGAACAGGGCAGTGTCTAACCAGCGGTTAGGAGGCTCCCCTGTGCGGGGCTGGGGGGGGGGGACTTTTGTAGAGAAAGTGTAGACGCAAAGAAAGGAGATTGTTGGCGGCTGTAGCGGAAAGCCCAAGTCCGCTGTTGGGGAGGATTTGTCCTTCAGTTTCCGTTTTTGGCACCTGGAGCCATTCCCAGGCTTAGGTTTGGGGTCGCCTCTGACAGCAGAGTCGCCTCAGTGCAAGGGTCTCCTTGTTTAACTAATGTAACAGTGGTTACGTCTGGACTTTCGAGGTAGGACGGAGGGATGCGAATCCACGTCTGAGGATCAGTGAACTGGCAAGCCGGCCTCTGGGCTGCATCTGTAATGACAGTGTCTGCAGAAAGAGCTGGCGGGAGGATGGCCTGGGGGAGTTCACATAGGCCTGAGCCCAGGGGCACGTAGGACGTGCTTGCGGTTTATGTATTATTAGCGGCTCCTACCAGACCCGTCCTCTTCCAGGGAATTTCTTCTTGCCTGCCCATCCCCCAGGCAGCTAGTGTGTAACGATCCTTCCGCACCATGAAAGGAGAGAGGTCATTTGATTTCAGTCAAGGCCAAGGAAAACAGACCCAACCTTGGCAGCCTGGGGACTGAGACGATGCTGGGAAGTTTGCTTTAGAAAGAATGCCTAAGGCTTCTCCAACTTCTCAGCTCTCCTCAGAATAAACCAGAGAACTGCTTAGCATGAGGCATTTCACCTCCGAGGGCCTCCACTACCTCACTTCTAAGAGGCCATGGGAGCAGACGGATGTTCGGGAGACTGAGGTCCAGGGAACCCCTTCAGGATAGATGCTGTCACAGGTGCACTAACCAGAAAAGCTCTTCTCTCCTGTGTTTGACTTACTGGGAATCTCGGTTAAGACTGGGTGTGAACAGATGGTTTCACAGTGGAAATGAGGTTGAGAACGCCTGGATCTGTATGTCCATACCAGCTAGAACTTTCTATAACGCCAAAAATATGCTGGTTTTCTGTTACACCACATTTGTTTGGGTGGTTCAAACTTGAATATTACCAAAAATCCACAGTTTTCAGTTTAGCAAAAAAAAATGTCATAATGGATATATTGTTCAAGTACCAGTATTAATAATTACTGACAACTCATTTTTGCTTCATTTATTTCATCAAGGGACCTGCTCTAGGCAATTTACATCCCCAGTGGTTAGTTTGCCTTCATTTGATGACTAAAGTAACCCTCTTCTCCATTTACTACTGTGCAGATAAAACATAAAATGAAATAGGAAAACACAGTTAATTAATCTGAGAGCATTTAAAAGCCCCATAATGATTAAAATTCACAGATCTTAATGTGTTAATGACATAGGACTAGAGTACTAAATATAAATACAATGGCTAAAACCTGGGAAGTCTGTTTACCCACAGGTTTTTTATTGACACCTTTTTTAAAATCTTTCATATTTGCAGAGTAGTGTGATATTCAGAATGCAAAGAAACCTTAGTTATCACATAACCACATTTTTAAAGTTTAATGTTCGTTAACCTGATGCACAGAAGTGGGAGGCATCCTGCCCACAATGACAGAACCATCTGGCAAACCTGGTCCGTGTCTCATAACGAAAAGCAAATTGTCTCCCCCTTTTCCCATGTCTGTTAACTGATGAACATATTAAGACAGCATACATTAAACTATTCTATACAGTTACCATCTTCCACTTTCTGAAAGTTGACATACAAACTCAAACAATTAATTCGTTTAGAAAAACTGGATAATAGATAGTTCCCAAGGGGAAAAAATAGTTTTTTCTAGGAACCATTTAGTGAAACTCAATACTTTTGGGATGTGGGGCCTTCAACTAGAATGGAAGAAAGACTGAATCTTACAATACAGGGACATGAGGCCAGATAATGGGAGAATAGGATGTCAGCTCTTTATGCAAACATACTTAGCTGGCAATTTGCTATAGAAGAAGAAAACAACTGGGTTTTAATGTAGCCATGGCAACTTCCCGTCTTCATCAGTTTTTTCACTTAAGTCTCAAATGTTTCCCTTCTCCAGACTCCATGGGCTTTACAATGCACATAATGAGGTCCAGGGAAGAAGCCATGCTTTGTTCTTAAGCTTTGGCATTGTAAAATGGCATCTGGGACACGGTGGGTTTTACATCTTCTTGCCTGCGTGTGCTCCCGGCACACTGCAGTTGGCTTTTCTATGCATCATAAAAGAACACAGAATCCTCTGGACGGACTAGGATTCCCCCCTGTGCCCTCCACAGAGCGGGGCCATACCGTTCTCTCATTGTCCGGCAGCTCGACTGCGCCTCAGACTCTGCTGTTCACCCTCCCACAGCTGACAGCATGGTGAGTAGACAGCTCTTCGTACTCACCGCTGCCTTCCCAGGGTCTACAACAGTGTCTGCCAAAAAGTAGCGGTCCTATCAATGTTTCATAAGCGATGAAAAACAAAGGAAGCTAAAGAAGGAAGATGTTTTTCTCAACTAAAAAGCCTTAGTCCTAAGTTTCCACTTCTCTGGAAACAGTTTCTGTATTTAGATGAAAGAAATCACAAGTGACAACAGGTGTTCACGAGTCTTAAAGATATGACAAGCCCTGGTCAGGTGACGCGATCAGAGTTTCATCCCATACACTAAAAGTGGTGGGTCAGGGCACACACGTAGGTTGCAGGTTTGATTCCTGATCCAGCATGTAGGTGAGGCAATTGATCAATGTTTCTCTCTCACACTGATGTCTTTCTCTCTCTCTCAAATCATAAATATATCCTAACATAAGGATTAAATATTATATTTCATATATATATATACATATACATATATATGTATATATATATATATCCTGTATAATAGAAACCTAATATGCAAATCAACCAAACAGCGGGGGGGACAACCTGTGGAATGACGGGTTGCTATGATGTGCACTGACCACAAGGGGACAGACACTCAATGCAGGAGCTGCCCCCAGCTCACAGGCCCCAGGCCAACCAAGGCAAGTGCCAGCAGGGACCTCTCCCTCCCTCGCGCCCCCCCCCCCCCATCACGCTGCTGGTCACTCCACAGATCAGCCCTAGGGAACCAGGCCTAGGGAACCTACCTGTGCATGAATTTCATGCACCAGGCCTCTGGTATATACATATTATATATACATGTGTATATATATATTATATACATATATGTGAGAATTCTTAAAATAACTTTCTTTTAATGGCTTAAACTGACCAGGCTGCTGGCTAGCCTATAACTATACATGTACTATACTTATTATTTAAAACAGAAAACATTTCTGGTCTATGACTCTCCCTCAGGCAAAATCTACATGGGGCAAGCAATAAGAAAAACCAAAGATACTGCGAAAAACACTCATAAAGCACAAAAGGGCACATGCATTAGGAAAATTACACATCTTAAAATGCTTTTTAATTTTAAAAAAAAAGAGTCTTCTGAATCAACTCACACACAAAAAAGCCTCAATTAAGGGCCAATTTCTAATCTTTCAATTTTTAAAAATCTTCTGAACTAAAGAGGTTAGAAACGAAGCACAGGGATGCAGTGGGCCCGAGGCAGATGTCTGCTGAGAGGCTGATGGGAGAGCAAATGGAGGACAAACGAGGAGCCGAAGAAGGGCTGGCTCTGACCGCGTGTCACTCACTCCAACCCTTTAAGAGCCTTTACAGAATACACTTCCCCGAGATGTCCCTTCATTAATATCAGCTCCTGGACGTGAATAATATTCAAGTATAACTTATTTTGCTTTAATATAGGAAGGATTCTGTTGCCTTTAAAACTAAAGAAGTTAAAACACACACACATACACACATCTTCTAAAATAGTTTTACATAAGAAAGAAACCACTGAAAAGAACAGGAGTTACTTATGAGTTGGGCCTGAGCTCCTAAGAGTATGACCACATGTATGAATACTCACCCTCAAAACAGGGAATCGTTGAACTATCTACCCACCGTTGGTAACATTTACTTGCATATGGTTTAACGTATTTCAAGGAAGAAAAGCAATATATATGTACCCACAAGTTACCTACTTTGCATCTGCCCATTCAGCCATCCATCTAGATGTAATATTTACGGAAGGCCTACTATGCTCCAGAGCGTCCCTGTGCTAAGCTCTAGACCACCTTCCCAAGTGAGAGTTCTAGAACCTTTAAAACTCAGGTTGAAATACTGACTTTTTTGAAGCACAATTTTCCTACTTTTATTTTAGAAGAAGGAAAAAAAATACAGTAAATGGATGGAGTGTGGAAAATTCTATAAATATATCCATAATTATGTAATTCAAGTTTTCTAAGCTGGAAAACATTTTTTCAAAGAGTTCATTATTATTTTACAATATATTCAAAGAGAGGAATGTGGGAGAGGTGAAAATGGAGGAGAGAGCGAATAAAAGTGAGAGGGCTGAGGGCATTAAAATCCCCCACAGGTAAAAATGGGAGCGAGCTGGTCAATTTATTTTTAATGACATAGTTATTTTTATGTTTAAACAATGTTGTATAGGTGTCTATAGACATAAATTGAAGTCTATTCATCTAAAATGAATGCCACCATTGTCACTGTTATTCTACCCAATCCCCTTGGTGGCCATACAGAAACCACCCTCTCGTGGGGAGCGAGGTGGCCCCTGAGGGACCGCTCGGCTCTTGAAGGTGCCTGTAACCTGAACCAGGTCGGGCTGGCAGGTGACACTGTGCAGCGCCGCTGTGAGACCCCCAATAAGAAAAAGAGTCTGTAAAAGTCTGAGGCACATCTTTCCTTCCCTCTTTTTGTATGCGCTTCTTCTGGTTAATGACTTAAGAAGGAAAAGTCATCTTCATCACTAGTCCATATGTTGTCATTCAACACGAATTACAGGAAGACACATTGTGGGTTCCCATCCAGCACACATTGGTTTAATGAGCTGTGCACGGGAGGAGTTGGATGAGGCGCTAATCAACCAGGCAAATGTACTAACATAATCAAATCACAAGAGAGGTGATCACAGTCCCTAATAATAAAAATCTCACCCTCAAGCAAGGGACTAAGAATCTAATAACTGCATGTCTATTGAGGTAATAATCTAATAATCTACGTCTAATCATGTTAAGTCTGATCAGAGAAAACGAGAAATACAAACACAGGATTGCCACACAGATGAGGGTTGGGCTAAGAAGGCAAGCTTCCGGCACGGGCCCGGGGGAGAGCGAGGCCCAGCCCCATGACAGCACTCTCTCCGAGGCCCAGCCCTGTGACAGCACTCTCTCTGAGGCCCAGCCCTGTGACAGCACTCTCTCCGAGGCCCAGCCCTGTGACAGCACTCTCTCCGAGGCCCAGCCCTGTGACAGCACTCTCTCCGAGGCCCAGCTCTGTGACAGTACTCTCTCCTCTGGCAGAGAGGCCGGGCTTTCATTTCTGGTGACTCTGGGTGGTTGAGAACTCTAATCTGACGTCCTGGCCTCCAATTCTATATTCAAGAGCAAACTGCAGATTCATCCTTTGCATTTCCAAGTACATCTTTCTTAATGGAGCAAAAGCATTGACCAGCAGATTTGGATACTTGTGTTCTCTTGAGCTTCATATCTCTCTCTCTCTCTCTCATGCAAGGGCAGTGTGGTTTTTCCCCTTGCGAGTTTGGTTACTGGAGAACACATGCTAGCCACTGTGAGTAGACGGGTAAAACTAATTTTCTAAATGGGAAAAGCTGAAGAGCAGGGAAATTCCAGTCCTGCGGAGAAGGAAAATCACTACACTATTTTGTGGTCAAATTATCTCATTGTTTCTCCACATGCGTGTGAGATGTGGACGGCTGGAAAGAGCTACAGCCCTGAAGACAAAACCTGGCCCCAGTCCTACCCCATCCTTTGTAAACCATGTGACCTCAGTCCTACCCCATCCTTTGTAAACCATGTGACCTCAGTCCTACCCCATCCTTTATAAACCATGTGACCTCAGTCATACCCCATCCTTTGTAAACCATGTGACCTCAGTCCTACCCCATCCTTTGTAAACCATGTGACCTCAGTCCTACCCCATCCTTTGTAAACCATGTGACCTCAGTCCTACCCCATCCTTTATAAACCATGTGACCTCAGTCATACCCCATCCTTTGTAAACCATGTGACCTCAGTCCTACCCCATTCTTTGTAAACCATGTGACCTCAGTCCTACCCCATCCTTTGTAAACCATGTGACCTCAGTCCTACCCCATCCTTTATAAACCATGTGACCTCAGTCATACCCCATCCTTTGTAAAACATGTGACCTCAGTCCTACCCCATCCTTTGTAAACCATGTGACCTCGGGCCTAGGGGTCTCAGCACTCCTACCTAAAGGATGGGAACCAGAGCACCTCACTCCCACTCAAAAGGTCAACATCAATATAAAGAAAATGATGAGTAAGAAAGGGCTTTGAAACCCATAAAGCACAGAAGATACCAGCCTGATGCCAAATAGTCCATCAGCGGTGAGAGCATCGTAATCAGCTACAAAGCCCGGAGAGAAGTCGATGTTATGATGAAGACGGCACCGCGCCATGCCCCGAGGTGCCTCCCTAGCTGGCCATTTCTTCCTGCCCATCTGGGGAAGGAAGATTTGAATTTGCCCACCACTGAGCGAACTCTCCTGATCTCCAAAAGCTTCCAGCATCGGCCTCATTCGCGTGTGCTTGTTTCTGGCATCTGGCTACATCAGTGGTTGCCAAACTGCGGCTCTGTTGACTAATGAGTTTGCCGACCCCTGGGATAGGGGCTTCATCACAAGGAACAACAGCAGCCTGGAATTATTGGAGTCGAGAGTCCAGGTCAGTGGTCAGCAAACTCATTAGTCAACAGAGCGGCAAACCGCGGCTCGCGGGCCATGGTTTGCCAATCACTGGGCTACGTGAATGATGCAATGAGATCACAAAAGAGCGTCTAATCCGACAGATACACATTTCAGAAAACACTCAGGAGGACAATTTCAGTATAAAAAGCAGCGCTGTTAACAACACACACACACACACGTACATGTGTTTCATTGGCACCTCTAACGACTCGCTGTTTGACACCGACGAGGATTCTGGGCAAAGGGCCTTTACCGAACCCCTTCATTGGCAGAGTCGGGCTTCTCTGTGCTCAGCCCAGCCGCCCACGGGAACACGCAGAAACACGTCCGCCCTCTGCATCAGGGCCTTTTGTCCACATGGGAATAAGGAGGCCTCGGGCTTCTATTTTCATTTGCTTTAGGGGTCACCTGCGCTCCCACATCAGCCCCGACACAGAACTGTGACCACCGGTTCCCCGTGATCCCCCCACCCCCACCCCCCACACGGAGCACCAGCGAAGGGAAGAGCTCACGTCCAAGTCGGCTTCTTGTTTAATTGATTTCAAAGAAGAAGGAGGAGGAAGAGAGAGAGAAACACAATGATGAAAGAGAATCCTGGATCGGCTGCCTCATGCAAGTCCCCTCCCTAGGTTCCATGCGGTGACCAGTAATCGAAGCACGACCTCCTGGTTCATAGGCCAATGCTCAGCCACTGAGCCATGTGGCCGGGCTGCCAGCTTTTTGGCCTCCAGTTATCAACGCAGCAGCTGGGACTCAGAAGGCACTGCTTAAATGCTGAGTGAATAAATGAAGGAATAGACTACAGCGATACTATTAGATTGGCTTTTCTTTGAAGTCTGAAGCCTGCCCACTCCAGTGCACAGCTCATTAAATCAACATGTGCTGGATGGTAACCACAAACGTGTCTTCCTATAATCCGTTCCTCTATTATTCTCAAACTTAAACCTTTGGATTTCAGCTTACAAGTAACACATTCTGGACAAGTCGTACAGTTAGGCAAGTTAAAACGACTAAATATTGAAATTAGGAAATGAAACAGATCCAATTGCCTAAATTATGTGAGAAATATGAGTATATACATCTCTCCCTATTCCTCTCTCTCTAGGATCAGGTGAGAAGTAAAAAAAAAATAGTTATCAAGAAGTACTAATTGGTAGCTACAGAACAGTCCCAGGATGTAAAGTACAAATAAGGAGCACAGTCTCTGATATTGTAATAACTACGGACGGTGCCAGGTGGGTAACTGTAAAGTGTACGACTGTCCAACCTATACACTGTACCGTGGAAACACATACAAAGCAGTGTTGAATGTCAACTATAATTGAAAAATAAAATTTGAAATAACAGATCAGGAGTCACAGCTGAAAGTTCATTCAAGAAACTAGATGAGCAAACCGATGAAGGAAAAAGGAAAAGCAAAGACACTTCTATTTCCAAATAACTTAGAACTTCTCTGAACTTCAGGATAAAATAACAAGAGGAAAATTAGGTGTGATTTTGAATGGCAAATGTTTTAAAAGCTTGAAAAACAAGGGAATTATTTTTTTACCAAAGAAAGAAGTCTCTCTCCATAGAGACCACATCTCCAAATATATTTATCTCTATCCCTGGAGCCCCTGTCTTATCTGTGAGTCGGTCAAAGATGCATCAGGAAATTACTGTTGAGCAGAGATGGAAGAAAAAAGTGTTCACAGTCTGATGACTCCTTAGACCCAGAGTGCTGGTCATATAGCTCCGCCCACAAAGGTTGGTCCAGCCCCGCCCGGCCCCGTCCAGCCCCGCCCAGCTGGCCATTTCCTGGCAGGCAGGGCCTGGTAGCAGTCCCTGGTGGTGTGCACATATAGGAGTAGTGAGCTGCCTTGAAATGCAGCCCACATCAAAACTGCCACTTGGTTTTGCATTGCTTATTTTTATGTGATAAAGACATCGGTGTCCATTTAAAAGAAGGAATATCTAAGGGCCTGTTTTATTGCTTTCATAAAGTTACTTTTCTCCCTGGCAGGGACTAATGGAATCTAAGTTATTTTCAGGGGAATATGAAACAGCCAAACATTCATCTGAATTTCACTTAAAAATGAAAATCTACAGGTACGTCCACGGCAAGTTAGACCTCATCGCTCCCAGAATTCCAAGTCCTTTTATGCAAAGGAGGCTGGAGAGGGAAGAATGACGAGGGAAGTCCTGCCAACGGCTAGGACTTCCGGCTCCTTGTACAGCCGTCTCCTGGGAATCTGAGGCCATGGGCTAATGCATTGGCTTGTAACTGAACAGTATCATTTCTCTAGAACCTTTTAATTTTGTCTCTGTGAGGGGGGGAAACCATCTCTACTGGCAGATTTCCTTTTGTTCCCATTCACTAATCGTCAAAGAGAAGGGAGGACAAATACAGTAAACAAAATCACAAGGTATAAGCAAGTAAAATACGACAATATTATGGAAGTGTGTCTGCTGTGCTTGATGCAGTTTCAGCCTTCTAAAGGTTCCAGTTCTCGGCCTGTGCACTGTCAAGGCCAATCACTTTCAAGGCTAACGTCACTGAAACATATTGAATTAACTGTCAACTCGAAGAACGTCATAGATGAGCTCACCATAATTGCTTAATGGATATTAATTATGGGTATTATTTTTCCTTTGGACTAATTCTTCCTCTTCTCCTTTCATTATAGTTAGCATCACGCTGCTGTTCCTGCAAGGACTGGGCCGAAATGGGATCTGACTCTTGCCCTCCGAAATAAACGAATGGCTCCGTTTCCTGTGACCGTCTCTTCCTGCCCCCTCTCCAGAACGAGCCTCAGCATCCTGCCCGACAGGCGACTTCCTCTCCCCCAACATGTGTGACAATTCCGGACCGTGCGACCGTGGCACCGGCTCCTCGTCCCGGCGAGAGAAACCCCGCAGCTCCACGGCGCTCATCTTGTGACACATGAACCACCCTCCTCCTCCGTCAGCCCCCCGCTGAGCTCCCAGCAGTGACTGTGGAATCCACCAGGGCCCGTGACGTCTCTGCAGAGGAAGCTAAGATGAAGGACATGCCACTTGGGATGCACGTGCTGGTTGGCCTGGCAATCACGACGCTCGTGCACGCCGGGGAGAGGAAAGCGGATTGCCCACCGCCGTGCACATGTGAGGTCAGGCCGTGGTTCACGCCCCGATCCACATACATGGACGCGTGGACCGTGGACTGTAATGACGTGGGTCTCGTCCACTTCCCAGCCCAGCTGCCTGCCCACACGCAGGTCCTGCTCCTGCAGACCAACGACATCGCCGACATCGAACCCTCCGCAGACTTCCCGGTGAACCTCACCGGCCTGGACCTGTCGCAGAACAGTTTGTCGTCGGTCGACAACATCAGCGTCAGAAAGATGCCCCAGCTCCTGTCCGTGTACCTAGAGGAAAACAAGCTCACGGAGCTGCCGGAGAGGTGTCTGTCGGGGCTGAGCAACCTCCAGGAGCTCTACGTCAACCATAACTCGCTGTCTGTCATCTCGCCGGGAGCCTTCGTCGGCCTCCACAACCTTCTCCGGCTGCATCTCAATTCCAACAGGCTGCAGGCCATCGACCGGAGGTGGTTTGACGCTCTCCCCAACCTGGAGATCCTGATGATCGGGGAGAACCCGATCATCAGAATCAAAGACATGAACTTTGAGCCTCTTGTCAACCTTCGCAGCCTGGTGATAGCGGGCCTGAACCTCACGGAGCTGCCCGACGACGCCTTGGTTGGGCTTGAGAACTTAGAGAGCATCTCCTTCTACGACAACAGGCTGCGGACGGTGCCCCGCGCGGCTCTGCGGAAAGTGGCGAACCTCAAGTTCCTGGACCTCAATAAAAATCCCATCCACAGGCTACGCAGGGGGGACTTCAGCAACATGCTCCACCTGAAGGAGCTGGGGCTGAACAACATGCCCGAGCTGGTTTCCATCGACGGCCTGGCGGTGGAGAACTTGCCGGATTTACGGAAGATAGAGGCGACCAACAACCCCCGGCTGTCCTACATCCACCCCAACGCGTTCTTCAGGCTCCCCCGGCTGGAATCGCTCATGCTCAACAGCAACGCGCTCAGCGCCCTGTACCAGGGCACCTTGGAGGCGCTGCCCGGCCTCAAGGAGGTCAGCATCCACAGCAACCCCATCCGCTGCGACTGCGTCATCCGCTGGATCAACATGAACAAGACCAGCGTCCGCTTCATGGAGCCCGAGTCGCTCTTCTGCGTGGACCCGCCCGAATTCCAAGGCCAGAACGTCCGGCAGGTGCATTTCCGGGAGATGATGGAAACCTGCCTCCCCCTCATCGCGCCCGAGAGCTTCCCTTCCAACCTGGACCTGGAGGCCGGGAGCTGCGTGTCCTTACACTGTAGAGCCACAGCCGAGCCGCAGCCCGAGATCTCCTGGATAACACCGTCCGGGCAAAGGCTCGGGCCTCACACTCTGACGGGCAGGTTCTACGTGCACTCGGAGGGCACCCTGGACATAAGGGGCATCGTCCCTGCAGACGGGGGCGTGTACACGTGCATGGCCACAAATCTGGTGGGCGCCGACTTGAAGTCAGTCACGATCAAAGTGGATGGCTCGTTCCCCCAGGATAACAACGGGGCCTTGAACATTCAAGTCGAAGACGTCCGGGCCAATTCAGTCCTGGTGTCTTGGAAAGCGAGTTCCAAGATTCTCAGGTCCAGCGTGACGTGGACAACCTTCATCAAGACAGACCCGTCCCGTGCCGCCCACAGCGCTCGCCTACCGTCCAACGTCAGGGTGTACAATCTGACTCGCCTGAACCCCGCGACCGAGTATACCATTTGTATCGACAGCCCCACCATCGACCAGAAAACCAGGAAACAGTGTGTTAATGTCACCACGAAAGGGTTGGACCCCGATGGAGAAGCGGACAGAAGGAGTCACAGCCCCGCCTTCGTGGCCGGCCTCGCAGGCTTCCTGGGGGTTATCGGTGTGCTGTGTCTCTTCAGCTGCCTCTCTCGAAACACGATTGGAGAAGCCGGACGTGGCCACGCGAGGAACTACTTGCAGAAGCCAGCCTTCGCGTTCAGTGAGCTTTACCCGCCTCTCATCGACCTCTGGGAAGCAGGCGACGAGAAAGGTGCCGTGCTGGAAGTGAAGGCCACTGCCATAGGGGTGCCGACAAATACATCCTGAAAACCACCCACCAGACCTCCTTCAGGGGAAGATCCAGGCTGCTGGCCTGCTTGGGAATGAAAAAGGCAGAGGAACAGGACCTCTGGGAGGAAGGTCAAGCTTCACCAAGGCTGCTCCGGCCAGTGCAAACATGTACAATCTAAACATGTCCAGCATCTTAATCCACTGGCTTCAGAGGGTACCATGGCAACCAAATAAAAGAAGTCCATTTTCTAGAACTTTCATGTAACTTTTCTGTCTGGACTACAGTGGACACACTCACACACACACACACACACACACACACACAAACACAAAAAACATGTTTCTGTATTTTTTTTAAGTATATAAGAGTAGCTGAACTGAGCAATACCTCCTACTGTGTTGTATCACACCTATTAGCCACGAGTTTTTGCCGTGACCAGATACACTTGAATTGACACGTGGTGTAATGAAATGGACAAACTCTGTAGAGTAGACACCGTGAATATGTGGGCCTCTTTTATAAGGAAAAAAAATACATTTTGGATTAAAATCAATTGCTTTTGTCTTGTTTTTGTTTCTAAATAAAGAATAATTTCTGGGAAATGTCATCTGACCAGATATCATTGAAATGACCACATGTTTGAAAGGTGTTTTTATCTATAATGAAATCTGAAGGGCTGAGAGTAAGATACGCCTACTGGGTTCTGGTGCTACATTTTTATTATGCACAAAACTGGGTTGGAGGAGGCACTTCATCAATATTGAAAGGCAAACCATAACACTGGATTCAACCTTTTAACCCGTGATGTAAAGAAATCCCCTATTAACCGATTTTCTTAAGATACTTTTGTAGTGGGTTTAATTATTAATTCCACATAATGTAAGTCAATATCTGAGGATCTGAAGGTCTTATTTTAATAATTACTAGTAACTCAACTTTAAAAAGCTTGCTTTGCAGAAGATGTCCCCAAATTTTGGCAGGACTTATGCTCGAGGTGTTGTCTTCAAATCTCTCTGTGATCCTGAGTACCTAATGCCCTCCACTGCAATAACAAGCAAAAAATCCAACATTCCGCTTGTTGCAAACAACACGTTCTACATAATCACCAAAGAAGGACGTTTAGACATGTGCACAGCAACAAACCTTACAGGTGCTGACTTAAAGTCTGTTACGATCAAAATAGATGTCCTTTCCCCTGGAATAACAATGAAATTTAGAATTTTAGAAGACTGGGCTTTTCCAAGACTAAGATTGTAGACTTTGTCTTTAAAATCTATGGAGTTAATAGAAGTTTATTGATTCCATTTTATGAAATTCTCCCTTTTACTTGCTTCAACCCAAAATAAAATGGCATGAATCAGATAATCCCAGAGTTCAACAACAAGCTTCTCAGACAAATTTAGAGGTTAAAAAAAAAATTAAGTGCAGTTTCTCTATGACTATATTTAAGCACCAGAAAAACACAACTTAAAAAATTTGAAACTCATTTAATTGAAGTGCCAAGAACACAACTAATTATTTAAGAGTCTTACGCAGATAACGCATGCATTTTACTTGGCAAAAAAAAACCAGCCAAGATCTTTTAGGGATTCAGTAATATTTCCAAACAAAAAAAACCATAGTCCTGCAAAATAAATGTATTTTTGTACAAAAGAAATATCCTGGAACAATTAAAAAAAACACCTGAGATAATGAGCTATAATTTTTATAGGCAAATCACTTGTCACTACAAAGCCACCGGGTTTCCAAGTTAATTGCTGCTGTGCCTGTTCGTAATCAAATGTTTAACTTTTTTTACAGTAGCTTCCTGCGTGGCATCAACATGCCACTGTCGGGGAAACGTCCTGCAGGCACATCCATTCATTGGTTAGTGCTAGGCATTCGCCTTTGTGGTAGCACTGACGGTTTCTAATTAAACCCTAGCTGGTTTTCACTATGTAGAAAGTAATTGGTGTGAACTCTTTAAAATGAAAGGACAAGCTGTGTTAATTTAACCCAAGAAGAATATGAGACTTGCTCATTCCATGTGTTTCCCAAACATAAATTGTACAGGCTGATGTATCGCTATCACACGGTGGCTGACATTAGAATTTATCAGCAAGACGCGCTCATATATCATGAGATGTTTCAGCACCACGGACAGGGCTTTTTAGAGCCAGGCTATTTGTCAAAATACAGGAGCTGAAATATGACCTATTAGGATGCAGGGATTGCATAGGTCAGCAAGAAGTTTCTCAGGGATCTCGTATGCGTCCTTTAAACCTATCTGCATAAGGAACAATAACAAACTAGCATAGAGCTGAGATTCCATTACAAGCTGCATCTTCTTAGAAAAATTGTAACAAACAAGTGCACTGAATAGACACCGAATAATGATAATTGGAATGGAGTATTTTGTTAAAGCCAAATGAATACAGATGCTCAATGCAAAATGTGACATTTACTAGGATAAAATTTAAACTGCCAGTAAGAGAGAAAAGACATTTGTTTCAATAACAAGAATGGCATTTCATATTTCCTATGTTATCCTCTAAATCTCACATAAAATCAGCTAAGAACTGGTTACAGTACTCAAAACATAGAACTTACAATTTAGTGATACCATATGGATGTACCAGAAAACTTAATAAAACTCTAAAGGTTAGACCCCAGTGGATGCCAAATGATCACCTCATCTTGTCTGGAAGAAAACATTTTTTTCTCGCAAAAAAAAAAATTAAGAAATTTTATATTTTCTAATTTGCACTACAAAATAAAATTCATATTTTCTGAAAAGAAAAAATTCATTAAAACAGTATAGAGGGAAAGGTGTTATTGTCAGCAATGCCAAGCAATAATATGCTACCAATCACATGCAGATCATTTTGAATAGAAAAAAAAAAGAAGTGCATGTATGGAACACAGATCAGTTTTTAATACTGATTTCAGTTCTTAAATTTTTATTTTATTTAAATAAAATGTGCTAAGTGGAACTACACATCAGCAAGCATAAGCTTACAGTTATAATTCCTTACTCTGCTTATCGAACTATCTTTTGTTTCCATTCAACAAATATTTACTGTACGGCTGTTAGTCACTGGAAAAAGAGGAAGTGGACGGTCACACTTTTCACCATTATGGGGCTTATTTCTACTGAATGACATTCGGTTTTCACAAATAAGTCTTAACTAAGTTACTTAATGGAGTTCCGGGTTCAACCCATACTTTCAAAGAATCATAAAACTCAGAAAATCATGGATTTTTTTTTCTTGGTCTAAAATGTTTTACTTATCACAACATGCTGCTATAGAACTTCATTCAAATTGATTATTTATTCTGCACTATATATAGAAACTAGCCAAATACTATCCTCACACTGCTTAAATCAAGAAGCATGTCTACTTGCCATAAACTATTTTTAGACAGAAATATAGGTAACTATATGTTTCCCCTACTTTAAACACAGAGAGATTAATCACCCAGGAAATACAAGTTAAATTCAAGAAGGTAATCTAGCATTGACAAAATGTTAACATATTTTACAAAGAGAATTTACTTTATCAATTTTTATAAGATCTTCCAACACGTGAAGAAAATTCTTAAAATCCCACAGATTAGCCTTATACATGAGAAATCAGAAGTGATGTGTCAGTAAACCATAAAGCAAGTAATAAAAACAACTAAGAGTTTGAAAGTATATGTTGCTATTGGGAACATCCCAATAACGTGTCCCCACAGCCGTTACAAATGTCAGGAAAACAATTCTCATTGTTTATTTCCCCATTAAGGCAACTAGGGCTTCAGCCCAGTGTTGACATTCCAGGACGTTGGAAATAATGCAGAGTGTGGGGGGCACCCGGGCAAGACACCTTGAGCGTTCTCTAAATCTTTGTCCGGCTGAATTCAAGGCGCCTGGAAAAACCAGGTCTTGGAAAACCATATTCACCAATGAGGCTGGATATATTATCAGCTTGGCTTCACTTTGCCTCAGGTGTCCGGGAGAGGGCCTTGACATGTAAATGCAGGCTTGCCCCGGGAATGGGGGGATGAGTAGGGCCTGGGCTCACCGAACTCCTTTGATCCTAATGTTGGAGAGACCTCTTTGTATTATGGAATATAAATAAACGCAGCTTCGTGGGCTCAGGGTGGCTGTGTCTCCATGAGAGGGAGAACAGACGCCCACCTGGCCCCAGCCTTTTACTATGTCTGTGACTTTCTCTTTTATTCTTCATTTTTCTTAATCCTCAGCTCCTCCACTCAGAAACTGAACCCGGTCTCTCTCCACGCTGGACATGGGAGAGAGAAAGAAAAAAACACCCTCAATAGAAGAGGGATTATAATGCAATGACATTTGACCCAGTCTCTCTCACTTTCTCCTTTTTTTTTTTTTAACTCCCCAAAACAAATGATAACAAGTAAAAGACTGTTTCTGGTTTTGTTTAAGAAAAGGGTTGTCAAAGATATATTGACTATATTGAACATCCTAAATGGTCATTTGGGGACACATCTAAACAGAACAACTACAGTTATACTCGCATTTAGTTATGCCACCCCCACTTCTATTATTCCATTTCACCCTGTCTGAGGCATTGCTAACTAGGTCCTCGCGTGGGGGCTCATCCGCATTGTCCCGGAGAGTAAGGTCTAGAATCAAAATACTACAAGCCGTGTCGTGGAGTTCTGGACAAAGAAAGAAGAGGCGCCTTGCAACACAATTGTGGCTGCTTTTGTGTCTCCCTTTGAAAAGTGAGGACTTGGTGCACAGTTAAGCTGACCACCTGCGTGCTTTATTTTCTACGCTGAAGCTGGAGAAAAATAAAAACACTATTTGTAGACAAGGGATAAAATGACAAAAGCAGGGTTCGTTCTACTAGCCATAATCCATATAACCAACCCTTAGACTAAAGTATTAAAAGGTACTATGACCTAATACCTCCCAGAGGGTAGAAAACTTGCTTAGAATTACAAAATCAGATTTCCAGATAAACTTTTAAAGTTTCTAAGCCAGATCGTCCATTGGTAGATCACCTGGTTTTTAGCTGGGAATGTGTCCCGGAGTTTCATTTAAAGGAAGGGACAGGGAATTACTGTCGTTTGCTAGGGCTGCTGGAAGAAGGTACCCCATAGCCTTCCTCCCACACCACTGAGTCTCCATGCCCAGATCTCCCTCCCCTTCTTCTAATTAAAGGCACCACTCATTGGACTAATGCCAATGAGGCCTCATCGTAATTTGATTACCTCTGTAAAGACCCTATTTCAAAATGAGGCCACCTTCACAGGATTTGGGTTAGAACCTGACTATGTCTTAATGGGGACACAACTTGACCTTCTAGCAGCAGAGAGAACAGAATAAATCTAGGGTGAGACAGCCTGGTCGGGTTGGAGCTCAGCAAAGTCACAGTGGCAGCATCTCAAGGCCATGCAGACTGTGGAAGGCAGGGCGTTCCAGTCCCGCCCCCTCCGCTCTCTGCCAGCGTTTGCGGTGGTTTGACAAAGATGCAAAAAAAAAAAAAATTAAAACCCTTTCCCAAGAAGGATGCATGCTATAGCAAATGGATATTAAGCATCGTGCTGAAAGAGAAATGTAAATGCCTTAAAAAGATGTTTCCTCTTGTTTGAAGTAAAGAAGTTTTGAAATCAGTGTTTACTTATTGCCAATGATTCATTTCACCGTTTCCTAATCGTGGCACACAAAGAGAATGATCAGCCAGAATTACGATTTTTCCGTCATGCAAAACAAGACTCGCCCAGAACACTGCCAAAATGCCTCATATACTTAGGAAGATCAATTTTCCCATTTCACACTTTCAGGCCGCATTTCTCGGCGTTAAGAAAAGGCACATGTAATCAAGCTTGATAAGCCAGGAAGCCAAGCAAATGAGAGCAAGAAAAATGATTTGATTTGAGGAGTGAAGATATTAAATTACCACCTCAGCGCTTTGAATGCACAAAGCAACGTCAAAAGCAGTTCGGTTTCTTACACCCAAGTAGCATTCCAACAGCTCTTCCGGGGAAGGACAGAAATCAGCGTGGAGTTTTGGGGAGACATTTCCGATGACTGAGCTAAGAAAGTAGGCTTTAAAAACTGCTCTGGGGAGTACAGATGCATTCCTGCACCTCTGTAGGAAGGTACAGCGTGCAAAACCGTGCCGGTCTGTTCTTCCCCTCGGATTCGCTGGAAGTGGGTGCTGCCCGGAGCGGGGAGTAGCCCGAGGCCTCTGTTCTGGGGAGGAAACAAGAGCCTCCGCCACAGACTCTCCTCTGCTTCTGTCTGCTCAGCACCAGCTCAACCAGGCCGACCGGGTCACAAAGACAATGACCAAAGGCGCTGGCCCTGCCTGGTGGCTGGGCATCTGGCTGGCATGGACTCTCAGGGCCCTACAGGACCCCCAGGGCCATGGGACCACATGTGGGCAAAAGTGGGCCTGCAGTTGTGAGTCCTCGAAACACAGTTTATTCTGGTATTATTATCTACTAGAAGCCTGGTGCACAAAGATTCGTGCTAGAATGGGCTTTCCTTTCCCTGGCTGCTGGCACTGCGTTTCCACTCCAGCCCAGCCCCTTTCCGCTCAGGCCCCAGGGCAGCCTCTTTCAGCTCCAGCCCCACCTCCCCACGCTGCCAAGAGGCCCTGAGAGATGGGGGTGGGGCAGAATGCCTGCATCATCGCCATGGCGACGATGCAAGCATCCCGCCCTTGTCACTCAGCACCTGTGTATGCAAATTAACCGCCATCTTTGTTGGGTTAATTTGCATATCACTTCTGATTGGCTGGTGGCATAGCAGAGATATGGGCAATTTACACGTTTGTCTATTATGAGGTAAGATTAATTGTTGTATTAATTATTTGTATTATGTAGACCCACCTTTGTCCACGCCATATAATCCATTCATTGCTTCTTACATAATAACAAGCCATCTTAAATTTTTTCAAACATTTCCTTATTGTTGAAAATACTACAGATGCCCCCACCTCCACCACCACATCCTCCACACCCCATTCCCTCCCCCTCCCCAGGCCTTCACTGCCCTATTGACTGTATCTATGTGTTATGCATACATGCATACAAATTCTTTGGTTAAGCTAATAGCCACCCACAAATAAACAATGACATTGTTTGTTCTAGGTAGGTGTAACTTATAGATAAAACCCTACAAAACTACTTACAATAAATTAGTGTAGTCTGGTGGGGAAACGCGGGACATAGCTTTAAAAACAAAAAGATTAGAAGTAACCTTCTACTGACCTACACTCTACTGTTGTCAATTCATTTGAAGTCATACTCAGTTCTTACAAACCAAAAGGTATAATTAGTGGCTTTGCCAATGAACAAGGCCAGAAAATAGGTGGTCAGCTTAGCATCTGTGCGCCTTCCAATAATTTAACTTCCTTGTAAAATCTTTTTAAGGCCCAAGAGAACCACCTGAGCTAGGAAGGAAACATGTTCAGATATTAAAACTTAGGATAGCCCGGCCAGCATGTCTCCGTGGCTGAGCATCAGCCTATGAACCAGGAGAGCCAGATTCAGTTCTAATCAGGGCACAGGCCCGGGTTGCAGGCTCGGTCCCCCGTGTGGGGTGTGCAGGAGGCAACCGATCAATGACTCCCTCGTCGTGGATGTTTCTACCTCTCCCTCTGCCCTTCCTCTCTGAGACCAATCAACAAGTATCTGTTTTAAAAATGATGCTGCCTTAAATATCACAAAGACAGCAGAAAATAACCAGATTGCTAAATGTTTTTTGAGTGAATGTGATATTTAAAAATGATCTCCGTCGATCCCTTTATTTTAAATTCTGTTTGGCTTTTGTGAGAATAAGTGAGCCAGCAAATACACGTGATGTCCACTGAACGGCTAGTGTTGCCCCAACAGAAGGGAGAAGCCTTGCGTTTTTGCCTTTGCCCTATTTGCACTGTGCCGTGCGGAACAGTTTTTGGAACTGAGCTAATGAAAGCCTAAATTAGGACACAATTTTACTGCTCTGGGAATCTCCGTGGCGCCATTACCCAGAGGCCAGAATCCTAAATGATCCCAATAAACCAGAACAGCGGCCGGAGGCTGGGCCAGGTGGCTCTTTCTTTGCCCGATGGTGTTTACCGAGAAATTAAAACATTAGGTGCTTTCCGGAACCCCGGCACAGAGATGGGCCAGAAGGCCGCCCTGCCTGCGCCCCGTCAGAGCGTTGTCTGTGGCGGGAAAACTCTGCGGGAGAAGGAGATGAGGAATGAGGGGGCAATCAGGCAGCTGCCAGGCGCGCCCTGTGAAAACGCCAGATAACGGTAACAAACGGGAGCGGGATGCGCAGGTGGGTCACCTCCATCGAGACAGCTGTTCCTCTTGACACCTAGGCCATGAAACGGCGCCTGTTCTCTGTGCAAACACAGCAGTGCGTCTCCATTTTCTAAAACGGAAGAAACAAAGTCCATTTTTCTCCTAATTCAAAGTCCCATGTGGAGCTAGAAAGAGAAAACACTGATGAGGGTGTATTCCACCTGCGGAGATCTGGTTCCCCTCCGGCTTCCCGGCCGGAGGGAAGCCTGGGGGGATCTGTTCTCAGACAAGACTGCCTCACACAGTTGGTGTCACAACGTCTTCAGAAACTGAAACTAATTTCCTTTCGATAGCCGTTTGGGTGCGTTCCGAGGCCTCATGTCCTGAACCCAGGTTAGGATTCCAGTTCGACGTCCTACTTATGTTATTTTCTTGAGCGCAAAGAACAGGAGTGGGGGTGGGGGTGGGGAGGGAAAGAGCAGAAAAGAAAGAGGAGAGACACAGACAGAGCCAGTTAGTCCCCCCAAAAGTGAGATACAAGAGACTGAAAGGCAAGAAAAGAACAAAGAAACAGACAACAACGGGAGCTGGGGCCAGGGAGAGAGGGAGAGAGGTCCAGAGGGCCAGAGGGCCAGAGGGCCAGAGGGCCAGAGGGCCAGAGGGCCAGAGGGCCAGAGCTGCTGTCCACGTGAAGTGCCTGCCTATTTGCCCTGGTGAAATGTTGGCTCATGTCTGTTAGTACCCGCTCCCTCTACTGCCCTTTATTTATTTTTTTATTCTTTAAGGTATTACATATAGTAGTACATATGTCTCCTTCCCCCCCCCCATTGACCTCCCCCCGGCCTCCCCTACCCCCCAGCACATGCCCTCACCTGCCCCCCACCCCCACCCCCAGTGTCTTGTATCCATTGGTTATACTTATATGCATGCGTACAAGTCCTTCGGTTGATCTCTTGCAGCCCTCCCCCCCACACACACCTCCCCTGCCTTCCTGCTATAGATTGACAGTCTATTCCATGCTTCTTTGCCTCTGTATCTGTTTTTCCCCAGTTTCTTGCCTTTAAAAGACTGGCTGGCAAAGGCACAGCCCCTGGAGTGGCACTGACCTGGCTACTGGGGACCTTTGGACAGGATCGTGTGTCCCTGAGCCCGGGTGAGTCCACGCTGGATGTGACTGGCTTGCACACTCAGCCTGCAGGGTTCTGACCTGCATGCGATCGAGAGCAACAGCCACGTGCCTTTCAAAGGCACCACACTCCACGGAGCACCCTACACATACTGTTCCAACAAACTGAACACAGATCTGGAGCACAGATCTGAAGAGAAGTGAAGAAATATAATTGGGCAGGGGTTCATAAGTCAACTGGCCAACCGCTTCGACCAGATGGCTTTGGGCAATTCTGGAAATATCCGAATTCTCACAAATGTCATGGGGTGTGAGAATTGAGAACATGTCCATCTGCCTAAAGGAACTGCTGCTCCCCACTCATCCTACTGATAACTTTGTGCTGTCCTCCAAGCTATCAAGGCTGGTTGGCTCCTTGGGAAGAAAAATTGCCTACTCTTCTCCTGAAGGGTAATTCTCAACCCACTTTGGTTAATGGCTGAGTGACGAAGTGGAGCAAAAATTAATACTGTTGAGAAAGCTGCTAGAGACAGTCTCTTCCTGTCTACTATGGTTACATGAGAGAAAGACACCTGGGTGATGAAACGGTGTAAGAATCATGGAATAGCATGCCTTTGATTGAAAAACAAAAGACAAGTTGGTGGTGGGAAATGACTAGCACTCAGATCTTCTGACAGTTAATTCAGTGATGTCTACACTCAGCACCCAACAATTCTGGCCTGGTCAGTGCTGGGAGAAAGCAAAAGAGAGACAGCTAACAGTAACTCTGCTATTTTTGTCTGGTGTTAACACCACATTCCATACCTACACTGCTAATACTTATGTTACGGTCTTAGCTATGATTTACTTACTAGAAATAACACTATGGAGAATGAGAATTTAGTTCCCTCACACCCCCTGACATTTTTCCTCCCAATTGTTCCTCAAATATAATTTTACCACAACTTTAATATATATATATATATATATATATATATATATATATATATATTCCATTGCTTCTTTACAGAGAAGAAGGGAGAGAGATAGAGAGCCAGAAACAATGATGGGAGAGAAATATAGACTAGCTGCCTCCTGCACATCTCCCACTGGGGATGTGCTCATAGCCTAGGCACATGCCCTTGACCGGAACCAAACCTGGGACCCCTCAGCCCACAGGCCAACACTCTATCCACTGAGCCAAACCAGTTAGGGCTACCACAACTTTTTGTTAAATCAACACTCACATAGACATTATTGTGATTAATTACAGCAGAACCACATGGATACTATGACTATCATTGCATTTTGATTCCTGTTCAATACTGTATTCCCTACAGGTCATCACTGCCTTCTTCTTCTTCTTTCCTTTCCTAATTTTTCTATGTCCCTAAAACAATTCATGCCCAGATTCTCTGCACAACTAAAACGCTGTGCTAACATCTCTGGGTTCCTCCATTATGCTCCCCCCGCTCTCTTTACCACTGTGGGATGAGGTTTTCTTATTATTCTTTATTGGTATTTTAGTGACATTTCAAGGAGAGAAGATAAACGCAATGGTTCAGTCAACCATATTGAACAAGGAGCTAGAGATTGATGCTTAATATCTGTGTGCACTATTGAAACATTACCAGATGTTAACAAATGCCAAAAGTCATAAAACACGGAGTATCATCACAATGAGTAGGTGTAGAAGAATTTGTCTATTATAAATGGGTTCTGATTGTCGAGAAAAATAACCTCAAAAAATAAGCCAGAGTTTTCATCCTTCCCCACCGCCCCCACCCCCAAGTAAAGGGCGTGGATGTTAGTTTAATATAAATCTACCTCATCACCTCTAAAATTTAGATTAAAGTTTCTTAAACTTTAATGTGCATGTGAGTCCTTTGGGGAGCTTGTTAAACCAGATTATGATGAAGTCTTCAGTTTCTAACAAGTCCCCGGATGATACCGGGATTCTGGCCTAAGAACTAACTACACTTTGAGTAGTACGGCTTCAGGAAATTTTGTTTAATCTTGTGATAAGCAGGATAGAAACTACCCTTGGCACATACCTTAAATTTTCCAGTCCCTGTTTGTGGGCACAAGTTCCTTGCTAGAGGAAGCAAGATACTGCCCGAAGGAGAAGGAATAGGAATTGCAGGTTAGTACTCCACAGTTGTGGTCAGCGTGAGAATAGTCACGCTTGACCAGCTCTTCTGGACTAAATCAGCTGTCAATAAAAAGGTCAGAGGGATGGAGGGATGGAACAAAAAAGAGAAGGAACTCCTGGGCAGGGACAACAGTGTGGTGACTGAGTGGGGATGTGGGGAGGGAAGGTATGAGGAGGATAAACGGTGATGGAAAAAAATAAACAAACAAAAAATAAAATAAATTTTTAAAAATAAAATACCAACATTTGAAACATAATGAATGGATGGAAGGATGGATGGATGGAGTATTAGGGAGCTGCTCCACATGTATGCTCCAATGCTTCAATCTGACACCAATCCTGGCTAGCGTTTTGCAATATTTCAATTCTAATGCTGACCACTGGCCATTAGCACAGACCCCACAGGTTAAGAGCTCAGCACCCCTCCCCCAAGACCACACTCGCTTCGGAAGCCCATCAGAAGAGGAGGCACCAACCAAGTCACCTGCATCTCTGACAAACAGCAACAAATAGGGGGCTTCTGATAACCACCATCCCTTTGTCATTCTCTAGGATGACTTACAGAACTCAGAAAAGTGCTACACTGGCCATGACAGTTGCAGGATAAAAAATACGAACCACCCACCCACAGGAAGAGACACATATGGCCAGGGAGGTCTCCAGGGATTGCAAGCAGTGCTTCCCTTCCTTTTCCCCATCACGCCAGCGCATGCTCACCAGCCTGAAAGCCCCACGGAGCTCCAGTGCCAAGAGTTCCCGTGGGATTTGGGTCTCGGGATGGAATTCAGTCTCCACCCACCAACCCTCCGCAGAGGTCAGACTCAAACACCCGACCCTCTGACCACATGGTTGGTCCCTCCAGCCGGACCAGCCTGCACCCTGATGCTATCCAGGACCCACCAATCACTTTACAGACAGACTCAGGTGTGACCAGGAGCTCGGCAATAAAAGGCAGTCAGACCCATACTTGTGGAGAGAGATTCCTTACAATCCAGAACAGACTGCACCTATTCTATTGGGTAAATTTCACTGCTTTCTCTATTACCTAAATTAAAAAAATAAATAGCCAAAACCGGTTTAGCTCAGTGGATAGAGCGTCGGCCTGCGGACTGAAAGGTCCCGGGTTGGATTCCGGTCGAGGGCATGTACCTTGGTTGCGGGCACATCCCCAGTAGGGGTGTGCAAGAGGCAGCTGATCGATGTTTCTCTCTCATCGATGTTTCTGACTCTCTATCCCTCTCCCTTCCTCTCTGTAAAAAAATCAATAAAATATATTTTTAAATAAATAAATAAATACATTCTTATTGGCATGAGTCACGGGAGAAGGTAAGGTGATCAAATACACAAAATAAAGAAAACTGAAGTGTAGGCTGGCTTCTAACTAGCTGGCAAAATACATGTCACACATCCCTGCACCTCACTGAGTCTTCATCTTCTCTCTGGTAGCAGAAAGGGATTGGATTGGATGATCTCCCTCGAGCTTTCTGACTTTAATATTCACTAATTCTATGGCTTCTTAAAATCTGCTTATTCATTTGCCTAATCGGGGGTGACTTTGTTATTGGTCAAAAGGACCACTCCCTAGATTGGTCAAAAGGAGAGCTTCCTCAAACATGCCTGGGGAGTGTGTAAACACCACACTAGTCATGTCACATCAAATGATAAAAACCGGGGGAAGGGGGGAGGTTTGGCCCTGATACCAATCTGTCCTGAGCAAGCTAAACATGAACTCAATCTATTAATTAATTATGCAGAGTTAGAAACTCATTGACTGTCATTTTCTAGGATTTTACTACAGACATTATAGGTTTGGAGTCAAATCCAAATTCCATACCCATCTGTGTATCCAGGAAGCCAAAGCAATATACGAATATTTAATCTACCATAAATTAAGAGCACAAAATAGGACGGAGCCCTCTAAGCTTAATTACCAGCTATCTTTCATCTGTCTTTCTCCATCCCAGCTCTACTGATTGTCATGTGAACAGCCAATAGCTTGTTATCTGAACGAAGAAGCGGGTGTATTATCTCTAATATCAGACGCGTGGCCAAGCTGGCCGCGTGACGCCCACCAACGTGGTCATTTCATACTCGCTGAAGGGATTACAAAAGGCACAACAAGTGGGGTTTGCCGGGACTTTTCTTCCCCGAGCAGGACAGGCAGTCGCTGTAATGAGCATCCATTGTGAGCTTGAAAGGATTCGGCTAGAAAATAATTCACATAACACGGAGGTCTGCAATGTCATTAACGGATACGAGAAACTGGGCCAGGCAGCGAGAGCGAGACCACAGAGGTCCCGCATGTTAATGAGAAAAGAGCGTTTATTCGCTTGCGATTTAAAATGCAAAGTGCTTCCCCCTCCGTGGCTGCAAATGGAACCTGATCCTGCACCCGAGAACAGGAGAGGGCGGTGCCCTCGATCAGATGAGCCGCCGTCACCACCCCAAAGCCTTTTTGACAGCGAAAGGCACGGCTCCGGTTTTGTTTGTAGATTGCGGCATCTTGGTTGTTACGAGCAGAAAGCAGAACGTAACTCGCCCCACACTGATGCTGACAATGGAGAACTGTGCCCATTTTTTTTTTAATTTAAGACACGTATATCTTTTCTAAGTACAATTAATTACTCGGTAGCCAAAACGTCTTGTAAATCAGTACTTGGAGCTTGGGATGCCATTTCCACCTAGAATAGGGGTGGGGAACGTCCAGCCCACGGGCCGTGTTCATGAAATGCTTGGCCAAACGGAGCGCCTGGTTTTAAGTTGGCCTGTGAAGGATGTTATAAATAGTCAAGTGGCCCTTGGCAGAGCAAGGGGTCCCCACCCTTGCCTCAGAGCAGCCTGTGGGAGCTCGGCTTAGAAGAGATGATGTATCTGGGATGCTGGGAAATGACTCCAGGAAAACACTGGTGCGGAAGATGCACGTGAAAGAACCGAAACTTTCTTCATGAAACATGACGGCGAAAACAAGCTCCCTGTGTTCAAATCAACAAGTTAGAGGTGATGTTAAGTCACTTGCACCAGAATGAGCAAAGGCACATGTTAGATGGATGTCTGTGTCACATACATGGATGTCTGTGTCACCTACAGACATGTCTGTGTCACCTACATGGATTTCTGTGTCACCTACAGACATGTCTGTGTCACCTACATGGATTTCTGTGTCACCTACAGACATGTCTGTGTCACCTACATGGACTTCTGTGTCACCTACAGACATGTCTGTGTCACCTACATGGACTTCTGTGTCACCTACAGACATGTCTGTGTCACCTACATGGACTTCTGTGTCACCTACAGACATGTCTGTGTCACCTACATGGATTTCTGTGTCACCTACAGACATGTCTGTGTCACCTACATGGACTTATGTGTCACCTACAGACATGTCTGTGTCACCTACATGGACTTCTGTGTCACCTACAGACAGACATGTCTGTGTCACGTACATGGATTTCTGTGTCACCTACAGACATGTCTGTGTCACCTACATGGATTTCTGTGTCACCTACAGGCATGTCTGTGGAGAAGCAGGGACCCCGTATGTTTAAGGCTCCTTTGCTCCGGAGGATGCTCCGGCACAAACAACTGACCAACTTGTCTCTTCGAACCACCCCAACACCCCCACGAGTCTCACGCTCCGTGAGCAACACACGTCAGCCCAGCGGGAATCCGGGTAATGTCAGAATCTTATCTCACTTTGCACTGTTGTTTGAGTTTCTGTGCGACTTTGCTGCGTTTGACTCTGCCACACCTGCCCTTAGTATGCGGCGACCGTCCAGAAAACTTGCCATCCCATCCAGGACATGAAAACCAAACAGCATGCTGCTGATCCCTCTCGGGGTGAAATGCCACAGGAAAGCGTGAGCAAGGCCTGGATATAATCCCCACAGGCACACGCTGTCTGCTCCGAACCTCCAAATGGGGGCTTTCATTGTCTCCTCAAGCAGCCCCTCAACTTCCCAGTGGCCGCCAGAACCTGGGGTGCTGTCATCACCCACCCAGGGCCCTTCTCTCACCCACGGCCAGCTCCCTCCACACCCGGACCCTTTCCACCACAGGCAAATGAGCTTCCTGGCATCCAGAGAACATGACCGCCCTCACCATTTTGGCTCAGGAGACAGTGTCCTGGGGTCGATTCCAGTCAAGGGCACAGACCTTGGTTGCAGGCTCCTCCCCAGCCCGGGCCCTGGTCGGGGCGTGTGCAGGAGGCAACCCATCGATGGGTTTCTCTCACATCAATATGTCTCTCTGTCTTTCTCTCTCTCTTCCACTTTCTCTACAATCAAGGGAAGAATAGCCTCAGGTGAGGATTAAAAGAATAATAATAATAAATTTTTAAAGACCACGTCACCCATTGTGACCATTAAGATCGTGTAACAAAGTGCACATCTTGATGCCACACACCTGGACCATGCCTCCAGCTGAGCCCTTGGCACTGACGGAGACAGCCGTTGCCACCAAGCTGGCTGTGCATTTCAAACATGAAACTCGGCCAACGGAGGAGGAGCAAGGTTGGAACATCATCTGTGCCTCGTTTCTCCACCGAGCACTCTAAATACTCACGTGCACTCTTGAGGAAAACATTGGACCTATATAAGTACGTGTGTGTCCACAACTAGACAGAGAGATACACTCATTTCATGGCAGAAATGCAAGCCTTGTTTTCCTCTTTCTCAGAGAAATAACCAGATTTGTTTCAATGACGCCACTCATCTCTCTTGAGCTCAGGGTTCCCCGTGGTCTCCTGGCCGATGGCCCGGGGTTACCCGCTCTCCTGCACGGCCTCCCCGGGAGCAGCTGTGCATTTCATTAGCCACACTCCATGCCTGAGGCCTGGGGGCGCATGAACAAGGATGGCCTTTACTCCTTAGGAAAACCTGCTCCCCACAGGGAGCTGCCCTGTGCCTGTGCCAGGGCCGTGATGTGAGAGAAAACTGCCCCAGGCGGGGGCAGTCCTGAGCAAGCTGGCGGTCCTGAGTTCGGTTCCGGTCAGGGGCACACACCTGGCTTGGGAGCTGGATCCCCAGTGGGGGGCATGGGTGCAGCAGCCAGTTGATAGTTCTCTCTCATTGATGTTTCTCTTTCCCTCTCCCTCTCCCTTCCTCTCAAAAATCAATAAAAATGTATTTTTTAAATAAATTTTTCAACGAATGACTGCTTCTATCCATCCGGCATGAATTATTGCCTTTGTCCACCTTTCCTCCCAACTGCACACCCCACGTACCCAATGTAGTTTGCGGGGCAGAAACAAAGCACACCTCCCAACACTCACTCGCGTGCTTTGAACTGGAACCTGCATTGCAGACAGTCTCCATGTTCCATCAGATTACCCTCCCGGTCGGACTCACGCTAACTGGGCCGTGTGTATCCCTGCTCTTGCTTTTTGTGGGAAAGGTTCCCCACTCATTTCTCAGGGCAATGGCGCATTCATTACCTAATCTTGTTTCTCTGTCTATTAAAGGTGAAATCCATTTGCCCTATTGTGCCACGCTATAATATTCAATAGTCGGCTTGAAAAGTATTAAAAATGAAATGAATGCTTCTCTGAAACAGCTTTAATGGAGGTTTCTAAGACAAGACTGCCTCATCCTTTCTGACTTGTCCTGTACTGACTGGCCAGCTACTTATTTCTCACTTAGATTTTTTTAAATATATTTTATTGATTTTTTTACAGAGAGGAAGGGAGAGGGATAAAAAGTCAGAAACACCCATGAGAGAGAAACAGAGAAACATCGATCAGCTGCCTCCTGCACACCCCCCACTGGGGATGTGCCCGCAGCCAAGGTACATGCCCTTGACTGGAATCGAATGGGGGAACCTTCAGCCCGCAGGCCGACGCTCTATCCACTGAGCCAACCTGGTTTTGGCTCACTTAGATTTTTAAAGTCTAAAATGACGATCCACCATGTACACATTGTTTAGGAAAAACTATAATCACATCAGCCACGAGAATTTTATTTTTAAAACATAATAAAAAAAAAAAAGAAAATCAAGAAAGTCCACACTTCAACATGGAAAAATAAAACGCTTTTTGTCACTGACCTTGGTAGACTTTTGAACGAATTTCAGAGAGGAGAGGAATGGTGTGGGTGGGCCAATACAGGCGACAGTATCTACACTGAGTGGCCAGGTTATTATGATCTCTGAACACATAATAATCTGACCACCCAATACACACACACACACACACACACACACACACACATATATACATTAGAGGCCCGGTGCATGAATTTGTGCATGGGTGGGGTCCGACCAGCCTGGCCATAGACAGTTGGCCAGCCTGCCTGCTGGTCAAACTCCTGGTTGAGGGGACAATTTGCATATTAGCCTCTTATTCTATAGGATATACACTGAGTGGCCAGATTATTTGGGGTTCAGAGATCACCATCATCTGGACACTCAGTGTGCATACAGGGATTTTATTTGGAATGTAGAGCCTCAGTGCTCTGAGCCTTAACTGCTGTGAACGAGGGATTATCGGTAAACTCCTCAGTAGCAATCCAGCTCACCTGTCGCATGGGAGACTGCTGGACAGACAGCCCCCGAGTCAGTCGTTTGGAAAAGTGTGCCGGGGAGAGGCACATTCCGAGCTGTGTGGGCAAGAGCGCTGCGCCTCCGCCCGCCAGGACAGCATGGCCCTTCTCTCCGGGCGGGTCTGGAGAGTGTCTGTGTGACACTTCCTCACGCAGCGCAGCCCTCAGCCTGCGTCCTTCCTGGGGGGTGGCGACACAGGCCCTTGGGGACCAGGGAGACTGAGACGCTGGATCTCACGTTGGGCTCTGGCCGGCTCTTGGGGGGCGGGGGAGGAGTAAGGGCCTGGGACCTGCTGGCCCACTGGGAGCGCAGGAGCTGAGGACTGCCCTCTCTCACAAGGCCCGGTGTTCAGACCTGTTCCTCCTGGGCTTTGTCCTTCTGGAAGCCCTGGGACTTTGCTAAGTAAATGGACATTTGTAATGAGCCACTGCGCTCTCTTCCGACCACCCCCGGGCCAAGGGACCCTGTCTCTGTCTGCCTCTATGTACATCACTGTGGACAAGTTCATGTCAAGGATTACCTGTGGGCACCATTCTCTTGTGTATCGCCTGCAGAGGGGACAACAAAGCCTGGTGACAATTTCCTGGGGTGTAGCCATCATTAATTTACCTGGAAAAATACACATATAGACTGGCTGCTGGCTATTAATCTTTTTATTTGTTTTTATGTAAGGAAGATGTGGATCTGTGTATCTTCCGAGGACCTGGCACACAGTGGGGGAAAGACTAAGTCCTAGAGGGCAGGGCAGGGATGTGCTTTCTGAACAAGGAGGAGGGAGCTTTAAGAGACTCCCGGAAACTGGACTGCAATCTTACTCTCACCTTCAGGGGCTGAGGCCCCCCAACGGCCAGGGAAGGAAATGGAAGTCCAGAGACCGCACACTGGGCTGTGGCTGCTGGCCTCTGAAATCACACCGACGGTGATTTACCATGACTACAGCAGCAACTCAGATCCCTTCTCAACAACATTTAAAAAACATCTGTAATAATTCCAAACAAGAAAAAGATTAAGCACAGTCCTGTGGCCTAGAGAGAACATAGCCAATAGTAAGACTAAATAATTAAGATGTACTTGGAGCAAAGTTTTTCTCACATGAAACTGACATCATGCAGGATATATTTATGGTTTCCTTTTCATTTTACTTCACATTACATTGTACCTGTAACTTTTCAAAGTGGGTATTATTTCCAACTTCTTGGCATTTAGAAATAAATGCAATATAAACATTATTTACAGAAACCTTTGCACACATCCTTGATTACTTCTATAAAATGAATGTCTAGGTGTCAAAGTTAGCCTTAATGACAGCCCTAAACTAACCTGTCTAGAAAAACTGCTACCATTAGACTCCCCAGTGGGAGAGCATTTCATCTTAAAAAGAGAAGCCCATTTGCAATAGAGTTTAGAAGACAAAATCATCATATCAAATTTTGCACATGTAGGATATTCTAATTTTTTAAAAAATGTTTTCACCCAGCCAGAGTGGCCCAGTCACTCCATGAACCAGGAGGCCACGGTTCGATTCCCGGTCAGGACACATGACTGGGTCGCAGGCTCGATCCCCAGTGTGGGGCGTGCAGGAGGCAGCCCATAAATAATTCTCATCACTGATGTTTCTATCTCCCTCTCCCTCTCTGAAATATACACTCACACATGCACATACACTGAGTGGCCAGATTATTATGATTTCTGAATGCATAATAATCTGGTTACTCAGTGTGTGTGTGTGTGTGTGTGTGTGTGTGTGTGTGTGTGTGTGTGTGTTAAAGGCCTGGTGCATGAATTCATGCATGGGTGAGGTCCGGCCAGCCTGGCCAGGGGGAGGGGTCATGGGCAGTTGGTTGGCCTGCCTGCTGGTCAAACTCCTGGTTGAGGGGACAGTTTGCATATTAGCCTTTTATTATATGGGATATACAGTGAGTGGCCAGATTATTTTGCTTTCAGAGATCATCACAATCTGGCCACTGAGTGTGTGTGTGTGTGTGTGTATAAAATATTACTGCATTTTTTCACATCAAATAAAATGTATTCCATTATTTTCAGCTCTTTAAAGTAGTCTAATGAAGGATCAATAGATAGATACACACACACACTGTCTCCACACAACGTTGCATACAAAATACCCCAACGCCAATGACAGACAGCCCACACACAATGCATGAGGGATTTTTAATTGTGCAACATAACCCATTTAGTCCATTAAGACTAAACACTATTCGCCTCACACAGGGAGTAGTTATGTGCTGTTACAATTGCTGAGTATAATTTTAGAATGAAACACTGCTATAAAATGCAAATTTAACTTCCATCCAAAATGCTAATTTTTCACACGGCACTGCCTGCAGTTATTTAGGGCCCTGCCATATTCCCGGGTGCTGCCCAACATGCTACTGCTACGCTACTGTGTCCAAACAGGTAAGAAGCCATACTGTACACGTCTTCCCCAAGACCCACTCACACACATGCCATCGGGTAATGGTAACAGACAGGATTATGTTTATCCAAGTTTCCTAGAATTTTCAAACTAAAGAACAAAAGATGTTTCTTTAGAGGAGAATGTAGACAAGACAAAACCTCATCTGAAATCAGGGTCGGTCTAACCTTTCTCCACCAGATGTTTTATAGATCCACCTAAGTGCATTCCTAGCAATGAAATGAGCATGACCGAGATTAAACGGAGACTCTAATCTTCTTTAATAAGCATATGCTAAACATCTAGATACTCACTCCTCTGAGTCTCATAAATGCACTTTTAGAAATTCTAAAAGTGGTCACATATTAGGCTTTTGCAGTTGGGAGTAAAAACAAAACAAAACTCATTTTACAAATCATTTCCTAAAGCAGGAAGTAAGGCCTCTTTCTTTATTAACCTGGGTGAGTATTGAGCCCCAGGAGACTCAACCACTCAGCTCGGCGGCATCCCAGGCGGCCACGGCAGGGGCCACAGCCCCGGAGCTGTAGGCACATCAAGTCGGGGCCCCGCACCTGGAAGGAAGGCTGAGGCCAGAAGGGAACCCGGGAGACAGGGGGTTTCCCAGACACAGGTAAGAGCTGAGGCCTGTGGGTCACTCTCAGAGACACCGACAGCTCAGGGAGTGACAGGTAAGTTACAAATGTCTGCAGACAGAGAGGCAGAGAGTGCAGACAGCCCCAGCAATGACACCGCTCCGAGCCGCCTGCTGCTGGCTCGGCCACCCACCGAGGTCTGAGGCCCTGCTGCCCAGGCATCAAGTAGCCCGCAGCGGATTCCGGTACTTGGAAAGATTCTTCAAACCAGGATGTGACACACCATCCTAGGATACAATGGGACAGGGATTTTGCCTATAATTAGGCTCTTCTGAATTGCTTCAGTTGCTAAGAAAGCAAGAGAAGTTTCCAGTATGTGTTTGACTATATTTCATGGGCCCGTGTTTGCCTCGGGAATTGGTATAAAAACGCAAAAGGTATCCAAGTGCAAAGAAATGAATGCAATCGACATTTGATATGAACACTTCGACAACCCTTTTCTGAAGAGAAAGGTATGCCTTTAAAACACACACACACAACACACACAACACACATATATACACAACACACACATACAACACACATACACACAACACACATATATATACACAACACATATATACACACACAACACACGTATATATACATACACAACATACATATATACACAAGACACACACAATACATACACACACACACACACACACACACACACACACATGACCACAGGGCTCACACTGAATTTAAATTACCGTGTGTGACATTTTCCCGGGAGGCATGTTCCATACTGTCCTTCCCAGAAACGACCGGGAACGCAGGAGGCCATGGTGGCTACGGACAGAGGCCTCCTCTCTGCTTCAGGAAGTGACCTGGGAATCCCGGTCTCCAGGAAAGTGACATTTGAGTCTCCTTGTGTTATAAGTGGCACAGCAGGTATTTAAATATTTGTCTTTAAAACCTGGAGAGGCAGCAGGAAGCACGAAGGCACAACCTGGGAGCCTAAGTCACTGCAGGCTCTCTCGCCTCCACGTCCAGGGCTCCCGGCTGCGCGGCCTCAGAAGGGAACCCGGTCAGCCTAACCCGGCGGTCGGCAAACTCATTAGTCACCAGAGCCAAGTGTCAACAGCACGACGATTGAAATTTCTTCGGAGAGCCACATTTTTAAACTTAAACTTCTAACGTCACTTCTTCCAAATAGGCTCGCCCAGGCCGTGGTATTTTGTGGAAGAGCCACACTCAAGGGGCCAAAGAGCCACATGTGGCCCGTGAGCTGAAGTTTGCCGACCACAGGTCTAACCTTTATGGGGAGCACACTGCACTGGATTCCGATGTTTAAAGGCTGTAGTTCTCATGTTTATAATCATAAAAAACCTGGGCAAAAGGCTCAAATCCTGAAGGCAGCGTGCCAGTGTCCTGAGCAGGCCCCAGTTTGCTGAGGATCTGCCTTAAGATGCTCCTTAGACAGGGAGGAACATGAACACGTTTTCTCTTCCATCACAGTCCCGCTGCCTCAAAGAACATTAGGCAGCTTTTACTGAAAGCAGATAGAGATGTAACGTAAAACATATGAACTCAAGAATTAAAAAGATTGTGGGCCAAGTAACAAAGTAAGGTGCGGGGTGGGACATGGAATAAAACATCAGTGACTCGAAGGAAAGAATGAGGGGAATACTGTGGGCTTAATGAAACCAGGGCCATTTCTCTGCCCAAACAGACTCCAGGGCTAATGTCAATCAAAAGTAAGGCACGTCCACCATCCATGCCCAGGAGAATTTCTTCGGCGTAGTGAACACATCTGTTGTTGAGACCATATTTTGAAGACGAAGAAATCATAACACATTGCATACCCAGGAGTATAAAATGTAAGGAGATTTTGTAAGATGAGGAGTCCTCCAGCAGAGTCCCCTCTACTCCAAGTTCTCTGCAGAAAGAGAGAGGAATCTTAGCAGCTCTGGTTATTACTGACTATTGCCCTGTGCACGAATCCGTGCACCAGTAGCTCTCTCTGGAGCCTGGCAGCTCCAGGCCCACTGCCCAGAGGCCCATCCTCGACCTGGCCTGACCAGAGGCTCATCTGCAGCAGGACATGTAGTGCTGGCCTTGTCGCCGCGGCGACGAAGCAGGCATTCCGCCAGGCTGCTCATGCTGCCCCCTCCCAGCAGCCGCCCTTCCCCCACCCAGGACTGGGGGCTCTGGCAGGGCTGAGAGGACTGGATGCTGCCACCTTGTGGCTATGGGCACTGCCATCTTTGTGATGGTTCATTTGCACAGTACCCTTTTATTAGATAGGATACCAGGACTCCATGTCTAACTTAATCTACAAAATGTCATCTCTACTCTCTGTCCATATTGCATCCATGTGGAGTCGTACATGTTGTAGCGGGAAAGTATTTTTCAAAGGCAACATGCCATTATATTTTCTTTAGAATCAGCCTGAAAACAAACGGCCAAACGGCAGGGCACGCGGGGGGGGGGGGGGGGGGGAGGGTGAAGTGTGGGAAGAATCCCCTCAGGGAGCACCCACGTGCGTGAAGGAGCTCCTGCTTTCTGTATGGCGAGGAGGGAAGGTGCCTGCTGGGGCCTGTCACGCAGCAGATGCTACATGTTCGCACACGCAGCCGGTAGGAATCCCAGCAAAGCATCGCTGGGAGCCCAGGTCATAACGGCCCGGAGACGCGCGTTCTCTGCGAGCATCCCCAGGATGCCAGAGCAGCGAGACTTTTAATGACCTCCGTCTTCTTCAGATGGAACCCGAGAGGCACGGTGTCTCAGAGCACAGCCTCTCCTCACACAGCGTATGTGCTCATTTGTCAAATATTGCATTCTCCTCATTAACTTTTTACAGAATGATTCTGAAAACCGTTTCCAAATCAACTTCCTGCACAAATAACATTCTAACAGTCAACAACACATAAAAATTCGTATCTGATGCAAAGAGAAAAATCAAGAAAAGATTCTATAATTAATTGAGAAGCATAAGGATTACATAAGGTAATTTTTATATTCTACTTTTTTAGTTTATATTGACTTAATTTTCATATTCTATTCAATCATGTTATAGTTAACTCACAGTCAAAAAGTATAGAACATTATCCTATCTAATAAAAGAGTAATATGCAAATTGACCATCACTACAGCACACAATATGGCTGCCCCCATGTGGTCAAAAATGGCAGCTACAAGATGGCCAGCAGGGGAGGGCAGTTGGGAGGGACCAGGCCTGCAGGGGAGGGTAGTTAGGGGCAATCAGGCTGGCAGGGGAGTGGTTAGGAGGTGATCAGGCTGGCAGGCAGAAGTCAATAGGAGCAATTAGGAAGGCAAGCAGGTGAGCAGTTGGGAACCAACAGTCCTGAATTATGAGGGATGTCCAACTGCCCGTTTAGCCCCGATCAGGGCTAAACGGGCAGTTGGACATCCCTCCAGGGGTCCCAGATTGGAGAGGGTGCAGGCTGGGCTGAGGGACACACACCCCTGTGCCTGAATTTCGTGCACTGGGCCTCTAGTCCTATCTAATAAAACCCTAATATGCACATTGACTGAAGAGAGGAATGACTGGATACTATGATGTACACTGACCACCAGGGGGCAGGTGCTCGATGCAGCAGCTGCCCCCTGGTGGTCAGTGTGCTCAGCCAGAAGCCAGGCTCGTGGCTGGTGAGCTCAGTGGCAGCAGTGGGAGCCTCTCCTGCCTCCACTGCAGGTGGTTGGTAAGGAGTGAGGGATCCCTGAGTGTGAGAGCCCTGGACTGTGAGAGGGATGACTGCTGGACATCCCTCAAGAGGTCCCAGACTGTGAGAGGGCACAGGCCAGGCTGAAGAACTCTCTCCCCCCTCCAGTGCATGAATTTCATGCACTGAGGCCTAGTAAAATTCTCCCCTCATTTAACAGTCCAAAAGTCTTATACCCACATTAATTAACTGCTCACCCCTAGGCTCTAAGCTGCTTGGTGACACTGACAATGTGTTAATTTCCATCTGGGTCCTATATGGAGGTAGTATCCTCCCAGTATCTAGTAGGATCAACGTGCAATTCGCCCTAACTGCCTTACTGTTCTGCTACTTAATCACAGAAAGGACAGTAGGATCACCATTGCCACCCACCCACAGGCAATAGCCCCAAACAAAATTTCAGCTGGAAAACAGCAGAGGTGAGACTGTTTCCCTCGTCCACATGAACGCTCTGCTGCGACACCCCTGTGCCCTGGCTGGCATGGGCATGGCTTCGTTTCCCCTGGTGACGCGGGAGACAGCTCATCTATTTCCTAAGACAGTGGTCGGCAAACTCATCAGTCACCAGAGCCAAATATCAACAGCACAATGATTGACATTTCTTTTGAGAGCCACATTTTTTCAACTTAAACTTCTTCTAAGGTCACTTATTCAATATAGACTCGCCCAGGCCGTGGTATTTTGTGGAAGAGCCACATCCAAGGGGCCAAAGAGCCGTAAGTGGCTCGTGAGCCACAGTTTGCCGACCACTGTCCTAAGAGAAGTAGCACTTCACTCACCCAGCAGTTTGATGAGATGACGAAAGAGCACGTCGCACAGGAACTAAGAGCTTGGACTCTGGGTGAGTTTAGCGTATGGCTCCGGGCCTTCCTACCGAGGTGACGAGTTACAGAACTTCTCTTTGCCCCAGTTGCCTCATCTGCGGAAGGATAGTGCCCGGATCTCGTGGCTATCATGGGAGCATCTGAGCTACCACCTGCACAGTCCGGGGGACACACCTGCCAGGTAGCTAGCTCTACAGAAGCACGTGGAAAGCAAGGCCCGCACACACATGCTTTGGGGGTACAGGGCTCGGAAGGTGAACGCTCTCCCACAGTCATTAAAGGAGCTAAAGGAGGACGGAGGGCAAGTGCTCAATGGGAGCAAACGCTGCTGTGGCAAGGAGGATGCAGAGGTGACCAATCACCGATCACTGGCCCCCTTTGGGCCTCTCACCCACCCAGTTACACTCAGATGACACGCCGCCCAGCTGCCTCCCTGGGGCTGCTAAGAATGCAGGTCTGGGTCTGCATAACAGACCGGAATCACGGCAGAGGGAGCCTGGGATCTGCTCAGAACCACCACAGGGCTTTGGCGAGCCATGCACCCCTCCTTTCCTCGCGGTGGCTACGTAGTGAGCTGCAATCTCTCTGTCCCCTGGCAGAGACAGGGACCAACGCGTGTCTGCCAGGCCCCAGCGGAATCGCAGGTGTGATGCGCCTCTTGTCATGTTTCTCATATGACCAGCAGGACGGCCAGGAGTGGGGTGTAACCCACAGGGTAAAGGGGAGTAAGGAGTCAAAGGTTTATCGACCGCAGAGCATGGCTGTCGTGAAACTGCAGAGCAAACGTGGAGCAAGAAGCTTAGGAGACTGTTATAACATCAAAGAGAACCACAAGGAATAATCAGCCTTTCTCTCTTAATGACCTTCGCATCGCCAAAGCTTGAAATGATTCTAAAAATATCTACCTTGTGGTGATGCTAAATAGACGAAGGTAATAATCTCAACTATCTCTTAGAGTGAATCCTAAAAACCAACACTTCGCATAAATAATTCTTCCATGGGCATTCAGGTGTTTGGGCCTCATCCCATCAACTCTCCCTACCTGCCTCACAGAAAGGGAAACCACACGCAAACACGCACGCACACACACACACACGCACGCACTCATGTGAGGAGATTGTTTTAAAATCTGGGGACCCTGCCTCAGTGTCATGACAGGAACGTGACGATCAACAGTGACCTGGCTGTGAGCATACACACTTTCAAGAATCCTGTCTCACAACTGAACAGCCTTCCGGCTCAGTCCGCACACATAACCTCATTGGGCCTTACCAATAGGACCGGCGGGGGGCGTGGGGGGGGGGGGACACAGATTGGGAAACTGAGGCAGGCTGGGGTTTAATGGCTTCCTCCTGGGGGAAGGACAAAACCTTGTCTTCTCACTCCCCATGGGTGCACACAGCTGTAATGAGAGCCATCACCTAGATGTCTGTCTTTCGTTTTATTTTTAAAGCTCCTGCCTCACCCATCGCAGAAACACAGAGCCGGTTTCCAAGTTCACGGAACTTGTAAGCAAGAGACAGCCCAAATCCATCGGCTGTCGTTTGCTTATTTTTAAATTTCACTCTCACATTCTCCCTGCCTCAGAAAATTCTATTACCGTATGAAAATCTATTAACCAGCCTGCTATTGACTCCAGTAAAACAATTATTAGGGGGGGGGGGGAGAAGACAACGTAGCCCCATAAAGCGTGTGACTGTCAACAAACACGCCTCATTCTTCGCACAGATGCACGCATGCAAACCGCGGAGCAAGAAGCTGAGAGAGATTCTGAAATCAATGCATGTGCAGTAAATGGCTGGTGCGACATACAAAGGCAGGGAAGGTATGCATATGGAAAGCTTAGTATTGAAATAATTCCTCTAAGTGGGCTAGACTTTCCAATAAAAAATAAATAGCCTACACATCACGGCTAGGTAACACCCCTGGTGAGAAACGAGGCATACAGTAGCCACGTAATGGTTTCTTATTGCCCTAAACAGCCTTTACATTTTAAGAAAGCAAAGACTCAGCTCTCTTGGACTGGAAAAAGGTATTTAAAAAATGTACCAGAAATAAGTAAAACGCAAAACAAACTACTGCCTTCATGTCTCACAGCTCCCTAGAAATCGCTTGTCTCCATGTCTGGCTCGCTCAGTATGAGAACCAGCACAAGGTCAAGGGCAATTTGTACTGTGACTTAGCTCGTCCCCACCACGACCTTTCCTCCCCACCCGGGAGGGGCCAGCGGAGCCAGGTGATCCCCCGGCTGGTGGCTCAGGGGGAACTGAGGTAACACTGGTATGCCTGGCTTCTGACACAGAAATAAAATAAAGTAAAATTTAATTAATTAATTAATTAATTAATTTAATTAAAGCCTGCGTTTGAAGCCACCACTCATCATTAAGAGATTTAAAAATGTTACCTTAACAACCAATAGGATCAGAAATGTTCCTACTTTTGAATTTTAAAACTTAAACTTAAAAATCCTATGTTCATTCAGAAGAAATCATGCGCACACACCCAACCCCCCACGTGCCTTTGCCTGGGTCTTCACTTCCCTTTACTGTGAAAGTGGGGTCACATGACAATCAGACGAGATAAGGAGTCACCATATACCATGAGGGGGACACCAGCGGAGCATGCTGATTCCTTTCCACGTACCATTTCCAGTGAGCGAGGGCTATCTACATTCTCGCGAGAAACTCTTTCCCCATGAATCACAGAACCACATGATGAAATTGTGCTGAAATGAAATGCACTAATTATTTTCAACTCAATTATGCACACCTATTGACAATGCCTTAATTTTCTTTCTTCATTTTGGCTGCTTTATACAGAATATGGGCCTCACTTATAAATTAAAGAAAAATGTTTAATACATTGCATATTAGCTTCCTCCATTACCCGGGTAGAAAAATGCTATGTTGTAAAGTTACATCGAACGCATTAAAATAACGTATATTATGGTGCTTGGCGGATGCTATTTGAAAAGAGGAAAGCATATTTAGCCTTTACCACCACCACATAGTATCCCATTAGCTCCACACTATCTATTATGCCATTGTGACTGTATTATCTTAGCATTATTATCACTATATGTAGGCCTATTTAAATATAATTAGCAGTATACATTACCCAATGCCCTATTACCATATTACTTTTATTGCTAGTAGACAATTTGCACATATGTTTAAGGACCACATAATAAGACTGGCTTAGGGTCGTGGAGCCCAGTTTCCCTGGCTGAGGTTGGCTGGAGAATAATAAATAGAGCAGTACCTTCCTGGGTTTTCCAAAGTAAGGATGGATAATATTTCCCCTGCACACATTCTATGAAACATGCTTCTAATGACTATTTCTCTAACAGCATCCCCCCTTTCACTATTCTGACATTTTCTTATTTATTTATTTACTAGAGGCCCATTGCCGAAGATTTGTACAAGAAGAGGCCTTCCTTCCCCTGTTGTCACTCCCTGCTGCCAGGGAGCCTGCAAGTCTTTGCTCCCTGCTGGAGCACCATTCCTGTACTTCCCTCCGCCCCTCACTATCCCCTTCATAGCAGGCATCCCGCCCAGCTTCTCTGGGCCTGCATATGCAAATTAGCCCACCATCTTTGTTGGGTTAATTTGCATACTCACTCCTGATTGGCTGTGGGTGTAGCGGAGGTACAGTCAATTTGCATGTTTGTCTATTATTATGTAAGATGCTACAGGAATGTAAGCTCTGTGGGGATCTTGCCCGTCTGTTCATCATTACTTAAATACTGCCTGAGATGGTAAACGTCAATGACTAGATGTGATCGATTCATCCATCCTGTGTTTAAACACCCTGAAAAGCTGACATGGTGAGGGTTTGAAAAGGATATAGGGAGAAGCTAACCCACACATCTGTGGGGACCCTCAGCTTCACCCCCAGGCTAAGGCTCCACATCTGTAGGTTCTACTGGACAGCAGAGCAGCGAGTCCAAACCCAAAGGAAGGCTCCGTTGCCCTCAAACTCGTTGTTGAACTTGGCAGTTTTGAACGTGGCTCCTGGGAGGAAGGTAGAGGTTTTTTTAAACTCAAAACAGATGGCCAGCTTGACCCAATCTAGTTTGTATGCCACAAACAATAACAGAACATGGCTCAGGTCCTCCAATGGCATGCTGAAAGCAAACCTGGGAGGCAAGAACACCGAGGATTCCTTATCATGCCTTACACATTTCTGATCGCTTCTTATAGCTAGAACCAATAGCTATCAACGTTGTAGCTAGCTCATCTGTCTCTTTAGATATGCTCAAACATTGCTCACATATAGAACAGGTCATGAATAAAATTATTTGGATTCAAAAGCTTTAAGAATGGCCCAGCCAGCATGGATCAGTGGTTGAGTGCCGACCTAGGAACAGAAGGTCAGGGTTCAATTCCTGGTCAGTGCACATGCCCGGATTGTGGGCTCGATCCCCAGTGTGGGGCATGCAGGAGGCAGCAGATCAATGTTTCTGTCTCATCACTGATGTTTCTATCTCTCTCTCTCTGTCTCCCTTCCTCTTTGAAATCAATAGAAAATAGATTTTAAAAGAAGCTTTAAGAATACACATTTCAATAGGCCCAGCCATTCCATATTCAATAAAAGAAATAAGCAGAAAAACAAACCAGAAGGTATTTTTAAGCTCCCTCCTAAGTGGCAGAAAAGGAAATAAGGATGAAATGGCTATGCTAAATGCAGAATCTTACTCTTTCCCTCTAAGTCTCATCCCTCAGTACAGCCAATCCTGTTTTCTTCCCATCACTTTTAACTCAACAGCTCAGCATGCCCAACAGAACTCTGGGATGGAAGAATTGCCCTCTGCCGGGCAACAATGACACTGAACCCTCTGTTTGCTCCCAGTTCCACCAGCCCCGGGTAGCAGCGCTCTGGGCTCCTGTGGGATCTGAGGAAGGAGCGGCTGCTCCAAGGTCTCGGCAGGAATCAGGGGCAGAGGAGCTCACCTCCTGCCCCCCCAACCCTCCAACCTTGAGGAGTCCAGCCCTCCAACCTTGGGGGAGCATTCCAGTCACAGGAGTCTTGACTTCCTAATAGAATGGGTCAGTTTATTTATCAAGTGAACAAGAAAAAAGGAAGCTAATAAATGTGAAAAATGAGAACTAGAAAAGAAAGCATAAGGCATCCCCAGGGATGAAAAACGGGGCTAAGGAAATAAAAAGAAAATCACGTTCCTGGGAGAGAAAGGGGCAGAGGCAGAGGCGGAGGGTGGAGGGGAATCAGGGCAGCCATGATTTTAAGATCGGATCTCTTGTAAAATAAGAAAGATAAAGGCTGACCCTACAGATATGCCCAATGAACGTACAAGCAGGCACCTGAGAAGAAAAATAAGAGAGCTCAGCTTATTCTCAAGGGTTTAGATCCTCCCAGGGATTTTCCTATATAATAAAAGCCTAATATGCTAAGTGTCTGATGGTCAGTCTGTTCAACCAATCAAAGCATAATATGATAATGATATGGTAAGGCAGCTCAACTGCTCACTAGGACGTGCACTGACTACCAGAGGGCAGTCAACAAGTCACCCTGACCTGCACTGACCACCAGGGGGCAGATGCTCCAACTGGTAGGTTAGCTTGCTGCTGGAGTCCAGCTAATAGGGACTGGGCAAGATGGGCCGGACATGCTCTGGCACCCTCCCGTGGTCCCTCCCAGACTGGCCAACCTCCCACACCCCTTCCTGGCCCTGATCGTGTGCCAGTGGGGTCCTTCAGCCTGGCTTGTACCCTCTTACAATATGGGACCCCTTGAGATATGTCAGAGACCTGGTTCCAGCCTGATCCCACAGGCCAACTTGAGAGACCCCACTGGTGCACGAATTGGTGCACCAGGCCTCTAGTAGAAACTGAAAGGTGGACATTGGCAATTCCCTAAGCACATCAACCCTCCACTGCACTGTGACATGAACGCCAAACCTTCCAGGTGCCGACTGGCAGTTTTTCCCTAGATTGGTGCCTTGTTAGGGCACATAAACTTCTATTCTAACTATCATTTACACATAAATGTACAGCGCCATTTCTGTTAAGTGCTACGACCTATTAAGTTTTTAAAAGTGCATCTTAAATGTTTATTTTGTGGCTGCATCCGAACCACAAAAATGAACAAGAGCCATTCTGTTCTACTTAACCCCATGCTGCCTGCTGCCCGACGGTGTGATCTTTCGAACAAGTGGGCACGTACAAACACAGAGTGTTCACAAAACGTCTGTGAAAATCCCGCCAAGAGAACAGCTCCGTGCTGGAAGGGAGGCCAGCCGTTCTGACGGGGGCTGAGGCGAGCCTTCGGGATGATGTGAGTCAGAGACTCGAATTTAGCTCTGACTGCGAAACAAAAACACGCTGGAAATTCCATAAAGATCAAACTCATTAAAGTACTTAATTGCCTCTGAGTAATTATGGAAATTGGCAAGCGCGGTAAGGAAGCCAGCCTTTTCAGAAGGAGTTCATACCTGGAGGCCGCCGCTGCCCCCGCTGCCTTTTATTGGGAGCGGCTCTCACCATTCCGGGTCCGATGCTGGGGCGTGTCCAAGGACTCATGAAGGTCAAAGAGCACATGGCCCGGCTGGTGTGGCTCGGGGGGTTGAGCGTCAACCCACGAACCAGGAGGTCACGGTTCCATTCCCCGTCGGGGCACACGGCTGGGTTGTGGGCTCCATCCCTAGACCGGGGGAGGGGAGGGGGGCAGCAGGCAGCTGATCAATGTTTCTTTCTCAGGGATGTTTCTGTCCCCTCCCTCCCCCCGTCCTCTCTCTGAAATCATGTTGTTGTTGTTTTACATATTTTTTTAAAAGAAATGTGAAATCCATGATTTTTTTTAAAAAAAGCCCATAAGCATCCGAGGCTGGACGGGGACAAGGCAGCACCGCACCTCCCTCTCACTAGCGTGGCCTCCTGGTCACAGGGATCTGGCTGTTGCTGCTCAAAGGGACCTCCTTCCATCGGGCATCTTTGCCGATCCCATTGGCCCTGTGACCTCGAGAGGGCAGAAAGGCCCCAACCAAAGAAACAGCAGATCCCTGGGAAATACTGACCTTGAAACAAAACAGAGCTTCAGAAGCCAAGGGGAGAACATGGAGCCTGGAGGTGGATGGAGAGGGCTTTTCCGAGCCCAGTTCTGCACTCGGGAGCCACGTGTCTGGGAGCACGTGAGGGAGGGGTGGCCTCCGCTCGGTTACGATCTCTGATTTTATAAACTGGCAGCAAGAGCACCTCCTCTGCATGGGTGTCACCACAACAGGGACGATAGAAGGCGTGTGGCTCATTTGTGAAAACAGAAAGTGCCCGTCAGCGGCAGTGACTGTGTTTTATATCCCATGGACTGCATCTGTCCCCACTGTGGTTCGCCACGTGTTCCGGGCCTATGAGGAGCCACGAGGAAGCCAAGTGCACTCCGGGGTCTTCTTGAGGGAAGTCAGGGTTCTGCCTTAGGAATCAGGAAGTAATCGAGGGGAAAGAGAGCAAGTCAGGCCCATAAGAAATGCTCTTCTGTGTTCTGTAATCCTCCCTTAAAGTCATTTGCACTGCCAATTTCCCTGTGACAGTCTCAGAGGTCCCACTATTTATGAAAATTATATTGTGTAGAATAAATTACACTTCGTGGTCCATAACAGACAGGTATTGACAATTTGAAGGCAGTGAGATCACGAAAGATATTCGATGTCTCCACGTTCTGTTAAAGAAGGACACGCTCCGTTCATTCTGTGAGCAGTGAAAACTCTCCCCTCGAGCCCTAGCTGGTGTTGTTCAGTGGATAGAGCACCAGCATTCAGTCTGTAGGGTCCCGGGTTCGATTTTGGTCAAGTGTACCATGCCTGGGTTGTGGGCTCTATAGGGGGAGTGCAGTAGATAGCTGATGGATGATTCTCTCATCATGGAGGTTTCTATCTCTCTCTCCCTCTCCCTTCCTCTCTGAAATCAATAAAAATATCCTATCTAATAAAAGAGTAATATGCAGATTGACCATCACTACAACACACAAGATGGCTACCCCCTGTGGTCGAAGATTCTGCCTTCATGTGGACACAAGATGGCCACCACAAGATGAGCAGCAGGGGAGGGCCATTGGGGGAGACCAAGCCTGCAAGGGAGGGCAGTTGGGGGTGATCAAGTCTGCAGGGGAGGGCAGTTAGGGGTGACCAGGCTGAAAGAAGAGGGAAGTTGGGAGCAAACAGGCTGGCAGGGGAGCAGTTAGACATCAATCAGACTGGCAGGGGAGTGGTTAGGGGGTGATCAGGCTGGCAGGCAGAAGCAGTTAGGGGTGATCAGGCTGACAGGCAGGTGAGCAGTTGGGATATTATGAAAGGGATCCCAGATTGGAGAAGGTGCAGGTTGGGCTGATGGACACCCCACCCCTGTGCATGAATTTCATGCACAGGGCCTCTACTATCATCTTATCTAATAAAAGAATAATATGCAGGTTAACCATCACTCCACTACACCCACAAGCCACACCCACTAACCAATCAGGAGTATGCAAATTAACCCCAGCCAAGATGGCTGCAGCCATGGAGAGATCAGGAGGGAGGCTTGAGTTTCCCTGGTGATGGAGGAAGCCAAGCTTTCCGTACACCCTGGCCTGCCCAGGCCTTGGCTTAAGGCTACACAGTTTCAATTAACATGGCAGCAGCCATGGAGCTGGAGAGAGCAGGAGGGAGATCGGGTTGCCCAGTTTAACTAAGCAGTTAAACACAGTGTGTGTGTGTGTGCACGTGTGTGTAAGCCATAGGGTTTGAACTTAGGGGTATCCAGTGATCTCCCAGAAAGCCACAGTAACTGTGCCCCACCCACCCTACCCCAGAGTTACCCAAGACAACACTGGTGTGAGATATGGGGAGAAGCTGAGATCGGGAGCACACAGGAGCGTGCTGGCCGTGGTCTCTCGGGACCCGGAGCTGAGGGGGCCACTCGGAAAACAAGGGGAGCCTCCCGCTGTCCCCTGGCACGCTCCCACCCAGGCCCTGGAGTCCAGTCCTTGAAATCAGGGACCTCACTCAAATGCACAAGCAACTGGGGAGCACAGGCGCCCTGGAATCTGTCTCCAGAGTACCATCCCTGCTTCCACAGACCCCCTTTCTTCAGAAAGCATGACCTGCGGGGTGTACTGCAGGGAGGGGTCAGCTCCCATGATGATGGGCCAGGCACCGTGCAGAGTCCCGCAGAGCCCCCCACTCCCTTCTCGGCCTCGGACCTGTCCTCAGGTCCTCCTGGGGCTCTCGCCTCCCTGGTGACCCAGCTGCGGAGAGTAATCCAAACCCAAGATGCACCCTGCTCGCCCGACCTCGAGCCTGGAGCGAGGGGAGCTGAGCGCAAGAGCCCTGGCGGCACGGTTCACTCAGGCCGCTCCTCACAGCCCCTCCGGTCTCCAGCCGGCTCAGCTAACAGTGATTCGTGTTAAATCCTCCCCCAAGATGAGGGTGGGTGTTTTAACTTGATTTTCAGAGAGAGGAGAAGGGAGGTGAGAGACATGAGACACGGACAGGTCGCCCCCCGTAGACACCCTGGCTGGCACTGAACCAGTGACCTGTGGGTGCATGGGGCTGTGCTCGGCCAACTGAGCCACCCAGTCAGGGCTGAAGGTGCTTCCTTTCCTCCAAGCCACCCCAGGATGGGGCAGGGGGGCTGGGGTGAGACGAGAAGGCGCACTGTACCCCCGTAAGAGAAAAGGGTGCCTTTCCTCATATACCTTTGCTCTCGGGGCTCAGTTTTAAGATATCTGTGCGAGTCTGAGCAGTTTTGTTCAGACAAGCCTCAGCGAGCCACTGTGTCTGTGTTCAGATTAAAGTGCCCGGCTGTGCCCGCATCAAATACTGACCATGCGCTGTCTGGGCTGGACATGGTAGAGCCTCGCCTGACCCCATTTTTCCGCTGAATTGAATGTCTGGCAGGGGCCCGCTTTATCATGTCCTTTATGTCCCAGGCAGCGTGATGGTTATTATTTTTATTCCTCCGAGCTCTCTAACCACTGGCTCTATTTTTCATGTTCAAGGTAAACAATGACATCGAAGGGAGAAAACAAGGCTTTCTCTGATGGTACCAGTCCTTCAGGCCTCGGTTTAAAATGAAATCCAGCCTTACGATCTCGCCAAATTTGGGGGACAGAGCGCCTTCATTCATCATCAGATGTACGGCTAGACTCGCCAAAAGTGACAATTATTTTTGTTTTCCACAAAGTGTGTGAAATATGTAACGAAAACAGGCCGGGGGACACGGTTCACTCTCTGGTGCGCCCACAGGGCAAAGGGAAAGGCAAGCCGGGAGTTGTGGCTGGGGGACTGGGCAGTGGCGTCACACACCACTCAGCGACTGAACGTCCCAGTCCCCACGGCACACCTGTCCCTAACGATGCAGGGCCTTGCAGGTGACACGCTCCGTGGCCTTGGTCCCCCTGATGACCTGATTCCAGGAGCCGCGCTCTCCACGCCAATGTCAGCACTTTCAAGCAGGGAGCCCTGAGAGGTGTTAAAACGGGATGGGGGTGTGGAGCCTGTGTGGGGATGGGGGTGTGGAGCCTGTGTGGGGATGGGGGTGTGGAGCCTGTGCGGGGATGGGGGTGCTGTATGGGGATGGGGGTGCTGTGTCGGGATGGGGGTGTGGAGCCTGTGTCAGGAGGGGGATGTGGGAGCATCCTCTGGACCTCCAATCTGGGGCTGGCTCTGGCAGTTCCCTGAGCCACCGGGAGCCCCTTTAGGGTGGGCACCAGACCTTGGCAGCTGTCCGGGGCCTCAAGGCTAGAGCCTGTCCCAGTGGCTGTGCACTAACATTTAATGAACTGAGTACGGTCCGTCTCCGTGCAGCACGGTTTCCTCATTTCCATCTACCTCTGGTCACCATCACCCCGCGCTCACTCGTCTGTCTCCTGGTTTGAGCACAGCCTGAGGGAAGGGCTCCAGAGATCCCGGCAGCAGCAATCCTTCCTCCGGGCCCCACCTGCCTTTCCAACATCAGTATCTCACATCGGGAGTGTTTGCTTCCAGCACTCCCTCCCTCCCTCTTCGTAGGTAGGAGCTCCGTCAACGCAAGAATCCTCCCTCATTGATCGCCATCCTCCTGCCCAGCTCGAGGCCTGGGACACGCAGAATGCAATAAATGTTTGCACAGGACGGCGCCTATCTCTTCACACCCCAAAACACATATGTAGCCAGAAATGTTAATCAGCATTTGTTTCTAAACAAAAAGGTAACACCTGAAACACAAGCATTGCCTTTATGAATTATTCGCACCTTATGTTACAAATCACAAAATCCCATACGCAGACTGTACCTGTCTAGCACCAGGCAGTATCAACTTCTGTGGCCGTATTTCACGTGGAGACACCGAATTTCCAAGTTATTTTGCTGACAATTACACTTAAATGATCAAAAACTCGCAGTAAAACAAATACAACTTCTTTTCAGAGGTGGCATTTTATACACATAAATGTATTATTTACATTTTTGTAGATATAACAAGCTTTGAATGATGCATTTTAGTGAACTGTCGGACAAAACACACACTATTTTATAATCACACAGAACCGCCAGTGTTTGGTATGGCATTTAATATGTTAGCCGTTAAAGATGCGATCGGCGCCACATAAAACTTCATGGTCAAGTGTATGAAAGGGGCATCCAGTAATAGCTGGCTTTCGTTTATACGTACACAGAATCACAAAGATCTTACTACACCTGTTGGATTAACACCATTTAAAGTAATAAAACCAGTAATAACCTAAAACCGCCCAGTACCTGTGGAAATTGGCACAAGTCGCTAGAAACACTCTCTTCATCGCTCAGTTCTGTTTTGTGTGACGCCAGTTTCCATGATCTCAGGACACACCTTACCAGCCGCTCTGAAGACAAACCCATAAAGGCCTTCGATTGCGAGCTTGAGGGTGACCGGCTGGAGAAAGGGGAGAGCCGCCCATGGGAGAAGCCAGGACGCCCTGAAGCAAGAGGCAGATCCAGTGTGAAATTCCAATGCATCACTCACTCTACCAACTGCCACCCAACTTTCAGGTCGTTTAAGATTGCTATTCTGAAAAGGGGGGAGGCCCTAATTGGAGGTGACAGGGGAAGATCTGACTTTGGGTGGTGGGCACATGGTCCTATGTAGAGATTTTGTTAATTAGTAATCCACACATGTAACCTACACTGAGTGGCCAGAATATTATGATCTCTGAACACATAATAATCTGGTCACTCAGTGTATATCCTACACAATAAAAGGCTAATATGCAAATTGCCCCCTTGACCAGGAGTTCGACCAGCAGGCAGGCCAGCCAACAGCCCATGTCTCCTCCCCGTGGCCAGGCTGGCCGGACCCCACCCATGCACAAATTCATGCACCAGGCCATATATATATATATATATATATATATATATATATATATATATATATATTTACATATATACATACACACACACACACACTGAATGGCCAGATTATTATGCGTTCAGAGATCATAATAACCTGGCCACTCGGTGTATATGTTCATATAGACTAAAATCACCCCAATAAAATTTAAAATAATGGGAAAAAAGAAGAAAAGATTGTTCTTCTGAATGGGTTTGTATATTTAAAAACAGACACATATAGTATTGTCACTGAGAGTCTACTAGGGGGCCAGCCCTTCTGCAGGGTGCTTTATGCATCTCATCGCCCTCATTTTCCTGCCAACCACCCAGAAGAACGTTTCCACAAGTGTGTGGGATCTCAAAACCGCTGTACCTTCCAGAACATTACGGACCCAGCACTTAGCAGCGATCGGAAAAGTGCGAAATAACATTAAACCAGCTCACTCCAGAAAAAGCTTACCCGACCGAGCTCTCTCCAAACCCATCAACTCCTTTGGCAATGTGAACAGAAAGCCGCAAGGTGCGATCAGATGTCATTTTCTAAGTCAAGTTTCGTTCTGGCCTGGGAAGCACTAAATAATCAAGGTAATGGCTCTTTAGGAGGAACTACACGGTGACCTTGTTCACCTAAAGGACAGGATGCTCAATGGCAGAAACCTTCCCACGGCACCGGCAGACAGCGTGCCTCGCTCTCCACTCCGAATCCAACCACGAAACCCAGCTAGAGGCTTCAGACTGAAACCTGGGGACAATTTGCACATTAGCCTTTTATATATAAGGATATACACTGAGCGGCCAGAGGATTATGCGTTCAGAGACCATTGTATCTGAGGTATCTGAGTGACTGGACGGGGGGAGTTTCCCCTCAAGCTTTCTTACAATCCCTGCACATCAGAAGATTACAAGTGTTCATTCAGAAGACGGGGTGGAGGCTGCCAAGGGAATAGTCTACCATTCTTTGTTTTCTGAATAAATGGGTGTTTTCCTAAAAAAGCTTTTCCGTTTTCAAAATAATTCATGTTTACTGGGGGGAGGGGGGAGGCAGAGAAAGCGGCCAAAAGACAAATCACAGTACTACGGAGAAACAGAAAATAAACATGAAAAATGCAAGCAAGTCCTTCTCCTTTTTCCTAGTTTCTTTCCCGAAAAAAACCATTGCTAACGGCTGCTCGGAAATCTTTGCGCATCTCTCTGTGTATTTCAGTTACTTATTTATGTAGCCATGAAGTTTTCTCTTTTTTTAATTTTTTATTATTATTTAAAGTATGACCAATAGTAGTACATATGTTTCCTTCCCCCCGCCATTGACCTCCCCCCAGCCTCTCCTACACCTCAGCACATGCCCTCACCGGCCTCCCCCCTCCCTCCCCCGTTCTCATATCCACTGGTAATGCTTATACGCCTGCAACAAAGGAGCTGACAGAGCTGTTCCAACCACAAAAACAGTCCAGAGATGGAGGACGCTGACCACGCCTCGCCATGCTAGCCGTCGGCAGCTGGGCGTCGCTGCAGGCGGCCCGGGACCAAACCAGAGAGGGCGGAGCCTGCATTCCCACCACGTGTCCACCACCCAGATGTCATCGCTGACATGGACACACAAGGAACTGTTTGACACCGAAACTGGGACTCCGGACTGTTGGACATTGAAACTGAGACTCAGACATTTTTTTGTTGTTGTTGTTCTTATATGAAGTTTTCTCTTTACATAAATGCACCCACGCTATTTTTGTTCTGCACTGGTTTGGGCTTAGAAACACGTTAGGCAGGTCTCTTGCACAGCACACATACCCCCCCTTCCCCGGGCTCCCAGGCCAGTGCGTGCTTCGGCGGGTGCGGATGGGCACTGACCTGGCATGGGATGCCGACCGGTCTGCTCTGGTCCCAATGCCACAGCAACTGTCCTCCTCCCGGTCCCACTGCCACAGCGACTGTCCTCCTCCGGGTCCCACTGCCCCCGGTCTCACTACCACAGCGACTGTCCTCCTCCCGGTCCCACTGCCACAGGGACTGTCCTGTTCCCGGTCCCACTGCCACAGTGACTGTCCTCCCCCCATTCCCACTGCCACAGGGACTGCCCTGTTCCCGGTCCCACTGCCTCAGCGACTGTCCTCCTCCCGGTCCCACTGCCTCAGGGACTGTCCTGTTCCCGGTCCCACTGCCACAGCGACTGTCCTCCCCCCATTCCCACTGCCACAGGGACTGCCCTGTTCCCGGTCCCACTGCCACAGCGACTGTCCTCCTCCCGGTCCCACTGCCACAGGGACTGTCCTGTTCCCGGTCTCACTGCCACAGCGACTGTCCTCCCCCCATTCCCACTGCCACAGGGACTGCCCTGTTCCCGGTCCCACTGCCACAGCGACTGTCCTCCTCCCGGTCCCACTGCCACAGGGACTGTCCTGTTCCCGGTCCCACTGCCACAGCGACTGTCCTCCTCCCCATTCCCACTGCCACAGGGACTGCCCTGTTCCCGGTCCCACTGCCCCCGGTCCCACTGCCACAGCGACTGTCCTCCCCCCATTCCCACTGCCACAGGGACTGCCCTGTTCCCGGTCCCACTGCCACAGCGACTGTCCTCCTCCCGGTCCCACTGCCACAGGGACTGTCCTGTTCCCGGTCCCACTGCCACAGTGACTGTCCTCCCCCCATTCCCACTGCCACAGGGACTGCCCTGTTCCCGGTCCCACTGCCACAGCGACTGTCCTCCTCCCGGTCCCACTGCCACAGGGACTGTCCTCCCCCCATTCCCACTGCCACAGGGACTGCCCTGTTCCCGGTCCCACTGCCACAGGGACTGCCCTGTTCCCGGTCCCACTGCCACAGCGACTGTCCTCCTCCCGGTCCCACTGCCACAGGGACTGTCCTCCCCCCATTCCCACTGCCACAGGGACTGCCCTGTTCCCGGTCCCACTGCCACAGGGACTGCCCTGTTCCCGGTCCCACTGCCACAGGGACTGTCCTGTTCCCGGTCCCACTGCCCCCGGTCTCACTGCCACAGGGACTGTCGTCCTCCCGGTCCCACTGCCACAGCGACTGTCCTCCTCCCGGTCCCGCTGCCACAGGGACTGTAGTCCTCCGGGTCCCACTGCCACAGCGACTGTCCTCCTCCCGGTCCCACTGCCACAGAGACTGTCCTCCCCCCATTCCCACTGCCACAGAAACTGCCCTCTTCCCAGTCCCACTGCCCCGGGTCCCACTGCCACAGCGAGCTGCCTGCCCCCTCGGCCCCCTGGTACCCACACAGACTCCCGGCCACGCTGAGACGCCCTTAAGCGGCAGCGGACTCGGGGGACTGAGCTGCACAATCAGCTGCGCCCGCACTGACAGGGAGACCGCGCTCCCTGCAGAGCAGTCACCCAGCTGGTGGGGAAATCGCCACAGTTTTAAGGGTAAACGAAGATGAAAACATGAGTTGGGCTTCAACACGTCGTGCGGCCAGTTGAAAATGCAGACAGACACATGTTACATGTGACCTCCAAGTCCAGGAAACCCCGGGAGGTGGCGGCTGGGAGGGCGGGCACTGAGCCGAGCTGCTTTCTGACGTTTGTGTGTGTGTGGAGGGGGGGGGGGGGAGGGCAGGAAAGGGACAGGGACAAGCCCTAGAAGCCCTGCCTTGTTTTCAGAAGCCATCAGAGGACCATGTCCATGGACCCAGACCTTCCCTGTCCTCATTAGACACGCAGGGCCTCTGGGGCAGTGGGTGGCAAACTCATTAGTCAACAGAGCCAAATATTAACAGTACAACAATTGAAATTTCTTTTGAGAGCCACATTTTTCAAACTTAAACTATATAGATAGGTACATTGTTATTAACTTAATTAGGGTACTCCTGAGCTCGACTTTTCAAAAAAAAAAAAAAAACGTGGTATTTTGTGGAAGAGCCACACTCAAGGGGCCAAAGAGCGACATGTGGCTCGAGAGCCACAGTTTGCCGACCACGGCTCTGGGGGAAGTGCTCTGTTCTAAAGCTAAGAGGACCTGGGCAGCTGGCTGACTCTTCCCCAGCTTCCCTTTTGCACTTTGAAGACACGCTTGCAAATGTACCCAATGACAGTCACATGGGAAAATGGGCATGGGATATGTAAGATAGAACCGAACGTGGAATGCGGAACAGTTAACATCACTGAAGCAGCCAAGCCTCCAAGAGAGTAATGCCCAGGCGTTACGTTACCGCCCCTGAAAGAGAGAAGGGCCGATGGCGATCTCGGGAAGTCACCGTCCTGTGGCGACGTCACTCTGTAGCTGGACCTGAGTGACTGGACCTGGGTGACTGGACCTGGGTGACTGGACCTGGGTGACTGTATCTGAGTGACTTTGTACAACTGGACCTGGGTAACTGGACCTGAGTGACTGGACCTGGGGGACTGTATCTGAGTGACTGGACCTGAGTGACTGTATCTGAGTGACTGGACCTGAGTGACTGTATCTGAGTGACTGGACCTGAGTGACTGTATCTGAGTGACTCTGCACAGCTGGACCTGGGTGACTGGACCTGAGTGACTGGACCTGAGTGACTCTGCAGCTGGACCTGAGAGAGAATTTCACTCGCCGGCAAGAGGCTGTCACACACCGATTAGCAGGATCGTACGCTGTGCGTCACGCTATTGTTCTGTTTCTGGAAGGAACTGAGAGGAGTAATTTACTGTTGCCATTAACCTGGTCTGGCTGCTTTACTGTCAGAAGATGCAAACTCGGCCGAAATAAAAATTCTCATCTTCCATCATGAACGGCTGTCCAATGAGGGCCCTGTAAAACCACCAGCCCCGTTTCGGTAGGCATCTGATCGCCTATAAAATGTGTGGCGAGACATAAAGTGTCACTGGTTTACCCCTCAATGATCCAGCCCCTCCAGGAAACGGGGTGTAGTTTTAATAAAACGGGACTCGTAAGTTTTTATTGCATTGATAATGAATGCTTTCCGGTTTTACAGGCTCTCCGAAGGAGCAATTTAGTTTCTCTATTAAAACACGGCTTTCCGTCCTTCACAACTCTCAGGTTCCCATTTTATGTCGTCGCCACCATCCTCAATATAAATGAAGATACTGAAGTTTTAATAAAGGGGTGGAGTTATTTTTTACCGACTTGTATGGGATGGGACTCTAGGAAGTCACAGAGAGAAGTACAGAGGATTAGAATCCCTTTCTTGTCTCGTTCTTCCTACAGCCTTTCATCATGCAAACCTCTGAAAAACAATTAGGGGTGATATCAGGGTCTATCACCTATTTAGGTGCTAATAAAGAAGGATTCTCGATGTTGCCTGTTCGGAGTAAAGTATAATAAAAACCCTTTTAAACCGACTTACTGGTGCAGTGGAGATAATAGTCCTCTCATCTATCTGGTGGGTATTTAATCAGTCTTTTATATCCAGCACAACCACGGAGCTCTCCAGACATGCTGGCTTCCTCTCCACCATTACGGTCTAATCCCGTGGTCGGCAAACTGCGGCTCACGAGCCACATGCGGCTCTCTGGCCCCTGGAGTGTGGCTCTTCCACAAAATACCCCAGCCTGGGTGAGTGCATGTTGAAGAAGTGGCGTTAGAAGAAGTTTAAGTTTAAAAAATGTGGCTCTCCAAAGAAATGTCAATCGTTGTCCTATTGCTCTTTGGCTCTGTGGACTAATGTTTGCTGACCACTGGTCTAATCCAAGCCCAGCAGCGGGGGGGGCCCACAGAGGAAGTTGTGTTTATGTTCCCAACTGATGAGCCTCCTCGACACTGCGTCCTCGCTGAGGAGCTGATACAGCAGCGGTGACTGCGGTGTCCCCTCTGCCACGGAGAGCTCACCATCAGCTGGAGAACAGAGACAGACATGTCAACAGCTGTGACATGTTGTGGATGGGTCAGGTAGATCTCTCTGGTTAGGGTGATTTTAGAGAGAGCAGGGGAAAGGGAGGGGGAAAGGGGATGAGAGGGCAGGGAGGGAAGGAAAGAGAGAGAGATCCATGTGTAGCTTCAGTTATTTATGCCTTCCGTGGTTGCTTCCTGCCTGTGCCTGACTGAAGACTGAACTCGCAACCTTGGTGTGATGGGATGACACTCTAACTGGCTAGGGCCGAGATCGACACTCACAGCCGCTAACTCCGAGCAGCGGAGCCCACACACGTGACTGCTAAGCAAGCTGCGTTCACCGCGCTCAGCACCCACCAACTGGGGAATGCAGTATGACGCCGACAACAAAAGAGCGTGTCCCTGTGACTTTCCAGACTGGGTCTTCCGTGAGGCCAATTCAGGTCCCAGCGTGGGGTCCCATGCTCACCCCAGCTTGTAGAGACATTTGGGAGCAATTCTCATCGGTTCTTCTAAGAAACTTGTATGAAATTCTAGCATCACACACCAATGTTTGAAGGGCCCAAAGACACCTTTTAAGTGCAAACAATTCATTCAAGGGATATGCAGAGCAGGCCTCCTGCATCCTACAACCACATAATGAAAATCAATGTGTTGTCCCCGACCTGCATTTATCATGTCAAAGCCACAGGCAATTGCCTCAATGGCAGGAACTCAATCTTTACGCAATTTTTTTTTTTTTTTTTTTTTTTTAGAATTACACTCTCTAGTCCATGAGAAAACCAGATCCTAATCTCAAAGCACATCTTTCAAGTGATAGCTTCTTTACTAAAACGTCTCAAATGCTGTGATAAGCTCATCACTCCCAGGATAAGGCAGAATTGTCACCGAAAAGCAACCAGAAGCAGGATGAAGATTTTCCATTTCCTTCCATATCGAGTGATTAACTTCCATGATCCCCATCACTGGCTGAAAAAGCCAATGCTATTGAAATCCATGAATGGAACTTAAATTTTTCTCTTTAATTAAAAATATTTTTTATTCATTTCAGAGAGGAAGGGAGAGGGGGGAGGGAGAGAGGAGAGAGGAGAGAGGAGAGAGAGAGAGAGAGAGGAACATCAGTGATGAGAGAGAATCATGGGTGGGTCACCTGCTGCATGCCTCACACTGGGGACTGAGCCAGAGCCTGGGCATGTGCTGGGAATCGAACTGTAAGGGTCAGTGCTCAACCACAGAGCCGACACTGCCCAGGCGTAACCTCAATTTTTCTAGGACAGGGAACTGTTCGCTGACACCCTGGCCCCTACGCTCGCCTTGCTAACAATCCTCCGATGGCAAGTTTCAAGCATCATAACTGCGCTTGTCTTGCTCTTGGAGCTGCCTGTCACGAAGAATTCACTGTGAGAGAAGCGCCTTCCTTTCTCCCTCGCAGTCTTATCACTTCAGTTCGTCTGCTCCAAATACACCCAACGGGGCAAAGATGAGGGTCGCACAGTTAGCTTCACTCGCCAGCCCCAACCGCAACTCGATTGCCTCCACTTTGTTCTGCGTGGCTGCGCTCTGGTGATTGACAGTGGAGGGGATGTGGAGCACGGACTCCTCGCAGAGACAGGCTGAACGCTGCCAAAAGATAGTATCAAAGGAAAACGTCCTCCGAGCGAGGAGGGCGTCTGGGGAAGTGGAGCACCTCTCCTTAGGGAAGGGATCAAGGGACAGGAAGCGATTTCACTCTATGAGCTAGTTGGCCCAATACCGACTGAGCAGTAGAGTAGAAACGGAGAGAGTGTGTGGGAGGCTGTGGATTCATACCCAGGTGGCCTCCGAAACTCCATTTGGGGAAAATAGGTGATAGAAGCAAGCCAGTAGACAAATGAAGAATCCACAGGTGCCCCCCCGCCCCGTACGGAGGGAGCAAGCGTAGCATAGACCCGAGAGGTGTCCCCTGTCCAGCTCACAAGCACTGATGGTCATGGGGGGATCATCTGACCCTTTGCAAAAATGCCATCTGCTCGCTAGAAAACCAGAAGTAAATGTTCACACCTCCCAAACTAGGACTGTTCAGATGGACGCCGGGAAAAGGAAAGGGTTCATGTGGAAAGGAACATTTTATTGAGATGAACTAATTCTTGAAACAAATGTTCCCGTGAAAAGAAGGACTCATCGTCTCAATAAGCAAGGCACAGGTTTGGTGTGTTTCGGTTGGTTGGTTGGTGCCATTTTTTAAAGGGTCTTTCTAGTCGTTTCCTCTCCATCCTTCAGTATCCGGACCTGAACACTTGCTCATGGGTTTTTCTCTAGCTCTGCCCCTTCTATCCCATCACAGTGCTGCGATATTATTTTTGTTTTCTTAAGCCAGCCTTCTAGAAGAAAGTTGTGCACTCAAAAAGATTGCAGCTGCTAATACCCTTTCTGGAAAATAAGCCAAAGATCCCAACCAAAATTTATTTCTTGGGTGGCAGAGTTATTTCTTTGTTGTTTTCACTTCCCATGAGGCTATATGGATGTTGATATAAAATGAAATTGTACCTTAACCTTCCCATTACTGTGATGGTCAAGTTGATCACCATTCACCAGAATCGCAAAGAGCAGCATTGAACTGACAACTAATGGGCCCTTCCTCACAGCCTCGTGTCAGGATTTCCAGAGGCAAATGCTGAAGTGAGGACTCGTGTGCAAATAACTTATCTAAAAAGCAAGAAGCCCAGTCGGTACGACTCAGTGGTTGAGCATCAACCTATGTATGACGCAGGAGGTCACAGTTCGATTCCCTGTCAGGGCACGTGCCCGGGTTGCAGGTTCAGTCCCCAAGAGGAGGTGTGCAGGAGGCAAGCTGGTCGATGATTCTCTCTCATCATTGATGTTTCTCTGGCTCTCTCCCTGCCCCTTCCTCTCTGGAACCAATAAAAATAAATATTTTTTAAAAGTGATTTTGCTATTTTCCACTCCCTTGCATATTAGATGCAAGTTTCCCTTTCAACTCATCTCACAAACACTTGTATTGTTGGGTGGGCCATTTGAATCCACCCAAACATGGGATTCCCCGAGGGTGACTGCACCGCCTTGGGGTTACTGCTGAGTGAGCATCCGTGCGCCTGTCCCTCTGGAAACATCTGCCTGTGTCCCTCTATCTTTCTGCCTGTGTCTGCAGGTTTTCCAGTTGCAGGAGAGGCAGAGGGGCCCTCCTGGCTCCCAGAGAACCAGCCCTGGGCAGTGAGGAAGGTGGAGGAGACCGTCTCTGCCTTCTCCCCCTGTTGCTGATGTGTTTTCTTGCACACACATTTTCCTTTTCAGGCAGCAGTGCTGTTTTGGGATGTCTGCAGGGGTTTTTTTGTTTTGTTTTTTTTAAAAAACATGAGCTTAGTATTCTTTTTTATTTTAATATACCTTATTGATTTTTTACAGAGAAGAAGGGAGAGGAACAGAAAGTCAAAAACATCGATGAGAGAGAAACAACCATCAGCTGCCTCCTGCACACCCCTTACTGGGGATGTGCCCGCAAACAAGGTACATGCCCTTGACCGGAATGGAACCCGGGACCCTTCAGTCCGCAGGGTGACGCTCTATCTACTGAGCCAAACCGGTTTCGGCAGGGGTGCCTGTGTTTTGTCAGGCAGGCAATATGTTTCTTCTTAAGCCCTCCGTTTTAAAGGTAAGTTCTTCTCTGTGCTGCTTTACACGTCGAGGGCTGGAGGGTCAGCAGCTGCGTTTTGTGACTGGGGCCAGCCAGGAACTGACGTTTCCCCGTCCTCCTGCCGCGAGGGAAACGCCGCCTCCCTGTGGGCCAGTGTCGGTGTCCCTGCAGGCAGGAGTCCCTGTCCCGCTCTCTGTCCTGGGCGACCCCTGGCCGGCCTGCCCGACGCCGTGCTGTTTCCACAGGGGCTATCTCCGGGTCGGGCAGGAGAAATGCTCCCACGTCGCATTATTTTTTCAAAAGTGTCATCGTCAGCGAGGCCAAAAGGAGCCACGTTAAAGGGGCGATTTTGCTGTTTCATAAGAGAAAGCCTCCTCTGAGGGCTTCGTAAAAATACCGAAGCAGGAATAGATACTTCATTTGAATAACTTCATACCATCAATGGGGCTAATGTTTGCGTTGAGCCAGCTCTGTTTTTTTCTTTCTTTTCATTACGCAGTGGGGAAAGCACAGCTCTGAGTGGAGAGTGACTTAGAACTCTCTGGGACAGTGGAGGGCCCGGCCTCACTCCCCGAGTTCTGGCCCGAGAGGTTCTGGAACGGCCTCGGACATGCCGAAGGGTCCTCGGATCTCACCTTCAGAAACTGCCTGACACCAAGAGCAGCTGTGACCTTGTACAGACGGGGGGGCAGTGTCCCAGGCTGTCCAGAGAGGCTATTGCCATTCTCTCAGGAGTCCGCCATTCACGTGCAGAAACAGAAATGTCTGTGGAAACGTCATTGGGGAGAGTCAACAGCTACATCTCTGACGGGATCACTGAAACACACCAGTGCTTCGTGGAGTGACTCTGTGGTCTTCCCCACGCCAGCCTGAAGCCTGTGTTTTCTTAAGGATTTGACCCCTTCATTCATTCATTCATTCCAGTGGCTCAGCTCAATGGCCCTTTAGCTGTGTAGATATCTTAGGTTGTGGGCATATTTGTAATTTCAATGGCCCTTTAGCTATGTAGATATCTTAGGTTGTGGGCATATTTGTAATTTCAATGGCCCTTTAGCTGTGTAGATATCTTAGGTTGTGGGCATATTTGTAATTTCAATGGCCCTTTAGCTGTGTAGATATCTTAGGTTGTGGGCATATTTGTAATTTCAATGGCCCTTTAGCTGTGTAGATATCTTAGGTTGTGGGCATATTTGTAATTTCAACTTGGAATGCCCAGCCCAGGCTGCCTGGGGGATTAATATGCATTCTCTTGCCTGAGGGGAGCCAGGCCACTGATGTCCAGCAGTCATTGCTCTTCGGCAATAACCGGCTTCAGCGGGGGGCCCAGGTGTCAGAACCGCTCGTGGGAAGGTCACCTCTGCCACCAGGGACACGGCTGAGTGCCACGGACCCTCATGGCTCTGGCCTACAACTGGCCGGCCTGAAATAATGAGTCAGAATCGGCTTTACCAGCGGATGGAATGCCTGCCTTGCAGCTCTGAAACGAGGTCAGCTGGGTCTGCTCCAACAGCAGACACTTTCTCGACTCCGGCTCCTGAACACCTTTTCGGTCTCACTGAGCACTGAGCCTCAGATATGTCCGCAGTTTCTTTCAAGGCTGTGCGGCGGGGAACGTTGTCGGCATGCTGCCTGGGATTTGTGGATGCGGTTCCCTGGAACTTTGCCATGGAAACAACTGATACAACTCCTGAAAACTGGCTGAAAGTTGACCCCTTTGTTCTATTCAGTGTAGCCCAGAGCTACATAAAGCACAGGTACGCGCATCCTCGGTTTCCAGATATTTCGGGAGGAGGGCATTTCTGATGAGAAATGTGACATCTATGAGGACTGCAGAGCTTGAGAGGGTGTGCACAGGAATTGGCGGACCATAGACACCGAGGTGCCAGCTGCAGTCCTTGCCCATGCCAGGTCAGAGCAGGAGAGAGACTTGGGCCCCAGTTTGGAACCTTTGCTCATATTTTGGGATTCCGTTAGAAGCCCATACATGCTAGGCTAAGTTTCCCATGGCCAAAACATAAAGAGGTGAATTCTTGTTTTGTGTCTATGACTCGAGTTTTCTGCCCACCATACAGTCTTTTGAATTGTATCGCTTAACCTATATAATAAAATATCAATATGCAAATTGGCCAAACAGTGGAATGACCGGATGCTATGATGTGCACTGACCACCAAGGGCAAGACACTCAATGCAGGAGCTGCCCCCTGACGGTCAGTGTGCTCCCACAGGGGGAGCGCCACTCAGCCAGAAGCCCTGAACCAGCTCAGAGCTGGCGAGTGCAGCACTGGTGGTGGGAGCCTCTCCCACCTCTGAGGCAGTCAGACATCCCCTGAGGGTTCCTGGGCTGCAAGAGGCCACAGGCCAGGCAAGGGACCCTTCCCAACTCCCTCCAGTGTATGAATTTCATGCACTAGGCCTCTAGTCTATATATATATATATAATATATATATATATATATATATATATATATATCCTATCTAATAAAAGAGTAACATGCAAATGTGACCGTACCTTGGCTCCTGATTGGCTATGCTACCAGCCAAAGGAGCAAGGGGCGGGGTCGAGAGGTGTGGGAGCCAGGCCAGGCTGAGAGACCCCAACTCACTCTGCAGATGCCCTTCAAGCTGTGACACTGCCCCAGAGGCAGCCAGCTGGGAAGGGACCGCAGGAGGTTGGCTCCAGGGCATGTCTGCCCATCTGGCCCAGTCCCACACCCCTAGCCAGCTTCTAATTAATTTCCTTTCAGTGTGCACCGGGTCACTCATTAAAGAATAAAAAGGTGACCACATTCTCTGTAGCTCATTCTTTTGGAAAAGACAAAGAAAGAAAATGAAAAAGGTTACTGCCTCTGATATGCTGAGCCCTCTTGCCCCACCCCCAGAGAGCTACTGAAAACCTCCAATGCTTTCCGAGATCTGAACATTCCAGAAGCGGGATTTAATGTTATATCACAAAGATGATACGTAGGCTATGCAGGGAAGGCTGGTAGTTATTCCGTCTCGAATAGTTCTCCCGTCTTGTGTTAGAATTTCACTCAGAGTGATCATTCTTCCGTGACATGATTTGAAGTGAAGGGGTCCTTACAATTACTGGGATTTGCTTCTGATCCGCGTAGAGCTGGTCTTGTGGTTTGGAAACCAAAGGGAGGAGGATTTCATTACGGCTTTCTCTCCGCTCAGTAGACACTGGGGAGCTGCCTACTCCATATCCACATCCCATGGTTCCTGTTCTAATAGCACCCCAACTTCCTGCACTTATCTGCCCACCTGGAGGAGCAATGTTTCCTGAGGAGCTGAGTCCCACCCTAGTGCAGGAGGGCTTTGATCTGTCCCAGGGGACACCAGCTTCCTCACCTGACCGTGTCCTACGAAAAGGGTTGTCCTAGGAAAAGGGGTTAGGACTCCTGGTGCCTCACTGGAAAGGTCTTCATTGTTCAGAGAGCTTCCAGAGCTGATTCTCTGTCTCTCTGGCCTGGCTGCTGGACACATCCCACTCCTAACAGGACAAGTGGCTTTAAGATAAAGACTCAGGCCTCGCTGGATTGGCTCAGTTGATAGAACATCAGCCCGCAGAATAAGGGATCCTGGGTCCAATTCGCAGTCAGGACACATGCCCATGTTGTGGGCTTGATTCCCAGTGGGGGGCATGCAGGAGGCAACTGATCAATAATTCTCTTATCATTGACGTTTCAATCTCTCTCCCTCTCCCTTATATCATATCATCCTATATAATAAAGAGGTAATATGCAAATTGACCATCACACCCTCACAAGATGGCTGCCTATGACCAGACTGTCAGGGTGGTTAGTGAGGGACGACCAAATGACTGAATAGCAGGCTGCATGGGGCAACCAGGCCAGTGGGGGGGGGGAGCAGTTAGGGGCAACCAGGCCAGCAAAGGAGGGCAATTGGGGGCGACCAAGTAGGTAGGCAGTTGAGTGGTTATAAGCCAGTGGTCCAGGATTATGCAAGGGATGTCTGACTGCCGGTTTAGGCCCAACCCTCAGATCAGGCATAAACTGACAGTGAGACATTCCTGGAGGGGTCCCGGATTGGAGAGGAAGCAGCTGGGCGGAGAGGGACCCCCCCCCCCCCGCGCCCCATGCATGAATTTTGTGTACAGGGCCTCTAGTGTGTGTGTGTGTGTGTGTGTGTATGTGTGTATGATAATGATTCACTGTGGGTCTCAGAGTAGAGAAACCAGGAGCATTATAACTTCACTGGGGTGTGGGGTTCAGGAGGGAGTAGACAGTGAGTCCTGGATATGCATGAACCTCTGCATTTTTAAAAAGAAATTTACAAAGGGAACATTAACATGTACCATTTGGGGTTTTGATTCAAATATCTGTGGGAACCACGTCATCGGCCCGCCTTTGATAAATTGTCCTTTCTTCTCTTTCTTTCCTTGCTCTACAAGAGGCTTGGTTTCCACACCGAAATAGTTCAGAATGCATATGTGGCTGATTGGAGACAAATCCTAACACTGAGCCTTCTGAACTTGAAAGACTTGGTGCCTGAAATGATGTTCTTTTGATGGGATAGTCAGTTATCTAATATTTGTCTTTTCTGGGCGCCTCATCTGGTGGGATTTGACTTCTCATCTTTTGCCCAAAAGAAATCTTAAGAAACCATTTAGTCACAAATTCTAATTGGTTAGAAGTGATAGCCCCCAAATTAGACTTCAAAGCAAATCTAAAATGTGAGCTATACTTTGAAGCTCTCTTTTCCTGGGGAAGAAAGAGGATATGGTATATTAATCCTTCCACGTCCTCCTGCTCGCCCAACATCTTAAAACAATTCTCTTGAAATGAGAAAATCTCAGAGAATGGCTGCTCCGGACCTCATGGAAGGAATGCAAGATGGCAAAATTGGTCATGTGTGACTCCAGGAGTCTAGTGATGGAGAACAGAGCGACGGAAAGCTGTCTGGAATGACTCAGAGGTGAATTGGAATTTTCCAAGAGAGGGGATAGACACATTGCAGAAAAAAGAAAGACTGTTTGGGGGGGGGGGGCAGTTATTTTAGCTACATATGGTGACCAGAGACAACTTTAAGGAGGATGAATTTCAAGAAGACATTACAGTCATCAAGATGGGAAATGATTATGGGATGGGGAAAAATTTCAGCTGAGAGGGAAGATTCAGAAGAAAGCCCGGTTGAAAGTTGTTGAGCACGTTTACAGATGAAAAATGTAGACGCAATAAAGGGTGACACCAACATGTGTGTGTGAGCGCCAAGGTCAGGTTTGCAGTAGGAAGAACAGAAGTAAGAGCTTGAACAGAGAAGTTTCTGAAAGAAGTAGAAAAGTAATGTTTTGTTGAAGTTTCCTTCTGAGGCTTCCCTGAGATTGATGTATTTTTTTAAAAATTATATGTTTCTATGCATTTTTAGAGAGAAAGAGGAAGGGAGACAGAAAGAGAGATGGAAACATTGATGAGAGATAAATATATCTGTGGGAATATCACCAATTGTCTGCCTCCCGTGCGCACATGCACGCGTGCGCGCACACACACACACACACACACAAACACACCGGGGATTGATCCTACAACGCAGGCATGTGTCCCCTGGTTCAGGGATGGATGCTTACATACTGAGCCATGCCAGCCAGGTGATGACATATTTTTATTTTTATTTTTTATAAGTTGATCTCGTGCTTTCTGTACCTAAGTTTCTTCTACTGTTGAGGCCTTGAGGTTGGACCTCTTTTCCTTAGGTGTGAACATGGTACTAGACTCTCTTTATATGTTGAACGACACGCAGGGTGGAACAGGGCTCATTCGCAGGCAGCGGGGGCGGGGGGGGGGCCTCCAGGCTGGTGTGAGGGGCCTAGAGACAAAGCTCGCCTGGCTTGTTTCTCTCCACCTGACCCGACTGCTTCGGTCCACCTGCCAGTCCCAGCACCTATTTCTCGGTGGGCTCTTGATGTTACACCTGTGCATGCCATAAAGCTAAGTGAAGAATGGTCATGCAGTCCAAATCCTGTTCCATGTTGTTGCCAGAGTAATCAGGTAGACATGCTCCTTAAAGCTCATTTAATACAATGATGTCCTCTAAAGCATTATTTATCATGATGTCCTCTAAAAATTGACCTGCTCTTCCAGGCTGATGGGACGAGGCCTGACATTCTTATAGGGGGGCATCGTAACCTGATAAAGGTGCTAACTACTTATCTAACTAAGCAATCTTTCTAATTGAAGAGAGCTACGCGTTTGGCATTGATGCTAAGAAATTCCTCTAGGCTCTCCTGGTATATGAATAAATTGGAAATGAATATTATGTTTCGCCACTTTTATTAACTGCGACTACCTATTAATTTTGAATTTAAATGTAATTAGTGATTGCTTACTCTCTAAAAATTACTCTAGAATTTCTGAAGAAATGAATAAATTGTGCCTTTTAAGGTTCTCCTTGCTCTATTTCCATAAGCGCTATTAGTTCTAACCTACAAACGGGGAGCCACCCCCGATGGCAGGAAAGTAGTGAATGTTTAACGCATTTCTGCGTAAATGTCTTCAAAGGATAATTAGATAATTATACTGGTACTTGGTTTGAGAGAGATAATTTTAAAAAATCTACTGCTCCCACGCCTAACTATTACATACTAGAGACCAGGTGCACGAAGTGAGTGCACGGGAGGAGGGCCTGAGCCCTCTCCCAATCCAGGACCCTCTGGTAGGGTCCCTAGGCCTGGCCAGTGATCAGGGCCTACCAGGGCTTTCCTTCCCCGGGCTGCTGGCAGCTGGCCCTCCCCACTCCGCTGCCACTGCTTGCCATCTGTGTGGCACTGCCCCTCCCTCCCTCACCACCAGTCGCCTCCCTCTGCCGGCGACAGGCATGGGGTGCAATCACTTGACTGGCTTGGGCCTCCCTCTGCGGGGTGATCGATCGTGAAGTCTCCCCATCGATCGCCCCACAGAGAGTGACCTGGGTTTCCCTCTGGAGGACAATCATGGGGCAATGGCCGAGCCCCCGACTAATCTCATCTCAACGTCTTGGCTGACCTGGTGCCCGTGTGTGTCATAGCGTGGTCATCCAGAAGGTCGTCCAGACGGTTGTTCTGCTGTTCAGTCCTTCACTCGATTTGCAAATTAAGCTTTTATTATTATGAATTAATGCTAACATATCAGCAACATGTTAGCAACCATGAAACTTCAGTTGTAGCCAACCCCACTGGGGAAAAGAGGTAACTATATTAATATTTCATATCAAGGCCCCAAGTGTGGCACCAGACCAACCTTCCCATTTCCTCCTCTGTGTCACTGGCCCCACTCCCTACACCTGCGTACCCCAAACCACTTACACTATTCCATCCACCTGATCCGCCTACACTGTGTCCATCCACCTGATCCGCCTACACTGTGTCCATCCACCTGATCCGCCTACACTGTGTTCATCCACCTGACCCGCCTACACTGTGTCTCCACCTGATCTGCCCACATTGTGTTCATCCACCTGATCCGCCCGCACTGTGTCCCACCCATCTGACTTTGCGCTGTCTGCTTTCTTTGTTTTAAAGCCCCTCTTCTGACACCAGGAAGATCATTTCCTCCCTCCTCTCCGCCCTCTGTGAGCCGCTGGAAGAAGGCCTTTGTAATGAGACTTCTCAGCTCTCAGGAGCATCGCATAACCTGCCAGCAGCCGTGTCGTGCGCTGAGCCGGGGCATAATTAAATATCACTGTGGTCGTTCAGTCACGAAATAAAATAATGTAAAGGGGTCATTAATTACACACTTGCTGTGGTTTTCGAATGCCGGTCAATAATGAGCTGTTAGAGGGAGAAATATTTCTTGCTTTCACCACTCTCATTATTTGGACTGTTTAAAAAATATCAAATAAACCACATCGATGAAAATTGTACTTTTTGTGAGTGATTAATCACCTGAAGGAATCCTGATGACATATTGACACGCTGGAGATGGTCTAAATGAATGTCCTGCTGTGAAAGTTTGAAACAAAGCCGCGGGGCACGGGCGATATATAAAAGCGTGTCCCGGACCCTGCTCCTGCCTGCAGAGGACAAGAGCGCAAGTGCAGAGTCGTGGGGGCCAGTCGTGGTTTGTGTGGCGGGGTTCCTGGCGCTGCAGCAGGAGGAGGAAGGCAGCCGAGGGGTGCCGTGCCCACGAGCTCTGATGAGGCGGATTAACCAGTGGTCCCTCTCAGAATAGCAGAGAATGAAAAACTAGGTTTGAGAACAAGCCAAAAGGCGGGGGGGGGGGGGAGGGGGGGAAAAGTAATCTTGATGGACTCAAAGCAAAGAGCAGAGGTGGCAGGCGGAGGAGGATTATCGGTCTGGCTGGCAGAAGTGACCTGTTCGACCTTCCGTGTCCGGTGACATTCAGCGGGCCTGTTTCCCCCAAGGCGCTGAATCTGAGAGTGGCAGTGACCGCGCCCTCGAAACCGAGAGGCAGCCTGTTCAGCACACACACTTGGAAGGGCGGCTCCACATGGTGCGTGAGGCCTCGGTGTATGATGTGTACGCACCGCATGTGGTGTGTTTGTGGGAGGGGATTCAGTCTCGGCGTCTACAGTCCCGTCTCATAGCCCAGCCCAGCCCCCGGATAAAGAGGCAAGCAGCCCTCCCGCAATCGTGGCTGCAGCCACTGGTGCATTTTTTCCAGCTGGGACAGACGCCTTGACTGTGTCCATTTGGACCTTGGACATTTGCCGTTTTTTGAGTCAAAGCTTTCAAGTCGATTGCTTTTTTCGGACGCTGTGCGGAAACCCTCAAACGAGAGCGATCAAAGCAGGGAGCACGGGATGCCGGTCAGGGTGGGCTCCTGGGTGACGTTCCGGCGTGTCTGCGGGCCGAGCCGCAGGTGCCACGCGCTGCGGGGGTGGCGGCCGAGATGCGGGGCGGGCGCCGTCCGCCGGGGAGGTTCAGGCTGTGGTCCATCCCCCCCGCGTCGCCTCTAAAGCCTCAGCCTGCAGCCTCTCGAGAGCGCTTCACACGTGACCTGACGGCTGCTGTCGCCAATGCCTTTTTCTGTCGGACAGTACTCTTCCCGGAGAGGGCTGGCTCCGTCTTCCGGCTTTTCCCGCCTGGCGCTGTGGCGGTCAGAGCATTGCTCGGAAGACTGCCTGGGTACCGACTACCTCCCCCCGCCTCACCCCATCGCCACCTCCCCTCCCTTCCCCTCTCTCCCCCTGGTCTCCCTGCCAACACCTGCTGAACTCTGTGTCCCCGAGTTCAGATTCCCTCTGTCTGTCCACCCTGCCCCCTTGTGTTTCCATGGAGATAAGTCGGGGGCACTGTTAGAAGGCAGTGGTAGCCGGGGAGGGGCTCGGAATGGGAACCTACAGAAAGCTGAGTCTAGACGGCTGCTTTTTGTCCTTTCGTCGGCATTTTTGAATTGAAATGTGACTGTGGTCAGATGTGTAACAGAGATGATTGTGTTAGGTCCGTTTTCCAGATGTCCCACGTCTATATGAGTTCTAGTCTATAAAACAGTTAATCAAGCAAGCTACCACTTTTCCAGATCCTCCAGCTTTGGACCTGTGATAAGGATTATCATCTCATATTGTAATTTTATTTCTATGAGGAAATAGCACGTTTCTAGCAGTTCTGATCTAACGCTTCTTTGTCTTTCTCTTTTCTTAGAGGGCGTCTAACCATTGGCTCCGACAGGCTGGGGTCTGATCACTAGGCTCTTGCTCTGTGACCTTGGGTAGGTCGGTTAACTTCTCTGAGTCCATTTCTGGGTCTTTCAAATGCCCCACAGCTACTTCGAAGACTGAATGGGTTATTAGGTAAAAGTACTCTACATGATACCTGCGTGTAGGTGGTGAAGAAGAAATGTGTGTGTGTGTGTGTGAGTGTGTGTGTGTGTGAGTGTGTGTGTGTATGTGTGTGTGTGTGTGAGTGTATGTGTGTGTATGTGTGTGTGTATGTGTGTGTGTGTGTGTGTGTGTGTGTGTGTGTGACTTGTTATTTGTAACCTGAATAGAAAAATACAGAATAATAATTTTCATGGGAAGAGAGAGCTGATAGATGCTGTAATATAAGATACAGCTGCTTTATGTTTATATGCTAATATACATAATATACATCAGCAGCATTATCGAATACTTAGTTCGCATGGAAAATTGCGCAGACTATTATAGTTTAGTCAGAGGTTTTTATTTTAGCTGTGCTGTGATGCAAGGGGGACTGCATGCTCTGGGTTCATTAGGGACTGAACTGGTATTTCTGCGGCATGCCGAGCGTTGGTCCTGGAATGTGCTGGAACAGAAGGGGTTGTGACCTGCATGGGGAAGGCAGGCACCACCCAGAGCGAGGGGTCCTGGGACAGCATTTGGCAAACTGCTCGCCACAGGGTTTGTCTCTGACCAGAGAAGTTGCTGGACAGGGCACAGTAATTCCTCACCCACGGGAGAAACATGTTATTTCAGCTAATGTTTTAACATGCAGACCCTGTGAGAGGCGAGAGGTGACCACTGGGAAGTGATGGCTCTCCTCTGAGGGAGGACGGGACGGTTAGACTCTCCGAGCCTGAGGGGTCAGTGCCTGCTCCACTCTGCGGCTCCATGGTGCCTAGGTTGCTAGGATCGTTATTTTTTTAATACTTTATTGATTTCCGAGCGGAAGGGGGAATGAGAGAGAGATAGAAACATCCATGATGAGAGAGAATCACTGATCAGCCCCTCACACTGAGGATGGGGCCTGTAATCGGGCCTGTGCCCTGACCAGGAATCGAACCCTGACCTCTTGGTTCATAGGTCGCCGCTCAGCCACTGAGCCATGCCAGCTGGACAATCGCTTGTATTATTAAAGCAACCACTGTAAACGTATTGCTTACAACATTAGCAAGATCAACAAGATGACAAATTAATTTTGCTCTTCCTTCTATGATAGTATTGATGATAGAGTGATATATTCATAAAAGTGTTTCTAACTTCAAGACCCTTTTTATAATTATACTTCATATTTCTTCTTAAAATATGGAATTCAAATGAAATGTCTGGCATACCAATCAGACCACAAGGCACGACAGAATGGTCACAATGCCACCTTTTAAAGACAATACATCTAGCCTCACACAGTCCTTAAGAGAAACAAAATTTTTAAAAAGTTAGGAAATATTCATATAGTTTCATCCCTGAAGTTCAGCTCACAATAGTATTCTACTGGATTCTTCGTTCCTTGGGTTTAAAACAATGAAAGAACTAATTAAGGTCCAAGTAAACACAACCTCTTGAACCAGTTCGTGCGATCAGTCAGCTAGTCATCTCCTGAAATTGTGGAAGTGACGGGAAAGAGGATGCTCAACTTCGGTGTCAGGAAGGGAATCAAGCGGATCTTAGCACCAGGCACTGAGGGCCCGAGTGCGTAAGATGAGGAAGGACCCCAGCCCGCTGGGGACCAGCGTGAGGTGACCCTCAGGCCCGTGCAGCTGGCGTGGTAAGAAGACAGGGGACCACCCTGTGGGGGCCCCGAGGGTCTGCCTGACCCCCATTTCCCAGGCAGGGCCGCTCTGTGGCCGGAGCCAGCTTGGGCCAGGCGGTTGGACAACTGATCACGTTCGCCGTCCATCAGATTGGCTTTTGTCATTACCGTCAGCCCTACTCATGCAGCGAGTGAAAACCAATGAAAAGAATAAAGTAACGAAGCAATGAAGGATGTTGAGTCCCCTTGAGGGACAGCGCCCTATTGCAACCACACCGGGGGCCACCAGGCGGAGTCGGGAGGACCGCCTGTGACAGCGCAGGCACCTGGGGCTGCTGCATTGATAATGAACATGACGTCGAGGGGGAATATGGTCTGAGACAATGAAATGCCACGGGAATGACACAAGTCACAAGTGAAAACTCTGCCTCGGCCAGCAGCTCGCTTAGGGTCCCCCGCCCCCCGAAACCACCCGCGTGCGCACACAGCCGGGCCCGCAGGCCAGCGTGTCCCGCTCCCGTCAGCAGGTTGCAGCACCGACGCCGTGAGACCCAGCAAACCCCATCCCTCCCATTTTCAGCTGCTTATTTTTCTCCTGCCAAGTGCCACCCATCTGGCAAGCTGCTGGGCGCCGTAATCACTCGAGGGAATGTAGGACAAAAAGAGAGAGAGATGGGGGGGGGGGGGGAGCCAAATCAACCGATTTGGTCTCAATGGTCCATTTAAGCCACACAATGAGGAAGCTTGAGTGCGCCCACTAAATGTAATTAAGTGGCATTTTGTAATTTGGGCTTAAAAGGAAAAGAGGTCTCGTCTAGAATGGAAAACAGCTCGTGTCTTGGAGAACGCGCGGCCAACGTAGTTGCTCAAGTAATTCTCAGTAATGACTGTTTTGACTCCGGCCAGGAACGGCGTTCCCTGTCAGCACCATCCAAATCCAATCCGAACGGAGCTTCGGCCGCAGCTCTTGAGCAAACAGAGGGCACTGGGGCCACGGAATGGTTCCTGTGGGACACCAGGCCCCGTGCGTCCCGCCGACCCCGCCAGGAATCAATGCGGCCCCGGCCATGACGAGTGGCGGGCCGCCAGCCAGGATGAACTGCCTGAAGCTCGTCTCGGCTGTCACATCCATCCTCCCAGCGGGAGCAACTCAACAACTGGGCTTACCGAAGCCGGCGATTTCTTTCCCACCTCGATTTCATCCCCACCTCAGCCCTGAGTGCGCTCGGAGGGCCGTGGGCACAGGACGGCAGCGGCGTCCCTGTGGGTGTTACACATGTTCACAGCACAACGATTGTTACGGGGGACCACCGTCGCGATGAGGGGCAGGCCACATGGTCGTCTGCATGCCTCCAGCCCCTGGGCACGAGGTCTAGGTGAGGCAGATGGACCAGGGGGAGTACGGCGGTGAGAAGTGACCCTGTCTCCGACGGAGATGGAAAGGGAAAGCTGTGCAGCATGTTGTGTCTGTGACAGTCCCATGTGTCATGTGAGGGACAGACCGGATTCTGGGAACGGATGTGTAGTGCTGTCCAGCCTGCAAGAAAGGCTAGCACTGGTGGGCCCGGGCCACAGCCCTGATTCACGTGGGTGGTCAGTCCAATTAGCCTCACTAAGGTCTCTCTGAAGCGTGACTGTGCGACGTGGAGAGAGTGGGTCGCTGCCATCCTCACGCAATGCCACTCAGTCTCGGCCACAAGGAACTGCTGGTCAGCGTCAGAGCTCAGACCTGCTCGGCCCACACGCCTCAGGCCGCGCGGGTGCTACAAACCCTGTGATGCTCTGAGCGTCTTCCTGGAAACACCTCGGGGCAACAGTGCCTTATGTTTTTATGCCTGAATTAGGCAAATATTTAATTTATGTTTACTTCCTAAAAGCTTTAAATACTCCAACAAGAGCATATCTGACCAGCCCTGGCCAGTGTGGTGCACTTGGTTGGGCATCATCCCGCGTACCAAAAGGTTGCCGGTTTGATTCCCAGTCAGCGCACCTACCCAGGTTGTGAGCTCCAGCCTCAGTAAGGGGTGAGGGTGTGCAGGAGACAGTCAATAGATGTTTCTCTCTCACTCCATCTCCCTCTAAAAAAAAAAATCAATAAACACACACACACACACACACACACACACACACACACACAAGAGGTCCAGTGCATGAATTCATGCACTGGTTGGGTCCGGCTGGCGTGCCCCAGTTGGGACTGATTGGGCTGGGCTGGCTGGGGGGAAGAGCCACAGGTTGTTGGCCAGTTGGCCTTGCCCCCTGATCAAACTGTTAAACTTCTGGTCAAACTCCCGCTCAAGGGGACAATTTGCGTATTAGCCTTTTATTATATAGGATATTTTTAAAGGAGTGTATCTATATCAGACATCTGTTAATACACGCCAAGTCACTATGGGTGTGCCTCACTGAAAGACAATAAACAGGAAATCTAAGTTACAAGCAGATCTTGACAAAGAAAAGTAGTTGCTTTAAAAACATTCACTGCTGTTTTCTATCGCATATCAAAGTGAAAACCAGATTTGCTCTGTATCAACATTACTCCTACAAGGAGATCTTTCCTATCATTTACCAAATGTCTTTGTTTTAAAATATATTTTATTGATTTTTCACAGAGAGGAAGAAAGAGGGACAGAGTCAGAAACATCGATGAGAGAGAAACATTGATCAGCTGCCTCTTGCACACCCCCCACTGGGTATGTGTTCACAACCAAGGTACATGCCCTTGACCGGAATGGAACCTGGGACCTTTCAGTCCGCAGCCGACGCTCTATCCACTGAGCCAAACTGGCTAGGGCTGTAATCATCTTAAACGACCACCCCTTACAAAGTAGACTAGAGCCAGTGGTCAGCAAACTGCAGCTCTCGAGCCACTTGCGGCTCTTTTTTTTTTTTTTTTGCGGCCCTTGAGTTTTTTAGGAAAGGCTAGCTTAGGAGCACCCTAATCAAGTTAAGAACAATGTACCTACCTTTCTAGTTTAAGTTTAAAAAATTTGGCTCTTAAAAAAAATTTTCAATGGTTGTATTGTTGATATCTGGCTCTGTGGACTAACGAGTTTGCCGACCGCTGGGCTAGACTTACAACCTTACACTCCGGACAAACAGCAAGACACGCCTTCCCTTTGAGGCGCTGATCAGACGCCGATCTTCATCCAGACCACCCCGAAAGCAACACCACGCGTTCTCGGCTGCTCTGAGGAAAAGCCACCGGAGACCAAGTTCAGCGGCCAGTGTTTGGGGGCGCTGCTGACCCCCCCCGGGAAGCTGTCTCTGCTGCCCCAGAAGAGGAACAGGAGAGTCCAGCTTCTGCATTCACCGGGTGGTTCTGCGATCGCTTTGTGCCGACCGGGAATTACTCCGAAGCCTGTGGCTCTGCAGGCCGGACCGATCCAGGCCACCCGTCCCCGAATTCACCGCTTTTCCGCTTCCCCGGCACCCCCTTAGCCGGCGCCGAGTTCCCCCAGCCAGCGCCCTCGCTCGCAGCCGCCGGCCCTGTGAGGTTCACAGCGACCCGATCTGGCCCCGGGCGGCGGGCGGGCCGGCTTCTTTCGCACGGAGGCATTAGCTTCTCCGGGGATGGCGTTCTCCCGCCAACAAGGCTGTTCCGTGGGGATCTTACTCGAGTGATGCTTCAATTGGTGCAGGAGGCGAGTTCTTCTCAGGCTTTGCACCCTCTCCCTGCCCCGCCGACTCATTTCTCCGTGAGTGAAAAACTCATGACGGGCTGATATCGGCCGGCTTATTTGCTTCAGCCACACAGGGAGTGGCCACGCCGGAACGAGCAGGCGGCCTCTGAGTCTTCCTAACGCCTCTTCCCCAGAGGACATCTGACTCGATGGTGAAAGGAGCCATGTGTCCCCGCACGGTGACGCGTGACTGCTCCGACCCACCGCCCTCCCCGAGGACCGATGAAGAAGCCCCTGGAACATCAACAAAAGGATGGTAACTAAGACTTGTTCCTCTCTGCTTCCTTCGGCCCCGAGTTTGCCTGGCAGATGTTCGGGGGGCTAAATGCAGAATCAGCCAGCATCATCCCCCGAATGTGGGCTGCTCACAGAGGAGTATACACGCCTGAGAAGAAGACATGAGCTGGTTGAAAACAGACCGCTCAGGGGTAAAAGGGAAACCCTGTCCACGGAGCAGCAGGGGGCGCCTCAGCGAGTCTCAGCACCATCGGTGTCCCTCCCGGTGTTTGTGTACCTTCCCCAGCAGAGGTCGGCAAACTCATCAGTCCACAGAACCAAATACCAACAGCACAACGAGTGACGTTTCTTTGGAGAGACACATTTTTTTTTAACTTAAACTTCTTCTAATGCCACTTCTTTACAATTGACGCGCCCAGGCCGTGGTATGTTGTAGAAAAGCCACACACAAGGGGCCAAAGAGCCGCAGGTGGCTCACGAGCCGCAGTTTGCCGACCGCGGTTCCCCAGGATGCCCCGGCCGGTGACAGGAGTCTCCTTCGCGTTCCGCCTCCGTGGAGAAGAGTGGGTGTCAAACGTCCGCTCCCGATGCTCTCCTTCAGGGTCACGATCAGACACTGGAGGAGACAACGGCCTCTGTGACCTAACCGGGAACCTGCACTTGACAAGGCTGATGCCGAGCGCCGCTGGCCTGGCTGGCTGGCGGCAGGACAGAGGGTGCTGTGGGGTGGGGGGTTCCTGGACTCGCCCTGAACAGGTCGTGTTCCCGGAGGACGCGAAGACGGCCTGCTGGGAGGTGGCCACCCCGCTAAGGCCCCGCGAGGGCCTCTGTCTAAGAGGTTTTGCACAGCAGCACGCCTCTGGGCCTCGTCTGTGTTTCCAAAGACACTTCACTCCTAAGAGGCTGCATCGCTTTTGGAAATGTGTAACGATCCCATTCGAAATATAAGAGGAGGGCATTGTCTTCCTAAAGGACTATGCAACTGAAACAGGCATTACAAATTACAGGAATATAAATTATATTCCCCCCCCCAAAAAAAACACCGGATGGCAATATAGAAACCTACCTGGCTTCCCAGGGTATCAGTTTAATAAAAACAAGCCAGGCTAAATTAATTAAGTCAGTAGACAAACCAGAATCTCAAAATCATGATTCTTATTCACCTTGATTTCAGTATAAATACACATGGGAATTAAAGAACAGTGGGGTCAGAAATGATCAATTTAGAAATTTAGAATCAAGAGGAAAATTCCAGAAGCCAAGAGCTGTGAATCTCGGAGGAAAACATGTCCTTCTCTGGTTAGCACTTGAGTCACAGTATAATGTAACAAGATCATGGGTCAAAAAATTCCCATTAACTTCTTAAAGTTGGCCTATTTAATAACATGACAGGGATTTAATGATGATGAATTTCTCCAGAGCCTGCGCGTCTGGGATAAGGATGAGCGAGTCTCCTCCTCAAAGTTCCCTTCTCCAAGCTCAGCACTTTGGAGGAAATACGCTGGATCATATTCCCCGGGCGCTCCCAGCCCGGAGCCCACACTGCTCCCCCGCTACCCCCCCAAACCTGACCCCATCAGGGACCTCCCCACCCCAGACATGACCCCAGCAGGGACCTCCCCGCTGGACCTGACCCCAGCAGGGACCTCTCCCCCCAGACCTGACCCCAACAGGGACCTCTCCCCCCAGACCTGACCCCAACAGGGACCTCCCCCCCCAGACCTGACCCCAGCAGGGACCTCCCCCCTGGACCTGACCCCAGCAGGGACCTCTCCCCCCAGACCTGACCCCAACAGGGACCTCCCCCCCCCAGACCTGACCCCAGCAGGGACCTCCCCCCTGGACCTGACCCCAGCAGGGACCTCTCCCCCCAGACCTGACCCCAACAGGGACCTCCCCCCCCCAGACCTGATCCCAGCAGGGGACCCCCCCCCAGACCTGACCCCAGCAGGGGCCTCCCCCCTGGACCTGACCCCAGCAGGACAGAGCAGAGTCCCTGTCCGGGTCCTTGGTCCTGCTTCCCGCTGTTCCGGAGAGCTTGCTTCCCTGAAGGCCGCCCTCAGCTGCTGTGGTGCCCAGTGGTTTTCATGATGAGTGTGGTCTGAGGACGCCAATTACAAATGAATTTCCTCCCAACCCCTAGAACTTCCCTAGTGATAACACACCATCTATACTAACAAAAGAGTAATATGCTAATTAGATCGGGAGACCTTACAGATGTCCTTCAGGCAAAGCCATGGAGGCAGGGCCAAGGCAGAAGCAGTTAGAAGCAATTAGGCTAGCAGGGAAGAGGGCAGTTGAGGGGAGCAGGCTGGCAGGTGGGGGCAAACAGACTGGCAGGGGGGGAGAAATTGGGGGGGGGAGCAGGCCGGCAGGCAGAGTGGTTAGAGGCGATCAGGCAGGCAGGTAGGTGAGCAGTTAGGAGCCAGCAGTACCAGATTATGAGAGGAATGTTCCAGATTGGAGAGGGTGCAGGCAAGGCTCCCCCCAACTTGCCCCCCCCCTCACATGAATTTCATGCACCTGGCTACTAGTGTTTCTATAAGCTTTGCTAAGGCCTCGCCCCGTTGTGGGACTGATAACTCTTTCCCTTTCTACATGCAAACTCGCCATCACAATAGGTAGGGCCCTACCAGACGGCTATTTTCTTAGGCCCCAAAAAGAAGCCTGACGGTTTCGAATGAGAGGGATTTTAAGCCATGTGTATGGTTATAACAATAACTGTGAAGTCCTTTGGAAACGGGAAGTTATGGAGATACATTCAAGGCCATGGTTTCAACATGGTCTAGCAGCTTGTTGTTATTTGACATTCGCATCCCACTGGCCGGCACAGGGCTCCTGGGGGTGGGGGGCGGGGAACCACGCCAGCTGCTCACGGCTGGTCTCTGAGGTCACGGCCCGTGATGACAACGCAGCCTCCGCATGAACAGCCACTCGGAGCCCTAAGAGCCCAGAAGCTCAGCTGTCCTTCTTGCAACTCTCACTGACTTGCAGGGCAACTTCTTAGCAGGAGCCTCTTGACCTTGAACTATCTCGTGGACCCAATCTTTAACAGACGTAATAAGGGAAATGTATGTTTTCCCTTCTCAAGCTTTCCAATTAGATTACATGTGGTTCTTCTCTGTATACTGTTTTCCCAAGATGATATTACTTATCACCCGAGGTGTTGACTGGTTAATTAAAATATGATTCCAAGATAGACCACAAATTGAAATGCTAAGCAATGATCATTCCCTCGTGTCTACCAGTTCACGAGCTGCCGTGTAAAGACAGTCTCGGCTCATTCTTCGTATCACTCAGGAGCATCTCCAAAGATACTCGGGGTTCTATCATATTTAAGCACAACAACCCGAGGGATTTTAATGGGCATTAATCCTATCTAATAAAAGAGTAATATGCAAATTGACCATACCTTCACTACACCCACAAGCCATGCCCACCAGCCAATCAGGAGCTGGGGCGGGGCAGAGGCAGCCAGGGCCGTACCCGAGGCGGCCGGGGTCCTGGGGGACAGGGCTGAGGTGGCCAGGGCCCTGGGGGATGGGGTTGAGGTGGCCAGTGCACCCAGGCCAGGGAGAAGGTCTAGGCCAGGGGTGCTAGCTGGGTGCAAGCTGGCTGGGGCAAAGGCCTGGGCCGGGGGTGTGGGGGCTGTGGCTGGGATGGAGCCAGCCATCGGCCCTATTGCAGGGTGATGGCAGGGTGCCCAAGGCCTAAAGCCTCGATCAGAGGCTTTAGGCCTTGGGGAGGCTGGGGGTGAATGGTCAGTAGGACATCCCCTGAGGACTCCCAGTATGTGTGAGGGGGCAGGTTGGGCTGAGGGATCACCCACCCCCAGTGCACAAATTTTGTGCACCGGGCCCCTGATGATAAATAACCCAGCTTTACAAAACAGAGGGGGGCAGTCACTTACACATTCTCTTTAGCATTAGAAGGTCTCGGCCCCCACTTTTCTCACTCATCAATGACGTTTTCTTAGAGATTCATTTCTGTGTGTGTGTGACATGTTCTCTCCCCACCCAGAGAGCCTCTCACAAAGCAGAGGTCCCTGGAAGATACAGGCCATTGGGATGTGATCCGTCACACACTGCGCAGCCCCCGGCAGGTGCTGGGGAGCAGGCAGAGCCAGAGAGGGAGGTGGCGGACGCCAAAGACTCTCCGATAAATTCCCCCATTTCACGCTCTTGCCCAGAGCAGGCGGCCAGTAATAGGCTAGCTTTGCAGAGGAAGCAATGGAGAAACACACAGGCAGGAAAGTAAACCTACTGGTTTCAAGAATGCAGCCTGGACAGCGGAATGCAGCGAATGGACACCACCCCGAGGGTAGAGACCTGGACAGAACCTCACATCTCTATCCGGACACGGCCGCCGGCCCCGGTTCCTGGGAGGTTCTCTGCAAATCTTGCCAGTTCTGTGTTGTTTTTGGAGCAGGGGGGACAAGGCCCAGTCCCGGGGAGGCAGCAACATGGGGATCCCGGCGGGTGAGGGGGCCCCGAGCTCCGAGCCCCAACAGTGGGACAGGGCCAGACTGTCTGCAGCCTGACTGGTGACTGTTCACAGAGCCTGCAGCCATCTGGTTACGGAGTAGCAGCGGATGGGGGAGGAGGGAGGCTCCCGGTAAAATCCATATCAAAAGCGGCCCCTGCCTTTGTCGGACTCAACTCCTTATCACAACAAATCTTCCTCAAGGTTCTGTGTGAGTGTGCGGTCTCCTCCTGCTCAGACACATAGATGAGCACTGAGAAAGGCAATGTGCGCAGGAAAACCTTCCTCGGGGACAACTAAACAAATGGCGGGGTCTGTAAGCTAAACCTGTACCTGTCCCCTGGAAACTCCTGCCGGCGTGCCGAACCCAGCACCAGACACCGGAGCAAGGCTGTCTGCCATCCGGGCTGGCCTCTCTCCGCGCAGACATAACTACCCCAAACTAAAAATCTAACAAGAAAGCACTGGCCATTCCAAGAGTCATCAACAACGCGAGGGACTCGGATTCCTACTTGTCTCGGGTGAGAGTGTGAAAGGACGATCAGAAACAACGTTGCCCATTTTTCATAATAATAAATGTGCAGTGGTCATAAAGCCCAGAAGGGCATTCCTAGGTGTGCACCCAGGAGACGAGAAGACGTGTCCATACAAAGACTTGCGCACAAACGTTCAGACCGGCTCCATCCATCCTGGCGAAACCAGGTGTCCGCCAGCAGAGGGATGGACGGCCACATACGGGGACCCCGGGTCCCTGAACAGCTGCATCGTCAGAAACAGCGGCCACCTAAGGACTCCAGCATCAGTGTGAACGAACTGCAAACACCCACTGATCGAAAGAAGCCGGAATGGAAGAGAACAGACGCATGACTCCATTTATAAAAAGCCTCTGCAGGAAAAGCTCACTCACTGTGACAGGGAGATCCGTGCTCCTCCAGTGTGTGTGTGAGGGAGTGGGGAGGGAGGCCGTGAGCGGGGAGCAGGTGGGAAGGGACACAGGAAACATCTTGGGATGGCGGAACTGTTCCATATGTGGAGTGCGATGCTGGTTGCGGGGATGTGTACATTTGTCCAACCTCAGTAAACCACCCACGTGAAATTACCTATTCATTGAATGCATGCTAGAGCTATTAAAGTGGGTGTCTGGGAAATGTGCTGTGTGCTCAGGACAGAATGCCAACTAGCGAACGGAGGTGATGGGTTTGACAGGCACACGGCAACGTGGAAGGAAGGCGGAGGCCCAAAGAGGCTGACAGCACGGTCTCTGGGTGTTCCCGAGAGGTGGCTTCATGGAGGGTGCAGGGTAGGGCGCAGAAGCCCCTGGGACCCCCCCCCCACACACACACACACACACACACAGCACACTGTGCCCAAGTCAAGTCCTGGCTCCACGCCTGCGTCACGTGTCCTCGGGCAAGTCGCTCGGTCTCTGTGCGACAGCAGGCAGCAGAGGGCCGCCTCCCAGGGCTGTGGTGAGGGGTGAATAAAAAAAGCTTAAAACAGTATCTGGGAAGTGGAAAAGGCTGCATAAGTGTTTCTAAAGCAATAAATAAAGCAAAGGAAACAGTATAATGCTTTTTTGAGAATACGCATAATTCTGACTCAGCTGATGGACACCAAATTGCAGGGATACTATTAAATGAACGAGGGTGAGCAACGCAGACGGGAGACAAGAGTGATCAACTAAACTCCGATAAAAGAGGGGCTCACACTGACCCAGAGTGCGAGTCTGCCCTGAGCCAATAGGCTCTGTGCCCCGGACATCATAAAGGCAGAAAGGTGCAGGCAAGAGGCAAAACGGTCTAGACCACACGGGATTCAAGAAACAACCCAGAGACTTGACTGTTTTTCATAAATTGCCAGAATGACAGGTGTGACATGATGACAGTGAGACATAGGGAAGATGAAGAGAAACAAAGGCCAAGGCAGGGCAACAGGCTAGAGTATTGTTAAAAGTGCGCGAGCGCACACACACACACACACACACACACGCATACACACACACACACACATACAGACACACACACACACATACATACACAGACACACACACAGACACACACACACATACACACACACATACACATACATACACAGACACACACACATACAGACACACACACATACATACACATACATACACAGACACACACATACAGACACACACACATACACACATACATACATACACATACACACACATACAGACACACAAACACATACAGACACACACACACATACATACATACACAGACACACACACATACACACACACATACACACATACATACACAGACACACACACATACAGACACACACACATATACATACATACACAGACACACACACATACACACACACATACACACATACATACACACATACACACACATACAGACACACACACAGAGATACACACACACAGACACACACACACACACAGACACACACACACACACACACACCAGCTCTCAACTGAAATGGCATCTCCGGTAAAACCCAGCCTGCCCCCACCCCTCGCTACTGAGCAGTCAGCCTTCCCCAGTATTTCCATCCCTCACTCACTATGGAGTTCTGTCCTCTGGCTTCCCAAACCCAGACCCAAGTTCCATACGAACAGGCTCCTCATCCGCCTCGTCCATTACTGTAGGCCGAGCCCTTAGAACAGTGCTTGGCACACAGCAGAGCCTTAATGAGTGTTTGCTAATAAATAAATGCGGAAGTCTAGCATGAATAACCACAACTGAAAGGCAACACTGCATTGCGGGAAATGGAGAGGCAGGTTCCATTGTTAACAAAGATGCGCAATTGCAGCGATGAGCTTAGCCAGGCTTTTAGGTTCTATCTCTGTCCCGGCACCTCCGTTCCTTCTCTTTCCAACGTCAAGAGTGCTCACCGTCTGCACATCACATGCTCACATCAGCGACTGCGGAAGGAGGGACTCCACACCAAGACGCAGACGCACAACCCAGACGCAGCCCAGGGACCCAGCCACAGAGGCACTGCGACAACATGGCTCCATCTGAAGACATCACAGGGTATGTCATGAAAATCTGCACGAGCAAGTCTCGTTTCATACACGTGCAAACGGAAATGGCAGTGAATCTTATTGGTGGTGTCAGAGTGGAGGGGAGAGAAGAAGAGGCAGGCCAGGCCGCAGGGACCAGGCAGTTCCAGAAAATTACTGAAACTCTCCGTCACAATGCTGTGCTTTGCGTCAGCATTTCCATCTGTTCATAAAGAGCCACGATCTTTCCCAGGCAGAAAAAGTGTGTAAAACCGATAACACGAGTGAACTCCTGCCATCTGAAAACAGCTGACTGTTTTTTTTTTTTGGACAATCTTCCTTTACACGGCATCATCTATAAAAGGATGAAATTTACATGGAATGAATGAAGAGGTGCCTCTTTGACAAATGCTGAAGCATAGCATTTGAGGCAAAAAGTCTCAGGAGAAATTCTGGGGAGAAAAGGAGAGTCTTCCATAACAATCTGCCGTGACCTGAATTTGTACGACTATCCTTTAGTTTTGCAAATTGCCTCCAATTTGCTGAGAACCACTGGTGTTTGCCAGCTTAAAATAAGCAAAGATTACCCTTGTGCCACGTGCCATCTTAAATAAGGAACAAGGGGGGGAAACAAGAACGATACGCGCTTGCTATGTTTCCTTTTGCTACATATAAACTACGGTGTCGTTCAATTAACCGCTGATTTGTAGACGAAAGCAGATACTGAGGAAATGCCCTACGAAAAGAGGTAAAACCAACTGCCCAGCAATAGCCCGTAATTCCGAAAAGGCTCTGGAGTCCAGCTGAGGCGGGTCCCGTCCCCGGCCAGCCACTGGCTGTTCCCCGCGGGGCAGGGCCTGGGTCACACAGTGCGCCCACGGTCCTGTGTCATCAACGCCCCCGCCCAAGGTGATTTTCCTAAGTGAGAAATTTCAATTCAGAAGAGAAAAGTAATTTTCAAGAGTTAAAAATAAATATTCGTGTCAACGACTGTCGATAGCTCACTATTAACTAACTGATTTTTATTTTTTTAAAAGGCAACCAAAGGCAGATGGGCCGAAACTCCACATGCCCAGCAACGAATGACACGCTGAGGAGATGCTTCGCGGGGATCGCGCAGAATCACTGCTCCGTGCCTGGTGGCTTCACGCTCCGCTATTTTTTTTTTCCTTTTATCAACTATGACAAGGATGAGTTTGTCACATCCATAAAAACATGAGCTGAAATTAACACGCAAATGATGGTGCCTGTGCGGGATGCCATTTCATTAATTTCAATTCACTGACATGATTGTGTTCTCCAAACTTATGAATTTTGCAAATGCTCCCCCGCAGAGAAGACAGTGTGTTTGGTGAGTATTCTTTTACGAGCATGAGATCCAGCAACACTGGAGTCCACGGGGAAAAAGGTAACCTGAGATTTTAGTCACAAAATAATGCGTATGCACTTGTATATATTCTGTGAGATGACTTTGACAGCTTTTTGAAACAAATATATAAACTGTAACTCTGGCTGGTCGCTCTGTTGGTTGGAGTGTCATTCCAGTACACCACGGTTGTGGGTACTGTCGGGACACACACAAGATCAACCAATGAACGCATGAACGAGTGAGACAATGAACCAATGTTTCTGTGTGTGTGTGTGTGTGTGTCTGTGTGTCTGTGTGTGTCTGTGTGTCTGTGTGTCCCGTCCTTCCTCCCTCCCTCCCTTCAGTCCCTCTCCATTCTTCTCATTCTAAAAAAATAAAAATTTTTAATGTTTACTTTTAAAATAACACCTGTCGATGCTAGAAACTTTCGAGGATAAACAGTCTATAGAAAGGGACCGTTTTAAAAAACCTGTTATCTTTAAATCATAAGTAAAAATGGGTAATGTTTTTACATATTTTGTTTCAATATTCTCGTACGGATCGGAAACTTTTTCTAAGAAACACCAGGTGGGCATCACTTAGCTTCAGTCAGAGACGTGCCCAAAGCACTGTCATTGCAGTGAGTGTTCCCTAAAGCACGGCCTTCTGCAGCCCCTGACAGGCCAGGGGCACCTGCCGGGAGGCCCACAATCACCCACACTTTAACCCTCTGTACACCTGGCCTGAAGCGGACATCTGGGAAACCCGTGTCAGAAAACAGAACTGGGCTGTGGAACCCGGTACCTGCAGGGCTGCTGGTTCCTAAACGTGTGTCAGAGCAAATGGCATCGGAACGGAATGGCTCCTTCACCTCCGCGCCTGCGCTTCCGCCCGCCTGGGTGGATGCCGAGGCATCTCACGGTGCGGGGTTCGGGGCACAGAGAGTTAAGCGATGTCCTTGACTTGGGGCGTGTCCTGTGCTCCCCTGGTCGCACCCCTCGCCGTGTTCTGCGGGGCACAGCGAGGTCCTGCCGACCCTGCTCGCTTATCCGCCACTTCTTCACACCCAGCAGATAAAGCAAATCTTCCGTGGCATCTGCCACAGAGCAAACAGACAATCTATCAGCAAGAAAAGCTAAGCAAATGTGGGGAACTAGCTCACCAATGCAGTTTCTAAATAAAAGAAAACACTTTTAACCATTTTCACAGCAAAGTCTAAAGCTAGGAAGCAATTTCATGGTATCTTAGCAATTTCCTTTAATCTTTCTTATTGAAAGTACTAGAGGCTCAGTTCCGGAAAATTTATGCACTGGAGTGGGGGGTCCCTCAGCCCAGTCTGCCCCCTCTCACAGTTCTGGAGCCCTCAGAGGCAAGAGGTGACCAGGTGATCAGGGGAAGGTGATGCCCCCATCACACCTCTGCTGCTGCCACTGCCGGCAGTGCAAGCCTCTGCTGGCCCTGGTTTCCTGAGCCTTGGACAGCCCTGGGTGGTTGGGCAGCCACCATCCAAGGCTTGCCTATGCGTTGGGCCAGTCCTAGGTGGCTGGGGGGCTGAGGGGACTGGGGGAGTCCAAAGGCAGGCACATGAAACAACTGGACCCACCCAGGGGTGGGTCTGGCCATGCCATGTGCCTGCCACCCTTGTGGGCCTGAGGGTACTGGACACCACCATCTTGTAGCTGTGGGACCATCTTTGAGGGTGTGACAGTCAATTAGCATATCCCCTCCTTATTGGCTGTGGACACCGCCATCTTTGTGAGGCGTGATGGTCAATTAGTATATAACCTCTTTATTATATAGGATTGCAAATGTCCCCTTCTTCCCCTTCCCCTTGAACCCCTCAACTCTGAACCACCCCACACCCAGGCCCTCTAGGCACTACCATCTGTGCCAGTGGGCGATGCATCTCTGCACACAAGTTCTGTGATTGGTCTCTCCCCACCCCCGCCTGCCTTCCCTCTGAGCCTCCTCAGTCCGTTCCACAGTTCTGTGTCTCCGGATCTATTTTGTTTATCAGTTTAGTTTGTTCATTAGGTTCTACCCATGAGTGAGATCGTGTGACACGGGTCTTTCTCTGCCTGGTTTATTCTGCTACCTGCTGCTTTCAATGCTCATCAGATCCTCCCCATCACCAAGATGCGTGCTAAGGTGGAAGGAGAGAGCCACCCAAGGCTTGAGGTCAGAGACGAAGGCAGGAAAACATGACTCCATGATGTGGATGGGAGGCACCTTGATTTCTTTGTATAGAAAGACCTTGCCTTCAGCATGGCAGTGGGTTTGAAGGGCATAAAGTCACCTGATTGGGGAGGAGTGGAGAACACAGTATGTGTACAATCTATACTAATAAAAGAGAAACATGCAAATTGACCATCACTCTGCTACACCCACCAGCCAATCAGGAGCAAGTATGCAAACTAACCCAACAAAGTTGGCAACGGTGGCCACAGAGCTGGAAGCTTGGGTTGCCCCCAGTGATGGAGGAAGCCAAGCTTCCCACCTGCCCTGGCTGGCCCTGACCTCTGCTCAAGGCTACAAAGTTTCAATTATAGAAGATAAATAAGTCCCAGATACCTGCTTTCAGCCAACCCTGGCCTCCACTCAAGGAGGCGCTGAAAAAAAAGAAAAAAGAAAAAAAGGAGGGACAGGGAGCTTGGGTCACTGGGGGGTGTGGCCAGCCTGCAAACAACCATCAGCCCCTCACACAGGCTGGCTACACTCCCATGGCCTGACCCCTGTAAATTGGCAGTCGAACATCACTCGAGGGGTCCCAGATTGGAGAGGGTGCAGGCTGGGCTGAGGGCCACACACCCCTGTGCATGAATTTCATGCACCGGGCTCTAGTGTATGGAATAAATATGAGAACTCAGTATCTAAGTAAGTATGGAGAAGTCGGGGTCCACGCCTGCTTTTCTTTCCATCAGGAGCTGAGCTGGAGCCGCCCCTGTGGCAGGCCCTCCGGCCCCCCCGGATCACAGAGCCACAAAGTGCAGTGAGCGGCCCCTGAGGCCAGAGCGCCTTCCAGAGGAGCACACAGGCACTCTGCAGAGCATGCTCACGCCAGCTCTCAAAAGTTAGCTTGGAAATGCTCAGGGCAACCGGTTCCTTCTAGCTCAGCTGCAGATGACAAAGGGGTCTCAAAAAACCACTTCATGGACTGATACAATTCAGGAAGAGTAACCAACACTCCGACTGCAATGATGACGCGTTGCCATGGAATCCGGGCAGGAGCCCGTGGGAGAGAACCAGCAATGCGTTTTCGTGCTTGTCCGTTTCCGGGAAGAAAGCAGCAGTGCCCCCCCCCCCAATCCCCCGCCCCCCATGGCCACCCCACCGATCGCAGCCGCCCGGCCCTTCGAGCAGCACAAAGTTTGGAGAACACAGGAAGCTGGAGGCAGAGAAACACGGCTTCCAGTTTTCGAAAGCCCCGACGGGGCAGGGCGGGGCGGGGCTTAGGATTCCTTCTGTAAATCCCAGTGTGGGCCCCGCGGGCTGGGCGGCTGCCGCTCGTGCTCACCCCGGAAGGGCAGGGAGGGTGGGTGGCCTGGAAGGGATGAGGGCAATGGCCTGTCGCAGAGCAATTGCTGCAGCAACGGCCCGGTGGCACGGCACCGGAAACACAGACGTGCCCTCGGGCGTATAAACACACAGCTGCACCAGGCACCTCCCCCCGAGTGCCCGGCCGTACCGCAGCCCCTTAAAGAGGACGGCGCCCCTTCAGTGCGTGGCCTCGGAGACCCAGAGGCACTGAACTGTGGAGCACGGCCTCACGATCCACCTTCTCTCGCCCGTTAGACCGTGCATCTGACAAAGCCGACCGTGTGTACATTTAATAACTTGAGATTTCTATATTTTGGAGCGCTCTCAAGATCTGATTTTCACAATGAGCCCGATCAGGAGGCGTTCGTGCTGCTACAGGACACGGGGCGACCTCCACGGACAGGGATTTGGAACTGCCGACGCGGTGGCAAACCTCAGAGTCACACACAAGCCGGGAAAGCAAAGGAGCCGAACACAGAAAACTGCCCGGCCCGGGACCTCGGGCAACGAAAGGACAGACACAGCTCAGCTCCCAGGGACTGGGGAGCAAAAGCCAAAACGTGGTCGCTCAAGGCTGCCTGGGGGCCCTGCCGCCGGTTTCCCGGGAGCCGGGAGCCAGGAGCCAGGAGCCAGGAGCTGGGAGCCAGGAGCCAGTGGTAGGAACTCCCAGAAGGGAGACCAGGGGGTAAACGGCGGGCAGAGAGGCGGGCAGAGAGGCGGGCAGAGAGGCGGGCAGAGAGGCGGGCAGAGAGGCGGGCAGAGAGGCGGGCAGAGAGGAGGGCAGAGCCGGGATTTGAAGCCGCTGCCAGAAAGAGCAAGTCTGTTCTCAGGAGGGGGCTGCTGAAAGGTCAACAGTCAGAGAACTGAGAACGGGGTACCTGAAAGGCACCTGGGACAGGACAGGACAGGACAGGGCCACCTCAGAAAGGCCCCACGTTGGAGGGGGGGTGAGAGTTCAAACAAGAAGTGACCTCGGGACCATCCCTGGAGGTGAAGAAGCTGGGGTAGGGGAAGGGGGGTTAGAATCCTGCACAAAATAGATACAGAGGCAAAGAAGCATGGAACAGACTGTCAGTCTACAGCGGGAAGGCAGAAGAGGGGGGCGTGCCACAAGAGATCAACCAAAGGACTTGAACGCATGCACATAAGCATAACCAAGGGATACAAGACCCTGGGGGAGGGGGGCATGTCTGGGGGGGTAGGGGAGGCCAGGGGGAGGTCAACGGGAAAAAAGGAGACATAGGTACTACTTTTGTAATACTTTAAACATTTTTTTAAGTATAAAATAAAAAAACAGAAAACGCAATACTCGAGGGCACGCAGAGACCTGAAGCCATGCTGTCCAGTAAAGAAACGCCACCACACGCTGCCTACAGGCCAGGAGAGGGGGATCCTGAACTAGAAATGTCATAACCGCCCCAACTCACTGAAATCCCCCAAACAAACAAGATGAGGACTGTAGACAGACCCAGGAAAAGGAGAGCCCCAACAATGTAGCCGATGGGAAGGCCGTCTCCTGCTGCACGAACTGGCCAAACGGAAGAAAACTGTAAGGAACTCTCTGCGCCCCATGAAACGTCCACAGCCCGGCATCTCGCCAATGGAACAGAGATTAAAACTCAAGCCCTAACATAAACCCAGAGCTTAATCACGCCTTTCACTGTGTATCACAGGACACAGAAAATTAGGCCTCCTCTCCGATGGGCGTGGAGCCCACAAAACTGCTCAGGTACCGGATTTCCCGGCGTATAAGACGGCTTTTTAACCAGGAAAATCTTCTCAAAAGTCGGGGTCGTCTTCTATGCCGGGTGTAAAAATGCCGTCGCTTGCAGTTAGGATGGGCGTTGCTAACTCGCCAGGGACTTGCCCGGCACTTGCTCTCTCTCTGTTGTTTGTTATCTTCCTCCTCATCATCAGTACTGGTCGTCTTATACACCGGAAAATACAGTATTCTATCTGAGGAAAAGAACAGGCAATTCTACCAACTAGAAACATTACCCGCACCGCCGATCACAACGAAGGAAAACCAGGAATTACTGAAGCCGCTTTGTAAAAGGCCTGTATTTCACCAGGAAACTTCAAAAACCTTTTACAAACAACTCTTTGGTGAAAGGGTGAATACAAACTAAACCTCAAAATTGCTTTTAAAAATAACAATGCAAACCCCACACCCTGATCCGAGGGAAGTCCATGGCCTTCAACGCTCCTAACAATGAAATAGATTAAAAATATGTGAATTAAAGTCCCGGCGCATGGGTGTGCGGAGTGAGGAAGATTGATTGTGCAGCACGGGGTTTCCTGCGTGCCCGTCAGGGAGCCCCAGGTGAGGGGACGTTCTCACCTTTGTGGTGCGCCCTGTGCATGTGAGAGGAAGGTTTATTTTATGTTTTCAAGGTGTAGTTTAATATACGGTGAAAAAAAATATCCGCGTTAAAACCGTAACTAATACAAAAGGATCGGTATTTGGCAATGAGTGCAAAATGTCATGGTGGTGGGTGTTTTTAAAAAGCAAGGAATCGTAAAAACTAATTACTAAATAGTTCATTTAACTTGGTAACATAACATTGATTTACCAGTCTTTTGAAATTATTTGAAGATAGAAAACAAATATTTAGGAATAGCCAAAAATGTAATGAGTATATTCATCCCCTACTGATTGATTTTTTTTCTATTTCCCATGGTTTCCAGCACATGCTTGGCACTAACTAAAAAATAAATAAATAAATCGTTTGGAAGGATCGATGGAAGAATGGATAATGAAAGGGTGGATGATGGGCAGATGGATGATGGGAGGATGGATGATGGGAGGATGGATGATGGGAGGATGGATGATGGGAGGATGGATGATGGGAGGATGGATGATGGGAGGATGGATGATGGAAGGATGGATGATGGAAGGATGGAGGATGGATGGGCAGATAAATGAACAGATGGATGGGAATAAATCACCATTCTACAGAAAGAACCAAGTCTGATCTCAAAGTCAGGAGTTTTCTTTGTTACCAAGGTGATCAGAGAAATGGCCGAACCAAGTCCCAAGCATAGGGGGCAGATGCTGGCTCTCTTTCAACAAGCCCAGCAGGAGTGGAAGCAGCCGTGGCAGCCCCACCACTCCCTGAAAACCTGTCGAGTGAGAGTGATGGCGTCTCCTCGGCTCGCCAGGGACACGAGGAAACAAAAAGGCTGCTGGGCCCCTCAGCCGGGCAGAGAGCGAGACCCATCAGAGGCGCGCCGCACCCCGGGCGCTGTGCTAAGCGGCTGAGAAGAGGACACGGGAGAGGAAGGAAGAGCCGAGGGCAGAGGCACAGGGAGAGCCCCGTGGCGGAGGCAGGGCCTGGGCTGCATCAAGAGAAGGGTCCCCAGTCACGAGCCAGGCAGCAGAGAGCATGCGCGGGCAGAGTCCGCAGGAAACACTAAGATCACAGACGAAGAGCAAACTGTTGAAGGAGGCACATGCTCTCCTTGCTTCTTAGCACAATCTTGTCTTGCTGGGAATGCAGCTGTTTCAGAGTAGATGTACAACTGAACTTCCCGTCCTCCCACCTCGCATTGCAGCTCCAGCAGACTGCCGACTGGCACTGCCAGCAAGCCGGGACTCGGGGGGTGCAGTTCCTTTGGTAGAAAGAGTTCATGCCTCACCCCGGCAGGCTTAGCTCAGTGGTTAGCCTGTTGGCCCAACCACCAAAAGGTTGCAGGTTCGACTCCTGGTCAAGGGCGCGGTACCGGGTTGCAGGTTGGATCTCCGCCCAGTTTGGGGGCCTGTGTGGGAGACAACAAACGCATGTGACTCTCTCGCATCGATGTTTCTCTCTCTCTCCTCTCTCTCTCTTTCCCTTCCCCCCTCCTTCCACTCTCCCTAAAAATCAATGGGGGGAAAATATCCTCGGATGAGGATTAACAACAACAAAAAGTTAATGCATCTAATGTGATCCATCTCACCCAGCGGTCGGCAAACTCATTAGTCAACAGAGCCAAATACCAACAGGACAACGATTGAAATTTCCCTTGAGAGCCAACTTTTTAACACTTAAACTTCTTATAACGCCACTTCTTCAACATAGACTCGCCCAGGCCGTGGTATTTTGTGGAAGAGCCACACTCAAGGGGCCAGAGAGCCACATGTGGCTCGCGAGCCGCAGTTTGCCGACCACTGATCTAACCTAAAGCCAATGATCAAAGTAAACCATACATACACATACCAGGAAAAGTTAACTGAACATTAACTTCCATTGTCTGTGATGGACTCAGCAGTCCTCAGACCCTGCCAGCATCCCTCCTGGAAAAGAAGCGTTGCTGGGCTGTGCTGAGCGCCACTGTATACCAGATGCTGTAGCGGACGCCCTGGCGTCACTGCCCTCAGGACTGAAGACACGCTCTTATGAAGCAGGATGGATGACTCGTTCCGTAGACAAGGAAACCCAGGCACGTAACATTCTTACTCAGTAATGCGAGAAGGAGCAGCAGGTCTGGTTCAACATTGTCCCTTTGCTACAAGAGTGTGTGTGTGTGTGTGTGTGTGTGAGTGTGTGTGTGAGAGAGAGAGAGAGAGAGAGAGAGAGAGAGAGAGAGAGAGAGAGAAGAGAGGTCTGCAGCTGGCAGCAAGCTTTCCCCCAAATACATAGATCAATGTGATATTCACCCTGAGGCTAGATACTGTTCCAGAAGTCAAGGCCACCTTTTTTCCTTAATCAACGGCACACGCAGGAGAGTTCCTCTGGGTTTTATTTGTACAAACGATTCCTTCTTCAAACCCAATTACTGAGCAAACACTCACCACGAAGAAATTGCTAACGGAATCATTATCTACCTCAGCGCAGTCTAATGCTATCACCTCCAGGAAACAGAGCCAGCGAATGGCATCACAGACATCACAGTCAGAAAGGCCACTGCGTGCCCGCACCGAGCCTCGGGAGACGTGTCCGGGGACAGCAGCCGTCAGCACTGGCGAGGCTCAGAGTGCCCAGCGTGGCCCGGGACTCCACAGAACGCCCTGCCCTCCCCGCTCAGGAAGGTCTACGGGGGGGGGGGGGGGATGAGGAGCTGCTCTCTCTCCAAAACGTTCTCTCTGCCCTCAGGGAAGAAGCCAGAAAACCAGAGCGGCCGCCAAGGTGATGCTGTGTCCACACACATCTAAACATCTCCATCCATGTTGTAGTGCAGACAGCACACACCCAGAGAGCAGATGTAGCAGGACCAGCTCGGTTCCGCACACGCGTTTTCCAGAGAGGAACACCAAGATCCAGAGATGTAAAGGGTTTACTGAGTCACAGAAACGGTCGGGCAAGACCCAGATAGAGTGGGTGGCCCATTCCACGGCTCTGAGCTGCGTGAAAGCCCCCCCGCCCCCGCGCGCCCCCCCCCCCCCCCCCCCCCGCCCAGGCAGCTGAGCAGAGACGAAGGCATGAACACCAGTGACGTGTGCACGCCCATCCCTGTCAGCTCCACCTTCTCTCCGGACCTGCGCCCGCACAGCAAAGGCTGAGCAATTCCCCTTCAGTGACAGCCGAACACTCTGCAAACACTTACACTGCAGGCAACTGAGCCTGACTAGTCTTTAAAAGTCCATAGTAAATAGGATGCCTATGGTTTTAAATATATATTTTATGGATTTTTTACAGAGAGGAAGGGAGAGGGATAGAGAGTTAGAAACATCGATCAGCTGTCTCCTGCACACCCTCTACTAGGGATGTGCCCGCAACCAAGGTACATGCCCCTGACCGGAATTGAACCTGGGACCCTTGAGTCTGCAGGCCGACGCTCTATCCACTGAGCCAAACCGGCCAGGGTGATGCCTCTGATTTAAAATACATGGTGAGACCTGCACACACATCCCAACGTGCTAACTTGGCATTACAGGGCGATTATAACTGCCAGAGAGAGCTCAAACCAGTGCTGACCACCGTACTGTCACTTTTGTACATGGACTACTGCAGACATGGTTCATGTCTGTAACATGTGACACATGACCAAGAGCGCCCGTCAACGAAATAAAAGAAGGGAAAACTGGTACACGAAATGAACAAACATCTGAAAATTTTCCTTTTATTTCAAACCCAAGAAGATTTTTGTAGTGTCCATGGGGCAAGAACAATCATCGCTACAGAGCATAGAGGACAACGATGGTAACCTAAACAAACTCCTGGACACTCAATTTTTTTAAGTTTCAAATTACTTTGGTTCATTTAACAAAAATACTCGTTGTGAGCTTGTTAGCATAGGACACTGGGGAGGCACCTGCCATTTACAGCCTAGCGACGAGAAATGGAAGCTGCAGCAACAGAATGAGTGCATGACTCAATCATTATGTGCACTACAACCGGTCGGAAAAAACATGCACACACACACCCCATAAATCACACATTCAGTTCAACCTGAACATGTCTGCGTGCGTGCGTGCACACACACACACACACACACACCCCATAAATCACACATTCAGTTCAACCTGAACATGTCTGCGTGCGTGCGTGCACACACACACACACTCACACACACACACACACTCACACACACACACACACACACTCACACACACCCCATAAATCACACATTTAGTTCAACCTGAACATGTCTGCGTGCGTGCGTGCACACACACATACACTCACACACACACACTCACACACACACACACTCATACACACACACCCCATAAATCACACTTTCAGTTCAACCTGAACATGTCTGCCTGCGTGCGTGCACACGCACACACTCACACACACACACTCACACTCACACACACACACACACACACACACACACACACACACACAGGGTAACAACCTCAATAACTATTCCATCGTGCTCCGAAGTAAAGCCTTGCCCAAGGGTAAGGCTCTGGCAGAAATCTTCAGACATTGGTCTTGATAACATGTAAAATACTAAAGCACATGCTTAAACCCACAGAGAATAATGCTGGCACCAAAAGAGGCAGGTTTTTAAAAAACAGAAAAATAGTTCAGTATTTTTTAAAATAACTGTAAATAATCAAAATACTTAAAAAGACAGTGTTAAAATAGAGTCTTGAGACTGGTTGGTAGAGGAGAGAGAACCTGTATCGGGAGGGAGGTTAGAATCGAGGTACAAGAATCTTCCAGGATTCCATTTTAAGGAGAGGAATTATCAATTAGAAAATTTAAAAACATATTAAAATGCTTATATCCTAAATGTTTACTGTATATCCATCCACACCATTAAAAAGAACAAAGGTCATATACAATCTTACATCCATAACAGACAGACATTTGGATGTCTCTCTATTATCTTACAGGTCTTAAAATGCTATTCTAGTCACACAAGTATAATTATAACAGAGATAAAACGTCTATGTTTCTTTGTTCCCGCGATTATGTCTACAGGCATTTTAAATATGTTGATTTTACTGTCGTTATTGCTATGTTAGTGAGACTTTTTGTATGAGTAAAGACATACTCCTTAAATAGAAAAAGATATACAACTCTCTCACATATTGGTTTTAAATTTAACATCTTTCTAGTATAAAAGATGTTTTTAAAAAACTGAGCAAACTAAAAAAAAAAAAGTTATGCACACACTAAAATCAAATTGCTGTAGATTTCAAACAGCAGAATAAAATGGCAATGAAACTCGCTGAGGCCAGGTTTACGCCACTCCGTGGTGGTTTCAAATTGTCTTCCATCGGTTAAACCCAACCAAGTGGAAAACCCTTGCGATTGCCTATTAGACACACTGGACATTCGTAGATGATCAACAAATAAGTATTTATGGAAGGGTCATGCCTCTTTCCAATCCATTCTCCACACCACCCTCCCCGTGGCCTTCTTGAAATGACAATTTCATCAAGTCATGCCCCTTCTGAAAGTCATAAACGGCTCCTCTTCTACCCCAGGATCACACCCAAGCTCCTTAAAATGACTTTGGAATCCGCTCGCCCTGGCTGATCACGCAGCCTCCCCTCTCCCCACTCCAGCTGACCGGCGCGGAATTGTATTTGAGTCCACACCACACTCAGTTCCTGGGCACTAATTACGGCGGGGGGGGGGGGGAGGAATACATGTTAGGTGAAAAATTGATTATGCATTTCCATCATGACATTTAATAGCCTTAGGTTAGATGGCCAAGCATCACATCGTAAGAAATGTGGTACAGTGGTCAGCAAATCGCTGCTCCCGAGCCACATGCAGCTCGCAAGTCCAGGTTTGCCACTCTGTTGGGACTAATGAGTTTGCCGACCACTGTCATATACTACCCTTTACCTCTTTGCCCACAATGTGCCACAATTGCCTAATCCTCACAGCTTCCAACTACACGGTAACATTAGTCTAGTCCAGTGGTCGGCAAACTCATGAGTCAACAGAGTGGCAAAACGCGGCTCGAGAGCCACATGTGGCTCATGAGCCACGGTTTACCAAGCACTGTGCTAGTACGATATGAACTGCTGAGGAAACCATAACCCTGACTTTTCAGCCACAGTCTCGCATGGATTTTGATGTGAAACTAAAAGGCCTCCTTGCAGTGGACTCGGGCCAATGCATTGCCGCTTCTGCTCCGGGGGGGAATGTCTGCATGAGCCCCTGATGTCAGGTGTGTGAGGGTGTGCCTCTTTCTCCTACCTCGCTGCAGACAGCTCCCAATTCAAAAAGATAACCAGCAAAGGGAGCAATTCATCACCAAGACCACTGTGTCACCAGTGCTGCTTCCATTCTGATGTCAAAAATAATAAAAATAAAAACTCTATTCTTCCTGACAAATGTCAACTTCAAATTGGCATTACAGATTAAAAACAAAAAAACAAACAAACAAACAAAAACCCAGCTAAATGAACCTCTATGGTAAACTAGAGCCCCGGTGCATGACATTTGTGCACTGGAGAGTGAAGGGGGATCCCCTCAGCCCAGCCTGCGCCCTTTAGCAGTCGAGGAGTCTTCAGGGGATGTCCGACTGACGGCTTAGGCCCGCTCCCCAGCCGCCAGTCAAACATCCATCCTTAGCGCTGCTGCAGAGACAGGAGAGGCTCCTGCCACCGCCATGCGCTCACCAGCCGTCAGCCCGGCTTGTGGCGGAGCAGCCCTCCCCCTGTGGGAGCACACTGACCACCAGGGGGCAGCTCCCGCATTGAGTGTCTGCCCCCTGGTGGTCAGTGCGCATCATAGCGACCAGTCATTCCATCGTTCGGGCGATTTGCATATTCTCCTTTTTTACTATATAGGATGAGGCTGCGGAAAGAAAGGCGCCCACTCGCTGTTCTCTATTGCTCTCTAACTATTCCGTCGCTGTTAAATGTGAGCAGATGCAGACACGCCCGCCTCAACCCTATCCATGCTGCACCCTGCAGCCAGTGAACCACACCTCGGACTCGCGGCCTGTGTGTTTCCCGACAGCGGCCCCCGTACACGCGGCACCTCGAGGTGGCCCGTTGACCTGTTCGCACAAAACAGAGTCTGTCAGGGTGGCATTGCTCAGGGGAGTGGTGTTGACCTGCTCCACGGTAGCACTTGGCTGAGTCGCTCCTTTGCCTGCATCAGTCTTAGTAGCATCTTATATTGATCGCTCTGTTTCGCATTAGGCGACGTGTCTAACACTAAGACTCATGAGTAAAAGGCAGGCAGGCAGTCCATCAGCGGGATGTTGGATCCTGGGCACATGATTGAGCCACACTTTTCCACCAATGCCCCTGCCCCGCCCCCTTCTTCTCCTGCAAACATCTGAAATGCCAAATGCAGCCGCACACAAGGGTCCTCGGGCAGGACCTGGGGGGGTCACAGGGCACGGGTGGATGGGTGGTTGGAGTGGTGAGGACAGGGACTATTTAGGGAGGGTGTGAAGTTAATTAAGGATAGAGCTTTAGACTTATGAGCCATGGAGAGATGGGGCTAGACTATCTCTGACACAAAAAATAAATATGTCTGATAAAACTCTAAAGTCTCATTTATAAATATGAGCGTAAAAATTCCTAATAAAATCTTTACAACCAATTGCATCATGAAAAATATCCCCTCGTGACAAAATAGGATTTGTCACAGGAATCCAAGATGGGCAAATGTAAAGACATCCATTATGCAACAGATAAATAGCAAAACGTACCAATTGCTATCTCTATTGATACCTAATATCAAAGACTAAAGGACTTAAAATCTAATAACATCTACTTTAATATAAACACTTAATAATGAAAGGAAGAAGGAAGGAAGGAGGGAGGGAGGGAGGAGGGAGGGAGGGAGGGAGAGGAGGAAGTCACAAAGACCAGGTAACATCTGTTTTTACGTGCCACGCAGCAACAGTCCCTTGGAGGCAGCAACCTCCCATGGTGCTTAAACAATGAATTTCCCAGCAATCCCAGTTTTCTTTAAGTTCATCTGCAAAACCTTGCCGCACAGCGGGGCCTCGTTCCCCGTGAGCCGCTATTAAGAAGCATCCCCTGCCCTCAGATGCTCTGGGAGGAAGGGGCCATGGCGGGTGAAGAGGGACATACACAGCTGAACCCGGTTTGGCTCAGGGGATTCTGGTCAAGGGCATGTCCCTTGGTTGCAGGCACATCCCCAGTGGGGGGTGTGCAGGAGGGAGCTGATGGATGTTTCTCTCTCATGGATATTTCTAACTCTCTAACCACTCCCTTCTTCTCTGTGAAAAATCAATAAGATATATTTTTTTAAAAGAGGGGCATAAACAGCTGGCAGCGTGCCCGTCGCCCCAGCCCCCAGCCGCGTTTACCGGCCCGTTAAAAACCCCGCTCGCGTTCCCTGCGCTGTCGGCCTGTGCTTTCACTGCTCAGAACAGCGTCGACCAAATCAACTGGTCTGTCCCGCATGCTGCACTCGATTCTTAATTCCCATTACTGGTAACGTTCCCCAGCTCGGGACATGATGTCTACACGTTTTTATTAAACGAATTAATGCTATTAACTCCGTCGAGCGGATTTTCACGAGGTGAGCGATGTGTTGGGGGAAAGCCCCCCCTTAGCCTTCAGCACAGGGGCCACCTTAAGGAGCAGATAGAGGGTGATGTGCTGGCGGCCTCTGTCTGTCCCTTTCGCCACCTGGGGATCTCACCTTCCCTCGAATGGGAAACGGGAGGTCGAGGGTGCTGGCCGGGGGGGGGGCGGTGGGAAGGGGGGGGCCTGCAGCTGTGTGACTCCCCCACCATGACCCAGCCACCACCTCCTTGATCACAGAGCCACCAGCCCGGACTTTCTCCCTGCCGGGCCACCCGGTCCTCCGGACACCCCACCTCACCTCCCGACCCCCACTCTCCACCTGGCTGTCGCCCACTCGCCTTGCAGATTCGAGGGTAAAACCACATCACATCGCTACGGCGAGGAGCAGGTGCTGTGGTCCAATTCCCCAGCGGCCGTCGCTGTCAGCTCTGACTTCGTTGCACTTCAGCCCTTTCTTTGTGCACCGATCGGACCCCCCTTTCCTCCCTACCCCCCGTGCCAGCGGCATTCTTTAGGGCAGGCCCCGCGAGCAAGCTTGACCGCTAAGCTGGCGAGCTAGCGGCCACCTCCTACACATCCTGACGGCGAGACTTTGGCACAAGATCTCGCCAAGCAGATGGAGTCCGAGTTACCACAGTGAAGTGGGGGCAGGGCTGGGCCCCTTTTAAAAATATGTCTTTACTGCCTGACAGGTTGGCTCAGGGGTTGAGCATCAACCTATGAACCAGGAGGTCATGATTCAATCCCTGGTCCAGGCACATGCCTGGGTTGTGGGCTCCATCCCGGGGGGGGGGGGGGGGGGGCGGCACACAGGAGGCGGCCAATCAATGCTTCTCTCTCCCCCTCCCCCTTCTTTCTGTCTTGAAATCAATAAAAATATGGACTCAGAGAGGAAGCGAGAGGGAGAGAGAGAGAGAGAGAGAGAGAGACACATCATGATGAGAGAGAACCATCCATCAGCTGCCTCCTGCACGCCCCCTGCCCTGGATGGGGATGGAGCCTGCACCGGGGCTTGTGCCCTGACCTGGAGTCAGTCAGCGGCCTCTGGGGGGGAACCGGCTGAGCCACGCCGGCCGGTGCCTCCGCTGCTCTCACCTGCGCATCAGCCAACAGGGGTCTGATGTTTCCCAGCACAGATCCTGCCGTCCAGTCCCTCCTCTGATGGACGCGAAAGCCAGGCCAGGCGTGCGGGCACGGGGGTGAAGGTGCAGAGAGGGCATGGCCCTGGGTCAACGCTCGTGAGGGACCTCCTCGTCCTCCAGGCCCCACGAGGCCCACCTGTCCTTTCCGGGGGCCGCCTCCCCCGAGCGGCAGCTCCCCCAGCAGAAGCATGCTCTCTGGCCGCAGCAGGAGCCACAGTTCCCGGGCAGCCGAGCTGTTGTCCGTGTGCCCCTGATCCCAGGAGCGCTCACTCTCTCTGTCAAGCAGACTTCCTGATGAACAGGCGGGGACACGTGCGAGAGGAGGCGCGGGGGCGGGAGAGAACTGAATCAGATGAAAGAAATCTAGATCTTTTAAAAGATTTAGGGGACCAATATTTCCCCGAGGTTCAGAAGCCTTCCGTATCCTTACAGCCACGTCAGCAAATGATAACACGTGTGGGTTCCTTTTCTGTTGAGATTCCTGAGCGAGGCAGACAGCGCCCGCGAGCGGCACCCCAGTGGGGCTGGCACTCAGCCGTACCCCAGCATGCGTCGGAGACGTTTCCCGTGAGGGTTATAATTTTCTCATAAACGCAATTACACCCCTAAAAGTTAAGGGGAAAGCCTTCCATAGTCCATGAAGCTAAAATCAAGCGCAGAGAGTGAAATCAGGCGGATGCAAAGCCGCACCCGCCTTTCATGCACGCTGTGCAAATAGGGGAGGCAGAAGGAGGCTGGTTCTCATGGCCTGAACCTCTGGGGGTTCTGTAAGGTCATGTCCCAAGGTCACGTTTGTGTAAGGGCAGGCTGTGTTCGGGCACTTCGGCCAAAGCAAATGGGCAGCAGGTGGGGTGGGGGCAGCTGTGTCTAGGAAGCCAGAGGTTAAAGAGACACAAGAACGCAAGACCGCACCCCCCTTCTTGCTAAACACCTTGGTTTGGGAAATATTTTTTTCACAGCAAAAACAATACTCAGATATAATGGGTTTATTCTTAAATGAGTTACTAAATATGTTGATTTAATTTTCCCAGTTTTAATTTCTAATAGGCTAACTTTTTGATAAAACTAACCCTCATCAACAAAACCCCCTCTGGAGTGCTCGATTTTTAAGAGTTTTAATAAACTATCAACTAATTAGCCAAATCCTACAATCCTGCCAGAATTCCTTCAGCAAGCCAGGAACTGAATTAAAATGTAACTAGCTCTCTACCGGTATAAAGTGGCAGGCAGCTTCCGAACTGCCGGGGGGAGAGAGAACTCGGTATCGGACATGGAGGTTTAAATACCAGTTTCGCAATGTCTTAGCCATGCGGGTCCCTATTATTCTCACCCCAATATGACAAACTCAACGGTCGGCCTAGCAAAACTAAAATTATTTCATGTGGCCAGCATTCACCAACATTCCATTACCCAAGACGACACAGAGTGATTTTTACGTAATTATATACACGGACCAATTCAGTTTATCGGGGGGTCTACTTCAGAGCCAACTCACTGTTGGGTTGTGTGTGCTACTAGAGGCCCGGTGCACGGATTCGAGCTTGGGGTGTGCGCCTCAGCCTGGCCTGCGCCTTTTGCGATCCGGTAAAGTTCTGTGTGGACGGGGGAGGAGCCGGAGCTGGGCCAGGGGCCCTGATGCCGCTCAGCCTGGCCCCGCTGGGCCTGCTGTCCCACTGTCCGGTAGCGTTGCCACAGAGACAGGAGAGGCTCCCGCCACCACAGCTGCGCTCGCCAGCCATGGAGCCCGGCTTCTGGCTGAGTGGCACTCCTCCTGTGGGAGTGCACTGACCACCAGGGGGCAGCTCCTGCATGGAGCGTCTGCCCCCTGGTGGTCAGTGTGCATCATCGCAACTGATTGGTCATCCGGGTTGGTCAGTCCGGTTGGACACCATCCCCATTTTCATGCACACACTATTTAAGAATAAGACATTTTACCTGGCTCACGTTTTTGTGTGTGTGTAAACGCGTTTACATTCACGTCCACACAGAACTTTACCTTAATGCAACATATTTTTATTTCTGAACATTTTTATTGATCACCCCAATATACTTCCCTACGCTAAAAATATTTATTTTCAAACCTTACACCTGATCGTTGAAATTATTTCAGTTCCTAAGACTGTACAATTCAAACTAAAACTATATATTAGAAATGTATCTCTTAATGAAATGGATGAAGCCAGTATTTTTTTTAATTTTTCAAAGGCCTCTGAATATGACGTACTGCTACTACAACTCAAGGTTCCACAGCCATTATTCTATTCTTCATTTTCTTGTTATGAAAGGCCTGGAAACTGTTTATTTTCTTTGTATCCCCACAGAACGTATAATTTTATATTCAAATAATGTCTTCCTAAACAGACAATAAAATTAACGGCATAAAGCAGGTGATGAATACAGAATCAGACTGAACAAAATAAAAGTTAATTCTTAACCATGAGAACTGTAACAGCTCTTAGACCTGGCATACTTGCTTCTCCTGTGCTCTTACACTTTTGCTGTTTTGATGTCCTCTGATAGTTCTCATGTTTATTTGTTTTTTAATATCTACCTCGATTCCTCTTGTGCAAATAGGCAGTGTGTAGGTACATAAGCAGAACATGGCTATGCAACTTTGGTGAAAGGACATAGTTTCTTTTTACATATGCATTTTCCACTGTCACGTTTTCCAGGAGGATATTAAGGGCCCAGTGCATAAATTCATGCAACTTGAAAGGAACTGTGGGCCAAGAGGCTGTGGTAGGCACAGTGGTGGGTCTCAGCCCACCTTCCACGCCCCCACTGGGCCCCTCCCACTGTGGTCCCTGGTCCCGTCTGCCAGCAGCCCCCCTCTGCCGCCGTTGCTCCCACATGCCGACAGTGCAGGCCCCACTCATACCCACTGACAGTGTGGAGTGACTGGGACCAGTGCTGGCAGTGGGTGCAAACATCAGGCGGGACCATGGTGTGGGGGAGCAAAGAATTCTCAGTAACCACCAGAGGCTCACCCCAATAACAGCAACCGGTGCCCCGCCTTGGTCTGGCCCCCCACTCACCTGCTCCAGCATCCTACTGAGGCCAAAGCCCGCCATTTCCACACATGCCCCCTGGTGGTCAGTGCAAGTTATAGTGACTAGTTATTCAGCTGTTCCACCATTTGCTCTATTTGCATATTAGCCTTTTTATTATAGATGACTAGTGGCCTGGTGCACGAATTCGTGCACATGGAAAGGATATTAATTGGAAGAAATATTTTAATATCGCTATTCGCCCTTTCTCTATAATCGAAGTGTCAGCCAAATTCATGATCGACAATGACAGATCAAAACACGTGTGCAATTGGTGTGGTGCCAGAGGGAGCTTTATATGTGTCACACATTCACGAGTCAACTTAGCCTTTTATAGATATACAACTTGCTTAATTAGCCCTGCTTTCTGATGTAGCTAAACCTTTTCCAGCCCAGTGAAGCACCCCAACTTCTCTTTCAGGTAATTGTCAGCAACACAGCAGTAAATATCAACACAAAGCAGATTATTACTGTAGATCACACAGGGAGAACAAAGGGTAAAATATTTAACTGCAGCAGTGTTTGACTGTATTCTGTGCAGTGAGTAAACCTGAAGTCATTTTCAAGATCTACCATTTCTTACTTCTTTTCAGTTAGGTCAAGTTTCTAAATCTCTGTTTTCTGGCTAATGAAACAGGATTCCAGAGAGTCTCCTATCTACCTACTCCAGGACTTCTGTGAGGATCAAATGAGATGAGGCACGGGAAAATGATTCACAGACATTTGGTTAAAGTGTGAAATGTTTGCACCTGGCTATAAAGCAAGCCGTGTTCCTGGGCTAAAGAAACTCCGAGGAGGCTAGTTGTCACTAGGGAGAGGAAGCTGGGCATTGCTACATGATGTCATTACCTGGTTGGACATCTAGCATATTAGCCTTTTTATATATATAGATATGTTTATTGGTTTCAGAGAGGAAGAGAGAAGGAAAGATAGAAACATCCATGATGAGAGAATCATTGACCAGCTGCCTCCTGCACACACCCTGGGTTAATGAGCCCGTAAACCCAGCATGTACCCTGACCAGAAATCAAATGTTGTCCTCCTGGTTCACAGGTCAACGCTCAACCGTGGCACCATAACCAGCCTGGCTCAGCCACAGTTTCTTTATATTAATGAAATCGTAATTACAAGGTCATGTTAGCTCAGTGGTATCAAGTTATGGATGCATGTGGAGTATTTTGTATAAGCTATAAGCATTTCCTACATAGCGATTATTTATTTTTATTAAAATAACATCCACTATAGCAAAAATTCGAGTGGTTAGAGCTTTAACCCACCAGGAAGTGCCTAAAGAAGTGCAGCGAACATTAAATGAGAGGATCTTAGCCGTGTGGCTCTGAGCCTGCGTGTTTAATTCGGTAAAGCGTTCTCATGTGGGGCAGCCTCTGCCAGTCCCCAGTCTCATAGCTTCCGTAAGTGAAGAACAGCCCGGGCTCATCTGAACTCGCGCGGCTTCTGAAACAACCTGGCGTCAAGCGTGTTCTATTTACTGAACATCGTTTCGCCTTATCCTTCCCACAAGCCCGCATCCCTGTGCCCTCATCACCCGAGGTTGATGCCAGGCTGGGCACAGAGGTGTGTGGTGAGCCGGGGACCTCATCACCCCAGAAAGGAAGGCCAGCGTGGTGAGAAGGCACAGCCTGGGGCTCAGAGCCAGCAGCCATGGGGGAACAGGGCCCAATACAGCTAGCAGGAAGGGGGCGGGAGGGGCAGGGGGCAGAGGCTGGGGCTGGTAGCAGCAGAGCCCCTGAGGGCGCCATCCCGTGCAGCGACCACCATCTGCCTGGTGCCGGCGGGAATGGGCAGCGGCAGCCGAAGCCAGAGGAGCAGGTCAGGGAGCACACGCTGCACAGGGTCTCCCGGGGCCTCCCCAGGGACTGCTCAGCTGGAACAACTGGAGACGGGATAGCACCTGGCCGGGGCCGGGAGTGCTGCCAGGTGAGCCGGCGGTCTGTCTCCACCAGCGGACCCCACACTTCCAACGGCTGAGTGCCGTCCCGAAAAGGCGACTCGACTGAAACACAGAGGCTCAGGGCCGTGGGACCGCTGAGGGCGGATGACGTGGCTGAGTGTCACTCTGCGGCCGCCCGGCATCCAGCCCGCTCCCCATGACCCCGACTCCCTCCCGGGGAAGGGCCCCCTCCAAGGACATCCCTGGTGCAGCCGTACACCCAAAGGCACGCTCTCCGACTCGACACCAGGGCTGTCCCTTGCAGCTGCTTCCAGAAACCTCCTGCTCGCACCCCGCTCCGGCCTGGAGAGCACCGAGCCAGGCCCGGCCGGTCAGACACAGGAGCCCGGGCACGAGCTGAAGACGCGGTTAGACCTGACTCATGTCAGCGGCAGGGCCTGGCAAGCGGCAGGGCCTGGCAACGTCTGTTCCACGTTCCTGCACCCCGCGGACCTGCCTGGTTCTTCTCTGTTCCCCACACACCTCTGCAGGCCCCTCCCATCCCAGGAGCCCTCCCATCGCGGGCCCCTCCCATACCCCTGTCCCTTTATCTGCCCCCCCAAACCCCCCTATCCCAGACGCCTCTCACAAATTCCCTTCTTGCTTTTCAGCCAGAGCCTGCTATCTTTCCCAGCAACAGCAACAGCACAGGTGACAGCTGCATGGGAGGAAATATCGATGACAATCAAAGCGCAGTATGCTAATTAGACCGGACAGCCAAACCACCTTCCGGGCGTCCTTCTGGGCGTCCTTCCGGACGACCTTGCAAACGAAGCCGGGGCTGCGAGGGCTGAGAGCCTTGCATGAATCCATGTGTCGGACCTCTAGTAAAGACATCAGGGGGCAGCCCGGTATCCCCGCTTTTAGCATTTCTTCCTTGACTTGCCCTTCTCTATTGATTTGATGTCATGGAGACCACGCAGCTGGAGAACCGGAGCACGGAGATGCGTGCGGCTCCCACAGCTGTGTCCTGCCTGAAGGCCGCTCAGGCCGCTGTTCCATCTTCCTCCTCCCTCACCTCTAAGGGGGTGGCGCATACCGAGAGGTCTCTTGTGTCCCTAACGTATGTCGTGTAGAGAGGCGATTCCTGATGACAATACCAGCAACCAACACCTTCACTCAAGAAACGAACACACGGATGATAGTCGAATTTTGTATTCCCGTTCTCCTTCAATACTGTTGTTCATACAAATCAGATCGCACGGTAGTTTCCACATGACAGATAAACAGACATCAAATCCCTTCAGACTGTTCCCCTCGGAAAGTGAAATCCCTGTCTCAGAAGATTTATCCCCAAGAAAACGTTTAAAATTTACTATCCAGTAAATGTATAAGATCCGCAGGCGAAGCAATGCATCTTCTATAGATTTCTACATTTTCTGAGTTCACATTTTCCTGAAATGTGCTTTTCTTCATGTTTTCGAATGTGGTATAAATATCAGCCTTACATACAAATTTCGGTCCAAAACAGGGCAGGGTGCTCGGATCCCCCCAACACCAGCCCAGCCCTCAGAGCCAGCCTGTCTTCCTGCTGGAAACCACCGCAGCTCCTTGAGAGCTAGGACATAACCAAGCTTTATTTAAAGGTAAGTAAAACCATTCCTGACCGGTGTGGCTCAGCAGATACAGCGTCAACCTGCAGACTGAAGGGTCCCAGGTTCGATTCCGGTCAAGGGCATGTACCTTGGTTGCGGGCACATACCCAGTGGGGGGTGTGCAGGAGGCAGCTGATGGACGTTTCTGACTTTTTATCCCTCTCCCTTCCTCTCTGTAAAAAAATGGATAAAATATATTTTAAAAAATAAATAAAGATCAGTAAAACCTTTCCGTGGGAAGAAAATGCAAACACTGACTGAAACGACGCCTGTGAGCCCTGGGACGTCTCTACAACAGCTCCGTGGGCCTCTTTTAATTTCTGTAACAGCGTTCCGTCCAAAATATGCATTTATTTTCAAGCAAATAATAATTTTCAAAAAGTAATTGCTTTTCAAATTATTACCAAAATGCTTTCCATTGTTCAGAACAGTTTTCAGAATCAAACACCTATAATCATCTTAATGAGCAGGCTTTCCATCTTTATCATTTATTTTAGAGCTCTAAAAAATTCATAGTCATTTTTTGGAAGTGTTAAAAAAAAAAAGGTGTAAACATTCATTGTATTTCCCTAAATATATGTCCCCAATGAAAACTTGCACACAAATGTTTTTACCAATGGTATTCATAATCGGCAAAACTTAGAAGCAGCTACTAATAAGATGCCCTTCAGCAGGTGACGTGTAAATGAACTGTGGTCCATCCGGAAGTGGAAAGAATGGATTCAGCGCTAAGAGAAATGCACTGTGAGGCCATTGAAGACGTGGAGGAACCCCAAATGCAGATGACTGAGGGGAAAGGCTGCCTGCTGTGAGCATGAACTCGAGAACATGCGTGAACAGGGGTGCCTGGGAGTGTCGTGCTTAAGAAACCAGGCTCTCCCCCTGACCGGTGTGGCTTAGTGGACAGAGCGTCGTCCTGCAGACTGAAGGGTCCCGAGTGTGCAGGAGGCAGCTGATCGATGTTTCTCTCTCACTGATGTTTCTGACTCTCTATCCATCTCCCTTCCTCTCTGTAACAAAGTAATAAAATATATATTTAAAAAAAAAAAAAAGCAAGCAAGAAAGAAACCAGGCTCTGGGCTTACAGCGGCCCGTGCTCAAATCCTATATCCCGACCAGCACCGCGGCCGGAGAAAAGTGCCACCTTCCCCGAGCCCTTTTTTCTGGGTGCAATGCGAGGCTCCCCGAGAAAGGAGGAGGAGGAAAGAATGAAGATGCAGAATGGAGAGAAAACATGGACAAATCTGACGTGTTTTGTTAAAAGCACAAATTATGAGCATAAAAAAAATCATAATCTTACCGCTTTAAAATATGTCCAATCAGCAGAGGGAACACACTCAGCAGCCTCAGCCCCCCGGGAATGCAAATCAGATCACGGTGAGATGCTGCCTTCGCCCCGGGACGAAGGGAGAGGGGAGACTGACACTCGCCTCCGGGGCCGCTGGGGAGGTGCGCACCGGCCCCACCATGTTTGGAAACAGGCTGGCGTTTCCCCAAAGGCCTAACTCCAAGGCTCCCCTAGACCCAGCATCACTCCCGGCCACACACCCAGGGAACAAAAACGTGCGCCTGAACGTTCAGAGCGGCGCCGTCGCAACGCCGACAGCGGAAGCACCTGCACGCCCATCGGGCAGGCACATGCACGCGGGAGACCCAGCACTGAGCATCACCCCGCCATCGGGAGGAATAAAGCGCGGACACATGCCACACCGTGATCAAACTGGAAATCTGTGCAAAGCGAAGAGACACCAGTCACGCGGGACCACCTATTGTATAGACGCACTTATATGCAATACTCAGAATAGTGGTTACCAGGCTCTGGTGGCGGGGAGTGGGGCAGTTATGGGTGATGGCCAAGGGTTTCTCTTGGGGGGTACTAAGACGCTTTAACATGACTGTGCTCATAAATGCACAACTCTGAATACACTAAGCCACGGAATTATAGACTTCAGATGGGTGACTATGGGTTAAATCTCAATAAAGCTGCTTTTAAATATCTATACTAATAAAAGGGTAATATGCTAAATTAGACTAGGTAGACTGTAAGTCCTTCCAGTCAAAGCCACGTTAGTGGGGGCCACCCGGGAATGCAAGGCAGAGGCAGTTAGGGGCAATCGGGCATGCAGGCAGAGTGGTTAGGGGCAAGCAGGCAGGCAGGCAGGTGAGCGGTTAGGAGCCAGTGGTCCCGGATTGTGAGAGGGATGTCTGACTGCTGGTGGGATCGGGCCTAAACCAGCAGTTGGACATCCCCTGAGGGGTCCCGGATTGGAGAGGGTACAGGCTGGGCTAAGGGACACCGCGCCCCCTCCCCCCCCCCCCCGTACGGAGTTCATGCACCGGGCCTGTAGTATACACAATAAGAAGGAGAGCTTCTCTCTGTAGCAGAACTCCGCAAGGCTCTCTGCGCCCGCAACCTTTCATTTGTGAACAGTCTGGAAGGGCTGTCACAAACCCCACCTTTGTCCCCAAACCCCACCCTTGCCACAGAGACAGCTGGCTTCTCTTCTGAGCTTCCTGAGGCCAACTTATTGTTTTCAATTCTGTGTGTACCCACACCATCCAATCAACACTCCCTTTCTTGCTTTGGTGATGTCTCAATCTCGGTTGCTTGCAATCACAAAATTCTACTTGACATGACTCGACACTGCGCCAGTCCTTTCTCTGAGAGTAACTCGGCAATCTGCTATAAATTCTCACCCATCTCTCTATGGGTATGCAGTTATATAGCCACAGATACAAATACACCTTAATAGCACAATACTATATGATATGACTACACCATAAGCAATTTTATCCTTCTCCCACGAATAGTTGTTTCATGTATCCATTTTTCTTTTAAAATCAAGGGGAGTAGGGAGCAGCCATCAAAAATAGGTCAGGTGAAATACAACCACCATTTCATGATTGAAAAAAAATTTTTACAGACCTTATATGGGAAGTCGAAAAATAACTTCTCATTAATTGTTGTTTACAATTTAGTTTGGCAGAGAGTGCGGAACAATCATGTCAGAAAAGAAGCAAAATTTCATGACGATTATCCCATTACCTTGCAGCCATGCAAATTCACCTCGATGTTATTAAACGTGTTTCCCCGCGCTGATTGCACTGGCCTCAGGGTGTCTACAGAAAGGGCACAGCGTGGCTTACTCATCCTGTTACTCAACAGTTTGCAATTGTCACAAATGCAAAAGCAGATACACAAAATTTTCAGGAAAGTAAATATATTTAGGACAGAAAGTCTATGACTTTTATTATGATAATAAGATCTACAGTGTTTGGTACGTACCAAGCCTTGTTTAGCTCAGCTATTTCTCGAAACAATCCTTTGAGCCCTGGCTGTTTTGGCTGAGCAGATAGCCTGTCAGCCTGCGGACTGAAAGGTCCCAGGTTCGATTCCAGTCAAGGGCACATGCCCAGGTTTCGGGCTCGATCCCCATAGAGGGTGCGCAGGAGGCAGCCGATCAGTGATTCCCTCTCACCATGAATGTTTCTATCTCTCTCTCTCCTTTCCACTCTGAAATCAATAAAAATATATACTTAAAAAAATCCTTTGAGGGAGGTTCTTGAAACTATGACTTTAAGGACAAGGACGTATAAGGAAACTCATTTCAACACAGACTGATTGAAATGAACAAGAGTAAAGTTCTGACCACAAAAACATCACCCAGCTTCTACAGAAAGACCCCAGACACTTCCACCAGTAGACACCAAAATCTATGCAGGCTGTGCATGCTTCTGAGAAAGGGGAATAAACACAGTCCGTTAAGTATTTCTTCATCCCTTATTCAGTACAGAGTTACGGGTGGCCAGAGCCCATGCCAGCTTCTCAGGATGCCAGGAGGGACCCCACGAAGGACAGGACACCCTTCCATCACAGGGCCATGCGCACTCACACCCATACAGACGGGGACAGGGGGGACACACCAATGCACCTCATGTGCACGTCCTATAGACACCGGTCCCTGGAGAAAACCCACAGACGACCGATCGGGCAAACTCTCCCAGGCAGTGGCCTAGGCTGGGAATCAATTTCTTTTTCCTCGTCAACCTTAGAACGAAACTACGCTGAGAGCAACGAAGTCCTCCCGGGACCTCCTGCAGGTGTAACAGGTGTAACCGGCAACGCGGAGCTCGGAGTCAGGCCTTTCTGTCCCTAAAGCCCCTTCCTTCCCCGGGGGCCTCCATGGTGTTGTAGCAATGATTGCGATGGCCGGCTGGGAAACGGGAGAGTTGTTATCCTATCCAACTGCACTAGAACAAAACAGAACAAGAGGGATCCATGGAGCGGACTGACAGATGGAAGGGGGAGGCAGAGAAGGAGACTGGGTGGAAGAGGTGAAGGGATTGGCCAGAGAACATAGGCAAGTTCCTGGACACAGACGACAGTGAGGTGAGGGCCAGAGGGAGGCAGGTGGCTGGGGGAGGTGGGCCCAGGCGGGAAAAGGGGGCCATCTGTAATAGTGTCAACAATTAAAGAGAGAGGAAGAAAAATCTATAGCTACAAACATTTTGCCAGCGACAAACCAATTTTCTGAATCAGCGCGAGGAGTTAGTAAGCCTGAGTTCGTTCCGTCTCATCGCAGGAGGAGCCACGGTGTCTGTCCCGTTAGCGCCGAGAGAGGGGAGATGGGTTCCTCCCGGACGCCCCCTCTGCAGGCCTGGCCCTTCGCAGACACAGGCAACGGGTTCGGGCGAACTCCGAATGGGGTGGTGACCTGTCCCCCAACAGGCACAGGCTGCCGCAGGATGGAAAGTCACATAAAAAAACACACTAGAGCCAAAACCGGTGTGATTCAGTGGATAGAGCAGCAGCCTGCGGACTGAAAGGTTCCAGGTTCCATTCTGGTCAAGGGCATGTACCCTGGTTGTGGGCACATCCCCAGTGGGGGGTGTGCAGGAGGCAGGGGATGGATGCTTCTCTCTCACCGATGTTTCTGACTTTCTATCCCTCTCCCTTCCCCTCTGTAAAAAATCAATAAAACATATATATTTTTAAAAAACACACTAGAATTACGACAGACATGGTCACACAGCTCTTCCCATGCATGTGCATGGCTCACTAAGATGATTCTCATCGAAGGGCCGATGAGACCGTTCTGAGCCGCGTTTGCTGGAGGCTGAGACAGAGGAAGACGTGACGTGTGCACACAGCGAGACACGGCCAGAGAGAGACCAGAAACACCCCTGAAAGCTACTGTGACCCTCACAGAAAAAAATCCCTAATAGAGGAGAGACAGACCCCCCCGTTCCGTGTCCGCTTCACACTGACAGCCACAGGCGAGGGGTACTTACATTCCGGCCGGGCCCACGCCGAACGGGAGAATAGGAATCATATGCCATTGCCAGGGCGACAGTTGTAGGTATGTCCATACAAGTCGCCTGTCCAGTTGCCAGGCAGGCCGGCCCCCGCCCCCGCCCCCCGGGGCTGGAATGAGACGCTGATGTCTCTCCCGTGAGAATGACAACATCACAGCAAACACAAGGCAGCCAGACGGCCTTCCCCCTCAAAGACAGAACATTCCAGAAGTGTCAAGATGGCACAGATTCTCACAATCTCTGAGGAACAACCCTGTTTAACACGGAATCGCGAACTACTGGCCGTCAGCTAAACAGGGACGCCCCTGAAGATGACGAAAGGGAAGGAGCGAGTCAGTTCGAGCCTGGGGACTTGTTAGATGGAATGACATTCGCGAGCAACTGCATGAAGGACGGTGTGGGTAAGTTTTCTCGAACACGAATAATAACATGTAGGACTCCTACATCATATAAGTTCAGGTAAAAAACAAAACCCGTATCTCCACTGCCACGCTCTCTCCAGAGAATTCAGAATTATGGATTCTCTACACAAACAGCAAGGTGGATTAGAAAAGGCAGTAAAAACTGCTCTGCCAAAAGCATTTCTGGACCGGCTGGTGTTGCTCAGGGGTTGAGCATCAACCTACGAACCAGGAGGCCAGCGTTCCAGTCCCGGTCAGGGCACAGGCCCCGGGTGCGGGCTCGATCCCTGTAGGGCGTGCAGGAGGCGGCCAGTCAATGATTCTCTCATCGTGGGTGTTCCTCTCTCTCCCTCCCTCTCTCTCTCCAAAATCAATAAAAATAACATTTTTTAAAAAAAAATTTCCTTTGTTTACTCAACATAAATGAGCATGAAAGAATTAAACCCTTGCTAATCTATTTGTCAAGGGGGAAAAAAATGATCCTTGGTTATTGCACCTATATAAGTAATTCCAAAAGCACTTCCCACGAATGTGTCTTTCTGTTCCCACGTACCCAGCGGCCTGTTTGTTAGCTGTCAGATGAAGGCCTTGCCAGGGGAGAGCAGAAACATTTATAAAGAAACATCTTCTACGTTCAAAATGAGATTGCACTTCATCTCTTCAAAGGACCGGAAAGAGCCTGCTGGCTATTGATTGGCCGCTGAACGGGCCGGGCCGGATGAGGATCCCTGTCAAAATAAGAGCCACCGGCCACGCGGTCCGGCCACACAGACCGGCAGCAGCCCTCGGACCGCGAAACTGGTGGCGGGAGCAAACGGGAGGGGACTTTCCATTTTTATTTAAGATGTAGCGGCTGCTTATGATTGCACTTCCTGCGCTAAACAGCAGCAGACGGATAATCAATACCTCCCCGCCCGCCGTTTCCCTCTCTCTTCGGCGGGAGCACCAGCCTCCCGCAACGCGGAAAACACCCAATTAGGCCTCCCCGGGCCAATTTAGCTTGTTCAGCGACTGCGGATTGTGGCAATAAATACAGTCACGCTCCTGAGCGTGTGCAAGAAACATTAGCCCTCTCATTAGCAGAGAAACTGGTCCAGAAACCGGCCATCTGGCTGACCGCGGCACGCTCCGGGGCGGCGGCGTCATCGGAAACGTCTTAACCCGCCAGGCACAAGTTCCCACCGGAGCGCGCGCTTCACTCAGCTCAACTTCGCAAAAGGTGCCCGCCGCGGGGAGCCGGGGGCGCGGGAGCGCCAGGGGCACGCACACAGAGATGCGAGTTCGCCGCGCCCTTCAAAACCATTCGGGTGGTGGCCCACAGGCGAGACCCGGAGCGGGTCCAGGCTGAAGACCCCACGGGCAGACAGGAGAGCGCGGGCCTGGGTTCTGGGCCCCTCAAAGCCATTGTGGGGGCCTCTGGCTGGTTGTGAATGGGTCCGTGACTTAGATGGTCATATGTCACAAGAAGAGTTTCCTATTTGCCTAGTTATAGGGAGGTAATGTGGGAAAGCATCCATCCTATCTAAGAAAAGAGTAATATACAGATTGACTATCACTCCAACACACAAGAGGTCTGCCCCCATGTGGTCAAAGATCCTGACCCCATGTGGACACTAGATGGCCACCACAAGATGGCCAGCAGGGGAGGGCCGTTGGGAGGGACCAGGCTGTCAGAGCAGGGAAGTTGGGGGTGACCGGGCCTGCAGGGAAGGGCAGTTGGGGGAAAGGGGGCACACCTACAGGGGAGAGCAGTTGGGGGGTACCAGGCCTGCAGGGGAGGGTAGTTAGGTGTGATCAGGCCTGCAAGGGAGGGCAGTTAGGGGCAAACAGGCTGGCAGAGGAGCAGTTAGGCATCAATCAGGCTGGCAGGCAGAAGTGGTTAGGGGCAATCAGGAAGGCAGGTGAGCAGTTGGGAGCTAGCATCCTGGATTGTGAGAGGGGTACCAGATTAGAGTGGATGCAAACTGAGCTGAGGGACTCCCCCTGTGCATGAATTTCATGCACCGGGCCTCTAGTATTTTCAGGAAATACTGACGTAATAAAGAGGTACTAAGGCATCGTGCTCACGCCTTTCATTGTCCACCTCCTTCCTCACCAAAACACATCTTCAAAATAATAATAACATGTGAGAGTAAAGGGACAGGGAGGAGAGAGAGAACAAAAAACACAACCAGGCACTTGCAATATGATGTTGATAATGGGAATCGCTGTAAAATAAAAAGTTCCTTTAAAAGAACTGGTTGGTCATAAACGTTGCCATACTATGAAGAGGAATCTTAACTTCCTTTGAAGGGCCTCCATCTGCTCTGAATCTTTTTTAAAAGGTCTCCTGTGGCTAGAGAATACGTAGCCCTCATAATTCTAAGACCACTCAAACAAATGAGGCATTAAAAGGGCTTTTATCATGAATATAGCTAAAAAAAATGTGAACTGTTAATTCTCACGAAACACCTGGCTGACTAAAAGCAATATCCTGGGAACTCTAACTATACTATATAATAAAAGCATAATATGCAAATCGACCCAACAGCGGAACAACCAGTTGGGATGACTGATCACTATGACACGCACTGACCACCAGGGGGCAGACACTCAAAGCAGGAGCTTCCCCCAGCCTGCGGGCCCCAGGCCAGCCAAGGTGAGTGCAGGGGGAGGAGGGAGAGGGCGGATTACCCCACTGGTGGCCCCAGAGATCAGCCCTGATCGCCAGCCAGGGACCCTACCTGTGCATGAATTTCGTGCACGGGGCCTCTAGTAATAAGGATAAAAGGCAGGAATCTCTGCTATTCGTGGAGAAAGAAGACCCAGTGAACAGAGACTCATCACCCACATCCTGCTTCAGGGTCAGGCTTCTCGCTGCCCTCCTGTGGGGAGCGTGGTCAGCAGCCTCCAGCCCATCCACCAGCTGCCTCTGCTGCAGAGAGCAGCTAGCCCGCCTGGCTGGCCGCCCCTGGGACCTCGCTGACCACAAGGCTGCCTCGAGGGAGGGCGGAAGGGAGGCGGGGCCGTGTCTCCATGGGAACCCACAGCAAGCCCTCCTGTGGTGAAGCAGCTGTACACGCCGAGCAGAGCTGATCATGTCGTTTGGGAGCTGGTGAGGTCTGTTTCTGAGTCACGAGAGGAGACAGCTGTAACCTTGGAGCGAATTCTGCCTTGAACCCTTATCCATGGGCCTCCTCGTGCTGGTGGCGGAGAACGGCACCTTCCCCCGTCCCGTTCGCCACACAGAAAAGATAATCATTGTTTAAACAACAAATTCCCCTCTCGTGGCCCATTAGCTCCGCTGCCTGCCCTGCAGCGGAACTGAAATATAACCCAACGATTTCCACGGAGAGAGATAACAATCCAGCCAACGTGGATTCTGATGTAGCCCAGAAAGAACAGGAGGGGAGCACGGGAGGCTGTGGGAGCCAATCCCGACCGGGGCGCATCTTTAGTGTCACATCTGAAAACAAAGAACATGCAGACAACAGCGTCTCACAGAACATGCGCAGTGACGTCTAATTAAAGGTAAACCAGATCTCATCATCAATTTGTAACATCGGCCCTCACCTCTCCTACCAACATGCATTCAACCATCCTAGGAATAATTTACTTACCGACTGGAGGTCCCTTACACCTTCAGTTTGAAAGCCTATTATCCTATCTGATAAAAGAGTAATACGCAGATTGACCATCACTCCAACACACAAATGGCTGCCCCCATGTGGCCAAAGATCCTGCCCCCATGTGGACACAAGATGGCCACCACAAGATGGCCAGCAGGGGAGGGCAGTTGGGAGGGATCAGGCCTACAGGAAGGGCAGTTGTGGGTGACCCAGCCCTGTAGGGGAGACAGTTGGGGGGGAACAAGGCATGCAGGGGAGGGCAGTTAGGGGTGACCAGGCCAGCAGAGGAGGGAAGTTGGGGTGACCAGGCCTGCAGGGAAGGGCAGTTAGGGGGAAACAGGCTGGCAGGGGAGCATTTAGACATCAATCAGGCTGGCAGGGGAATAGTTAAGGGGTGATCAGGCTGGCAGGCAGAAGCAGTTAGGGGCAATCAGGAAGGCAGGCAGGCGAGTAGTTGGGAGCCAGCAGTCCTGGGTTGTGAGAAGGATGTCCGACTGTCCAGTGGGATCAGGCCTAAACTGGCAGTCTGACACACCTCAAGGGGCCCAAGATTGGAGAGGGTGCAGGCTGGGCTGAGGAACCACCCTCCAACCCCCTGTGCACTGTGCAATTTCGTGCACTGGGCCTCTAGTCTACTATAGTATCAGTTTCCATCTCTAATATCTCCCAGGATGTTCACTTGAACTAATGATTAAAAATACGGCGTGTGTTCACTCTGTGAACAAAAGACTCTTGAAGGACGATGGGATCTCTAGAAACGGGAACAGAGAGCCTCCGGGCCCTGAGCACAGGAGACGCAGCCGCGGGCGCCCGTCTGACACCCAGGACCCACGCTCCCGACCCGTCGATCACCCCCCGCTGAGTGGGACGCGCACCAAACACGGTTGTTTTGCTCCCATGCTTATTCCCAGTTGTCCTTGTTTCTATGACTGTGAAATTTAATTGGTCAAACGCTGATGAAACGTAAGCACAAAAAGGGAAGAATTATGATATCTAAAAAAATAAGGACCATCCATGGATGGCTGACAGGCATGTATTACCGGGCACATATGGAATGCCCATGGGGACCAGCCTCGCCCCAAAATGAAAACTTTGGAGCAGAACTCTGACGTGTTTGTAATGTTTTTTGGAGCGCTTTTCTTTTTCTCCCCATTTAGGAATAACTAATTACTTATAACAGTTCGTGGGAAACTCAAACACTTAGTGAGAAAGGTAGAAAGCCCATAAACTCCACCTCTGATCCATTTGAAAAATTTAAGTGTGAAGAGGACATCACTTCCTTTTAAAGTCCCGGAAACCTGGTGGGCGGGGCTCAGTGGCTGACCCCCAGGAGGTCCCAGCTCAATCCCCAACGTGGGGCGTACAGGAGGCAGCAATCAATGGTTCTCTCTCGTCACTGATTTTCCTACTTCTCCCTCTTCCTCTCCCTTACTCTCTGAAATCAACAAAAAATACATTTTTCAATTTGAAAATAAAAAATAAAGTCCCTGCATCTAAATAAAACTCATTCACAACTTCCATATTTGACAAAGACAATAATATCACACACAGCATCCCACAATCCCCCAAAGGAATGATGTCAATTGGTATTTCTGAAATTAATTCAGTGACCTACAGTAATGGGAGTCCTTTATACACAATGTCTGTCAGTAGGCAAGGCAGACATTTCAGAATCACTCCTGTTACTCGGCTCCAAGGAGCAGCTGAGAATCATGTATCTACAGTCGCTCCTGAGTTCCCACCTCACCTTGCATCCGTGGCTTCTGACAGTGTCAGAAAGATGAAAATCATTCCAGGTGCAGCTTGCTAGAACTACCATTCTACAAATTAAACACGAGCTGAACCGAGGTTTCTGGCAGTGTCTGCTCGGGCGTCCTTCCGAGCCAGGACGCGAAGAGGCTGTGACACTCCGCTCGCTGGCTCAGTGAGTCCAGGTGCCCACCCAGCTCCCTCTTCAGCTGCGTGGCCGGAGGTGTGCAGCTAGTGACACTGCAGAGGCCTCGGGCCTGGGGACTCTCTGGACGACTTCTCTGTGACGTCTACACTTACTTACTAGTAGCATGATTTAACACTAGAGGATGCAAACGCTCCCTTCATGAAGACATAACCCAAAAAGGGACAAAAATGATACTTGGCTAGCCCTAACTGGTTTGGCTCAGTGGATAGAGCGTTGGCCTGCGGACTGAAGGGCCCCAGGTTCGATTCCGGTCAAGGGCATGTACCTTGGTTGCAGGCATATCTCCAGTAGGGGATATGCAGGAGGCAGCTGATTGATGTTTCTCTCTCATCAATGTTTCTAACTCTCTATCCCTCTCTCTTCATCTCTGTAAAAAAAAAAAATCAATGAAATATATTTTTATTTTAAATGATACTTGGCTAAGTGATTCTTGTATTATTATCTGAGTTTGCTAGCGGTCAGGAACTATTCTAAGAGTTTCACATGAATTAATCCATTTAATTTCAACCCTAACCCCCTAAAAGAGGACCTATTTCCTCCTTATTTCTGAGCTGAGACCCTAGAGACGCAGGGAAATTAACACGCTCAAGATCACAGAGGCCACTATGCTAAGGAAATAACTCCCTCAGAAACCATCCTACCTGACATGCTCAATAACAGCGTGTACCCCTCCACCACCAAGAACAAAAGGTGCTGTGTGAGTACATTCGGCAAGTGGACCGTAACTAGCGTGGGTAAGATGGCCTAATGACACTTACCAGTCCCTCTACCCGGCACTGAATTCAGTCACCAATGGATGCTCACTCTAAGACAGTTTGGTCAGTAGCTGGTGACACTTAATTATTGGAAACAAACACAGAGAATCCCAGGATGTGGTCTACCGAGTCAGTGTGCGCACAGCGCTGTGAAAATGTCACTGTGGGCTCTGCAAACAGCTTTCCCCCGCAGCGTCACGCACAAACATACACAAACACACTGTCGCGCCCGCTCGATGACAGAGATGGTCTGGGGCCGCCATGTCACAAACCCGAAGGCACAGCATCGCTCCTATGGCTGAGAAGCACAATGGGGGGGACAAGAGGAGGGCACGGCGTGTTTGACCTTTTTCCGATTGAAGTTTTGGTCTAACTTTCACGCGGCAGTAAAGCAATACAAACGGAAAACTTCGGGACAATAGCTTCTGTATCTTCCAGTAAAACCCTCTTAAGTGCAGAGACAGCTCTGGGTAAGGGAGCTGGTCAATGAACCACCTTATATACAGTTGATATTTTTAAAAAATAAACTGAAGGCCCCTGTATAAATGATCAGCAAAACCCCATGGTTTGACAGCCGTGTTTTAGTCTGGTAAAGCCCATCCCCGGACCGTGGAGGGGACAGGAAGCGGAGCGAGGACCACACTCACCGTCAGCACCTTGGCGGGCGGGACGGAAAGCCCGCGTCAGCACTCCGTCTAATGACCGATCGATGCGGAGCGAGACTGAAAACGGGCTAAAATCTGGGCCATTTGTAACTCAGAATAAGTGTTTCTAAGTGCTGACAAGCTTCTGTCAGCGAAATGGCTTTTATGTAGAAACATTCTGGCCTGTTTCCACCAGTAGTTTCATTAGGAGACCTGGTCATTAGTTTAGGTTCCAAACTAATAAGTAAGCCGTGTTTCCTTGTGAGGGTTATCCAAGCCGGCCGTGCGTATACCTGAGGCATCTATTTGAAGCTGAAGGGACCATTCCGTAACAGGAAGCAAACCCCTGCCCTTAATTCTCTTAGAGCGGGATGTCTGCCTAGAAGCAGCGCGTCAATGATACATTCACGGCTCGGTGGGGATGATCAGCCCGCATCGGGGAATTAGCAGATCTACAGGGCCAGGCACGGGAAATGGTCCCCCTGGGCAACGTATAACCATGAGGAGGTGTCACACTTCAGCACGCACTCTGGTGAGAGCCATGCCAACAGCGTAGGCTCATTGGAGACCCAGGCCATTCCTAAAACCACCTGTACGTGTTGTCAAGGAAATGAATGAAATCACCAACTTCACACACACACACACACACACACACACACACACACGGACCTAAAGGATAGCTTAACCTCTGTGGAAATCTGCCACTTTTTATAAGACACTATTGTAGCTTAACATTGATGTCAGCTTTTGGTCTCTATAGAAAAAAATCATTCTTTGAAATCCCTGAAAATAAAAACACACAGGAACATCACGCTTACTTCGAAGAGTAACCAGATGCCAATACTCATGCTTAAACCAACGACATTCACTATAATGCGTTAAAGTAGTGGACAGAATGAGCTGGACACCAATTACCCTCCCCAAAAAGGCTGACATATAGAAAAATCAACCAAGAGCCATCACATGACAGGCCTTGTAAAAGAAGGCTCCGTAAGTTTTAGGGTACTACACCCACTCAGAATAGTTTCTTTAATGGCCACGAAACCAAACTAGAAATTAATTCCTAATCGAGAAAGGGCTCTCGCCAGTGCGGCTCAGTGGGTGGGTGCTGTCCCGAGCTTTGAAAGGTTGCCAGTTCCGTCCCCAGGCTGGGTACATGCCTGGTAGGGGACAGGGTGTCCAGGAGGCAGCCAGCTGATACTTTGCTCTCTCGTTGATGTTTCTCTCTGTCTCTCTCCCTGTCTTAAAAAAAATCAATTAAAAAAAGAAAAGGAGAGACACCCTAAAACATTTGAAAATCAAGCAATACATCCCAAATAAGCAGTAGAGAAAAGAAGAAATCACAAAGGCGAGTTTAAAATATCTTGCTTTTTTCACTTTGAAAAGGTCGGTTCAGTTTATTATACTGTCAAGTAGATTTACAAGGAACGCACTTATCAATGTGCTGACAGAGGCCGAAATTTAAGAGGGCGATTTCCCTCCAATAAAGCTAAGTTTTCATGATCTTTCCTACAGGATGTTAAAGCCACCCTGGCAAGGAAATGTACCTGAAGTCCTATTACACACGCACGCCTGCTTCCTGTAGCACAGCCGCTGCTGGTGGGATGTACCTGGGACAATGCTTTAATCGCAGGAAACTTCACCTGACTACAGTTTGACAAGAGTTTTCTTCATATTGTCTTCTTTACCCAAAACACGTGGAGAAACCAGCCCTATATCCTCTCTAATAAAAGCCTAATATGCCAAGTGTCTATGCATTCAGTCGGCCATTCAGCCAAACCTGTCTAATAAAAGAGTAATCTGCAGATTGACCATCACTCCAACACTCAAGATGGCTGCCCCCATACGGTCAAAGATCCTGCCCCCATGTGGACACAAGACGGCCACCACAAGATGGCCGGCAGGGGAGGGCAGTTGGGAGGGACCAGGCCTGCAAGGGAGGGCAGTTGGGAGTGATCAAGCCTGCAGGGGAGGGCAGTTAGGGGTGACCAGGCCGGCAGAGGAGAGAAGTTGGGGGCAAACAGGCTGGCAGGGGAGCAGTTAGACATCAATCGGACTGGCAGGGGAGTTGTTAGCAGGTGACCAGGCTGGCAGGCAGAAGTGGTTAGGGGCAATCAGGAAGGCAGGCAAGCAAGAAGTTGGGAGCCAGCAGTCCTAGATGGTGAGAGGGATCGGGTCTAAACAGGCAGTCAGATACTCCTCAAAGGGTCCCAGATTGAAGAGGGTACAGGCTGGGCTGAAGGACACCCCTCCCCATTCCCCTGTGCATGAATTTTCATGCACTGGGCCTCTAGTCAAAGTATAATATGCTAATGATATGCTAATGATATGCTAAGGCTGTTCAACAGCTTGCTATGACATGCACTCACCACCAGGGGGAAGACAGTCAACTAGTCTTTATGACATGCACTGTCCATTGGGGGCGCAGATGCTCTGACTTGTAGGTTAGCTTGCCCTATCAGGACTGAGCAAGATAGGCTGCACATGCCTGAGCCCTCCCACAGTCCCTCCCTGGCTGGCCAACCTCCCTCATCCCTTCCCGGTCCTAATCGTGCACCAGTGGGATCCCTTGGCCTGGCCTGTGCCCTCTTGCAATCCGGGCTGAGGGACCCGGCCCCCACAGTGCATGAATATCATGCACCATGCCTCTAGTCAATTAAAACCATGTTCTCTGGGAGATGACCTTGAGCCAGAGATGAACCCATCCCCTGTTCACAGGATGGTCTGACCACTGGCTGCCTAACGTCTGGACAATGGGAAACAGTAACAAAAGCTAAAAAGTGTCCAGTAAATGAAACTCTTCTAAAAAATAGAACTTCTTGAATGAACATTAAAACAACGTACCTACATTTGGGGGGGGGGGGCTAATAGATCTCAGAGCAGCGCCTCACAAAATATGCTACGTCTTAGAGTCCCGTGGGGAGTTTTAAATACCCCACTGCCCCTACCCGTCCATTTAAACTGCTAAACCACAGCATGTAGGGTAGAGACACAGGCAATACTATTTTCTTTTTAAGAGTCTTAATTTCAACTTGCAATCAAATTTGGGAGCCCCTGATTTAGGAGAAAATCTGTATCATTAAAAAACAAATTTCTACCTTAAGAAAGGAGAAAAAGCCAACCAAGTTAAAACCAAAGTACACAGAAAACAGTAGATGTTAAAAAAATAAGAGTAAGTGATAAAAAAAAATAGAAAACAGACAAACAAAAAGCTGCCTTTTTGGAAATATTTTTAAACTATAAGCTTCTACTTAAAATGACGAAGGAAATAGAAAAGACAAAAATTATTAACACCAGAAATAAAAGAGAAGATATTCTACAGATGTTTGGGCATTAAGACAATAACAAGGGAAGAGTATGAGCAATTCTATACCAATAGCCTAGATAACTTAGAGTAAATTACACACAAATTACAAAACTGTCTCACAAAAAATAAAAGCCCCTCATCAACCCCTGAAACGGGATTTCTTCCCGCAAGTCCTCTCAGGAAGAGCAGTCGAGAACAAGATGGCTTCTCTGGAATGGTCTACCAAAATCCCAGAAGCAACGAGACGAACCCTGCACCAGCTCATTCAGAAAGAAAGGAAGGAAGGAAGACCACTTCCCAGTTCACCTTAGGAAGCCACCCAACCGGACAGACGTGACAGAAAGAGAAATGACACCGCGCGCGTCTAGACATAAGCGTCTCGACCAAAACGCTGCCAAAGCAAGTCTACACTAGATAAGAAAGGAGAACTCATGGAGAAGGAACGGCTTGTCCGGGAATGCAAGACCACGTTCACACTTTAAAATCCAACCTGCAGAACTCACCCTATGGTTGGGTTTAAAGCAGAGCCACGTGACCGTCCTGATAGCTGCAGAAGAGCAAGTGACAGTCTTCAACACTCACTCCTGATTTAAAGAACAGACGGCAACTCTCAGCAAAGGAGGAACAGGAAGTGCCCCAGTCATCACTGTCTTGCCCTCCGGCTACCGGTCAGGACACCTGCCTGGGTTGCAGGCTCCATCTCCATGTGGGACGTGCAGAAGGCAGCCAACCTGTGATTCTCTCTCATCATGGATGTTTCTATCGCTCCCTGTTCATTCCCCTCTAAAACCAATACTAATATCTTACCTAGTAACAGACAAACATGTAAATTGGCCATACCTCTGCTATGCCACCAGCCAATCAGGAATGATATGCAAATTAACCCAACAAATATGGCGGTTAATTTGTATACACCACGGGTGAGTGAAGGGGGCGGGATGCTTGTATTGTCACCATGGCAACAATGCAGGCGTTCTGCCCCACCCCCGGTATTTCAGGGCCTCTGGGCAGCATGAGAAGGCGCGGGTGGAGCAGAAAGGGGCTGGGCTGGAGGGGAAAGGTGGTGCTGGCAGCCAGGGAAAGGAAAGCCCATTCTAGCACGAATCTTCATGTATAATGTATATATTTTTTAAAAGAAGAAGAAGAGGCTCCAGTGCAGGACTGTCGTAGCAAAACCCTAAAGGGGCCTCAGAGCATGAGATCAGATACAGGCTAGCAAAAAGATGGGGCCGTCAATCACGTTGCCCCACGAAACTGGCTATCGCCAACAGTGTGAAGAAATGTGGGAAGACGGCATCGACTGGGCAGCTGTTCGGGCCCGTGAGGCGTGGGCACCGAGCCACCAGGCCGCGCCCGGCAGCATCATGTCCGACCCCCGCAAACGGCGAGACAATCCACTGATACTGTTCGAAGCCGCGAGTCCGTGGTCATTTGCCACGGAGCGGCGGAAAACGGACGGCCTGGTACCTTCCAGCTGACCAGCACACGAGTCAACAAATCGCGCCAAAAGAAGCCACGGGGCGTTTTGTTTATTCTGAAAAATGAACTCGGTTTCATAGTCATAAAAATGTAAATTGCTTTATTTTGCATAGATGTGCGGTTTGACGTTTTGAAAAGCCAAATGACAGATAGCACATATGACACCGCCGTGAACTGTTTCTTAAAAAGGCACAGACAAGAATAAAACGCAAGAACAAGCCCATCAGAAGGAACTTCGCAAAACGCAAAGCGCTCCTTAGGGTTTTTGAAAGTGACCATTTCAACAAGCACACAAACATACAGGTGCTGGTCCCCAGAAAGTGCAGACACACAACAAAATGTTAAAAATCTGCAAATAAAATTCGTCCTAAGTCCTGGGGTTCTGAAGAGAGATTTTATATAATCCTCAAACGTGGAGTCCATGCTCATGCTTTTCTGGGTGAAAATCTCTGGGATATAAAAAGTGGGGCCCCGCCGAGCGCAACAGACGGAAAACTGAGAGCCCGGGACATGGCGGACAGAGTCTGAAACCCGGGTGGGAGGCCGGCCACTGGCAGAGGCCGCATGGTTGTGGACACAGGAGAGGACTGAAGGTCTCAGGCCAGAAGGTTCTGATGACTTTGCCTTGTGTGACAGGTGGATCAGAGGGTGTGAGGGGGTTTTCTCTCCTCTCCACGTCCAGCATGGAAAAGGAGTGGGTCCAGTTACTGAGTAGAGGAGCTGAGGATTGAGAAATAATAGAAAGAATAGAGGACACAGAAGTAAAAATAAAAGCTGGGGCTGGTGGGGATTGAGAAACAATAGAAAGAATAGAGGACACAGAAGTAAAAATAAAAGCTGGGGCTGGTGGGGAGTGAGAAATAATAGAAAGAATAGAGGACACAGAAGTAAAAATAAAAGCTGGGGCTGGTGGGGATTGAGAAATAATATAAAGGATAAAGGACACAGAAGTAGAAATAAAAGCTGGGGCTGGGTAGAATCTATGCTCTCTGATGGAGAGACAGGAATCCAAACCCATCAGCAGCACATTTATTTACACCAAAATAAAAAGAGGTTTCACATGAAAAAACTTAAGATCAAGGGGACTTAAGTGGGTGCAGGCCCCACTCATTCCCTCATTCCTGGGCTTGGCTTAATCCACTTTCAAGGCCCTCTCGCCCCCCGACACCTGGAGCAAGTTAAAGTCAGTACTGATAACGCATCCAGCCTTCTTGGTGGATGTGTTTCCAAGACGCGGCTCTGCTGGCGCCACGGATTCAGCTGACACTGATTTAAAGAATGCTCAGCTGTCTTCCCCGGGGGCCCTCTACAGAGGGGTATTTGATTTTTCTGTTGTTGTTGTTCTTCTCTCCCGATCAAACAGTCGTTTTTTTAATGTTTGGTGTCCTCACTGTGCCTCACCGGCTGCCGTAGAGCCGATGTCACAGAGGGCTGACGTTTAAAGTCATGAAACTGCCTCAAACTAAAGATCCGTCTCAGAGGCACTAACCACCCGGCACGTCTCCCAGAGCCTGTGCTGCCGGCGGCCACACGCGGGCCCTGCAGATAGTGGCCCTGCGGCCAGAGCGCCTGGAGCGACAGGCGGTGGACATGCTCTGCCCCTTGGAGCTGACGCTTCCCCCTCGAAAAGCCCCTTCAGGGAGCTGCGAGGGGCCTAGTGCAGTGGTCGGCAAACTGCGGCTCACCAGCCACATGCGGCTCTTTGCCCCCTTGAGTGTGGCTCTTCCACAAAATACCACGGCCTAGGCGAATCTATGTTGAAGAAGTGGCATTAGAAGAAGTTTAAGTTTAAACCATTTGGCTCTCAAAGAAATTTCAATCGTTGTCCTGTTGATATTTGGCTCTGTTGGCTAATGAGTTTGCCCACCACTGGCCTAGTGTGTTCTCATGATTATGTCCATCCATAAAAGTGGCACCAAGGCGGGTGTTTTAACGGTAAAAACCTTTCCCTTTCCACTGTGACGCCCCCTCCTCCACCCCTCCTCTCAGGTCACATGGTGCGGCTCCCCGAGGGCCAGATGGGGGCCAGCAGAGAGGCGGGTGAGCTGGCTCCTAGGATCACACCTTCTCCTGCTGCTCACCTGGGGCAGGAAGAGGGTGCAGCGCAGGCAGTCCCTGGGCACGTGGGTGCCGTGGCGACCAGACTGGAGGGATGGGTCAGTGGTGGGATGCCAAGTCTGAATGTCCACGCTGGAAGCTAGGCTGTGGGACCCCCTGACCACCATGCGGTGTGACACAGTCCAAGCCGGCAATTCCGCTCCGAATCTATACCTCGCTGAGTCAGAAGTTTCCCTGCCAGGAATCTAGCCTGGAACGCACTTAGTGCTGGAAATGCACCCTACACTCCCTCCCGCTGTGCGGGGATTTCCTGCAGAAGAGGGCGTCTGTCTCAGGAACCCCGTGTTTGCAGAGCACGACTGACACACGCTGGGGGACACGCGTGTTATGCCCTCGCCCATCAGTCATGAAAAGGAAGGTAGGAGCCGGGCCGTAGGCAGGGTGACCTCACCTGTCCGGTGTCTCCGCTGGAAACCGTGTGGCCAAGGCGTTGTCATAGAGACTGATCGGGGCTGCTCATCCCTCCACACAGGAAGCGTGGTTACCGTGTGACCGCAGCGCTAAACGCTCCGGGTCTCAGTTCTGTGGTGACTGTGTCCCTGGCCATCTTCTTGGGGATCTGTAAGCTGTTGTGATTGCTGTTTTCATTCTAAGTCAGGACCGAATGTTGCGCATCAATTTGTAGTTGTGTGTTTTCTCAACGAGGGTTCCCCCCACCCGGTCCAGGTTTCAGGTCTCCAGCAAAAACCTTGATCTTCCCTTGACACCAGGAAATAATGTCCCGGCTGACATGTATGTTTACCCATTAACCATCTCTGTGTGTTTGTTTCTTCACTCCGTACAATCACCCATTGACACCAGGGTTACAGGACCCAGGGCTGAAGGGGTTCATTTGAAATCCACCCCTGCAGCTAGCATGGGTCTCATCTGACCTCTCCCCAGCCTTCAGCACAAAAACGCCCCCCTCTCCCCACACTGCCCGAGGGGCGCTCCTGCTGGGGGGTGGGGGTGGGGAGGGTTTGCACTGAGGGCCTCGCTGGGCTGCGATGCCTGCAAAGCCCTGGACACGATTCCGGAGACGGTCCGTCAAACCAAGGCTGCCCTCTGAGCCCACAATACACAGAACCAAAGGCCGCCTGGCGATACCAATCCGTTTAGGAAAATAAGACGCAAACACGTTCAGCCATTTGATCCCATGGAGAGAACGTTCTAAATGAGACCCCCATGTCTAGACACCGTTGTGTATTGTGAAAATGCACTGACGACATAAACACTTAAAAAGTGCCCACAGCTAAATGCCACTTACGCACATATTCCTTAAGGCACCTTTTATTTATATCTCATGGCCTCCCCTTCACACTTCATTAAGGCGCACTTCAGCTAACCTAATTTGTCAGCATTGTATCGGAGAGCATTCTCATCCTGGAATTACGTCAGGGAAACTGTAAATCGCATTTCTGTGCAACTCGATTTCAGTGGATTAGCATCTATGGCTGTGCGTTTTTATGACTATGAAACAGAGTTCATTTTTCAGAATAAACAAAACGCACAGCCATAGGTGCTAATCCACCGAAATCGAGTCGCACAGAAATGACCAACGAAAGCTTTAGATGGGCGCATTTACTCTTCGGTTGCTTCCTATAGCTGCAGAATAATGTCATTCTAATATGTAAGCAATATCCTGGCCAAACCAAGAACATTTCAATGGAATAAAAAAAATTAAAAGTCATGTTAAAGAAAATTGAAGAACCACATTTAAACTTGGAATATTCCAGCGGCTGACCCCGACTGATAGACTTACTCGAGTTAAAAACAAAGAGAAATCATCTTCACTAAGAGGACTGAAGTAAAGAGATAACTTACCACCCTTAAGGCCCCCCCAAAAAACACACACACAGAAACACGCTGTTCTCTGCTAGAGAGCATGCATAGGAGGGATTCCTGTGGGAGGAGAAGGGAGGGAGGAGCCACTGGGTTACCTCCTGGTGGGAACGGGCTCTCAGTTTGCGATGGAAAGTTCCGGAACGGACCATGGTGAGGGCTGCACACAGTGAGGAAGTGCTTCAGCCCCTGACCGAGCCCTCAGACACGGGGAGAAGGATGCATTCTGCGCTGTGCACATTTCACCACAACAAACCCTTTAAAGGTGCATCTGCAGACATCACTCACCTCTCACTCCGCGCCAGGCCTTCACATGCATTCCCCAGCCTGCAGCTCCGGACAGCACTCTCAGGGGGTCCCCTCTGTGATGCCCAAGTCAGAGGTGCAGGAAATTAAAGTCACTTCCTGGAGGTCACACTCCTCGTTCCTGCGGGGCTGGGTTTGCCTCCCGGCAGGGGAACCCCAAATCCTTTATAAATATTGCCCATTTAGGTACCAGTCTCCATTCAAGAGAGTTGATGCTTTTTCATTTAATAAAATGCTCTAGCTCAGTGATTGGCAAACCGAGGCTTGCGAGCCACATGCGGCTCTTTGGCCTCTTGAGTGTGGCTCTTCCACAAAATACCACGTGGGGGCACGCACGTACAGTGCGATTGAAGGAGTGCCCGAATTAAGTTACTAACCATGTACCCACCCATATAGTTTAAGTTTGAAAGATTTGGCCCTCAAAAGAAATTTCAATCGTTGTGCTGTTGATATTTGGCTCTGCTGACTTCGGGCCCCGGTGTAACCTGGGTGCCTCCTAGTCGCCCCTGATCCCACGTGACATACATTCCACGAAAGCGGGACCACATGATGGGATCACTTCACGGCGATTTTTCTCCCAGGACAAGTTTCCCCGGAACTCACTGTGCAGAGCATGCTCTGAAGTCCCGGGAGGGGACAGTCCGGGACTCGAGAGGGTTCCCAGCCCGGGCAGCAAATGCATCACAAGCCCTTTCACAGCGGCCCGCTCCATCTGAAAGCACAAGGCAGGGACCGCACAGGACGGCCTAAGCCGCACGCGGTTAGGTGTGTCACACACCTGACATCTGTAGGGCGTGTGGAGCGCCCGTGTCCTCTCATGAGCACTCTGTCCCTCTAGAAATCTTCCGGACATTCCAGTCCGTGTGGCCTTACTTCTTGACATCTTCCCTGCCACACGTCAACATCGCAACAGACTCACATGCTTAATGCGAAGACGGAAGCAGACGCTTTCCAGATGCAAAGCCTCCAGTAAAGAGAGTCGCTGGTAATAAAATACCTGCCTGGGCACACGCTCACGCACTTGCACGGCCTTGCTGTTTGGCCCGGCAGTGAGCGTGCGCCGGAACTCATCGGATCTTCTTCCGGCTGCCAAGCCCTCCCTCTCAGACGCCTCGCGTCACGGACCACTCCAAGGCCACGATCGGTGTCCCTCGGCTCCCTCTTCAGCTCCAAACTCCCTCCAAGCCTTGCACTCTTCACGGAGTTCACGGGCAAAGCCCCGAGAACCCTGTCATCACTCCTCCGCTGGTGGCCGAGAACAGACACAGCCCTGGGCCTGCACCCCCGTAACCCTCTAACGAACTCCCAGCGACTGCAGCGGCCCCGGGTTCAGACTCCAGAATGTGGTCTGCTTCACGCCGTTTCCCACAGGCCCTGCAAATGGCCCCTCGGCTGAAGAAGGTCTCTGACAAGGTCGGGGAGCAAAGGCAAAGGGAAGTTCTGAGACGACACAGCACTGTAGCACATGATGAGGACTACGCAGAGATCCAGGGAAAACATTTCTAAGGGAAAGCAGTTGGATATAAACCCTGATCTCATTGACGAGGACACATAGTAATGTGTGTTATGCAACACAATGCTACATTATCACTTGTCAATACACATAACTCTGTGATGCAATGAATGAAGTGATCCCGGTCCATGAATCCTCGTCAGAAAGGGCCCGCTGGCAGGCTCAGGGGCTGAGGGTCGACCTGGGAACCAGGAGATCAGGGTGGACTCCGGGTCAGGGCACAGGCCCGGGTTTCAGGCTCCATCCCAGTGAGGGGCGTGCAGGAGGCAGCCGATCAATGCATCTCTCTCATCACCGATGTTTCTCTCTCTCTTCCCCCTCTCCCTTCCTCTCTGACGTCAATAAACATGTATCTTAAAAAACATACCTCCCCAGCAGAAAGGGACGATTCTGTGGAGGGAGCCAGGCCAGTCGGTAAATTTCAGAGCAACCTTGCAAAGTAATCTTCCCTATCGATCAGCTTAGGAATCTCCACGTCATGTTCCCACGAAGCTAAACATGAAGGATTCTTCGCATTTACTGTTAAGTCCAGAATCTTGTCCCACAGCGTGCGGGTTTAAAAACAGTTCATCCCCCTCACAGCCGCGAGCGCAGACACGGGGCCTGCGGCAGGCCCACTGGCAAGGCCCCACGCTGACATGCTCCTCCCGGGAAGCACGGAGAATTTCAGCTGCAGGTAGGAGTCCTTTTTTCTGGAATGTTCGCTGTGCTCACTGAACCCGGAAGGCCAGGTGCACTGATGTGCCTCCTCTGTCTGCAAGGACCTGTTCTGGAAACCAGCGTGGCCACAGCATCTCCCGCACGCACTCCAGCTGATGATGTCACCGCACGCACTCCCGCTGATGATGATGTCACCACACACAAGCCTGGCTGGTGACGTCACCACACACACTCCTGGCTGATGATGTCACTGCACGCGCTCCAGCTGATGATGATGTCACCACACACACTCCCGGCTGGTGACATCACCATACACACTCCTGGCTGACGATGTCGCCGCACACACTCCCGGGTGGTGATGTCACCGAACACAAGCCTGGCTGATGACATCACCATATGCATTCCCGACTGATGACATCACCACACACACTCCCATCTGGTGACATCACCACACGCATGCCTGGCTGGTGACATCACCACACACCCTCCCGGCTGGTGACGCCCCGCAGGCAGACGGCGCACACGGAAGCTCCGGGGTGAGCTTTTTATTTGTAATCTTCTAAGAGAGCGGCCGCCTTTATTGTTCCCTGTGTTTCCCTGTGTTGGTCCCGCATTTCAATCTCAGAGAAAATGATAGGCAATTGGGGCCTTGTTCCGCTCATCAGTGAGTCCGCCTTCCCTGTCCACAGAAATTAGGGGGCTTGGTTTCTCCCCTAAATGAGAAAGACATAAAGCGGTCGGAAAAGAGGTACTGAGAACGCCCAGAGAAATAGCTGCTTCGACCGCATGTTTAAGGAACGAGGACCAGGGGAAAACCAATGTGACATGAAAAGAATCGAATGTGTAAACTACCGAGGAGAAGCCCTTGTCCTGGACCCTCTGCGAGGTGACTCACGCAGTAAAACAGACAAACCCGTCATTTCTAAAAGGAAAAGGAATCGTTTGGGGTAAAAGGAGCAAAATCTACACTAAAAACTTCGTTCAAGATACTTCGATGGAGTATCTTCATCAGGGAGTGGCCGGGTGCCCAACCATTTCTTTCCACCAGGAAACCCCGGTATGGCCGCGCTCTATTTGGAAGCCAGCGCAGCCCCCACGGCTCCAGGAAGATGTTCCCGGCACAAAACTTTCGACAGCAAACCAGCCACAGCTGAGGGACACCAGCCCCACACCCGTCAGTCTGTCTTACACCCCAAAGTCTGTCCCACAACCACGAATACCCACCGCCCCCGCGGGGCCACCTCCTGGGTGCCCCTCTCCCCTCTCCCCTCTCCCCTGGTGACAGGTGGTAGCGTGGCTCCTGCTTCACAAGAAAAGCCGTGAAAAGGGGAATAACACGCAGTGATGTGAAAACAGGGTCTGACAAAGGTGCGTCTTCCTCTTCCCCTTCCCCTGATGGCACAGCTGCGGCGCTCCGAAGCTGGGGCTGACCGTGGCCCCAGGAGGGCGAGGGGCCCACAGGAGCCATGGGGGGAGGCCTGTGGGTGGTGCTCACGTGACTGTGGCAGGGAAGGAGGGGGGTCCGGTCCAACAATCCTTTCCAAAGAGGGTTCCGAGCTTCCTAAAGGCTTCATGCCCTGGGAAGAGGCTGCAAAGGGCTTCGCACGGCTCATCAGATGGCAGCGCACGCTTGGCGTCTTCCCAACCCTGTGAGGCCGCGGTATTCTGTGGAAGAGCCACACTCAAGGGGCCAGAGAGCCACATGTGGCTTGCGAGCCACAGTTTGTTGACCACGGGCCCAAGTAACAAAGTCACGCGTGAGACCCTGCTCCGAACATTATCGATGATAAAACAAATGAAATCGGAGAAGGCATCAGGGTATCAGAGGTGAATAACAAGGCAGCGAAGGTGTGGTTGATATTGTCACTATCTGTGCAATGCGGCCTCCTGAACAAGCGAAATGACTTGTGTCCGAAATCTACTGCTGCTTTATCTAAACACACACCCCACACGGGTACTCTTCTCTCCTGGCAGAAAAAAATGGTTGTAGAAAGCACTTGAACTTATAACATTTTAAGGAAAGCTAAAGATATCATCAAGCATGCCTTTCAGCTGGTCCAGGGTGTTTTTGAAGTCGGGTTGGGCCCTGGCCAGGTAGCATAGGTGGACAGAGTGCCGTGCGCTGTGCCGAGGTTGAGGGTTTGGTCTCAGCGCACATGCAAGAATCAACCAATGACTGCGGAGATGAGTGTGACAACGAATCGCTGATTCTCTCCCTTCCTCTCTCTATAATAAAGTCCATTTTTTAAAATCTGGGTTTCTAACAGCTCTATAATTCTGAGAGTGTCTGATGGTAGCCTATGGGAGAGATGGTCTTAGATAAAATTCTTGTTCTTTGTACCAAAACTTCCCTCATGTACCAGGTATTCCAAATGCAAGCCAAGATCCTTATTAAGCAAGCCACGTGAAATCAATCACTCGGAAAAGTACTGGGATACATATTTTAGACTATTTCTTTAAGACATCACGAGGTCTCCTTTCGGAGATGTGACCAAGCGTTTTGTGGTCGCTGGTGCTCAGACTAAACGCTTTAGCAGCTCGTGAATCCTCTCATCACTGCCTCTTCCCCTCCGGCCAGTAAACAGGACAGACACTATTACATTGAGATATACGGGGCCCTTTTGTATCCTGGGGACAAAAGATCTCCATCTCTAATAGCTGTTCCACACGCAGCATTTCTACTCTCTGTGGCCTGGATTCGTTAGCAGTTGTTTAGATAACAAAATCCAGAGAAAGAGACGAAATGCATCTCTGAGTAGGACAACATACATCATGGAACCAATGCGCTCTGGGCCTTCTCAAGATCCCGCTGTCAGCAGAAACGGACACTGTGTCCTCGCAGGCAAGCCCTCGTGCTCCCCGGGTCTTGGGCTTCTCCCACCTAAGAAAGTATGTGATTTCTGCGTCTTGTTAGTCTATCAACGCTTTGTGAGCCAAGACCATGCGTGCTGCACTGACACCCATCCGTCACAGGAGACCAAAAGAGCGAAGTGCGGGATGCAGACCCCCAAGGTTCTTTGAGTCCTGGTTAACCTTCGTTTCTAGAACGTCTCAGGCCCGATCTCCGGGGGGCAGGTCCACTGGATGTAGTGAACAAATCAGAGGGGCAGAGGTCCGTACAAATGTGGTTTTGGAAGGAATGGAAGGCCCTGAGAGAAAGGAACCACTGGCCGCAGAGGAAGGTCAGCTGAAGGTCAGCTGAAGACCATCTGCCTTTCTGAAAGACGTAAACTGGCGGAGGACCACAAAGACAGAAAAGATGAGAAGAGACCTCAGACCAGTGAAGTCTTGAAATTATGTTTTGATAAATATGTCCTTCCAATTTTTTTAAAGAGCTGCCCATCAGACTTTGCCCAAACTCGATGAAAACTCTGGTTCTAACCTTTAGAGGAAATCACAGAGGTATAGTTTCTCTTTCAGAAGTCATTTTTGATCCTTTTCAGTTAAAACCTTCACAGAATATCCTATATCATAAAAGGGTAATATGCAAATCAACTGAACAGCAGAATGACCAATAGCTGTGATGCACACTGACCACCAGAGGGCAGACTCTCACTGCAGGAGCTATACCCTGGTGGTCAGTGTGCTCCCACAGGGGGGCGCTGCTCAGTTAGAAGCCGGGCTCACGACTGGCAAGCGCAGCTACCATGCGGGGAGCCTCTCCCAACTCCACAGCAGCAGGCGCAGTGCGCCTGGCCCCAATTTGGGCTCCTTCCTGGCCTCCTGCTGCTTGGTGCACTGCTACATCTCCCGAGGGCTCCCAGACTGCAAGGGAAATGTCCGATTGCCAGCAGGGATAGGGCCAGGGGCAGCAGTCAGACATCCCCCCGAGGGGTCCTGGACTGTGAGAGGGCGCAGGCTGGGCTGAGGGACACTGCCCCCCTACACACACACACACACACACACACACACACACACACACACTCTGCAAAAATTTCATGCACCAGGCCTCTAGTCTAATTACAATTTGAAATAAAATCAAAATTGCCCTAATTTTTATTTTAAAATATTTAGGCTCTTTGGGCAACAAAGGAATTAGTGCTTGGAAGTTCACATTTGGACCGTCTATATTAAGATTCAGAAATACAGAGAAAAAGCTGTAAGCCATATGTCTGTCTCAAAATGACTTGTAACAATAAAATTCCAGAAATAACTAAAAATTATTAAAATGATTACAGAAACTGTGGCATGCCCACCGGATCTTCTATGTTGAAGCCAGTCAAAATAATGGACATAAAACCCAAGTGGTCAGATGGAATTGCTTTGTTTAAAAAAAATAGGTAATAAGCTGGAAGGAATCCATTCCCTATAAAAAGAGCAGTTTTAATTAACCAAACAACATAAGAACACAGAAGCAAAATCACTCATTATGATATTTTATAAAGAAACTAGAAAAGCTAAGCTAAATAAAGATGCATTTTTAATGAAGACAGATCTGAGCTATTTTCCAAATCTTTTCTTCTCACGCTTAGATACACATGCCACTGATTACTGAGAAAAAAAGAATTCTCATTGTGTAAAAATCCAAATAAAGTCACTCCAATTATTTTAAATCCTAGCTATTATACTTAGAATCTTATCACTGAATTCAAGTAAAAGAATTTAACATTAAGTCACTCACAAAACTCACTTATGCTTTTTATAAAAATCAGCCAAATTAGATCTTTAAAGAAATCCAGAGTAAGAACAAAGAATTGGGTCAGACTCAGTTTCCTTAGCAATTAAAGTATCAAACTAAGAGTCTGGAAAGATGCATAAAAAGGCAATTTTAATTGTGCCACTTATCACAGATTTCATTTTCTAATCAGCATGTCTTTTTATTTTATTAATTCTTCCTACCACCTAGTCTAAAGCAACCATTATCACATCTAACTGTTTTAATTATCCAGCACTTACTTTTATCTGATAAATTTGTGTTATTTGGTTTTTATTTTCTCTCCGGCCCACTGGCCGTGGACTCCTAGGGCCGTGGTCAGCAATCTGCAGCTTGCAAGCCACATGCGGCTCTTTGGCCCCTTGAGTGCGGCTCTTCCACAAAGTACTAAGGCCTGGGCGAGTCTATTTTGAAGAAGTGGTGTTAGAAGAAGTTTAAGTTTCAAAATTGTGGCTCTCCAAAGACATTTCAATCGTTGTCCTGTTGATATTTGGCTCTGTGACTAATGAGTTTGCCAACCACTGGGCTAGGGAAAGGCGTGTTTTCTCTCTCACTCCCCTGGGGGTGCTGCACACAGGGTGTGAGTGTCACAAGGTGAAGGCACCGCACTGCAGGCACACAGGGCCACCTGCACTGCCGAGCAGGCAGCACCTGGGACTCGTCGTCACGCATGTCAGAGAGATGCTGGCCTCTTCGCGCTGCGGTGCTGCCACCCCTCTGCATGCGTGCACCAGGCTCTGCACGTGGTTTTTCATCACAGGAAGGTGCAAACCCAGAGAACGGTCCCTTCTGGGGAGCCACTGGCAGACTGTGCGCCACAAATCAGCACTCCCTCCGCCCACACACACAGACACACACACACACACACACTCACACACACACAGACACACACACACTCACACACACACTCACACAGACACACACACACTCACACACACACACACTCACACACACACTCATACAGACACACACACACACACACACTCACACACTCACACACACACACTCACACACTCACACACACACTCACACAGACACACACACACTCACACACACACACACACATAGACACACTCACAGAGACACACATACACACACACACACTCACACACTTACACACACACACACTCACACACTCACACAGACCTGGAATAACTCCTGGCCCATAGTAAGTGCTCAGAAACATCCTGAATGAAAGAACTCCTACTGTGCGTGGCCAACAGAGTTTAAGAAGCGCTCTATTTTAAAATGCACCTGAATTTCAAATACGTGGGAGGGGAAATGTGCACCTTATGAACCATAAACTACCCTCGTTATAAATGCAGAGAAACAGAACATGTAATAAATGGCAAATAGCTTACAGTCAGAAACCCTACCACGAGGCAGCCATCATTTGCTGAGGTATTTGCAACGGGGATAACCCATCTAGACTGCGAGAACCAGCCGTCAAGATGCCAGTGAAGCCAAATATTCCTTCAGAGGGAAAAATAAAAGGCGGGGGTCCTGATGGGACCACGGTTATCCAATCTCTTGTTGACCAAAAGGGCATTTTTTTAATCTTTATTGTTGAAAGTATTACATACGTCCCCTTTTGTCCCCATCAACCCATCCTAGCCCCCCCCTACCCCCCGCCCCAGGCCTTCACCACCCCATTGTCTGTGTCCCCGGGTTAAGCATCTATGTACACAAGTTCCCGGGCTGGTCCCATCCCACCCACCCCGCTCCCTCTGAGGTTCCTCAGTCTGCTCCAGGCTTCTGTGTCTCTGGGCCTCTTGTTCACCGGTTTACTTGGTTCAGTAGGGTCCACAGATGAGTGAGACCCTGGGACACCTTGTCTTTCTCTGGGTGACTGTCTGGTCTCTAACAGAAAGCAAGGAAGAGGTGAAGGCCCGAGGGCTGGCTGACAGCTGAAAAACAAGAAGAACCACCCCACCTCCCTCTCAGGAGATAACGGTCCTTCGGCTCTGGAGGCAGCGCTGACCGGCTCTGCCCGTTTCCAATCTGGCCTCCCCGGCTTGTCAAACTGCCGGCCGGACAACAGTCATCTCGGCCGACAGAGCATCGGGCTTTTCGCTTCAAGGGTGGTTTCTCCAACCAGATGTTCTCTCCCCGAGGACACAGGCGACCAGGTTCTGTCCTAAAGCCTCGGCACCTTTGTCCGAATTAAATACCCAAACCTCTGAACGCTCACCCCGATCCCTATCAGCTTTCCTCTTCATCTTAGTTCTCAATTCGGGCGCTTTCACAATGAACAAGTGCTAATGGTCTCTCTGATCCTGGGATATGCAGGATTGCCTAGAACAGTGGTCGGCAAACTGCGGCGCGCCGGCCACATGCGAGAGCGGCTCTTTGGCCCCTTGAGTGTGGCTCTTCCACAAAATACCACAGCTTGGCTGAGTCTATTTTGAAGAAGTGGCGTTAGAAGAAGTTTAAGTTTAAAAAAATTCGGCTCTCGAAAGAAATTTCAACCGTTGTCCTGTTGATATTTGGCTCTATTGACTAATGAGTTTGCCGACCACTGGCTTAGCGTACGAGTCAATACAGGTTGATGAACCTGACCTTGAACTTTCTCCCAACAGCCTTGAGTCTCATAATTAACCTTTGAAGTGAGTACAGCCACCACTGTTCCCATTCCATACCTGACAGAACTTAGTGTTAGGCCTAAACAGCAAGTTAACTGCAGCCCAATGTCACCCAGTTCGCAAGTGGCATTGTCAAAATGGAATCCCCGGCCCGTGACTCTGGGTCCAACACGTTCCCTGCAATCACCGGCTTAATGTCCCATGCGCCAGAGTTTGCCTTCCTTTCTCTCCCCTCACATGACAAATGCTACTTGTCCCCAAAAGCTGGCCTGCTCAGTTACTGCGACCATGGCCACAATAAGTTAATCGTTCTGAATGCGGTCATTCCCTACCTGGCTGCACTTGCGTTTGAGCACTGACATTGTAAAATCGGGGAGGGCAGCGACCCCTGTAAATGCACGCACCTCAGCTGGCCAGCTTCCCGGGCGACCGAACACTTAGCTCTCTGGGCCTCAAGGTCTACGTGTGCAAAAGTGAGTTCAAGTGCAGGTGAGCCGAGGGCTTTCCTCCTCAGAAACCTGCTAGTCTACAACCACACCAATCAGATCTCTTGCTAAATCTCTAGGCCGTGTGTGTGTGTGTGTATGTGAGTGTGTGTGTATGTGTGTGTGTATGTGTTGTGTATGTGTGTGTGTGTATGTGTGTGTGTGTTGTATGTGTGTGTATGTGTGTGGGGGTGAATGTGTGTGTGAGTGTATGTGTGTGTGTGTGTGTGTGTGTGTGTATGTGTGTGTGTGTGTGTGTGTGTGAAAGGAAAAGAGGAAGTTATAAAAACCTAGCTGTTCCAGGCTACAGTGGGAGGAGAATGAAAAGGCCTAAACAGCAAGTTAACTGCAGCCGCACGCCCGGCTGACGAAGAAGGCGCGTGTGCCCATTAAAACGGCCGAGGGCGCCGAGGCTGAGTGGGGAGCACACGGACATCACTGCCAGCAGCTGCCAGGTGTACGTGGCTGTCCTGTTGGACCAGCTGGTAGCACACGTGTTTTTTGCAGGTGGCAGCGCTACACTTTTCTCCTTACAGATGCCCTAGGTCAGTGGTCGGCAAACTCGTTAGTCCACAGAGCCAAATACCAACAGGCCAACGATTGAAATGTCTTTTGAGAGCCAAATGTTTTAAACTTAAACTTTTTCTGACACCACTTCTTCAAAACAGCCTCGCCCAGGCCATGGTGTTTTGTGGAAGAGCCACACTCAAGGGGCCAAAGAGCCGCATGTGGTGTGCGAGCCGTGCTTTGCCGACCAAGCCCCTAGTTCTTCCAACAAAGTGATTGGAAATTTCCCAGATGCCACTAGTTTGTGCCTCGCAGCAATACTCCGACACTCTCTGTGCCACACGGAGCATGCTCAGCACTCCTTTAGAACCTTCCGGAAGCAGCACAGACATCAGTGAGTCTAAAGAGAGCCAGGGCCCAGGTGTTTTTGTCTAAAAGCTCTGACTTAAATTCCCCATAGTTTTCCTTTTACAGCTTTCAGGCCACTTAGCTGTTTCAGTCTCCAAGATATAAAAGTTATTTTTCCAATAAGTGGTAAAAAAAAAAAAAAAAAAAAAGGTGCACTTTTGACTATTTGGTTGGCATAAAGTATTGTAGGAGCAAATTTTCCTTGTATATTTTCTTTGCGTGAGTAAATTTCCATTAAAATGTAAATTACTTCCACCTAATCTCTCAAACTAGAAGTTGTTTCAAAAAAATTTTTGATCAGTTTTTATAGTTATTGCTAGAGGCCCAGTGCACGAGGATTTGTGCAAGAGTGGGCCTTTCCTCTCCTGGCTGCTGGCTCCGCCTTCGCTCTGGGTGGAGCCGCCTTTCCGCCTTCCCCCGCTGCCCCGAGGCCCTGAGCTGCTGGGGCCGCACAGAACGCCTGTATCTCACCCCTCCCCCCGCCCCCCACCGGCCGCTCAGCACCTGTGTATGCAAATTAACCTGCCAGCTTTGTTAAGTTAATTTGCATACACACTCCTGATTGGCTAGTGGGCATCACAAAGGTGTGGTCAATTTTCATCTTTCTCTTTTATGAGTGTAGATAATTACCATCAATAACATCCACGAGATACTTTCCATTTTAACAAATGAGGAACCTATCACGGCACTATGTTGTTACAAATAAAGAAAACCTACCTTAAGTAACCAAGATAATTATTTCCCCAGGCTCTTCTCCTCTGCCTTTCTGCTGTATTTCCTCTAAAAAAAAATCCCTTCCTCCCTGAGGCAGGACGGTGTTTGCCAAAGGAAAGGGGGGAATAGGCAGTGTTTCATTCTATGCACTTTTTCAACTATTTTGTATCACTTGTTCTGCACAGGCCTCACGCTAGCAGAGCATCCGATCGGGTGGACATTTCACAGTTCATGTTTTGCCCGGGTGCCGAGCAGTCGCTTTCATTTTTTTTTTTTCCATTACAAGTAATTCTATAGGAAACATGTCAGGCATAACATTTTCCTAGTATTTAAGATCCTTTACCTAGAATATATTCCTCTGAATCACACTACGATGTATCAAAAGCAATAATCCAAATCAAAAGGCAAGGAGATACTCGGACTCTGTGACAAAATGATACAGAGTAGGGAGCTAGACGGGAGGAGTCACAGATGAAAAGAGGGTGGATAGGATTCTACGTTCACACAAAACTGAAAAGCAGGCTGCCCCACAGAAAAGAACGCACACACATATTCATTCTCACAAAGATGAAAGTTCCTTAGGCTCCTGATGCGCGTGGCCAAATTGCTCCCCGAGAGAGCTGCAATCCCTTCCGCTCCTCATCCAGCTTCAGGGTTTACGGCTGCGGCTTTGTCTGCCAAGCCCCTTCGCTTTGAAGTCTTTGTGTGTATGTTGACTTTGGTGCGTTTCCTAACCTGCAGCAAATGCTTTCTGTTGAGACGTTTCTGAGTCCTCAACAGACGCTCGCAATCGCTCCTGCGATGCTCCGCTGTCCCGCAGGCAAACGTGTTCCACTCAGAGCAGCAGCTGCCAAACGGCTCTGCCCCAGGGGCGGGGCCAGACTGCTGTTCGAGAGGCAAAACGACACCGCTCAGCACCCGAAACGAGTTCGGCTCAGTGGATGGAGCGTCGGCCTGCGGACTGAAAGGTCCCAGGTTCGATTCCGGGCAAGGGCATGGACCATGGCTGGGGGCACATCTCCAGTAAGGAGTGTGCAAGAGGCAGCTGATCGATGTCTCTCTCTCATCGATGCTTCTGACTTTCTATCCCTCTCTGTAAAAATTCAATAAAATATATTAAAAATAAAATAAAAAAAAACACTGTTCAGCAAAGACTGGAAGCAGGCATTGCTAGTCACCTTCAGGGACTGCACAATACGCCCACAGCCTGTGTACTGAAATGGAAGCAGGGGGAGTTGTCATTACAAATGCCGTTGACATTTTTATTTTATTTTATTATTTTATTTTTCCACTGATTTTTAGAGGGGGTGGAAGGGAGAGGGAGACACAGAGAGAGACATGGATGTGAGTGAGACGCATTGATCAGTTGCCTCCTGCACCACGCACCATGACCAGGGCTGGGAACCTGCAACAGAGGCACGAGTCCTTAACCAGAATCGAACCCAGGACCCTTCAGTCCACAGGCCCACACTCCATCCGCTGAGCCAAACCAGCCAGGGCCACTGCTGAATTCTTAAAAGTGGGCTACGGAAATGCGTATGTGCCATAATTCCATCTTGCACACCTCATACACACGTGCGCACACCAAGCACAGGAAAACACCTGTGTATTTGGAAGTGTACGTCCCATAAAAACAGATAGTGTCTTCTTGGGAGGTTGATATCACAAGCGACTTTTTATAAGCATCTTTATCTTTATTTATATGCTTTCATTTTAACAATAAACACGGTAAGTGTATCGTTTTGTTAAAATTATCAACGAAAGCAACTCTCAAAATCGTCCATTTTTGAAAGCAATTGATTCTGCACACACGCCCATTTCCAGCTCAGTCCTATCACGTCCTCTACCGTGACACTCTGACTTCACAGTCACGCAACGACGTGACGGACAGCACGACCGTCACTCGAATCACAGGGCTCTGCTTCTAACGTTTCCAAACGGAGTTCCCCACACTCGTCTGGGACATGCTTCCCCCCTCCTGCCTCCTCCGCGCGCCGGCTGTGAGCTGAGCCCTCTACACGCTAACCGTGGGCACAGACATGATGGGACACAGGTCCGGGGCCGCTATGCAGACACACATCAAACCGCTGCCCTTCACGATCCGCGGCATCACGTCCTCCACTGAACGTGCCCGCACAGCGCTGCCCCGGGACGGGTGCCCAGAGCACTCGCTGCTGTGGTTGTGAATTTCCCGCTGACGGTTTTCCCCTGACCTGCGCGGTAAACCTCGTAGCCTCGATCCTTCTATGCGGCCCCGACTGCCCACCCGGGGGCTGCAGGCGTCTGACCAGCCGCCAGCGGCATGGCTCCCGCTCCCTGAGCTACCGGGCGCTGCAGAGGCCCGCGGGCCGGTGCGCCTCTCTCCTGGGTGCCCTGACCCCACCGGCTGCGCTTGTCAAGTCCTCGGGAGTTTTTTTTCCTTCCCACTCGTTTCTGATGGCTCTGCTGTCAGGCACGGTTCTGGCTTCCATCAATCCCCCCCGCGGCGCTCCCGATCACCGGATTCCCGCCCGCCAGGCCTGCCCACGCCGCTACAGCCAGACAAGCAGCCCTCCGAGGGCCCCGCACCCCCAAACGGGTGAGTCTGGGTTCACTTAATGGTAGGCGGAGCCCATAAATGGTTGAAGAAGGACAGGAAAAGCGTGAGATGCAGCACCTTTTTAGGAAAAGGTAAGAAGCCGGGAAAAGAAACCCTCCTGGATCTTTGCAAGCCACAAGCTTGCAAGGTTAAAAAGAAACAACTTTATTTTTAAAATGGGCTTAATGGGCTGACCAGCACCTGTCAGCTACAGTAACCATAATGAACAAGAGGGACCGTTGTCACTGTGTACAATGGCTTTGAGGAACACTCAGACGTACTATACTCACGTACGGATACGTGCACTGATCAGTCAATACCTCAGGAATGCTTCTCTGGGTCCCAGCAAGGTTTAGCTCGGAAATGAGCGTCCGCGCTGTGAGCTGAGAGGAGGCCCAGGAGAGCAGGCCGGTGTAGCTTCTATGAGCCGGGAGGTTGCGGTTCGATTCCCGGTCACAGAGCATGCCTGAATTGCGGGCTCGATCCCCCAGTAGGGGGCGTGCAGGAGGCAGCTGAGCCATGATCCTCTCCCTTCCTCCCTGGGATCAATAACAAGATATTTTTTAAAAGAAGAAGAGTAGGAGCAGCAGTTGATCGTCATAGACTCGGGCTGACTGCCTGGCTGATTGACAGAGAAGCCAGGTGGTCGGGAACCTTGCTCTGGGGTTGAAGGCCATGGTCTGAACCCTCCCCACCTCCCTCCTGCATTTACTGGGTGACCTTGGGCCACTGACCTTACCGCTGTGTGCCTCAGTTTCCTCCTAATACAATAACAGTTCTTGCCTCGCAGTTACTGGGAAATTAAAGGAAGTAATTTGTCTAAAGCATTAAGGACGACTCCCAGTACAGAATAAGCTTTCAAAAGCTTTTCGTCCTAAAATTTCCAATTGCACATGTGCCCCCGAACTACATACAGTTCTACCGAAGACGTGATTCATCTCGAAGGGAATATTCTGTTGCAATTAAATATTTTGACTTTCCCCCTCCTACTTCGATGAGTCACGCTGCTCACACACACTTCTGCGCAATGCAGCTGGTTCGGGAGAATGGCTTTTCAATGGCGACCGAGGCTTATGCCCAAAACGAATGCTGGGTCCGGGGCTGGTGCCCGGACCCGCTGGAAATTTCGGAGATGGGAAAGGGTCATTACCGTTTTAAATGTCACAGTTGGCTGTCGCCTTGTTTTCTCTTTGAGAAAAGGGCAAAACTTCCTTGTGGGTGCAAAAATCATTCCTGGCGACAATTGACTCATTGCTGTTCGTGACCTCGGGTTTGCTAGCAAATCAAGCCATTCGATTTTAAACAAACACGTGTGAGACAGAAGCAAAAACCCCATCCTCGGCCCACTGAGTGTTTCTGGCAGGTCTCCCGGAAATAACAGCCTCCAGTCCTATTTACCCTCCCCCGGCACCCCAAGGCTGTGTCCACAGAGCCCGCTGCCCGCTCAGGAGCTCACAGGACGTGGCTGGGTGAAGCAACAGGTTGCATCATAGAGAATTAATAACACCTCGTCCAGCTGAGAGATGCTAGAAAAATCTAGAGGCGCCCTGGCCAGTGTTGCTCAGTGGATAGAGTGCCGGCCTGCAGACTGAAGGGTCCCAGGTTCAATTCTAGCCAAGGGCACAGGCCTGGGTTATGGACTCGATCCCCAATTCAGGGCGTGCAGGAGGCAGCCGATCAATGATTTTCTCTCATCATTGTTGTTTCTATCTCCCTATCACTCTCCCTTCCTCTCTGAAGTCAATAAAGAAATATAAAAAAAAAGAAGAAAGAAAAGAAAGATGATGAGAGAGAATCACCGATCAGCTGCCTCCCGCACAGCCCACACCGGGGACCAAGCCCGCAACCTGGGCCTGGGCCCTGACCGGAAATCTAACCGTGACCTCCCAGTTCACAGGCCGATGCTCAACCCTCGAGCCATGCCGTCGGGCTAAACGGTATCTTCTCTAGCATTAAATCATGCTAAAGAGTGTCCCACTGCCGAAACCGGTTTGGCTCAGTGGATAGAGCATCGGCCTGCGGACTGAAAGGTCCCAGGTTTGATTCAGGTCAAGGGCATGTACCTTGGTTGTGGGCACATCCCCAGTAGGAGGTGTGCAGGAGGAAGCTGATCGATGTTTCTCTCTCATCGATGTTTCTGACTCTCTATCCCTCTCCTTTCCTCTCTGTGAAACATCAATAAAATATATATTTTTTTAAAAAGAGTGTCCTACTACTTAATTATTTGTTTTTAAATAATATAACGCCCATCCCTAAGCATTCTTCTAAGTAGCTCCTGCTAGCAACAAGCATTATGAAGGAAAATCTGTTATTTATACAAGACAGATATAGCACATAATTAACTCATTAGAATACAGTTCAACCAAAGTAGCTCGTTTATCACATCAACATCAGTTGGAATGTACTGTTCTGGAAATTAATTTATATAATAAATACCAACGCTTTACTGTTTACCCAGTGGAGCAGCCTCGTTTTTTTCTCCCCCTCCGCAGTCTGTGATAAGCCGGGGTCACTTTACGAGCCCTGCGACCCTGAACGCCAAGGAGCCATTTCCCCCCAATCGCCTGTTCAGATCCACTGGCTTAGAGACGGCCAGCAAGTTCCTGATGGAAGAAACAGTGACAACTGTCTGCGGATAGAGTGACCGCTTCCACTTGGGGGCGTCGCCTGCGCCACCGGCTGAGTCAGGGTGTGATTTGCCTGGGCAAAGGCAGGGGGACCTGGAGCTGGGACAGGTGACCAGCCAGGAAAGGACACTAAGGAGGGTACAAACCGGTGCCCCGCAGAGCAAGCGGGCTGCCTGCTACAGAGGGGACACGGGGGGCTTCCAAGTCCCCATCCAGAGGTGCCTGCCATCCCGCTCGCCCCTCACACATGTTCATGCCACGAGCCCCGCGCCAAGCCCAGTATTCAACAACACACTCTCTCGTGAGTCCTGGCCGAAGAGTCCGTGTTCCACAGGCCCCGGCGGGGGAGAGAGTGAACGAGTCCATGCTGGCTCTGCTGCTGCCCAACGATCTAACACCACCCGCCGGCCGGCCGGCCGGTTCCAGACTCGGAGACACAAAAGGGAAGCCTGCGCCCAGCGGGGGACCGGACTGCTGTTAAAATAAATGACAGGAACGGCTCCACTAACTGCTACCCCAGTGCACAACCCCAGTGCACCGACCCGCAGGGCAGGGAATCACACTAGGCCCGTGGTCGGCAAACTCATCAGTCAACACAGCCAAATATCAACAGGACAACGATTGAAATTTCTTTGGAGAGCCACATTTTTTAAACTTAAACTTCTTCTAACGCCACTTCTTCAAAATAGACTCGCCCAGGCCGTGGTATTTTGTGGAAGAGCCACACTCCAGGGGCCAAAGAGCCGCATGGGGCTCGCGAGCCACAGTTTGCCGACCACGGCACTAAACCATTTTTACAAATGGCTGAAACCAGAAGAAATGAGGCAGGTTCTGTCACAGTCTTCTTAGTGAGAATTCACTTTTAAACCAAACAAACAGAGAAATCTCAACTCTCACCCATCCAGCATGTGTGGGGCCAGGTGTGATATATCCCTGTGCGGGGCCAGGTGTGACGTATCCCTGTGTGGGGCCAGGTGTGACGTATCCCTGTGTGGGGCCAGGTGTGACGTATCCCTGTGTGGGGCCAGGTGTGACGTATCCCTGTGTGGGGCCAGGTGTGATGTATCCCTGTGCGGGGCCAGTGTGATGTATCCCTGTGCGGGGTCAGGTGTGATGTCCCTGTGCGGGGCCAGGTGTGATGTATCCCTGTGTGGGGCCAGGTGTGATATATCCCTGTGTGGGGCCAGGTGTGATGTATCCCTGTGCGGGGGCAGGTGTGATTTTCCTGTGCAGGCCCAGGTGTGATGTCTCCCTGTGTGGGGCTAGGTGTGATGTATCCCTGTGTGGGGCCAGGTGTGATGTATCCCTCTGTGGGGCCAGGTGTGATGTTCCTGTGCGGGCCCAGGTGTGATACCCTGTTTGGGGCCCGGTCTTACACTGCTGTCCCACTCACGCACACATTCAGCCCTTTCCCCCCCCAGGACGGAGTGAACTGAAGCTCCGGCCAGCTGTCCTCTTTCCCAGGGAAACAGCGCCACCTTTTGGTCCCAAGCAAAAACCTCCAGCCTGCAGCATCCGAAACCCTTTTCCAGTTCAATTCCTCTAGACATGCCACTGATTTTCAGGCCACAACGGCCCTGTTCCAGAAAGATCCGGTCCCCGCACAAACAAAGAAACCATGACGCACACTTTTTAAATGACTCAAACGAACACCAAGCACACGCACTCTGAGTCTCCAACAGAGTAACTTCCAACCACCACGTCACTGAACACATTTACCAGCCCGAGCAGGGCAACCAACGGACACGCGTTACACGTCAAAGAAAAGCCCTTGGCTGTGGCACAGTGACACCCCAAAACGGACCTGTGCACGTGCATCCCACTCCACACGCGCCTGCTCTTCTGAGCGCGACCACACGGGCCCCGCAGAGCCCGCGAACGGAGCTGCAGTGACGAACACACAGTGTCTCTGAGCACTGATCACACGGGCCCCGCAGAGCCCGCGAACGGAGCTGGGTGACGAGCACACGGTGTCTCTGAGCGCCGACCACACGGGCCCCGCAGAGCCCGCGAACGGAGCTGGGTGACGAGCACACAGTGTCTCTGAGCGCCGACCACACGGGCCCCGCAGAGCCCGCGAACGGAGCTGGGTGACGAGCACACGGTGTCTCTGAGCACCGACCACACGGGCCCCGCAGAGCCCGCGAACGGAGCTGCGGTGACGAGCACACGGGCTCTCTGAGCACCGACCACACGGGCCCCGCAGAGCCCGCGAACGGAGCTGGGTGACGAGCACACGGTGTCTCTGAGCGCCGACCACACGGGCCCCGCAGAGCCCGCGAACGGAGCTGTGGGTGACGAGCACACGGGCTCTCTGAGCACCGACCACACGGGCCCCGCAGAGCCCGCGAACGGAGCTGGGTGACGAGCGCGCGGTGCGCTCCGGGTACTTACACCAGCGACACGATGTCCCCGCGGTGGACCTCCAGGTTCCGCACTCGCCAGTGGTTCAGGAGCACCACGTCGGACGACTGGCTCCCTCCGGGGTTCAAGGAGGGCTGAGGGAGGCAGAGAGACAGCCGTCATCGGAGTTTCCCCAACCCCATGGCTCCCGCACGTCCTAGCTATGATGTCCCTGTGCGGGGCCAGGCGTGATGTATCCCTGTGCGGGGCCAGGTGTGATACCTTGTGCGGGGACAGGTGTGATGTCCCTGTGCGGGGCCAGGTGTGATGTCCCTGTGCGGGGACAGGTGTGATACCTTGTGCGGGCACAGGTGTGATGTCCCTGTGCGGGGACAGGTGTGATACCTTGTGCGGGGACAGGTGTGATGTCCCTGTGCGGGGCCAGTGTGATGTATCCCTGTGCGGGGCCAGGTGTGATGTCCCTGTGCGGGGCCAGTGTGATGTATCCCTGTGCGGGGCCAGGTATGATATGTCCCTGTGCGGGGCCAGTGTGATGTATCCCTGTGCGGGGCCAGGTGTGATGTATCCCTGTGTGGGGCCAGGTGTGATGTCCCTGTGCGGGGCCAGTGTGATGTATCCTTGTGCGGGGCCAGGTGTGATGTCCCTGTGCGGGGCCAGTGTGATGTATCCCTGTGCGGGGCCAGGTGTGATGTATCCCTGTGTGGGGCCAGGTGTGATGTATCCCTCTGTGGGGCCAGGTGTGATATATCCCTGTGCGGGGCCAGGTGTGATGTCTCCCTGTGCGGAGCCAGGTGTGACGTATCCCTGTGCGGGGCCAGGTGTGACGTATCCCTGTGCGGGGCCAGGTGTGATATGTCCCTGTGCGGGGCCAGGTGTGATGTCCCTGTGCGGGGCCAGGTGTGATGTATCCCTGTGCGGGGACAGGTGTGATGTCCCTGTGCGGGGCCAGGTGTGATGTCCCTGTGCGGGGCCAGTGTGATGTATCCCTGTGCGGGGACAGGTGTGATGTCCCTGTGCGGGGCCAGGTGTGATGTCCCTGTGCGGGGCCAGTGTGATGTATCCCTGTGCGGGGACAGGTGTGATGTCCCTGTGCGGGGACAGGTGTGATTTTCCTGTGCAGGCCCAGGTGTGATGTCTCCCTGTGCGGGGCCAGTGTGATGTATCCCTGTGCGGGGACAGGTGTGATGTCCCTGTGCGGGGCCAGGTGTGATGTCCCTGTGCGGGGCCAGTGTGATGTGTTCCTGTGCGGGGCCAGGTGTGATGTCCCTGTGCGGGGCCAGTGTGATGTATCCCTGTGCGGGGCCAGGTATGATATGTCCCTGTGCGGGGCCAGGTGTGATGTCCCTGTGCGGGGACAGGTGTGATGTCCCTGTGCGGGGCCAGGTGTGATGTCCCTGTGCGGGGCCAGTGTGATGTATCCCTGTGCGGGGCCAGGTGTGATGTCCCTGTGCGGGGACAGGTGTGATTTTCCTGTGCAGGCCCAGGTGTGATGTCTCCCTGTGCGGGGCCAGTGTGATGTATCCCTGTGCGGGGACAGGTGTGATGTCCCTGTGCGGGGCCAGGTGTGATGTCCCTGTTCGGGGCCAGTGTGATGTGTCCCTGTGCGGGGCCAGGAGTGATGTCCCTGTTCGGGGCCAGTGTGATGTGTCCCTGTGCGGGGCCAGGTGTGATGTCCCTGTGCGGGGCCAGGTGTGATGTCCCTGTTCGGGGCCAGTGTGATGTATCCCTGTGCGGGGCCAGGTGTGATGTCCCTGTGCGGGGCCAGGTGTGATGTATCCCTGTGCGGGGCCAGGTATGATATGTCCCTGTGCGGGGCCAGGTGTGATATGTCCCTGTGCGGGGCCAGGTGTGATGTCCCTGTTCGGGGCCAGTGTGATGTATCCCTGTGCGGGGCCAGGTGTGATGTCCCTGTGCGGGGCCAGGTGTGATGTCCCTGTGCGGGGCCAGGTGTGATGTCCCTGTGCGGGGCCAGGTGTGACGTATCCCTGTGCGGGGCCAGGTGTGATGTATCCCTGTGCGGGGCCAGGTGTGATGTCCCTGTGCGGGGCCAGGTGTGATGTCCCTGTGCGGGGCCAGTGTGATGTATCCCTGTGCGGGGCCAGGTATGATATGTCCCTGTGCGGGGCCAGGTGTGATATGTCCCTGTGCGGGGCCAGGTATGATATGTCCCTGTGCGGGGCCAGGTGTGATGTCCCTGTTCGGGGCCAGTGTGATGTGTCCCTGTGCGGGGCCAGGCGTGATGTATCCCTGTGCGGGGACAGGTGTGATGTCCCTGTGCGGGGACAGGTGTGATTTTCCTGTGCAGGCCCAGGGGTGATGTCTCCCTGTGCGGGGCCAGTGTGATGTATCCCTGTGCGGGGACAGGTGTGATGTCCCTGTGCGGGGCCAGGAGTGATGTCCCTGTTCGGGGCCAGTGTGATGTGTCCCTGTGCGGGGCCAGGTGTGATGTCCCTGTGCGGGGCCAGGTATGACGTATCCCTGTGCGGGGCCAGTGTGATGTATCCCTGTGCGGGGCCAGGTGTGATGTCCCTGTGTGGGGCCAGGTGTGATGTATCCCTGTGCGGGGCCAGGTGTGATGTATCCCTGTGCGGGGCCAGGTGTGACGTCTCCCTGTGCGGGGCCAGGTGTGATGTATCCCTGTGCGGGGCCAAGTGTGATGTATCCCTGTGCGGGGCCAAGTGTGATGTATCCCTGTGTGGGGCCAGGTGTGACGTCTCCCTGTGCGGGGCCAGGTGTGATGTATCCCTGTGCGGGGCCAGGTGTGATGTATCCCTGTGTGGGGCCAGGTGTGATGTATCCCTGTGCGGGGCCAGGTGTGATGTATCCCTGTGTGGGGCCAGGTGTGATGTATCCCTGTGCGGGGCCAGGTGTGATGTCTCCCTGTGCGGGGCCAGGTGTGATGTATCCCTGTGCGGGGCCAGGTGTGATGTATCCCTGTGTGGGGACAGGTGTGATGTCTCCCTGTGCGGGGCCAGGTGTGATGTCTCCCTGTGCGGGGCCAGGTGTGATGTATCCCTGTGCGGGGCCAGGTGTGATGTATCCCTGTGCGGGGCCAGGTGTGATGTATCCCTGTGCGGGGCCAGGTGTGATGTCTCCCTGTGCGGGGCCAGGTGTGATGTATCCCTGTGCGGGGCCAGGTGTGATGTCTCCCTGTGTGGGGCCAGGTGTGATGTCTCCCTGTGCGGGGCCAGGTGTGATGTATCCCTGTGTGGGGCCAGGTGTGATGTATCCCTGTGTGGGGCCAGGTGTGACGTATCCCTGTGCGGGGCCAGGTGTGATGTATCCCTGTGCGGGGCCAGGTGTGATGTCTCCCTGTGCGGGGCCAGGTGTGATGTCTCCCTGTGAGGGGCCAGGTGTGATGTATCCCTGTGTGGGGACAGGTGTGACGTATCCCTGTGCGGGGCCAGGTGTGATGTATCCCTGTGCGGGGCCAGGTGTGATGTATCCCTGTGCGGGGCCAGGTGTGATGTCTCCCTGTGCGGGGCCAGGTGTGATGTATCCCTGTGCGGGGCCAGGTGTGATGTATCCCTGTGTGGGGACAGGTGTGATGTCTCCCTGTGCGGGGCCAGGTGTGATGTATCCCTGTGCGGGGCCAGGTGTGATGTCTCCCTGTGCGGGGCCAGGTGTGATGTATCCCTGTGTGGGGCCAGGTGTGATGTATCCCTGTGTGGGGACAGGTGTGACGTATCCCTGTGCGGGGCCAGGTGTGATGTATCCCTGTGCGGGGCCAGGTGTGATGTCTCCCTGTGCGGGGCCAGGTGTGATGTCTCCCTGTGTGGGGCCAGGTGTGATGTATCCCTGTGTGGGGACAGGTGTGACGTATCCCTGTGCGGGGCCAGGTGTGATGTATCCCTGTGCGGGGCCAGGTGTGATGTCTCCCTGTGCGGGGCCAGGTGTGATGTCTCCCTGTGTGGGGACAGGTGTGACGTATCCCTGTGCGGGGCCAGGTGTGATGTCCCTGTGCGGGGCCAGGTGTGATGTATCCCTGTGCGGGGCCAGGTGTGATGTCCCTGTGCGGGGCCAGGTGTGATGTATCCCTGTGTGGGGACAGGTGTGACGTATCCCTGTGCGGGGACAGGTGTGACATGTCCCTGTGCGGGGCCAGGTGTGATGTATCCCTGTGCGGGGCCAGGTGTGATGTATCCCTGTGCGGGGCCAGGTGTGATGTATCCCTGTGCGGGGCCAGGTGTGATGTATCCCTGTGCGGGGCCAGGTGTGATGTCCCTGTGCGGGGCCAGGTGTGATGTATCCCTGTGCGGGGCCAGGTGTGATGTATCCCTGTGCGGGGCCAGGCGTGATGTATCCCTGTGCGGGGACAGGTGTGACGTATCCCTGTGTGGGGCCAGGTGTGATGTCCCTGTGTGGGGCCAGGTGTGATGTATCCCTGTGCGGGGCCAGGTGTGATGTCCCTGTGCGGGGACAGGTGTGATGTCCCTGTGCGGGGCCAGGTGTGATGTCCCTGTGCGGGGCCAGGTGTGATGTATCCCTGTGCGGGGTCAGGTGTGATATATCCCTGTGCGGGGCCAGGTGTGATGTATCCCTGTGCGGGGCCAGGTGTGATACATCCCTGTGTGGGGCCAGGTGTGACGTATCCCTGTGCGGGGCCAGGTGTGATGTATCCCTGTGCGGGGCCAGGCGTGACGTATCCCTGTGCGGGGCCAGGCGTGACGTATCCCTGTGTGGGGCCAGGTGTGACGTATCCCTGTGCGGGACCAGGTGTGATGTCCCTGTGTGGGGCCAGGTGTGATGTATCCCTGTGCGGGGCCAGGTGTGATGTCCCTGTGCGGGGACAGGTGTGATGTCCCTGTGCGGGGCCAGGTGTGATGTCCCTGTGTGGGGACAGGTGTGACGTATCCCTGTGCGGGGCCAGGTGTGATGTATCCCTGTGCGGGGTCAGGTGTGATATATCCCTGTGCGGGGCCAGGTGTGATGTATCCCTGTGCGGGGTCAGGTGTGATATATCCCTGTGCGGGGCCAGGTGTGATACATCCCTGTGCGGGGCCAGGTGTGATGTATCCCTGTGCGGGGCCAGGTGTGATGTATCCCTGTGCGGGGCCAGGTGTGATGTATCCCTGTGTGGGGACAGGTGTGACGTATCCCTGTGCGGGGCCAGGTGTGATGTCCCTGTGCGGGGCCAGGTGTGATGTATCCCTGTGCGGGGCCAGGTGTGATGTCCCTGTGCGGGGCCAGGTGTGATGTATCCCTGTGTGGGGACAGGTGTGACGTATCCCTGTGCGGGGACAGGTGTGACATGTCCCAGTGCGGGGCCAGGTGTGATGTATCCCTGTGCGGGGACAGGTGTGATGTATCCCTGTGCGGGGGCAGGTGTGATGTATCCCTGTGCGGGGCCAGGTGTGATGTATCCCTGTGCGGGGCCAGGTGTGATGTCCCTGTGCGGGGCCAGGTGTGATGTATCCCTGTGCGGGGCCAGGTGTGATGTATCCCTGTGCGGGGCCAGGCGTGATGTATCCCTGTGCGGGGACAGGTGTGACGTATCCCTGTGTGGGGCCAGGTGTGATGTCCCTGTGTGGGGCCAGGTGTGATGTATCCCTGTGCGGGGCCAGGTGTGATGTCCCTGTGCGGGGACAGGTGTGATGTCCCTGTGCGGGGCCAGGTGTGATGTCCCTGTGCGGGGCCAGGTGTGATGTATCCCTGTGCGGGGTCAGGTGTGATATATCCCTGTGCGGGGCCAGGTGTGATGTATCCCTGTGCGGGGTCAGGTGTGATATATCCCTGTGCGGGGACAGGTGTGATGTATCCCTGTGTGGGGCCAGGTGTGATGTATCCCTGTGCGGGGCCAGGTGTGATGTATCCCTGTGCGGGGCCAGGCGTGACGTATCCCTGTGCGGGGCCAGGCGTGACGTATCCCTGTGTGGGGCCAGGTGTGACGTATCCCTGTGTGGGGCCAGGTGTGATGTATCCCTGTGCGGGGCCAGGTGTGATGTCCCTGTGCGGGGACAGGTGTGATGTCCCTGTGCGGGGCCAGGTGTGATGTCCCTGTGCGGGGACAGGTGTGACGTATCCCTGTGCGGGGCCAGGTGTGATGTATCCCTGTGCGGGGTCAGGTGTGATATATCCCTGTGCGGGGCCAGGTGTGATGTATCCCTGTGCGGGGTCAGGTGTGATATATCCCTGTGCGGGGCCAGGTGTGATGTATCCCTGTGCGGGGCCAGGTGTGATGTATCCCTGTGCGGGGCCAGGTGTGATGTATCCCTGTGCGGGGCCAGGTGTGATGTATCCCTGTGCGGGGCCAGGTGTGATGTCCCTGTGCGGGGCCAGGTGTGATGTATCCCTGTGCGGGGCCAGGTGTGATGTATCCCTGTGCGGGGCCAGGTGTGATGTCCCTGTGCGGGGCCAGGTGTGACGTATCCCTGTGTGGGGCCAGGTGTGATGTCCCTGTGTGGGGCCAGGTGTGATGTATCCCTGTGCGGGGACAGGTGTGACGTATCCCTGTGTGGGGCCAGGTGTGATGTCCCTGTGTGGGGCCAGGTGTGATGTATCCCTGTGCGGGGCCAGGTGTGATGTCCCTGTGCGGGGACAGGTGTGATGTCCCTGTGCGGGGCCAGGTGTGATGTCCCTGTGCGGGGACAGGTGTGACGTATCCCTGTGCGGGGCCAGGTGTGATGTATCCCTGTGCGGGGTCAGGTGTGATATATCCCTGTGCGGGGCCAGGTGTGATGTATCCCTGTGCGGGGTCAGGTGTGATGTATCCCTGTGCGGGGCCAGGTGTGATGTATCCCTGTGCGGGGACAGGTGTGACATGTCCCTGTGCGGGGCCAGGTGTGATGTCCCTGTGTGGGGCCAGGTGTGATGTATCCCTGTGTGGGGCCAGGTGTGATGTATCCCTGTGCGGGGCCAGGTGTGATGTATCCCTGTGCGGGGACAGGTGTGACGTATCCCTGTGTGGGGCCAGGTGTGATGTCCCTGTGTGGGGCCAGGTGTGATGTATCCCTGTGCGGGGCCAGGTGTGATGTATCCCTGTGCGGGGCCAGGTGTGACGTCTCCCTGTGCGGGGCCAGGTGTGATGTATCCCTGTGTGGGGCCAGGTGTGATGTATCCCTGTGCGGGGACAGGTGTGATGTATCCCTGTGTGGGGCCAGGTGTGACGTCTCCCTGTGCGGGGCCAGGTGTGATGTATCCCTGTGCGGGGCCAAGTGTGATGTATCCCTGTGCGGGGCCAGGTGTGATGTATCCCTGTGCGGGGCCAGGTGTGACGTCTCCCTGTGCGGGGCCAGGTGTGATGTATCCCTGTGTGGGGCCAGGTGTGATGTATCCCTGTGCGGGGACAGGTGTGATGTATCCCTGTGTGGGGCCAGGTGTGATGTATCCCTGTGCGGGGCCAGGTGTGATGTATCCCTGTGTGGGGACAGGTGTGATGTATCCCTGTGCGGGGCCAGGTGTGATGTCCCTGTGCGGGGCCAGGTGTGATGTATCCCTGTGCGGGGCCAGGTGTGATGTATCCCTGTGCGGGGCCAGGCGTGATGTATCCCTGTGCGGGGACAGGTGTGACGTATCCCTGTGTGGGGCCAGGTGTGATGTCCCTGTGTGGGGCCAGGTGTGATGTATCCCTGTGCGGGGCCAGGTGTGATGTCCCTGTGCGGGGACAGGTGTGATGTCCCTGTGCGGGGCCAGGTGTGATGTCCCTGTGCGGGGCCAAGTGTGATGTATCCCTGTGCGGGGCCAGGTGTGATGTATCCCTGTGCGGGGCCAGGTGTGATGTATCCCTGTGCGGGGCCAGGTGTGATGTATCCCTGTGCGGGGCCAAGTGTGATGTATCCCTGTGCGGGGCCAGGTGTGATGTATCCCTGTGCGGGGCCAGGTGTGACGTCTCCCTGTGCGGGGCCAGGTGTGATGTATCCCTGTGTGGGGCCAGGTGTGATGTATCCCTGTGCGGGGCCAGGTGTGATGTATCCCTGTGCGGGGCCAGGTGTGATGTCCCTGTGCGGGGCCAGGTGTGATGTATCCCTGTGTGGGGACAGGTGTGACGTATCCCTGTGCGGGGCCAGGTGTGATGTATCCCTGTGCGGGGACAGGTGTGACATGTCCCTGTGCGGGGCCAGGTGTGATGTATCCCTGTGCGGGGCCAGGTGTGATGTATCCCTGTGCGGGGCCAGGTGTGATGTATCCCTGTGCGGGGCCAGGTGTGATGTATCCCTGTGCGGGGCCAGGTGTGATGTCCCTGTGCGGGGCCAGGTGTGATGTATCCCTGTGCGGGGCCAGGTGTGATGTATCCCTGTGCGGGGCCAGGTGTGATGTCCCTGTGCGGGGCCAGGTGTGATGTATCCCTGTGCGGGGCCAGGTGTGATGTATCCCTGTGCGGGGCCAGGCGTGATGTATCCCTGTGCGGGGACAGGTGTGACGTATCCCTGTGTGGGGCCAGGTGTGATGTCCCTGTGTGGGGCCAGGTGTGATGTATCCCTGTGCGGGGCCAGGTGTGATGTCCCTGTGCGGGGACAGGTGTGATGTCCCTGTGCGGGGCCAGGTGTGATGTCCCTGTGCGGGGACAGGTGTGACGTATCCCTGTGCGGGGCCAGGTGTGATGTATCCCTGTGCGGGGTCAGGTGTGATATATCCCTGTGCGGGGCCAGGTGTGATGTATCCCTGTGCGGGGTCAGGTGTGATATATCCCTGTGCGGGGCCAGGTGTGATGTATCCCTGTGCGGGGCCAGGTGTGATGTATCCCTGTGCGGGGCCAGGTGTGATGTATCCCTGTGCGGGGCCAGGCGTGATGTATCCCTGTGCGGGGCCAGGCGTGATGTATCCCTGTGCGGGGACAGGTGTGACGTATCCCTGTGTGGGGCCAGGTGTGATGTCCCTGTGTGGGGCCAGGTGTGATGTATCCCTGTGCGGGGCCAGGTGTGATGTCCCTGTGCGGGGACAGGTGTGATGTCCCTGTGCGGGGCCAGGTGTGATGTCCCTGTGCGGGGACAGGTGTGACGTATCCCTGTGCGGGGCCAGGTGTGATGTCCCTGTGCGGGGCCAGGTGTGATGTATCCCTGTGCGGGGCCAGGTGTGATGTATCCCTGTGCGGGGCCAGGTGTGATGTCCCTGTGCGGGGCCAGGTGTGATGTATCCCTGTGCGGGGCCAGGTGTGATGTATCCCTGTGCGGGGCCAGGCGTGATGTATCCCTGTGCGGGGACAGGTGTGACGTATCCCTGTGTGGGGCCAGGTGTGATGTCCCTGTGTGGGGCCAGGTGTGATGTATCCCTGTGCGGGGCCAGGTGTGATGTCCCTGTGCGGGGACAGGTGTGATGTCCCTGTGCGGGGCCAGGTGTGATGTCCCTGTGCGGGGACAGGTGTGACGTATCCCTGTGCGGGGCCAGGTGTGATGTATCCCTGTGCGGGGTCAGGTGTGATATATCCCTGTGCGGGGCCAGGTGTGATGTATCCCTGTGCGGGGACAGGTGTGACATGTCCCTGTGCGGGGCCAGGTGTGATGTCCCTGTGTGGGGCCAGGTGTGATGTATCACTGTGTGGGGCCAGGTGTGATGTATCCCTGTGCGGGGCCAGGTGTGATGTATCCCTGTGCGGGGCCAGGTGTGACGTATCCCTGTGTGGGGCCAGGTGTGATGTCCCTGTGTGGGGCCAGGTGTGATGTATCCCTGTGCGGGGCCAGGTGTGATGTATCCCTGTGCGGGGCCAGGTGTGACGTCTCCCTGTGCGGGGCCAGGTGTGATGTATCCCTGTGCGGGGCCAAGTGTGATGTATCCCTGTGTGGGGCCAGGTGTGATGTATCCCTGTGTGGGGCCAGGTGTGACGTCTCCCTGTGCGGGGCCAGGTGTGATGTATCCCTGTGCGGGGCCAAGTGTGATGTATCCCTGTGCGGGGCCAGGTGTGATGTATCCCTGTGCGGGGCCAGGTGTGATGTATCCCTGTGTGGGGCCAGGTGTGATGTCTCCCTGTGCGGGGCCAGGTGTGATGTATCCCTGTGCGGGGCCAGGTGTGATGTCTCCCTGTGCGGGGCCAGGTGTGATGTATCCCTGTGTGGGGACAGGTGTGACGTATCCCTGTGCGGGGCCAGGTGTGATGTATCCCTGTGTGGGGCCAGGTGTGATGTCTCCCTGTGCGGGGCCAGGTGTGATGTATCCCTGTGCGGGGCCAGGTGTGATGTATCCCTGTGTGGGGCCAGGTGTGATGTCTCCCTGTGCGGGGCCAGGTGTGATGTATCCCTGTGCGGGGCCAGGTGTGATGTCTCCCTGTGCGGGGCCAGGTGTGATGTATCCCTGTGTGGGGACAGGTGTGACGTATCCCTGTGCGGGGCCAGGTGTGATGTCCCTGTGCGGGGCCAGGTGTGATGTATCCCTGTGCGGGGCCAGGTGTGATGTCCCTGTGCGGGGCCAGGTGTGATGTCCCTGTGCGGGGCCAGTGTGATGTATCCCTGTGCGGGGCCAGGTATGATATGTCCCTGTGCGGGGCCAGGTGTGATATGTCCCTGTGCGGGGCCAGGTATGATATGTCCCTGTGCGGGGCCAGGTGTGATGTCCCTGTTCGGGGCCAGTGTGATGTGTCCCTGTGCGGGGCCAGGCGTGACGTATCCCTGTGCGGGGACAGGTGTGATGTCCCTGTGCGGGGACAGGTGTGATTTTCCTGTGCAGGCCCAGGTGTGATGTCTCCCTGTGCGGGGCCAGTGTGATGTATCCCTGTGCGGGGACAGGTGTGATGTCCCTGTGCGGGGCCAGGAGTGATGTCCCTGTTCGGGGCCAGTGTGATGTGTCCCTGTGCGGGGCCAGGTGTGATGTCCCTGTGCGGGGCCAGGTATGACGTATCCCTGTGCGGGGCCAGTGTGATGTATCCCTGTGCGGGGCCAGGTGTGATATATCCCTGTGCGGGGCCAGGTGTGATACCTTGTGCGGGTACAGGCGTGATATATCCCTGTGCGGGGACAGGTGTGACATGTCCCTGTGCGGGGCCAGGTGTGATGTGTCCCTGTGCGGGGCCAGGTGTGATGTATCCCTGTGCGGGGACAGGTGTGACGTATCCCTGTGCGGGGCCAGGTGTGATGTCTCCCTGTGCGGGGCCAGGTGTGATGTATCCCTGTGCGGGGCCAGGTGTGATGTATCCCTGTGCGGGGCCAGGTGTGATGTCCCTGTGCGGGGCCAGGTGTGATGTATCCCTGTGCGGGGCCAGGTGTGATGTATCCCTGTGTGGGGCCAGGTGTGATGTATCCCTGTGCGGGGACAGGTGTGATGTCCCTGTGCGGGGCCAGGTGTGATGTCCCTGTGCGGGGACAGGTGTGATGTCCCTGTGCGGGGCCAGGTGTGATGTATCCCTGTGCGGGGCCAGGTGTGACGTATCCCTGTGCGGGGACAGGTGTGATGTCCCTGTGTGGGGACAGGTGTGATGTCCCTGTGCGGGGACAGGTGTGATGTCCCTGTGCGGGGACAGGTGTGATGTCCCTGTGCGGGGCCAGGTGTGATGTCCCTGTGCGGGGACAGGTGTGACGTATCCCTGTGCGGGGCCAGGTGTGATGTATCCCTGTGCGGGGTCAGGTGTGATATATCCCTGTGCGGGGCCAGGTGTGATGTATCCCTGTGCGGGGTCAGGTGTGATATATCCCTGTGCGGGGCCAGGTGTGATGTATCCCTGTGCGGGGCCAGGTGTGATGTATCCCTGTGCGGGGCCAGGTGTGATGTATCCCTGTGCGGGGCCAGGTGTGATGTCCCTGTGCGGGGCCAGGTGTGATGTATCCCTGTGCGGGGCCAGGTGTGATGTATCCCTGTGCGGGGCCAGGTGTGATGTCCCTGTGCGGGGCCAGGTGTGATGTATCCCTGTGCGGGGCCAGGTGTGATGTATCCCTGTGCGGGGCCAGGCGTGATGTATCCCTGTGCGGGGACAGGTGTGACGTATCCCTGTGTGGGGCCAGGTGTGATGTCCCTGTGTGGGGCCAGGTGTGATGTATCCCTGTGCGGGGCCAGGTGTGATGTCCCTGTGCGGGGACAGGTGTGATGTCCCTGTGCGGGGCCAGGTGTGATGTCCCTGTGCGGGGACAGGTGTGACGTATCCCTGTGCGGGGCCAGGTGTGATGTTTCCCTGTGCGGGGTCAGGTGTGATATATCCCTGTGCGGGGCCAGGTGTGATGTATCCCTGTGCGGGGACAGGTGTGACATGTCCCTGTGCGGGGCCAGGTGTGATGTCCCTGTGTGGGGCCAGGTGTGATGTCTCCCTGTGTGGGGCCAGGTGTGATGTATCCCTGTGCGGGGCCAGGTGTGATGTATCCCTGTGCGGGGACAGGTGTGACGTATCCCTGTGTGGGGCCAGGTGTGTTGTCCCTGTGAGGGGCCAGGTGTGATGTATCCCTGTGCGGGGCCAGGTGTGATGTATCCCTGTGCGGGGCCAGGTGTGACGTCTCCCTGTGCGGGGCCAGGTGTGATGTATCCCTGTGCGGGGCCAAGTGTGATGTATCCCTGTGTGGGGCCAGGTGTGATGTATCCCTGTGTGGGGCCAGGTGTGACGTCTCCCTGTGCGGGGCCAGGTGTGATGTATCCCTGTGCGGGGCCAAGTGTGATGTATCCCTGTGTGGGGCCAGGTGTGATGTATCCCTGTGCGGGGCCAGGTGTGATGTATCCCTGTGTGGGGCCAGGTGTGATGTCTCCCTGTGCGGGGCCAGGTGTGATGTATCCCTGTGCGGGGCCAGGTGTGATGTATCCCTGTGCGGGGCCAGGTGTGATGTATCCCTGTGTGGGGACAGGTGTGACGTATCCCTGTGCGGGGCCAGGTGTGATGTATCCCTGTGTGGGGCCAGGTGTGATGTCTCCCTGTGCGGGGCCAGGTGTGATGTATCCCTGTGCGGGGCCAGGTGTGATGTATCCCTGTGCGGGGCCAGGTGTGATGTCTCCCTGTGCGGGGCCAGGTGTGATGTATCCCTGTGCGGGGCCAGGTGTGATGTCTCCCTGTGCGGGGCCAGGTGTGATGTATCCCTGTGTGGGGACAGGTGTGACGTATCCCTGTGCGGGGCCCGGTGTGATGTCCCTGTGCGGGGCCAGGTGTGATGTATCCCTGTGCGGGACCAGGTGTGATGTCCCTGTGCGGGGCCAGGTGTGATGTATCCCTGTGTGGGGACAGGTGTGACGTATCCCTGTGCGGGGCCAGGTGTGATGTATCCCTGTGCGGGGACAGGTGTGACATGTCCCTGTGCGGGGCCAGGTGTGATGTATCCCTGTGCGGGGCCAGGTGTGATGTATCCCTGTGCGGGGCCAGGTGTGATGTATCCCTGTGCGGGGCCAGGTGTGATGTATCCCTGTGCGGGGCCAGGTGTGATGTCCCTGTGCGGGGCCAGGTGTGATGTATCCCTGTGCGGGGCCAGGTGTGATGTATCCCTGTGCGGGGCCAGGTGTGATGTCCCTGTGCGGGGCCAGGTGTGATGTATCCCTGTGCGGGGCCAGGTGTGATGTATCCCTGTGCGGGGCCAGGCGTGATGTATCCCTGTGCGGGGACAGGTGTGACGTATCCCTGTGTGGGGCCAGGTGTGATGTCCCTGTGTGGGGCCAGGTGTGATGTATCCCTGTGCGGGGCCAGGTGTGATGTCCCTGTGCGGGGACAGGTGTGATGTCCCTGTGCGGGGCCAGGTGTGATGTCCCTGTGCGGGGACAGGTGTGACGTATCCCTGTGCGGGGCCAGGTGTGATGTATCCCTGTGCGGGGTCAGGTGTGATATATCCCTGTGCGGGGCCAGGTGTGATGTATCCCTGTGCGGGGTCAGGTGTGATATATCCCTGTGCGGGGCCAGGTGTGATGTATCCCTGTGCGGGGCCAGGTGTGATGTATCCCTGTGCGGGGCCAGGTGTGATGTATCCCTGTGCGGGGCCAGGCGTGATGTATCCCTGTGCGGGGACAGGTGTGACGTATCCCTGTGTGGGGCCAGGTGTGATGTCCCTGTGTGGGGCCAGGTGTGATGTATCCCTGTGCGGGGCCAGGTGTGATGTCCCTGTGCGGGGACAGGTGTGATGTCCCTGTGCGGGGCCAGGTGTGATGTCCCTGTGCGGGGACAGGTGTGACGTATCCCTGTGCGGGGCCAGGTGTGATGTATCCCTGTGCGGGGTCAGGTGTGATTTATCCCTGTGCGGGGCCAGGTGTGATGTATCCCTGTGCGGGGTCAGGTGTGATATATCCCTGTGCGGGGCCAGGTGTGATGTATCCCTGTGCGGGGCCAGGTGTGATGTATCCCTGTGCGGGGCCAGGTGTGATGTATCCCTGTGCGGGGCCAGGTGTGATGTATCCCTGTGCGGGGCCAGGTGTGATGTCCCTGTGCGGGGCCAGGTGTGATGTATCCCTGTGCGGGGCCAGGTGTGATGTATCCCTGTGCGGGGCCAGGTGTGATGTCCCTGTGCGGGGCCAGGTGTGATGTATCCCTGTGCGGGGCCAGGTGTGATGTATCCCTGTGCGGGGCCAGGCGTGATGTCTCCCTGTGCGGGGACAGGTGTGACGTATCCCTGTGTGGGGCCAGGTGTGATGTCCCTGTGTGGGGCCAGGTGTGATGTATCCCTGTGCGGGGCCAGGTGTGATGTCCCTGTGCGGGGCCAGGTGTGATGTCCCTGTGCGGGGCCAGGTGTGATGTCCCTGTGCGGGGACAGGTGTGACGTATCCCTGTGCGGGGCCAGGTGTGATGTATCCCTGTGCGGGGTCAGGTGTGATATCTCCCTGTGCGGGGCCAGGTGTGATGTATCCCTGTGCGGGGTCAGGTGTGATATATCCCTGTGCGGGGCCAGGTGTGATGTATCCCTGTGCGGGGACAGGTGTGACATGTCCCTGTGCGGGGCCAGGTGTGATGTCCCTGTGTGGGGCCAGGTGTGATGTATCCCTGTGTGGGGCCAGGTGTGATGTATCCCTGTGCGGGGCCAGGTGTGATGTATCCCTGTGCGGGGACAGGTGTGACGTATCCCTGTGTGGGGCCAGGTGTGATGTCCCTGTGTGGGGCCAGGTGTGATGTATCCCTGTGCGGGGCCAGGTGTGATGTATCCCTGTGCGGGGCCAGGTGTGATGTATCCCTGTGCGGGGCCAGGTGTGACGTCTCCCTGTGCGGGGCCAGGTGTGATGTATCCCTGTGTGGGGCCAGGTGTGATGTATCCCTGTGTGGGGACAGGTGTGATGTATCCCTGTGTGGGGCCAGGTGTGACGTCTCCCTGTGCGGGGCCAGGTGTGATGTATCCCTGTGCGGGGCCAAGTGTGATGTATCCCTGTGCGGGGCCAGGTGTGATGTATCCCTGTGCGGGGCCAGGTGTGACGTCTCCCTGTGCGGGGCCAGGTGTGATGTATCCCTGTGTGGGGCCAGGTGTGATGTATCCCTGTGCGGGGACAGGTGTGATGTATCCCTGTGTGGGGCCAGGTGTGATGTCTCCCTGTGCGGGGCCAGGTGTGATGTATCCCTGTGTGGGGACAGGTGTGACGTATCCCTGTGCGGGGCCAGGTGTGATGTCCCTGTGCGGGGCCAGGTGTGATGTATCCCTGTGCGGGGCCAGGTGTGATGTCCCTGTGCGGGGCCAGGTGTGATGTATCCCTGTGTGGGGACAGGTGTGACGTATCCCTGTGCGGGGCCAGGTGTGATGTATCCCTGTGCGGGGACAGGTGTGACATGTCCCTGTGCGGGGCCAGGTGTGATTTATCCCTGTGCGGGGCCAGGTGTGATGTATCCCTGTGCGGGGCCAGGTGTGATGTATCCCTGTGCGGGGCCAGGTGTGATGTATCCCTGTGCGGGGCCAGGTGTGATGTCCCTGTGCGGGGCCAGGTGTGATGTATCCCTGTGCGGGGCCAGGTGTGATGTATCCCTGTGCGGGGCCAGGTGTGATGTCCCTGTGCGGGGCCAGGTGTGATGTATCCCTGTGCGGGGCCAGGTGTGATGTATCCCTGTGCGGGGCCAGGCGTGATGTATCCCTGTGCGGGGACAGGTGTGACGTATCCCTGTGTGGGGCCAGGTGTGATGTCCCTGTGTGGGGCCAGGTGTGATGTATCCCTGTGCGGGGCCAGGTGTGATGTCCCTGTGCGGGGACAGGTGTGATGTCCCTGTGCGGGGCCAGGTGTGATGTCCCTGTGCGGGGACAGGTGTGACGTATCCCTGTGCGGGGCCAGGTGTGATGTATCCCTGTGCGGGGTCAGGTGTGATATATCCCTGTGCGGGGCCAGGTGTGATGTATCCCTGTGCGGGGTCAGGTGTGATCTATCCCTGTGCGGGGCCAGGTGTGATGTATCCCTGTGCGGGGCCAGGTGTGATGTATCCCTGTGCGGGGCCAGGCGTGATGTATCCCTGTGCGGGGCCAGGCGTGATGTATCCCTGTGCGGGGACAGGTGTGACGTATCCCTGTGTGGGGCCAGGTGTGATGTCCCTGTGTGGGGCCAGGTGTGATGTATCCCTGTGCGGGGCCAGGTGTGATGTCCCTGTGCGGGGACAGGTGTGATGTCCCTGTGCGGGGCCAGGTGTGATGTCCCTGTGCGGGGACAGGTGTGACGTATCCCTGTGCGGGGCCAGGTGTGATGTCCCTGTGCGGGGCCAGGTGTGATGTATCCCTGTGCGGGGCCAGGTGTGATGTATCCCTGTGCGGGGCCAGGTGTGATGTCCCTGTGCGGGGCCAGGTGTGATGTATCCCTGTGCGGGGCCAGGTGTGATGTATCCCTGTGCGGGGCCAGGCGTGATGTATCCCTGTGCGGGGACAGGTGTGACGTATCCCTGTGTGGGGCCAGGTGTGATGTCCCTGTGTGGGGCCAGGTGTGATGTATCCCTGTGCGGGGCCAGGTGTGATGTCCCTGTGCGGGGACAGGTGTGATGTCCCTGTGCGGGGCCAGGTGTGATGTCCCTGTGCGGGGACAGGTGTGACGTATCCCTGTGCGGGGCCAGGTGTGATGTATCCCTGTGCGGGGTCAGGTGTGATATATCCCTGTGCGGGGCCAGGTGTGATGTATCCCTGTGCGGGGTCAGGTGTGATATATCCCTGTGCGGGGACAGGTGTGATGTATCCCTGTGCGGGGACAGGTGTGACATGTCCCTGTGCGGGGCCAGGTGTGATGTCCCTGTGTGGGGCCAGGTGTGATGTATCCCTGTGGGGGGCCAGGTGTGATGTATCCCTGTGCGGGGCCAGGTGTGATGTATCCCTGTGCGGGGACAGGTGTGACGTATCCCTGTGTGGGGCCAGGTGTGATGTCCCTGTGTGGGGCCAGGTGTGATGTCTCCCTGTGCGGGGACAGGTGTGATGTATCCCTGTGCGGGGCCAGGTGTGATGTATCCCTGTGCGGGGCCAGGTGTGATGTATCCCTGTGTGGGGCCAGGTGTGATGTCTCCCTGTGCGGGGCCAGGTGTGATGTATCCCTATGCGGGGCCAGGTGTGATGTATCCCTGTGTGGGGCCAGGTGTGATGTCTCCCTGTGCGGGGCCAGGTGTGATGTATCCCTGTGCGGGGCCAGGTGTGATGTCTCCCTGTGCGGGGCCAGGTGTGATGTATCCCTGTGTGGGGACAGGTGTGACGTATCCCTGTGCGGGGCCAGGTGTGATGTCCCTGTGCGGGGCCAGGTGTGATGTATCCCTGTGTGGGGACAGGTGTGACGTATCCCTGTGCGGGGCCAGGTGTGATGTATCCCTGTGCGGGGCCAGGTGTGATGTCTCCCTGTGCGGGGCCAGGTGTGATGTATCCCTGTGTGGGGACAGGTGTGACGTATCCCTGTGCGGGGCCAGGTGTGATGTCCCTGTGCGGGGCCAGGTGTGATGTATCCCTGTGTGGGGCCAGGTGTGATGTCCCTGTGCGGGGCCAGGTGTGATGTATCCCTGTGTGGGGACAGGTGTGACGTATCCCTGTGCGGGGCCAGGTGTGATGTATCCCTGTGCGGGGACAGGTGTGACATGTCCCTGTGCGGGGCCAGGTGTGATGTATCCCTGTGCGGGGCCAGGTGTGATGTATCCCTGTGCGGGGCCAGGTGTGATGTATCCCTGTGCGGGGCCAGGTGTGATGTATCCCTGTGCGGGGACAGGTGTGACATGTCCCTGTGCGGGGCCAGGTGTGATGTATCCCTGTGCGGGGCCAGGTGTGATGTCCCTGTGCGGGGCCAGGTGTGATGTATCCCTGTGCGGGGCCAGGTGTGATGTATCCCTGTGCGGGGCCAGGCGTGATGTATCCCTGTGTGGGGCCAGGTGTGATGTATCCCTGTGCGGGGACAGGTGTGATGTCCCTGTGCGGGGCCAGGTGTGATGTCCCTGTGTGGGGACAGGTGTGATATATCCCTGTGCGGGGCCAGGTGTGATGTATCCCTGTGCGGGGACAGGTGTGACATGTCCCTGTGCGGGGCCAGGTGTGATGTCCCTGTGTGGGGCCAGGTGTGATGTCCCTGTGCGGGGCCAGGTGTGATGTATCCCTGTGCGGGGCCAGGTGTGACGTATCCCTGTGCGGGGCCAGGCGTGACGTATCCCTGTGTGGGGACAGGTGTGATGTATCCCTGTGTGGGGCCAGGTGTGATACCTTGTGCGGGGCCAGGTGTGATGTCCCTGTGCGGGGCCAGGTGTGATGTATCCCTGTGCGGGGCCAGGTGTGACGTATCCCTGTGCGGGGCCAGGTGTGATGTATCCCTGTGCGGGGCCAGGTGTGATGTCCCTGTGCGGGGCCAGGTGTGATGTATCCCTGTGCGGGGCCAGGTGTGATGTATCCCTGTGCGGGGCCAGGTGTGATGTATCCCTGTGCGGGGCCAGGTGTGATGTCCCTGTGTGGGGCCAGGTGTGATATATCCCTGTGCGGGGCCAGGCGTGATGTCCCTGTGTGGGGCCAGGTGTGATATATCCCTGTGCGGGGCCAGGTGTGATGTCCCTGTGCGGGGCCAGGTGTGATGTCCCTGTGCGGGGCCAGGCGTGATGTCCCTGTGCGGGGACAGGCGTGATGTCCCTGTGCGGGGCCAGATGTGATGTCCCTGTGCGGGGACAGGTGTGATGTATCCCTGTGCGGGGCCAGGTGTGATATGTCCCTGTGCGGGGCCAGGAAACGTGTCACAGCTGCTTCCCAAAGGGCCGTCCCAACACAGCTGCAGTGGTGTGTTTCCAGAAAGCTCGACGGGCTTCTCTGCGAGGGAACCAGGAGGAAACACCTTCCCCACAGAGACTGGGAGGGGATGTAGAGGTTCAGGAAGAGGCATGGGGAGCCAGGGAGGCCAGGGGGCAGGAGGGAGAAGCGGGCCCACCAGAGGGCAGATTCAGGCAGGAGCCAGGCCCCCAGCGGCAGCCACTGCAGCTCCTGGGAGGAGAATGGTCTGCGATGGACGAAGACGCCCACGGGGACACGGGAGGGGGCAGACACAGACACGCCAGGTGAGCTTTCCCCGTCATGAGGGGGAGCATCCATTTCTGAGGGGGTAGGGAGGGAGGTACCAAACCTCAGCCGAGGCGCCCCCTTCGCCGGCGGCGGCAGCGGGAGAGGACACGCCCAGAGCACCAGGATGGACGCCAGGGAGACAGGGGGCCCGGGCCACGGCCAGTCCCTGGGCAGAGAGCCTGTCTCTGTCCTTACAGAGTCCCCGATCGGCGGTAGGGTTTCTACAAAGCAGATGCGGCACCACTGGAAATTCTGAGTTGTGGGGGGTGACAGAGGGGGGTCATCATCGCCCTGTGACTGACTCTCGGTTTTCTGTGTCGACACCTCCCGGCCGTCCTGGGAAGGCTCCGCATTCCCACAGCTCGGCCTCTCCCGCATGGAGGCCACCTAAGCATCTCCATCCCCGGTGTCTGCTCCCCGCTAACCTTCCACTGGACCTCGAGAAAGCACAGTCCCTGCGGCCCAGCTAACGTTCCTGCCTGACAGCGAGGCTCCGCGTCCACCGAGAAACCAGGCCCCAGCTCGGGCCCCGGGGGCAGGCCCGGTCCCTAGTAGAGAGCATGCAGGAGGCAGCCAATCAGTGATTCTCTCTCATATCTCTCTCTCTCTCTCTCTCTCTCTCTCTCTCTCTCTCTCTCTCTCTCTCCCTCCCTCCCTCCCCCCCCCCATGCCTCTCTGAAATCAATAAATATATTTTAAAAATAAAATTTCCCATTTCCTACCAAAAAATAAAAGGTTTCTTGCTCACTGTTTCACATTCCACTGACCACCTTCCCAGCCAACCAGCTGAAGACCTTGGTCGCCATTTTCACTTCGCAGCCAGCCAGTCACCAGGCTAATGGGTGTTTTACTCATAACCGCTCTCACAAAACAATGACCTCCGCTACCTACACACCCTGCTCCCTGTTCTCTGCTGACGTGGGGGTTTAATTCTGCCTGTAAGAACTGTCCTCACTTCCCAGCCACTCTGCTGACTTCCCAGCCTCGGAAGCCGAGGTCCGGGGTGCTCAGACCATGATTTAAGACTTCCTTGCCCTGGAATTCTACCCTCAGTTCACTCATCTCTGTCTTCTCAATCCTGTTCCTAGAAAACCTCATCAGCGTTCTCAATTGCAGACACCACCCATGTCCCAGTGGCTCACCAGTCAGGCCCGGGGAGACATGCCGGGTTTCATAAAGGAAAGCCCACAGGTGTCTCTTGCCCTCCCTCGCCTCCATGTGATGAACTGAACCCCCCCTCCCCCGTGGCCCCTAGCAAGGTCAGCCACGGTCCCTACAACCTGCTCGTGGGACCCGCCTACACAGGACTCCTTCACTCAACCAGCAGCTTCCCGCGGGCAGGAGCCACGTCCTGCCCACGTCTCCACGCCCCGGGGGGAGGGGGGAGTGGCTGGGAAACAGTCCTGCCAAACTGCAAAGCCCGGGGAGGGAAGATTCTCGAAAAGGGCCTTCAATGAGATGGTCTGTCGGCACCGTCCGTCATGCAAACAACGGGTCTGTCCCTTTCGATGAAAACACATTCGGGACACGTCCCGTCGGAGACCTTTGGCTCCGCCTCAGGTTGGGCCAGAGAGGGGCGGAGAGTGGGGCCGAGTGGGGTCTCCTCCCCCTAGCCAGGCTGGCTGGACCCCCACCCATGCACGAATTCATGCACCAGGCCTCTAATATACATAATACACATACATGTGTATGTGTATATATCTATATTTAAAGTTCACAGCCTATAATTTGCTACCCATACTCTACTGGCATGAGCTGGCTTGAACCTCACTCCATTGGGAGCAATTCTTCACATACAAAGAGCACCCCATTCTGCCCAGATACAATCCACGATGTTTCACTTAAATTGTGTGCTTCTCAGCGAGCTGGCTGCCAAGGGCTGCCGTGAGGAGCCGAGAGTGGCCCTCAGCCTCCTTTTGAAAAGCCAGGGAGCGGTGGGGGTGGGGGTAGCCAGGGGGGGGGGGGGGGGGGGGGATGGGTGCGCTGTTAGTTGCAGAGTAAGAGGAGAAACTGAAACGGCACTGTTTCAAACTTCGCCCCTTTCGAACAAAGCACAGTTTGACCAAGGGTATCCTCTGATTCTAGGAACATTCTCATTACCAGATGCCACACTTCGGAAGGCTCTGGATAAAATGGTCTAAAACACCGTCTACCCGCCTCGCTGCTCTGGGTCTCCTCTGTGGGCGTGGCCTCTGGAGTTCTGGAATGTTCCCCCCCACCCCCTCGGGGAGCACCATCAGATGGAGGGCAGCTGCACCCAAGTCTGCACCCCTTCCGTCAACGGTGCTCATCACCCTGACCCCGTCACCCTGACCCCTTCCAATGAAACTCACTCATCCTCTCGAGGCGATTGAAACCCAGTCACGCACACATGACACTGCAGCGCTGGGAGGAGAAAGTCAAACCACACGGCATTGTGGGAAGTTTATGCTCATTAAGTGCCAGGTACATCTGGCACTCGAAGAACGAGTATGGATAATGGGCTCCGCACACCTGCTCCAGCTCCGGGGCTCCCCACAGAGCCCCCGGCCTTATGGCCCAGCTCCCATTAGGGGTGCAAATTCCCAGTCACTCCAGGCTCCGTCCTGGCCGGGTCCCCCCCCGCACACCGGCCAGACAGCCCGGCAGCCTCCGTCTGCCCGCCTGGGGGGCCCGGGCAGGGCTCACCTGAGCTGGCACAGAGACACGGATTCTTCACTCGCCCAGCTTACAGGGCGGCAGAGAACGAGGCCACCCTGAGCTGTGAAAACTCATTCCACCTGACCCAGCATCCCTGCGTCCCTGACAACACCGAGCTCAGGCTCCTGCGGCCGCTGCGCTTCTCACCAGGATCCTCCACCCTTGAAACCCAAACGGGGTCCGATCCATTTTCCTCGGAGGGTAAGAGCTTTTCTTAAGAAACAAGCTTTGTTCCGTGGTGAGGACCGGGGGCGGTGGGTAGAGGCCGGGTGGAGGGGAGTAAGAGGGGTAACGGGAGACCTCTGTAATGTTATCAACAATGAACAATACTCAGAGCCGAGCCGAAACCGGTTTGGCTCAGTGGATGGAATGTTGGCCTTTGGACTAAAGGGTCCCAGGTTCGATTCCGGTCAAGGGCATGTACCTTGGCTGCGGGCACATCCCCAGTAGGGGGTGTGCAAGAGACAGCTGATGGATGTTTCTCTCTCATCGATGTTTCTGACTTTCTGTCCCTCTCCCTTCCTCTCTGTAAAAAATCAATAAAATACATTTTTTAAAAATACACAGAAAGGAAAACTGGAGGCAGCAGAGTCTGAGGCCAAACACCAGCTCTAACAGGTCACAGCCGGCATGTTTCACCTGCTGAACCTCACAGCGTTAGCTCTGTGTGAATACTTTCATTTATTACAACTTTATTGTGTGTCTTTAGTGAATAATGGCTTTAACATAGTTGCAGTACAATCATCAGCCTCAACGAAGTTAACAGGAATTCACAATAAAGCCCATGTTCCCTCTTTAAAAAATAAAATTAAAAAAAATAAACTTTGTTCTAATCTCATCCCCTTAGTTACAGACTAATGGTTTTCCTCCTCCTTTTGACATTTCTGCAGGAAATTTTACTCACATAAAAATAAGTTGTATTTTTATAGATAGTAAATTTCTTAATTTTTCGTTGAAAAGCAAGCCTTTCAAGCTATGTTAAAAAAGATTTTCAATGGACCTCTACACTATTAATTTAAATTGGAAGTACAGTGAGTTGCTAATTTTTCATCCTCCTAATCTCTAATTGTATTTCCTGTGTACTGTGGAGTTCTGCAGCCTCTCTCATGTATTGCTGTGCAAATAAAAATCCGCATAAACTAGTTAGAAGGTAATTTGCCTAACTCTACCTAAAGCCTTTAAAATGGGCTCTCATTAGAGTTGGAGATGTCCTATTTAGAAAATTATTCTAAGGAAATAATAAAAAATATGTGCAAAGATGTCCATCACATAACATGTATGACGGGCAAATAGTTGAGCCAACCTAAATAGCAATAATAGGAAACAGATTAAATTAGCCATGCTTAAACCATGTGATCTATGGATGGTAAAAGCCATTCTAAAGAACAAAATAAACTGATGAACAAAATAGATCCAGAGACAGAGAACAGACTGTCAACCCTCAGGGGTGGGGGGTGGCTGAGAAGAAATTAACCCAACAATTTGTATGCATCTGTGCATCACCCATGGGCACAGGCAGGGAGGGGAGGGCTGGGCAGGGGCAGGCTGGATAGGAGGGTTAATGGGGGGGGGGGGAGGACATATGTGATGCTTTCAACAATAAAGATTCAAAAAAACACATTTTCGGCCGAGACTGGTGTGGCTCAGTGGACAGAGCGTCAGACTGTGGACTGAAGGGTCCCGAGTTCGATTCCGGTCAAGGGCATGTACCTTGGCTGCGGGCACATCCCCAGTGGGGTGTTGTGTGCAAGAGGCAGCTGATCGATGTTTCTCTCTCATCGATGTTTCTGACTTTCTATTCCTCTCCCTTCCTCTCTGTAAAAAATCAATAAAATATATTTTTTTTTAAAAAGCACATTTTCGGGAGAAAACCACATTGCAGAAAATATTTAAGGATATGTGGATATGTTTCTCAAAATAAATTAGATTAAAATGTGATCAACAAAAAAAATAATTGCTGCCCTGACCGGTCTGGCTCAGTGGACAGAGCGTCGGCCTGTGGACTGAAGTGTCCCGGGTTCGATTCTGGTCAAGGGCATGTACCTTGGTTTCGGGCACATCCCCAGTAGATGGTGTGCAGGAGGCAGCTGGTCGATGTTTCTCTCTCATTGATGTTTCTGACTTTCTATTCCTCTCCCTTCCTCTCTGTTAAAAAAAAAAAAATCAATAAAATATATTTTAATTTTAAAAAGAATTACATTATAGTATCTTTAAAATAACTAATTCTGGAAGGCGATCAAGATTATTTTTCTTTAGTGCATTTTTCTAGATTTTCTGATCAATACACAATGCTTTGGAGTAAAAGGAAAGCACTTGCTTTTTTTAAGGGAAAAGCATCTCACTTTGAGATCCCGTTATGACAGATGTATTCCAAGTCTGCTTTCTTGTTGGGCAAGGTCTTTCGTGGCTCAGCGCCCTTTAACTGAGCTCGCTCAACCGGAAGGCCAAAATCTACAAACTTCCTGGCTCAGTGTGACGGCTGAGGGGCATTGCCATCAAACACGCGTGTGGTGCTTTCTTGCTAATAAAACAGGTAGTGAAATCGCTGTTCAAGTTAATCGTTCAAATCCATCACGACCAGAAACAGACCTTGTGTAATCAGGGCACGTAAAAGTTACAGAAATAAACATTTCTCCATCAGAACAAGACAGACTGCTGTTTGCAGTACAAGCTATGTGGATGCTATATACACTGCCAAAGCCTTAACTTCCTCTTCAAACCAAAGGGGGCTTTCTGTCCACGGGGCGTCCTTCCCCACCGCCCAGAGGAAACCACCCTTCCCTCTGCTGTGTCCTCCCGACCGGAGAAAAGTTCATGGCAAGCCTGGCCCATGTGGCCTATGGACCAGGAGGTCCGGGTTCAATTTTGGTCAAGGGCACATGCCCAGGTTGTGCGCTCCATCCCCAGTAGGGGGCGTGCAGGAGGCAGCCGATCCATGATGTTTCTATTTCTCTCTCCTTCTCCCTTCCTCTCTGAAATCAACTAAAAAATGTAGTTTTTATAAAGTTCATGGTGAGATGTGTAGCAGCAGACAGGAAGTGGCTCATCAACTGAAAAGGGCTTTTGGGAGGCCGTCCGGATGGTTCCTCCGAATGTGCATAACTCGAGGCCACACTCCCCAACCCTGCCGTCTAAGGTCACGCGTGCCATGTCTGTGGGCCACGCTGTGGAGAGGAGGCCTGGGCTTTTGACCTGTTAGCTCCTCGTTATTGACTTGGATGCTACATCGCAGGGAAGAAAAAAACCAATACCAATATGTATCAATACAAATATGGATCAATACCAGTATGGATCAATACCAATACGGATCAATACCAATATGGATCAATAGAAACAGTGCCCAGGGGACTCAGAAGGACATGAATCGAAGCTCCCAGCTGCGTAGGGAAAGCACGGTGGTGGATGCAAGAGACAACTCCACATGTCCTTCTGTCCTTGCCCACAGTGACAACACAGACTCAGCAGCACTCACTCCACACCCCACCGCGAAAGCTGTGTGTTGCTCTGGATTCTGCACTGCAGCTGCACCTCGCTGGGTGGATGGCTATCCAGAGTCTCCGGTCTGAGGTCAGTGGGCGGCTGGCTAATCAGTGACCCCGTCTGCAGTCAGTGGGCGGCTGGCTAGTCAGTGACCCCCATCTGCGGTCACTGGGCGGCTGGCTAGTCAGTGACCCCGTCTGCGGTCAGTGGGCAGCTGGTTAGTCAGTGACCCCCGTCTGCACACACACACTCACACACACACACACACACACTCACACACACACACACACACACACACACACACACACACACACTCACACACACACTCACACACACTCACATACACACACTCACATGCACACACTCACACGCACACGCACACACACTCACGCACACACACTCACACACACACACACACACGCTCACACACACTCACTCACACACACTCACTCACACACACACACACACTCACACACACACACTCACACACACACACACACTCACTCACACACACTCACTCACACACACACACGCTCACACACACACACTCACACACACACATTCACACGCACACGCACACACACACTCACACGCACACTCACACACACTCACACACACATACACTCACACACACACACACGCACACACTCACACACACACACTCACACATACACTCACACACACACACCCACACATACACTCACACACACACACACACACACACACTCACACACACATACACTCACACACACACACGCTCACACACACACACTCACACACACACACACACACACACTCACACACACACACTCACACACACTCACACACACACTCACACACTCACACACACACACCCACACACACACACACACACACGTGAACAGCACGGTCCCGGACAGCACCCGAGAACAGGATGTGTCTCGGACTCATCCCGAGACTCGGGCACGCACCTGTCGAAGTCTCCCCTCCCAGGCTCCTCCCGCAGTGTGGCCGTCACCTAGAACACTCCCGCCCTGGGCCGGGGCTCGAGACCTCGACCTTCTACCTGCGGGGAACACAGCTCGACAGTGACGACTCCGACCCCAACCCAGCCTGCAGCTGCACGAGTCCTTCGGTCTTAAAAAGACATTGAAGCAGAGATTCCGATCTGAGTAACTGAAATGGCTGAAAATCCCAGGCCAGATCCACCATGTGTGACGTCATTCAGTGCAATGTCCTCAGAGTCTCCATGAACGCCCTGACTGGTGGTTCCGTTAGACAGAGCGTCCTCCTCCCGGGCACCAACAGGTTGTGGGTTCGATTCCCAGTCATGGCACATACCTAGGAGCGACTCATGTGTCTGTCTGTCTGTCTGTCTGTCTTTCTCTCTCTCTCTACCTAGGAACAACCTAGGTTTCTCTCTCTCTCACTTTCTCTCTCTCTCTCTCTCTGTCTCTCTCTCTCTCTGTCTCAAATCCATAAACTATGGGAGAAGGGAGATAAAAACACCTTATTTAGAATCTCCCTTGACAATTCCTAAAGAGATGTACAGACAGGCAGACAGACACAGATGCCAATCCGGCATTATTTCTCGCCGCCTCTCTGGCTGTGACTCACATTGCTAAGCCTCATTTCAAACTCAGGGAAGTTAACCTTCCCTCGCAGGCCTTTCTGGCGCCCCTCCGGCCCCAGCACGGAAGGGACGCGGAGAAAGAGCGACGCGCGTGCTGGGAGAGGGAAGGCGTGTTCACTGTCACCTGCATGGATGCTCCCTCCACGCGCGCCACGCAGGCCACCCGGTCGAGGAAGGTCACGGCCACGGGCACCGCCACGAAGAAGCCTTTGCAGAAGGCCTTGAGGTACCGTCTCGCCCAGCCCTGGGCCGGCGCCATACCTGCCAACACAGGGGAAAACAGGCGTGAAACGAGGCGTCAAGCCAGTGTCAAAAGCGATGAGAAAGACGCGAAAAAACCGCCCCAGGAAAAGTAAGAGTTTAAGGAGAAGCCGCCTCATCTCAATATATTTCACACACGTCCCTGTTCCCCCTGGAATAAACTGACTTCAAACCCCGAGGGGGGCGCGATCGCTCTGGTGACCCTGTTCAGCCGCTCACATCCACTTGATAACGTCAGGCGTTATCTCCCCACACAGCAACGGGGGGGGACATCCCAAAAGCAAACCCTCTCCCGTGGCTGCGGACTCCGATGACCCGCTGCTCGCACCCTGACCCGCTCTCTTCCACATGACAGACGTTTCAATGGGACCCCCCAGCGGCTGCCGGCCTCCCTTGCAGCTACGTGCGACCGTGTGACCAGGTGTGAGGAACGGCGTGTGAGCGGAAGTGACCTACTCCCACGTCGCGCCCTTACGAGGAGCGTGCCCTCCCCTTCCTGTTGCTCATTTCACGGCACCTGTGATAACGGGGTGGTGCCAGGAGCAGGAGCGGCCTTCTCAAGTTCAAGGTGGCAGCCCAGCCGGCGTGGCTCAGTGGCTGAGTATCGACCTTGAACCAGGAGGTCACGGTTCGATTCCCAGGTGGCAGGCTCGATCCCCGGGCTGGGGGGGGGGGGGGGGGGGCGGGGCAGGAGGCAGCCGATCGGTGATTCTCTCTCATCACCGATGGCTCACTCTCTCTCCCTCTCCCTTCCTGTCTGAAATCAGTGAAAACGTATTTGAAAACACACATGGCAGAGCCACAGAATGAAGGGGTCCCAGGTCCCAGCGCCACGGGGGCCCTGTGAGCGCCCCGCGGCATTAAATGAGCGACAAACCGCTCTCCGTCGCTTAAAAACTCTTCCTAAGCACCGCTGCACATTTCCCAGGTGAATGCATATCCTGTATAAGAAAAGGGTAATATGCAAAGGGGCCTTAAGGACTTTGCTTTTTTTAAAATGTATTTTTATTGATTTGGGGAAGAAAGGGAGAGGGAAAGAGAAACATCCATGATGAGAGAGAATCCATGGATCGGCTGCTTCCTGCAGGCCCCCCACTGGGGATGGAGCCCCCGACCAGGCCTGTGCCCCGACCGGGAACCGAACCCCGACCTCCCGGTTCGTAGGCCGAAGCGCAACCCGAGCTCCCCCTCCCCCCCCCCCCCCCCCCCCCGGGGCCGGGCCAGACTGTGCTCTCAGGAAACAGCCAGTTTAAGAGGGAAACAGGAGCTGGCACTGCGCAAGCACGCACAGGAGCGTGTTAAACACAGAGGCCGAAGGCTGCTGCCCCCTCACACCGTGTCCCCCAGCCCACACGGCCCAGGGCACCCCCGCTCCCGCACCCCCGTCCAGGCGCACGGCTTCCTGCGGAGCCTTTCTCTCCGACGGGGGTGAGGGGCTGGTCTGAAGGCGAGGCTCTGCCCCCTCCAAAGGCAAAAACAAAACCCAGTGTGCACGCAGGTGGCCCCACTCTGAGGGGCTCACGTCCCCCGCGCAGCCCCGCCCGGCTGCCGTGTGCGCGGGACACGTCGCTCCGGGGAGCAGACCACTTTCAGGCTGCGAACTGTCCCTGATTCCTGAGGGGCTGCACCTGCTCCCAATACCACCCGCCCTGCTCCCAATACCACCAGTGCACAAATCTCGTGCACTGGGCCTCTAGTATACAATAAAAGGTTAATATGCAAATTGACCAAACAGCAGAATGACAGATCATTATGACATGCAGTGACCACCAGAGGGCAGATGTTCAATGCAGGAGCTGCCCCCTGGTGGTCAGTGCACTCCCACATAGGGAGCGCCGCTCAGCCAGAAGCCGGGCTCACAGCCAGGGAGCAAGCCTAAACCATCAGTCGGATATCCCCCCCACAAGGCTCTCGGACTGAGAGGGCTGAGGAGACACCCCCCCTCCCAGTGCATGAATTTTGTGCACTGGACCTCTAGTACGCACATAAGTTCTTTGATTAATCTCTTCCCACTCCTCAGCCTCCTCCCTCTGAGATCTATCCGTTTGTGTAAGGTGCCTGAGAAATTTCACTAACTTAGGGCCACATATCTGCCAACCCAAGCCTTTAAAATTCCTCATGGAAGTATGAAATGGGGGGAAATATTTAATGCTGTAAGCAGGCGTCAGCAATGAAACACAGTGAGCCGACCATAACTCCAAAGCAGTCTCAGAGGCTGGGGAAATGAGGATTTTGAAATAGCCAGGCACAATTTAAGGGGGGGAGGGAGTGGAGGGGGAAGATCATCACAGAAAAATAACTTCCACATAATTCAAAGATAAATATAAAATGTGAAATATAAAAGGAGCTCAGTCGGCCCGGCTCAGTGGCTGAGCGTCAGCCTGTGAGCCAGTCGGTCAGGATTCGGTGCTGGTCATAGGGAGGGGGCAGGTGAGGAGAAAAGGGACCGAACTGGTGACAGCTGTATTCACTGGCAGCCAGAGGACTTCTACTTCACCCCACACTCTTCCTTATTGTGAGAATTCTCACTGCTGGGTACATATTATCTTCACCTCCTCGAGCAAATCAGCATCAGTGTTTGTCTACTACAGCGGATACTTCTTAAATGCAAATTAGCTCTGGGTAACTCTTTTCAGCCGCTGGTTGCTCAGTGGTTAGAGCATTGGCACGTAGACTGAAGGGGCATGGGTTCGATTCCAAGGGCACATTCCTCTGGTTGCAGGCTCCACCCCCAGCCCAGATCGGAGGGGGGGGGGGTGCGGGAGTCAACCAATCTGCGTGGTCTCTCTCACACCGATGTCCCTCCCTCTCTCTGTCTCTCTCCCCCTCCGCCCGCCCTCCCACTCTCTCTCAAAAAACAGCGGGAATAATGTCCTCGGCTGAGGATTAAAATAAATATATAAGTAATACATTAATAGATAAGTGAAATTTTAAATTAGCGCATAGGCAGGACGACGACGTCAGTTGTGCTGGCTCGTGTTCTTTTTGCCAGCACATAGGGGTTGTTTTTTAAAATGTATTTTTCTTGATTTCAGAGAGGAAGGGAGAGGGGGAGAGAGAGAGAAATATCAATGATGAGAGGGAATCATCGATCGGCTGCCTCTTGCACGCCCCCCACGGGGGATCGAGCCCGCAACCTGGACACGTGCCCTGACCGGGAATCGAACCCTGACCTCCTGGTTCGTGGGTCGAGGCTCAAGCCCTGAGCCACGCCAGCCGGGCTAAAGGCTTTGATACCATCAAGAGCAAGTTGTCTCAGACTTAAAGGGAAAGGCTCATCTCGCGGCTTCAAGCCCCCCGGCGCCTCTGTGGGTGCCCTGGGGAGGCGGTGCAGACGGAGACACGCACAGTGCTCTGCTGTTTGAAATAAAGTAAAGTTGGCAAGTCAACACCTGGGGTCGGATTTGTTAACTCTGATGAAATCGGGTCTTCGTGAGAAGTGGATGTCTTCAATGGGCCCCCAACGGGAAGGAGGAGGAAAGTCAGGATGGAGGGCCTGCCTGAAACCATGATGCGGGGGGTCAATCCCACCGGTTTCAAACCATCCGCTCCGAACCCTACTTTCCCCACAAGCCCTGCCAGGGGTAGGCCATGCCCTGGAGGGATTGAAGGCTTCCCGGCAAGGCAGCCAGGGGCTAACAGATGAACGCCGATGCCGGCCTGTGTAACATGCGGAGACAGAGAAACGCCCGTGCGTCAAACAGGAAACGGAAAAGAAACACTGAACTTTATTTTAGGGCCGCAATCGTTTCCAATGGGAGATGGGAAAGACAGGACCATCAATCCCCTTATCCTGGCCGCATCTCGCACGTTCCCACTGCATGTCATACACGCAGAGACACGCCGTGCCTGCTAGACGCTCACACTCTGAACAAGACAGAGAACAGGGCGGGCATCGACGGCGGCGCCGGGCAGTGAACACCAGGCCTGTGAGTCACTCTCCCCTGTGGGAGGGCTAAGCCAGGGGTCAGCAAACTCATTAGTCAACAGAGCCAAACATCAGCAGGACGACGATTGAAATTTCTTTGGAGAGCCACATTTTTTAAACTTAAACTTCTTCCAATGCCACTTCTCCAAAATAGACTCGCCCAGGCCGTGGTATTTTGTGGAAGAGCCACACTCAAGGGGCCAAAGAGCCGCATGTGGCTCTCAAGCCACAGTTTGCCGACCACTGCTTTAGCCAAACAGTGTCTCACTGGTCCTGAACTTGGGAACACAAGGGCCTCCCCTATATCTTCCTTCCAACTGCACCTGATGTTTTTAATGTTCTTCCCTTTCTTCCAAGGTCAGTTCAAGGTCATCTCCCTGCTCTCTCCTGACCCCTCAAAACCACACTGATTCAACAGCTGTTCAGTAAGAGGCCAGTGCAGTGCACGGAGCAGACAATAAGGAAACCTCATGGGTGCTGTGCTATGGGAGCTCTTAGCGAGGAATTCAACCCAGAATGAACATGACCTCTAAACCTTCCCGCTGTCCCTAGGCAGTGAGAAGATGTGACCCAGGTTCGTTTTTCTTGTTCTGTGTTTTAACGAAACAAAAGTCAAGGGCAGGATGAACTCGCTGTCTCTAAGACAGGCTGATTGGAGTAGAGAGAGCTAAGGCTAGAGTTAAAAAAAAAAAAAGAGAGAGAGAAATGCTGGAGAGGTGAAAAGGGCCAGTGAAAAGGGTCTTTGGGCCAATTTCGGCAAGTTCCTACCTTCACCTCAGGGCGACTGTAAGCCACCACCGCGTTCAGCAAGGGAGTGAGCTAGCTCCTGGAGAACCGGACCAAGTTCACTACCATGCAGAGCTCTGCCAGCCCTGAAGAGGCCAGACTGGAAACCGATTCGAATTCAAATACACTTTCGCTTCCCCGACGGCCAGTCCGGAACAGCTGGGGGACCGAAAGCTGCAGGAAGACGGACAGGAGTGGGTCAGGTGCCGCTCTACTCTGCCTCGGGCTTAGAGCCAGGAGCCGCTCGTCACCCTGAACTGCCCAGACACGCCGAGGGGCAGAATGCAAGACTGCTGACGCTGACAGCCCGGAGCTGACTCTGCTGTGTTCATTACCAGAAACCCAACCCGAGAGGCACGGCCTGCGCAGACTGGATCTGTCCGCTCACCCCACAACCTCGGGCTCCATCCCCTGGGCACCAGAGCCTGCCTGCTGTCTTGTCCTCCTTTCAGGGTCTGGGTTCAGTGTCCAGGAAGGCCCCCTGAAATGTAAGCTTCGTGAACTTCCCCACAGAGTCTGGGCAGGGGGGCAGTGGGAGGTCATCGGCAAGGAGGGGCGGCGACCTGTGTCCTCACCCCATTTGGAGTCGGGTGCCGGCCTGCTGGCCGGCCATGCGGTTGCTATGAAGACTCGTTGTTCCAAACAAACACATTCGAAGAGTTCTACTGCGCGCTGCTCTGGAACGGGCGGCGTTTCCCTCCATCCCCAAGGTCACGTCCGGTCACACCTTCCAGGACGTGTGGGGACCTTTTCCGGCTCAGGGTGACAGACTCCCCATGGCTGCCTTCGGGGCTTGTGTTGGGACAGCCATTCTCACATCTCTGGCCACAGGACAGGCCATCTTTCTGTGCGTGGCCACAGCATGTATTTGGAAGGTAACGGAAGGACGTAGCTACAAAAAGTCGAGATTAAACAGACTAAAGGTGTCGACTGTGCTTCGAACAACGCGCTGCTGAGAATTCTCAAGCCCAAAAATGTACAGCACTCTACCACTGGTGTGCATCCGTATGTTGCCGGCCATGCCTCTAGGCCAGTGGTCGGCAAACTCATCATTAGTGAGCAGAGCCAAATAGCAACAGGACAACGATTGAAATTTCTTTTGGGAGCCATGTTTTTTAAACTTAAACTATATAGGTCGGTACATTGTTATTAACTTAATCAGGGTCCTCCTAAGCTGGCCTTTGCTATAAACTCAGGGGCCATAGAGCCCCATGTGGCTCTCGAGCCGCAGTTTGCCGACCACTGCTCTAGTATTTTACACTAGAGGGACACTGGGATTGAAACGAAGGGTATTGGATATATCACCTGCCTCAGGGTTTCAACCAGAGGGTTCCTTCTCTTCCCCTAGAATCCTTCTACCTAACCCTGCCCTGCCCTAGTGACCACCCCCCCACACACTCCTCCCCATCCCCCACCCCCCAAGGCCGTCAGGAGAGCTGTAGGGCCAGGCTTTGGGGGGTGGGGAAGGCCATCATGTGTGTCTGACTCTGCGCAGACCTGGCCCTGTCATCCATGCTCTGGAAGGAGGCCTGCAATGTCAAGGTGACCACGACGCAGCACATGTGACCAGGAGCCCAGCCATCGGCAGAGGGTCTCCAGGGGCACTCCGTCCGCACGGCGACGCGGGCGACTCAATCAACGACACGCTCCCGGCTAAGAGGAGTCGTTCATGCAGACACGGACACGGCCAGCTCATCTTTGCGGCAGGCCAGCGGGTCCTCGCACAGCGTGCCGTCCAATGGGGTTTCGTTCCGACACTGGTGAGACGCCGGGCATCGATCAGCCTGTCACCAAACCGGTTTCGTTCTTACACCGTTCGACTCAGTTCCAGACACCTGCCGGCGGTGTAAGTGAGGACTTCCTGTTGCCTTCTTAACCCCAAGTCGTTACTTCCCTTAATCACTTGTCTACACACTCAAAAAAAATTTTTTAATTTTAAAAATTTTAGAGTTGAGGACAGTAACCAAGAATGACTCGTGAACCAGATAACTCCTCACATTTCTGCACAACGGGTTAAACTAACACAGGGTCCCGACGAGGGACGGTGAAGTCTCATCCTCGCACCCAGTTCAGGGCGCAGAGCACACAGTGCACAATAAATCAGTAAACAAAGGCCGGCCGGCCGGCTCAGGGGGTGAGTGCCGACCTCTGGGCCGGGAGGCCCCGGTTCGAGTCCCGGTCAGGGCACGGGCCCGGGTTGTGGGCTCCAGCCCCAGGAGGGGACTCTCTCTCTCCCTCTCCCTTCCTCTCTGCAATCAATAAAAACAGAGTTTTGACAAAGTTAGAGAGGAAGGAATGGACCATAGGACAATGAAAGGGCACAAAGACAGCGGCTGAATTTTGAGCAGAGGAACCCCAGATCCTAAGGGAGTACACAGCTACTGTTTGGTCCCACCCCCAGGAAAAAAGAAGGGTTGTTCAGGAGGCATCGCAGCGATAAGAGAGAGCACCGGACTGGGCAGGCAGGCAGGGTCAGAGTCTGCGGCGGAGCAGCTGACCAAAGGCCAGAGATAAGGGGGTGCCTTCTCAGAGGGAAGTCATTCATCCACCTCCGCTGGACCATGGACTGAGCGAGAGACTGCACCTTCCCCTCAGCTCACACCCCTCCCCTTCACGAGCACTCCCCACCCCCCTCCCAGTCCCACAACCAATACCAGGTCCCACGGGGAGTCCCCTAGTTCAGTGGTCTGCAGACTGCTCTGTTGACTCATGAGTTTGCCGACCACTGGACTAGACTAAATGTTACCGTGTAGTTGGAAGCTGTGAGGATCAGGCAATGGTGGCACATCGTGTGCAAAGAGGTAAAGGGCACATGACAACGGTCACAAACTCATTAGTCAACAGAGCGGCAAACCTCGACTCGCGAGCCACGCTTTGCCGACCGCTGCACTAGTTGGCACCACCTGTCCTGGCCAAGGAGGGGTGTCTGGGGTGTAAGAGAGATGAGGTTCTGATAGCAAGGACCTAGAGCCGAGAAAAGTAAACGAGTCTTTACTGGGGACTTCTCTGTACCCAAAAGCACGATCCTTGACAGGAGCTCAATCTGACAGTGACCGCGAGGCGTGACCCCTTCTACAGAGGAGTGTGTGTCCGGGACCGCACGGCTGGCCATGACACGGAGTGACCCCTTCTACAGAGGAGTGTGTGTCCGGGACCGCACGCTGGCCATGACACAGGAGTGACCCATCTACAGGTGAGGAGTGTGTGTCCGGGACCACACGGCTGGCCATGACACAGGAGTGACCCATCTACAGGTGAGGAGTATGTGTCCGGAACCGCACGGCTGGGCCATGACACAGAGGAGTGACCCATCTACAGGTGAGGAGTGTGTGTCCGGGACCGCACGGCTGGCCATGACACAGGAGTGACCCATCTACAGGTGAGGAGTGTGTGTCCGGGACCGCACGGCTGGCCATGACACGGAGGAGTGACCCATCTACAGGTGAGGAGTGTGTGTCCGGACCGCACGGCTGGGCCATGACACGGAGGAGTGACCCATCTACAGGTGAGGAGTGTGTGTCCGGACCGCACGGCTGGGCCATGACATGGAGGAGTGACCCATCTACAGGTGAGGAGTGTGTGTCCGGGACCGCACAGCTGGCCATGACACAGAGGAGTGACCCATCTACAGGTGAGGAGTGTGTGTCCGGGACCACACAGCTGGCCATGACACGGAGGAGTGACCCATCTACAGGTGAGGAGTGTGTGTCCGGGACCACACAGCTGGCCATGACACAGAGGAGTGACCCATCTACAGGTGAGGAGTGTGTGTCCGGGACCACACGGCTGGGCCATGACACGGAGGAGTGACCCATCTACAGAGGAGTGTGTGTCCAGGACCGCACGGCTGGGCCATGACACGGAGGAGTGACCCATCTACAGGAGGAGTGTGTGTCCGGACCGCACGGCTGGCCATGACACAGGAGTGACCCATCTACAGGATGAGTGTGTGTCCGGACCGCACGGCTGGCCATGACACAGAGGAGTGACCCATCTACAGGTGAGGAGTGTGTGTCCGGGACCGCACGGCTGGCCATGACACAGAGGAGTGACCCATCTACAGGTGAGGAGTGTGTGTCCGGGACCGCACGGCTGGCCATGACACAGAGGAGTGACCCATCTACAGGTGAGGAGTGTGTGTTCGGACCGCACGGCTGGGCCATGACACAGGAGTGACCCATCTACAGAGGAGTGTGTGTCCGGGACCGCACGGCTGGGCCATGACACAGAGGAGTGACCCATCTACAGAGGAGTGTGTGTCCGGGACCGCACGGCTGGGCCATGACACGGAGGAGTGACCCATCTACAGGTGAGGAGTGTGTGTCCGGGACCGCACGGCTGGGCCATGACACAGAGGAGTGACCCATCTACAGAGGAGTGTGTGTCCGGGACCGCACGGCTGGGCCATGACACAGAGGAGTGACCCATCTACAGGTGAGGAGTGTGTGTCCGGACCGCACGGCTGGGCCATGACACGGAGGAGTGACCCATCTACAGGTGAGGAGTGTGTGTCCGGACTGCACGGCTGGCCATGACACAGGAGTGACCCATCTACAGAGGAGTGTGTGTCCGGACCACACGGCTGGCCATGACACAGAGGAGTGACCCATCTACAGGTGAGGAGTGTGTGTCCGGGACCGCACGGCTGGGCCATGACACGGAGGAGTGACCCATCTACAGGTGAGGAGTGTGTGTCCGGGACCGCACGGCTGGGCCATGACACGAGGAGTGACCCATCTACAGGTGAGGAGTGTGTGTCCGGACCGCACGGCTGGGCCGTGACACGGAGGAGTGACCCATCTACAGGTGAGGAGTGTGTGTCCGGACCGCACGGCTGGGCCGTGACACGGAGGAGTGACCCATCTACAGGTGAGGAGTGTGTGTCCGGACCGCACGGCTGGGCCGTGACACGGAGGAGTGACCCTCTACAGGTGAGGAGTGTGTGTCCGGACCGCACGGCTGGGCCGTGACACGGAGGAGTGACCCATCTACAGGTGAGGAGTGTGTGTCCGGACCGCACGTCTGGCCATGACACGGAGGAGTGACCCATCTACAGGTGAGGAGTGTGTGTCCGGACCGCACGGCTGGGCCGTGACACGGAGGAGTGACCCATCTACAGAGGAGCGTGTGTCCGGGACCGCACGGCTGGCCATGACACGGAGGAGTGACCCATCTACAGGTGAGGAGTGTGTGTCCGGACCGCACGGCTGGGCCGTGACACGGAGGAGTGACCCATCTACAGAGGAGCGTGTGTCCGGGACCGCACGGCTGGCCATGACACGGAGGAGTGACCCATCTACAGGTGAGGAGTGTGTGTCCGGACCGCACGGCTGGGCCGTGACACGGAGGAGTGACCCATCTACAGAGGAGCGTGTGTCCGGGACCGCACGGCTGGCCATGACACGGAGGAGTGACCCATCTACAGGTGAGGAGTGTGTGTCCGGGACCGCACAGCTGGGCCGTGACACGGAGGAGTGACCCATCTACAGAGGAGTGTGTGTCCGGGACCGCACGGCTGGGCCAGGACACAGCCTGTCCCGAACCCGGGAAGACAGCCCCAGAGCACTGTGACAGCCCTGACATCGCACAAGGTGGAGGGGGAGGTCCCCCCCCCCCCCCGGCTGGAACCCAGACGCACGGCTCTCGGACCCCGGCTGTAGATGTCGGGAGTCGGCAGGGCCCGCACGCTGCGTGTGCAGGAGCGAGCGGAGCTGTGGGCCTGGCCTAGAAAGCTAAGAGCCATTTGTTATTCGACTCCGACATCGCCACCCAGATCAGCGTTACAAACCGGAATGAGCTTAAACCTGAGTTTTGGGACCATAAAGGGTCCTTAAATGAGGCTTTCCTTTAAGAATATTTTTCTGCCAAAACCGGTTTGGCTCGGTGGATAGAGCATCGGCCTGTGGACTGAAAGGTTCCGGGTTCGATTCCGGTCAAGGGCATGGACCTTGGTTGCGGGCCCATCCCCAGTGGGGGGTGTGCAGGAGGCGGCTGATCAATGTCTCTCTCTCATCGATGTTTCTGACTCTCTATCCCTCTCCCTTCCTTTCTGTAAAAAAATCAATAAAATATATATCTTTTTAAAAAGAATATTTTTCTTCCACAAAAAAACAACAACAA